>OX422212.1:496448278-498898903 GCA_949130495.1 Sambucus nigra
CGCTTGGCAACACCATTCTATTGGGGTGTTTAGGTGAATTGAACTCGTGCTGGTAACCATTACAGTTACAGTATTATGTTATGCCTAAGTCTTTAAATTTACCTCATCTATCGCTACGGATTCGATTGACTTGGGTATCTTTCTCATTTTTAATTCTTAAAAGAATTTTTAAAAATTCTCTGAATGTATCATGTAAGGACACAAATTTCCAATTGAGTCTTAATGTAGTGTTGGCTCAATTCCGGACAAAAACATTTGTGTCAGAGGATAGTATTAAGTGAGTATCCTCCAATCCTATGACATGTAAGAGTTGAAGACGTAGCGGCCAAGACTTATAAAGCTTCATCATTGCCGAATTTCAAGTTCCATATTTCTACGTCATTAACATCATATTCCATAGTCTCCAAAAGGTATGAATGCATTTAAATATATATATATATATATATATATATATATATATATATATATATATATATATAGAGAGAGAGAGAGAGAGAGAGAGAGAGAGAGAGAGAGACTTGGAATAATTTTATAAAGGGTGTAATTTTATTTAATATGAATTTTATTTTCAGAAAGTTATTTTAGAACTTTTAAATAAAAAGTTTTTTGGGCTTAAAAACGAATTTTGAAATTTTGAACTTTCTGGCATTTCGTTCGAAATTATCATTTGAATGAGTTTGTCGTTCGAACGATGTTTGACAACAACTTTCCACCGGAACTTCGTTAGAAAGTCCGTTCAAACAAAATGTCGTTCGAACGAGATTTCGGCGGGAATAGTTTTTGACAGTTTTTTTTTGCACTTTCTCACTACTTTGTCCCACTACACCTTCATAGAATTTAATGACTTCGGGACCAAAATTTTTACAAGAACTCTTTCCATCTCCTAGAAAGTGTTTGAGAGATTAATTATTCCATAAAAAGTTCCCTTGGTGTTTATTTGTCAAATTGATTTATTCAAAGAACAAAACCAAGTTTACACCTAATTATTTGTTTTAATCCAAGTTTCTATCTATCTATCTATCTATCTATCTATCTATCTATCTATCTATCTATCTATCTATATATATATATATATATACATCTTTATTGGAGAGATTGTTTGGGACTGGATTTATCTCTACCGTAAAAGAGAGTTTGGGTTTGCTTCTATATCCCACAAGGTAGAAGAGTTTGTTTGTTGTGACATACCCACTTGGAGAAAGGCTCCTTGTTCGGGTGGCGGTGACAAAAAAAAGTCCGATCGATGGATTCCGAGACTACGGTGGATCTCCGTGGTTATTCTCTAGGCAGAGGTGTGTACAAGAAGAAGCGTCGGGGCTTGGACGAAATCCAGTCGAGTGCTGTAAGTCTTTTGTGTCATGTACTTGTAAAACCGTACTTAGTGGATTTGAGGCTAGGGTCGTCCGAGATTTTTCCCGTTGTGGGTTTTCCTCATACATCGCGGCATAGTGTGACTGATTTACTTTTATCTTGCAAAATATTCAAAATAAAATTTGGTTTGATTGTCACACTTAATTAAATTGGTGCTAAAATTAATTTGGGTAACGTTTAATTAATTTTGTTCAAGTCATTAATTTTATTGGATAAAATTTGGTTTGGCTTAATTTGCAAAAATGAATTAATTATTTGTTAGGCAAATTCCTAGGACTTGGATTGAATTAAGTTGTTTAAGTGAAAATTAATTTGTTGTTTAATTTAATGTCACTTTGAGTTTGTTTAATTTTAATTTGAAAGAAATTAAAATTTGGTGTTTATGTAATTGTTTCGTTGAGCCATCTATATTCCGCATCTAAAAGGAAATTAGTTTTTGTAAAGTTTCTAAAGATTGGGGGCCATCATTTTCCAACAAGTGGTATCAGAGCGGGAGCGCTAAGTTATTGCATTTATGTCCTTTTTAGGCATTTTTATTTAAAATAGAAAATATGCCTCTTTCAATATTTCCTACGCTTGATGGTTCTCTCATGCTTGCACATGACTCTTCTCTTGCCATATCTTATGAGTAATTGATTGCATGTCTTACATACTCTAGCTTTTGTGCTTAATGATATATCTTTTGCTAGCTGTATGTTTTGTTTATCATTTTTCTAGTCTATGCTTCATAATCAATCACATGCTAGAATTATGATTTTTGTTTATCGTTTGTATTTTATTCTTTCATTTTAATTTTCATTAAATGAAAAATACAAATTGATTTTTGTTTATCTTTTGAGTTAATTTTTGTGGTTGGTGAAAAACTTTGAAAAACTCAAAATGATTTTATTTTTGTGTGTATTTTGATTTTACACACATTTTGTGGCATATGTTTGTGTTTGAATCCTCATTTCACTTCCATGTGACTAGAACTTTTGGTTAAAATTTTAATCATTAAAATGTTCTTTATCATGCTTACATGGAGTAGTTTAAGTTTGACTTGCTTAATGGATTCGCTTTTATATGCCTTTACACACATGCACGAGCTTATTGAACCTTAACTTCACATGTTATATTTGAGCTTTGTGAGTTGTTCTCTTACCAATCTTGTCATCTACATACTATGACCAACGTGGACTAGTGCATGTCAAAATTCGTTGGACGTAAGATTTGTGTGATATAAAAATAATATATAAAAATGTGCACGGGGAAGGGCTCCGAAAGGAAATATCATCCTTTGCGAGTAAGCCACCGTTTGGATTGGACCTAAAAGAAATACGTGGTCCAAAGGCCTAAAAGAGAAATGGCATTAAAAGAAAAATATTTGCCAAGGCCTATTTTGTTTAGTTTGATATAGTCATTCAAAATTAATATGCTTATTTTAAGGGAGTTTGGATGGTATATCAATGGTTTGCACAATGTCCGTTTATCCTAGTTGCGCTTTCAATGTCACGACTCTATTGGTTTGTAGAATCATCAACATGCTAGGCTTGTATGCATTGTGTTTGTTTGTTGAATGAGTTCAAGTTATATTATCACATGACTCTATATCTGAATGTGATAAAATTTTGCAATCAAATGCGAACTCCGTGAACATGTTTAAGTGATTGGGCTTTAAATTCATTAGTATCTAGTTCACACCCCGTCACTTCCGTTTCCATATGACACATTTATGTTATAAGAATGTGGAAAAACTTATGTTATTTAGTTTTGTGTCATTTTTGGGTTTATATCTATATGTGCGTATTTATGCTTAGTTTGAATCTATTGTGTATACATATATATGATATTTTGTTTGTTTTTGAGTCTTTGCCATTATTAGCTAGTTCATTTATGCTTTTAATTCATTTTTGGTATCTATCTTGTTGCGAATTTTGTTTCAATATCACATGCTTAGATTACTACAATCAATTGATATCCTTTGTTAACGCATCATAATTGATATTCATATCTTTATAAGGATTAGTTGAATTTTAGTTGCCCATGTGCTTTAATGTTCTCATCACTTTATGCACAATTGCATGTTTAGCTTGTTATCCAATTCTATTTATCCCTTGTTTAGTTTCGAGGGTGTATGTTCTTTAATTGGGGGAGATAAGTTAATTTTTTATTCTTTAGCCTTTGTCTATTCCTGAACAAAAAGGGGGAGAATGATAGGGGGAGAATTGGTATCTAATCCTATTATAATCTTATATAAGTTTAGGATATTTAACTTAGGGGGAGAGCGCTATCTTCTTAAGTTGATCATAGTTGATAAAGGGGAGAATTAATTTAGGGGGAGTAATTATTTTAATTGCATTTTATATTTTAATATTCCCTATGCATTTGATAGTTTACTTAAGTGTGCAGTAATTCTTCTAAAAGGCAACTTTCATCGACAAAGATATTGATCCTTGGGTCTTGAGTCATGTTTAGGTGGGATGTTTTTGAGTCTAGTGAGCTTGACGACCCTTTAGGATTTTGTTTTGGTTTTTGTCCTGGAATAGCCAAAGGGGGAGATTCGCAAGGACATAAATTTTCAATTGAATCTTAATGTAGTGTTGGCTCAATTTCGGAAAAAAACATTTGTGTCATAGGATAGTATTGAGTGAGTATCCCCCAAGCCTATGACATGCAAGAGTTGAAGACGTAGCGACCAAGACTTATAAAGCTCCATCATTGCCGAGTTTCAAGTGCCATGTTTTTACATCATCAACATATTCCATAGTCTCTAAAAGGTATGAATGCATTTCTATATATATATAGGGAAACTTGGAATAATTTTATAAAGGGTGTAATTTTATTTAATATGAATTTTATTTTCAGAAAGTTATTTTAGAACTTTTAAATAAAAAGTTTTTTGGGATTAAAAACGAATTTTGAAATTTTGAGCTTTCTGGGATTTCGTTTCTAAATTGTCGTTCAAACGAGTTTGTCGTTTGAACGAGAATTTCGTTCGAACGAGATTTCGGCGGGAACAGTTTTTGGCAGTTTTTTTGGCACTTTACCACTACTCCTTCACAGAATTTAATGACTTCGAATCAGAATTTTTACAAGAACTTTTTCCATCTCCTAGAGACTGTTTGAGAGCATAATCACTTTATAAAAAGTTCCCTTGGTGTTTGTTAGTCAAATTGATTTATTCAAAGAACAAAACCAAGTTTACACCCAATTGTTTGTTTTAATCCAAGTTTCTATCTATATATATATACATCTTGCTTGGAGAGTTTGTTTGGCACCAGATTTATCTCTACCATAAAAGAGAGTTTGGGTTTGCTTCTATATCCCACAAAGAAGAAGAATTTGTTTGTTATGACATACCCACTTGGAGAAAGGCTCCTTGTTCGGGTGGCGGTGACCATAAAAAGTCCGATCGATGAATTTCGAGACCGCGGTGGATCTACGTGGTTATTCGCTAGGCAAAGGTCTGTACAAGAAGAAGCGTCGGGTCTTGGCCGGAGTCAAGTCGAGTGTTATAAGACTTTTGTGTCTTGTGCTTGTAAAACCGTACTTAGTGGATTTGAGGCTAGGGTCGTCCGAGGTTTTTCCCGTTGTGGGTTTTCCTCGTACATCGCGGCGTAGTATAACTGATTTACTTTTATCTTGCAAAATAACTTAAAAACCATGCTTAGGCTAATTCAAGATAAAATTTGGTTTGATTGTCACACTTAATTAAATTGGCGCTAAAATTAATTTGGGTAACGTTTAATTAATTTATTCAAGTCATTAATTTTATTGGATAAAATTTGGTTTGGCCTAATTTGCAAAAATGAATTAATTATTTGTTAGGAAAATTCCTAGGCCTTGGATTGAATTAAGTTGTTTAAGTGAAAATTAATTTGTTGTTTAATTTAATGTCACTTTGAGTTTGTTTAATTTTAATTTGAAAGAAATTAAAATTTGGTGTTTATGTAATTGAATCGTTGAGCCATCTCTATTCCGCATCCAAAAGGAAATTAGTTTTTGTAAAGTTTTTAAAAATTGGAGGCCATCATTTTCCAACATATCAAACTTTTGTTTTAAAAAGACTACCCAAGTGAATCGAGTGAAATCATTCACCATAACCAAAATATAACTATTACCACAAAGTCTTACAGTTCGAGAGGGACCCATAACGTACATGTGGATAAGCTCTATTGGTTTTATCGTTAGATTATCTTTAACTTTCTTATGAGCAAATTTAATGATTTTTCCTTCCTGACACGGCTCACAAACAACATTTGAAATGGGTTGAATTTTTGGTAAACCTCTAACTATATCTTGGGAGCTTAATTTGCTAAGATTATCATAATTTATGTGACCCAGACGATTATACCAAATTTCATTGTCATTAAGTCTAGCTAATCTACAAGTCTCATTACCCGGAATTACTGTGTAACAGTTATCTGGGGTCTTGTGACTAGTAAGGATGCAATCACTATTGTCATTTAAGATTTTGCAATTATTTTTTGAGAATGTGACTGTATGGTTGGAATCACAAAATTGTGATTTACTTAACATATTAGCTTTAAATCCTTTCACTAACAAGACATCTTTAAGAATAGGAAGTCATTTTTCTTACAGTGTTCTTTTGCCTATGATCTGAGCTGATACTCCGTTCCCAAATAAAACATTTCCTCCTAAGAAATTAGTTTTATTGGATAATTTAATATCGTTTTCGGTCATATGTTTTGAACATCCAGAATCTAAATACCAACCAGACGCAGTGTGTTCAGCTTTTAAGGAACTTATGACTATATTACACCTCATCTAGGGTATTAGATCGTCTTTTCTAATCCATGTAGCGCTAGTTTTAAAAGTTTTTTGAGCTTTGGGTTTAGAATTGGATCTAGGACTCTTTATCTTGGATTTCTTCTTAGTGTTAGACCTTTTCTTCCTATTCCTGTAGTTAGAGTTTTTATTGGGTTGTTTAGGAAGTCTATAGTTATTTATGATCTGTTTAGAATAGTTAAAGTTTTTATAAACATGTGATTTATAGACAAGCTTATACAGTCTTTTTTGAAAACATTCATCGAGACAGTGTCCATTAACATCACAGTATGAACATGTGATAACCCGCTCAAAATAATAACGGGTGGCATGCCCTATACTAAATTAAATCAGGTATCTCAGATGGCTCAGTCTCAACATCAACTGACAATACTAAATAATATAAGGCTAACTACCCGAAACTATTAAAAACGGAGGTCAAAAATGTAAAACTTTATTTAACACCAAAATAAAACCAACCATGCACCCATAACCAACAGTACAACATCTAAATATGATGAGTGATAAATACAAACTCCAATAATATAAAAGAGTACAACAAGATGTACATAATAAAATACCCGAATATACTGTCGGGTCACAGACAATACAAAAATCTGAGAGAGAGAATATAAAAGTGTTAATCTATAATATTTGGGTATAAACCCGATATACAAACTCAATCCTAATCTAGATATACAAAAGATAGGAATCGACTAACACAAAGTGCCACAACAGTCCGCTGCTGCTACAGCTCCACGAATACACATGATGGATAAACATCCATGCCGTCATTGCGCAGGAACACCAAAAATAATACAATACATATATATATATAGTAGGAGAAAATATAAACGGGTCAGAGCCCGAGGTGAAAACATTTATAGCAAGTGCATTAAAATGTATAATAATTATAAATGCATTATGACATGATTTAATGGAGTCGCACTCTCCATAATAATCCAACTCACTTCTCATCTAAAGCGCGCAACTAAACGTATGCACGTGATCTCCAAATGAATTCCCAAATCTAATTAGGCAAATAAATCTAACTAAATCCCAATATAAATATTCAATTAAAACCATCTAACTTATCTCTCAATCTACACTTTCCTAAATTCCATCTAAATCATAGACTTTAATTTCTAATGTTATTGCTCTCTTTTATTTGTTCATTTACTTAACATACAAAGTTTACAAAACCATTCTCATACTAACATATTCACAATATATAAACATCCTCTTTACTTGAATTTCTCATATTCTAGTTATAACATCAATACATATAAATATATATGAGTTATTAACATCTAAGTGCTAAGGACTAAACTTCTCCCAAATCTCAATACCGCACTACGTTTCGTGCATGGGACGTCTCGCAAAGCGAAATCCAAACAAGAAACCCCCCATTACACTACTCCTGACTGTATTGATTTTCGAGATTCATTACGCCCTAAATGCATGATGCATGTAACCCAAATTCTTAAGATTCAATTAATTAATTTATTTTATTCCCAATTCTCAACAGTGCACTGCATTTCGTGCGTGGGACATCTCGCAAAGCGAAATCCAAACAAGGAACCCCCCCGTTACACTACTCCTTGGCACAGTCGATCGTCGAGATGTATATACTATATATATATGAGCATTAAGGACTAACTTCTCCTCACTCCCAACATTACACTGCGTTTCATGCGTGGGACGTCTCGCAAAGCAAAATCCAAACAAGGAACCCCCCGTTACACTACTCCTTGGCAATGTTGGTCGTTGAGGTCCATTATGCCCTCAATACCCAAGTACCAAGCACGACAATAATATAATAACCATCCAAACGAGCTATAACTCGAGGACACAGGTTCTCAATGTTATCATCTTCCAGTTTCCCAAACCACGTAGCAAACCGGGGACCACCTGGTAGAGCTAAACGACACCTACCTCGTGATCAACTCACACACACAACGTCCGGGAAGAGGTCATTTTTCCTAACCGGCAAGTGAGAATGACACATACCCACGACTTCTCAGCCCCAAAATAATAAATGTATATCACATAATAATCACCATGGAAGACTATGACCTGGGTAATATCCACACACTGCTCATCGAGCCAGGGTGCTCACCCTCATCGCGTAACTTTCCACTGATAACAAGGAGGGGGTATGCTTCACTTATATATATATATATATCATCACATCATATAAAGATATACCATCATATAAGGTATACCTATCACATTTTTTATATACTCGTAGTACGTACTTAGGCGTAGTTGAATTAACATCATTTTTTTGTATATTTCTCTCTCTTGATATACTAATCGTCAATTCTCACACATCTTCCCCACTTAGTAACACTATACTATTTCTCACTTGAAGTTTTCACATCATTTCATGATTATGAATTGTTTCTCAATTCTATTTATGTTAAGGATATTCTCTATCCTAATTCACCTCGATTGACATTTCTCATTGTGTGGGGCATCTCCCAAATCAATCATCGTTAAGGATATTTCTATATCCGTATGCACATTTATTAGCATTTATATTCTCAATTCGAAATATGGTTCAATTAATCATGTGAACCTTTAAATTCATCCCATTTGGGATTTGATACTAAAATCCAATATCACTAAACGTATTCTCTCTCTTTCATATAATTTCATAATTATCTCCAAATAGAATTTTCAATGTTAGTGAGCTTCCTCACTTAGTATATACCCTAATCTCTAATCGTTATTTCTCCAATTAAGTCCATATGACCCAAACAATATCCAATGAGGTAAACTCCCTAAAATATCCAAGACATACTCCTAATAATCCCTATAGAGATTCCCAATCGATAACCTCAAACGAAATGGAATGAAATTCTCCCTAGAAAAACATCCCCCTAAATGCCCTGTTTCCGAATCGATTCGGCCCTGCGAATTGATTCGGCCTCCAAGGCGAATTGATTCGGGTCCTAAGACCTGGGACTTTGTCTCAAGCCGAATCGATTCAGCTGGGGTCCGAATAGATTCGGTCACTCAGACCTGGGCACCTGGAAATTTTCGAATCGATTCGGTAAGGGGCCGAATCGATTCGGCTCCTCAAAAACCTCAAAAATGGCTACTTTTTATTAAGCCAAAAATCCCAAAATTCATTTTAATCCTCTCCTACTCATATCTCTTCAACCCAATCACATATATAACATTTATATTCATCCAAAAACATATTTAAACTAATTTCTAACCTCAAATCCATTATACACACAACAAATCTAGGATTTTACCCAAAAGTTAGGGTTTGACAAAGTAAACCTAAAACCCATAAATTTGAACCACAAATCCTGAAGTAAATGCTACAAAACAATTATTTAGCAAGTTTAATCACTTTCCTCAACTTCGTAGGGTCTGATTCGTCCTCGAAATCGCGTTTTGGACGGAAATCTCCGCTTTCTCTTCTTCTTTCTTTCTTTCTTCTCTCTTTCTTTCTTTCTATTTATCTTTCTCTCTAAGGAGAATTGTTTCTCCCGTAGGCTTAATAAGCCTCGTCTCCCAAGATACACCACTTTAAATGATAATACACACTTTAAATGACTCGATAACTTTAATTCGAGTCAAACGCACTTAATTTATTTCGGAACCTAAATAGACCCCAAGTACAGTCATTTTGATTTTCTCAACCCTTCCGGAAACAACTACACCCTCAGAATGGTTATTCGAAGTACTTTCTAATAACTTCAAATTTTGACCTCTATTGCCAATTTAATAATTCTCCAAAAATAATATTTATTTCTCCCAAATTGAATAAATTATCGTCTCTAAAGTATCAGGTTGTTACAGAACAGTATTGGTGGCTAGACGGTTGTCTCTGATTTTTAAAATCTTTAAAAAGAGGTTAATCCATTTGCTGCACATTAACCTTAGGTCTAACTGCAACAGTTTTACAGTTAGGTTCAAGTCTCCTGATAGGGGGAGAAACGTACTTAGCCTTAGGTTCAGTAGTAGGCTTTGGAAAAAATTTCATCATATTATCTGGCCCTTTTTGTTTATTTTCAAAGTCAAGTTTTTTGGCTTGAAAATCTGGACATAGATCAATAGGTCATTTTTCAGAAGACACAAATTTTATATTTTGAGAAGTTTTTGTTTGTATCTTAGATTTTTGATCAAAAGCTATGCATGTTTTGTCTTCAGGATTGGTTTTACTAGAGGCAACACAATCTTCAAAACAATTAGAGTTATTTTCAAACTTGGAGAATTTTTTGAAGACATTTGAAACCTTTTCTTTTGATTGTTCCAATTTTATCAAATTTGCCTTGTTTTTCTTTTTTGAAACATAATTTGATTTAGAAAGTTCTTTAATTTTTTCAACAAATTTTTTTGTTTTAGTTTCATAGGCCAGACATTGATTAGTATAGTCCTCAGCGTTCTGCATTACTATTAGGCTTAAAGCTTTTATTTTCTCAGTTAACTCCTTATAGTCTTTTCTAGTCTACTGCTCTTCCTAAGTATCTTTGTGTAAAGTGTGTGAATGTCAGGTAGATCGTCATTTTCAGTCTCTTCTAGTGCAGTGTGTGTAGTGTCCCCGAGTGGTTCAATTTTCTTACTCACACACCCATTCAATTCGTCATTAAAGCGATCACTATGACGCACACACATCGTCGAAGAATATTTACAAGTAACATCAACAACATTATATTGTATGCAAATAGCAGATAAACCAGTAACAGGCACAACATTATCAGTCATAACATATATAGGCATAACAGTATCAGAATCAGTCTCAGGCATGTCATCAGAATAAATAATCTTAGCAAAGAAGGACATACAAGGGTCAAAAGTATTGGATCACTCATGCTCATCTTCTTCAGAGTGACTTGAGTCATCCCAAGTCTTACAGAAATTGGGCTTATTATTATTGTGGTTCAGTTTGACTCTATAGAAAAATGACCTTATTTACCACATCTATGACATGTGACATTTTTCATATCAGTCTTGAGTTTATTAGTGTTGTGTTTTTCTAGTTTCCTCTCATGAGTTTTGTTATCATAATATTGGAATAAAAAGCCTTCAAAAAATTTCGTAAAATGTTTAGACATTAGGGCTATCTGATTATCCAAGTTATCTAAGTCACAGTCTTCATCAGAATCCAACTCAATGTTAGGTATAACAAACTGTGGTGTGGTCATTTTAGACTGGAAGACTACATTGGGACTGGTGTGTCTCTTTCGATTATTAGAAAGTTATTCTTGAATTCTAATTCCATTACTATAGTCCTAAGCTTACTACTAAGGAGTTCATGAGTTAAATTTGGGTTATTTATTTCCTCAATTGCATAACATTCGTTATCAAACTTAGGTGGGAGTGATCTAAGAATTATTGAAAATGTCTCTTTCCTTTCATACATGATACCATTAGCATGCAATTTAGTAATAACATCAGTCAACCTAATGTAAAATTCATCAAAAGTCTCAGTATCAGCCATAAGAAGTGTGTTATACTGTTGAATCAACATTTGAGTTTTCGAAGCCCTAACACGGATATCACCTTCATGGGCAGTGACAAACGTATCCCAGGCTTCCATATATGTTGAACATATAGATATGCATTTAAATTTATGTTCATTAATAAACATAAATATGGCATTTTTTCCTTTATTGTTACTTAAGGAGGCCTGTTTTTCATCCTTGGTAAATTCACTAAGGAGTTTTTTTTAACTCTAACATTACTACCATCTGTAGCAGGCTTAGTTGGATGATTATATCCATTTTCTATAGCATCCCAAGCACCATCTCCCAAAGTCCCTTGGATGAAGGTAATCATCCTTAGTTTCTAGTAAGGAAAATTGGTTCCATCAAAGAGGGGAGACCTGGACAAATTTCCAAGACGCTCAAATTTCTCGTATATTAAAGATATTTTTAAAACACTTTCAAAGCACAGGTCTAACATTTTTTGAAAAATAAGTACTCAACTCTGATATCAATTGAAAACTTTCTAAGTTTTTTAACACAAGTTAAAATAGTTAAGTAAGTTCCGAACAACTTTTTACATAAACTCTTTTATAAAACAAAATCAGTTAATACAAGATGTGTTTTAAGATTGTGAACAAGTTATTTAAGTTCTTGAAAATAGATTTTAAAATTAAACCCAAGTCTAAGTTGCAGCAATAGTAGTGAAGAGATAAAAAGTACACTCACGAGACAATGTTTTTTACGTGGTAAAACTCCAAGTTAGGGGAAACATCCACAGAGGTCTCTACACCTCAAGATAAAAAAATCCACTAAAATCAAACAAGGATTACAATATTATAAGCACATAACATGCATCCAAGATCCTAAGACTAAGATAGAAATTATACCTATATAAGCTCTCCTCCTCTAAGGTATTTATGATCTGACCTCTTAGTCCTTCCTTATAACTTCTTGGCCTTCCTCCTTGCTTCTTATTTGCAGTGGCTCAAACAAACTTAACCTCTCAGATGAACCACACTAATTATGTGTTCGTGTGAGAGTGACAGTGAACGTGAAGTGGGTAAAAACTATATGCAAAAGATGCATCTCACTCCTCTCAAGATTTATACAAATAAATCCTACAAATTACATATATTCTATATGCATGCAAAGATTTCAAATCTCTTTTGAAAATCAGACTACAAAATAATTTTCAGTTCTGAAATAAAATCTTTCTGAAAAACAAATCTCGATGTTTCGAAGCTTATTTATGTACGAACTAATTTCACAAACTTTGAAACTTAAACCTTTTGAACCAAGGCTTTCAGATTTGAAACTCTTAGACTACTAGAAGTATCTTTTTCAAAGTTATTTGAAAATAGAGAATGGATCTTCAAAAATGAACATTTACAACACTAGATCCAAATAGGAAAGGATTAGCAGAAACCATAGATATTTCGTGAAATATATATCGTAGTAAATCTCACTCTTTCTGAAAAGAAAAAATGAGATTTACAAGTGGAGTGGTTCCTAAGAGAGATATAGGTTTAAGAGATTCTTCAATCACCAAAACCACACACCAAAAACCCACTGGAAAACCTAAAAACTAAAACTCTCAAGAAATAGGTTTTTTTAGATGAGCAATTATTTAGGAAAGGTGTTTAGCTTCTGAGAAAACTTAGGGTTTGAAATACAATGACTTATTTTCTCTCTCTCTCTCTCTTTACTATTTCTCCTTTATCTCTCTACTTTCTCTCTACTCTTTCTTTTTTCTATCAAATAAATTAATGACCAAAGTTATCAAATGGTTGACCTATGGAGCCTTTTTATACTGGCTTTGGAAGGATCTGGTTCTTAGAAGTAAATCAAAAGTTAAGATCAGTTTGACGATTCAACGTTCGAATCTAAGGGCTACTAATGCACCACTTCTATTATAGCTCTGATTGGCTCAAATGGATATCACAAGGATTAACTCAATTACATGCAGAGCATTGATAACATCTGATTTAATTGTTGAGATTATATCTTACTTCTTAGACACATAGAAAACACAAATCTAGCCACTATAAGAACAACACGTGTAGGGATCTGATCAATGGAAAAATGCGTGTTTTAGAACTTTTGAAAATACAATTTTCAACCACAATATTCTCTAGCGCTTTTGGATTCTACCCAAAGGAGTTTTTAAGGGATAAAATAATTCAAATTAAGCCCACAATATTTTAAGTCATGATTTTAAATGTTTAAAAATCATTTTAAAAAAGCTTTTAAATGTTTTAAATTTATTTTAAAAATCCCTTAAAATATGCATTCATTTGTGCACAAACATTAACACATATATGCATGAATTATGTCTTATAGTGTGTTTAAGAGATTGGAATACTTCCCTTTTTTGTAGATGCATTTTGCCTTGGACAGGATGATGTTGGATATCAATCTTGTAGATACCTTAGAGAAGAGGCTCATGAATTCTAATCCTATTTCGTCACCATATCCAAACTAGGTGGAAATCCTATATGGTGAAGACTTAAGTGAGTCAGCCATATAGTGTGTTCTCATATCCATATGATTATCGAGTTACTTAAACAACTCAAACTCTGATTGTATACATCTATAAATTGTAAACCCCGACTCGGGACTAAAGGATGAAAAACTCGAGCATTGAGAAACACTAATAAGAATATAGTAACCTCTCCGTGAGTGTAGGCTAGTTGCCGAACCATGTATATCGTTATTGTGTGTGTGATCTTTACTTTCTGCATTCATTATTATTTTCGTGGATCTTTATTATAATATTTCTTGCACTCACAGTTATAATGAGATGGTTTGCTTTTAAGAATAAACTAGCATACAACCCGATACACAAGCGATATACAATAAACAAATATGATGATAATTATAAAAATTAATACATATCATAAATTCAATATCTTATCTTAAAGCCATCATAAAAGGTTAAGTTTATCGTAAATAAAATTTGTTTGTTATTTTTAAATGTTTTTGTTATATAAAATCTAGTCACCTTTTTCAAAGTGTGCTTTAGGTGAAAGCAGTTTTTCCAAAAAAACAAACTTTTTACAATTTTAATACGCACCGAGTTTGTGAACCAATTTTACTTAAGTCCAATTTTATCTTTTTTAATCCTAAACATGCATCTAAGTGATTAAAGCAAGTAAAATAAAGTAATGTCCACAACGCCGATGTACGAGGAAACCACTAAGGGAAAAAATCTTGGACGACCCAAGCCAGATAATCACTATAATACTGAATTTATAAAGGAAGACAAACAAACTTACTCAATGACCACAAGGCTTGACGGTCTTCTTCTCTTTAACCACTCCTCTACAGTGCCCCCTATAAATCCTTCCACGATACCTATCCACAGTACACGAGTTCCATGCACTTCAGTATCCACTGATGCAACCTTGGCAACCGTCTATGATTTGAAACAAGACCTTCACCATTTCTCCACCGCAAAACTCCAATGAAACATCTTGTTCAATATGAATGAACAAACCAATGGTGCAAACAAGATCTCTATAGCATATGCGTATGAGAAAACAAATCTTTTAAACACTAAGGATGGTTTTCAACTTTGAAATCCTTCGAAAATAAGTGCAGAAAAACGTAACTGTTCTGTTATGTATTTTGGTTCTGCACATCTCGAAATTCTGAGAAAAAATCGCCTTAAATAAAAAATTAAGTCGGCGCGTCGTTATAATGAAACCCTTATGTCGTTTGAATGACTTGACTTTGTCGTTAGAACGACATAGAGATGTCGTTTTACGGACAATAAATGTCGTTTGATCCCCCATGAGGGAAGGATCCATACGACTCTAAACAATATTTATCTCAGAGCAAATGAAGTTAAAACCTTTTAAAATCATTTTTAGACAAAATACCATCCTTAAAAAAATTTAAAAACATTTTTTGAGTCCCGTAAACATTATGCGTTCATGCCTGAGAGTATATCGGAATACAATGTGATATGAAGACGTCAAACGAGCACCAATAAACAAAACAAAATAATATATCTTTGGAGCTTGTCCGCTACGTCTTCAAACAACAAGTTATAGACTGTGGGAATCGCGATTAAGTAAAAATCTATCTATGACTCAAATTGGATTTTGTCCAGAATAATGCTGATACATACAAATTGACACTATTTGGAAATTTGCCCTTACGAATCTCCCCCTTTGGCTATTCCATAACAAAACCAAAACAGTGAAATGCCTAAGTCGGGCCGTCAAGATGAAAGACCTAAATACCATTCCATAACCCAAAAAGAAATACAAGAAAAGACCTAGTAAACAAATGTCGGACCGAAGGAATGAACTTGTCTTCATGTGATGTAGTCGCAAAATCTCCAATCTCTGAGTAATAACTACACACACGAAACAACAAATACCATGTGAAGTATGGAAATACAAATGATATAAAACATTAGAATATTAATTTGTAAAATCAAACCATTTGTTACACATGTGAGCAAATTTTGTGATACCAATATGTAGAATAATACTAGAAAAACATGATAAACAAATGTACTCAACAAATAAAACTCCCCCTACATCACATATCATCTCTCTCCCTTTTTGCCTCGAATAGACAACCAAAGAAAAAGATAAACAATTGAATATTTAGAATGAGAAAAAATTAGATGAAGCATATCTAAATAAACATGAATATCCAACTTAATAATAATCAACATATATCAAATCGTAGATAGCAAATAGTCACACAAATGTATCTGTAAAATCAGTAATGATTTGACTAAACGAAACAATACGGTATAAGAATTAAGCATGAATAAGCTATATCGAATGCATATAAACTATCCAAATGAACCCAAAGTACCAAAACAGGTTCTGTTTTAGTACTAATCAGGTACTGAAATAGAACAAAGGCTCAAAAATCCTCTCTGGGTCATTCGAACCACTATGCCATGTCGTTTCAACGAGGTTAAAAATGACCTAAAACAGTAAGGTGTCGTTCGAACATTTATCTAATGACCCTAAAAACGACCTTTTTAATGACCATTCCTATTACAAATAATGCCTCACAAGTCGTGTCATGCGATCCAGACTTCTAATGACTTGGACATGTTGTTCTAATGATGTCCAAAAATCATTTGAACAACTTCACAAAACTTTATTTCCCAGCTCAAAAATTGTTCATTATTTGCCCAGTGAAAAAAATTCTTGTAAACAACAACTGGAAAATCAAAATAGTAACAAACAGACTCATAACAGAAAAAACAAGTATGAGTTTTATGCTAACATATTATTAATGTGATCAAATATGGGTATGGAATGCATGCGCGTGAACTACAACAAATGAATCATAATTTGAACACATAGAAACGATCATGAAGCTCTAACTGATAGTTAAATGTTATCAAACTAAGTTTTAGCCATTTGTGACAATTAATATATTGAGATTAATGAACTAAACAAACAACATGCACATAAATCCGAAGTTTTAACGATTCAACAAACAATAGCATCATGATACGATTTTCAACATTAGGAGTCATGCTGCAAACCCGTTTATTTTTCCATCCAAGCGCCCTCATTCATTCATATTTTCTTTTTCTAGCCCTTTTATTTTCAATGAGCATATTAAACAAACTCTTTGGGCCTTTGATACTTTTTTTAATGCCACAGTTTTTTTTACCTGTAAACGGTGGCTTTCATAACGAGATTATTATTCTTTTGCAACCTTTTTCCATGAACACTCATCATTTTTTTAAATACGTAATATCTATCCTCACGACAAACGGTTATTACATGCACACCTCCTCCTAACTCTTATTATCCATTGATGACAAAATTGAGAGGATAACATCTCACCAAACTCAAATGTGCATGAGAAGTCAAACATTTATATAAACTCGTTCATGTATGCAATGATGGCATGTATAAAAAGTAGAATCCAAATGCAAATCAACTTCAAAATAACCCCAATTATCGATGGTTAAGATCATTATAAGCCCTTATAATTATGACCAAGTGTCCTAGCGTGACACCCCGCCTAATTAAATACCGGGCGATCAGTCCTTTATTAAATTAAAATCAGGGTGAGCATTTGGTTCATTCTTAGCATCACTGTCGCAAAATAAAATTTACCAATTTAAACACCTAAATAATTAAACTAAGTGTCAAAATAATTTAAAACTTTATTACCATTTTATTAAATCCAATTATGTAAACCTTTTTAATAACCAACAGTTTAAGAATCACATAAATACTAAGGATGGCAATAACACACAAGAATTAAAACCATCTAGATAAACCAAACCAGTTTAAAACTATAAATGAAACCATGCTGGCAATAGTTAACTCCCAAGGAGTATTGAATACTGAAAATACAAATAAACATAGATCTCTGACATATCCAAACTGAATAGGGAAACGGGGGACACATGCCCTAACTATGAAGAACTAAGACAAGAACTGAATCAATGAAGAGGTCGTCTAAAACAAAGGCCTGCAACTCCCATATAAGCTGCAGCGCGGCCAATCCAAAGAACCTATGCATGATGCCCATGTGGCTGGGAACCTGTAATACATATACATATATATATAAGAGAGAGAAAAAGACAGGAAACGGGTCAGAGCCCGAGTGTAAAATAGTTTTAAAATAGTTTAGCAAGTATTTAAAATGCTTACCTGCTAATGCAATAACCATATTAGTATGCGACACTCTCTTGATAATTCTCACCTCTCGTCTAGTGTGCACACCTACCGTACTACTAAACCTCATAAGTCTATCTCACTTATTCTCCATAAAGTTTTATCTCGAGAAATAACAAGGTTATGATATTTTGTTTAGAAAATTAATCTCTTCAAGATTTCTTACTCTATTTAGAACAAATCATTGTCGTTATAAAGTTCCCGAACACTTATAAGAAAGTTGAAACATTTATTCACTACATAACTACTTATACGCACAGTAGAAAGTTCCCATGTAAATATATATATATATATATATTACTCTCACATATAATATATATACTAACAACACCCCACATAAAATCTATGGTGCTGGCATACTCTGCTATCAAGTCCCTGTATCACTCGTACTAAGGGAAATACTAGTTCGGAATCGCTCTCGAAATGTATTAACACAAAACACATACAAATGGAGGCGAAGCATAGTTCCAAGTCACTAAGAAGTCAGCACATACCCTCACATCTCTTAGGACCGTCTGACTATCAATCAGATAGTCTGTTCCAAGGAATCCTGTGTTCTAGGGTACAAGTCAATATCTCCCAGAAAGGTCCCATCGAGATAAGACTGTCCCGACGCGACAACCTCCGTGATAGTAAGTAGTGCGGGTATGATTATACACAAGCATAATATAAATATGTATACACATGCATTCAGTTATATATATCAATATTCTCATTTTTCCAATTAGGTTCGCACACGACCCAACGATAATAATTATTAACCGCACATTGTACAATTTTTACCCAATTACCTCACCTAAAGGATTTATCGCTTTTATTCTTAATTGTAATCATTGCATACTTACTTCTCATCTCTCGAAGTACTCTCTTACTAAATATAATCTCAGTAGGTGCTCCCTATCTAACCTTATGGTCTAAGTCTTTCACGAGTCTTTAAATTATCTAGGGAACGTACGCACAATTTCGAAAGTATAACGAAACTCTCTGGTATCCCATAATTCCATCCTATATTAATTCTCACTCAACAGAGACTACTTAGATCCTACTGGTCATCTTCATAACCCATTATACTCCATGAATAATAATCAAGGGTTCCTACGTATTTTAACCGGATTAAACAAAAAGGAGAAAAATATGAACTTTTCCAGGTGGGATCGATCGAGGAAAGGGGGTCGATCGATCGATCAAGCAGTTATGACGAATTCTGCCATTGTCAAGTTACAGGTTTGCCTCTCCAACCTCAATGAAATCTCCATTAACGATCCCCAAACTCCCAAACAACATCACTACTGGTATTATATACCTAACTACATGATTTCCTACGTAAAATATGTCCGAATTCATCAAGTGTAATGATTTAATGGGGTAAAATTGACATAAACTTCAAGAACCCTAATTTTCCTTTTAATTTCCATTCTTCAAATTCTTTTCCAGATTTCTTGCTTCTAAATCCATCCAAATTCGTGGCTTATCCTCTACATATGACTGAGATGTCCAGAATATGTCTACTTCCTCTACAACATGTGATTTTAAGTCTCTAACATATTAAATTCTTCCATAAAACATGTTCTTAACAACCCTAGACTAACATGATTGAAACATTAACTAAAAATAAAGCAAGATAGATACTTGCCTGGAATTCAAGTTTCTAATTTGTGGATGAAAAAGGTATGGTTGTGTTCCTCGTCGCGCGATCTACGTTTTGGTGGTGGTGGCGGTGCAAACGGATGGGTCTTTGGCCGTGGGTTTCTTGGAAAGCTCTCCAACGTCTTCTCTAATGGTCATTCTTCGGTTTTGTGTTTGTTAACCCTAGAAGACAACTTCTAAAGGATGATATAACTGTTGGAAATTCGTGGGTTTAATTACCCAAAAATACAAAATGTCTAATATACCCTCCCAGGATGTCAATTAGGCCTAAAAACACCCCAAGACCCAAACTAAACCCCCGGGTACACTTTTCTGACTATCTCGACCCTTCTGGGCACTTTGGCACACTCGAAATGACCATACGGGCGACTTATAGTTTATTCACTTTTAATAATAACAATTTAGTCCAGACACGACACAGGCGCGTCCCGACTTAAATTTTCATAATACCATTTTATTCACTCGTGACATTTTTAATAAAATAAATTCTATATATTACTTTACTCAATAAGTAATATTTAACAAATCAACCAATTTCCAATAATCACTAACTCTTATCACACTAGTAATTATTTAAAATAAATTTTCGGATTAATATTAAATTAATATCTCAATTTAAATTTAATAATGCCCCAAATTTAAAGGCCATAAAAATATGGGGTATTACATACTCCCCCCTAATAACGGAATTTCGTCTCGAAATTCGAAAAATAAGGCCTACCTGGTAAAACAATTCTGGATACCTTATACGTACGCAATTAACTATCTACATAGTAAGGTGCTCAATCCCTATAGCCCCCGCCTCACACTAAGTTTGTTTAACGCTCTCATTAGAGACACTTCACATTGTGCTCCTATCCGACAACATTCGCATAAGACACACCTATACATTATTGATTCCTATTATTTCAATAACATTGGGATACCTCACCTCGTTATATGACAACTACTCAGATTTATCTAAACACAAAACTCCCACTCTGAGAGAAACCAAACGAACATCTGACCACTCTTGTTCACATAAAACAGTCGTGGTAATTCCACCATAGTCATCAGATTATTCTCGATCAATCCAAAATTCTGATTATTCGCCCACCTCTAAGCATCCAGAGGGAGAATAGTTAAGATTATTCTCAACTCAATAAGCACCTTGTTCACAATAAACAGGTACGAGTGCTCCCACGGAATCCTACCATTTGGTAATATCCTCCCACAATTTCCGTACTATACTCCACTTGCTAGCTATAACCTTTGTGGAAATGAAATGATCACAATGAATCCAAAATTACCTTCACATTGTTCCACTAATGGTTAGTCACCGCTCGCCTACTCTCCGGATTATGGGTGATACAACCTGCTCAAAACGAAACATTATCCCCACTACTTCTTGAAATACCATATTGAAGGTGGGATTCGAAAGTCTCATCCTAAGGAGAATGATCACGTACCGACGTGATTCTTCATTTCAAAGAAAGACTGGGGCACACTAGCTAATATTGTAAATCACCCCAAAGGAATATCAATCACTTTCTTCTTTGGAGACTTGTTCCACATGTTCTAATGAACCCTTAATCTTGTCTTGAGGTTGGCAACCCATCCAAGAAACTTTGTCGACTTTGTCGGCCTCTTCCATTATAGGAATTGTCTATAGTCACACAATTCTCTGGATGATCCTCTTGTTCCAATCGATTTATATCTATGAGTGATGCTTGCGGAGACTACTCACTATGTCCCGCTCAACATTGACTTATACTTGAAATGTCTCACATTAATTGACACTTAATACTCCCCTTCTTTCCTTGGCGTATACCGAAAGTTCCGACCCGTGCAATTTTCTCCACGATGTGCACTTATGGACCTTTTATACCATACTAACATCATCATTCTTTGTACGCACAACTTGCTCTCAACATTTGACTAATTAAAACTCCGCTCTGAGTGTTCTCCATAAATTCTACCCTTCTCAAGAAATACCCCTTTGTAAATGGCTTCCCACAGCCTTCCAACCCGATTCGGGTGTGCTACTCTGATCACACTCATATATATGGATTTATCGTCTTTCACACGGCGGTTAATCCACTCAACCACTTCCACTTCATTATGTTAGTCCCTCATACACATATTCCACACGTCTATTCCTACGTCCCTTCAACTCGGACTATTCTAACCTCAGATAACCAGGATGTCCACATACCCTATAAACCGTGCATACTAGCGTAAGCATCGTATATGCTTCACACATAACACCCAATTCTTTATTTACCTTGTGCTCACAATGTGATTACAACACTTGGGTACTCTCAATCACCCTAGAAATCGAAATTTTAATTCCTCCTTATCATCGTTCCACCCCACAACTCGTGGTGACAAAACAAAACTTTCAGTGCTTTCTTACCACACAACCGGCTCCACTGGCCTTAAATTGAAATTTAACTTCCAACTTATAGATATAATTACCTGCTCCTATTGATACGCACCCAAAACTGTACAATTTATACCCCGAATAGATGTATTTTAGTTGCTATTTCTCGACAATATGGGTCTTATGTGCTTAAATGTTTAATATACAGGCTTAATGCACGTTGCGGTGTTCGAACGCGTATTTCAAGGCAATTGTGCATTTTATGGAGCTAATTCCCTCTCCCGTAACCTTACCCAAGCCTAAAACCTAGCCTAAACCCTCTGTGTGTTTTTGTTGTGCCCTTTTATTATTTTTTAGATTTTTAGTTTGAGTCATTTTAATTTTAGAATTATTTTAGAACGTTTTAGGTTTTATTTCCTATTTTTATATTTTATTTCTATTTTTATTAATATAACTTTATTTTATTTTATTAAGTTTTTAGTTTTAGTTTTTATCTTATTTTATTTTATTTTATTAGGATTAGTTTTTAGGAATTTAGTTTTATTCGATTTTATTTTTATTAGGACTTTAGTTTTAAGTTTAATAGATTTACATTTTTCTTTTCATTTCTTTTTAGTTTTAATTTTTTATTTTGAGTCTTTATTTTATAGGAATTTAATTTTTAAATTTTTAGTTTTTATAGTTTTTATTAGTTAGATTTTATTTTTATTTTTAGTCTTATTATTTTTTAGGGGTTCAACTTAAACACACACACCCTAAAACCTACACACTAAATATCCTACACCCCACTTATCCTCCAACTCACCCACATCCTACTCACCTACACCCACACACACCATAACCTACACCTCATCATCTTCTCCAAATCACCCATCTTCTCTCTCCTCTCACCAACACCTACAACCCACATCACCATCCACACTCTCTCTCCTCCATTACTAACCCACCTCACATCAAAACAAATCCATTAACACCCCCAACTCACACCACCAAACCCATAGCCATCTCAGGCCATGGCCACTGCCAAAACAAACCGTTGCTGCCCCCAGCGCCGATGACCTTCTCCGCCGGCGGTAACTAAATCCTAGCTGCCGCCAGCCCGACTGCTGCCTTACTCAAACAACCAACACCGCCGGCGCACCTCTCTCTCTCCTCCGGCGATACCCTCTACCGCCTGCGCCCCTTCTGGCGACCGCCTCACACCGTCCCATTCTCTAACCCGGATCCGACCTCAGACCCATATCCAGCAACACCCAAACCAAAGACCCATTTGTGACCCATCTCCATATCCCCTCTTCCCACGACTTCTATCTGCCAAGCCAATGCCAAACTAAAAGCAAAACTCATTTAACCCATGTGACTTAAACCACCTTATAACCCCTTTTCCTATTCTACCCTAACTAACCTCTTCTAACCAAATACCCATTATACCCCCATTTAACATATCAGATTTTATCCTACCCAACCTCACCCACATGACCTCACACCCCTCATGTGCACACCCTAACCAATTTCCAATTGTACCCCTTTGCTCCATTGCATATAAAATGAAGAAGAAGACCCATTAGAGGAGATTTCTAGATTAGAGAGCTTTAGATAGGAAATTAGAGAGAGAGAATTGTAGAGAAAATTTTCCCTTGTAAATAGTTTTTCATTTTTTTTATTTTTAGATTATTGTGAGAGTAAAAATTCTAAGAGATTTAATTGAGTGCTCATATTATTTCACAATACTTGGATGCTCAATTAGAGGGTGAATGCTTCAATTTCAAGAATAGAGTTTAAAGTGTCAAATTCAAGAGATTGGTTTGATTATTCTTCTCTCTACTCTTTTATATATTAAATGCCTATTGAATATTTGTTTAGTATGTTTGAATCCATGTTAGGCTAAAACCCCTTTCAAGGGGTGGGGTAAAACCCTTATTTTATGTTATTGTATTTTAATTAGTTTAATTACTTGAAAAATCCCTTTGAATGTTAATTTTAATCCCTCACCCTTAGATTTACGCCTCGAGAGAGGGTAAATGATTTTCGAGAGAAAATCGAAATTCTAATTGTAATACCCATTTTAGTTTCTAACTAGAGATAGGGGTTTCTTAAGTGGGGTATTATAATTTGAATTTCAACTCTAAATTTAATTTCTAAGATTGACATAAATTCTAATTGATCGATCCTAGCGGGTGATTAATTAAAAGGAGTGTTGATCTAATTTTATAGAGTTGTGAGGTGTTAATTTTGACTTTCTAAAAGATTACTATTCTAATTACACTTGCAACCAGAGTTGATTTGTAATTTTGATATTAATTTGGGAGAATTCAAATAATTAAATAAATTAATTAGAATAACTAAAATTTGTGGTGTAATCCCACTCCTTGATTGTTCTCACAACTATTTACCTCACTTTATCTTTTATTTTAGTGTTAGACCTTATTTTTTTCATTTTAGTCATTTTCTAGTTAGTTATTTTCATCTTAGTTTAGTTTAGTTTAAAATCTCACCTCACCCATTTGTTTTAATATTGAAAAAGCTAAAAAAAATTAGAAAAAGTGAAAAAGCACAAAAAGAAAATAAATAGTGAATTACAATTGAATTTGTCTCTAGCTTACTCCCTAGAAAGTGGATTGATACCCTTACTTACCTCTACACTTTAGATTGTTATTATTTGTAGGTACATAAGGTTTTGATTAGAAAGGGCTTTTCAAGCAACGACACAAATATACGCAAAAGTCTTTCTATCACCTATTACGACCGGGTACCGAACTCATGGACTAATGAACAAACATCTCCATATTTCCAACCTTACGCTAAGTTTCATGCGTGAGGTGTCTTGCAAAGAGAAATCCAAACAAGGAACCCCCTCGATACACTACTACCTAGCATTGTCGGTTATCGAAATACGTTAGGCCCTCCGTCCATAGCATGTACCCCTTTTATTCCGTCTCTTGATAGAAAAGTTACATCTCCTACTATAATTATACTTAATGAAAAATATTTTGCCAATTGCACTATCTTTCAGTATTGGTGGTAATCATATTCCATAAATCTCAAAGACATACAATCGCGGGTTTTGAAATCATGTCCCCAAACATATGGGTATAACTCCTAACTCCCACATCTCAAAAGTATAGATATAACAATGCGCTCTTCCTATCACCGAGTCCTGAGGGCTAAACATAAAAAAATGAGTTAAATCTTTTCACTCAATAGTAAACCCAATACATAATGAATCATAACAACAAAGTCCCTACACACACCGGGATCGAATATCTCAAGCCCACTATCATCTCCAAAGTCTCTAAAGTAGACAATATAAGTGTGAGTCCGACCCTCTCGCAAGTGAGGCCTCGCCAGGACAAAACATGTTGCACTAAGGCAACCACTCCGATAGCCTTGCAATAACTACCTACTATCGTACTAACCATTGCTATAAAGTTGTAACTAAGACAATATCATACTCTTATCTCACATCACTAAAATGAGTAACCTCAATAAGGTACATGCAACACTATCAATACACCCGTTCATCCTCCGCGGATAGCACTAAGGATTTTCCCGCTATACTAGGAAAAAAAATATTAACGTTTTAATAACATTTATAGGTATATGCATTAAACTCGTCTCACCTGTTAATCTAGCAATGAACAAAATATAGTGACTCGCTCGTGTCACCTAAAACATGCCTCATCCTCCGAGGATAAAACTCATACTTCTACCTTGACAATTGTCTTGACTGCACAAATGGTCCCCGAACATAGCACGCTTGTCCAAACCAAAACAAAAGCTACTTTAATCATTGTCCTTTACTAGGCATCATACTCTTTTCCCTTTGCTCACTTCAGGAAAACATTAACGCAAGTGATTTCACTCTCCACAAAATATCTCTACACATAATCCACTTATCATCTGTCATACTAACTATATTAGGATTGTCCTTCTCTCGGACTTTGGTAGGCTACCCCCGTTGTTCCCTTAGCCTTGTTGGCCGTAAAGAACATGCTACTGACTACCCTTGTCCTTACTGAATTCACCATCTCTTGGTAAGAATTCATCCATTCGAATAATTTAAATGGTTCCCCTGATGTGTATCCACACCCTCTTGTGGTGCTACACTACCACCGTTGCATCCAGTCTTATTCTTGACTAAATTCTTCGATTATTTTAGCTTCCCACACAAAGAAGTGTTAACATATCCATTGATAAAGCATGACATTTTCAACCTCTGAATCAATCGTCGAGCAGAATTCCCTTTTAAGTGTTATTAACTATTATTACAAGCCGATCTCCCACTTGGAGTCCTCTCCTCCATGTGTATCTACACCCTCCGATACAACATTCGCTAACGGTTTAGATTCATATTTACAAATGGACCTCTATCAGGCCCTCCTGTGATGAGTTCAGAACAACGTTCACAACTTATCCTAAACATCTTATTAAGGAACATGCGGTCAAACTATACCTAAGATCCTTCTATAGACATATCATTCCACTTCTAAAAGTGGTGGCTGACTTCCACTATTATAACTTCGTTCCGACAAGACAAGGGAAATTTTACTTCAAATTTTCCTTTAATTTAGCCACACTCTGTCCTATGTCCAAACCTTTTGATATTTTATCTCCTTTGGCTAACACACACAATCTCTGCATTTCTATAATTTCCACTGACAGTTCTCTTCAATGTTTCATCTGACTTTCTCCCATTCGTACCAAACTAAATCCACGGGTACACTTTTTTTACTATCTCGACCCTTCCAGAAACTTTGGCGCACTCGAAATGACTATACAGGAGACTTATAATTTATTCACTTTTAATAAAAATAATTTAGTCCTGACACGACACAGGCGCGTTCCGACTTAAATTTTCATTATACCATTTTATTCACTCGTGATAATTTGAATAAAATCAATTCTACAGATTACTTTACTCAATAAATAATATTTAACAAATCAACCAATTTTCAATAATTACTAACTCTCGTCACGCTAGTAAATATTTAAAACAAATTTTCGGATTAATATTAAATTAATATCTCAATTTAAATTTAATAATTCCCCAAATTTAAAGGCCATAAAAATACGGGGTATTACACCTAGCCACATGGATAATGAAATGATAGGGGTCCGAGCACACTAATATGCCATATCAAACATGAAAACTCATGACACAAAAAAAAAATCGAAAATCTTTTTGTGTTTTTTCAAAAAAAATATTTTTGACTCAAAAAACAAAATATTTTTTTATTTTCTCAAAAATATATGAAACCAAAAATATTTTTGTATTTTTCAATAAGAGTCAACTAAATGAAAAAATATAATACAAAGAGATAAACATGTCATAACACTAGCGAGATATATATCATGAAGTAAAGACTAGCATATGACAAACATGCAACATAATCATCCATTAATTTTAGCATGGGAATAATCAAGTGCAACCAAACACGAACCATGAAGTTTAATTCCTAAATCCACTAAGTCCAATTTCCTAACCCAAGTAGGTGTTTAACGACGCGTGGGGGTTTTGGGAACCGAAATGACTTTATTCTTAAACTTCCTAAGAGTATTTTTAAGGACATAACAATAACGTCTAAAGTGAACCTTCCTACGGCAATGAGTGCAAGTGTAAACACGAAGAGGAATGTTACCCAAATTTGGACCTCTCCTAATGTTCCTATTTGGCTCTCTCACATGATTGATATTGGCTTTGGGAATGGGTGTAACACGCTTATCGAAGCTTATACCACACCTATCACCCTTAATTTGGACGGTATCTAAAATACTATCCAACTTTTTCGACCTTGCCTCCAAATCAAACTTCACATTATTCGAGCCTTTCAATTTCTTCTCAATCTCACTAATCCTAGACTCAAGCAAATGCCTAGACTTCTCAAACTCTAGAATCTCTTTCTTTAAAGCCTCAATCAAACCATGAAGACAATCTCTCTCACCCTCGACGTATTCTAGTTTCTCTCGAAGAGTCTTCTCCCATGCCCTAAGATCCTCAATTAATGCATCATTATTCATGCTCTTTCAACTTAGCTTGCAACTTTAAGTTTGAATTTTTCACCTATATCGCTTCCTCATACAAATAATTGAAGGAAACTTGCAATTCTATCACATCTATCTCCTCGTCTTCACTAGTTTCACCCTCGCTCACCTGGGATTCACACAAAATGGCCTCGGAAGTGTCATTCACATGAGTAACTTCATGAAAATATTTATCGTCGTCGCTCACATAACATGCCATAAATGCTACAAAGTTGTGATCAATGGGGGAACTCTCTCCCTCTTTCGGTTCATTATCACTTAAGGTGGCTTTATATGCTATCGGTTTATTGCCCTCCTTCTTAAGTCTAGTGGGGTAATCTGCTACCTTATGGACATAACCCTCACAACCAAAACAGCTATCCAACTTATCCCTCTTATCATTCTCACTTGTATTCTTAGGGACGTGATTGACTTTGTTGTTCTTGAATTTCTCAAGTCTTTTAAAAATTTTTGATTGCTTTTGGAACTTAAGAAACTTTTTGAACTTCTTTGCCAACAAAGCTACATCCTCGAAACCAGTGTCAGAATTATCATCCGAAACTTTAGTCTCCTCCTTCTGTGCTTTTAAATAAATGCCCTTTTCTTTCTTTGGCACTTGCTTGGAAGTAAACACATCAAGTTCATAGGTTTGTAAGTCACCTACAATAATTTTATGTCCATTTTTTTTTATGGACACTATTTTTATTTGAGACATAATGTGACTTTAGTTGATTAATATTTTGTATTTCATGTTATATGTGAATTTGTTTGATGAATTTAGACTATTTGAATATTGCTGGACCATTTGTTATTTGTTAAGTAGGGTCGATAGTCCTATAAATAAAAGAGGTTATGGCCATTTTTTTTAAATTACACTTTGTATTATTGGGAATAATATTTTTGCCATTTTGCAATTACATACTTTGAAATTTTTTGTCCTTTCGTGATTACGTACTTTTGAAACTTTCGTCGTGCCTTCAGGCACGGGCATTTCCTATATATATATATATATATATGGTAGGATAATAAACTTACCATCTAGTCAATATGTGATCATATAAAGAATAATATTTGTTTCATTATTACATATTAATTTTTTTAATGGGAACTAATATAGAAAAACCGTAATTATCACTTTATAATTTCATCATTGCATTTATAATTATGAACTATTATTTTTCCATATGAGTTTTAATTTATTTTCCTAAAATCTTAAGTTAAATCAATATCAAAATATATTATAAGATGAAGATAATATTTTTGTTTATCATGTTTGTGTGTGTTATTTTGCATTCACTATATTTAAAGTAAATCTCAAATATAAATTCTAATTTTTCTATAAGCAAAATTTTATAATTAGATGGATTTTCAGATATGAATATGAAGGAGTGACAATCCACGAGTTACCAAATTACTTGTGCATTGTACGAGTTGTAAACTAGTTTATTTATTTTCGATGATTAAAGTATTAAGCCTTTATTGACTTTCATCAAATCTCCATTTTTTTACAATAACACTGGGAAGAGAAATTTGCAACTCATGTTGACATAAATTTCAATGAAATTGATACTTGAGATGCTTGATTAAATTTGACACATTGACAACAATTGGTATCATTTAATTGACATGATGAAACTTGAAATTGGACATAGTCTAAGGGGAGAAGAATATGAAAACACGTGAAAATTTCAAAGAAAAAAATTCGACATGCTCAACATTTACATAGTATAATTTATTAAACATGCACATATATGACTTAACTACTTTGTTAAACATTAGAATTCATCTCATGCACGTATATTTTTTTTTAAATGGGGAAAATTGGCCATTTAAAACTTGTCTGAAATAAAATGTGTTGGTAAGGGAGGGGAAAATCTAGAATATGTACTTTAAGTAGTAACTTTTATTATGAAGGGAGATTGAATCTATAATAATTCTATATAACAAAATTACCGTTAAATATGAATATAGTAAGATGAAGGACACAAGAATATATGTGGTTCGGTAGATTGATCATGTGTACGTTCTTGGGGAAGGGAGAAAGACTTGGAATAATAGAGAATTGATAGATGATAGTCCAAGTCATCGCTACAATACTATTCTATATCTCTTTTCTCATAACATGGGTGTTTTATTTATAGATATAAGAGTCTTTGTTTCCTAGATTGTTACAGAAGGAGTCAGTGTCTATTTTTCCTTATCTTTTAGGTTGTTAACTTACAATAGGAGTATACAATGACATCTTATCATTATATGTAATCCATATTCGGCGGGAAACAAGGATCCACAGTGAGATAGGATTCTTTGAATGCCACGTGTAGTGTCAAATACGAAATACAAATTATAAAGGGGGTTTGTTTATGAGAATGGAGTGTGAAAAGGCGGTAGCTACTCAATTAAAGTTAAATTACTGAATAAGGGATAATCTTCATTTTATATTAATTAATGTGTTAAAATAACCCTAAAAGTTTATTTGTAAAAATATTTTATCAATATTAAAATCTAATCAATTTGATCTTCAAATTAAAACAAGTGATTCTAATATGTGAAAAGATAAAACAATTCACACGACATTGGATCTACGAGAAAAAAAACAAGAGGGAAAAACGAGGGCGAAATGCCTAAAAATGTACTATGATTGATTTTTACAAATAAAAATAGATGACATACAATCATAAATTGCACAAACTGACTACCTACTCATTCACACCATATTTTTCGAGGAGAGAGGCAATAGATGGAGAATACTACCCAAATGTAACTGATTTTGGATTCGTCTAATGTCTTCAAGTTTTATGCTAAAAAAATTTCGTTTAAAATGGAAGAGCAGTTTGTTCTGGGGTAATTGAACCACCAAGTAACGACCGAATACAAATAGGATGTGTGAGGATATTCTATCATTGAAAATATATAGTATAAGGTTTGGTTTCTCTAAAAATCTCACAAGTGTATTTTTCAATCTTGAATTAAGGTCATACTCAAGAACAAACTATGTTTGAAAAATGATATGTCAAAACTAGCTCGAGTACAAAAGTTTTGATTTCAAGGATTCAAGAATGAATAACAATATTAAAATACACACAAAAGATTAACTAAGAAAAAATCTCTTTGAAAAGTTGAATATTTTAAATCTTTTTTTGTTATAAATGTTAACTCTAAAAATCAGCATGGAAAAAGGAGTAAAGAAGAGTATGTATAACATTTGTGTTAGAAGAAAAGTGGGATAACTCTTAAGTGATACAATGTAATACCCCGTATTTTTGTGATAATTATTTATGGGATTAATAGAATTAAATGTGTATTAATGGGGAATTAATCCGGGTAAAATGCTAGTGATATGTGAGTTGGTATTTCACTATAATGTGTACATATGACGTTATATGAATATTGAAAATATTGAAATTGTCGTGAGATAGAAATACGGCAATTTGGGAAATTTTGTTGGAATGCGCGTGACAGTCGCGTCAGGAAAGTAATTATTTAATTAAAAAGTGAATTTTATTTCTATTAACCGTATGGTCATTTTGAGTGCGGCAACGCGTCCGGAAGGGTCGAAATAGTCAGAAAACACTAGCCGGGGGTTTAGTTTGGGTCCCGGGGCATTTTTAGGCCATACCGGCAACTTAAAAGGGTATTTTGGTAATTTTGGAATTTTGGGAATTAAAACCCACGAAAATTAGAGTTTAATTATGATTATTAAATAAACCCACCAACCCATTATCAGCACTAAACTAAGTAGTGGGCTACGGGAGAAGTTTAGAATAGAAGTTAAGGGTCCAAAAACAAACCTCCACCTCCATTGTCATCTTTAGAGAAGAACTTGTAGAGAGAGAGAGAGAGAGAGAAGAGAATTGTGCAGAGAGAGAGAGAACAATTCAACCTTAAAGATTCAACATCAAATTCAGAGAAAGATTAGAGGCAAGTGGTTTAATTACGTTGTTTGCAAAGAATGCTTCTTCCATGCGTAGGAAATTTATATAATTGTATTATTTTTGGGAGATTTATAAAAACCCATGAAATTGGAGTTATAAATTTAGATTTTGATATAGGTTTGCATGTAGAATTGTTATTGGATGATTGAACTAAAAGAATTACTACTTTTTATGTTACAAAAACGGATTTATTTATGGAAATTGATGATTTTGAATTCTAGGGTTCATACTCATATGATTTAGGGAAAAACTTTGGGAGAATTGATAATTAGGTGTTGTATAGGAAGATTTGATCCCATGAATGTGCTAAATTACGACCTAAGAATGTTTAGGAATGTTGAGGAACCTTAAAATATTGTTAGAATAATTTTTGGAGGAGTTTTGAGGAGATGAAATTGGTGAAAAACGAGATAGGAAATTCTGGGCTCGAAACTGGCCTCTCGTTAGAAGACCTGCACAGGTCGTTCGAACGAGCTCGTTCGAACGAGCTTCTAACGAGTTGACAGTTTGCCTTCTAACGAGTGGGATGTTCGTTCGATGCTTTTCGTTCGAACGAGATCTCGTTAGATGCCCACTTCGTTCGAACGAACTCTCGTTCGAACCAGCCTCATTCGAACGAGACTTCTAACGAGTTGACAGTTTGGCCTTTTTGGCCTGATTTGATTTCTAGTGTTCTGTAACCTTATTTAATTGTAGAGATGACATTTCCTTGATGACTAATTGATATAGTTGGGACATTTGGGATATATTGAGGAGTAAAACATAGAAGTGTGGTTTGAACCAAATGATATTTATGGGTTAGAACGTGAGTAACTATTTACGACGTGAGGATAACGGATGACGTGTATATATAAACCGGGGACAAGTGTGTGGGTATAAGAACGGGAAGTATACCACTAATATAAATATGGTAATAGCTAAGATGTGTGCATGCTTAGTATATATGATTTGATGTGTATGACATACCTACCATACTTGCTATTACGGGAGGTTTGCGTTCGTTTAGGGCCATCTAATCTTTGTGTGTCTACGGGGGGATATAGATTGGTACCTCGAGAACAGAGGTCAGAGAAGGACTTATTGAGATGTTAATAAGTTTGCCGATCGTGGGAGCGTAGGTTTGTGCGTGACCCATGTGATGTGACTATGTTCGCCTCTATTGTTTTGTGATTTGCTATTATCTGAGAACGATTCCTGAGAGATTCGGAATGCGTGATCCTTATGTACGTGATGTACCGGGATGGATAGCAGAGTATGTGTGCACCGCAGCTTAGTCCCGGGGTGCTCGTATTGTATATTTATGACGTGAATAATATACACTTGAATAATGGGAACTTTCATGTTGGTATTGTGAGTATAATTATGGTAATGTTTTGAGAAAATATAACGGGATAACCAGTAGTGAATTGTATTGCTAATAATTGAGAATCCGAGTTTAAGTAAAGCCCTCTATTTAATTAATAACGCTAGAATGTATAATGGGAATCGAGTAGTAAGGGGTAGAACTTATTACGGTCTGGCTAGATATGTATGTCACTTAGATGGGTACGGTACGTTAGGAGTGCACAATTAGTCGAGAGGTGAGTATTTCATGTGAGTGCACGTCCTAACATGTATTTTGCATTCATTGTTTTAATGTATTAAAACACTTGTTATTTCTAAAAATACTCTCCACTTTCGGGTTCTGACACGTTTGCTTTCAAATCTATTTTTTTGTAAAAACCTTTTAGGTGCACAGCCACAAGGACACCATGCTTAGGATTTCCATTCAGGTGACGAGCTGTAGTTGTTGTGGAAGTTACAGGGCCTTGATAGTAGACGTTTTATTTGTCTTGACTCTATATTCAGTTTTCACCAGTTGTAGGGCATGTCACCCACTTCTATTAGAGACATTTCATATTTCAAATTTTCAGACTTTGGCATGTAATTAATTCAGGATTCAGACTTGTTTTATTATTTTCAGTTGTGGGATTTTTGTGAGGAGTATTTCCTCCAGACTCTTTATTACTTGTTGATTACACTATTGGGACTTTATTGTGAATGGTTATGTTATTCTTTCATAATTCACTTATTGCATGTTAATCAGATAAAATTTAAAATTTGACAACTTACTTTTTAAATACTAGGTGGTTAGTAATCATTAAATGTTTTCGACAGTGATGCTATTAACTGAACCAACTTGGCATTTTGAATTAATTTAATAAAGGAGTAGCTACCCGGTATTTAATTAGTCGGGGTGTCACATACAACTTAATGGTCTTAGAATCAATCTCTATTGATTTCCCAAATTGTGTGAAGTGACAACTCCCATTGAAATCCCAATGGAACGATCTCTCAAGTGTATAAAATCTTATATCTTCGTAGACTCTTCGCTGGAACGATGACCTTTGTTCACTGACGTGAAAGGTCGACGACCAGGATCACACACATAACAATAATCTTTTTACGTAGATTACCATGTATCATAACTAGCAAACCAGATGCTTCACTGGCATGAAGTCCTATCTCGCAGAGGTGACGAGGCCGTGAATGAGGTCATATAAGAGACTAGAGATTTAAACCGACATAGTTTCCATAAATATGAAAAGTGAGCAAAACTATACGCTAAGGATAAATCTTAGATAATTATGGCAAGCTTCCAGAGAATAAGTTGCGAATGGAAATACAAATTACCTTATTTTGTATACTTTCACAAAAAAATAGAATTTTCCCTTGTTAAAAAAGGACATGGAAAATTCTAAATACAAAAGACGCATTTTAAAAACATAAGTTTTTTATATGAGACGAATATAACGTGTTGTGTTGGCAATATCAAAAGGAACACAAGGTTAAAAACATAAGATTTTTCAATTATGAAAATTAATTTAACCAAGGTATTAGGTCATAAACAATCTAAGCTCAATTTTAATCCAAATTAATTTTGATTAATTAAGTGAAACTAAGAACCAAGATATTTAATCTAAATTGAACAAACAAATAATCATACGAGTTATGAGGAAAAAAAGAATTAGACTCCACTAAGTATTGTAGCTCGATCTCCTTCCTTTTTGATAATAGAACGCGATACAAATCTATCAACTCCCCATAATAAGCTCCATTTGCCTCGGTATCCACCGACCAACGTTAAGAAACTCCTTGCCTCTCGTCAGTAGTGAAGAATGAACTCCACAGTGATGTGTTCTTAAAGGTTTGATAAAGTGATCACAGATATCCAAGGGGTTTGGATTTTGAAAAACCAAAGTGTTTGATCACAAAATAGGCTTGCAATAATGTGCAGATTCATACCTATTAAATAGGTTGGAAAATATAAAAGAGATAATCTCGAAAAGATTATGCTTAAAACCAACTAAAAAATAAAATCCGTGTTAGTTCATTCAAATACACTGGATCTCGTTCGAACGACCTTCACAAACTCATTTGAACGACACTCAATCTCATTCTAATGAGATACATAATTTTTTTATTTTTAAAAAAATATTTTGGATTCGAAGAAGTTTAAAAAATACTCTTGAACAGAAGTTAACACTCAATATACCTCGTATACATTCTATGATGATTGTGGTGACGATATCAACTCTTGCTTATTAGATTAATGCATTTGATCACTGATTTGTCTTCAATTCAAGCTTCTCGAGAACGAAAATGATAGTGTAATAAAATGACGAAATATGCCAAACTATAAGCATAATGAGCAAATCATAAATTGTGCTCTTACAAAGGCTGATTCTAAGTCCACTAAAAAATATCCCTTTCTCTTAAGTCGTTAACAGAAATGGTATGAATGATCTGGTATGAGCTTAATGAATCTTTATGGAGACCTCTTGGACTAGACTCGCAGTGTGTTTTCCCAAACGTATTAAGACAATTCCAAATGTATGGGGCACGAGTATACTACACTCTTACACAATGTTCTTATAAACTAAATGAAACGAATATACCCAATTAAAATGATCATCATAATAGAAGAGATATTTTTGTCAAATCGTTTTAGGTACAAACATGATAACCTACGTCTACGTGATGAAAGTTTACCAATCATATTACATTTAATTTTATCTTCAACAATAGATAATTGAACGTAAATTCAGAATAAAGTATAACATTCACACAACACTAAGACATATGAAGAAAATGCACACTGGGAAAAACACCTCGGGACAAACTAGATTACAAATGCACTATTATAGAGCCTTACAAATAGAATATAATGACTTACAATCACATAATACACTAATTGACAATCCACTTTATGCCACGAAATCAAAATCCTCTTTTAAGCAGAAGAATAAATTTATTAAGAGGCCACTAATGCTTAGACATCACATTCTAAGATATGAGTTTTCTTAAAGGTTTTGAAATTGTTTAAGAATTTTGGCTTACTCAAAATTCACAATGAATTTTTTAGATATTCACACCAGTTTCTTAAGAACAAGAATATAAGTACACCTGTTCAAGAATAAAGGTAGAAGTTCTTAGGATTTAACGGAACTTATGGTCGAAGTTTAAAATCAAACGCCTAAAAAATATAAAGGGAAACGTGAAGAAGAAATCCATGGTTCAATTCTTGGGAGTGTTTGAACTAAAAATAATCTCTTAAATTTTTTTCTTAATCAAGTGTATTACCTCTATAAGGATTTCTCAAAGTTTTCTTCTTTAGGGTTTTGATAAAGATAGATATTATGATATCATTCTCAACATATAGTTCAAGATCTTCCAAGTGTGGAAGACAAGACAAGCAAGGATGGTGACATCACAAGAGATATTAAAACACTTGAGTTTAGAGAAAATTTGTCTGCAAAGAAAGTCATCAAAGTTTCCTATAAATATTTAATAAATATCTACTTTAGCAAATAGAACTCGTTACCAACAAAGCATCTTCCCTTAAGTGAATGCTCTGCTTCGCTAAGGTGAGTAGTTAGCGAGGGAGGTGGCGAGTACAAAGGCATGTATGGGGTGAAAACTCTAGTTGATCACGCGACCAGTGAACTCATGCCTTCACTTAATCGAAATCCTATTTCGTTGAGGTGAGTGGTCAGCGAAAGTCCTCAGGCCTGGTTAGGGGAATAAAAAATTATGAAAGTTTGAACCTTACTCAAACATACATATGATATACACATGTAAAAACTCTTAAAATATATTTTATATCTGAAGAATATACTTGCATATGTATATCACCTAATACACAAATCAAACCAACACACATACACACATCAAATTTCTATTTAGGAAACAGTTAATTTAAATATGGCCAAGTGTTTAAGCATATTTGAAGTTCACTCAACCCAACCCATGTGGCAATAAAACACTTTTGATTGTGGATAAGGTTGACGAAGCTTTTGAGAAAATGTGATGTTGTATCCAAACGACCTCAAGGACACTAGTCAAAGTACATTTTCTAACCGAAATAAGATAATTCAAATGATAAGGGAAAACATGATTATACATATACTCTTAAAATCTCCTACTTCGTCTATTTTGTGATAATATATACAAAATAAAAATTAAAAGAAACGTCAGTAAACTTATTAGCCTATGACACAAGATATAGTCTGGTCAAAGGCAATGGATCAACCCATTAACCTATAATCCACAACAATAAGAATCTAATCCCACCAAAGATGAGTACTTGTTCCAGAAACATGTAAACCTGTCATATAATATACATTAACTAATGAGGATCACAATACGAATGTATATATAAAGACAATTTTACACGATGTAACAAGATTAATAAATAAATATAATATTTAAAGTATGGGTCACCTAATCACGTAAAGTATATCAAAAATTTTATCATGTGAATACATTATAGAATATCACAATGATGTATTTTACTTCACAACTTATGAGTATATACCACCCCACCCCACCCCACCAAAAAAAAAATTATTATATACGATAAAATCCATAATATTCTATTTATATTTCTACTTTAATCCATCATTCTTCCATTTTCTTAAAGTGCAAAACATTTTCTTCTTTATGTGAACAAACGACTTTCCCCTATTTTGTCATTGAATTTGACAAATGTAAAAAACATACAATAAGAACTAAACTAAAACAATTATAAAATGAATTTTATCACATTTAAAATGAATAAAGATTCATATTCTACAAAGCGATGTAATCCAATTCACCAATCATATCAAAATATGTGAGACAATATTAAACTGTTATGGGGGCAAAAATGATACATTACATCATTAAGCGTGCCAAATAGATTATATCATTAAAACCAAAACCAATATTAAAGAATGAGTATTATAGATTATATTAACCCACATAAGCTTAATGAGTTTCAGATAAAGCATAATATATCTGACACAAGCATCCCATATCATACTCAAGTATTAAAATGACCAATCACAAAAAATTATCATCAATAATCTAAAACCAAACAAACACCAATCACTACCCACAATGATCATAACCACCTGATCACTTGTTATCATCATTGCATCATTAGTTTCTGACCTCGAATCGTGCACCATGAGAAGAACACGTACTTCACTACTATGATCCGCCATGCTCCTACAAGGCAAGAAAACTCATGTTCATTAAAATAACGGAGAGAGAGTAATTTTTCATTTCAAGGGAAATAAATTGAAATGGCCTTTGGCAGGTCTTTAAGTGAAGTTTTGTTGAGATCATTCGCATAAAGAAAAAAAGTGAACACATTTGAGCCTGTAATGGTGAAACCAAAATCAAAGTTCAATGAAAAATACTTTGGAAAAATCTACTTTGATGTTTATCATAAAATAGTTTAATTTTCCTTGAAAGTAAAAAAAAAATTAACTAACATTTTTGTGTTCCTCATTTAAGAGATTCATGATTAAAATATTCCAGTCTAATATTCTTATTGATACTTAATTTTAGATAAATATAGTTCTTTTAAACATCACTTATCATAAATTTGTTGCTTGTGGCGGCTATCACTCAAGCACAAAAGTTAGAGAATTATTTCCAGTTTTCAAAGTTATTTCACACACACCAAAGTTACAGTCCTAACCATATCATCTCTCGTGATTTTGGATGATTTTATATTTTTATTTTAACTAAAACCATAAAGAATCTTATCACGTGAACAAAGCATAAAAATGACAATCTATTTTTTTAATCACAATCATTTTCAAAGCCATGAATCATAAATCAAAACACTTTATTTAATCTTTCGATCGAAGACTCAAGAATGTTATATGGTATCAAGCGCATCGATTTTATTATATATACTCCATGTTGATCAAGCTTAGGAATGTTAACACCTTAAAGCTTTAAATTTCCATTTTGATGGAATATATCCATAAAAGAAACAAAGATACAAATATCACACGCAAGAGTTCGTGCATTAATCTAGCAAAATGAGCCAAATAACTTACAAGCACATGATCAACACTTGTATCTAAAAATAAATACGCAAGGTTCATAAACAAAAACAACACTAAGAATAGGATGAGCATAGGAACGAGATAAGAGTAGTAATATTCCTAGGTGCATCGTGAAACCACTTAATCTAATTGAGGTTGAGGGAACCAATTTAAGATCCTTTTCTTATCTCTACACCCATAATTTTAATATTATTCTTACTAATCCAAACTTGAATCACACAAAGAAATTTGATAGTAGCTATAACTGTAGATATTAATATCCTATTGATTAAGTTTCGACACAAACCAACCAAACTAAATAGAAAAATCATGCGTGCGCGCACACACACACACACAGTAGAAGAAGACGTTCATGCTTCAGTAATGTGCATATATCCATGGGTGGTTCCACTTTGTTATTAACAAAGTTTCAATACTCGTGATCACATTACCTTTTTCCCATATGGGTTAGGTGCACATTTATAAGAGGAGGTGGTAGAGTCATTAGAGTCTCAATCACCTTGGTAGTTTTCCCCACCGGATGGAATGTATCATTCCCGTGATTTATGTCGATCAATTATCTTCACTGATATTTATCCTCATGGTTGAAATATTTTAATAGGTCAACGGGATGCCACTTTCCTGCGTGTGTTGGATTATTTTCCCTAACAATTACCCCAATTTTTTTGCAAATGATCGAGGTTGTATAGATTTGTTATGGTTTTTGAAAGAATCCATTTCGCGATCACAAGTAGTCTTGGCCTCTCAATCATGTTGTGCTCTAAAGATACGAAGATAATTTATCTTGATAGTGAAGAGTCATTTTACCCATTAAATTTTGACGGCATGCTATTTATTTACCCCACTTATTTAAGGGAAAAGTTGGTCATTGGACCGTTTGAGCTGAAGAAATGCTTATTTTCCAGTCATCATCTAGTGCCGTGCATGTCTAATGATGGTATTGTATCGGGAATCGATCCAATATAATAAACCACTCCACACCATCATTTTTCTTTCACTGTTAAGAACTTCTCGTTGCGTTCAAGAATTCAGAGTTATGTGTGACTTCTCGTTTTTTGTAAGTCAACTTCTTGATATTGCTAAAATTTTCATTTTGTCAAAAGCTCTTATTTTTCATGTAAATATTTTTCTTCCTTTAGTCTAAAGTGTACAAAACATGGATTATATTGTGGGGTAAATAATCTGACACATGTGGGAGGAAAGCACTTTCCTTACTAACCCAGTTAATCAATCCTATTATGTAGATAAAAAAACTACCAAAGACAACCAACCTACAAAATTTAATGAAGAAGATATGGCTAATCACCTGGTGATAACTACTGTAGTGTTGAAATATGAAGGACCCAATCAACTCCCCTTTTAATGCAAACTTAGCCACCAGGAAAAAGGGGAATGTAACCACGAGTATTAGAACTTTGTCAATAACAAAGTAAACCTCCCGGGGATGTAGGCGCATTACCAACCACATTTATATCGTTCATCTGTATGTTTTCATGATTTTTTATACCAAAAATTATCCACCTACATGGAGTAATCAGAACTGGATAAATGTTTCCCTACGTGGCATAAATCCGAGTCAGCAGATAGTTGTTCGGCAGGCATGCCGACTAACGTAAAGAATGCAGACCATCAATATAAATAAAAAGTCAGCACACGGGAAGTACAACCAAAGGTCGTATCGCACGTGGTTCATATAACCAACCATCACATTCATTATGTACGGGTATAAATGATTAAATGTATAAAGGCATTCCAACCGTTGATCTCCGGGTCACTATAAATACATTGTATTCCTTCCATCAAAGGCAAGATAGAACGGATTCTAGGATATTCTTATTTACAAGAGTACCTAAATTTCTGTAATCACTGTAATCAATACAATAACAGTGGATCTAGGCTTTCATACATAGCCAAACCACTTTTAAACCTTGTGTCTCTCTTTTAATTAATTTATTACAATTCTATAAATTATCTGTGATTATAAAATTGGATCAAGTCCATTTTTTAACATCAATGCGACCATCGATATAAATGAAAATCCATCACACGGGAAGTACAGCCAAAGGTCTTATAACACGTGGTTCATATAACCAACCATCACATCCAATATGTACGAGTGTAAATGCTTAAATGTATAAAGGCATCCCAACCCTTGATCTCCGGGTCACTATAAATACATTGTATTCCTTTCAACAAAGGCAAGATAGAACGAATTTTAGGATATTCTTATTTACAAGAGTACCTAGCTTTCTGTAATCACTGAAATCAATGCAATAACAGTGGATATAGGCTTTCATACATAGTCGAACCACTTTAAAACATTGTGTATCTCTTTTAAATATCTCATTAAAATTCTATATTTTATCTGTGATTATATAATTTGATCAACTTCATTTTTTATAATAACAGTGGATGAGTTTGAAGCATATTGTATCAAGTCCAATGTCCAAAAACTCCTGTCTGTAATAGGCCATCCTCAAAGTAATGGTCAAACAGAACTATCCAATGGAACTTTGCTCAATGGACTGAAGAAGAGTCTTGGTGATGCTAAGGGCAATTGAATTAATGAATTACATTTTGTTTTTTGGGCTTACAGGACAACGTCGAGAACGAAACTGGTGAGACACCTTACATGCTTGCATTTAGGACTGAAGACATGGTACCAGCCAAGATAGGCCTACCAATTCACAGGGTTCTGAATTTTGATTCTCTAACCCGTGATTTGATGAGACGATTGGATCTAGATATATTTGAGGAAGTACGAGAAGATGTTCTCTAAGAAACGTCGCATACCAAAACAGGACAACTCGCTTTTATAATAAAAGGGTCAATCGAACCAACTTGAAGAAGGAGATTATGTCCTTAATAAGGTCATCCAGAAAAGCAACAAGCTTGAGGCTAATTGGCATGGCCCATATCGCATTTCAGCAGTCATCCGACCAGGGACCTATCAACTTAAGACCTTAGAAGAGGAAGAATTTAAAAACCTTGGAATGTCGAGCACCTTCAAAAATATTATCAATGATTCAAGGGATTGCAAAAATGGTACTTCTTTTGCTTTATGTTCACAATAACTATTGTTTAAGTTTCAATAATATTTTGATTTCATTCCCTTCAATTTTTTTTATTTTTTAGGAGTACGGTGATATACATCCCCCGAAAATAAGTAGTAAAAATGTGTCTCTTGGTCTTTACTCTTCCTAATCAACAGCAGACCATACTTAATCAGGTTGAATTTATCAAATTCCATATGCACCAAGTATCTGCCGCTCGGCAGAACATACTTAATCAGGTCGAATTTATTAAATTCCAGATGCACTAACAACTTAAGGCACAATTATTTTTTGCCCAAGTTTAAATTTCATATATGACTTCGTACATACAGGTCATGAACAAGAAGTAATTATTTCTTAAATTTTTGGATTTGTATTAACAAGTCACGAACAAGAAGAATTATCCGACTAAGTTAATTACAGGAATACAGTCCTAAACACTTGGTCGGCCATAATAATTTACTTCATGTATGACTTCGTCATTGACAAGTCAAGAACAAGAAGTCTGTAAAACTTCTTATACAACTAACAAGTTGCAAACAAGTTTCACCTGACTAAGTTAAATGCAGGAAGACATGTAAACATTCTTAATCATTGGAATACAAGCATATATTCCTCATACACTTGGTCACCACTGATAACTAATGCTAAACTTGTATCAATACAACTATCTATAATTTGATCTAAAATGCATTAGTAGAATCTATGGAATTACAATCATAAGTTGACTGATTGATTAAATACCCAAGAGTTAACAAACATAAAAATGTGGATTTTTATTCATATAACTGTATAACATTCAAAATCATGTGAATAACAAAATACAAAAGAGCTATTCAACAGGGCGTTTTCCTTGAATTTAGAAGTCGGCTGAACTAGCTGCACTCTCTCCATTCCAGCAGGAGGATCATCCTGAAAATAAGGAGAATTAATAAATTTGAAGTCTCTTAACATTCTTCTGTTGTTTCCGCTTAGCGCATTAATCAGATGTGGAGGACGAATTATCTCATGAACATCATGCAAACCATAATCTCCTAAATATTTAATGATTAAGCACTGAGGAATAGCATCAGCAGGGATCCATGATATGTCCAACTTGAAAGGAAGATTATCACAATCTAGTAGACCTGGATCATTCCAGTACCCTAGCTTGTTGTTACTATAGTGCTTCAAAAAAGTCAAGCAATTGGTCCACCCCCACTTATAACCTTCACGGTGTCTTTGGGCAAGGTGATCATCAACATGGCCAATAGCTTCCTTGTATCCTTCCATCCACACCTCTATGGGTTGTTTATGAAATGAAAAAGGATAACTTTTCAACTTAATGTTGAAGTTTCTTCAAAACATGACTCTTCACCTTCAACTGCACAGATTGGTCGATAATGGCCTTATGCTTAGCATCCAGCTTTATAGATAGCACAGTAATGTCTTGATTCTTTGCTTTCAGCTGGGCAGCTTAGTCAGCTAATGTTTTCTTAGTCCTGGCCTCGCTCGTCCTTTGCTATCTGGAAGTTTGACCAGGCTTGAATTTCTTCAGAGCTTCAAGTTCTTCCATCAACCTAGCTTTCTCATTCTCCAAAAAAGATTCCCCTTCATCAGTACCACTAGCAGAAGATTGTTTTAAAGTATCCAACTCATTTATGAGTTGGTTATTTTCCTCCTCGAGTAATTTGATAATTTCCCTGGCTTTGTCTATTTCTTGGTTTAGCAAGAATTCTTTTCTATTGTACATGGAAGCATATTATTCTAACTTATTCTCAAAGCCCAAGCCGTCACTCAAAGCTTTGTATTTAGCTTCATAGTCAAAGTGAAGAGAATTCAGAGAAAATTTGTGATCTTCCTGTAAATATTCAATCATCTTGTAGTAAGCTGTATTATTTGCTACAGCCCTGTCCAATAAACAGTGGATATGAACATATGACTCTTTCACTTGTGTATATACTTCAAGTTCAAGCAAGTCGACCAAGTCTTCTTTAGTTAACGGAACATGACTAGCTTCTAAAAGACTTCCACTCTGCTTGAGTAGGTCGAATTCAGTAGAAACTATTGCATGCTTCCTAGCATCAAACTAAAAATTGCAAGTATAAGTAAACAAGTATGATTACTGAACAATCATGACACAAGCATGATAATTCATTCAACCAAGCAAGAAAAGCAGAAAATATGATAAGCACATCACATATAGCAGGAAAGATGAAATGATTTCATTAATAACCAAAAAGGTGTTATAACTTGTTGAAAATGTTGGTCCTATTACAAAGTAGAGAAAAATAAAAAGAAAAGAACAAGGAGTTAAATCTTCTCCTTTAACTGAACATTACTTCCAGAAGGTTGGTCGATAAAAGAGTAGTTGCATCAATGGTCTCTAAAGAAAATCTATCATGTTGAAGGGGGGATTCCCTAGATCCTTCATCATCGTCAAACTCTTCCTCCAAATAAGGAGGAGAGCCTGGATCATGCCTCATAAATAATTTAGATTCTGCTGGGGTGCCAACCTCCTTAAGGGCCTCCGACCAACCATCCTTAAAAGACTTCTTCCTCATGAAGTCAATCTGAGTAAAGGATGTTAAAATGATTTATCACAGCCCTTGTTGAAGGAGTCCTCCTTAAGCTTCTTATTTTTAGCCTTCTCTGCAACCAACTCAAAGGACGAACTAACAGCTTTCTCCTTGACCGAATTCAAGAGATCTTGATTTGTCGCCAATTTTTCCTTGACCAATTTGGACTTATTCTCAGTAGATGATAACTTGGCTTACGTAGTGGCTAACTTTCCTTCACCAGCTGTCAAACTGCTCTCGGTAGTGACCAGCTTTCCCTCAGCAAGAGTGGCCCTATTAACATCCTTTTGCGTCTCATCATCCCAAGCCTTCTGTTTGGACTCTAATAATTGCTTTAAAGCCTCAACATACTTCCTCAAACCCTCAAGGACCTCTTCAACTTCTCCACCAGAAGAATGTACCTACTCATCCTTCTCAAGCAATTGATTAACATTTGCTAAAAACATCACAAATAACAACATCAAATTGGAAGGATCATCAAGAGAAAAGACATCAAGAGGGAATTAATAAAGAAGAAAGGATTACCATTGCCAAACTTTGGCAAGCATTTTCTGCCAATCTTAATCTCGGCATAGGGGTAAGAGTTGCTCTATCAGCGAGGTGAGTACCAGTCTTGATTAATTTCATGGCAACACCAGGATTAATAGCAATATAAGATGACTAAATAACATTCAGGTCCTCTTAAATCTTCTCGACCAACTCCTGGTCAACAGAGATTTTTTCAACTTGCTTCTCAGGCAAGCCTTTCTTTAACCTCTTAAAATGAGGATCTGTAATATTTACTTCCCCATGAGTGATGACTTGAGGAACCTTCTCCTGATCAGAAGCCTTGGATACTTTTCTGGCCTCTTAGCATTCCCAACATGTTTCTTGGTAGATGGAGACAAGGCTCCAGTAATTAAATCAGGGATCTTCCTTTTTCCCATAGCAGCACGTGGAGAGGAAGGAATTGTTGAAATGTCCAAGGATTCAAAGGAAGAAGAAGTCCCTAAATCCTTCTCTGCAGCAACATATTCTTCAGTAGAGGATGTAGGGATTGGTTTTTTCCTCAAGATCGATGGGCTCAGCAATTGTAGAAGTGGTGGGACAAGCAACAAGATAAGTTATAGAGCTCATATACTGCAGCAGATAAGTGGCAGCTCTGGGGTGTTCCTCGCTAATTATTTGTTGGATGCTCCAAAGAAACTCCAATTCATGTATATTGACGTTCTCTTCTTTCGGACACTTCTTCTTGCTCTCAATTGTGCAAAAACATAAAAAAAAAAAATTAGCATATTATTAAATAATTGGTAAACAAAAACAGAGGAATACAATAATAAAACCACCAACCTATGCCATGACCCCCTTGAGGGCACCTGGGCCCATTATACACCTCTCATGTTGGTAAAGGAGAACATTGCCAATTCTTAGCAATGACTCCATAATCAAAATAATACTTATTAGAGACTGGAAAATTGACAACTAATGCCTTATTGACAAACCTAGTCTTCAAATAGTATGTACAATCACTGGTAACCCATTTATAACAGAACATCAGTTCTGGGATACCAATGTGGGTTCCATGTATCTGATTCACCCTATGAATCCCATTGACCACTCTTCAAGCGTTGGGGGCTACTTGTAATACCCCATAATTATAATGATTTTTAATTATGGGATTAATTAACTTAAAAATGGAGAATTCATTTATAATTGATTCGAATTTAATTAAATAATTACTAGCGTGATGAGAGGTAGTATTTATTGATGTGAATTATGTTAAATATTACTATCCGGATTTAATTACATAATCACTAGCGCGATGAAAGTTAGTATTTATTCATGTGAATTATATTGAATATTACTTAGTGAGTAAAGTAATATGTAATTACGAATTAATTGTCGCGAGTGAGTAATACGACAGTTATGGAAATTAAGTCGGGACGCGCGTGACAGTCGCGTCGAAACGTAATTTAATAAAAAAAATTCATTTATAAGTCACCCATGTGATCATTTCGAGTGTGCCAAAGGGTCCGAAAGGGTCGAGATAGTCAGAAAAGCCTACCAGTAGGTTCAGTTTGGGTTCAGAGGCCTTTTTATGCCAAGTCGGCACCCCAAGAGGGTATTTTAGTCATCTTTATTTTGGGGGTAATTAAACCCACGAAATTTTTAAGTTTATATCAGAGGCTAGGTTTAGGCTTTGTAGAGATATTAAACACAAAATCTTAGGAAACCATAGGTGCAGAAGAGTGAAGGGTTTTCTAAGGCTTGAACCACCATTAGAGCAGCGTTTGCACCACCGTAGCCACCAACGTATAGATTGGAGAGAGAGAGGATCAACCTCATACCTTTCATCACCAACGGACTAGACCTTTTACATAAGGAAAGTATTATCTTGTGTAAATTTACGATAGATATGTGATCCATGATAGATTATGATAACATTTTTATGAAAATCTCATGTTTTGGAGGAATTTAGATAGTGTAAATCAAAATTCTTGGGTGAATATTTAAATAGAATAGGATCATTTATGCATGTATAATCAAACCCACGTTATTAAAATAAAATTGGTTGAATAATTCTGAAAATTTCATGTTGAATTGAAGATGAAGTCAAAACTAGGGTTTTTGAGACTAAATATGGATCTTGGGTGAATTTATGCATGTTGACGTTGTTTAAATGATTTGCATACGGTAGAAATTGTACATACATGTAAGTATAGGTTATGGATTACATGTATATCAATTTGGAGAAGTTTTAAGATTATTTTGGTGGTTAAAAATCTTGAAACCCGTAACTGTTAAGAAAATCTGGACAAATTACTGGTCGATCGATCGATCGACTCAAGAATGTCGATCGATCGACTCCCCTGGGAAATGTGATTTGTTTCATTTTTAATATTTGATTGAATCCAAACTTTTAGAAATCTTTGGTGTGGATTAATTAATCATAATGAGACTTAGGGAAGGGCAGTAGGATATACATAAGACACGAAAAATATTATTTATGCATGGGATTGAATGGGGAAATTACGAGTGTTAATCGAATGAGTTATGATTAGAAATTATGTAAATTATTATTTAAATTGGATAAACGATAACTTAAGGTTAATACCAGTAGTGGGGGTATATTTTAGTTACTGAAATAACCCAAGGAATAGAAGGAAACTTAATAACCTTTTGGGATAAGGTACTTGTGGTTATGCGACGTGAGTTATCGCGTTAAATAAAATATTACATAGGATATTCGAGATATAAATATACTAAGTATGAGACATGTAAAATGGGACGTGCGTATACCTATATGGATTTTATATATACTTAGGTTGTGTGATTACCTATAGTATGGATTATTATTTCTAATGCCTCATACCGCACCACTTGTTATCACGGAGGTTTCCACACTAGGACTGTCTTATTCTGATGAGCCCATTGGGGGAGTATGAACTTGTACCTTAGAACCATAGAACCTTAGTACAACCTATCTGTGAGTGATAGTGCAAACGATCGTAGGGGTGAGTGGGCATGTGCATCTCCCTTATGACTTGGAACTATGATTCGCCTCCATTATCTGTGATTTGTGTTTTATATGGTTCTGGAGTAATTATGAACCTATAGTCCTTCATATAGTATGTGATATACTGGGACGTGATAGCAGAGTATGCATGCACCATAGCTAAGTCTCGGGGTGCCTTATAGGTATATATATATATATATATATATATATATATATATATATATATATATATATATATATATATATATATATATATATATATATATATATATATATATATATATATATATTATGATAGTGAAGACTCTGTATGTACTGGTGATTATTCGACTGAGTTGCTTAGTAGATAAGAAGAGTATGAAATATAAAATACGTTATAATTGTGGGAACTTATATGAGTAAAGAAATACTTGAATCGATTAATAGTTAGTGGAAATTAAATAATGTATTATTTGGGTAATACGAGTGGACACAATGACTTAGGCATCATAATGAGAGAAGTAAATCAAACTAGTTAGGTGGGACAGTGTAACTAAGATGGGTTAGGAGTATACATTAGGCGTGCACAATAGTTGAGAGGTGAGGATTTTAAGTAAGATCACATGACTAACATGTACACAATATATGGTATTTATGCAATTTAAAAACTTGTTGTTTTAAAAATATTTTCAACTCGGGCTCTAGCCCGTTTTCTGCCAAATCTATTTTGTTTTTGTAAAAACCCTTTAGGTGCCCAGCCACAGGGACGCCAAGCATAGGAGTTCCATTCAGTTGACGTGTTGTGGAAGTTACAGGACCTCGGTATTAAACGCCTCCATATTCATCCATAATTCATTCAGAGACATTCATTTCAGTCAGGGCATGTTATCCGTTCTTATTTAGAGATGGTAGTTTATAGACAGTCATTTACTTTTCAGTTGTTGGATTTACTTCATTTAGATTATTGTATTTGGGATTTTTACTGGAAGTGTCTACTCCAGGATCAATTTATTTCATTATGTCGTTTTGATTCCTATGAGTTATTATTGGATGGTGAATGTTTAGTTAATATTTTCATTTCTTACATGTGTTAATAAAATAAAATAAATAAAATTTGGCAACTGATTTTTGAATACTAGGCAGTTAGTAATTAATCAAGGTTTTCGACAGTGATGCTAAGACTGATTCCAACTGGATATTCTATTTTAAATTTAATAAATGACTGATCACCCTATATTTTATTAATCGGGGTGTCACGCTACCATAGCTGGGATAACATCAAAATATTGGCAAAATTTTAAACAAAACCTATTAGGGGAAATGTGAAGCCACATTTTGCAATGAACAGAGAAGGAATCCAGTGACCCTCAGGCAATGACAATACCTCAACAAAGGGTAGTGGCATTTCTAATTCAACCTAATTAGGAATATTCCTATCCTGCCTAAATTCCTCTAAGCAATCCCCTTGTATGATATAAACCATAGTTATATTAAAATAAATACAGAGAGAAAATTGAAAGGGGAAAAAGAAAGCTTATAGAGAAAATGGAGGCTGAAGCGAAGGAAAAATGCAAAGAAAAAACTCAGAAATAGAGAACTTGGAGAATAAGTAGAGTTCGAAAGCTTGGCGAGGTTTGGTAACGAAAATATGGAAAAATCTCACCTTTTATAGCTTACCGGATAAATCGTGCATGAAATGATTACCTGCTTGGACGATTGACATTCTGACGACTTTGCAGTTCTGATAACACAAAAATACCAATTTACCCTTTCGCGGTTCGCTAATTTTCAAATTATTTACAAAATGTCATTGTAAAATCAATACAAGGAAATTTTTTACAAGTCCCACAGCTCAGCATGCGTGATAAACACTGAAGAAAATATACTATAATTTGAAGTGAACAAGTGTTTCCCTACGTGACATAAATCCTAGTCAGCATATAGTTGTTCGGCAGGCGTGCCGACCAATGTAAAGAATGCAGACCATCAATATAAATGAAAAGTCACCACACGAGAAGTACAACCAAAGGTCTTATCGCACGTGGTTCATATAACCAACCATCACATTCATTATGTACGGGTATAAATGATTAAATGTATAAAGGCATTCCAACCCTTGATCTCCGGGTCACTATAAATACATTGTATTCCTTTCATCAAAGGCAAGATAGAACAGATTCTAGGATATTCTTATTTACAAGAGTACATCGATTTCTGTAATCACTGTAATCAATACAATAACAGTGGATGTAGGCCTTCATACATAGCTAAACCACTTCAAAACCATGTGTCTCTCTTTTAATTATCTCATTACAATTTTATACTTTATCTGTGATTATAAAATTAGATCAAGTCAGCTTTTTGACAGCAACAATGATGTATATATATATATATATATATATATATATTCAATTAGGTTTATTCGTGTTAAACCATAATCAATAGGATTTTACCACCTATTTATACGAAACGAATTTCCTTCATCAACCTATAATACCCCGTAATTCTGCATAGTTAGGAAAATATTTTTTTTATTATTTAAATTACGTGAGTAGAGTAATTTAATGTGATAAAAATACGTTTTATTTAAATTACGTGAGTAGAGTAATATAATGTGATGTAATGTTAATAAATATTAATATGAGGATTAAAAATTTACTTAATGTGAGTAGTAAATTTAAGTGTTGATAGCGATTTATATGGACGTACCTGAGTTATCTCAAACGAGTGTCGCGCGTAGACAAAAATTGAAGATGAGATGAGAAACATATTTTAAGAGACTCAAAAGATAATTTAGAGTCCACAGATGATTCCGAAATGGTCGAATTAGTCAAAATAGTGTACCCGAGGGTACTAGTTGAGTGTCGGGTCATTTTTAGGCTAAACCGGGACCATTCGAGGGCATTTTGGTCTCTATACATTTATGGGTGAGGAGACCTACGAATTTTGGAACCCTAAGTCAGATTATAAGAGTTAGAGGCTAGGGTTAGAAAGGAAGGAAATACACCATAGCCATTAGAGAGAAGAGAGAAACAACTTCCTAAGGCAAAAGAAGGAAGGATGGAAAATTCTAAGGAGATTTCTTCACCAACTTGTTGGGAAGGAGGATTGAAGGATAAAAATCATCAATCATCAACAACAACCACGAAATCAGACCCTAAAAATCATAAGGCAAGTGGTTATTTGCAAAATAAATTGAGTTATAATACCCATATATAAGCTTTATGAAGAACATGGTTTTTATGATATTTTTTGGAGTAAAACACTTTATTATGATCCATGATTGATAAGGATTTCATATAGAACGTTTTTAATCTCCAAATATTCTAATATCATAGAAGACTTGATGATTAAATCGAACTAAAAATCTGGACTTATGACGAAAAGATGGAAAAATTGTATTTTTAGGGTTCTTGAATATTAAGAATAGTTTTGGTTAATTTGGACAAAATTTATAATGATATTGATGTTTTAATTCGTTAGTAATCATCCCAGAATATGTAGGAATGATTAGAAATTGTTAGTTGCAAATATGGTGAATTATCATGGGAGATAGATAAACAAAAATGGTGAAACCCGCATGAAGAAGACGATCTAGGTCTGTCATTGCTTGATCGATCGATCGACCCTTGAATGTCGATCGATCGAGCAATCGATCGATCGACCATATCCCATCGATTGATCGACCCTGGCTGTACTTTAGAAAATTTTGTGGATAAATTTCCTTTTAATTACCGTCGCTTAATGGAAACCTTAGTGATGATATTTTACCTATGAGGAGACTTAATAAATACCAGTAGGTGTACCGTTAGATTTCTTCATAAATGATTGAGTGGGAGATTTGGAGAAATGGACCGACGGGAGGATAATCGATTGAGTCGTATGTCGGGAATGTGATAATTTAGCTACGGAAAGAGTGACATTAAATTCCGGAAAAATACCAGTAGGTTAAAGATAACTTAACTACTGAATCAAGGGAGGGGTAACTAGGACCCTTAGAGTTGAGTGAATACTCGAATAAATGCAATAGTGAAATAAATCGTAAATTAATGAGTACGGTGAATATAAGTAAAATATATTACGTACGGGCATGATTTGATAGGTCGGGTGTGTACCTACTAAATTATTTGAAATTTTGGGTTAAGAGAATTTTACCTAAATTAATTATGTTAGGGTCGATAAGACATTCCGAACTAACATAAAGTTATTATATGTTTGGGGTCGATGTAAAATGCCGAACCAAACCTTAAACAGGTGTCGCGATGAAAGAGTCCCGAACCAGAATATGTGTGTGTATATATATATATAAATATTTGGGGTCGATGGATCATTCCGAACCAACTCTCACTTGGGGTCGATGAATCATTCCGAACCAAGAGTCCATTATGTGTGTCAAAAGGATATGTTAGTGATAACCAATATTTAATACATGATTGCGTGATAAAATGTGTTCCATATGTATAATCTACTGACTTAGAATATTAGATAGTGAGATGGATTGTAATTATCTTAGTAATAATTAAATAGCGTGATGTAATTATTACAAGAATAAGGATAATAAAAAGTGAATAAGTTATCTACGTTTATAGAACATGAAATATGGATTATTGAAATAATGAGAGTAGGTCATGGGGACTTAGTGAGGGGGTATACTAATCTAGTTAACTGGGGCAGTACAACTAGGTGAACTAAGTACCCTCGTTAGACATGCACTATAGAAGAGAGGTGAGGAAGTTCAAGGGAGTGTGTGAAACCTTAATATGTGTAATCAATAACTCAATTGTGATAACTGCTTGGAAAATATTTTCAAATGTTTCGAGTACTAACTCTTGCTATGTAAAATTTTTAAAAACCTTTTAGGTGCCCAGCCACAGGGACACCCAGCATGATTTCATTCCAGGGATTTGGGAGCTGCAGTACGTGTGGATGTTGCAGGGATTGTTTAGACGTTTCCTCTTTTTTCAGTTCTAGTGCAGGATCTCAGTTTCAGTATTCTTAGTTGGGACATGTCCAATTTTTACTTTTACAGTTATTCTAATTCTGGATTTTGAGTTGGTTTTCTTGGCAGTGGTTTTCGGCAAGACTTTATATGTATTCAGTTATTTATGCGAATTGTTTTATTATTACTAAAATTGTATCATTTTGTATGGGTTGTTTATTCTGCTTAAGGAAGATAAAATTTGGCACTAGATTAATTTCACGTAGGTGGTTAGTAACTTAAAAATCTTTCGGCAGTGATGCTAAGAATGAACCATTTAAGAAACCTGTTTAAATTAAATTAAGGCTTTATCACCCAAGGTTTAATTCAGCGGGGTGTCACAGATGGTATCAGAGCATCAGGTTCTAGTATCCATAGGATCCGTACGGCTTACTGCGTTTCATCGTAACGTTTGGTTATATTAGAGCCCTACTATTAGGACTGTTGATTCAATATCCCCTTTTGCGTTATCGTACATTTGCTCTTAAAATTTTGTATAAACTGTGTATTTATACAATTTGATCTTATTTCAGATGCCACCGAGGAGGCAGCGAGCGGAGAGGGCTGAAACCAGAGATGAGGTGATGGAGGCTCATCAGGAGCCACAGGTGTCGCTATCCCCACCCCCACCCGAGTTAATTTCCACTACTCAAGTTCCAGTGATAGTGGTTCAGGCAGTCGAGACAGCGATGAGGGCTATGGCAGCCCATTTTCCTCAGCCCCAAGTACCTCCTCTCATGGCACCGGCAGTTCCGGCCCCAGCTGGGCTATTTACTTGGCAACGAGTCAGAGAGACATTTCAGAAAGGACATACACCCGAGTTTCAGGGTAGTACCGATGTAGTGGATGCGTGCAACTGGAAGAAAAATATCCAGCACCACTGGCGCATGCTAGAGTGCACCGAGGTACAGAAACAAATGCTAGCCACTTTCCGTCTATCGGGAGAGGCCTTACAGTGGTGGGAGTCAGTTACCACCACCGAGGAAAGGGACACTATGGGAATTTCTGAGTTTTGGGAGCGGTTTGACCGCAAGTATTTTCCTCCACCAGTAGAGTCAGAGATGAGGAAGAAATTCAGTGAGGTAGTGCAGGGTGATCGCTCAGTTGCTGATAATGACGAAGAGTTTACCCTCTCGTCTAACTTTGTGCCAAATGAGGTGAGCGATGAGGAGGGGAAGAAGTCAAAATTTATGGATGTCTTGACTTGGAGAATCAGACAACACTTGATCGGCAATCCGGCGTTGGTAACTTATACAGATGTCGTCAATGCCGCTCAACTACACTGTCAGGACCACCGCTTTCATGCGAGGGTAACAAGAGAGGTGAGCCTAGCCAACCGGGCAAAGTAGGTGGAAGTAGTGACAGCAGCACACCACAGCAGCAAACACTGGCCAGCTAGGGCAGGATTCCCGACAGGCGAACTCTACTAAGAAGTTTAAGTATGGGAGGTATCGCTTTGACAGACAGGTCCAGCAGGGTCCCCAGCAACCTGTTCCTCAGGGACGACAGGGCCAAGGGAACCAAAATGGAGGACAACAAGGCCAAGGTCGACAGGGCCAACAGGGGAAGCAGGCTCCGTTAGCCCCAGCAGCAGCACAGGCCCCGCAGCCAGGCCAGATGCAATACGTACGTGTGTTCAACGTTCGTGACATTCCATTTCAGCCAGCACCTCCAGCACCGCCGGCAGTCGCGGGTATGTTTCCTATTCATGAACTTGAGGGTAGTATTTTGTTTGACACGGGGGCGACGCAATCATTTATTGCCACTAGATTTGCATGGGCAGCCGGCCTATTAGCGAAAACTGACACTCATCTTATGTGCGTGGAGTCACCGATGGGTAGTGGGTCCCTTATACATTCGATTTGTAAGGGTGTGGATATTATGGTCGGGAGATTGAGTCTAGCATCGAACCTCCTAGTGCTGGACATGGAGGGATATGACGTCATCCTAGGCATGGACTGGTTGGTGCATTATAGGGCAATGGTAGATTGTTATGAGAGGACTATCGTGTTTTCCATCCCGGGACAAGAGATGTTCCTTGTGGCAATGCCACTTTCTGAGGGAGGATCGCGCACCCATTTATATTATATTAAGGAGGAGACCTCACATGGGGTTGTCGTTTCTCTGGACTCAATCCCAGTTGTGAGGGATTTTGAGGATGTCTTTCAGGAGATACCAGGGTTACCACCCATCAGGGAGATAGAGTTTGTTATTAACCTAGCGCCGGGGACGAGACTGATTGCCAGAGCACCGTATCACATGGCTCCTTCGGAGATGCGAGATCTGAGAGAACAGATTCAGCAACTCTTAGGATAGGGCTTCATTCGATAAAGTGGGTGTGCCGGTGTTATTTATAAAGAAAATGGATGGTTCACTTCGTTTGTGTGTAGATTACAGGGAGCTGAACAAAGTGATGATACGTAATAAGTATCCGTTACTGAGGATTGACGACATGGTTGATCAGTTGAAAGGGGCTACGTACTTCTCAAAGATCGATTTGAGGTCGGGTTACCACCAATTGCGCATTCGTGAAGAGGATGTACCTAAGACCGCTTTCCTGTCGCGGTACGGGTCATATGAGTTCAGGCAAATGCCGTTTGGGCTAACTAATGCGCCTGCAGTATTCATGGATCTCATGAACAGGGTATTCAGGGAGTTTTTTGGATCAGTTTGTGATTGCATTCATAGACGACATTCTGATTTACTCTCGCACGGAGGAGGAACGCACTGAACATTTACGTATGGTTCTACAAACACTGCGGGACCATCAGTTATACGCCAAATTTGAGAAGTGTGGATTTTAGCTTCGGGAGGTTCAGTTCCTAGGCCACGTTGTATCAAGCAGAGGCATTGTTGTTGACCCGAGTAAGGTATCGGCGGTGAGGGAGTGGAGATATCCCACGACACCGACCGAAATTCACAGTTTCTTGGGGTTAGCCGATATTATCGTCGCTTCATCAAGGGGTTCTCAAAAATTATCAGACCTTTGACGAACTTAACTCGGAAGGGAATGCCTTTCGTATGGAGTGATTGTTGTCAGTTAGCATTTGATGAGCTAAAGGACAAGTTGACATCATCACCTGTTCTTGCCTTACCTAGGAGAGAAATGGAGTACCGAGTCTATACTGACGCATCCTTGCAGGGGCTTGGGGGGTTATTACAGCAGGAAGAGAAAGCTATAGCTTATGCGTCCCGAAAACTTAAGCCACATGAGAAGAATTACGCCACCCATAACCTCGAGTTGGCAGCGGTCGTTTTTGCATTGAGGATATGGAGACACTATCTTCTGGGCGAGCAGTTCACTCTATTCACGGATCATAAGTCACTTCAGTATCTTTTCACTCAGAAGGATCTGAATATGAGGCAAAGGAGGTGGCTTGAATTCGTGAAGGACTACCAGTTTGATATACAGTATCATCCTGGTAAGGCTAACGTGGTGGCAGATGCATTAAGCAGAAGACCTACCGGAGAGTTGGCAGAAATTTGGAAGGCGAAGTGGAGTGAACTTCGACACGAGGATGAGATAGCTAGAGCATGCATGGCAGTTTTAGCTATCACTCCCGAGAGTGTTATGCGGATAGTGAGGGCACAGGTCGAGGACCCATTTTGTCAGGATAAAGTACGATAGCTACTGGCCGAGGGGGCAGATATCTCAGAGGGCGGTCTACGATTTAATGGTAGGCTAATAGTACCCGAAGATGATGATTTGAGGCATGACGTGATGACAGAGTTGCATGGGTCAAAGTTTTCAGTACATCCAGGTGGGGACAAAATGTACCAGGATAAGCGACGATTATATTGGTGGTCAGGTATGAAACGAGACATTGTCGAATTTGTCTCAAGGTGTGTTACATGTCAACTTGTAAAAGTTGACCATCAAAGACCTTCAGGGATGCTACAACCACTGGAGATTCCCGTGTGGAAGTGGGAGAGTATCTCGATGGATTTTATTATTGGGTTACCAACATCACAGAAGGGTCATGATTCCATATGGGTGATAGTGGATCGGCTGACTAAGGTAGCCCATTTCTTGCCGGTTCGTATGGATTATGATATGATACGGTACGCGCAGCTATTTATTTCAGAGATCGTTAAGCTGCACGGAGTTCTTATTAATATTGTGTCTGACCGAGATAAAATATTTGTGTCATATTTCTGGCAGAGCTTTTAGGAGTCCATGGGCACCGACTTACGGTTGAGTACGGCGTATCACCCACAGACGGACGGTCAGACTGAAAGGGTAAACCAGATGTTGGAGGATATGTTGAGAATGTGTGTCCTAGATTTTGGGGGAGGTTGGGAGCCATACCTTCCTTTGGTGGAGTTTGCATATAATAACTCTTACCAATTCACTATCGGTATGGCTCCATTTGAGGCACTTTATGGGAGGCCTTGTCATTCACCCGCCTGTTGGTTAGAGGTGGGGGATAACAAGTTATTGGGGCCAGAGATGATACAAGAGACTTCTTCCAAAATAGAGTTGATTCGGGGACGTATTCAATAGCTCAGGATAGGCAGAAAAGTTATGCTGACGCCGGTAGGAGACACGTGGAACTAGATGTGGGTGACCGGGTGTTAATTCGAGTATCTCCTATGAAAGGGATTATGAGGTTCGACAAGAAAGGTAAGTTAGCACCGAGATATGTGGGGTCGTTTCCTATCATTGAGAGGGTGGGACCGATCGCTTACATATTGGGACTCCCCGAGCATCTTCAGCGAATACACGATGTATTCCATGTAGCGTCGCTGAAAAAATACAAGAGGAGTGAGAGAGCCTTCTGGCACATTCCACTGGAGGAGATCGATTTATAGCCAGATGTCTCGTATAAAGAAAGACCCGTGGCTATTTTGGATTATAGTGAGCGCAAACTACGATCCAAGGTGGTACCCTTAGTGCGAGTACAGTGGGGACATCACAATATGGATGAGTCTACTTGGGAACGGGAGGAGGATATGCGAGAATAATATCCCGAATTATTCACCGCAGGTATTTTTCTAAATTTCGAGGATGAAATTCCTTTTGTAAGAGGGGAAGTATGTAGTACCCCGTAATTCTGCATAGTTAGGAAAATATTTTTTTTTATTATTTAAATTACGTGAGTAGAGTAATTTAATTTGATAAAAATATGTTTTATTTAAATTACGTGAGTAGAGTAATTTAATGTGATGTAATGTTAATAAAGATTAATATGACGATTAAAAATTTACTTAATGTGAGTAGTAAATTTTAAGGGTTGGTATGTACGTCCTAGCGATTTATATGGACGTACCTGAGTTATCTCAACCGAGTGTCGCGTGTAGACAAAAATTGAAGATGAGATGAGAAACATATTTTAAGAGACTGAAAAGATAATTTAGAGTCCACAGATGATTCCAAAAGGGTCGAATTAGTCAAAATAGTGTACCCGGGGGTACTAGTTGAGTGTCGGGTCATTTTTGGGCTAAACCGGGACCATTCGAGGGTATTTTGGTCTCTATACATTTATGGGTGAGGAGACCTACGAATTTTGGAACCCTAAGTCAGATTATAAGAGTTAGAGGCTAGGGTTATAAAGGAAGTAAATACACCATAGCCATTAGAGAGAAGAGAGAAATAATTTCCTAAGGCAAAAGAAGGAAGGAGGGAAAATTCTAAGGGGATTTCACCACCAACTTGTTGGGAAGGAGGATTGAAGGATAAAAATCATCAATCATCAACAAAAACCACGAAATCATACCCTACAAATCATAAGGCAAGTGGTTATTTGCAAAATAAATTGAGTTATAATACCCATATATAAGCTTTATGAAGAACATGGTTTTTATGATATTTTTTGGAGTAAAACACTTTATTATGATCCATGATTGATAAGGATTTCATATAGAACGTTTTTAATCTCCAAATATTCTGATATCATAGAAGACTTGATGATTAAATCGAACTAAAAATCTGGACTTATGAGGAAAAGATGGAAAAATTGTATTTTTAGGGTTCTTGAATAATAAGAAGATTTTTGGTTAATTTGGACATAATTCATAATGATATTGATGTTTTAATTCGTTAGTAATCATCCCAGAATATGTAGGAATGATTAGAAATTGTTAGTTGCAAATATGGTGAATTATCATGGGAGATAGATAAACGAAAATGGTGAAACCCGCATGAAGAAGACGATTTGGGTCTGTCACTGCTTGATCGATCGATCGACCCTTGAATGTCGATCGATCGAGCAGTCGATCGATCGACCATATCCCATCGATCGATCGACCCTGGCTGTACTTTAGAAAATTTTGTGGATAAATTTCCTTTTAATTACTGTCGCTTAATGGGAACCTTAGTGATGATATTTTACCTATGAGGAGACTTAATAAATACCAGTATGTGTACCGTTAGATTTCTTCATAAATGATTGAGTGGGAGATTTGGTGAAATGGACCGACAGGAGGATATTCGATTGAGTCGTATGTCGGGAATGTGAGAATTTAGCTACGGAAAGAGTGAGATTAAATTCCAGAAAAATACCAGTAGGTTAACGATAACTTAACTACTGAATCAAGGCAGGGGTAACTAGGACCCTTAGAGTTGCATGAATACTCGAATAAATGCAATAGTGAAATAAATCGTAAATTAATGAGTACGGTGAATATAAGTAAAATATATTATGTACGGGCATGATTTGATAGGTCGGGTGTGTACCTACTAAATTATATGAAATTTTGGGTTTAGAGAATTTTACCTAAATTAATTATGTTAGGATCGATGAGACATTCTGAACTAACATAAAGTTATTATATGTTTGGGGTCGATGTAAAATGCCGAACCAAACCTTAAACTGGTGTCGCGATGAAAGAGTCCCGAACCAGAATATGTGTGTGTATATATATATATATATATATATATATATATATATATAAATAGTTGGGGTCGATGGATCATTCCGAACCAACTCTCACTTGGGATCGATGAATCATTCCGAACCACGGGTCCTTTGTGTTTGTCAAAAGGATATGTTAGCGATAACTAATATTTAATACATGATTGCGTGATAAAATGTGTTCCATATGTATAATCTACTGAATTAGAATAGTAGATAGTGAGATGGATTGTAATTATCTTAGTAATAATTAAATAGCGTGATGTAATTATTACAAGAATAAGGATAACAAGAAGTGAAAAAGTTATCTACATTTATAGAACATGAAATATGAATTATTGAAATAATGCGAGTAGGTCATGGGGACTTAGTGAGGGGGTACATACAGGGGGTATCCCAATATAGTTAACTGGGATAGTACAACTAGGTGAACTAAGTACCCTCGTTAGACATGCACTATAGAAGAGAGGTGAGAAAGTTCAAGGAAGTGTGCGAAACCTTAATATGTGTAATCAATAACTCAATTGTGATAACTGCTTGCAAAATATTTTCAAATGTTTTGAGTACTAACTCTTGCTATGTAAAAATTTTAAAAACCTTTTAGGTGCCCAGCCACAGGGACACCCAGCATGATTTCATTCCAGGGATTTGGGAGCTGCAGCACGTGTGGATGTTGCAGGGATTGTTTAGACGTTTCCTCTTTTTTCAGTTCTAGTGCAGGATCTCAGTTTCAGTATTCTTAGTTGGGACACGTTGTCCAATTTTTACTTTTACAGTTATTTTGATTCTGGATTTTGAGTTGGTTTTCTTGGCCGTGGTTTTCGGTAAGACTTTATCTGTATTCAGTTATTTATGCGAATTGTTTTATTATTACAGGAATTGTATCGTTTTGTATGGGTTGTTTATTCTGCTTAAGGAAGATAAAATTTGACACTAGCTTAATTTCACGTAGGTGGTTAGTAACTTAAAAAGCTTTCGACGGTGATGCTAAGAATGAACCATTTAAGAAACCTGTTTAAATTAAATTAAGGCATGATCACCCAAGGTTTAATTAGGCGGGGTGTCACACTACCTTACCACTCAATAATGATTGTGTATCATTCACAAGTGAGAACTCACCGTCTCATAATGATTATCAAGTCAACCCTGATGAACACATCCCTATCAGGATCAAATATGTGATTAGACCTAAATACAACTAGAGTACCCTAAACTCTTTCTACCGTACACGTGAGGATTAATCGGTGTAAAAAATGAGCCACCAAAATTTATCCAGATATCACGAGTCATGGATTGTTACGAAAAGTATTTTCACGAGCAGAAAGTAATCACACGCCACCAATAGGTAGAGAACGCTCACATTCAACATCGTTTGAATAGTATGGAGCAGTAAATCCATATCGAAAAACGTAAGCACTAGGAGATCTCTCGCATCGTTAGACCTTAGGCAAGTAAGACTCAAAGCCAAGAAAGTATTTTGCAACGGAACAAAAGTCTTTATTACGAAAGGAGATTAAAATAAAGGATGGATTGACCCAAAAATCTCAATGGCAAGAAGACATTCATAATCTTATATAAAGAAAGATCGATGACCACCCAACTCATCGAGGAGAGAGGACTAACAAGAAGCTATCCATAGGATCCCTAATATGCCAAATGAAGTCAATGTTCGCTCGATTAATCAAACACTTTGAAACACTGAAAAAGATTAATGCACTAAGATTCAAAATACACTATGCTAAGAGAGATCCCACTAACCATGTTCACTTAGCTATAATGCCCTGGAGCGACAACAAACCTTTCACGTGTCATATATTTCCCTTAAGCTTGGGGGATGTAGCGTAAAATTAGTTCAAAAAGCTATCTCACATTTCCATCTCCAGCTTTAAATAACTCATAAAATCCTTTACCACAAGATTCATAATAAGTAGCATCCCCCTGAAGAGGATAGATTCTTTCTTTATTCTAAAGGAAAAAAACCCAAGAAATTCTACGTGAGTACGCTCAATGATATTAGGAGACATATAATAAGGTGGAAGAGTGGATCAAATAAGTCTTAGTAGCCTCATTTATGATCAGCATGCTGAATAACTCCATTTTGTATCATTCCTTCACCAAAAAGGAAGAAACCACTATCCACGATCTAATATTGAGAATCAATAAGTATGCCATAGTCGAATATGTGGTCACTGGAGCAAACCAGGATAATGGTCGATGAAAGGTAGAGAAAAATGGAGACAAATATGTTTCTCCTAAGAAGGTAGGTAAGAAACAACATGAGGGCTCGAAGGAAGACAAAAGGTTTGATTCCAACAAATCGCATCGCCCCATCAATATCATCTTCAAGGAACCAAATACACGCACTTAACCAAGATCAAAGAATGATAATATTTTAAGTGGTCGAAAAATATAGAAGCAGACCCTTCCAAAAGAAACATCTCCCTGATTTGTTCAAACTATCAGTAACATGATCAGAAGACAGATAATTGGAAGGAATTGAAATTGCACTGGAAAGAGTTGGCCTATAAAGGCCACTTAGATGATTTTTTTAGAAAAGAATGGTGAATGTCCACCTGAATACGATTAGAAACAAGATAATGTCCTCGGAGATGAATACTTATGACATGATTTTGCGATGATCCACGAAGCCTCAAACCCTAATTAGATAAGGGAATGTTATAAGAATGGAGATGAAAATGATCATTGTTACAATAAAGGCTTTCCAGATTAATATGACTAATACCATTATAGGCAAATATCATAAACCATAGGATATAGGCTATGCTAAGTATATCATCTTCACAGAAGAGGATCTAATTGGAGTTAGAACTCCACATCATGACACATCACACTCAAAATTTCTAAGTGGAATGTGAACAAGATACTAGTGGAGAAGAGGAGCTCCTTGGAGTTCACGTTCCTCAAATTGTTCAATTATCTTAACTTTCAAATGGAAGACCTGAAGGAGGAGACCATCCCTTTTGTCGAGTTTGTAGGGTAAATGAGCATGCCACTGGGAAGAGCTATGATTCTAGTAGGAACCGAAGGCGTATCAAAGATAATTAATTCCTGGTCGTAAAAATTGAATTCCCAAATAATACAATCCTTAAGAGAGGTTGGTTGAACATAATGAAGGTAATCCTACAAACTTACCATCAAAAGATCAAATACATCGCCGTTTGAGGGTTAATGCAGATATGTGTAAATCGAGTTTTTACTCGATAATGCTTTATCGCAGCCCGGAGCCCAAGTAGGAGAAGAAACAAAAGCAGGTGGAAAATGCGGAGGGGTCATCTCCTCCAAATAGCAGCTAAATTATGGGCAATCGGGGGTATAAGATACAATAATAGGCCCCACAAACAGGGTTATAAAACCATTTTAAGTTGTTCTGTTAGACGATTCTCACTTTAACAATTTTTTTCTATTGATAGCTATCTCACTAATAATGAAAAGGAGGAATTGGTCTCCTTCCTCGAAGAACCTGAAGACGTGTTCACTTGGCAACCATATAATATGCATGACATAGATCCCAAAGTAAGCTAGACGAGCAACCCTTGAGAAGGCAAAGGAAGTATAAGATAAGGTCGATAAATTTATGTAGGCAAAGTCCATCCAAAAATTCAATTCCCCAAATATATCTGTAATATAATCGAGGTCAATAAGAGTAATGGGAAGCGAGGAGTGTGAATTGACTTCATCGACTTGAATAAGGAATTCCCCTAAGATAATTTCCCCTTTTAAAGATTAACAAACTCATTAATGCCCCAACCATCCATGAGCAAATAAGTTTTCCAAACGCTTATTTTTCTTACCATGGTATCGCTATATTCAGATCGAACAAGGAAAATAATTATTTCATCACCATCCTTGGACTTTACTGTTACATAATTATATCCTTCAAACTCAAAAATGCAAGAGAAACCTATCAGTGGTGAGTCACCAAAATTTTAAATAATAACTCATAGATATAATGAAATTTTAGATAGACAGCATTCTTATAAATATTAAGAAAAAGGGAGATTACCCCTCAGATCTTATGAACACATTTGAAGTCCTTCAATATTATAAAATAAGGCTTAATTCAAATAAACACTCCTTTGGAGTACAATTCAGTAAATTCCTCAGCAACTTGGTCATCTAGGAAGGAATCGAAACGAACATTGATCAAATTAAAGTGATAGGGAACATTCAGCCTCCCATAAACATTAGAGATGTTCAAAAGTTAACTGGAATGCTTGTGACACTCAATTGGTTCATTTTCAAATCTTATGAACGATGCCGACCTTTCTTTCAATTATTAAGAAAGTAGAAAAATGGAGTCTATAATAATGAATATTCAAAGTCACTAGAGGAATCAACAATACCTTAGTCGACTACCCCTGGTCTCATTTCTTAACCTAGGGGATATGCTTTACTTGTACCTCTCAATGCCTAATCATGCGATTAGCTAGGCTTTGGTCTGCGAGAAGGAAGGATGTCAAACCCCAATTTACTACATCAGTAAACACTATTAGATGCCTAACTATAATATCTCCCAAGAGAGATGTGGGATTATTCTCTAGTGATAGCCTTCTGCAAGTTAAAACACCACTTTGAGACACTAATTATTATAGTAATTACCTCTTTTTCATTGAAAGAAACCCTCAAAAAGGTCGGCCTCTCTTGACGGATGTCCAAATGGTCAGTGTAACTTTGGAGGTTTGATATCCATTATCAACTCAGAAATACTTTGAAAGAGAAGGTGTTGTTAGATTTCATGACAAATTTCATCGAAGAACATCGACCTAAGTAGAACACCAAGCCCACTGATCAATTGAACTTGGAAAAATCGAAACATCATTATAAATGGACTTATGTGAATGGGTCATCCAACATAAAGGGGGATAGAGTTGGGATAATGCTAGTCACTCCAGATCTCACCACCCTTGAACATGCCATACGAATTAACTTTGAGGCATTGAATAATAGAGCAGAGTTTGAAACTCACATAAGCAGACTGAAAAAATCTTTATACCTAGGCGCCAATCACCTTGACGTATTTTATGATTCAAGACTAGTATTAGGAGATTATAATGCTAGGGGTGAACATATGTTAGCCTACCTCAAAAAGGTTGTGGAGTTGTTCACTAAATTATAGCATGCACTAATACAACAACTGCCAAAGGGAAATAGCAACCATGTAGATGTTTTATCCACTTTAGCTTTAATTGTCAATTATGACCTTAAGAGAGTGATATAGGTGGAGTATCTGGCGCATATAAGCATCTTGAGGAAATAAGATGATGACCAAGTGTTAGCTATGGAAAGATATCCCAATTGGATATACCTTATAATAAAGTATTATAAGGAATATGTGATGCCCCACGACAAAAGAGAGGCACACCAAACTAGGGTGAAAGCTACTCATTTTTATTTTGCTCCTGAAGTAAATCTCTATAAAAGATCATTTACTGGATCATATCTATGATATTTCCATCTTAACAACGTCAATTGTACGAGCTATAAGAAGGAATTTTGCGAAAGTCACATAGGAGTAAGGTCACTAGCATTTCGAGCCATTAAAAGGGGTATTGGTGGCCTTTTATGCATAAAGATAATGTTCCTTATGTCAAAAAGTTTAAAAAGTCCCAGTTGTTCTTGCTAGTACTCCACCATCCATCCAATGACCTCAAGTCTCCAACAAGTCCATGGCCATTTGATCAATAGGGGTTGGACATTATAGGACCGTTGACTACTCTTCATGGAAACATAAAATTCCTTTTGGTCGGCACATACTATTTTACTAAATGGATTGAAGTGGAAACACTAGAGAACAATAGGGATGAAAAATTTGATCAGCTTTGTTTGGAGAAACGTTATACCCACTATGATGTACCAAGAACCTTCATAAGTGGAAATGTTATGCAGGTCGAAAGCCAACCCTTTTATAAAAAAATTAAAAGACATATAATAAACCATTACTACAGTTCGATATCTTACCTCATAACAATGGAAAAGGACAAACCACCAATAAATAGGACAAAATGTAAAAGAGGTTAGAAAAGGAAAAAGGTTGCATTTGTGTATGAGCTACCCCACATCTTCTGAGCGTATAAACAACTCCCAGGATGTTGATAGGGAAAATTCCCCTCGCCTTAGCCTATGGGATGGGAGCCATCATACCGTTAGAGTCAGGGTTGACGACAACGAGAATAACTATAGTCGACCAAATTTTTAATAATGAAATGATAGGAGAAAACCTTGATCTGGAGACGAAAAAGATTAAAAAATACCTAATCACGTTAATAGTCAACCAGCAACAGGTGGCAAGACCATACAATAAGCGTGTACATCCGAGGAAGTTCCAGGTCGAAGATTATATCTGAAGAAATATTGTCGGTAGCACAAAGAAACCATCAAATGGGAAATTAGGACCAAACTGGGAGGGTCATTCAGAGTCACCAAAGACGACCTCCAAATGGCCTATCACATGGAAACAATAACGGTCGAGGATATATCCAGGGCATAGAATGCAAACTTATTGTAATACCCGGTGGTTTTGGATCTGTAAGGACATAAATTTTCTATTGAATCTTATGTAGTGTTGGCTCAATTACGGATAAAAACATTTGAGTCATAAGATAGTATTGAGTGAGTATCCTCCAAGCCTATGACATTTGAAGTTTAAGTTGAAGACGTTGCGGTGTTCTTTTCAAGAGAACATCATTGTCGAGTTTCAGTGCCACGTTTCACATCATCAACATCATATTTCAAGTCTCCAAAGGTATGAATGCTTTTACATATTTGTAGGAGGCTTGGAATTATTTTAAAGGGTGTAAGATTTAATTAATCAAATTTTTTTTGTCAGAAATCTCATTTATAACTTAGTACACATTTTATATTTTCAGGAATTTATGTTATAAACATTGTACTTAAGTTTTTAGGCTTAAAATTGATTTTTCATATTTCTGGCAAGTCGTTCGAACGAGATTTTTGTTCGAACCACTATTTCATTTGAAACAAGGTTTGTTTAAATTCCAACGAGTTCCCTTTTTGTTAGCACTGTCATATCGTTCAAATTGTCGTTCGAACGAGAAAGTCGTTCAAACGAGAATTCGAACGAAACTTCATACAAATTTCAATATAATTTGTTCTGGGATATCGTTAGATGGGTCGTTCGAACGACATTTCTGGCGGGAAACTTTTTGACAGTTTTTACCCCACTTTCCCACTAGCTTACCCACTAACTTTCTACCAGACTTATTTAGTGCGGGAACCAACATTGAAATCTAACTTTTGATGAGAAAATTTTGGAGGGAAAATTTCCCAACATCAAAAGTTCATAGTTTTGTGTTTTTGTGAATCCATGAAATAATTCCTACCAAAAACACATACACCCAAGTGTTTTAGTTTTTATCCAAGCTCCTACATTTATATTATTTGCTTGGAGTGTTTGGCACCGGATTCACTTTTCTACCCAGGAAGAAAAGAGTTTGGGTCTTGTTTCTCTACCCCAACAAAAGGAGAATCATTTTGGTTTATGTTGTGGTGTTCCCACTCGAAGAAAAGCTTCGCGTGAGGGCAACAGTGTCCAAGAGTCCTATCGGAGGAGTCTGAGATTGTAGTGGAGTCCATGGTTATTCGCTAGGCAGAGGTTGAAGATCTAACGAGCGCGTCAAGGCTTGGGCAGACTCAAGTCGTTTTGTGTAAGTCCTCTTTTGTCGAGTCTTTGTAAAAACTACCATACTTAGTGAATTTGTGGCCAGGGCGGTCCGAGGTTTTTCTCATTTGGATTTTCCTCGTACATCGGTGGGTCGTGTGATATTGTTTAATTTTATCTTTCTTAAATCACGTAAATTCATGCTTAGGTAATTCGAGATAAAATTTGGTTTAATTATCACACTTATGTAATTTGGTGCTTAATTTTAGTTTGGATGAAACTAAAATTAATTCAATTCAAAGATATTTTATTTTGGTAAAATTTGGTTTGGCCTAATTTGCAAAAATGGATTAATTTTGTTAGGCAAATTTCCAGGACTTGAATTGATTTATTTGGTTTAAGTGAAAAAGTCATTTGTCGTTTAATTTATTCACTTTTTGTTTAGTTTAATTTTAATTTGAAAGAAATTAAAATTTGTTGTAAGTTGTTTATGTGTTTGAACCATCTTTATTCCACACTTTAAGGAAATTCATTTTGAAAAATTTAAAATTGGGGGTCCTTCGTTTCCAACAAGTGGTATCAGACTCGGAGCGCTAAATTATTGCGTTAAGATCCTTTTAAATATTTTTGGTTAAAAATGGAATTTTCCCCATTTTCTAAATTTCCTTTTTTTGATGGTTCCAACTAAGCGTATTGGAAAGCGCGTATAAAATCAGCACTAAAATCTATCGAGAAGATGGTTTGGTTGTCAGTTTTTAATGGGTAGTCCCCACCAACATATTTAGTAGAAAATGAGGGTGTTCCCAAACCCGTAGATAGATGGAGTGAGAATGAATTTAAACTGGTTCATTTTAATTCTCGAGGTTTAAATGCCTTGTTTAGCGTGGTCACACCGAATGAATTCTGACGTATCATGACGTGTGAAACCGCTAAGGAAGCTTGGGATATATTACAACTCACTCACGAGGGAACTAGTGTCGTTAAAGCTTCTAAACTCCAAAACCTCACCACTCAATATGAAACTGTCAAAATGAATGAAAAAGAAACATTTGATGAATTTTATGCTAGACTTTCTAATATAGTTAATTCATCTCTTAATTTGGGAGAGAAAATACTCGAGGATCGAGTTGTAAAGAAAAGGTCCCTACCCGAGAGATTTATCCCTAAAGTGACCGTTTTAAATTCTTTACCCACCATGAACTCTACCAAACTTGAGGAACTAGTAGGTGATTTACAAACTTATAAACTAGATATGTTAACCTCCAAAAATGAAAAGAAAATTGATAAGGGCACTACTTTGAAAGCCCGAAAGGAAGAAAAACAAGTTGTGGTTGATAAGAGTGATAGTGACTCGGAAGATATGGCTATGTTTGCTAGGAAGTTTCATAAATTTCTTAAATTTAACAAAGATAAATTTTAAAATGATTTTAAGAAATTTGAACATTCTAAGCATGACAAAGCCGAAAAGATCCCTAAAACTTTTAATGAAAACCTTAATAGGGACAAGTCTAATAGGCGTTACGGTTGTGAGGGTTATGGCCATAGGGATTTCGAATGCCCCCACTAAACTAAGGAAAGAGCTTAAACAACCAATCTCATATAATGCTACCCTTAGTGATAGTGATAAGGAAGAGAGACCCACTTCCCCCATTGAGAGCAACTTTATCCTGTTCATGGCTAGTCATGTTAGTGAATGTGAGATATTGTCCAACGATGACACCTTAAAACATGACACTTTCGAGGCATTTGTTTGTGAAGCTAAAAAAGATGATGGTAGTGAGAGTGAAGAAGAGAGAGAGAGTGAAAGTGATGAAGAGGTTGATGAGAGTGAACTTCAATTTGCATTTAGAGAATTACATGAAGAATCTATTAAATTAAAAAGAGCAAATTTAAAGTTAGAAGCAAGTTTAAAGGAGCTATCCAAGGTTATCGATGAGAGTGCGATAGTTAATAACCTTAGGACACGAGAGAGAGTTCTTGGAGAGAAGCTTAAGTATGTAGAAGGCGAGAGAGATAGCCTTAAAGGCTTAATGGAATCCTTGAAAAGGAGCTTCTCGCATTTGAAGAGCGCAATGTTTTATTAGAGTGTAACATTTTAGATTTAAAAAATAAATTAAAAGACTCTAGTAAAGTCAAATTTGATTTGGATTTTCGTTTGAAGAAATTAGATAAAATATTAGGAACGGTCCAAATTAAAAATGACACGTGTGGTTTAGGCTTCGATACTTAACCTTTAAGATCATCTTAGGAAATTTTGTTTTGATCTTAAAAGACGTCCTAGAAAATCCCACCGTAAGGAAACCAAGGTAGCCAAGATCCTATATCCCGAGATCGTCATTCATCATTAGTTTGGGTTAGGATATCCGACTTGGTAGCTTTACAAGATAGGATTTTTTATTCTCATTTCCTTTCACATGATACCTCCCTTGCTAAATTTAAAGGTTGAATGTGTTAGTTGTTTGCATACTTTAGCTTTTGTGATTCATGTTATATTATCATGCTAATTGTATGCTTGTTTACTATTTTTCTAGTCTATGCTCCATGATTAATCACATGATAGAATTATGATTTTTATTTATCTTTTGTATTATATTTCTTTCATTTTAGATTGCATTGAATGAAAAATACAAAAAGATTTGTTTATCATTTGTGTTTTATATATGTGTTATCTAGGCTTAATGAAAAATACAAATGATTTTTGTTTGTCTTTTGAGTAAATATTTTTGTTTGTTTGGTTAAAAATTTTGAAAACTCAAAAAGTTTTTTATTATGCGTATTTTAGTTTGACACACTTTATCTGGCATATACTTGTTCTTAAATTCTTTCCTTTTTGCTTCCAACTGGCTAGAACTTTTGGTTAAGATTGTCAATCCTTATAATGTTCTTTGTCATGCTTGCATGGAGTAGTTGGATTTTGTATTACCTAATGGTAATAATTTTTATATGCCTCTATTCACACATGAACGAGCTCATTTGAAATTTAAATGTCATGTATATTTGAGCTAAGTGAGATTCTCTCCCATCAATTTAGTCATCTACGTTTTTGCTATGACTATGGAGGATTTGTGCATGTAATAACCATTTTTCGGATTTAAAAAATAGAAAAATATGCTTCTCCGGTGTAGTAGTTTATCAATAAAATGGGGCTGCGAAAGATAAAGTTACATTGCGTGAAAAGCCACCATTGAATTTTAGGCCTTAAAAATATGGAATTAAATAATATATTTGCCAAGGCCGAAATAGTTTAGTTAATATGTTCAAAAGAAAAAGAAAAAGAAAATTATGAGGAGTTTGGTTGGATATATTAACGGGTTTGCACAATGACTTTGAATCCTAGTTAAGCTTATATTTTCATGACTCTATTGGTTTGTATAATCATCAAAATTCTAGGCTTATACGCATTGTGTATGTTTGTTCATTGAGTTCAATTTATATTGTCGCATGAGACTATATCTAAATGTGATAAAGTTTTTCAATCAAATGAGAACTTCGTGAACATATTTTAAGTGATTGGGTCGAAATTTAATTATTACTAGTTCACACACCTACACTTCCGTTTACTACATCTATTTGGGCACATTTTTGTCATACGAGTGTGAAAAGCTTAATGTATTTTGTGTCATGCATGGTGTTTATACCTATGTATATGTGCGTGTGCGTTAGTGTTATTCATTATGTATACATATATATGGTATTTTTTTATTTTTGAGTCTTTGCCATATCTAGTTAGTCCATTCATTCTTTTATTTCATATTTGGTATTAATCATTGTTAATTTTGTTTGATATCACATGCTTAGTTGTCAAATTGGTATCATTTTTTTTGCATCATATGTTGGTATCTATCTATCCTTGTTGTGGATTAGTTCGTGCTATTGTTGCCCATATGCTTTCATGTTCTTATCACTTTATGCTCAATCATGTTTTCTTGCTTTCCCATACTTATATCCCTTATGTAGTTTTTAGGGGAAGAAATGGTGCATAGTTATATTGGGGGAGAATGAGTAATTAATTAATTCCTAATCCTTTGTCTATTCCTGAAAAAAAGGGGGAGAAGTGGTAGAGGAGTCGCGACCTTCTTAGGTAGATCTTAGTGGGTACGAGGGGAAAATTAATTTAGGGGGAGTATTTATTTTAATTGAATTTAAAATTTTGATATTCCCTATGCGTTTAATGTTTTGCTTAAGTGTGCAAGAATTTTTCTAGCGCCAACTTTTCATCTGCAAAGATAGTAATCATCCTTGGGTTTTTGAGTTAATTATTTTTGGGTGGGAAGTTTTTTAGTCTAGTACAGCTTGACGGCCCTTTAGGGTTTTATTTTGGTTTTTGTCCCGGAATAGACAAAGGGGGAGATTTGTAAGGACACAAATTTCCAATTGAGTCTTATGTAGTGTTGGCTCAATTCCGGACAAAAACATTTGAGTCACAGGATAGTATTGGGTGATTATCCTCCAAGCCCATGACGTTTGAAGTTTAAGTTGAAGACGTTGCGGTCTGCTTTTCAAGAGAATATCATTTCCAAGTTTCAGTGCAACGTTTCACGTCATTAACATCATATTTCAAGTCTCCAAAGGTATAAATGCTTTTACATATTTGTAGGAGACTTGTAATTATTTTAATGGGTGTAAAACTTTATTTAATCAAAAAAAAATTTAGAAATCTCATTTATAACTTAGTACACATTTTATATTTTCAGGAATTTATTTTATAAAAATTGTACATAATTTTTTAGGCTTATAATTGATTTTCATATTTCTGGCAAGTCGTTCGAACGAGATTTTTGTTCGAACCACTATTTTGTTCGAACAAGGTTTGTTTAAATTCCAACGAGTTCCATTTTGTTAGCACCGTCATATAGTTCAAATTGTCGTTCGAACGAGAAAGTCGTTCAAACGAGAATTCGAATGAAACTTCATAAAAAATTCAATATAATTTGTTATGGGATATCGTTAGATGGGTCGTTCGAACGACACTTCGTTCAAACGACATTTCTGGCGGGAAATTTTTTGGCAGTTTTTACCCCACTTTCCCACTAGCTTACCCACTAACTTTCTACCAGACTTATTTAGTGCGGGAACCAACATTGAAAATCTAACTTTTGATAACTTCTAAACACACTTTGAGAAAAATTTGGAGAAAAATTTCCCAACATCAAAAGTTCATAGTTTTGTGTTTTTGTGAATCCATGAAATAATTCCTACCAAAAACACATACACCCAACTGTTTTAGTTTTTATCCAAGCTCTTACATTTATATTATTTGCTTGGAGTGTTTAGAACCGATTTCACTCTTCTACCCAAGAAGAAAAGAGTTTGGGTCTTGTTTCTCTACCCCAACAAAAGGAGAATCATTTTGGTTTATGCTTCGGTGTTCCCACATGAAGAAAAGCTTCGCGTGTGGGTAACAGTGTCCAAGAGTCCCATCGGAGGAGTTCGAGGCTGTGGTGAAGTCCATGCTTATTTGTTAGGCTAAGGTTGAAGATTGAAGGAGCGCATCAAGGCTTGGACGGACTCAAGTCGGTTTGTATAAGTCCTCTTTTGTCGAGTCTTTGTAAAAACTACCATACTTAGTGAATTTGTGGCCAGGACGGTCCGAGGTTTTTCTCATTTGGATTTTCCTCGTACATCGGCGTGTCGTGTGATATTGTTTAATTTTATCTTTCTTAAATCACGTAGATGCATGCTTAGGTAATTCAAGATAAAATTTGGTTTAATTATCACACTTATGTAATTTGGTGCTTAATTTTAGTTTGGGTGAAATTGAAATTAATTCAATTCAATGATATTTTATTTTGGTAAAATTTGGTTTGGCCTAATTTGCAAAAATGGATTAATTTTGTTAGGCAAATTTGTAGGACTTGAATTGATTTATTTGGTTTAAGTGAAAAATCCATTTATCGTTTAATGTATTCACTTTTTGTTTAGTTTAATTTTAATTTGAAAGAAATTAAAATTTGTTGTAAGTTGTTTATGTGTTTGAACCATCTTTATTTCGCACTTTAAGGAAATTCATTTTGAAAAATTTTAAATTGGGGGTCCTTCGTTTCCAACAGGATCGTAAAATATATTTTTATAAATTGAAAATTTGAAAAATATTTGTATTAAACTTAATTATTTTAGTATTTACAATGTTGGTTTGGATATATAAAGAATAAGAATTTAATCAGATTTGAAATCAGGAAAAAATAAGATTTTTTAACTTTTCTTTTCTGTCGGCTGAACGGGGGGATTGGTTCAACCTTTGGAGGAAAAAGATTCGGTTCGAGGAATATTTGGCAAGTTAGTTTCTTTTGAGTTTTTTTTTTGTTTGACTCTTTTATTTTTTCTATATTATAAGGCTCGAAATTTAGACTTTTTAAACACTTTTATCTCATCTCAAAAAAATAATAGCCTCCCAAATTTTATTTTATTTCTTCTACAAAACCTAAATACCCATCAAAAACAAGTTTAAACTCAATTTTTGAAGATTCAAATCAAGTTTTCTCAAGAACAACCAACAACGAGTCATTTTCATTTTAGCGAGAGGATAACAATCGTGTAATCACATTTGCGACGAGATTTCTTATCAGGCATGAGTATTTCAATTGTTCCCCTTAAGGGTTTTATGTTTTCAATGTTGGCTAAACCTTAATTAATCATTTTTTCTTAAAAATAATTAGGAAGATTAATTAGTAAAAGTAGAAGTAAATTCGAGGTTGTTCTATTAAATCTAAACATCACGTGCTTAAATTAGTGTATTGGTTTATGGTTGATTTATGGAGTGAATCGCATGTTAGAATTAAAATATGAACTTGGAATAATGTTTTGTCTCGGAAGATTTTTTGTAAATGTGTATTTTGTATAAAGAATTTATTGATGTATAGAATCACTATTACACATATTTGATTCAGATTATATATTGAATTGTTGAAATATCACCCGTATCGAAATTACGGAATTTTACAACTTGTGTGACTATTTTGAAGAACTTGGCTATTACATGATTAAATGGATGTGATTTGAATGGAATTTAAATTTTAAGATTAATTAAAGGATTGTAGTGTTAAACAAAATATGATTTATGTGGAGATTGTTCGTGTTAATATTTTGACATAGTGAGAACGTTGGGTTTTTTGGAATAGTTGTACTTTCACCCAAGTTAATATGTTGCTAGCTACGTATGGGGGAATACTAGGTAGACTTTGATGTTGTTGGAACTTTCTAGGTATGGGACAAGTGAGTGTATACTTGTACAGTTGGGTACTTTCTAGGGTGGGGCTAGGTAATATGTCGTTCTGTTATTCCATTAGTCTAGGTACGTGACTAGAAGATAATTTTTGGTAGGTATTGTTTACAAGTGATAAACTAGTTAATACTCATAGTTTGATTATATCTAGGTATGGTACAAGGGATGGTTTTAGGTTGTGATAATTGAATTATGGGTGGAACTAATTGAGAATAAACAGAACTTGATTTATAATTAATAATCAATGCCTAAGATAATAAACAAGTATTAAAATGAATTGTGCCGCGAGTATATGCAAGGCAAACGATAGTTGGACTGAGTAGCTATTGCGACATGAGTGTGTGTTGGCGTTATGAGTATGTACAGGGTTAACGAAATTGGATTGATAGGCTATAGTGACGTGTCATGCGTGGAACGTCATGAGTATTTCCAGGGCTAACGAAATTGGGTCGACTGGCTATAGTAATGGGAATATGTGCAGGACCAATTGAAAGGTTAACTGGCTATAGTGGCATCGCATCAATAAGAATAATTAAATAATTAAATTGAGTAAGATACAAGTTTAGATCTAATTCACTATTATAATAACATAATTGGACTTTAATAATGAGATAATTTAGTTTATGTGGACAGTTAGTAATGTTTTAGTTTACTCTCATCTTATTATATTGTTTTAATTTAAAATACTATATTGTAATATTTATCTCATATGATGCATATGTCCGGATTCACGGATCCTAATGGGAGGAGTGGTTGGTATCCATGCGGTGGGCCCTGACCCAATTCATTGATCAACATTTCATATATAGTTACTGGAGTGGCTGCATAGGATGGATTAGAGATTTGTGGAGTGTAGTTGTAGTTATTTTACTACTTTAGTAGTTTAGTTTATTTTCCTTTCCGTCGTTTTATATATGAGACAATTGTTTATGGATTTGGTGGGCAATTTAGTTCCACGATTTTTTATGGTTTTCAGTTGGATGTTGTAGTTGGATTATTCATTTGAGTGTTATTCCTTCTTTTGGAAGTTGAGATTTATTTTGGATTTGGCATAGTGATGGAATTTTTTATCTGGATGTTATATTCATTGGAGTAATTTCAGATTATATCTTGTGAAAAAGAAAATTAATATCTCATATTTTTGTCACATACTAAAAATGGTATTTTTATTCTGACGCCCGACATAGGTTAATAGTGAGAACTGACCACCTTCAATATCAAAATACGCAGGGTGTCACACCAATCTTACAAAATATTATTTTTTATTCAAATTTCAGTTTGTTATCAATTCTTTAAATTTGGTAATTAAGCTTTTTCTTATTTATTAATTCAATTATCTTTGATTGTTACAAATCACAGACCAATATTAAAAGGCAAGTTATCTTACTATATGTTGGTTGCCGTAAAAGTTTAAGATGCCAAACATAAAAAATTTGGAGGTAGTGAACATCTATCATCATAGTATGACTCTAATTAGAGCATCTGAGGAAATAATGGTGCATATGTTCCAGCAGACCCTTAAAGAGAGCTCTCTCCAATGGTACTTGTTGCTAGAAGAATCTCGAATCCATATGTGGAAGAATGTAACCCGAGAATTTATGACCCAATGCAAATATAATGAAGAGTTAGAAGTCACTCTTCATGACATTTAGCTACTCAAGCAAAATATCGAGGAATCAATCAGTAGATTCATCAATATATGGAGAAAAAAGGTTGTTATCATGACTAACCAACCTTCTAGGGAAGAAAAGGTGAGCATCGTAAAGAAAAAATGTATGTCATATATCCGAACTACAATGGAAAGCTAATACTACCCTCATTTCAATCACATTGGGAGACAAGGGTGGAGAAGGAAGATGATGTTAGAAATTAAAAAGTCGAGATTGAGTCGAAGAGTCCAATAGGTTAGTTCATTCCTTACAAGTATGATAAGTAAGCTAACCCTACTGTTTTAACCATAAATAACATCTCTCAGCCTATTACGCTAAAGGCACCCGAAGATCATCCTACAACAAACAAAATGGAATACAACGAACTCAATGATCATATCTCAAAGGTTTATGGACGTCTATTGTAGGGAAAGCTCATTAGGACTTTGGATCATCTCCATTACCAGACTCATCTCTAAGGGACTTCAAGCATGACGCTCATTGTGATTTCCACCATATCTCTGGGCACACCACTAACCAATGTTTCCACCTGATAATCGTCATTCAAGGCCTCATTGATAAGGGGGAAATACTCCTCTAGCCAATCCTGAACCTGATACTACCCAAAACCCTATGCCAGCACACCAGATCGGTGTGAAGGCCATTCTTCTAGATGGAAATCCAGATATTGAAATTACCACCAGAATTCGACCCATCAATACACCCACTCCATCTGTCAGTTTCCCTAAATCTCTTAAAGTTTGTCCATATTTCTAACTACACACGGAAAAAGCACCAGACCAAGCCTTATCGCTCATGACAATGTCATGCATCATTAACCAAACCCATTAAAAAATAGTAAGCATGGAGCTACCGATGTTTTAAATTAACTGAAAGAATTTGGCTAAAACTACCACCAAGTATGGGCCTCAAAAAGGATAGTTATGAAAGAAGTGATAGTGTAAACATGGAATCCCTTACTTGGGCTCGCAATCAAGAGATTGGTTTGTGTCAGCAGTGGAATTTAGCTTAGATAGTTTCATGCAGGTCATATCCGATGAGTTTGCTAAAGAGAAAGAAATATGTACAGCTTCCAGACTGCAGACTATCCATAGGCTCAAGAGATACCTAGTTCCCTCTTTCCAGCACTTCTCTGCTAAGTGGGAACATTTTTGCGATGAGGTAGTTGAAGTCTTCGAATGTATAACTTTATCATAGAAAGACAATATCACTGCCACTGGGTGGGGTGATAACTCAGATAGTGGGGATATCTGCATGGTTGCCTCTTTATGTGGGATAATTTATTGCCTAAAGTTATTATCGAGAATTAATGAAGTATTCATCATGCCAGAAGTAGACGAGGATACAGGGTTTCTATTCTTCCTAACATCCATAAATAACATGACCCGATCAGGGCAATGCTGCTAAGACCCGATTCTTCCATCAACAAGCATGAGTAAAAATAAAGAGAAAGAAGTTGTTGAAGAACTCTCGATGGAAGAGATATCGTTCGGAGAAATTAAAAGCCTTGAACAGCTTAAGAAGACCCAATCCAACATCACCTTGTGGGGGATTTTTATATCCTTACAACTGCATAGAAATTCTTTGATTAAGCTCCTCACAAGACCCACGGTTCCTCTTACAATCACCCCTGAAGAATTCATGCACATGGTTGGATCTCTGACTATGATGAGGCTTATCTCCTTTATCGATGAAGAAAGTTCTAAGATCGGGCCTAACCATAATTATGCTCTCAACATCTCTGGTCATTGGAAAGAAAGTTTTGTGGGAACTTGTCGATAATGGGTCTGCTTTGAATGTCTGTCCATTAATAACTCTAAATTATCTAAGGATAAAAGTCAGTAATCTCAACCCCATTTCTATCGCCATGCGCACCTATGATAACCCCATGCGAGAAGTTATGGGTTCAATAAATATCACATAAGGGACCAGCCTTATATACCCCCAAAATGAGTTTCATATCATCGATATACCAACATGTGTTAATTTTGGTTATTCTTGGCTTAAAGCATCAAAGATGTGTCCTCCTTCCTCCATAAGAAGCTAAAATTCTTTGCCAACAACAGGTCATCACTATCATCAGGGATGATGACAACTCGGATGGAATCGACACAATTAACCCTATTTTGGAAATCTAGTATGGGGCCAATAACATGCTCTTATTAGGTTTCAAGATTGATCCACTACATGTCCCAATAGGGGATAACTTCAGAGATAGATTATGCCCAGAGTACAATCCACATGGAAATGTCAATGTGATATAGAAGTTCAAGAACATGTAGTTAATGCATGGAATGGGGATAGACCACCCTCAAAAGGGGCTTATTGAATCGGTAACTCTATAAAAAGCTTCCCCCCAGTCGTCTGGGTTACCAACCATCACCAGCTGAACTCATGAACCTCCATCATCCGTATCGAAATTGAAAAGAAAAAAGTTCATTTCAGAAGATTCCTTAAATGGGTTGTTTATCAAGAAAGCAGTGGATTTCCCCTTCTATGGTTTCCTCGAATCATGGTACGACCCTTTTGAAATGAAATTGAAACCCGAATTGGAAATCTTCTTTATAGAGAAGATCACCTGGACTGAAGACCTAAAGTGTGAGGTGAACCCCCTGATCATCAAATCTATGGATTCAAGCTCTTCAGTCAGAAAGTTTCGAGAGCAGTGTCAATGATATGTCATTTGGTTTCCACACACTAGGTTTGGATTTTTTCATGATCCACACCAAGGCTAAACCATTTGATCCATTTGAAAATATCTTCCCTCCGAAAAAGCTGCTCCTTTACTGGCACAGTGTTCCTGTCAACCCCACTCTAGCCAGTCAGAACCTTGTTGTTTACCCTATACAAAATGAACCTAAATTTATCTCTTTTCCATATTATTGATATCAACGTAAACAAGACCGCTTTAGATGAGGTTATCAATGTTATATTTCTAGAAAATGTTTTTAATGAAATGAATGAATATTTTGAGTATGTTGTTGTGCCTTATATGAATTACATTGGTTTAAATTAAAAAATTAATGAATGTGGTCTTTTATATTAATAATTCCTAACTGGTTTTAATAAAAAAAAATAAATAACTTAATCGCGTTCAAACAAATGATGATGACACTATTATTATTAATATCGGTCCTAGTAGCTATTTGTGCAAGATTAGGCTAGGGTCCACGCTTGATGAGAATGAGTAGTCGCAATTTAAATAACTCATGAAAAAACTAATGGACGTCTGCACATGGTCATACATTAACATACCTAGCCTCGACCCAAAGATTATGCAGCATGAAATTCCTACTTATCCAGAAAGAAAGACTGTCAATCAAAACTAGATAAATCTCCAAACTGAGTGGTGGATCAAAGTCAAAGATGAAGTAGTCAAATAGTTGAGCGTAGGCTTCATTCGTGTGGTCGAATATCCTACATGACTCATTACAATTAAACTTGTGCCAAAATCATGAAGAATCGTCTACATGTGCATCGACTAGCGGGATCTGAACAAAGCATCTCCAAAGGATGATTACCCTTTACCCAATGATGTGATGATTGATAACGCTATCAGCCATTCTCTCGGGTCATTTATCAACAGTTTTTCCAACTACAACTAGATCAAGATACATCCCGACCAACAGGAGAAGATTGCATTTATCACCTTTTTATGAACCTTTTGCTACACGGTCATACATTTTGGTCTCAAAAACACTTGATCTACCCACCAGAGGGAAGCTAAAATAATTTTGCACAACCTTATCCATAAAGAGGTCGAAGTCTATGTTGATGATATGACCATCAAATCCAAAACTCGAAAAGGTCACATCCCTGCCTTGAGGAAATTCTTTGAGCGACTGCAACAATATCATATGCATCTTAATCTGTAAAAATGCATCTTTGGTGTCAGTAAAGGAAAACTCCTCATTTTAATGGTCAATAAAAAAGTAATCAAGGCATACCCTGCTTAACTTAGGACCATTCTCAAAATAATGTAACCTCAGAGGGAGAAATAAGTACACAATTTCCTAGCCAACTACAGTACGTTAGTCAATTCATCAGCCAGCTAACCTCCATCTACGAACCTATCTTCAAACTTCGCTAGACGGATTTGAACAAAGTCTGTAATGATTCATGTCATTAAGTTTTTGAAAAAATCAAGTGGTACATCACCCGAACTTCGGTGCCCATTCCCCACAGCAAGGTCCTCCCCTCCTTCAACACCTCATTGTCACTAACATCGCACCAGTAGATATTCTAGCCCAATGCATATAAGAGTCGTGAAAAAAAAGGTCCATCTATTATGATAGTCGAAATCTAACATGATGTTAAGTGAACTAAATTATTAGAGAATGCGTATTTCTCCTTAGTTTGCATCACTCAGTAGCTCCGACATTATATTCTTGCGTTCCCTATCAAGTTTATGTCCCAAAATGGATCCCATGAAATACCTATAAAAAAATCCTTCTTATCAAGTCGCATGGCTCATTGGTTGATGTTACTAGCCAAATTTGACATTAAATATGTCACTTAGAAAGACATGAAAGAAAGAGCCATATCTAATTACCCTGATGACGATCCCAAGGGAGAAATCGATCTATAGATTTTTGAGTTTCGAGATGAGGATATTCTTTATACTTTTTATGAAGAGTTTCGATCGAAGATTTTCTTTGACACTATAGCTAATAAAAAGGGATGTGGCATTGGGATACTCTTAATCGCCCCTGACGATTCTCACACTCCCATCACCATCAAGTTGGACTTTTCCTGCAGCAATAACATGACAAAGTTGTAAGAATGCACTATAGGTCTCAAGACCACCCTCGAGAAAGTAATTATATGCACCAATGCTTATGGAGACTCAAATTTTAGGGTAGTACAAGTACTCCTAAAGTGTAAACTCAAAGAAGATAAACTCCTACCCTTTCACGATCACCTTGAAGAGCTCGTCTCCTAATTCAAGGGTATTACCTTCTGCTACCATCCCCGCTCAAGAAATAACTTTTGTCGACTCATTAGAAACCTTAACCTCCATGGTTAACATGCCCGAAGGAATAATGATGGCTCCCTTTCTAGTTCAAAAGCAGTCTGTACCTTGTCTATGGTACTATACCGAGCTCACAATTAAAGAAGACCCATACATAGTTAGACTATGGTATTACGATGTTTGATGCCTCCTTAAGCATGGTAAATCCCAAGGAGTCCAATAAGAAAGACCTTACAACTCTTCAAAGTCTTTTTACCTAGTACATCATCTTCGACAAAGCGCTTTCCAAGAGAAATTTCAACAAAACCGATTTACAATACATAGCAAGGACTGAGGTCGAAGACATGATGCAGAAAACTCGCAGCGAGGAATACGAGCCCCATGTGAACATTCGTATACTTACTAAAAATATCATTCATCATGTATATTATTCACTGTTCTAAAAAACCCGCCTAGGCTTAAGGCTTAGGAGAAACGCCTCGCCTTACGCTTTTCACGCCTTATTCTTGGTAAAACCCTTAAGGCACACTTTTTTCTAAAAACAACAATGCTTTAGTGAAACGATGATGCCTTTTAAAGAATTTGTTTACAAACCGGGCCATTATATCATCCAAATTAATCAAATAGTATTTTAATTTGCATATATTCAGACATATTTTTATGATATGTGCAATTTTTGTATTTTAATAACCTTGTTATGGTTAAAAAATATTAAAATATATTAAGAAGGCCTAAACGCCTTTTCACGCCTAGGCTTCTAAGGCTTAAGGCTTGGCCTCCACGCCTCAATCACGCCCCGCGTTTTTTAGAACCTTGATATTATTAGACCGCCATTGTCTAAAATGCTAGTAGTGTTCCAATCTTCAACACTTGTCTTATCTCCCCGAGAGTTGTACATGATGACTTCACCTTAGCCCTTCTTAACTTGGGCATTAACATCATTGGTAAGTTACTCCTAAAGCATCAAAGGGGTACGAATTCATCCTAGTCTCCATGGATAATTTCACCAAATGAATTGAATCCAAATCATATGTAGTGTTGAATGCAAAGAAAGTGTCCAAGTTCATTAGAAAGAACATTGTCTGCCATTAGTGATTTCCACACGAGTTGATATTAGAAAATGGGATCTATTTTGAAGCTTAAGTCACAAAGGTAATCAACGAGTATGGGATTCAGAGGCACAGGTCCTCTCCCTACCAACCACAAACCAATGGGGTTATCGAAGCTACTAACAAAAGCCTCCAATCTAAAATCATTAAAATGATGGAAAGTGATAAAGATTGGGTAGATCGAATCCCATATGTTCTTTTGAGCAACCACACCTCTATCAAAACACCCACTGGAGGTACCCCCTACTCCTTAGTATAAGGCATGGAAGCATTTCTACTCGTCGAACTCAAAATACCCTCTTTACGGGTCATACTTGAAATTTAAATCAGCGTAATTTATAGGAAGCAAAGTCGATACGATGAACTCACACTTTTGGATAAAAAAAGACCAAAGGCTCTATGTCGTATATAAGGGTACCACCATCGCATTGCACGATCATTCAACTTGTGAAGAAGATTATGTCAATTGGCATCGTTATGCTCACAGACCTCGACGGACAAGAGATGTTGTACCCAGCCAACTTGGAACGTCTCAAGAAACTCTACCATAGTCCAACTCCCGTTGTGCTACTACTCTTCTCATCTCCCTTTTATTATAAAAAATAAAAATAAATAAAAATAAAAACTCCTCTCACCTCTTTTCAGAACTAAGTAGGACCTGATCCTCTCAAAATTGCCTTTTCAATAAAGAAAACTTAAAAAATAATTTTCAAACCCCGTAAAGGTACGTAGATAATCCATAAAGTCACTGTGGGCACGGTCTTTACTATTTTCATAAAATGTTATTTTCTTCTCCCATCGAGAACACAAGCCTCTCTCTAATTATTTAAATGAATAAAAAGATTATGTATTCCCTAGTGATCAGTATAGATAATTCAAACAAAAAAAAAAGATTATTGACCCTCTCAATCGGTCGTTTTCACTCTTTAGCTCCTCATAATTAACTTCGATCCAAAAAATTGGCCACTTCCAACTCTTTAGGTATACGAGGTCACCTAAATCCCATGTGGAGTCCTCGACCCACTGCATTAGTTGTCTATGCACCTCAGGTACTTAGAATCAAACCATTACCCCCAAACACTCATAAATTTTCATAAAGGTGTCTCTGTTTCGATTACTTCACTTATCATAATCTCTTTCGATGAGGGTATTTGTAGGAACCCCATTCTAGTACCCTTCAGACTCCTCCTTAGGACCCTAATAACATCCTTTTCATCCTCGGACCCCAGGTCCTAATCTAATCCCTAACCCAAAACCAGCAAGAATTTTTTTGCTCTGTTTAACTTTTTTCAACTCTCAAAATCGTGAGTAACTCAATGAACATTCATAGGTAATGTATAAAACTTTTAATAGTCCATACCATACACGAATCGGCCTTACGGTTCACACGTACTTGTCTTTTTACTCCAAACCCTAACCTAGATTCCATTGGGTACTTTCGAGATACTTTTGACTCTAATCAACCCTCGAAATCAAGAGTAAATTAATGCAATTTTATAGGGATTTGAACACACTTTCCAATGATTCATACCATGGGAGAATTAACATTACAGTTCGTGCCTACCTGCCTTCTTACTTTAAACCCCGACCTTGCGGCCATCGGGCGCTTTTGAGCTCCATTTAACCTTGATCAACTCTCGAACCTAGGGGTTTCTCAATGAACTTTCATAGGGATCTGATTACCCTTTCCAACATTCCCCTCATGCACGATTCGAACTTAGGATTCGCATTTTATTACCTTTTTTGAAAAAGTCCCTTTTGGGCTACCTATAGGCACCTACCTTTGCCTATCTACATAGGGGTATTTTACTTAACCAGTAAGACATGGGGTATTTCTATGGGCAGGCCTAGGCCTATGACGATCGGCAGACCCCTAACACTAAAACTTTCCTATTTAAGAAGTGCATGACCTCATTCCCATGGACCCCTTTCTCGAAATCAAGAGAGCTCCTTCCTCGAAATAAGTGCATCATTTTCACATAACATCATTTTCCATACACTATCTCCACATTTCCTTATATCATTTCCATCCCACCTTTTCCATCCACTTCATCACCAATAAAACCCATCTTGCATCACTTTAAAAATTAGTGGCAAAGCTTCATATAACATCTCACTCCATTATTTTATAGCTTATTTAACTAGTGTTATTTATCTTACTTTATATATTTTGCTTTAATTTAACTTTTTCACCCTTAATCCATTTTTGTTATTTATATACATAAAAATATAGTTTCATAAATTTAAAAAAGCCAAAAATAGGGTTTGATCCTTAAACCCTAAATTATAATCTTTCTCACATTTTTCTTATACTTTCTCCACCAGTGAATGTTAGTCAACAAACTAAAGGAAATTCTAGATTTGGATTCATGGGTTAAATCCCACCCTTGTTTGTTATCTAACAACGTGGACTTTAATGCCCTTTCGGGCTATATATGCATAGCAAATATTCCTCGGGATTCGATTCCTCTTTTTCTTATTTTTTCACTTTATTCATTCGCATATTTATTCGTATCATATATATGTATATGTATATGCTAGTTTATATGGTCTTAAAAACCCCGTTAGATATGAATATCCACTTCCTTATAGGAAATGATGATCCAGTGTGTTGCTCATATTATATTATATTTTCACATATTTTATTCTCTCTCACTTTTGCATGCCCGTCAAACATGCATATCTACTTTCACATAGTGGATTACGATCCGGTGCGTTGCATATCGCTTTGAATTTTCTCTTTATTTTTAGTGACCCCGTCAGACATGCATATTCCATTCATTATGATGGATTGTGACCCGGTGTGATGCTTACATTTCGCATACCTTTTAGATTATTTTCTTTCATTTTATTTATACTCCTTAGAATGAGTCATCCTCGTATTTTGTGTGATGTGAGTATGACGATTCTTCTCCATGCCTACTTTACTCCTTACACATTAAACACATAAATTTCATTTTTGAGAAAAAAAAATAACATTATCATAGCCCAAGAGAGACTGCAAAATCATAATGGGTGCCTAACACCTTCCCATTTCGTAACTTAGTACCCGAACCCGTGATCTATTTGGTTTTTTATGAATCGACTTATTTTTTATGCAGTTTCTTCAAGGACAGCTACATCTTTTTTAGAAGAATAGGTTGGAAACTCCTATGTTTATATCTTACACACTTTGATGACGATCGATTTATGTTCATGGGAGCCTGTAAAGATCGCGCAAATGGCAAAAAGAGGATTCTTCTTCCTTGATCCCCGCGTGCACCTTCTTTTCTCTCTTTCAAGGTGAACCCGTGTTGTTAATTCTTGGATGGACAGAAGTTCATCGCCTTTCATTCTATTTGATCTTTAAGCTCATAACTTATATTTTTTTTTTAGTTTATTAATGCCCAATCATTTTTAGGAATTTTTTTGGGAGTTTAATCAGTGCCTAGATGCGGAGGGACTTCATAGAGAAAGAGGTTCGAAGGGTCATTTTAGGTTTACCCCCATATTGGAAATTTATGCTTAATAACCGTAAACTATAGGTTTCAGAGTCAACCCTTAGACTTAGGTCGATTGTACCTCTCCGCCATGATGGCACGTCAGTCACAGCTATACCATGAGTTCACATGAGGATTCTTTCATTAATTTAAGGGACAATATCTCTACAGGTGTGCCACTCTATGGTTCTCATATAAAATTTATTATAGCTTCCTTATTTTGTTCCATCACTAGGGTTCATAACTCATCTTCATCTTCTGCCTTTACTTCATCTTCATCCCTATCGGCTTCGACTTTCGCCTCTCGATCATCTTTACACTCTAACTCCGAGTCTACTTCAACTAAAATAAATCCCACTGCATAAAAAGATGTAGATACTAATGACTATGAAGAGTAGTTGGAGTATACCTCATTCGTGGAACTAGCATTAAGGTTCCTCCCTTTGAACTATGGCATGACCAAAGATTCCATTGACGATGATGAAGTACATACAATCGACCTTTTGTGAGCCCGCCTTTATAATAGTTACATTTAAAAATTAAGGTTTGAATAATTTAACCTTTTTATGGAATAAATACAACCGTGATGGTGAGGGCTCCAGAGGCCGATAAGAGAGATTACTATGTAAGAAATGAATCTAAGTTATGTTTACAATGCCATATTTCATTTAGTATTCCAAATCCCCATTAATACTTACATCTCATACATATTCTTTCACCTTGGCAGTGCCCCTACCCATTTATCTCTCAACTCTCTGAGGATCATTCACGATTATATCCTAGCCTCGAGGTCTGTCCATCCTGAGAACATAACTGGGGAGATATTTCATAGAGTTTATATCATCGTATCAATGAAGAAATTCTATGGATATTAGTATTTAAGCCCTTATAACTCAAAGCGCAAATTAATGAAGGTTTTTTAAGCTTCCAATCATCACTAGAAGACTGTCTATTTTTATATTAGTGCAATTGAGATTTCCTTGACAAAGAGGAATAGGAAGGACCCATGAGTGTTCTTTGTGATTGAGGGAAGCCTCCTCTGAGCAATATTATTACTCATTTATGTTGTTTTTATATTCCAATTTGTAACGTGTACTATCAATGTTATCTTATGTTAATTTCATCTTTTTTTTCTTTGTAGGCAGAGTTACTCCTGGTCTTAATTTTGTCCACTGACAGCAAGTAGACAACGTAATTAACGCGAGTATCAAGACCTGCAAAGAGTTATCCTCTATTTTCGAACTTGAGGAGCTTCGAACCATCTTTGATCTCCAACCTATTAAGCAGCTTCCTATGTCACTTGCCTTCTATTAGTTTGAATTTTTCCTTCGTATAATACCTATATGATTCTGAATTTTGTTTTTTTAGATCGTCCCCAAGATCTTACTGAAAAAGTGTTGAACATGTTGATCCCAAAATTTGTGCGCAAATATATTGTCGAGACTAGAAAGAAACTTAGAGAGTTGACCAAAGTGTTCAAGATATGAGGAATTTCACCTTCTTGCATCCTTTAAAGAAGCATAGGGAAGATATTGGTTTATCCAAGGAAGTCAATTACACTTTAATCACCACTGGGCCAGTAATGCAAGAAAATATCCCCTCGGACTGGGAGAATTACCATGCGCTATAAGTTGACCCTAAGACTATATATACCAATACTATAAGGGATCATGATTTACTTGTCAATGTTATCCCCAAAAGTGATAAAAAATTATTTTAAAATGTAGAGAGGGGCGAAGAAGTCAATCTTGCCATAAAAAAAATTCTAGGTTTGTGACTTTGGCTAACATACCTCTTATGTTTGCATATTTTTCTCCAAGTCAAGTACGTCCACTTTTCCTCATATTCTGATGTTCATGGTCAACCTTCAATAATGGACTAAAAATAATAATGATGCCCTCGTGGAGACTGCTAACAATAAGAAGTCCATTGTATACTATTAGTGCAAGTATTAAGATCTTAAGAGAAAGAGGAATACTAATATAAAGGCCTACAATAGGGAGGAGACCACTGAAATGACAACCCTGATAAAGGAGAGGGAGGATTCCATTCTTGCTCTAATATCGTTTGAATATACCTAGGATATGATGATTAATGAAGCCATTGTATCAATTGTGGAGCAGGCCAAAAAGGATGTCATAACTGAATATCATTCTTCAGCTAAATTTCAGGACCTCAGCCTGTATTACATCCGCCGAGGTTATGATAAAATTAAGGTGAGGGTTGAATAAAATTTTCATGACATTGTAGAGGAGTTAGGAACATGGAAGATTGATGACGATTATGGAAAGGCCGTATCCTTAGAGTTTGAAGCCCAAGAAGATGATCGTGCTGAAGTCAACGTTAAAGTGCATGTACTAACTGAGAGCCCCTTGGAAATTAATGGTACTCTTCAATAAGATGACACCATTCCTAACTGTGACCCCAACAAAGTAGGCACTTTCAGTAATAAGGTTATACAAGAATTCTCTTTCTGATTAACTTTCCCCCATCCATGTGTGGCCTCTACTTTATTTCTTAACATGTAATTTTTGTTTGTAATTTTATATTTTCCCTTTCTACGGGTACTATACTTAATTATTTTGATACTTTGAAGTGTTATGGTTTTGTTATTCAAAATCCATTGTTTTAATGTGTGTTGTCCTTCTTGAATATTTTAGTTAAGTATATTTTCTTATAGGTTTCCCAATCGATAACCCTTTATGCTTGACTTTATTACTTAAATTTGTTATTGCTGAGACCTATTCTTATAAGGTCGAATGTGACATGGACTTTAACATATGTAATTAGTTATTTCTTAAACTACAAACTATCCGAATTCCTAGTGAAAGTATCTTTACAAATGAATCTCGACCTTATAATTTTGAAACTTTGCCTTATGCATTTTCTAGGTCGTGACTAGGTATTGCGTTTAATGCATTGGAGACTTATCCCTAAAAGTGTTTAATGAGCCTTATCTAGTCACTTTAGTTATGATTTATAGCTTTTACCTGTGGCACTCATGCTGGCTATTTTTGTAAAATATTTTTACCATTGTCTTAATTAGTAGGGACATATTCGTCTTTTGTAGTTTATAGGGCATGGACCTTAATTTTTTCAAATGAGGCTTGTTTACCCCTATTGTGACTTTAATGAATGGTCAATATATCTTAAGGGGAATCAAATTTTCATTTGTCATAACTTATTTTAGGAGTTGAACAATCATTTTTATTAAATTCAGAGAAATGCATGTGAGTTTAAATCCATCGGCATGTTTCTTTCTAATTTATAAATGAGGCTAATATAGAGGATAATAGATATGATGATTATGCCAAATAATATAAGAAGGGAACTTCTCATTCATTCCATTCATACAATTACATTTACATAGTGTCATATCACTTATTTACATCAAGCCCCTCTTTTCTTATTTAATGATTGTATTTCTTCAAATGTTATGGCATTCCATAGATTGGTGAGGGGATCTCACTCCATTTTCTCATGTTTGAATGTCCTCGGAACCACCTCTTCCATATTTTTTTAAGTATTGTGCCAGTTGGTATGGTGTTTGTTCTTCTTATGAATCACTTTCTTCAGGACGTAGTCTCCAACCCTTAATGGCTGCCTCTTTACTCTTTTCTTATAGTGATGAGTGGCTTTTTTCACATATGTCGTTTGGCACACTTGAGTTTCCTATCTTATCTCTTCTATCAAACATAGTTAAATCTTTCATTTTTTATCATTTATCTTCTCATTCAAATGCTTCATCTTATGGCTTGTTAGACCCATCTCAGTAGGTACCACTGCGTTGTACCCAAATGCTTGCATAAATAGGGTCTCTCATGTTGGGGTTCTTGGTATTGTTTTAAATTCCCATAAGACGTTTCATAATTCTTCCATCCATCTACTATTAGCCTCTTCCATCGTGACCTTAATTCCTGATAGTAGAGTCTGGTTCGTCAACACTATTTGTCCATTGATTTGTTGATGAGACAGAACCGAGTAAAAATGATTGATTCCTTCCTTTTCACAATAGGCTTTAAGTGAGTCATTATAAAACTATGCTCCATGATCATTGATGACATCTTGAGGTACTCTAAGATTACACACAATATTCCTCCACATGAAGGGATGAGGTTCAAATTAAATATTTCTATCTCTAGATCTTCTCTTTTAATATTCGATTTAGTTAAAATCTCTACTGCTGCGACTTTTTTTTGGTTAATTCTATTAGTAAAGGAAAATCTGGTCACGACATCTGCACGGTCATTTTTAATTCTTGGGACTCTTCACATCTTTACCTTCACAAAGCGGGATATGATCGTTTTCACTTTTACTAAGTATCTAGACATTTTCTAATCCTTGAACACATACTCTCCTAATAACTGCCTCACTACTAGTTGTGAGTCACTATGAGTTTAGATTTTCTTTACTATAATTGACAAGGCAAGGTCGAACTTTGCTACCAAAGCATCATACTTTACCACATTATTGTGGGCTAGGAAAGTTATCATAAGAGCATATTTTATATATGTCTCATCAGGAGCCGAACGGATGACACGTGCACCACTTCCAACTATATATGAAGAGCAATCAACATACAACTTACAAGATCAAATCTCTGAGCAAAAGAGCTCATGGTCCTCCTTTTATTGGTCATCTGATGCCATTTTGATACCTCCGTCTTTATCTTCAACAAATCTTTCTCCTTTTTCCAAGGCTGAACATGTTTTAGCCAAAGCCAAGGCTATAGAGGGAGATTTTAATTTGGGAGTTGGGGCTCAAGAGGGAGTACTTATGGTTAGAGCCGAGGATTAAGTGGTAACCTCAATGGTGGGAGATGAGTCTTGGGATGGAACCTCTAAGTAAGGAGCCCAGGTTATAGCGGGAGCCCCTAAAGTAGGAGTTGAGGCTACAATCGATGACCCAGGTTCCTGTAATGAGTCTTCCTTCATCACATTTGTAACATCTCAAGTGAGTAATGCAATAAAGTATGTCAGTGCTTTAATTTTGAATGTTGTACGAGGTTGGTAATATATGTCAGAGGCTCCCAGATCAATATATCATGCCACAAGGAGACCAAACTTTTTTGGTTTATGTATGATTTTCCTAAAAGGCTGACCTTTAATACTACAATTTTATGGGCTTAGAACTAAGATTGTATTTTCCTTACTATGCGAATAAGCTTAAATTCTAATTTCTTCATCTTAGGGTAGTGAATCTCTTCCCCTGAAAATCTTTTATTGTATCGTGTATTGGTTTTCAAACACCTTGATCAAGATGAACCATTGTTACACTGACTGATGCCTATCAGACCGTTAGATACAAGTATATCTTTTCACCGTACAAAGATTTTGACAACAATATCGAAGCCCAAATAAACTTTAAAATCTTAAAATTATTTATCATACTCTTCATCCCATTTGATGCATTTTCTCAGCACCTTGAAGGACGGCTGACCATTTACTCGTGGCTCTCGAGATGAACATGTTTAAAGTCACCACACATCCAATGAGACTCTGAACAATATTTTAGTTTATCGGGGACCTCATATCAATCAAGGCCTTGATTTTTATTGGCTTGGATTCAATCCCTCTTTGGTTGACTATGAACCCTAAAAATATATTAAGTCGAACCCCAAAACACACTTAGTTGGGTTGAGTTTCATCTGATGTTTCTCCATAGTATCAAAAGTTCTGGCCAAATCCTCCATGTGATCTTTGACTTTGAGGCCTTTTGTCAACATATCGTCCACGTAAAACTCCATTGTTTGTCCAATTTTCTCTTTGAAAATCTTATTCACCGGCCTTTGATGTGTGACATTGCATTCTTCAAACTGAATGGCATGACCCTATAGCAATATGTGTCTTTATTAGTGATAAAGAACATTTTCTATGTTTCATATTCATTCACTAAAAATGGGTTATATTCATGCAGGCATCTATGAAGCTCATTAGTTCATGACATGTCGTTGCATCTACCATTTTATCGATGCTCGACAAGGGAAAATAATCCTTTAAGCATGCATTGCTCAAGTTATTGAAGCCTACAAACATTCGATATTTACCATTTTATTTTGGTACGAGCACCACATTTGATTGCTAAGAAGGATAATTAAATTCTTCTACAAACTTACAGCCGATAGAAAATTTAACTCTTCCTAAATTATCTGGAATTGATCTATGGAAAACTGCCTCCTCTTTTACTCAACCTCTTTGGCCGAAGGATAAATATGTTGGTGGTGACATAATGTGTTGGGGTGTATCCCAATCATGTCCATGGGTAACCATGCAAAGATATCCTTTCATTATTTAAGATCTTAATCAACTTATTTTTTATATTGGATTTCAAGGATGATTCGATTTGCATAATTTTTTGGGGTCCTCTTCATCAAGATCCATCAATTCTACTTGCTCAACTTCCCTACCCTTCGTGAGTTTCTCCTTATCTCTAGGGTCGAGAATGTCAATGTTGTATGAAGTATTTTTTTCTCTTATAATCTTCCATCTGCTCTGTAAAGGTTAAATAGCATTATCTTTCTTCAATTTGATCTACTAAGACCTCCCTTACCCAAAGTGAATAGGGAATCTCATCATCTAATGAACGATAGAAGGAACATATTCAAATTATTTTATGAATACTCATCCCAAAAAAATGTTGTACGCCGAGATCACATGTTAATCCGTGACAAAGAAGTTCACTTTCTTCGTCAAGCAAGTTAGCCACTTGCCCATAAGTGTCGAGATCACATGTTAATCCATGACAAAGAAGTTCACTTTTTTCATCAAATAAGTTAGACACTTGCCTAAAAAGACATATAATTCCACTATTTCGAGTGGGAAGAATTTCTCCCTACTAACGTCAATGAGGGTTTGATGGTAGGGTTTAAGTTAGTTAACATTAAGATTTAACCTTTTAAATCAATCCCAAAATATTACATCAACTGAGCTTCCCCCATCAACAAGTATTTGAGATACATTGTATTGACAAACCATGAGGTTTATGACCGACGGATAATCGTGTGAGCAAAGGATATTCATTAGATCATGTCTGGAAATCCAACTATCAGACCATTAATTTTTAACTTCCAAGGATGAATTTATCTCTCGTATTGTCCTTAGAATAAAAGATATTTTACGTAGTTGATAAGATTGGTCTTGGCTTCTTGTATGCGATGCATCCTTTGTTTCCTCCTCTTCTACCATCAGCACTTCGTCACTCGGATTACCCTCCTCATATCCCATTTCAAGTTGGAGAGATCCTTCCATATTTTTACATTTAATTCTCGATTTCCCAACTTTCCTTAGTGCGTAGAGTAGTTCTTCTGGGTGGGGGAGGGATTGGCTCACCCTAACTACCATAGTATGAGGTTTCATTGCCCCTCTAATGGCCTTCCTGTCAATATTTGGGTAATAGCCAACATTTGCGACTAGATCTTCTCTTGATTGGCTACCATCATCCTTAAAACTTCGGTGATCTCAGTCATATTTGAAGATGGTGCGCTGCTTTACGCATGCAATTGATGATGAGGTTTTTGTTGTGAGTGTTTCTTTGACGGAAAACCTTTTCAATTCAAATCCATTGAGAACCTACACAATACACTAAAAAAAGATCAAGTATAAAGCAAATAAGAGTATCAACCCTCCTTCAATATATACAAAGAAACAAGTTGAAACTAATAATATTTTAAAATAATTTTCAAGGGATATTTTATAAACTAAGCGTATTGATTTTTAAAATAAACTAACTAACAAGTAAATGTTATTGAGAGAAATGTAAGAAGAACCAAGGAATGACAATCCACCTCCACTTCCTTGAAATTATCCTAGTTTAAAATTTTCTAATTCGATTACACTCCAAAATATCTATGTAAATCACGAGTTGATTATCATCACACAAATGATTTAAGTAGATATCATTTTAGAAAATTATTTTCAATTTTATACAAACTCTTCTAAAAATAGAATAAAAAATTAAATAAATACTCAACAAAAAGAATTTACAATTATAGAAAGTTATATTACAAAATTAATCTTAAGAAAATCCTATCTCTAGTTTGATTCATACGAAAATAATGTAAATAATTATCAATTTTTTCTCAAATGTGATTTATCATTTATCATTGCATGAATGGGTATACAAACTTGAAATTAATAATCAATAGAGTATGACTAATTAACTGAAATTTGAAAACTAAAGTAATTAAATACATGGAGGTTTTATATCATCCCTTGAATGGGGTATTAGCCTTCCACAAGAGTAAAATCACATAAATAATGAAAAATGAATTTTATAAAAATGACTAATTAAATTGTAAAAGAAGGAGAGAAGAAATGCAAACTAATCTCTTGAATTGATAATAATAAATTCAACTTCAACAAAAGCCTCCAACAATTAGATTTACAATCCCTCAACTCACTATAAGATTCTCTCAAATTATATTTACCTCACCCTCTCTACAAAATGAAATTTAAGAAAATCCATTAAAAGTTGCTAAAAAAATGTCCTCCGACTCCTCTCTGTGTTCCCTTATTTTCTACCCAATGAGCCCCCTTTTTTGGAAAGACAAAAGTTTAATGGGTCATGTGTTTCTTGAGCAAAAAGGCTAATGGGGAGAGTATAAAAACAAAAAGGGGTGTGTGCATGGAGGAAAAGTGCGAGGAGAAATGGGTTTTAGGTGATAGGTGTTGCATGTGAGGTGAACGAAAAATTTGTGAAGCAGAGGTGTAGGTTAGCTAGTGTGAAAAGTGAGGAGCTATTGGGTTTTGTAAGGTAATGGAGAAGAGGGGGAGGATAACACACACATACATATAAGTAAATATATATGATGCACGTGTACGTGTGTGTGTGTGTATATATAAATATATATATATTATGTCTGTGTGCGCGCGCGCGCACTCGCATGCGCGCGCACTCTAAAGTGAAGGGGTATGACGTGGAGGAGGTTAAGGGTGTGACAGCTATTTGGGACAGCTAGGAGAGAGAGGCGAGAAAAGGTGGATTAAGGGGAGAGTTTCTTGGGGTTTTGTTGGGGATTAAATGGAAGAATGGGAGAGTGAGTGAGCATAGAGAGAGGGGGGGAATGATGTGAGGGGCGTGTGTGTGTTGTGTGAGATGAATGAAGGAGAAAGAATAAAATAGAGAGGAGGGGATAACTTACTTCTAAAAGCAACAAGTTTTATACGATTAGATGTGTGTTGGGGTTTAGGTATGTGGGATGTTTGGGTTGTACAATAGAGAGAGGGAGTGTGGGATAGGTAGGGAAGGAAATGGGTTAAGGTTGGTGAGAGGGATTTTGATTAGCTGGGTTTATGTGTTTGTTTGTGGAGACCACGAGAAGGAGATTTTGGGATTTCTTTATGATGGGTATATGTGTACGCGCGCGTGCGTGTGTGTGTGTGTGTGTGTGTGTATAAAATATAATATATATATATATATATATATATATATATATATATATATATATATATATATATATATATATATATATATATGGGATTATTACATCTAAGTCTCCTAAACTTTGACTCCTCTCAACACTTAGCCACCACTTCTTTTGATTTTTCCAATTCCCCCCCCCCCCCCCCCCCCCCCCCTCGGGGCCCCACCCACCACCACTTTGAAAACGGCTACAATTAATCCCCAACCAATATCATCGTTATGTTTTTGATAGAAAATGAAACGTGGCACCCCTTTTGACTTTTGTCAAAGGGTTTATTTGGGTTTTTTGCCTTTTTTTAAACCCTAATCTCTCTCTCTCTCTCTCTCTCTCTCTCACACACACACACACACACACACACAAACACATACACATACACATACAAACAAAAAACATCCTCCCGAGCTGAACCGGGGCTGCTACTGGGCAGGGCTAGGGGCGATCGAGTTGAATCGAGGCTGCGACTAGGCGGGGCTGGGGGAGGGGTTGATAGGGGGTGGGCGTTAGGGTTGTATCGAGGATGTGCTGTTAGGGTTGAAACCATTTTTTTTTAATGCTTAAAATTATTTTTTCATTTGCTTGAAGAAAAATTTTATCTTGGGAAAACCTTTTTTTATCATTGGATACCCATTTTTTATTTATGGAAACCATTTTTTTCTTTGCATTTAATTTTCTCACCACGGGAAATCATTTTGTTTGCTGAAAATAATTTTTTATTTGCTGAAAATCATTTTTTATTACTAAAAATTATTTTTATTTGCTGGAAATAATTTTTATCTTGAGAAAACCATTTTTCATTTATTAAAACCCTTTTTTGTTTGTTAAAAATAGTTTTTGATTATTAAAAATTATTTTTTTAATGCTGAAATTTAATTTCTTATTGATGGAAATCTTTTTTTATTCGATTAAATCATTTTTATTACTGGAATTATTTTTTATTGGTGGAAACTAATTTAATTTGCTGGAAATAATTTTACATCATGGGGAAACCGTTTTTTATCACGGGAAAAGCATTTTTTATTGCTGAAAATATTTTTTATTTTTAGAATATAATTTAATATTACTGGAAATCATTTTATATTTTTTTTACGAACTTCCATATTTTTAAATGTTTGTGTTGGTATTTTAGTGTATTTTTCAGTAAATATTAGTATTTTAAATATATTTCCCTGGATTATTTTTTTTTAAAATTTTGAATGCCATAAATCATACTGAAAATTATTTATATTGATGAAAATCATTTTTTTATTACTGAAAATAATTTATTTTGTGGGAAATAATTTTTCAGTAATAATTTTTTAGAATTTTGCAAATTTTAAAAAAAATGGTATTTTTCAAATTTTAAAATATATATTAATATTTTCCAAATGTTTAAAAAAATTATAAATTGTTTCCACGGTTTTTTTATATTTAAAAATATTTTTTTAGTATTTTCTTACTTTTTAAATGTTTTTATTGTTATTTAAAGATTTTTTTCATAAACAATTAGATTTGGACAAAAATGCCCTTACATAAGGTCATGTGCCACGCACATCTCTAACGATTTTTGCCAAAAATTAACAGAGTTAGATGGTAGGGGGTTAATTTTAGTCGTTTGTAAAGGGGGGGAATTGGAAAAAATGAAAGAAGTGATGGCAAAGTATTTGAAGGTCAAAGCTCATGGAGTCTAAGTGTAATTAACCTTATATAGGGAGAGGTTCAGAAGTGAACATAAAAGATGAACATTTTAATGACCCTTAACAAAAAAATCTAACACCAAATCAATTTTAATTCTTATGTTGTAACTGGTCCGCGCCAGTGGCAATGGACACGCATGTCACACGCGCCAGCGGCAACAGACCCGTGTGTCCGTTGCTGCTGGGGTGAACCATTTACAACATAGGAACTAAAATTGATTGGGTGTTAGGTGTTTTTTGGTAAGATTCATTAAAATGTTCACTTTTTATGCGCACTTGCGTTCAGAAGCGAACATAAAAGATGAACATTTTATGAACCTTAACAAAAAAAATATCTCACAACCCATTAATTTTAATCTCTATATTGTAATTGGTTCACGCGCAGCGGTAACGGACACGCATGTAACACACGTATTTTTAAATACACGCACACCCCTTACCCCCTCCCCCAGACACACACACACACCGTATATCAATATAAATTCAGATTATAACTGTTGGGGAGCCCATTAGACACATGGTACTAGAACTACCTCGAGGATACCTTCGGTATGGCACTAAAATCCACTTATGTAGATAGGGTTAGCGAGATAGAATGTTTGAAGTTTGTCTTACTGTATTTGTTGTACTGTATTCGGTCTCGAGCCATTCCAGCACCTTAGATAAAACAAATGTTGAAAAAGGCCATTACTGCATGTAAAGAAATATAAACCCCCTGGTAAAAAAATATTAATTACAAAATATTAAAAGTAAGACAAAATTGGGGAGACTGTACAAAAAAAAATCACATAAGAATGAGCATAATTTGAACGGAGATAAAATATGCTCGGACAAATAGACCCCAATACTGACCATATTCCATCGACAAATGTTGAATGGGCCCTATAGCAGATGTGGGGGCTGGACAGTGGGTGTAAAAAAATATTCGATCGATACGCGTATCCGTTGTCGCTGGCGCGAACCAATTACAGCATAGGAATTGAAATTAATGGGATGTGAAGTGTTTTTTGCTAAGGTTCATTAAAATGTTCATCTTTTTGGTTTACTTGTGAATGTCTCTCTCTCTCTCTCTATCTATCTATCTATCTATATATATATATATATATATATATATATACACAAATAAACATAGTAAAACTCAAATATATACATACTAATAAAATGACCTGAAACTATAAATAAGACTAAAATATAAAAATAACATGTACTAAAAAAAATATGCTAATACAATACATACACTCAAGGAATGACAAAAATTGAAAGATGCTTTGCGAAAGGCTTGGCATGGGGTTTGGATTGGGTAAATGGGATGTCTCGAAGTCTCTAAAAATTTACATTCTCGCATTTTACCCTATTTTATTGCAATTGCATGTTATTAATTATTGCAACTGCAATCACGTACATTGACTTACAAAAATAATAATTTCACATGTAAGGCCAATTTTAACGAAAACTAGTAATAAAATGATTTTGTTTAGGTTATAAATATAACATTTTTGGGCGTTTATCCTATTAGGTGGTGGAGGTAGATATGATGACATTTTCCAACCAATGGATTTATGTATCAAATAAGGAATTCTCCCCCGGAAACATTAAACAATAGTATGAACAGTAAAATGTAATTTATGCTTTTGGGTTGATGCTTTTACCCATAACCCCCAAATTTAATGAATAAACAAGAACAAATAGAAACAGACATGAACTGATAGTGATCGTAGGATCAACATACCAAAAATATGTTGGTGAATAGTGATTTCACCTAGAAATGAACTCAAACTAAGACCAAATTCATCAATTACCAAGAAAGTGATTTTAAAGATGAGTGTAGGACAGACTCTTAACCCCAACCTTCAAATTATATATCCGGATCTGAGATGACTCAAATTCTCAGCAATAATTAGGTTATGATAAAGTTCACCCATGAAAAACAACTGGGTTTACACTCGCTACCCACAGACGGTACCAAACTGATGTGAAACATAAGTGCAACGATCTAGTTAGAAGAAAAACTCAGTGGTTATGCAGAAGTTAATGGGTATGATAATGAACAATAAAGTGTCATAAATAAAGAAAAGAAATAAATCATCACGCAAGGTTGAAGTGGTTCTACTTTATAGGCCAACATCCACTGTGAAAGCAGCTCATTCTTCACTAGTCGAATAATGTTTTACAAGATATAGTATTATACTTTCTCTCTCTATATTTTGATAGAGTTTTGATAAACTTTACAATAATATATAACTTAAAGAATAAGTAGTTGAGTACATGGTTTACATAGGGGCTTGGGGTGTAACGGGCACCCGAAGTCACAAGGTGCATGCTGAGTGATATGAGCCTCTTGGATGCTATCACCTGTCCTTTTAGAAGTTGTGTAAAATTCTTGATTATTCCTTCACATGCACTGTTGACTTATGCACACGCTTATGTAGATTGGAAATGCCTGAAATTCTTATTCTGGTGAATTATATGTTTTTTAAGTTGTCTGTCATAATTACGCCGACCGTGTAAGGCCGGAAATATAAGGCTAAAAATTTTGTTTTTTTGAGGTGTTTTAAGTGCAAAAAATTCATGGTGTATCTTAACATCACTATACCAATTCATAATTTCGATTCCGTCAAGTTTCGGCCCATGGTCACATAAGACTCTAACAATAGTGCATCATTTCTCATCTTTTTCACTTGGAAATAAAAAAGACCTTCGCATTAGATTTGCTAAGAAAAAAGCCTACAAAAGTTAACCTACAAAAATAATATGGAATCACAAGTTCATAATGTTTACCACCTATACTTTTCGTACTCATTGGAATTATGAGGTATATGTTTAAGCACTCTAAAAACCCGGGAGGTAAACATCACATTCATATTCTTGTGCGGATTTCGGATTTGTATGACTTGTTGACAAGTAGAACGTATACCGTAAGAAGTTCACTCAAACCAAGGTAGATCACAAACTAGTTCATTCCTAGCAAGTTAGCCAAGATCCCTAGAGTTCACATGTCTCAACCTATTATGCCAAATATCCGTCACGTCCTTCGCACTATTATAAAGAACCTTTAGATACATATTCACAACATAACAATTATTTGTGGTTCTAGTTCCCTTCAAAGTGCATTTGCCTTTCGTATAAACAACTTAGCATTCATTCGAGGTAAACAACACACTATGATGATCTTCTCACATTTGGATAATGTTAATCAAATTAGCCTTAAAGCCATCCACCCAAAGGATATTGTCTAATATAGGAAACCTATCTATTTTAATAGTTCCATTTCCTACCTGTTAGACATACTCCCGTCACCAAAAGTAATCGTACCAATTTTATCTTCAACAAGTTCTAAAAATAATGATTTATCCCCGGTCATATGCCAAGAAAAAACACTATCAAAGTACCATTTTGATTAATTTTGTTAACTAAAGTCGTGCGAATAAGAAGACATTTAACATCTTTCTTTTGAGCCCAAAAAGTTTTTCCGTCGAGTTTAGACTCGATACTCTAACGGAAATCCTTCACACATTGTTTAACATTTTTGTTTTTGAAAATTTCTCAATGATGGAAAAAGTGATGTTAGACTTTTCAATAAGGGTCGTAAAATCGTGCATTAGTGATGAAAATTCATCACCTTTTAAAATGTGGGGTCTTTTTTGTCATTTTTTTCAAGTGACTCTTACACTAAAACTCCTTCAAGTGTTCCTTATTTTAGTAAAATGTGCACTCGTACACACCACGCGAGAGGTTGTCATTAGGATTCTTCAAAAACTTTTTTTTCTCATTTTGTCCAGAAGGTTTGATAAAATGTCATTTTGAAATTCGCATTAAATTTTGCTTCAAATTTATTAAATCCAAAATACAACTTTTCTCATTTAAGATGACTTTTGTGATTAAAGCATTTTACCAAATTTTTGGGACCGATCTTACAGATCAAGCTTCATACTCTTAGATGAGATAATATCCTTTTCTAGAGAGGTGATCGTTTCATTTAAAGAGCTAGTAGAAATTTTACATTCTAATAACTCGGTTTGCAAAATGTATATTCCTTCTTGCAAATCATTTCTCTTTTTCTCCGTAAATAGGAGATTCTCAATTAGACTGGAACGTTCAGCCTCGACATTGCTCAAAATATAACTTTATTTTTTCAAAGAAACTATTTATTTTCAGCTAAATTAAATTTCAAGGAAACTTTTAATAAATCTTTTATGCTTCATAATTTCAACGCACAATTTTTCAAGAGAAAGTTGCAAGTCACCATCTTTATCCTCACCGTATTCATCACTAGAATAACTGGAGGAAGAAAAGTCTCAATCTCGAAAACTCTTTCATCAGTTTAAAGATATGATTTACACACTTGTTTTTCATTTGTCTTAACACCGTCAAAAACTGCAAACATGTTAAGGTGAGAAAATGCATCTTCAATAATATACATCACGCACACCATAACATTATCTTCCATAGTAACCCAAAAATCAATATTTCCTCTAAGTGATTAAACCAGATAAAAAGAGGACTAGCTCTAATACCAATTGAAAGTGCGCTATGAACTATTATGACTCGAAACAAAAGAGTACTGCATAATTAAAATTTGTGTTTCAATTTTAGTCGATGTTAAAAATAATGAGTATAACCTAAAGGTATTAGTGACAACATTCACGAAAGATTTAATCTACACAACAAATGTTAGTATTCATTAAGAATTTAAAATATAAGTCATGCAAAAAAATAAATCATGCAACAACATTGGATGTATGAGAAAAAAAATCCACTAACGAGAAAAACATTAGGCCAATGCAACAATATCATTAAAACGTGATAAAGACTTATAAAAGGGATAAACATATTATGATCCCACACCATGCTAACTCACAACTGACTCTTTTTCCACCAAATACTAACAAGTTGAAAATCTCTGTAACGTCGATGAGATCTCATCACACCAATATCATGATCAAACGGTCAATGAGGATACCTTAAACCAACTTCAAAGTTGCCTTATAAATAACCATGAGATCAAAAAATCTCCTGATGATGATATGTCTTAGGTTTCAAATGATTCTGGTGAATAAAAGTGTTTTGAAGGTTAATAAAGTTTACTTCTCCTTATTTGATATTAATAAACCTAAGACAAGGATCATCAAGTGAAAAGAGGATAAAGAAATAGAAGATAAAATTAGTCTTCTTTCCAAAAAATGTATTACGTTCTTAAAAATAAAGAATACAAAAACTGTAGACTTTTTTCTAAAAAAAAATCTCCAGAAAAATATTTTAAGCCTCGTGAAATAGAAACTCTAGTGGGTTATATTGGTGTAAACCCATGGAGGCCCAATTTCCAAAAAACCCGAATAAACCGAGTATTTTGCCCCAGTCAAATTCAATATTGCAAGGAAAAACAGATAAGTATATAACATGGATAATTAAAGACTCATTTTGGTTACCTACATTCTCAAAGGATATAAACAGGAGCCAATGAATATCTAAGAGAGTTTTCATACAACTCGACTACTTTTTACTACTATAAATACAACCCTCACCTCGGAGAAAAGGGGCAGGTCATTCTGAACCACTGACAAACTAATAAAAACTAAGAAACCCCTCCATGGAGGTAGGCAGTTACCGAACAACGTAAATATTATGTGTCATGTCCATTTCTTTACTCTTTCAATCCTTATTCTCTTTAGATATATTTATTTGTGATTTCTTGCACTCACAGTTGGCGTCGTATATGGGAACAATTCTTTTTTTTAAAAGCAACTTGGAACCAAATAGTGTACACAATGTCTCATCACCCACACAGTGCACCCCTCGCTCGCGACGTATGATCCGATATGGGCCCACTCAGAGTCAGATCTGAGGTTCATCGAGACAAAAATCCAAGATTTTGTCCAAAAGTTCAGCTTTTTAAGTAAAGCAATGAGCAGCCAAGATCAACACAGATATCACGGTTGGTTAACACTTACGAATAACGACTCCCCCATAAAGAAGAGGCAACTCGCCTTTACGTGGACGAGAATGCACATCTTCAGGAATAACTGGAGAAAATATATAAATAACTCTATGAGGGAAATCGCAAATAATATCGTCGGACCCCTAGTCCTCAGCGAGCAAAACTCGTAACTGAGTAAGTAGTACTACCCACTAGCAAGATCGTTCAAAATAAGGAGGCCATCTGATGAGACGAAACCGAGATGAAAAATGTCACAAGAAGGATATAAGAAGTTTGGTCCGAAGAGAGGGGGATCAACGCCCAGCACATTATGGAGTTAGATCCACAAAAGAGATGGCGAGAAGGGCCCTCATCACACAGAGGAGGAGGTGCCTCCAAAGAAGTTCACAATCCAAGGATCAAGATATACGATGGGAGGACTAACCCCGTAGATCATATTCGCAAGTACATGAAAGTAATGACTCTATGGAACCACCACGATGCACTTATTGTAACAACCCGCGTAATTTTTAGGGTATTTTTTAAAAAAATAAAAAAATAATAAATTTTGAGATAAAATTATTTTTCTTGCTCAAATATGTTGGTTATTATTTTTAAAGTCAAGATTTTCAAACGGTTTCGAAAACGGAGTTAAAACGGATTTTATATTGAGTTTTAAATAATTGTCCCTTATAAATTATTTTTGGCTGAATTGTCAGCACACCTGGGTGATCGATCGATAGACGCCAGGGATCAATCGATCCCGTCAGGTTTTGTGAATAGCAAGTATTTTCGAGGAGTTGTAGATTGTTTCAACTTTTATTATTTTTACCTTATAAAAAGGGATCGTGGGCAAGTATTTTGGAACAGTCTTTTGCAACAAAAATACCCAGAAAGCATATTTTCTTTTCCTCTCTTTTATACACAAACAGTACCCTTTAATTTATGCATTTAACCTTAGGTTTTGAGGTGTTCTTGGGGGTTGTTTTGGTATTTGTTCTTGGAGGTGTTTTGATGATTTTAGAGAGATGATCTTGATGATGTAATTGTGATTTCTAGGAAGATTTATGTTGGTATCTTTTGGTGGTTTAAGGCATGGGGTTTTACACAATATGCTCTTTAAATCTCTCGAGAATTATTCCATTGATTTCATATTTAATTAAACTCATATTTGAATTGCTAAATTCATTTGGAATCTGAAAAATTATTGTTAGAATTTGTTTTTTATTCATGTGGTATTATTATTGTGTTGAGCATGTTGTCATTAGATTTTAATATGGCACTGATGTTGGGCACCCGCCAAGATTCTTATTTCGACTACTTGATAAAGTATGGCGTGGTATGGTGAGGCCTGGTGACTCTGATTAATGTGTTGTTGAGAAATTATATTGATAAAAATGCTTATGATTCGCATTTGATTATAATATTCGTACTCGTATTGTTATATTTTATTCACTGCTAATATTTGTTGAGCATCTTTCATGTCGTATTGTGTACTTCCCCATATTTTCTTTTAGTTGGCAGGTTAGCGTGGATTTGAGCGCTATGGACCAATTGGGATGATTTTAGCGTGGATTCTTTGGGGAAGAATATTTGAGAATACAAGATGAGAAGAATTGTATTTATTTTTATTGTATAGAGTGTTTTATTTCGAGATAGATAGTTGTTTTATTTCGAGAGACTTGGTTGTATTTAATTTAGTGGTTTCTCTTTGTATATTGTGGGATTTATTTAGATTCTCTATACCTTGTTTATATTGTGGATTTAATTAGTTTTTATCGATAGTAGTGCTCCGCTCCGCTCCGCTCTCCCCGGGCGGGTGGGGTGTTACACTTATGTGTCGAATATTTTCATCCAGTATGTGGTTTAAGAGGCTTCCCCACAGGTCGATTAAAGGCTTTAAGTCCCTTGCATAAGCATTCACGACTCGTTATATACATAGCAGCTCGTATCCGAAGAAGATGGGTTCTCTCCTCACCAAAAGGAAGAATCCACAAGAGACATTATAGGAATATACCAAACGCTATTAGAAAACCTTTAACGAGGTGGAAGATTGCTCGGAGCAAGTGGTCGTAACATCATTCAAGATTGGTTTGCCCCCTAGCTCCATATTTCAACAGTCTCTCACCAAGAAGGAGGCAGACACCATCGACAATCTCATGTCACGAATTGAGAAGTACGCCAATATGGAGGACGTGGTCAACCTCAGCCAAAGGAAAACTAGTCGCATGAAGGCGACCAATGAAAATGATAAAGAAAATACCCCAAAAAAGAGGAACAAAAAACAAAACAAAGGATCCAAGAACGGGTAAGGCAGACTCATACAAGGTGTTCCAAGCCATTAACACGGTTTTCAAGGAATCAATTTACAAAATCCTGGGCAAGATCAAGGACTAGCAATTCCTCAAGTGATAAAAAAAATAGGACGTGATCCGAGCAAGAGGAACAACGCACTCAAGGAGAATGGACACAAGACAGATAATTTCAAGGCCCTAAAATCCTATCTTAAGGAGTTAGCCCAGGCAAGGCATCTGGACGAATATATTAAGAAGAGAGTTAATCAGGTTCCCACCAACGGTGACCCAAAACTAGATAATGTGTTGGACGATAAAGTAGGATACGAGTTTACAGTTATTCACAGGGCATCTAACCCTAAGCAGATACGGGCAAAGCAGTCCGGATGGAACTCAAAAAGGTCGCGGCAGGAATACAGGACTTCCATATTAATCCCGCCAAAAACCAAGATGAAAAATACAAGCGACCAGAAAATGTGGATTATAACAAGCACAGTCTTCACAGAAGATGATCTAATCAGGGTAATAATCTCATACCATGATGCCCTAGTAGTCACTCTCAGGATTACAAATTCGGATGTGGAAAAGCTATTAGTGGATCAAGGTAATTTATTAGCGATAATACCTGGGGATTTTTTATAAGCTCAAACTGAAGATGACAGATTGAAAGAAGTCACCGTCCCACTGATCGGCCTCACTAGAAAGATGACCATACCATTGATAAAGGTAGTAATGCCAGTAAGGGAATTAAGTTTCTGGTGGTGGACATTGACTTACCCTATCACGCCATCCTCGGAAGAGGGTGGATGCACGCCATAAGAGTAGTGCCCTCAACCTACCATCAAAAACTCAAGTGCATCACAGAGCAGGGAATAATGGAGATCAGGGGCGATCACGCCACTGCTCTAAAGGGCTATATCGTTGTCACCGAGCCTAAGTAAGAAAAGAAGAAAGAAAAGGAAGTCATCCCTATAAGATATCGGGACGGAGACATACCATCCAAATAGCAACTAAAGTATGACAGACCAAGGGTGGAAGAGATAAAAGTTGACCCCATAGACAGAGTTGTGCAAAAACTGGAGGATTGATTCCAAAGTCACTTGCCATCGACTTCACATTGACCCAACATTTTTGTCGATCACACATAAGGCTTGTTTTACTGCCCCATAGAAGGCCAGGGCATTGGACAAGGAGGTAGGGAGACTTCTAGAGGCAAGGTCCATTAGAGAAGTTCAATTCTTAAAATGGCTCTTAAACCTATTGGTGATCCGAAAAAATGATGATGGTTGGAGAGTTCGTGTGGAATTCACTGACCTCAATAAAGTTTGTCCTAAAAACAGCTTCTCTCTACCAAAAATCAATCAGTTGTTCAACGCCACAGTGGCCCTCGAGCGAATGAGATTCCTAGATGCTTACTCGGGGTACCACCAGATCTCACTGCTCGGACTCACCAAGAGAATACCTCATTTATTACTCCATTGGGCTTGTATTATTATAAGGTCATGCATTTTGACCTTAAAAATACAGGAGCTACGTAGCAGCGATTGGTTACAAAAATGTTCAAAGAACATATGGGAGAGACAACGAAGGTGTACATTGATAATATGTTCGTCAAAAGCAGACGCAAAGACAATCATCATGAGAACTTAACGAAATCTTTTGAAATCCTCAGGCACTATCGGATAAAGATCAATGCGAGCAAATGCTCTTTTGGGGTCCAATCCCAAAAAAATTCTTAGCTACCTGATCCGTAAAAGGGGGATGAAGAAAACACTGACCATATACTTGCAATCAATAACGTTCAGTCGCCAAAGACTATACAGGAAATACAAAAGCTAACTAGGATCCTAACAACTTTGAACCGTTTCATTTCTAAGTCATCCGAGCATTGCAGACCATTCTTTCAACCGCTGAATAAGGAGAATGGCCTCACCTGGAACAATGAATTTTCAAAATCCCTTGAAGAAATCAAGTCTTACCTGAGAAAACCTCATATGTTAGCCATTCCAGATCCAGGGGACCCTCTCTACCTCTACCTAGCGGTTTCAAGCCATGCAATCAGGTCATCCTTGGTTTGCGAGAAAGAAGGAAGGCAGTCCCTCATTTACTATGTCAGAAAGACGCTTATAGATACCGAGCAGCACTACCTCCCACTAGAGAAGTTTTCCTACTCTTAGGTCATCGCGTCCTAAATGTTAAAACACTACTTTGAGGGCTATTCCATCAAATTCATTACATCCTTCCCCTTTAATGGGGTTATGCACAAGGCCGACCTATCTGGACGCATGTTTAGATGGTCAATCGAACTCTAGAGATTTGATATACACTATCATCTAAGAACAACAATCAAGGGACAGGTGTTGGCTGATTTTATAGCAGAATTTATGGGAGAAGAAGCACCTAGCAACCAAAAGGTTATTAGTGAATTAAACGATCATGGGCTTTTTCAATACAGGAAATGGATATTATATGTGGATGGTGCCTCCAACTCTAAAGGGGTTGGAGTACGGATTTTCCTCATCACACCGAAGAACACCATGATCAACCAAGGAATCAAGCTAGGTTTTGAAGCATCTAACAACAAATCTGAGTATGAAGCCCTCATAGCTCGATTGCGTGAGGCTCACTTACTGAGGGCAAATCACCTTGAGTATATTGCAATTAAATATTGGTGTCCAATCAAGTTGCTGGAGACTTCAATACTAAGGACAAAAGGATGGCGGCATACCTACAGGTGGCTCGTGATTTGATATCATAATTTGAGGAAGTCCTCATTCAGCAGTTCACCCGGGGCACAACAGCCATATCGATGCCTTAGCAGCCCTTAGTTCGGTAGTGGACTCCCATTTAAGGAGAAAAATTAGATTGGAATTCCTTGACAAACCTAGCATTACAAAGCCAGTGATCTCCAAGCAGGTTCTCGCCATGGAAAAAGGTCCGAGCTGGATGGATTCGATAATTTCTTATTATCAAAATGATACATTGTCGACCAATAAAAATCAAGCTCATCAAGTCAAGATACAACCTACACGATTTTATCTCACACTTGGAGCAAAACTTTACGGAACATCGTTTACAGGCCCATACCTCCAATGCGTGAATCCAAAAGACGTCGACCAAGTTCTCTACGAACTACACAATGGGATTTGTGGGATCAACGCAGGAGGAAGATCTCTTGCTTTTCGAGTAGTTAAAGAAATATATTGGTGACCATATATGCAAAAAGATGCAAGTGTTTATGTCCAGAAGTGTGAAAAATGCAAAAATAAAATACTTTGTGCTTCACCAACTCATCATCATCATCGTGGAAAAAGGTCTGAGCCGGATGGATTCAATAATTTCTTATCTTCAAAATGATACATTGTCGACTGATAAAAATAAATCTCATCAAGTCAGGATACAACTTACACGATTTTATCTCAGGCCTGGAGGAAAACTTTACGAAACGCCGTTTATAGACCCATACCTCCAATGCGTGCATCCAAAAGATGTCGACCAAGTTCTCTACGAACCACACAATGGGATTTATGGGAGCAACGTAAGAGGAAGATCTCTAGCTTTTCGAGTAGTTAAAGAAATATATTGGTGGCCATATATGCAAAAAGATGCAAGTGTTTATGTCCATAAGTGTGAAAAATGCAAAAATAAAATCCCCCATGCTTTACCAACTCATCATCATCATCATCCTTACCTTAATCCCATCATATGGGGTTGGTCACATATATTCTCCTTTTCCATTTTAATTTATTATATGTAATATTATCATTCAAGTTTAAATCCTTAAGATCTCTCCAAATAATTTCCTCCCACGACAGCTTAGGGCGGCCCCTTTCTCTTTTACCCACTATTTCTAATAATATTCCTCTTGTTATAAGTGCATTTACTGGTCTACATAACACATTTTCGTGCTTCACCAACTAGACAGCAAATTAAAGTCGCTAACTAGTCCGTAGTCATTAGCCCAGTGGGGCTGGATATTGTAGATCCACTCCCAAATGCACTAGAAAATCACAATTACCTACTGGTCGGCACAGATTATTTCACAAAGTGGATTGAACCAGAGCCACTAGCGAAGATCAGAGACACTGATATGATCAATTTCATCTGGCGGAACGTCCTAACACGCTTTGGGGTTCCCAGGACAATCATCATGGACAACTGCATATAGTTTAAAAGTGGACTTTTCTAAGGATTTGCGATTACCATGGAATCAAACACCATTTCAGCTCTATGGCCTCCCTCAAAGCAATGGCTAAGCATAAGCTTCCAACAAAATGATGTTCGACGGATTGAAAAGAAGGTTGGAAAGAGCGAAAGGAGCTTATGTGGATAAGTTTTCCCATGTACTCAGGGCGTGTCGTACTAAACCTAAGATGCCCACTAGGAAAACGCTCTTTGCTCTAACTTATGGAATGGAAGTTGTAATACCCCTGGAAGTTGGTCTGCGAACCATGAGGTCCATTATTGCGGAGCAATGTTTGAATGATGAATTATGAGCGTTAAACTTGACCTAGCAGAAGAGCGAAGGGAAAGGGCTATGATAAAACTAGACTCTTACCAACAATAGTTAGCGAAGCAATACAACATGGGCATCAATCTGAGGAAATTCCACGTCGACTATTATGTCCTCGAAAAAGTCCTTGGCAACACCAAAAAACCTTCAGTCAACAAGTTAGGACCTAACCGAGAGGGATCATTCAAGGTGATAAAATACAATCTACAAAGAGCCGATCATTTGGAAACAATGGAGAGCAGGGAGATACCTAGAGTTTGGAATACAGCTAATCTCAAGAAGTTTTACTTTTGATTTCACACTTTCTTAAGTTTAAGTTAATTAACGCGTACTTAATTTTTGCAAAAAAAAATTCAGAACTCATGATGCTCGCAGTTTGATTTAGCATTTTTAGTAAAAGCCCAAGTGGTTCAGTTAATTACTTAACATTGTTCTAAAATGGCAGGCTTACATTTTAAATTCATGATCGAAGTTACGATCAGTATTAGCTTAATCATAATTATTAATTAATTAATTACAATTAAATCTAAGGTCTCCAGGTCTTCATCATGAAAAACAAAAAGACCTCAAAAATTGTCCAGGCAAACAAAAGACCTACAGGGGATCCCTAGGCATTGAATGATCCCTACTTCGGTCAGATAAAATTCTGAACGGGGGGATAGCCCTTAAACCAGGTGCATTTTTGCCATAGTCTATTCTAGGCCTAAGGTAGTGTGATAGTTTATTCTAGACCTAAAGTTGTGTGACGACACAACCTAACAGTTAAAATTAGATAATAAAACACATGTTCGGCATAATGGAATGAAAAAATGAAAGATAATGATATTAAGCAAACAACTTGTTATAAAAAATTCAAAGGTTACAGAAATATCATTTACAATAACAAAAGTACAAAAGGAGATAACATGTTATGATTGACTAGCGAGAACAGCAGCAATGACTATTCATCCGTTGTCATCAGGATTTGGTCAGAACTCATTTTTACTCTCATGAGAGGACAAGTAGCTCTTGGCAGCTGGAGATGAACAGTATCTAAAGAAATCCAATTTTCTTCGTTGCGAGATGGTGGATGTCGATAACTTAGTCAATCAACTTGGTACCTATACTAAAGTTGAGAGTCCATAGGAACCTTTAACACCCCCTAAGGCATTCATCCAACCATGTTTATAGATTACGCTCTTTGCCTCATCCAACCTAATAGACGAATCAGCCCAACCTTCCTCATAATCAGCAAACCACGCTGCTCGGGGACCCATTCTAAACAGATAGCGCAGTTTAATGATGTCACGACTAAGGCCCATTACCATAACATGATCTCTTCAGTTGTTATCCTCTGTCTTAGCGAGCATCTTCTTAATATTGTCATTCTCAACCTGGAGGAGGGACCCAACTTCTCCAACATCCCATGACCGAACTAGTTGGTCCTTCAAGGAATTCACCTCCTCCTCCATGAGGGTATCCACATACCCCAAGTCTTTAATGTCATTTTTCAGCTTGTCCACTAAGAAAAACTGGTCTTTGTAGGCACCATCAATCTTTTTCAGTGACTTACCAACAGAGACAGATGCTCGTTAAGCTTGGGAACATGCACCCCGACCGAAGAGGACAACAAGGATTCTAGGGAATAACGAATGTCCTTAGTAACATTTACATAAAGTAATAACAAAGGGAGAATATTCAGGAATAATTTAAGACAAAATTGTTATGCACAAAAGTCTTTTATTGATAATACTCAAAATGGGCAAAGCCCTTACAAACAGAGACCAAGGGGAAAAAAAGAGCATATAAGTTCATCGTTCCTAACTAAGTTTCCTTGCTCTATTCCTGCTCCTGGGTCTCTGGGGCCTTTCCCTTAGCAGCTGAATCAGTGGTCTAGTAGGTTAGGGCATCTGTAGTAGCCTCTTCATCAGCCTTTAGTTGAGAACTATGGTTATGCTCCTCAAAGAGTTTAAGTCAACAAAGACATTCGTCCTTACCAAAGTAGCATCCCATCCCTTCTTCAAGTTGGACTTCTTGATGTAGGCCAACGGGCACTTAGTATCCTCAAAGGCCTCAATGTATCCGGTGTCATAACTGGCCTCATTGGCCGAAGAAAGGTATTTAAATTATTTCTTCAAACGATCATGCTCGACCTTGAACTAGTTATTGATGACATTCAGTTGATCATGATCGCTCTTCAGCGTGCACATGGTATCACCAGTGCACTTCTTCTCTTCCTTATAAGCATTCTTGGAAGAGATGAGGGCTTCCTGCCACTTTTACAAAGCCACCGTTAGATCATCATTTATTTTGGACTGATCTAAGCGACTATTCAAGATAGAGACAAAATCTGTAATAAACTACAAATGATTAAATAAGAAACTTGTTAAGAACATAAAAATGGATCCAATAAATTCATAGCAGAACAAAAAAAATGCTTTAATATAGATAATGCCTTAGTGAAATGAGATGAAAGTTGCTCGTAAGATAATTATTGATTTGCTCGCGATTAGTGGCAAGCACTGCTCCCTTCAACAAACTGTAGGCCAAAGAAGGGTTCTTGGCCACCGACATCACCTATAGAATCCTCACGGATGTGGTGGCACCATTCCTCTTGAAGGGTTGCAGGGGCATGGGGGTCTTATCGTTCTTGTTTTTTATTGGACTGTTAAGTCCGAGTCAGTGGTCGAAGAGCCTTCCTGCTCAGTCCTCTTCAAGGACTTGGTCTTGGGGCCATAGGAATTGACATCTTTATCATCAATCAGCAAAATTCTTCTTTTAAAGGTAATTGGGTCTTCTTCCTCCGCGGGAATGGACTCAACGTCTAAAGATTCAAAGGAGGAGGGGACAAAAACTTCCACACTTGGTGAAGGAAATGGAAGTTCGGGAATACTATCTACTGGACGAGCTATAAAACTACCAGTAGAATTCTTATAATCAAGAAGGAAGGAGACAGAGCGAGGATGGTAACCACCTTGAGCCAAACGTTCCATTAAATTCCAAACATTCAACAACTCTTCCCAGTTGATGTAAGCAAGGGAGGGCACTTTCTTCTTCGATCAAGCTGCTCAAAAAAAGAAAAAAAACTTTAGTTTGGAATTGTCAAGGATTTGGAAAGCCCTTGACAATTTAATATCTTCAAAACCTTTATGTCTTGAAAAAAACTGATGGTGTTTGCCTACTAGAAACCAAAGCAAAATCTAATAGAGTACTATTTGTTAAAAAGATTTTTAGGTTTGATGAAGTTGCGTGTGTGGAACCAGTGGGTTTGTCAGGAGGTTCTTGCATGTTCTGGAATAATAATGTCAACTTATATATTTAGGAATGCTCCAGGGAGTTTGATGACGTTTGTGTTAATAAATTTGATGTGGTATCCCAACAAACACAGAATAATTTTTGTGCATAGCAATCCTAATTTCGATATTAGGAAAGCTTAATGGGAAATGCTCTCCCTGTCTCGGGGGACAACTCTAATCCTTGGTTATGCATAGAGGGCTTCAATCACATTTTATTCCAGAGTGAGAAAGAAAGTTTATTACCAAAAGCTAAGAGGGAAGTAGAGTGCTTCAGAAAGTTTGTTTATGATAGTAAGTTGGTGGACTTGCCTTCTAAGAGGTGTAGACTCACATGGAATAATAAAAGAAACGAAGATGAAAATGTTAAGAAAAAGTTGGGTAGGGTGCTGTGTAATATTGAGTGGTCTGTACTCTTCTTAAATAGCTTCTCAACTACCTATCCATATATTGGCTCAGATCACAACCCTATGGTGTTTAAAAGATTTTCCCCTAACACCCCATCCTCATAGAAAATTCAAATTTGAAGTGTTTTGGCTCGAGGAAGTTGAGTGCCATGATATAATTATTTTTAAAAAAATGGACTTCTGAGGTTCCAGGTTCTAACATGTTTAAACGTTGTTCCAAAAATTTCAAGACTAAGGAATCTCTCTCAAAGTTGAACCAAAGAAAATTTAAGAATGCAAAATTGGAAATCTCAAAACTGTAGAAAGAGCTTACCTATTTTCATAACTGTCCCCTTAATGCCTATTCGGGTGAGGTAGTGAGATCAGAGTCTAACAACATCAAAGCTTTATGGGTTAGAAAAGAGAAATACGGAGTTGTGAGGTCTAGAGTCAAATGGATGAAATGTGGGGATAAGAATACAAAGTTATTCCATGTTGCTATGAGAAAACTATAAAAATAACATTGTTAGATTGAAGAATGATGAAGGTGAATGGCTTGAAGGAAGAAAAACTTGGAGGATCTAGCCAACCAATACTTCAACTCTCCTTTCACTTTCATGGAACACAAAGACTCTCTTATGGTAATATCCTTAATCCACTCGTGATAGATTCCATGAATGATTCATTAATGCCATTGACGAATTAAAGGAGGCTATTTTTTATTTACGACCATTTAAGGCCCCTGGCCCTGATGGTATGCCTAGGCTTTTTTACTGTACTTTTTAGGGTGAAATTAATTGGCATTTATTAAGATCTGTAAAAAAAAAAAAATTCAATACAGGTCGCCGGATCACCTTTCTTAATTTAGACCTATAAGTCTCTTAAACTTTTCTTTCAAAATAATTTCAAAAATTTTGGTCACTAGATTCAAGCCTATCAATGATAATATCATTGCACCAACCAAAGTGCCTTCATTACTGGAAGACTTACTCAAGATAATATCATTGTTGCCCAAGAAATGTTTGCCAACCTCAAAAGAAAAAGAAGGTGAAAGGAGTTTGATAGTGGCCTAAAACTTGACCTAAAACTTGACATGAACAAAGCCTATGATAGAATCAAGTGGGTTTTGTCAATTTACTGCACGATGATTTTATTAAAAGATCGAAGTCACGATATTTATTTCATTCGAGATCAAGTATCTTTACCAAGTGTTCTGCCGGAATAGACTGGTCAATGTGTAATTTTGAAACAACCAAACAAAACCTAAATCTTTCATCCTTCCTCTGCAGACTTTATTGGCCTTACTTTTCTATACTTTAAACACAAAGTTGTCATTATTGATCACTGTAATAAGCTCTCAAGATCATAAACGGAGCAAAAAGGCTAAGAAACAAAACCTCGTTAAAATAATGATTGAAAGAGTGGAAATTAGCATTGGTTTGGTGCACCGTGCATGCAAGTCAGTTAGAACATAGATTCATAAGTAGTGTCATAATTGTCCAGAGGACCTATCGGATCGTATGCATTTCATAATTCCCACCTCAAAGACAAAGCTAGCATGATGTGCTAGATGTGGGAATTACACAAAATCTATTTTACTGTGAGCGGAGAGGGAGAGGGAGGGGAGGGGAGGGGGGGGATAAAAGTTTCTGGGAAAACCAAGTCAAGAAGATCAGGGAAATCATGCAAACTTGCAGCCTTCCCGAAACTATGTCCTTAATAAACCAGTTTGATAATTATACCGGTACGGTAGATAAAATATTGCTCATTTACCCCAACTAAAATCCATTGCTAACTTAGGAAACTGTTCAAGGAGATCCATATGAAAGAAACATCAACTAAGCACAACTACAAGAAATGTATAATGGGAAAACAAAAGGATCTAACAGGGCCAGAAGGGGGGGGGGGGGGGGGGGGGGGGGGACTAAATAAGATGCAGTATAAATTTCCCTACTAAAGAAATAGCTAATGCCTATTATACAAACAAACCCAATTTGGGAGCCTTCGTCTAGAAATCAAATGGCTCATGCAGCATGCCATTCCACAAAATGCAGGTGGAACCTTTTGCATTATCACATTTGAAGCAATTGGAAGGAGCTAAGCATCATTGTCTTCATCTCCATCTTCATCCCCTTCCCCTTCCTCATCTCCCCCCTCTTCATCTTCATCCTCATCGGTCATGTTGTTTATTACATCAGTTAGTATAGCCTTCACTTCTGCTTTTCTATCGATTAGATCCACGCCAAAATGAGTGCCTAATACAACAATAATCAATGGGTAAGCTAACTGAAACTGGTGATGTAAAACTCCTACATAAAAATGTAACATACATAATGCATATACACAAGTGAGACATACCAAGTTGCCTGAGGATATCAGATAAAGTAGCCTACATAAGAAAAAAACGTTTTTAAAAAAAATGTCAATTGCATACCGGGTAAAAAAATTTAGCAATTCAAAGAATTCAATAATGGAGAACATGCACTTCTTACAGTGTTAAAATCCACTTCCTTCAGAATATCGACAACTACTGCATGCATCTCTTCTCTGGTGGGTGCTGCCTTGGTCTTCTTGCTAGATTTTCCTTTTCCTATTATCAAAAGGAAATATAATTAAGGTGATAAATAAATCTAATCACTTCTAGCATATATTTAAACTACAGAGGTGATAAAAATTTAGAATTCAACTGAAAATCACTTGATGGTAGGCAAAAAGAACTAGTACTTTTGGTAAAACTATCCTACAATGTAATTTGATATTAAAAAAATGAGGTATAATACATTATTATGCGCCCCATATAAGTGTAACACATTGATCTTGACTCAACATAAGAGAATTCCATGATAAATAATTTATGACTCCAACATCCGAAAAAATGTTATGTATAACCTGATTGCTCAAGCAATAAACATTGGGAAGCTTTACTTGCCAGGTAAAATGTGAAGTTTAAAATGCAAGGCCAAGTGTCAGAGCAACCAAATAACAAACAGTCAAGTATTTACCTTGATCCTTCGCAGAAACCTTTGTGGATGACTTGCTTGACTTTTTCTTGCCTGAAGCTTTCTCTTTTGGAGATAAATGCTCATCTTTCTCACTTTCCTTTGCAAGCTTTTGTTTCTTAGTCTTGGATTTTGGAGTTGAGACAGAGGCTCCATCAGCATCGGCAGTGCCTTTCTTCGAAGCCAAACTGGTAGACTTTGTGGTAGATTTTGGAGGCGTTTTGGCAGATTTTGGAGATGCCTTGGCAGATTTTGAAACCGATTTAGATTTACCCCCAGAATCCTTCGTTACTTTCTTCTTGGATGAACTCTTTTTACTTGGCGTCTTTGGTTCATCTTCTTCTTCTTCATCCTCTTCCTCTGACTTGCTCTCCTCATGATCACTGGCTACTTCATTGCCATCATCACCATCCTGAGAATCTTTGTCATCAGAAGATTCAGCTTTATCAGCAACTTCATCTTCTTCCTCATCATTTGTGGATGAATGCCGACGCTTCTTCTCAACTTCAGAACTCTTCTTTTGTTTCTAAATTGTAAAGCAAGAACAATCAAATATAGTAAACACAGTTAAAGGTTAACCCTGCTGCCAAAACAATATAGATTTTTGACAAAGCAGAATGTCTACAGCATCCTCAAAGCAGGGCCCGCTTTGGCAAAAAACCAGGACTGCATTAGCTAGGGTAAATCATCAAAATCTTTCAAAACCTCCACACAATGGTTCAAAACCCGGGCTGAAACTGAGTTGACTTTTGTTCACTTTATCAAATCTCATTAGATTGTTTTTGTTGGGAATATTAAGTCACTTTTGTTGGGTCCCAGCCCCAGGTCACAATATTGTTTGCTTTTCTTAAAGATAAAAGTGCCAAAACAATATGGGCGGGTAGGGCACCAATTACGTGCTTGAATATTTTTACAAATTCTTCTCAATGGACACTTCAATAGTTTAGGGTAATTGGGTGTATTGACTACATGGCAGTAAATATGCATTTATAGCTTGGTATCACTTGCTTAATTGGATATTAATTTCTTTAGAAATGGATAAGAAAAATATCTATTGATCTTGATCTCAATAGATGTGGTGATAATGGACAGCATTAAAGAGAAAATTATTGTGAATTTGAAAAATGGGGCAATGAGAATAGAATGAAACACCATCTCTCATAATAGAAAAGGTTAAACTAAGCCTTTTTTGGGTATATTTTGTTTATGATCTTTGGGGGGATAATTATATATGAATGTGATGATTGTCACTTCCTTTTGATTCTCTTTTCTTTTGACTATAAGTCAAATGATTTGGGAGGAAATTAAATGTTAAAGACGTAACATTGACGGATTAACATAGACAATTACATTGAAAATCAATTTTATTTAACATATATAATTATTATGGTCCTTGTCCCTTTCTCGTTGACACCAAGATGAACGTCTTACCTTTAAACAATGTAAAAATGCCATGAAAATAGTCTTAAACCATTAAATGTGGTACAATAGTTTTGATAGGTGGGGTATTTGGGGAATGTTTTTTTTGGGTGGGGGTGGGGGCATAGGGGAGGGGGGTTACTGATGGAATAATTAACTGTAGACAAATGCTTGAAAGTCTTACTGAATGCCATTAAATGGTATTCAATTACTTAGGAATGATAATGAATACAATTATTTCAAAAGCAAAAAAGTGTCTTCCTAATACATAAAACTTAAATAGTATCAATTGTATTCGTAGAAGAAATACGAACCTTAGCTGATTTCTTGCTGGCCTTTGCCTTTCGTTTTTTACCTTTCTGAGTTTACAAGAAACACAAAATTAGCAATAATTATAGCATTCAAAAATCAAATTAAAACAGCAAGAGAATATAAAAGACTAATGAGACTAGAAAATTGACAAGCTTTCCACATTTTTTTAACAAAATTGCAGTTCTAAAAACTAATTCAAACAAAAAGACTGAAAATCAATGTGTTTTATCGCAATAATTTTCAGATATTTGCATTCAAATAAATCAGTTTACAGAAGATATGTTTCATATTGGAGCTTTACTTTGGTCCCTGACATAATTGCACCATTAGATTTGCCCCCAAGATGGTCAAAAGGTAGATGTCCCACCCCTAAGCATGCACAAGGTACAATGGGGTTATGCACATGCAGGGGATAAGTCTAATTGTCCCATATTGGGGGTGGTATACTGTAACAAAACTTTTAATTTGGGGGCATACTTGCAAGATTTTTATCTTTGAAGATAATTTCAGTTCAAGAACACAACTAGATCATGACAGCATTATAAACATTCCTAATTATGATTGCCACTATGAAGAGTGAGGGTGAGAGAGAAAGGGAGACCTTTTCTTTGTCAGCAAGTAAAGTGTCAGTTGTAGCATGTGGAGATTCCAAAAACTCCAATAGTTTTGCTGAAATTTCTTCCTGAAAAATAGGTGAAATATCTTATAGCTGTACAATGTTGTGCATGGTATAAACTTCAGAATGATGTTGGTTACCAACACTTACCTTCTTTAAACTAGATTTGAGAATTGGAACATTGAGAAGATCACAAAAATCCACCAATTTGTCCTTAACACATTTATCAAGCCTCTCCTTTATTTTTGCCCTGTGTTTTTCCTGTTGAGTGACGCAATAATGAGTGAAGTTCATTTATAAAAAGCACAACAGATGTGACTAGTATATATAGCTAGATGCATTCATGTATATGTAAACAGGTAGAAAAATAAAAGGGAAATGATTAACAATAAATAAATAAATAAAGTACCATTATATGACAAAAAACTAACAGGCCACATTTCAATAATCAAACTATATACCTCATTTTCAACCCAGACATATCCAGAAAATAGGCCTATGTTTTTCTTTACATTGCTCGCCTGCAAAAAAGAGAAATACAGTAAAAAATTGACATTGTATAGAGGATACGTACAGCACCTTGATTAATTACCTAAACCATTATATTTATATAGTAAAGGATGAAATTAGGATATACAAAACTTAGGAATATTCAACCTTTGTTCTCTTTCCAAAAAGGATGCTGTGAAGTATCTGCAGGTTGTCATCGGGTTTTCTCTTAGACAGCTTGAAAGCCACTGGAACAATTAACAAGATCAGAACCAAAAGAAAAAAATTCTTAACAGACAAAAAAAAATTACATTATTGAATTAAAAAGTAAATAACACAAGGAATTACAATATTCTCAATAACAAATCGGATTTTTTTCCCCTACTGTAGAAATTAAAAACAGATAATCAAAAATCTTGTGCAGAATCAAGATCAAAAGCCTCAATAGGGTCTGCTGAAATGCTTCAAACATGTTGTCTTAATAACAATAAGATGCAAGTGGACAACAATACAAATGCTTCATGCCTTAGGAGACATAATTTAACGGATTCATTACAATGAAACTTTGGAAGAGAGTGATTGAATATAGATTGAGATTAAAGTATCTGAGAATCAATTTGGGATTATGCCTGAGAGGTCAACAATGGAAGCAATCTATTTATTGAGGAGATTAATGGAGAGGTATAGGGAGAAAAAAAAGGATCTTCATATGATTTTTATAGATTTGGAGAAGGCGTATAATAGGATACCCAATGATATAATATGATGTGTTCTACATAAAATAGGAGTGATTCGTAGATATATTGATGTGATCAAGGATATGTATGATGGTGTGATTACTACAGTAAGAACATCAGCCGAAAAAAGTAGTGAATTTTCAATTACGATAAGTCTACACCAAGGTTCAGCATTAAGTCCTTATCTCTTTGCGCTTGTTATGAATGAGTTGACTGGACAAATACAAGATGAGGTGCCATGATGTATGCTATTTGCAGATGATATTGTTTTAGTGGATGAGACTAAGACAGCGATTAATGCTAGGTTGGAATTGTGGAGAGAAACTTTAGAAAAAAGAGGATTTAAAATAAGCAGAACTAAAACAGAATATGTGGAGTGCAATTTTAATAGTAATAGGAGGACACAAATAGAGATGTGGTGAAATTGGAGGTCAAGAGATACCTAAAAACGATCATTTTCGTTATTTAAGATCGATTATCCAAAAAGATGGAGATATTAGTGTTGATGTTAATCATAGGATTAGAGCAAGTTGGGTTAAGTGGAAAAGTGCTACCGACATTTTGTGTGATCTTTAAGGTTAAAAGGTAAATATTATAAGACGGCCATTAGATCCGCCATGTATTAAAATATCATATCTTTACTTCATAACTTAATTATCCTCGCATCCTATAACATCTCTCCACTCCCTACGTCATTGAGGTTCATGCGCGAAGCGTCTCACAAAGCGAAATCCAAACAAGGAACCCCTCAAATACACTACTACTTAACTTTGTCGATCGAGGAGGTCCGTCAACTTCAAATACGCGATTGGGATAACCTCGTACCCTCTTTCAACCAAATGTGTCCCATCTCTATCCAGGAGCCATACTACTAACTGCTTGTATTACACTCAGTCCTTGCGAAATCATTAATGAGCTTAAACTCAGTCCTTGATGTTCAAATTATAACTACTCAGGTGTTATATTCAATCACCACTACTGGACCTATCCGTAATCCTTAAGCAAACAATTTATAATCCAACAAATGAATCTAGCAATCAAAATTTCCTTCAATTTAATTATCATCATCCTAATCAATTAAATCCCAATCAAATTAATTCAAATCTTAACTAGGGCTTACTAATCTTCTCTAAGTCCCATAATATCCAATTAATAATCACCAAAGATCTACAAAAGGTTAGGGATAAGAATCAACATTAAAAATAAACAACTTCAAAGATTCTGGGGAGGTCGATCGATCGAAGGCAGGGGTCGATCGATCGATCACTCAGGTAACAACCTAGTTTTTCTTCATTTCTGCAACTACGGGTTTCACCATTTTTGTTCATTCAAACCTTCATATTATCATCCCAAATGACTTATAATTATTACTACATGATATATCAACATATATGAACGATTTCCAATACTCTAAACATCCTAGAATCATCAAGGGATTGGATTAAAAAGCATGTTTATCTCCTCTTTTCAGAAAATTATAAAACTAATATCCTAAAGAACACAACAATGGTTTTCAAAGTTTCCTCCATAGATATATGATTATTTCGTGGTATGCTATTTGCAGATGATATTGTTTTAGTGGATGAGACTAAGACAGCGATTAATGCTAGGTTGGAATTGTGGAAAAAAACTTTAGAAAAAAGAGGATTTAAAATAAACAGAACTAAAACAGAATATGTGGAGTGCAATTTTAATAGTAATAGGAGGACAAATAGAGATGTGGTGAAATTGGAGGTCAAGAGATACCTAGAAACGATCATTTTCGTTATTTAAGATCGATTATCCAAAAAGATGGAGATATTAGTGATGATGTTAATCATAAGATTAGAGCAAGCTGGGTTAAGTGGAAAAGTGCTACCGACATTTTGTGTGACCTTTGAGGTTAAAAGGTAAATATTATAAGACGGCCATTAGATCCACAATGTTATATGGAACAGAGTGTTGGGCAACCAAAAAACAAAATGTGCAGAAAATATGTGGCGAATATGCGAATGCTAAGATGGATTTGTGGTAAAACTCGAAAGGATAAAATTAAAAATGAACAAATTCGTGAAACGATAAAAGTAGCTCCTATAGAAGATAAATTGAGAAAAAATCGACTTAGATGGTTTGGACACGTCAAGCGTAGACCAATGGATGCTCGTGTAAGGAAGAGTAATTTAGTTAGTACCGATGGTAACACAAGAGGTAGAGGTAAGCCTAAATTGGCTTGGTGAGATATTATAAAAAAGGACATGATGTCATGTGGTTTAACTGAAGAGAAGATATTGCACTGGACAAAATGGAATGAAAAAATAGAATTCATGTAGCCGACCCCAAATAATTGGAAAAAGACTTTGAGTTGAGTTGAGTGCAAAGAGGAGCTAGAAACTAAAACTTAAGGAGGAAAAAATAAAACATAAACAAAGATAAGTCAGTCACGGCAGGTAGGTGTAGCTGGCTGGAGTTGGAGCTTGTAGCAAAGATAAGTAGAAAGCCAAAATCAACACAGCTTTAGAAATAGAACTCTCTCATTCATTCTCAACCATAAAGTGACTAATAGTCATGGGAAGTCAGATATGTAGTCACCAAGTGAATGTTTCCATCAACCATTTTGTTGTTGCGTCCCGATATATCACCACAACCAGCGTGGAAAGGGGGCAATGAAACTAGACCTCGGGCCAACTTTGCCACACCTTGGCAACTATAACGATATCAGAGAGCAAAGTCAAACAGTGAGAGGAGCTAAAGTTAAGTTAAAAAAAAAATAGTTGTTGTCGGTTAGCAAGATTAAGATTTCAACATGATGATGGGACAGATGGAGTTGCACAATTCTAATGAGTTGGGGGGACTCTATCGAATGGTGGGAAGTGAAGATAAGGGTGGTGTCACTTTACAGCTGACAGACAACAGGTTTGGAGGTGTGGTCAACCAGTTTCTCCAAACTTTACTAATCACTATAATACCAATTGATGCAAGCAGAAACAGGAAACAGCAAAACATGTAAAAATAGAGGGTTCTCTCTCATTCATTATTCTCTATCATGGAGTGACTACAATGGTAACCAATAACATCATTTATATCGTAGAGGTATAGGCCTGTAAATTGAGCGTCCGAGGCCCGAAGCCCGCCCGTTTGGCCCACTATTTTCGGGCCGAGCTTTATTTGAGTTTGAGCCGAGCCGAGCCTGAGCCAAAATTCCAAACCCGAATGAATTTCGGGCCGAGCTTGAGCCGAACTTCGCCAAGCCCGAATTGGGCCCGAAGCCCGAACTTCATATTAATAAATAAATAAATAAATAATTTATATAATATAACATATTTATGTTAATATTGTTCAATTAGGTTTCGTCCTTTTATTTCATTTATTATTTTTTCTAAAAAAAAATCATTTGTCATAATACATTAGATTACATGTGATTTTCAATTTTGTGATTTTATTGTTAATCTCATTATGGGTATTTGATTTAATAATTGATCAAGTCACAATAGGCCTTTGTAAGTGATCAAATTATGCTAAATGTCTGAAATTTAATAGGCATTTGTAGCTTTTCACTCTTATTTCCCTTGTTTTAATTTAATACATTTCATAATTATATATTTTATTTCATAAAATATCAATTAGATTTTAATGTATAATTTTGTCCATGATGGAAATACAAGAAACAAAATTTAATTCAAACTTTTTTAATAAAAAAAAAAAAGTGAAATCGGGCCTGCCCGAAATCGGGCCCGAAGCCCGTAATATTTATGAGCCGAGTTCGGGCCTAGGTGGGAAAAAATAATTCGGGTTGAGCTCAGGCTTGAGCATGGGTATGTGAGTTCGGGCCGAGTCTGAGCAGCGCCAAGCCCGGCTCACTCAGCCCGATTTACAGCCCTATAGAGGTATCTTTCTAGCCAAGCTGACCTAAAAAGGTTTTCTTAATAAATATTAAAAAAAAAGATATTTATAATCAAAAGAATATAACCCTGGACCTAGCACTATAACTAAACTTGGGAGTTGAGCCATATTTGAAGAAATACATAAAGAAAAAAAACAAAATACAATTAAATCCCCCTAAAACACTTGTATACATCAACCGGAGCATAGGGAAATCCAAGCTGGTCACACAAATGGAGAACTTGCATGTGCAAGTAAAAAATGGTGTGCCTCTCATTAATTAGACCTATTTATGGCAAAGATATGATGAATTAAAGGATAAGAAAGTCAACAAGTTGCTAACCTAGCACCTCATCGCGCCTTCAGCACAGACAATTACCTTAACATCTATGTTCCAAGCTATCAAGTCATCATGGTTGGTTCAATACTATATGTAGAAAATATTACAGAATTATTCTTCCCTATAAATTTCTTATTTGTCATAGTTCACCTTGCAACTTGACCCATCAATATATTTACCAGCAAATAGTGAGAATGTGAAAGTAGCTTTTTGGAGGGAGATGAGTTAATGTTGCCAGCTCCTATTTCCCCAAATCTGTGTACAATCAGGGAAAACTTTCCAGATTCCATGCCTAAAGTTGAATGTAATGATAGATTTGAATGGACTATTTCTTGCACAAAATATTACTCATGTAAATCAGGTAAAGGGGTATTCAGGGATCATAATTAAAAGTTCACTAGACATTTCATTATGTGAACCATGATATATTCATAGGTGGCCTTTTATCATTTGGGTGGTATGTAGATAGAGGTTAGAAACACTTGTGAATGGGGTTTTATTAATGAAGATAAGTGTTTCAATGTGGCATGACTAAAGAAGGTAGAAACCACTTGGACTTTGTATCCCTTACTGCAGAGTAGTAATTATTTGTGAGGAGAAAATTACAAGAAGCATTTAACAATGGGATGAGGAGATGTAATCAGTAATCACATTTGCTGATACTAAAAATGTTTCAAGGCCAATATAAGAGTGGGGGCTAAAATTGTCTTGTATTGTATGTGGACGAGAAAGTCTTCCAGTTCAAACACGACAAGATAAATCTGAAGCCATGATATCAACCATTACATGAAATTTGAGAAAGGGTCTTTTCAGAACTGGGTTTTAAGACGTGAACTACAAGTCAATGACCTAAAAATCAAGACAATATGATTTCTAGAGAGAGAAACAAAGAATTTCTTATGTTTCAAGAATTGAAGCTCTCTTCAAATGAAGACTACAAAGCTAATTATAGGTGGGTTATTACTTGCTAATCAAATAACTACCTCAAATGACTAAAAGGGACTAACTAAAAATAAAAGAATGCCTAATTAGTACCAAACATGCTTGGAAGTTAATTAAGGAGATAAAATACCTAAAAGAATTAAAAATAGTAATAAAAATGAAAAATAACAATGGATTCCCATCACTCCATCTTCAAAAAGTTTGTCCTCAAGCTTGCAAAATTGAAGAATCGCATGAGAAGTTCCAAAATGTGCTTGAAAGGAGACACGAAGACTTGTGAGGCAAAAAATATTTTCTTGAAAATTTGAGGAAGGGTCATTCTTCTTCATCTTGCCTCTCATGTTAACCAACAAAAATAGTGCCCACCCGAGTTAAAAATCAAATTTGGGCCGTCAAACCCTGATTCTTGAAACCCTAGGGTTTCTTCCACTGAATTGGGCTTGTTTTTTGTCGAATCTTGGTTGCCGAAATGGATTTGTATCATATCTAAGTTGTTGAGGGAAATTGGAGGTTGTCCTTCGTGGCCGGAAAGAGGTCGGAACCCTTGTTCAGAGTCAGACGCACACCTGAAGGGGGGATCGAAGCCCCTTGGCGTAAATCAAATGTGGTTGTGGTTGGACTCTTGCCAAAGTCTGCTAGGGCAACATCAGAATCGATGGACGTTATCACTATTATTGTGTTGCCACCTCTACCTTGTAGGCTTTTCCTACCAACTCCAATCAACGCGGGGTTGGTCCGGTATTGTGGAGGTTGTGATTGACCAGGAACGAGGGTTGCCATGGTTTGAATAGGTTTGGAAAATGGAGGGCAGATCTCGACAAGGTGTGGGGAAGGGTTGGGAGCAATGGTGATGGAGAGGCTAGGGTAAGGGTTAAGGTTTTGAAATTTGGACAAAAGTTAAATGATGATTTTCATTTATTGTTTCAATTTGTGTTGGCCCACCTTCAATTCTTAATTACTTTCTTTCAATTCTTGATGGCTTTTTCTCAATTCTTGATTGGTTTGTCTAAACTCTTCATTAATCTCATCTTAAATTTGCATCGCCTACTTTGGGGCCATTGAAAATGTAGTGCACAATTTGATATTCTACACACCAATATATACTAACACTAATGCTTGGAGCGACACCCGCTCTAATACCAATTTGATGTGAACTACACACCAATGACTTAAAAATTAAGACTATGATTTCTAGAGAGAAACAAAAAATTTCTTATATTTCAAGAATTGAAGCTCTCTTCAAGTGAAGACTACAAAGCTATTTATAGGTAGATTATTACTTGCTAATCAAGTAATTACTTAAAATGACTGAAAAAGACTAACTAAAAATAAAATAATGTATAATTAGTCCTAAAGGCGCTTGGAGGCTGATTAAGAGGGATTACAAGTTTTTGGCCCTATTTTTTTGAATGTGTTTAATCCCATGTCGTTATTTATTTGTTGTTGGTCCAACATTTTTACATTTACCATTCTCTACATAATATGGAAGTTGAGAGCGGTTATGGGACTTAAAACAACTTAAATAAAACATGGGATGAGAGACAAACAAAACTTAAAAAATGGGAATAAAACCAAAAAAACTATAATTAAGGAGAAAAAATACCTAAAAGAACTAAGAATAGAAATAAAAAGAAAAAAGAAAAAATAATAATAATGGATTCCCATAATAAAAAATCATCCCATTAGAAAATAACAATGTTCTTATTGTGTGGAATCTCTGAAAACAATAACTTCACAAATTGAGTTATGATATGCTCTAAGTCTCAAAAATGAAGAGTACACCATTCATTTTTGGGTTGTCTTACATTAAGATTCTACTTTCATATTTTGAACATAATCAAAAAACAAAGTTCTAAGTTGGTGAACAAGATTTAATCTTAGCTTTTGATTAGATGCAATCTTAATCTATACAACAAAAATCATGGCCTATTAATTTGGGGAAGGAGGGAATGGATATTTAATGGAACTACAATACACAATTTGTTATACAAGGCTTGAATGAGACATGAACACGATACACGAGAGGCACAACAGCGTTTTTGGCCAAACTGGTTTTGAACAATAACCCAACACACAACAAGACCAGTTATCCATCCCTAGTGTTAAAATAAATCTAATAGCATGGTCCTAAATTAATAACATATCAAGTGAATAAGCGAACACACCGTTAGGAATATCCTTAAGCTGTGTGCCTGGACCCTGTATATCCAATAACAATGTGTAAGAAAATGTATTGAGTATAACATAATTGAAAATTTAAAGAAAATAACAAAGAGTGAATATTTAGAATACCTTGTCAATTGTTAGTGGTTTGGTGGTAGAGCCTTTACCCGCAGATTCAGAATAACGCTCAACCGTCTTTCTCTCTCGAGTGGGCCTTTCACTTGGAGTTTTAGGGCTGGAATCGTCAGCTGATTTGTTCTCCATCCCCGGCTCTTCTTCTTTCTTTCGACCTCTCTTTGATTTGTGAGCCGTCTCCGTTTCTTCCTTAGTCTCTTCTTCAGCTGGTTCCTCCATTTCCGTATCCTCTTCTTCAGTCTTTGTTTCTTTCACTTGGTCGGTTATTTCTTCTTCGACGTCTTGTTGTTTGGTCTCTTCTAGGGTTTCGCTTTCAGAAGCCATTGAGATACAGTAGGGTGTGGATCGGGGTGATATGAAGCGGACTGTGGCGTGTGAATATAGGGGGTGGGAATTGAAGTAGTGTTTTTTTATTTTTGGGAGGTGGTTTGATATAGTTGTGAGGGTTTGGGAGTGAAAAATGAAAAAGAAGGAACAGTTTTAGGGGGGTGGCTTTGGGACGATTTTGGACTCAAAACTGGAGGAATTTGGTTATGGGCGGGTTTATTTGGTGGGTTCAAAATTTCATTGAAAAGTATTAGCGGGCAAAATGGTATCTATCTTCGCGGCCAACTAAATTGGCTCCGATCGAGATCACAACCATTATGACTTATGACACCATCGTATGCTACTTGCAAAATATACTTATTTGTCACATTTTCAATGTATATAAAAATAAATACTGATCTAAAAAGTCCGTCTAGGATCATCTACGCTTGAAGTTTGGGTGAAACTCCTCTCCTAACGCTTTTCACGTCTTATTCTTGGTAAAGCCCTTAAGGCACACTTTTTTTTAAAAACAACACTGCTTTAGTAAAACGATATCCCATTTTAAATAATTTTTTTACAAATCGGACAATTATCTCATCCAAAATAATCAAATAGTATTTTAATTTACATATATTCAGACATATTTTTATGATATGTACAATTTTAGTATTTTAATAGCCTTGTTATGGTTAAAAAATATTAAAATATATTAAGAAGGCTTAAACGTCTTTTCACGCTTTTTTACGCCTAAGACCCGCCTAGGGTTCTAAGGCTTAAGGCTTGACATCTTCGCCTCGATCACTGCCGCGTTTTTTAGACCCTTGAAAATAAAACAATCTATTTGCACATTCTTTTAAGGATCAAATATTAAAAAGTTCCTCAAATATTTTTTAATATACATTTAGTCCAAGTCTTTTATTTTGTAACAAAAAGTCTCTTATTCACCTAGCTTTAAAGGTACATGCCAACGGCATGGTAAAGCGTTTTTGACATGGTGAATGACTTTTTGGTACAAAATAAAAAGGGGTTGACTAAACGTGTATTAAAAATAATTCGATAGACTATTTGGTATAAGCTCCTTCTTTTAATGTATAAAAACATTACTTTCCTTTAAGTCTTTTAACTTTCTTTTTCTAAATTAATTTTAAAAATAAATAAAGAAAAAATTACACTTAACTTTGATTAAAAAAACAGCTAACTTTCATTTTTTTTAAAACGGGTACATCTAACTATAATAAAAAAAAATTAACATTAACTTTGATAAAAAAAATAGGATCAAATGTCAAAAATTCCCTTAAACATTTTTTAATACACGTTTAGTCCAAACTTTTTATTTTGTACCAAAAAATCTCTTATTCTCTTATTTTTAAATGTCCGCGTCAGCGGCATGGTAAAACTTTTTTGACATGGTGAATGACTTTTTGGTGCAAAATAAAAAGGGTTGGACTAAACATATGTTAAAAAAAAAGATCGAGGAACTATTTGGTATATGCTCCAAAAAAATACAACCAACTAATTATATCTAACTTTAATAAAAAAAAATTAGAGTTAACTTTGATAAAACAAAAGAAAAAATTGCAATTAACTTTGATTAAATAAAATTGCAATTAACTTTGATAAAAAAAACTACAACTAAATTTAATTAAAAAAAATTACGACAAGCTTTGATGAATCAAAAAAAAGATAACAGGTAACTTTAATTAAAAAAAAAACTTTGATAACAAAAAATTACAACTAACTTTGAAAAAAACAATTACAGCTAACTAAAATAAAATAAAAATTAACATGTGATTTAAAAAAAGGAGCATCTAACTTTGATTAAAAAATTGCAATTAACTTTGATTTTAAAAAAAAAAGCTATAACCAACTTTGATTAAAAAAAATACAACCAACTAATTATAGCTAACTTTAATAAAAGAAAATGTTTAGAGTTAACTTTGATAAAATAAAAGAAAAGGCTGCAACTAACTTTGGTACAAAAAATGGAATTAACTTTGATAAAAAATAAATTACATTTAATTTCGATAAAAAAAAAAGTTAGAATGAACTTTGATAAATTATCACGCGTTTAAAAAAAATTATAACTAACTAACATTTTAGTATGAATTCCATTAAACAAATTAAATATGTATATTAGTAGTTTAGTATGAATTTCATTCCTTAAAGTTTGTTATTTTTAACCTTTCACTTGTTATTTTTTTAAACAGGTGATAATTTTTTTTATTTTAGTTACTTGTAATTGTTTTTTTTTCGAAGTTAGCAGTAGTCTTTTTTTTCTAAAGTTGGTTGTAGTTTTTTTTATTAAAGTTTTCTTAATGAATTTAAAGTTTTTTTTTAAGTTAAATGTGAATAATATTACCAAAAAAGCAAAAGCCCAAGAAAATACAAAGAATCCAAACAAATAACCAAAAGACTAAATCACAAGGTGCACAACGCACAAGAGGCACGCAAGCCCTCAACCAAACAAAGATCTAAGCCCACAACAAATACCCAAAGACCATCTGTAATACCCCGTATTTTTATGCTATATTAATTTGGGGATTTATTAAATTTAATGTGAGTTAATTATTTAATAAAAATCCAGAAATTAATTATGTTATAATTATTAACGTGACGAGAGTTAGTAATTATAAAAAAAATTGTTGAATATTACTAATGAGCAAAGTAATATGTAATATTGGTTATATTGAATGTCACGAGTGAATAAAATGACAATTTTGGAAATTTGGGTTGGTACGCGCCCGTGTCGCGTCGGGACTAAATAGTGAAAAATAAAAGTGAATATTTTATAAGTCGTTCGTATGGTCGTTTTGAGTGCTCCAACGCGTCCGGAAGGGTCGAGATAGTCAGAAAAGTGTACCCGGGGATTTAGTTTGGGTCTCGGGGCGTTTTTAGGCCTAATTAGTACCCCGGGAGGGCGTTTTGGATATTTCACAATTATGGGTAATTAAACCCACGAAATTCTTAGGGTTATATCAGATGCCTAAGGTTGTCTTCTAGGGTTATAACAACCAAAGGCAAGTGACGGCCATAGGAGAGGGAAGAAGAGAGCTTCCAAGGTAATCCAAGGCCCGAAAGTCATCCGTTTGCACCACCACCACCAACGCGTAGATCGCGCAACGGGCTACGCAACCACACCAAAAACATCTGCAAATCAGAACACCAAAAATCCCAGGCAAGTGTTTATCTTGCTTATTTTGTTGGTGCATCTTTCATATTAGTGTAGGAGTAATTAGAATGAGTTTTTATGGAAGAAACCTAAGATATGAGTTAGGAAATTGCATGTAGTGATGAATAAATTGATAATTCTGGAAACCCTTGCCATGTAGAGGAATTACCCACGAAATTATGATGTTTACAAGAAGGAAATTTCTGGAAATACTTGTTAGAACCATGTTTAAGAGAATTCTAGGGTTCTTGATAATTATAATAATTTTTGGTTGGTTAATCCATGTATAATGATAGAATTCCTCATGCTTCACGTTGGAAATACCTAGTAGGACGATATAATGTTGGTAGTACAATTTTTGAGACGTTTGGGATTGAAAAATAGGGATTTGGATGAAGAAATGTGTTAGAACCCGTAACTGCAATTCCGCAGAAATCGCAATACCTGCTTGATCGATCGATCGATCGAGCCCAGAGCTTCGATCTATAGAAGGTTCGATCGATCGAGCCCCAGACCTTGATCGATCGACCCCTCCTGGCAGGCTCCTGTTTCCTTTTTAAATGAGTTAAATTCAATTTATTGTGAGATAATTCTTGGGCATCCTTAATAAAATATTTTGGGAGATAGGGAAGACCAGTAGGACATGTGAATAAATTTTAGGACCATTGATGTCGGGCAAAGATTGTATTTTGGGATAATTATATAAGGGTCGGTGAATTTATGATTTAAAGAGAGAGACACGTAAGAGAGTTACTTTGGGACAAATGTGTATACCTACTGAATTTTATAATTTGGAGAATATATCCATGAGAGTTGTGTGGTACGTTGGAATAATACCGAATCAAGGTTAGAAACGAACCGTTATAAGTGTTTACTAAAATATGATAATATGGAAATGTCGTAATTATGAGAATTGAGAATTTACCATTTTTGATATGGTAATATTAGTATAGTTATATGATTGTGCATGCATATACTATCTATGTGTGAAAATCATGCCCATGCTACTTGCTATCCCTGAGGTTTCCGCGCTGGGACAGTCTTATCTCGATGGGACCTTTATGGGGGATATTGACTTTTACCCTAGAAGATAGATATCCATGGTACAGGCTATCGGAACGATAGTTCAGACGGTCCTAAGAGATGCGGGTATGTGCTTTCCTCTTAGAGACTTGAAATCTATGCTTGGCCTCATATTGTTTGTGTATAGGTGTCCTTGGTACAGGTGTGAAACCCCGACTAATTAAATACCGGGTAGCTACTCCTTTATTAAATTAATTCAAAATGCCAAGTTGGTTCAGTTAATAGCATCACTGTCGAAAACATTTAATGATTACTAACCACCTAGTATTCAAAAAGTAAGTTGTCAAATTTTAAATTAAATCTGATTAACATGCAATAAAAAAATTATGAAAGAATAACATAACCATTCACCATAAAGAAGCACTAGAATAATCAACAAATAATAATAAGTCTGGAGGAAATACTCCTCACAACAATCCCACAACTGAAATAAATAGAACAGTGTACCCTCAATTAATTACATGCCAAAATCGGAATAACTGAAATATGAAATGTCTCTAAATAGAAATGGGCGACATGCCCTACAAATGATGAAACTGAATATGGAGTCAAGACTAGAAAAGGAGGCGTCTACTATCAAGGCCCTGTAACTTCCACAACAGCTACAGCTCGTCACCTGAATGGAAATACTATGCATGGTGTCCTTGTGGCTGGGCACCTAAAAGGTTTTTACAAAAAATAGATTTGGAGGAAAATGGGTCAGAGCCCGATGTGACAACAGTTTAAAAGTTTAGCAAGTGGTTTAAATTACAATTGAACATCACATATTATAAACACGTTAATTGCGTACTCTCACACGAGTTCCTTGCCTCTCCACTACTGTGCACGTCTAACGTATGCCTTTAACCCATCCTAGTTATGCCACTATCAATCTAGTTTATACCACTCCTGCCTTCGCATTCAAACATAGAGTATCTACACATAACCCCCAATTAAGCCATATTTATAACCCATGTTCACGTTCGTTAATTTACTTATCTCAAGTGTTAGATAAATTCTCATTTTTAACCCATTCGCATATCTTAGCCAATCACATCTACTAAGCAACAATGAACCCATTACAATTACATAAGTACATCACTCTCAGTACATAAATATATATATATATATATATATATATATATATGGCACCCCTAGGCTAAGATGCGGTGCACGCATACTCTGCTATCAAATCCATGTACATCACGTACGTAAGGATCACGTGTTCCGAATCACTCAGGAACCGTTGAAATACAAAGCACACATATTGGAGGCGAACATAGTTCACATACCCATGGGTCACGCACATACCTACGCTCCCAAGGACAGCAGACTTATCCATTCAGCAATAAGCCCTTCCAAGCCCTATGTTCTGAGGTATAGAGCTAAGGTCCCCCCGAAGCTCACATCGAGACTAGACTATCCTCTTACGAACGACCTCCCGTGATAGCAAGTATGGTAGGTATGTTATACACATAAGAAATCCATACACTAGGCATTCACACAACCTAAGTAATCATATATCAATATAGATGTTCGCACATTTCATCTAGTTAATCTCGTACGTGGCAAATTTACTCCGAGCATTACATATAATATATATTCCGTTTGATAACTCTCTCGTCGTATCAATTTGGGTACTTAAACCTAACTCAAAATGTTACTAGATTTCTTATTAATTTCAAATATTATCTCAGTACTTAAAGTCCCTCCGTTACTGCCCTTATCTTACATCATCCTCAATTCTCAATGTAGTTCCAATTCGAACGTTTTCTAACCGTACCTCACTCGGTAGACCCTCATACGTAATATCAATCAATCCCATAAGTTATAGCGTTCTCCGATAACAACTAAGGCCCTACTGACTTTAATTAAGTCCCACACTATCATATTAATCTTCCTAATAACCAACATCGGCTTTGGAATAATCATTAATCTTTAAAGAGAAACAATTGCCAAAATACAGCAGGGGTCGATCGATCGATCGACATTCTTGAGTTGATCGATCGATCAAGCAGGCATCAGCCCAGAAATCCTTAACAGTTACGGGTTTGCATTTTTTTACTCTTCTTAATCATCATTCTAACGTCCAAAACTCTCAAATGAATACACTAATCATCCTACTAACATGTTTACTTCTTTCCCCACATTTTAGATTCATCAAATCAACATATAACATCACTTTCATGGATCAAATTACCCAAAAATCATATAAAACCTAGTTTTTCCTATTTCTTCAAGAACATCCCATAATTCCTTCAAATTTCGAAATTCTCTACTCATTAATCATAAATTTGTAGTTGTTATCATCTCAAATATAAACCTACATGAAAGTCCTACCCAAATTATGATTTAAACGATTCAAATCAATTTAATTTTCATTATTCATGAGAAATCTCCAATTCTATAAAAACATGTAAAATATATGCTTTGAATCTTTGCAAGATAAACCACTTGCCTGTAAATTTGATGTTCTGATCCGTTGTTGTTGTTTAAGGGCTGGTCCTCTCTCCATTCCAGTCACAATTCCGTCCAAATTGGTGGTGGTGGGTGGTGGTTTTGGTTTGGGGACTCTTTGTAACCTCTCCTCTAACTCACGTAACTCCCCTCTATGTTTTTGGCTGATCATGGCCCTAATGGCCTAACCAAAAATAAACAAATCAACACTAAAAATCGTGGGTCTTAATTCCTTAATTTTTAAAATTACCAAAATACCCTTCCGGGTTGCCGGTTTGGCCTAAAAATGCCCCGGGACCCAAACTAAACTCCCGGCTAGTGTATTCCGACTATCTCGACCCTTACGGACACGTTGGCGCACTCAAAAAGCTCATACGGGTGACATAAAAATAAAATATTTTTAATTCAAATAATTACATTCCTGACGCGACTGTCACGTGCGTCCCAACTAAATTTCCCAAATTGCCGTATTTCAGTCTCGCGACAATTTTAATATTTTCAATATTCATATACTGCCATATATACACATTATAATCAAATACCAACTCACATCTCGTTAGTATTTTATCCGGATTAATTCTCAATTAATTCACATTTAATTTAATTAATCCCATAAATAAATATCCATAAAAGTACGGGGTATTACATACTTCCCCCCTAATAACAGAATTTCGTCCCGAAATTCGGATAAGTAAGGCACACCTGGAAAAATTAGGTATCCTCCAGTATTCAAAACAATTATAAAGAAAAGCCCAAATCACTAAAACCCACGCTTCACAATAAGCTTGTTTAACATACTTGATACCTTATCAGATTAATCTTCGATAAATGCACCCCATGTTGTGCTCTTATTAAACAACATTCGAATAAAAATAGCCTATACATCATTAGCCGCATTATTTTTATTAGTATTGTGAGTTCGCACCTCACTACTAACTCCCACGTTTATCAAAACTGCAAACTCCCATCCTGGGATGAATCAATAACACATCTGACTACGCTTGTCCATTCCTTGAAATATCCCGACGTTGTGACTTTTACCCGAGGGAAAACCACTTCAGCCTGTTCGTGTCACGCAAACCTTTGTAAGCACCTTGTCCACTATAAATAGATACGGGTGCTTTTCCCCCAACTCTACCATTAGGTAATATCTCCTCCTTGTGACTACAATATACGTCACTAGTTATACCCGATTTGGAATTGAAAATATCGCAATGAATCCAAAATTTCTTTCATACAATCCATCAGTCGTTAGTCTCCTTGCGCCTGCACCTCGGGTTATAGGTGATACAACCCTCAGTTTGAATCGTTATTTCCCACTACTTACTGTCACCCCACCTAAATGTGGATTTCGGGGATTTCATCCCAGTTCTAAATAATACTACGTCGAACCACGTACCGGCGTGTTCACTATCTAATGGTGTAAATCATCCCAAGTATATAACAATTTCTCTCCTTCTGGACAACATGTCCCACATAATCGAAGGAACTCATTACTTATCAAGAAGTTGGCTACCTCTCAAGAAAATTCTCCAACTTGACCCTCCCATTCTTGGAATCGTCGTCTTGATACAAAATTATTTGGTTGATCATCTAACCCCAACTGTTCTACTACTTACTATACCTCTTTCAATGTCGATATTCAGAAAAAATTTTCCCCGTTAAATGATATTTAATGATCTTATTCTCCCGACGAATACCAAAAGTTTGGACCTTTACACTTTTCACCACTTTGTGCATATCTGGACTTTATACCTGATTGACATCCTTATTCTATTTACTCTTGAGTCACCCTCAACATTCGATTGATTGGAACTTTACTCCAAAATTCTCATAATAATTTATTCGCCTTCTCAAGAGATATCCTTTTATTAAATGGATTTATACTGCCTTTCTTCCAAATTTGAACGTGCTACACTGACTACACATGATATTCACTTACACCTTTTCTTATGACGTTTAATCTCATAAGTAATAATCTCACCCGTCTATGTTCCCTCTTCCTTTGATTTACCCTTTAGCAAATCAAGATGTATACGCCCCTTATAACCCAACCATATAGTTTTTAAACATTATATACGCTTCATACAAATCCCAAACTCTTTATTGTCACTGTAAATACAACGGTGCTTTTCCACTTGGGCGTTCTCAATCGCTTCTGAATTAGAAATCCTAAATCCTCCTTATCCTCAATGCGTCATTCAACACGCCGTGACAAAACCAACATTATTAGTACTTATATCGTAATTTACTAACAACAGGCTCTAATGGCCGTACATCATAATTTACTCTTTGTAACTTCCCGTTATAACTGCGTACTCCCATAACGATAGAGGTATCCAAATCATGAACGAAGGGCCACACATTTCCTTACTACCAACCTTACGCTAAGTTTCATGCGTGGGGTGTCTCGCAAAGCGAAATCCAAACAAGGAACCCCACGATACACTACTACCTAACATTGTTGGTCATCGGAATCCGTTAAGCCCTGTCCATAATATATACCCCTACACTCTCGTCTTTTAACAACAAAGTTTAATCTCAGTTCGCAATTATACATAAACAAAGAACTCCTTCTGAAAGACGCTTTTCTCTATACAGTGATGGAAATCACATTTCATATACAACATGCGAGATATTTGGGACCCTCAAATTCCCGTCCACAGACACACAACTATGAGTATAAACTTCCAAATCTCTAACGGGTGATAAAACAATGCACTCTTTTTGTTACGACCTCTCTATCGTTAATTATAAGAACCAACTAACTCTTTGTTGACTAGTAAATCAATTACATACAACTCATAACAATGAAATCCCTACGCATATTGGGATTAAATATCCGAGACCATTATGCCCACTTGAAATCATAACCTGTATATATATTTATATATATACGCATGAAATTACAATTGCGAGCCCGACTCTCTCACAAATGGGGCCTCGCCAGAACAAAACATGCTACCCCGATGTAGTAATCCCAATAAACTTGCAATACCAGCACACTATCGGTATAATCATATATATAAAACAACAATTAAGATCATATCATACTCGTATAACACAGTACTAAAACGAGTAATTTCGATAAAGCATAAACCGCTATTAATATACCCATTCATCCTCCGCGGATGACAATAAAAGTAACCCCCACACTATCAGGGAAAATGTTCTTATATATAATAAACTTACTGATATACTCACTAAACTCGACTCTCAAGTGAAAATACAATTGTAACAAATGTAGTAACTCATTCATGCCACAAATAACATGCATCCTCATCTGAGGATATAACTCGTACTTCTATCCTAATAATCGTCCCGGCTGCTCAAATGGTTCTTGGACTTACCACACATGTCTGTCCCAAACCGGATATTTCAATAACTGTTGCCCTCGCCAGGAACAATACCTTGATCCCTACTCTTGTATCGGGAAATTTTTTATAACGCACGGGTTTTACTCCCCACAGAAATACCTCTACACATACTCCACTTATCTTTTGTCTCACAAATCATGTTGAGGTGGTCCATCTCTCGGACGTTGGTAGTCTCGACTCTGAAGACTATCTCCATTGTTCCCTTAGCTTGATGTACCTAAGGAACACACTACTAGTTTTCCACCTCTCTTACTGAAATTACCATCGCTCGGTAGTAATTCCGCTATCGAATTATTTTAACGGTTTCTCCATTTGGTCTTCCTCCTTGTGGTGTTTCTCTAACACAATTTTCCCAGTCTTATTCTATAAAAATTCTTCGATTTTTGTATCTCCCTACCCAAGGGAACATTTACCTCCAAATTTACACCACGCGATATAATTACTATTTGTATTTATCATCCAAGCAGAATTCCCCATAAGAGCTAACAATTCTTCTTGTATGTAGATTCTCCCTTTAATTTCCCCTTCTCCGTTTCACCTACTTCACCCGGTGTAGGGTTCACTAAATAATTTTATTTCTTCTCACAAAGTGACCTCTGTTCGGCCCTCTTATGCGAGTTCAGAATAACATTCGCCTTTCAACCTGAACATCTGATGAAGGAACTTATTGTCAAACCATACGTGTACACCCTCTCGACATCCCATTCCACTTTTAAGTGGGTTGCTTGTTTCTCACCATTGAATCTCCGCTCTTACGAGTCAAGGAAAAATTTCTCTAAATTTTCACTCTCAATTGGTCATATCCTGACATATGTCCAAGCCTTTTGATACATTGCGTTCGTTTGGCTAGCACATGCCGTCTTCGCCTTTCGAGTATTGCTACTGCTGGTTCTCTTCAATGTTACACCTAGCTCTTTCTCTCCCATTTCAACCTTGTTGGATGTGTCTAATTTGACCCCATTCCTACTATAGCTGTACCCGGAAGTCTCAAGTCGCGCCTTAGCCTTCTATATCATCCAGGACTTCCGTGCCATAATATCGGTGACTTAAACTACGGTCATCCCACTTTAAATAAATCAATTAACCTCAATATATATTTGCCTCTTGCTGTTCACCCAACTGTCTTCGCCCGACGTACTATATTGTTCGGCACACGAATACGCCCGATCGCAATACGATTCGCTATCATATACATCATAGCAGGAGAACGAAATTTTACTAAAGGAATCAACAATCCTAAACACAGGGCTCTATATCAAAGAAAGTTACGCTGGAAGCATAATATGCCGCACAGATCCTAAAGGACACTAGAACCTGATGCTCTGATACCACCTGTGACACCCCGACTAATTAAATAGCGGGTAACTACTCCTTTATTAAATTAATTCAAAATGCCAAGTTGGTTCAGTTAATAGCATCACTGTCGAAAACATTTAATGATTACTAACCACCTAGTATTCAAAAAGTAAGTTGTCAAATTTTAAATTAAATCTGATTAACATGCAATAAAAAAATTATGAAAGAATAACATAACCATTCACCATAAAGAAGCACTAGAATAATCAACAAATAATAATAAGTCTGGAGGAAATACTCCTCACCACAATCCCACAACTAAAATAAATAGAACAGTGTACCCTTAATTAATTACATGCCAAAATCGGAATAACTGACATATGAAATGTCTCTAAATAGAAATGGGCGACATGCCCTACAAATGATGAAACTAAATAGGGAGTCAAGACTAGAAAAGGAGGCATCTACTATCAAGGCCCTGTAACTTCCACAACAGCTACAGCTCGTCACCTGAATGGAAATACTATGCATGGTGTCCTTGTGGCTGGGCACCTAAAAGGTTTTTACAAAAAATAGATTTGGAGGAAAATGGGTCAGAGCCCGATGTGACAACAGTTTAAAAGTTTAGCAAGTGATTTAAATTACAATTGAACATCACATATTATAAACACGCTAATTGCGTACTCTCACATGAGTTCCTTGCCTCTCCACTACTGTGCACGTCTAACGTATGCCTTTAACCCATCCTAGTTATGCCACTATCAATCTAGTTTATACCACTCCTGCCTTCGCATTCAAACATAGATTATCTACACATAACCCCCAATTAAGCCATATTTATAACCCATGTTCACGTTCGTTAATTTACTTATCTCAAGTGTTAGTTAAATTCTCATTTTTAACCCATTCGCATATCTTAGCCAATCACATCTACTAAGCAACAATGAACCCATCACAATTACATAAGTACATCACTCTCAGTACATAAATAAATAAATAAATATATATATATATATATATATATATATATATATATATATATGGCACTCCTAGGCTAAGCTCCGTTGCACGCATACTCTGCTATCAAATCCATGTACATCACGTACTTAAGGATCACGTGTTCCGAATCACTCAGGAACCGTTGAAATACAAATCACACATATTGGAGGCGAACATAGTTCACATACCTATGGGTCACGCACATACCTACGCTCCCAAGGACAGCAGACTTATCCATTCAGCAATAAACCCTTCCAAGCCCTATGTTCTGAGGTATAGATCTAAGGTCCCCCCGAAGGTCACATCGAGACTAGACTATCCTCTTACGAACGACCTCCCATGATAGCAAGTATGGTAGGTATGTTATACACATAAGAAATCCATACACTAGGCATTCACACAACCTAAGTAATCATATATCAATATAGATGTTCGCACATTTCATCTAGTTAATCTCGTACGTGGCAAATTTACTCCGAGTATTACATATAATATATATTCCGTTTGGTAACTCTCTCGTCGTATCAATTTGGGTACTTAAACCTAACTCAAAAGGTTACTAGATTTCTTATTAATTTCAAATCTTATCTCAGTACTTAAAGTCCCTCCGTTACTGCCCTTATCTTACATCATCCTCAATTCTCAATGTAGTTCCAATTCGAACGTTTTCTAACCGTACCTCACTCGGTAGACCCTCGTACGTAATATCAATCAATCCCATAAGTTATAGCGTTCTCCGATAACAACTAAGGCCCCACTGACTTTAATTAAGTCCCACACTATCATATTAATCTTCCTAATAACCAACATCGGCTTTGGAATAATCATTAAACCTTAAAGAGAAACAATTGCCAAAATACAGCAGGGGTCGATCGATCGATAAAAAGGGGTCGATCGATCGAACCTTCGATCGATCGACATTCTTGAGTCGATCGATCAATAAAGCAGGCATCAGCCCAAAAATCCTTAACAGTTACGGGTTTGCATTTTTTACTCTTATTAATCATCATTCTAACGTCCAAAACTCTCAAATGAATACACTAATCATCCTACTAACATGTTTACTTCTTTCCCCACGTTTTAGATTCATCAAATCAACATATAACATCACTTTCATGGATCAAATTACCCAAAAATCATATAAAACCTAGTTTTTCCTATTTCTTCAAGAACATCCCCTAATTCCATCAAATTTCGAAATTCTCTACTCATTAATCATAAATTCGTAGTTGTTATCATCTCAAATATAAACCTACATGAAAGTCCTACCCAAATTATGATTTAAACCATTCAAATCCATTTAATTTTCATTATTCATGAGAAATCTCCAATTTTATAAAAACATGTAAAATATATGCTTTGAATCTTTGCAAGATAAACCACTTGACTGTAAATTTGATGTTCGGATCCGTTGTTGTTGTTTAAGGGCTAGTCCTCTCTCCATTCCGGTCACAATTCCGTCCAAATTGGTGGTGGTGGGTGGTGGTTTTGGTTTGGGGACTCTTTGTAACCTCTCCTCTAACTCACGTAACTCCCCTTTATGTTTTTGGCTGATCATGGCCCTAATGGCCTAACTAAAAATAAATAAATCAACACTAAAAATCGTGGGTCTTAATTCCTTAATTTTTAAAATTACCAAAATACCCTTCCGGGTTGCCGGTTTGGCCTAAAAATGCCCCGGGACCCAAACTAAACTCCCGGCTAGTGTTTTCCGACTATCTCAACCCTTACGGACACGTTGGCGCACTTAAAAAGCTCATACGGGTGACATAAAAATAAAATACTTTTAATTCAAATAATTACATTCCTGACGCGACTGTCACGTGCGTCCCAACTAAATTTCCCAAATTGCCGTATTTCAGTCTCGCGACTATTTTAATATTTTCAATATTCATATACTGCCATATATACACATTATAATCAAATACCAACTCACATCTCGTTAGTATTTTATCCGGATTAATTCTCAATTAATTCACATTTAATTTAATTAATCCCATAAATAAATATCCATAAAAGTACGGGGTATTACATACTTCCCCCCTAATAACAAAATTTCGTCCCGAAATTCGGATAAGTAAGGCACACCTGGAAAAATTAGGTATCCTCCAGTATTCAAAACAATTATAAAGAAAATCCCAAATCACTAAAACCCACGCTTCACAATAAGCTTGTTTAACATACTTGATACCTTATCAGATTAATCTTCGATAAATTCATCCCATGTTGTGCTCTTATTAAACAACATTCGAATAAAAATAGCCTATACATCATTAGCCGCATTATTTTTATTAGTATTGTGAGTCCGCACCTCACTACTAACTCCCGCGTATATCAAAACTGCAAACTCCCATCCTGGGATGAATCAATAACACATCTGACTACGCTTGTCCATTCCTTGAAATATCCCGACGTTGTGACTTTTACCCGAGGGAAAACCACTTCAGCCTGTTCGTGTCACGCAAACCTTTGTAAGCACCTTGTCCACCATAAATAGATACGGGTGCTTTTCCCCCAACTCTACCATTAGGTAATATCTCCTCCTCATGACTACAATATACCTCACTAGTTATACCCGATTTGGAATTGAAAATATCGCAATGAATCCAAAATTTCTTTCATACAATCCATCAATCGTTAGTCTCCTTGCGCCTGCACCTCGGGTTATAGGTGATACAACCCTCAGTTTGAATCGTTATTTCTCACTACTTACTGTCACCCCACCTAAATGTGGATTTCGGGGATTTCATCCCAGTTCTAAATAATACTACGTCGAACCACGTACCGGCGTGTTCACTATCTAATGGTGCAAATCATCCCAAGTATATAACAATTTCTCTCCTTCTGGACAACATGTCCCACATAATCGAAGGAACTCATTACTTATCAAGAAGTTGGCTACCTCTCAAGAAAATTCTCCAACTTGACCCTCCCATTCTTGGAATCGTCGTCTTGATACAAAATTATTTGGTTGATCATCTAGCCTCAACTGTTCTACTACTTACTATACCTCTTTCAATGTCGATATTCACATAAAATTTTCCCCGTTAAATGATATTTAATGATCTTATTCTCCCGACGAATACCAAAAGTTTGGATCTTTACACTTTTCACCACTTTGTGCATATCTGGACTTTATACCTGATTGACATCCTTATTCTATTTACTCTTGAGTCACCCTCAACATTCGATTGATTGGAACTCTACTCCAAAATTCTCATAATAATTTATTCGCCTTCTCAAGAGATATACTTTTATTAAATGGCTTTATACTGCATTTCCTCCAAATTTGAACGTGCTACACTGACTACACATGATATTCACTTACACCTTTTCTTATGACGTTTAATCTCATAAGTAATAATCTCACCCGTCTATGTTCCCTCTTCCTTTGATTTACCCTTTAGCAAATCAAGATGTATACGCCCCTTATAACCCAACCATATGGTTTTTAAACATTATATACGCTTCATATAAATCCCAAACTCTTTATTGTCACTGTAAATACAACGGTGCTTTTCCACTTGGGCGTTCTCAATCGCTTCTGAATTAGAAATCCTAAATCCTCCTTATCCTCAATGCGTCATTCAACACGCCGTGACAAAACCAACATTATTAGTACTTATATCGTAATTTACTAACAACGGGCTCTAATGGCCGTACATCATAATTTACTCTTTGTAACTTCCCGTTATAACTACGTACTCCCATAACGATAGAGGTATCCAAATCATGAACGAAGGGCCACACATTTCCTTACAACCAACCTTACGCTAAGTTTCATGCGTGGGGTGTCTCGCAAAGCGAAATCCAAACAAGGAACCCCCCGATACACTACTACCTAACATTGTTGGTCATCGGAATCCGTTAAGCCCTGTCCATAATATATACCCCTACACTCTCGTCTTTTAACAACAAAGTTTCATCTCAGTTCGCAATTATACATAAACAAATAACTCCTTCTGAAAGACGCTTTTCTCTATACAATGATGGAAATCACATTTCATATACAACATGCGAGATATTTGGGACCCTCAAATTCTCGTCCCCAGACACACAACTATGAGTATAAACTTCCAAATCTCTAACGGGTGATAAAACAATGCACTCTTTTTGTTACGACCTCTCTATCGTTAATTATAAGAACCAACTAACTCTTTGTTGACTAGTAAATAAATTACATACAACTCATAACAATGAAATCCCTACGCATACTGGGATTAAATATCCGAGACCATTATGCCCACTTGAAATCATAATCTGTATATATATTTATATATATATACGCACGAAATTACAATTGCGAGCCCGGCTCTCTCACAGATGGGGCCTCGCCAGAACAAAACATGCTACCCCGATGTAGTAATCCCAATAAACTTGCAATACCAGCACACTATCTGTCACACCGCAAACCCAATATCCATACTAATCATTTATTATTAGAATAATTAAATCATAATCTAGAGCCCATTGGAAATATAATTCATCTATCCATATTTTACTGTATAATGCGCATAATCAACATAATATTATTATTGTGCCATAACGAAATCAATATCAGAGTCATAATTTAAGCGGACATACAATACTATGATTAACTACGATAAAATTTCACAATCATCAACTCAATCCATACTAACGCAAAATATACATTGTGTGAGTAAATTAAAATCTTCAGTGTGACAATGATAAAATCCCCACATTTAAACCCCGGCTCCTTCCAACGGTGCAACTCTCAAAGTTACCGGTCATATGGTATTCTAGTTGGCAGCATAGAAACCTGAAATTGTTAAAATATAACTGTAAGCATTAAGCTTAGTGAGGTACTCCTTCCCTACAATGTAATAACAATTCTATATAGAATAAGTGGATATAAAATCCGAACAATCCTGCCCATTGGCAATAACAAATCCTGGAACATACGTTCCAACAAATCATTGGATCTTTGTCCAATTCCAATCCTGGATCATAAGACCCAACCAATCCTGGATATTTTAATATCCAAACAAATCCTGAATACCGAAGTATTCAAACAAATCTGCTCTTAGAGCTATATTCATATTTATATATGAAACAAATCATAAGTACACTCACCTTGACAGTTTAACTGGATTTTCCCTTGCCTTTATCCTGTACTTGTTCAATCAGCTCTTCTTCCCTTCCTATCATTCTCACAATATTAGTATCATCATAAGAATATTAATAGTCCAAAGAATAACTTCAATCATAACTCAATTCATAAGCATCATATTATTCAATTCAAATCATTCATTAAAATGAAGTCCCATCTAGACTCAGGTTCTGATATCTAACATATTCAAATTACAGCCCAAACCCTTTTTAATTATTCTTGGTAATCCAATCCTTATTATATCATGTTTCCAAAACAAAAGACGGCACATCATTCCGAGTTTCCTAGAGCAAAATAAGCCTATTTCTTCACTACATAGCAAATCTGCCCTATAGGCTCTTTTATCGTTCATTCAACTTCCAGGAATTTTCATGATTTTTCTACATCATAAATTTCTATGATATTTCACCCAACATCAGTAAACACATTGAAAAATATAAGATTAAAGTTTCATAATTTTTAAGGTTCGTTTGCTATGTCAAGAAAAACACCGAACACATGGCGGGCATATTTTCACCCTTAGGGCAGATTTCTTACCCGAACTTCAAACCCTCACCAAGGACTCATTTGTTGGTATTTTCACATGATTTTCGGATATGTCATACATATATGAGTCCAGGTTAATATCCAATTGGAAGCAATCGATTCCAGTAACTATACAAAAATATATGGAAGTTTGAATAAACAAAGTTTCTAAACAAAGCAATCTTAGGGTTTTGTACATTCAACTTAACTTAAACTTGCATATATCCATACATATGCACCCAAACATGAAAGTTCAATAAAAATCAAGGATTTATATCATATAAATCGTAAATGAAAGAAAAAATAGCAAGATTCATGGTTGGAATTACCTTAGGGGCTTTTTCGTAATTTCCTATGAATTTTCTTCAATTTTCTCCTCACTTTTTCTTCCTAACTTCCAACTTCTCTTTCCTTAGGCTTAAAATCTCTCATGGCTGCATTTTGGCTGAATAAAGAGGTAATTCTAAGGGTTTGAGGTCGGCCAAAGCCACCACCCTTCCCAACCAATGAGAATAAAACATTTGTTGCCATATTAAGACAAAATACTACTTAACGGATGGACTACTTTGCCCTTGTTTCGTAATTTTGGTATAACTTCTCACTCGAACCTCCGTTTCATTCACCGTTTGTTGTGTTACAACCATAACTCACTTGTCTACAATTATGTAGTTTTCACCTCAAGTCAATTGTTATGTCATAAAGGTCAAAACTAGCCTTAAACATGGACATTCCTATCGAAACCTTCAAATTTTGTATTTGTAACTAATTCGACATTTCATGCTTTTTGGAGGTAGGATTAGACTAAACATAATAAATTAACATCACATATATTAATAACACACTAATCATATCACACAAGCTAGGCATGATTTACATATAATTAATCATAATTATATTCGGGTTGTCACAATTCTCCCCCTGTTAGGAAATTTCGTCCTCGAAATTGACATACCTTGGTTGTCCGAATCAAACAAATAGGGATAACGCATTTTCATGCTATCCTCACTCTCCCATGTAGCTTCTTCCATGGAATGCCTTCTCCACACAACTTTCACAAGTGGGATCACCTTTGATCTTAATATTTGTTCTTTCCTATCAACGATAGCAAGCGGTTCTTCCACGTAGCTCAAATCTTCCTTCAACTCAATAGGTTGTTCCACCAATACATGTGAAGGGTCTGCTACATACTTTCTCAACATAGAAACATGGAAAACATCATGTAACCGAGATAATTCTGGTGGTAACGCTAACTTGTAGGCAACCATCCCGACTTTCTCAAGGATTTCATAAGGTCCAATGTAGCGTGGACTTAATTTCCCTTTCTTTCCAAACCTCATAACTCCTTTCCATGGAGATATCCGAAGAAACACATAATCCCCTTTCTGGAATTCCAAATCTTTTCGTCGTTTATCCGCATAACTTTTCTGTCTGCTTTGAGCTATTCTCATTCTATCTTGAATAATCTTCACTTTTTCAGTGGTGACTTCAATTAATTCTGGACCCTCTATCTTCCTTTCACCAACTTCACCCCAACATATCGGTGTGCGACATCGTCTACCATACAAGGCTTCATATGGAGCCATACCAATAGTAGACTGAAAACTATTGTTATATGCAAATTCTATCAAAGGCAAATATTCATCCCAATTACCTTTGAAATCAAGCACACAAGCTCTAAGCATATCTTCCAAAATCTGTATTGTCCTTTCAGACTGCCCATCTGTCTGGGGGTGAAAAGCCGTACTAAACTTCAAGTTAGTACCCATAGCATACTGCAAGCTATCCCAAAATCTGGATGTAAAAGTAGGGTCCCTATCTGAAACAATAGATACCGGTGCTCCATGCAATCGAATAATTTCATTAACATACAATCTAGCATACCTATCAACTGTATACGTAGTCTTGACTGCTAGAAAGTGAGCGGACTTTGTCAATCTATCCACCACTACCCAAATCGAATCTGACCCCTTCTGAGATCGAGGAAGCCCAACCACAAAATCCATCGTTACATGATCCCATTTCCATTCCGGTATCGGCAATGGCTTAAGCAGACCAGTAGGTTTCTGATGCTCCACTTTCACTTGCTGACATATAAGGCACCTCGCAACAAAATCAGCTATTTCCTTCTTCATATTATTCCACCAATAATGCTCCTTTAAATCCCTATACATCTTAGTGCTACCAGGATGCATAGTATAAATGGAATTATGAGCCTCATCTAAAATTTCCTCTTTCAATCCACACACATTAGGCACACACAACCGATGCTTATACAATAGAGTGCCATCATTCACAATACAAAAATCTTCAGACTTACCATCTCGGAGATCTTGTCGTTTCTTCTCAAGGAAAGGATCTTGACTTTGCAAATCATGAATACGGGTAGCTAACAAAGGCCTCACGCTTACATGAGCAAAGAATCTGTCCCCATCTGCTAGCTGCAATTCCACTCCCATCAATCTCAACTCCATAATATGAGCAACTCTAGCACATCGAATACACGATAACCTGCCTGAAGCCTTTCTACTCAAAGCGTCTGCAACTACATTTGCCTTTCCTGGGTGGTAGTGAATTGTACAATCATAATCTTTAATTAACTCCATCCACCGCCTCTGCCTCAAATTCAACTCCTTCTGAGTAAACAAATACTTAAGGCTTTGATGGTCAGTAAAAATTTCACATACCTCACCATATAGATAATGACGCCATAATTTCAAAGCAAATACAATAGCAGCAAGTTCCAAATCATGTGTAGGATAATTACGTTCATGTGTACGCAACTGCCTAGAAGCATAGGCAATAACTTTACCATGCTGCATAAAAACACAACCCAACCCCTGATGTGAAGCATCGGTATAAACAACAAAACCATCTCCACCATGCGGAATAGTAAGAACAGGTGCGGTTACCAACCTCTTTTTCAATTCATCAAAACTATTTTCGCAATCAGAATTCCATTCAAACTTAACATCTTTCCGAGTCAGTTTAGTCATTGGTAAGGCAATCGAAGAAAATCCCTTAATAAACCTTCTATAATACCCAGCTAAACCCAGAAAACTCCTCACCTCAGTCACATTATCGGGTCTCTCCCATTTCACAATAGCCTCTACCTTTTTAGGATCAACACATATACCATCTCCAGAAATAACATGGCCTAAAAATGCAACTTGTGATAGCCAAAATTCACACTTGCTAAACTTGGCATACAACTTCTTATCTTTCAACAGATTCAAAATAGTTGTGAGATGCTTTTCATGTTCAACCATATCATGGGAATAAATCAGAATATCATCAATAAAAACTATCACAATTGAATCAACAAAAGGATGCAGTACCCGGTTCATAAGATCCATAAATACAGCTGGAGCATTAGTCACCCCAAAAGGCATCACAAGAAATTCAAAATGACCATACCGAGTACGGAAAACGGTTTTAGAAATATCACTTTCCTTCACCCTCACCTGATGATAACCCGATCGCAAGTCTATCTTTGAAAACACTTTAGCACCCTGCAACTGATCAAACAAATCATCTATACGAGGTAAAGGATACTTGTTCTTAATTGTAGCTTTATTCAGTTGCCTATAATCAATACACAAACGCATGGTACCATCTTTCTTTTTCACAAATAAAACTGGCGCACCCCATGGAGATACACTAGGTTGTATGAACCCCCTATCAAGTAAATCTTGCAATTGAATCTTGAGTTCTTTCAACTCAGCAGGTGCCATTCTATACGGTGCCATAGAAATAGGGGTTGTCCCTGGTGCTAATTCAATACTAAATTCAACTTCTCTTTCTGGAGGTAACCCTGGCAACTCACTAGGAAACACTTCAGGAAAATCCCGTACAATAGGAACATCGACTAATTGTAAAGCCCCCTTCCTAGTGTCAAGAACATATGCAATAAAACCCTCACAACCCTTACTCAATAATTTCCTCGTCTGAATAGCAGAAATGATGCAACTGGGAACAATTTTCCTTTCCCCCACAAATTTAAATTCAGGCTCACCAGGCATATTAAAAACAACTTCCTTACGGAAACAATCCATGGATGCATGATATTTGGATAGCCAATCCATTCCCAGAATTATATCAAAATCAGAAATATCCAATGGAAGTAGATCTATAACTGTATCTCTAGACCCCACAGTCAAAACACAATCATGAAAAACATATTCAGTTACAACCATATCCCCCATAGGCATATAAATACCCAACCCCACATCTAAACGAGCACACGGTATATTCAGGTATATGGCAAAAGCATAGGACACAAAAGAATGTGTGGAACCAGGATCAACCAAAACATAAGCACTTCTATCACTAACAGAAAGTGTACCTGTCACCACATCTGGCGTAATCTGAGCTTCTTTCATCGTAAAGACTCGTCCACCTGGCCTGGAACCACTAGCTTGTCCTCTACCCACACTCTTCACTGTACTGCCTGGAGATAACATTCTGCTTGCTACTTCACTATGTGCTGCTGGAGTCTGTGCCAATTGCGGACAATTTTTCTTAATATGCCCCACTTGATGACAATGGTAGCATTCCAATCCCTTAAGCTTAGGACACTCAGATTTATAATGTCCTTCCTCTTTACAAAAGAAACATGTAACACCTCCTATTGGGGCCTCACCTCTCCCTGACTTTCTGGCTGAACCAAAAGATCCTCCACCCCTGGTATCTCTACCAAACCTCCCCTGACCTCTACCACTATCTCCACCACCTCTCTGAAATTTATGAGGTTCCACCTTAACACTTCCACTCTCACCTCCCCTATACTGAGATGCGTCGAATCTACTTTTCTTAAAACTCTCTCTGCTCGCCACCCCTTGGTTCATTTGCCTTTCTGCTATCATGGCTTTGTTTACCAGAGAAGCATAATCTTCTAACTCATAAGTGGCTACTCTATTTTGAATAGGCAAAATCAGTCCATCTTGAAACTTACTACATTTATCTTCTTCCTCCTGCACATACTTAGTAGCAAATCTAGACAAAGCAGTAAATTTAGCATCATACTCCCTCACAGACATGTTCCCTTGGGTCAAATTTATAAACTCCCTCAGCTTCTCCCTCCTATAGACCTTAGGGAAATACTTAACATACAAAGCTTTAATAAATTCAGCCCAAGTAATAACATCAGTACCTTCCATCCTGGGCACCAAATGGTTGCTGGCTTCCCACCAATATTTCGCCTCTCCTTTGAGCTTAAACACAGCTAGATTCACTTTCTGGTTATCTGGAACCTTCATAACTGCAAAGATAGTTTCTAGATCCCTGACCCACATCTCAGCTTCCGTAGGTTCAACTGACCCTGAATATTCTGGAGGATTCAACTTCAAAAACTTCTCATGCATGGAATCTTTCATTTCCTTCCTTGCCTCTTTCTCAATCCTGGCCACAGTCTTGGATTCTAGATATCTAGCCTGTTGTTCTGCCATTTGCGCCATATTTCTTTCTTGTTGCTCTGCCATCCTCATCATTGCCTGCGCCATTATTTGCATCTCTGTAGGCTGCTCTTGCTCTCTAGCCCTTCCAGCAACACTTTGCTCCACTTCAGTATTCTCTGTACGAGAAGCGACTCCCTCTTCTCTAGGTTGTCCATTCCCAGGTTCCATCTGGAATTATCTGTAATACAATAAAATTCTAACAACCAATATAAACAGTTTACAGTACTAAACTATTTGTTAGTATATAAACAATTCAATAATATCAAATCAATCAATAACTGCCATCTAATCGTCACACACGTCCAGAATTAATAACCTAGACGCTCTGATACCACTAATTGTCACACCCCAAACCCAATATCCATACTAATCATTTATTATTAGAATAATTAAATCATAATCTAGAGCCCATTGGAAATATAATTCATCTATCCATATTTTACTGTATAATGCGCATAATCAACATAATATTATTATTGTGCCATAACGAAATCAATATCAGAGTCATAATTTAAGCGGACATACAATACTATGATTAACTACGATAAAATTTCACAATCATCAACTCAATCCATACTAACGCAAAATATACATTGTGTGAGTAAATTAAAATCTTCAGTGTGACAATGATAAAATCCCCACATTTAAACCCCGGCTCCTTCCAACGGTGCAACTCTCAAAGTTACCGGTCATATGGTATTCTAGTTGGCAGCATAGAAACTTGAAATTGTTAAAATATAACTGTAAGCATTAAGCTTAGTGAGGTACTCCTTCCCTACAATGTAATAACAATTCTATATAGAATAAGTGGATATAAAATCCGAACAATCCTGCCCATTGACAATAACAAATCCTGGAACATACGTTCCAACAAATCATTGGATCTTTGTCCAATTCCAATCCTGGATCATAAGACCCAACCAATCCTGGATATTTTAATATCCAAACAAATCCTGAATACCGGAGTATTCAAACAAATCCGCTCTTAGAGCTATATTCATATTTATATATGAAACAAATCATAAGTACACTCACCTTGACAGTTTAACTGGATTTTCCCTTGCCTTTATCCTGTACTTGTTCAATCAGCTCTTCTTCCCTTCCTATCATTCTCACAATATTAGTATCATCATAAGAATATTAATAGTCCAAAGAATAACTTCAATCATAACTCAATTCATAAGCATCATATTATTCAATTCAAATCATTCATTAAAATGAAGTCCCATCTAGACTCAGGTTCTGATATCTAACATATTCAAATTACAGCCCAAACCCTTTTTAATTATTCTTGGTAATCCAATCCTTATTATATCATGTTTCCAAAACAAAAGACGGCACATCATTCCGAGTTTCCTAGAGCAAAATAAGCCTATTTCTTCACTACATAGCAAATCTGCCCTATAGGCTCTTTTATCGTTCATTCAACTTCCAGGAATTTTCATGATTTTTCTACATCATAAATTTCTATGATATTTCACCCAACATCAGTAAACACATTGAAAAATATAAGATTAAAGTTTCATAATTTTTAAGGTTCGTTTGCTATGTCAAGAAAAACACCGAACACATGGCGGGCATATTTTCACCCTTAGGGCAGATTTCTTACCCGAACTTCAAACCCTCACCAAGGACTCATTTGTTGGTATTTTCACATGATTTTCGGATATGTCATACATATATGAGTCCAGGTTAATATCCAATTGGAAGCAATCGATTCCAGTAACTATACAAAAATATATGGAAGTTTGAATAAACAAAGTTTCTAAACAAAGCAATCTTAGGGTTTTGTACATTCAACTTAACTTAAACTTGCATATATCCATACATATGCACCCAAACATGAAAGTTCAATAAAAATCAAGGATTTATATCATATAAATCGTAAATGAAAGAAAAAATAGCAAGATTCATGGTTGGAATTACCTTAGGGGCTTTTTCGTAATTTCCTATGAATTTTCTTCAATTTTCTCCTCACTTTTTCTTCCTAACTTCCAACTTCTCTTTCCTTAGGCTTAAAATCTCTCATGGCTGCATTTTGGCTGAATAAAGAGGTAATTCTAAGGGTTTGAGGTCGGCCAAAGCCACCACCCTTCCCAACCAATGAGAATAAAACATTTGTTGCCATATTAAGACAAAATACTACTTAACGGATGGACTACTTTGCCCTTGTTTCGTAATTTTGGTATAACTTCTCACTCGAACCTCCGTTTCATTCACCGTTTGTTGTGTTACAACCATAACTCACTTGTCTACAATTATGTAGTTTTCACCTCAAGTCAATTGTTATGTCATAAAGGTCAAAACTAGCCTTAAACATGGACATTCCTATCGAAACCTTCAAATTTTGTATTTGTAACTAATTCGACATTTCATGCTTTTTGGAGGTAGGATTAGACTAAACATAATAAATTAACATCACATATATTAATAACACACTAATCATATCACACAAGCTAGGCATGATTTACATATAATTAATCATAATTATATTCGGGTTGTCACACTATCGGTATAATCATATATATAAAACAATAATTAAGATCGTATCATACTCGTATAACACAGCACTAAAACGAGTAATTTCGATAAAGCATAAACCGCTATTAATATACCCACTCATCCTCCGCGGATGACAATAAAAGTAACCCCCACACTATCAGGGAAAATGTTCTTATATATAATAAACTTACTGATATACTCACTAAACTCGACTCTCAAGTGAAAATACAATTGTAACAAATGTAGTAACTCATTCATGCCACAAATAACATGCATCCTCATCCGAGGATATAACTCGTACTTCTATCCTAATAATCGTCCCGACTGCTCAAATGGTTCTTGGACTTACCACACATGTCTGTCCCAAACCGGATATTTCAATAACTGTTGCCCTCGCCAGGCACAATACCTTGATCCCTACTCTTGTATCGGGAAATTTTTTATAACGCACGGGTTTTACTCCCCACAGAAATACCTCTACACATACTCCACTTATCTTTTGTCTCACAAATCATGTTGAGGTGGTCCATCTCTTGGACGTTGGTAGTCTCGACTCTGAAGACTATCTCCATTGTTCCCTTAGCTTGATGTACCTAAGGAACACACTACTAGTTTTCCACCTCTCTTACTGAAATTACCATCGCTCGGTAGTAATTCCGCTATCGAATTATTTTAACGGTTTCTCCATTGGGTCTTCCTCCTTGTGGTGTTTCTCTAACACCATTTTCCCAGTCTTATTCTATAAAAATTCTTCGATTTTTGTATCTCCCTACCCAAGGGAACATTTACCTCCAAATTTACACCACGCGATATAATTACTATTTGTCTTTATCATCCAAGCAGAATTCCCCATAAGAGCTAACAATTCTTCTTGTATGTAGATTCTCCCTTTAATTTCCCCTTCTCCGTTTCACCTACTTCACCCGGTGTAGGGTTCACTAAATAATTTTATTTCTTCTCACAAAGTGACCTCTGTTCGGCCCTCTTATGTGAGTTCAGAATAACATTCGCCTTTCAACCTGAACATCTGATGAAGGAACTTATTGTCAAACCATACGTGTACACCCTCTCGACATCCCATTCCACTTTTAAGTGGGTTGCTTGTTTCTCACCATTGAATCTCCGCTCTTACGAGTCAAGGAAAAATTTCTTTAAATTTTCACTCTCAATTGGTCATATCCTGACATATGTCCAAGCCTTTGGATACATTGCGTTTGTTTGGCTAGCACATGCCGTCTTCGCCTTTCGAGTATTGCTACTGCTGGTTCTCTTCAATGTTACACCTAACTCTTTATCTCCCATTTCAACCTTGTTGGATGTGTCTAATTTGACCCCATTCCTACTATAGCTGTACCCGGAAGTCTCAAGTCGCGCCTTAGCCTTCTATATCATCTCGGTCACCCCTCTTTAAATAAATCAATTAACCTCAATATATATTTGCCTCTTGCTGTTCACCCAACTGTCTTCGCCCGACGTATTATATTGTTCGGCATACGAATACACCCGATCGCAATACGATTCGCTATATATACATCATAGCATGAGAACGAAATTTTACTAAAGGAATCAACAATCCTAAACATAGGGCTCTATATCAAAGAAAGTTACGCTGGAAGCATAATAGGCCGCACAGATCCTAAAGGACACTAGAACCTGATGCTCTGATACCACCTGTGACACCCCGACTAATTAAATAGCGGGTAGCTACTCCTTTATTAAATTAATTCAAAATGCCAAGTTGGTTCAGTTAATAGCATCACTGTCGAAAACATTTAATGATTACTAACCACCTAGTATTCAAAAAGTAAGTTGTCAAATTTTAAATTAAATCTGATTAACATACAATAAAAAAATTATGAAAGAATAACATAACCATTCACCATAAAGAAGCACTAGAATAATCAACAAATAATAATAAGTCTGGAGGAAATACTCCTCACAACAATCCCACAACTGAAATAAATAGAACAGTGTACCCTCAATTAATTACATGCCAAAATCGGAATAACTGAAATATGAAATGTCTCTAAATAGAAATGGGCGACATGCCCTACAAATGATGAAAATGAATATGGAGTCAAGACTAGAAAAGGAGGCGTCTACTATCAAGGCCCTGTAACTTCCACAACAGCTACAGCTCGTCACCTGAATGGAAATACTATGCATGGTGTCCTTGTGGCTGGGCACCTAAAACGTTTTTACAAAAATAAGATTTGGAGGAAAATGGGTCAGAGCCCGATGTGAAAACAGTTTAAAAGTTTAGCAAGTGATTTAAATTACAATTGAACATCACATATTATAAACACGTTAATTGCGTACTCTCACATGAGTTCCTTGCCTCTCCACTACTGTGCACGTCTAACGTATGCCTTTAACCCATCCTAGTTATGCCACTATCAATCTAGTTTATACCACTCCTGCCTTCGCATTCAAACATAGAGTATCTACACATAACCCCCAATTAAGCCATATTTATAACCCATGTTCACGTTCGTTAATTTACTTATCTCAAGTGTTAGTTAAATTCTCATTTTTAACCCATTCGCATATCTTAGCCAATCACATCTACTAAGCAACAATGAACCCATCACAATTACATAAGTACATCACTCTCAGTACATAAATATATATATATATATATATATATATATATGGCACCCCTAGGCTAAGCTGCGGTGCACGCATACTCTGCTATCAAATCCATGTACATCACGTACGTAAGGATCACGTGTTCCGAATCACTCAGGAACCATTGAAATACAAATCACACATATTGGAGGCGAACATAGTTCACATACCCATGGGTCACGCACATACCTACGCTCCCAAGGTCAGCAGACTTATCCATTCAGCAATAAGCCCTTCCAAGCCCTATGTTCTGAGGTATAGATCTAAGGTACCCCCGAAGGTCACATCGAGACTAGACTATCCTCTTACGAACGACCTCCCGTGATAGCAAGTATGGTAGGTATGTTATACACATAAGAAATCCATACACTAGGCATTCACACAACCTAAGTAATCATATATCAATATAGATGTTCGCACATTTCATGTAGTTAATCTCGTACGTGGCAAATTTACTCCGAGTATTACATATAATATATATTCCGTTTGATAACTCTCTCGTCGTATCAATTTGGGTACTTAAACCTAACTCAAAAGGTTACTAGATTTCTTATTAATTTCAAATATTATCTCAGTACTTAAAGTCCCTCCGTTACTGCCCTTATCTTACATCATCCTCAATTCTCAATGTAGTTCCAATTCGAACGTTTTCTAACCGTACCTCACTCGGTAGACCCTCGTACGTAATATCAATCAATCCCATAAGTTATAGCGTTCTCCGATAACAACTAAGGCCCTACTGACTTTAATTAAGTCCCACACTATCATATTAATCTTCCTAATAACCAACATCGGATTTGGAATAATCATTAAACCTTAAAGAGAAACAATTGCCAAAATACAACAGGGGTCGATCGATCGATAAAAAGGGGTCGATCGATCGAACCTTCGATCGATCGACATTCTTGAGTCGATTGATCGATCAAGCAGGCATCAGCCCAGAAATCCTTAACAGTTACGGGTTTTCATTTTTTTACTCTTCTTAATCATTATTCTAACGTCCAAAACTCTCAAATGAATACACTAATCATCCTACTAACATGTTTACTTCTTTCCCCACGTTTTAGATTCATCAAATCAACATATAACATCACTTTCATGGATCAAATTACCCAAAAATCATATAAAACCTAGTTTTTCCTATTTCTTCAAGAACATCCCATAATTCCTTCAAATTTCGAAATTCTCTACTCATTACTCATAAATTCGTAGCTGTTATCTTCTCAAATATAAACCTACATGAAAGTCCTACCCAAATTATTATTTAAACCATTCAAAACCATTTAATTTTCATTATTCATGAGAAATCTCCAATTCTATAAAAACATGTAAAATATATGCTTTGAATCTTTGCAAGATAAACCACTTGCCTGTAAATTTGATGTTCTGATCCGTTGTTGTTGTTTAAGGGCTGGTCCTCTCTCCATTCCGGTCACAATTCCGTCCAAATTGGTGGTGGTGGGTGGTGGTTTTGGTTTGGGGACTCTTTGTAACCTCTCCTCTAACTCACGTAACTCCCCTATATGTTTTTGGCTGATCATGGCCCTAATGGCCTAACCAAAAATAAATAAATCAACACTAAAAATCGTGGGTCTTAATTCCTTAATTTTTAAAATTACCAAAATACCCTTCCGGGTTGCCGGTTTGGCCTAAAAATGCCCCGGGACCCAAACTAAACTCCCGGCTAGTGTTTTCTGACTATCTCTACCCTTCTGGACACGTTGGCACACTCAAAAAGCTCATACGGGTGACATAAAAATAAAATACTTTTAATTCAAATAATTACATTCCTGACGCGACTGTCACGTGCGTCCCAACTAAATTTCCCAAATTGTCGTATTTCAGTCTTGCGACAATTTTAATATTTTCAATATTCATATACTGCCATATATACACATTATAATCAAATACCAACTCACATCTCGTTAGTATTTTATTCGGATTAATTCTCAATTAATTCACATTTAATTTAATTAATCCCATAAATAAATATCCATAAAAGTACGGGGTATTACAACAGGCTATCGCAGTGATAGTTCAGACGGTCCTAAGAGACGCAGACATATGCCATCCTCTTAGAGACTTGGAATCTATGCTTCGCCTCAATATTGTTTGAGTATGTGTTAATACAGTTCGAGAGTGATTCTGAATTTGTATTCCCTTAGTACGAGTGATACAGGGATTGGATAGTAGAGTATGCCCGCACTGTAGTTTATTTGGGGGATGTTATGATATATATATATTTTATGAGTAGTTAATATATATATGAAATTCTGAAATCTGGAACTGCCTACTGTGATTTGATATGTAGGACATGGTTGATGACTCAAATTGTAAATACTTGTTTTGAGAAAGTATAATATGACACTGGAAAACTTTATTGATTTATAAAGTTAAAATGAGAACTTTGATTACTAATTGAAATATTCTTTTCAAACAATGGAATCGTTAAATTTTGAGTCCTACGAATAATCTAAGATAAGTTAAACTATTGGGAAAGGATAGCGTGATATATGATGAGTTGGACCACTGGGAAGGTTAGTGCGATAGGTGTGCACATTAGAAGAGAGGTGAGAATTTATCAAGAGAGTGTCGCACTAATATGTTGTTGCATTGGCCTGTATCAATTTAAATACTTGCTAAACAATTTTTAAATCTTATACACTATCGGGCTCTGACCCGTTTTTCTCTCTCTATCTCTCTCTTGTATATATATGTATGTATTACAGGTGCCCAGCCACAGGGGAGTCTTGCTTAGGATCCCTTGGAAGGAACGTGCTGCAGCTTAGGTGGGAGTTGCAGGCCATTTGCTTAGACGATTTCATTTACTTGATTCCACTCCTATGATTCTCAGTTATTGGAGCATGTGTCGCCCTTTCCACTATTTATCTGTTCTGTTGGGACATTTGTATTTCAGTTATTTCTAGTACTGTTACTTTGGGATTTATTCAGCATGTATGTTTTACATTTAGTTTTAAATGTTGGGATTTTGGATGTTGAATGTTTAAAGTAATTGGATTATGTTCCAGGATAATTGTTGTATGATTCTTACTTATTGAAAATGTGGTTAATAATTAAATAAATGAGTTTTTCTTTAAAAAAACAATTTGGTTATAAAGGTAAAAAAAAATGGTTTTAACACTTAGCTTAATTAATTAGGGTGTTAATTTGGAAAAGTTTATTTTTACGACAGTGATGCTAAGAATGAACCAACTGTTCTCCTTGATTTTAATTTAATAAAGGAGTGATCGCCCGGTATTTAATTAGGGGGGGTCACTACAACAAAAAACATCATTTATGTCAGTTTAAAAAGTGACGTTATGTCAGACAAATGTAAACTGATATAAATGATATTTATTTATGTCAATTTGACTTTAAAGTTATATTTTTATTCAATTTATGTAAAATGGAGATAAAAATAAACCATTTATCTCATTTTTATATATAAATAGCATAAATATAATGTTAATTATTTTAGACTTCAAGTCAAAACTGAATGGAAAAAGGAGCGGTTTTTTTTTTCACACTCCCGCTCCAAAAATTTTGTTCCTCTTTGGCGGATGGAGGCTCTCTTTCTACAACACACATCTCGGCCGCACGACTCTCTCTCTCTCTCTCTCTCTCTCTCTGGCCGCACGTCTCCCTTGACTCTCATCTTTGCGCCGGCCAAGCTCCATCGCAGGTAAAAAAGCTCTTGATTTAGTTGCTTCGATTTGTGTATATGTGTTCGTGTGTGTGCGATTTGTGTATATACTATTTGTTCTTGATTTTGTGTATGCGATTTGTGTATATGTGTTTGTGTGCTTGATTTGTTTATACAAGGTTTGTTCTTGATTTGTTTATACGGGGATTTGTTCTTGATTTGTGTGTGGGGGATTTGTGCAGGGGCGTCCCCATTAAGTCCTGAGTGGGTGAGGGCACACCCACATAATTTTTGGGATTTTTTTTATATATACAGTGTTCTTTTGAAATTATATGGGCCTTGGCGTAATTTTCGAACTAAAATGTAGCTGAAAAATGCTGTTAGATAACTCAGGAGCGACCTCTGTAATTATTTTAAAATCTTTTAGAAAAATCCACTTAGTTGTACAGCTCCTTGCGATATTTGGGCTCTTCTCATTTTAAAGAGGAAAAACCCTAACATTTAAAAAACCAATGTAGCAGCCTATATGCACACCACTGCTAAATTATGTGTTTCTTTTTGTGGTTTATCAAATACAAATTTCAAGTTTTGATGTCTTGATAAGTTATTTGGCTCTTTCTTTAATGGAAGTGGTAATCATTTTAATGGTTGTTGTCATGTCGTAGTTTGATTAGATTTGTAAAACAAACATTTACATCTGGAAATTTTCCTTTAAAACAATTTCTGTTAAAAATTTCCTTTACATGTCTTAGTTTGATTAGATTTGTTGGTGATTAGGTGCACATTCTTATTTTTGTTTGGGTATTGTTAAAATTAGTGGGGTGTTGTTAATATTAATTGGTTATTATTTTGCATTTCCAAATTTAGTTGGATGTTGTTATTTAGGGTTTGAAGTTGATTTGGTATTGTTCATTTAAATTAAGTATAAATTTTTTTATTTGGAGTTGTTGATTTTATGTATTATGATAGTATAATGGAAATTTGTACCAAATACAATCCTTAGAATTTCATTGAGATCAAATGAGAAAAAAAAATGTTTATGTTGATTTTGTATTTTTGGCACTTAATGCATGATATTTAACAATCATGTGGGTTTCATACATAGTTGTAATCACCCAAACACTGATAATCCGAAAGTACTTTTTTTTTTTGCATTGTTGTCATGTTTGTGGAGAGAGGGGTTAACTAATCACCTATGTTTAATATGTATGTTAATATTTTATTGAGAATCGTGTACCAGTTAACTTTTACCACCTGGATTACTGATGATAATCATATCCTCCATTAAAGGAGCTCTGTTTTGTAGTATCTTCCAAAATTACTTCGCTATATCTATTTCTCTATGATGTTTTTGGGCAAATGACAAATATAAAAAAGATAATGAAATTAGGAAATTGTGTAAAGTATATTAAAGTTGTTTGTTAAGCCTTATTCTTAGTTTTAGAAAGCACAATTCCATATATTTGTGGGCATGGAATTGCTATTGAAATGAAGTGAATGGTACCATATATTGAAATTCTAAATAAGATAATTCACATTAGGGAACCGGTAATTGCTACAAATGATGAAGTAAGAGAGCACTAAAATTAGCAATGATTTGTAACTCATTACCACTAACTGATCAATATTACAGATTCGCAATATTTTTATTTTTATGTCGTCACTTGTAAGAAGTTTCAGAGCCCTTGTTTACTTTTATAGGTGTTAAAAGATGCTCAATACCTAATTCCAATACAATATAACACATCTTATTAAAATCCAGTATGGTGCTTGTACATGAAATTTTGAACCCCAATTACACTGTCATTCGACATTTGCTCACTACTGTTTTGACGTAGCAATGCGTATACAAACATTTAGATAAAGATGTATTGGAAAAAGGAATAATGTACAAAGCCTATTGATGACAAGGTGATAATAACCAAGTAGAGAGTTGAAATAAGATTCAAAAATCATGTTTTTATAGTATCCCCATTAAACTCAGATATTCATTGGATACCAAAAGATTTCCATTACTCCATGAATAGAAGGTGTTTAGGTATAATAATTTCAGGTGACTCGCTACAGTTGTGTTCTTGTCCGTATGAATAGAAGGAAATTTTTTGTACCATAGGGTGTGTTCGATATGTTAAAGTTTTGGTTTTGAAATTTCAGGTGACTCGCTACAGTTTTGAAGTTTGGTTTTAGTATGTATATCATATACTCGCTAATGCCTCACTCGTGTGCTTTCATTAATTTTTCGCACTGCTTCATATGTTCTTGTCCCATGATTATACTATGTGCTTTCATTATATTATAGGTATATAATCGCTAATGGTTGTTGCTTGTATGTATAATATGTATAACATCATAGTATAATTTTTATAATAATTTTGTGAATTGAAGTTCTTCAATGATTGGAATTGGTTTTGGTTGTATAGTGTTTGTGTGTTGTGTTAGTGTTCTTGAGTTGGTTAGTTATAATTGATTGAGTCTTATTACTGTTAGGTGTTGGTGTATTTGGTAGTTGTTTTGATAGTTTTAGAGGGATATTATGCTTTCTAAAATATTTTCTAATGGTGTGAATGTATTATGTTGTATGATATTACATTATGTTTAACAATTACATATCTTTTATTGCTTATATCTCACTCGTGGTGGTTTACAGACTTAGGCCAGAATGGACAGGTCTTGGATGAGTAAGGACAGATTATCAAAAGAATACATAGAAGGTGTTGATAATTTTCTTGGGGTTGCTCAAAATGCCTCCTTGGATGAGAACTTCATACGATGCCCTTGTAATCAATGTGAGAATAGATTAAAAATGGGTGTTAAAGAAATCAGACAACATTTGTATAGTTCGGGTATCGATCCGAATTATACTGTATGGAAATGGCACAGAGAGGAGGATCATCGTGAAATAATGCCGGATGATAATATGGGTGATCCTGTCTGTGACGATCATAATATGGATACCATGGAGGATGTTGAAGAGTTGATTGACATGGTGGAGTCTATAAAAGAAGACTTCATAGGAAATGCATAAATTTTTCAGAAGTTGCTTGTAGATGCGGAGAAGCCATTGTATGAAAGATGTAAAAAGTATACAAAGTTATCTGTTATCGTCAATCTATTCAATCTTAAAGCAAAGAGTGGGATGTCCGATAAATGCTTTTCAAATATGCTGTCAATCATTGCCGACATGCTTCCGGATGACAATATATTGCCTTCATCCAATAATGAGGCAAAACGTTGCTTATCGGTATTTGGAATGGACTTTCAGAAGATACACGCATGTCCTAATGACTGTATACTCTATAGAAAAGAGTATAAAGAAGCTGTTGAATGCCCTACTTGTGGAACATCCAGGTTCAAACAAAAGAAGAATTTGAAAGAACAGAAAAGGGATGAGGGGAAACGAGGTGTTCATGCGAAAGTGTTATGGTACTTTTCACCCATTCTGAGATTTAAAAGGTGGTTTCAATCTGCAGAGACCGCTAAGTCTTTGACATGGCATGTAGATAATAGAATTGTTTATGGTTTGTTGCGTCACCCAGCGGACTCACCAACTTGGAAATTATTTGATGAAAAGTGGCCCAATTTTGCAGCAGAACCAAGAAATCTTCGGTTAGCACTATCAGCGGACGTAATTAATCCTTATAGTTCCCTTAGTAGTAAGTACAGTTGTTGGTCGGTTATGTTAAACACATATAACTTTGAACCGGAATTGTGTATGAAGAGAACGTTTACAATGTTGACTATGTTGATATCGGGTCCAAAACAACGGGGAAAAAATATAGATGTTTATTTGGATCCGTTAATAGAATATCTGAATACCTTATGGCATGAAGGAGTTAAAGCCTACGACGCCTTTCGACAAGAATCTTTTACTTTGAGGGCAATACTGTTGTGGACAATTAATGATTTTCCAGCATATGGATATTTATCTGGAAGTGTTGTTCATGACTATAATGCTTGTCCAATACATTATTATTATCTTTTGCACAAAACAACCATTAGAATTGAGGTCACAAAACATACAAACACACAATACATTGTGATTTATATCTAATTACATACATTAACTCCAAAACCCATCAGAGAACATTCACCCCAAACAAACAATAGCTAAAAGAGTCTGCAAGCCTGCAGTCGATTTCAATAAGTTGCTTTCCTTTTTTCTGTTTTAAAACCCTCAACCAGAAAAAAAGGATCATTTCGTGCAGTTTGAACCGGCGATCGAACCGCCATCTCCCTTACTTATTCTCTTTATCAGTTAGGCTCCTTCCTCTTTTTCTATCCCCATCTCCTGCCCGAACCTGGTCTGAATAGGCTATCTCAACTGGAAGCTGACATAGTACTTAGAACTAAACTAATCAATAGGCATATCTCAAATCTTCTACATGAACCATATATCTAAACCAAATGAAAACCACCTCAATAGGTGGTTGCATTTGGTCAAAGCCTCTTTAGATTGATTTTAAGACGTGTATTCAACATCTTTCTTTTTCAGATCAAATTTGATATTGATCCGAACAGCAAGAGGATGGTGTTATCCTCTATGGGTTGCAGTTGGAGAGCGTTCAAAACAAACCTCACGAGACTTTGGATTAGACCATTGAGACACCAACGCGAGCTTCTCAAACATCCTCCTCCAAAATACGAGAAATTCATTAGTCCAGATGTGTGGACTGAATTTGTTTGCAACAGGCTAACCAAAGGATTTGAGGTCTAATTGAAAAAACAGTAGAAGATTTGTGTGGTACTTTTTGTTATTCTTTTCTAATTTTTTGCTTTGATTTATAATATTTTAAGTGAGGTACAAAGGGAAAAGCGATTCAAGGTCACATACAATCATCGTATGAGCAAGAAGGGTTACATCGGTCTTGCTGAAGATTTGGTATGTTTTAGTTTGAATATTTTCATTAGATTTGTGATGGTTTAAACTTGAACATTGAATTATTCTTTAATAATATGATTTTTTGATTTACAATTGATACCAGAAAAAGAAGATGGGTTCGGAATATGAAGATGACAGAGCTTTCTTATGGTTGAAAGGTCGTGAAAAGAAAGATGGTGAATATGGAGATGATTCATTAAAAGAGGTGGCGGATAAAATGGTTAGTTTTTATAAATTACGACACGAGTTCCTTTATTTGGTGTTTTTTAGTGTATGATTTGTAATTTTGATAATATTTAGATGACATTCTGAATGATTGAATCTACTTCATTGTAGGCTGAATTGAAAAGACAAGTTAAAGATGGTAGTTTAATCACCGAAGGAAGTAATGATGTTCTTACTATGACATTGGGTACTCCCGAACACTCGAGCCGTGTTCAGGGGTTGCTTTCTGACATATAAAGCGTGAAAGTGAATACCCGAATACCCGAATAAAGTTGCTTCATATATGCGTGAAAGTGAAAATATAAAGCGTTCAAGTTCGGGTGGAAAAATTGCAACACAAACACTTTCTTCAAAGGTATAATGACACAAAGATAATTATACAAACACATACCATTAAGGTTTTGTGATTTTTGTTGTAATTGCAATTTGTTTTTGTGTTTCTTTGGCATAGTTCAAAGATAGTGGTGTAACACATAGTGAAAAGTTACTACATCAATCAGTAGCTGCTGTGAAAAGTAAGAAACCTTCTTCGATAGCTAGTGATAAAAGTACGAAACAAGCGTCTTCTTCAAAGGCAATGGGATCACATTTCTCGATGGTGATAACTTTGTAGTTTTACTTGGTTGGATTAGTAGGGTATTGAATTTTATGTAGTTTTACTAGGTTGGGGCCAATAAATTGCTCAATTTCAACACATTGCTAAATTTTTATGTGATTATGTTTCGTAATTTAGGTTAGAGAATGTAGGTTGGCTATTGGCAATAAAACTAACATCGTTGCCGAGGGGATCGTATTCGATAGGAATGGACCGAGCGAGAAAATTCATAATATAGCGTTGGGAGAAAACAATGTTCGGGTTTCCATTTCTAAAGTTATTTCTTCTAGTGCCATCCTCCCGATACCTGTTCCAAGTGAAATGTATTTTGTGAAAGAGGCTATTGGGTCATATGTTGCTTGGTCCAAAGAGTTAGTGTTGTTGGGATTTGAGGTAAGCCATTGGTTCTTATGTTTATCTATAATTTTGTGTTTGTGTTATGAATGACATTGCTTTCTGACATTTCACATGATTCAATGTAGAATGAAATGGAAGTTGGGAAAAAAGCAGGCCATGAGAAAGAGAATGATATCTTCGGTGAAAGTAGATGTGATATAGTAAACAAGAATGTTGATTGCGATTTGATAACCGCCTTCACCCATAATTTATTTATAATGAAGACGAATCAAATAACGATTCCACTGGAGAAAGAGATATTTGGAGAAGATAAGAGTCAATGCTATGTTTTTAAGAACGATTTGTTGGACTTTTGTGCATTGAAGCCTTTAGATGTAACGTGCATTGTTGCATACATGAGGTATAACTTGATTTAATCGTGTTATTTAAAATGCGTAGTGACTAATTTAGTTACTTACTTTTACAAGTTCTTGTATGATAAGTTTCAGTGCTCCCGAGAAGAGTTTCAATTCATCAATCCCGAGTCTTTCAATGGTACAAAAAATTTGGTTTAACTCGACTTACTGGAAAAAGGTTGGGGAATGCAAAAAAAAAGTCAGATTTGTTTCATCCCTTACAATCTCAAAGATATGTAAGTAGTTAGATTAATTTTTTCCACATGAATAAACAAATCTTTATTATATTCTGTACTATATAATTATGACAAAATTCGTTTTACAGGTTCCCTTGGGTATTGATTGTCATTGATTTGTCCACAAGAACTATTTATTGGTTGGATTCATTGAATATGGTACCCAGTGACAAAGATAATATGTATATCACTACGTGAGTATAATACAATTTTTAATTTTATTTGACATGCATTATGAGTGCATTATTATTGCGATCTCCTAATACACGTCTTTGAATTCTCTTTACATGTAGTGAGATTAACACATTGAACATCGATGGGAAAAGGCATAACGCATAATGGAGTTGTATTAAGGTAAATTTATCATATAGTTGTTGTTATATAACATGTATAGCTAAAATTTCAATCTTTACCCGTAGCTGGATTCCAGATAAAGAAAACTATAGGACCAAGCCCATTACCAGACACTATAGAGTGTACTCCATAAATTGTGTAGACGTTGCTCCCATTATCATGCCTTAATGCAAAAAGCATATTCTGGTGAATAGATGAGTAGAGGACCGCCGAATCAGAACCTTCCTAAAATAAGTATCATCAACCATTTGAATAAACATAAGAATAATTCACAAAAGCGTTGAATAATGAAAAGTTATCAAAAACTCGTGTCGTTAGTGAAATTGTCGAGTTTAGATCTTTCACAACCATTTCGAAAGTAGACTCTCATTGATGAACGTGGATGACTTGATCCTTGCCATGATGAACTACCATGAAGCGAGACATAAGTGAGGGAAGGAAAAAACGATCGATACACACGGTTGGAGGAAAATACGATCGATACATAAGTCCATATATATGCAACTGCATATATATGTAGCATATGCATATATATGCAGCTGCCTATATATATGAATATGTTGCATATATATGCAGTGCATATATATGCAGTGCATATATATGCAGTGCATATATATGCATATGCAACTGCATATATATGCAGCATATGATATATATGCAGTCCATATATATGCAACTGCATATATATGCAGTGCGTGTGTGCGTGTTTTTGTGTGTGTTTGTGTGCAATGGGTAAAGTTGAAGATCGTCACCCCATATCTTCTATTTTCCTAGTATTTGAGTAATGATTAGGCTTGAGTCTCCATAAGATTTCAATTTTGTGACTCCCATTTCTGAGGAAATTTCAAGACCTATGATGTAAGCCTCATATTCGATCATATTGTTAGTGCAATCGTAGGTGAGTTTGATAGATTTTAGGGTCGGCATAATTTGGGGGATATTGTGAGAATTTCCATGTTTAAACCTCTTTTATTGGAAGCCCATTGAAGTAGATATCCCATACTTGTTTGTAGCCTATTCAAAACAAAACTTTACTTTCATGTGTAGTGATGAGGGTAGTGGTCCCATGGGTGTATCTAGGCTCTTCCTAGTAAGAGACTAAAACTGTTCGGGACATCGAGTACCTTAAACTCAACGTTGCACTGGATGGGATTAATGATAAGTGTGAGGGTGATGGCTCTTAGGACTTCTCGACGAGTGTTGTCATAGGCACTGATGACGATAATTGGGGATGCAAACTTCCAAGTGATGTATCCCAAACAAATAGTTTTGCAATAGGGGAACATATGCTTTTTTCTTTTTGCAATAGCGGCTCTCTACCTATGCTTTTTGCTTAGTCTTTTCTAGACAGAGTAAGATATCTGTTATGGAAATAAGGCCGGTAGCAGGAGAAGTTGAATCCGGGATCATTACTTCGATCCATTTGAGGACTGGGGGCTATTTTGGGTCGATAGGAGATTTATTCTGAGTTCGATGGAGATCCCTGGATGTTGCATCAACTATCCAACGTACTGTCATGTTAGGATCAAGAGAGGGGGTATTACTCTGCCACTATTACGAGTATGTGATCGTCCTTTTGATAATCTGTAATCAGGGAGGCTTTGTATAGTTAGATAATATTTACTTGGCTTCCCAAATTTCATCATTAGAGGCAGGCTCTTCAAGATTTTCATCATCAAAGAGGTCTCGAATTTTCTCGAGTTTAGCTACTTATATATATATGATCATCATCAAACAACTTATATTTTCTCGAGTTCATCATCAAACAGCATATATATACTGTTATATATATATATATATATATAATATTTGTTGTTATATACTGTTATATATATATATGTATATATATGAAAGATTATTTAGGCACTTCGACAGCCGTGTACAAATTGTAATCAATTGGGTAAAACAGAGGCTACAAATGACAAAGACAGAAATAGGAATAAAATTATGCACAGGTAAAATAATACTAAATCTAATGGAAGTTACATTAGTAATTAATTGTAACAGGAAAAGACTCCCATCCACAAAAAGAAAATAAAAAATAATAATTTTATATTTTAAATGGAAGTGTCTAACTGTACTAAAAGTCACACTCATATTCATATCAAACTTCATTAATTAGAGAAAAACACGTGTACACACGCTAATTTAGACTCACACGATGAGTAACACTTAACATAAAAAACAATTGAACCACGAAGTTACGATCACTTAAAAGCATCCACTTATGAAAAGAACAACACCAAGACAAAAGTTATCGTCTAAAGATGAAAGTATCGAAATATGAAAATATTGAACTTCAAGAGTGATGTAAATAGTAGAATTTCACTCTAAAACGTAATGGGAATTTCCCTAAACAGAAGTTGATAGGGAAATGGGAATGGCTCAAAACCAAAGTTGGGATGAAAATGGGAATGGCCCAAAACAGAACTCAATCCTTATCGAGGTGTGGGGCATTTCTATAGTTGGACCTTATTCCCCAAACTAGCCTCTTCATCCTAACACTCCGTTTGCGATTTTTTAAACAGGTTAAACAATTACAATATGAATACTTGAATCATCATTTTTTCAAATTAAAGGAGGCACTCAAAACAGGAAGAGAACAAATCTAACATGATCCCCTGGGGCATTAATGTGTTTCACATGGCTTCCATCACAAAGGGAGAAGGATTCCAACACTTCTTAGTCAACAACCCCACTATTAGATACTAATAACAATACAAACAATAAACAACAACCCATTCTAATAAAAAAACTTTAAGAATTTAAACTTTATTTGAATTAATGATAACTGAATTACTCAGCTTTACGGAAAAACAGTAAAAGCATAATAAATCATCTAAATATTATAACAATCTCATCAATACATTAAAACTGTTAGAGAGAATAGATTCAATTCAACGGTCAAAGTGACTAAGGTGGTGCATTTTGGTAACTGTTCAATTTTTCTTCCATGCCACATGGGTGAATTTTAATCAACCCGAAAATCACTCTAAACAAAAATCAACCCAATCGTTAGTTCATACATATCAACAGCAAATAATGTTTCAAAATACAAAATGAATGGCAGTGCAATTTCACAAAAACTAAATCATGTAAAAACTCCACAAAAGAAAATAAACATACATTTGGGCCATTTCACAAATACCAAGGAGCATATAATTTCCGCTCACATCAAATATTATATATATATATATATATATATATATATATATATATATATATATATATATATAACTGCCAATGCTTCAATCGGTAATCAACTTAATTTTTAGACTCTCAACAACTCACATGTCTTTAATGATACAATATCCAAGAGTTTTTTTTTTTTGTAAGGAATAGACAAATGTTCAATTTTGCTATCATAAAGAATGAGGTAGTTGGCATATGGCCATGTGAATTTGGAATTTTGAAATTTAGTTTTTGAGTACAATGATTTTCAGCTAGATGGATGAGGTGCACTTGATAGTTTTGTTGTTGGAGTATTTTATATTTTTTGAATAGGGTGGATAGTCCTGTAAAGAGAGGAAATTTTGCCCAAAATTATTGTAGTTTTTACAATTATTTGTGCTGTATAAAAAATATTTTAGACTTGTACTCTTTTATTATTTGTTTAGTAATAATGTTTTGTGTTAACTAGTGCCCAATGCAAGGAAATGATACTCTTTATTGCGGATATTTTGTGTTGAAGTTCATGAAGTACTTCATGGAGGATCCTTCCATACCTTTTGAAATAAAGGTATGTTACCAATGTTCTCTTTTTGTCCTATTATATAAAATATTGTTTAGTTATTAACTATTATATACCGTAATAATAAATTCAGTTCTATCTTCAATTTTTTAGATGAGAAGATTGTCCGATAAAGTGACATACACGTTGAATGAACTAAATGAAGTTCAAATGGAGTTCATTGAGTTCATTACGGATTATATATATTCGGTATTTTCGAGTAATTGTATTTTGTTATGTTGTAATGACAATGTGTTGAGATGATTGTGTTTTGATGAAAACTATGTTGATTATATTTGATTGCAGAGTTATTCATTCTGGGTTGGATAGCGTCGAGAACAAATTGGATCGAATATTACGTTCGACAACGTCCTAGCTTGAGTATTATTTTGGATTGTGGTTCTTATGATGTAATTCACAATGCTAGTTTTTGGATATTGTGATGTATCATCACTATTTTTAGGATATTATCACGTAAATAACTAGACGTTAGCTAGTTTTTGGATAGCTAGTTTTTGGATATGATGTAACTTCACATCAATTTGATTCTAAATATCTTGATGTATATCAAGTTAGTGATATTTATGACCTTGGTTATTATCTATTTACAATGGTTGATTTGAGTTCAAATAATAGTTGTTTATTGATGGATTAATGATTTTTTTTTAAATTTTTTATATTAACATTTATGTCAGTTTTGAAAAAACTCTCATAAAATTATTAAAACTGACATAAATGTGATTTTATTTATGTCTGTTTTTTATGAAAATGTGATTAAAAACATGTTGATTGTTGTAGTTTTTATGTGTGTTCTTAAAAAATGAGATAAATGTGGTCTTAATTATGTCAGTTTTACGAACATTTATGTCAGGACTTTATATGTCAGTTTTGAAAATTTCTAAAACTGACATAAATGGTCATTTATGTCAGTTTTTGACTGACATAAATGACCATTTTTCTTGTAGTGGGTGTCACAGGTGGTATCAGAGCATCAGGTTCTAGTGTCCATAGGATCTGTACGGCTTATTTCGCTTTCAGCTTAACGTTTTTGCTATAGAGCCCTATTATATGATGGTTGTATTATTGCTTTCGAGTTTATGTCTTCAGCTATTTGAGATTTGTTAATGACTGTAGACTAATAAACTTCTTCACGTTTCAGATGCCTCCGAGACGTGCACCGAAGGATAGGCGTGCCCAGGTCGAGCAGCCAGCAGCTCCGGCAAAAGGCACTATGAATGCTAATGAAGTAGCCGCCATTGTTGCTCAGGCGGTGAATGCCGCGCTAGCGGTAGCTCAGCAGGCTCCACCCCAGATTCAGGCAGTGGCGCTAGTACCAGCACAGCTTCCATCTACATGGGAGAGAGTTAGGGATGCTTTTCAGAAGGCGCATCCCCCTGAGTTCTCTGGTAGCTCAGATATCGTCACAGTCAGCCAATAGAAGAAAGACATCCAGCGGCATCTTCGTATGTATGAGTGCACCGACGTGCAAAAAAGTTGTTGGTTTCCTTTAAGCTGGTGGGGGCCGCTTTGCAGTGGTGGGAGTCCACTACCACATTGGAGGAGAGGGACACGATCCCTATTCAGTTGTACTGGGAGCGGTTTGACCGCAAGTACTTTCCACCCGCCGTGCAGACTGAGATGAGGCGGAAATTACTGAATTTGAAGCAGGAAAATTCTTCCGTAGCTGAGTATGAGGAGGAGTTCACGAGACTTCTCACCATCGGGCCAAATGAGGCACCCACTGAGGGCAAGAAGATTATGTTGTTTGTAGACGGGTTAGCTTGGAGGATCCGTCAGCATCTTATAGGGAATCTATCTCTGAGTACTTTTACTGATGTACTCAATGCTGCATTACTACATTGTCAGGATCACCGCTTCCATCTGCAAGGAAGCAAGAGAGCAGGAGAGTCCAGCCAGCAGGGCAGGACCGGGGGAAATAGTGCTAATGGGGCACCATCTCATGGACAGACTCGTCAGCACGAGCAGAGTTCCCATCAGGGGGACCCTGCTAAGCGATTCCGTTCAGGCGATACCAGGCAGGGATTTGGGGGTTATAGGCAGGGTCAGCAGGGCCAGTCTAATCATCAGGGCCAGCAAGGCCAATACCGACAGCAGGGTCAGCAGCAGGGCCAACAGCGTGTTCATCAGGGCCAACAGGGCCAGTGGCGGGGAGGTAACGGCCAGCAGGGCCGTGGTCAACAGGGTCAGAGGGGAGGCAACTTCAAAGGCCGATGTTTTGGGTGTGGTAGACACGGCCATAGGCGCCAGGATTGTCCGGAGGGAGATAGGGCCCCACAGCAGCAGGGTGCCCGTAATGAGCCACAGAGATCACTTTTCCGACTGCCCCCAGCTCCAGTCCAGGTGCCAGCCCTACCAGCCGTTCCAGCAGCTCCAATGCAGCAGGGGAAGTTACAATACGGACGTGTCTATAACGTCCACCAGGCAGCAGCTCCACAGGCACCACCCGCGATTGAGGGTATGTTTCCTATCCATGGTACTATGGGTCGGGTTTTGTTTGATACTGGGGCGACTCATTGTTTTATAGCTACGCATTTTGCGAAGGCCTTAGGGTTATTAGCCACAGCAGAGAGCACAGTGACGTGTGTAGACTCACCACTGGGGAGTGGGTCGCTTATCTTCTTTATATGCCGAGGAGTGGGGGTAGAGATTGGTAGTTTGGTATTACCTGCAGACATGTTAGTCTTAGATATGCATGAGCATGATATTATTATTGGTATGGATTGGCTTGCAGCTTATAGAGCCATGATTGATTGCTTCAGTGGGAGCATTGTTTTTTCCATTCCGGGGCAAGAGATGTTTGTAGTGGCGATGCCTCGCCCAGAGGAGGATACCTCTAAGGAGGTTATGATTCCGTTAGACTCGATTCCAGTTGTTCGTGAGTATTCCGATGTGTTTCAAGAAATACCAGGCCTACCCCCCAGTCGAGAGATAGACTTTGCTATAGATTTATTACCAGATACCAGACCTATAGCACCCGCTCCATACCGTATGGCTCCGGCGGAGATGCGAGAGTTACGAGATCAGATAGAGCAGCTCTTAGGTCAGGGCTTCATTCGCAGGAGTACCTCACCTTGGGGCGCTCCAGTTTTATTTGTGAAAAAGAGAGATGGTTCACTGAGGTTGTGTGTGGACTACCGGGAGTTGAACAAGGTCACGATACGGAATAAGTATCCGTTGCATCGAATCGATGATCTGTTCGACCAACTTAGGGGAGCAACTTTCTTTTCGAAGATAGATCTGAGGTCGGGGTACCATCAGCTACGTATTAGAGAGCAGGATGTTTCAAAGACTGCCTTCTTGACGAGATATGGGTCTTACGAGTTCAGAGTAATGCCATTTGGTCTCACAAATGCTCCAGCCGTATTCATGGACTTAATGAACCGAGTATTCAGAGAGTTCTTGGATCAGTTTGTCATCGTCTTTATAGATGACATTTTGATATATTCACACTCCGAGGAGGAGCATGCCGAGCATTTGAGGCAGGTTCTTCGAACGCTACGAGAGCATCAGTTGTATGCTAAGTACGAGAAGTGTGGATTCTGGTTACAAGAAGTACAGTTCTTGGGCCACGTTGTTTCCGAGCAGGGGATTGCAGTTGACCCGAGTAAAGTGTCAGCGGTGAGGGAATGGGGACAACCCACGACACCGACGGAAGTGCGTAGTTTCTTGGGGTTAGCCGGATACTACAGGAGATTCATTCGGGGATTCTCCAAAATAGCGAGTCCATTGACGAATCTGACTCGCAAGGGGGTACCATATGTTTGGGATGATGCTTGTCAATTGGCTTTCAACGAGCTGAAAGATAAGCTTACTTCAGCGCCAGTCCTTGCTTTACCGAAGTCGGGTGCGGAGTACCTGGTTTACACCGATGCCTCTTTACAGGGACTTGGGGGAGTACTTCAGCAGGAGGAGAAGGCTATAGCTTTTGCCTCCCGCAAGCTTAAGCCGCATGAGAAGAATTACCCCACCCACGATCTGGAGTTAGCAGCGGTCGTTTTTGCATTGAGGATATGGAGGCACTACTTATTGGGGGAGAAGTTCCGTTTGTTCACAGACCACAAGTCACTGCAGTACCTATTCACTCAGCGAGAGCTGAATATGCGACAGCGCAGATGGTTAGAGTTTGTGAAGGACTATCAGTTCGACATACAGTATCATCCGGGGAAGGCCAACGTAGTTGCTTATGCGTTGAGCCGTAGACCGGTAGACGAGGTAGCGGACGTCTGGAAAGCAAAGTGGAAGGAGTTAGGCCATCAGGACGCAGTAGCTCGTTCCTTCATATCTGTTATGATAGTCACACCCGAGATTATTATGAGGGTAATACAGGCCCAAACCACAGACCCATTTTGCCAGGAGAAGATTGTACGACTTTTAGCCGAGGGTGCTGAGTCCTATTCTGTTAGTTCTGATGGGGGTTTAAGGTTTAATGGGATATTGGTGGTTCCAGAAGGAGCAGAATTACGTCATGCAGTGATGACCCAGTCTCACGGGTCCCGATTTGCAGTTCATCCTGGAGGAGATAAGATGTACCAGGATATGAGGAGGCAATACTGGTGGAGTGGGATGAAGAAGGACATTGCTGAGTTCGTGTCCAAATGTTCTACCAGCCAGCTGGTGAAGGTGGACCATCAGAAACCGTCAGGATTGCTTCAGACATTGGAAGTACCCGCGTGGAAGTGGGAGAGTATTTCCATGGATTTTATTACAGGGTTGCTTACATCACAGCAGGGCCACGACTCTATCTGGGTGATTGTAGACCATTTGACCAAGGTGATTCATTTTCTGCCGGTGCGGACAGACTATACCACGGGTCAGTATGCTCAGTTGTTCATTGCTGAGGTTGCCAGATTACATGGGGTGCCCCTGAATATTGTGTCAGATAGAGACAAGATTTTTGTGTCACGTTTTTGGGAAAGCTTTCAGGAGGCTATGGGTACTGAGTTGAGGTTGAGTTCGGCTTACCACCCACAAAATGATGGATAGACAGAGCATACTAATCAGATGTTAGAGGATATGCTACGCATGTGTGTTCTTGATTTTGGAGGAGGTTGGGAGCCACATCTTCCACTGGTAGAGTTTGTTTATAATAACTCTTATCAGTTTACGATTGGTATGGCTCCATTTGAGGCTTTGTATGGCAGGCCTTGTAGGATGATATAATGTTGGTAGTACAATTTATGAGACGTTTGGGATTGAAAAATAGGGATTTGGATGAAGAAATGTGTTAGAACGCGTAACTGCAATTCTGCAGAAATCGCAATACCTGCTTGATCGATCGATCAAGCCCCAGACCTCGATCGATCGACCCCTCCTGACAGACTCCTATTTCCTTTTTAAATGAGTTAAATTCAATTTATTGTGAGATAATTCTTGGGCATCCTTAATAAAATGTTTTGGGAGATAGGGAAGACCAGTAGGACATGTGAATAAATTTTGGGACCCTTGATGTCGGGCAAAGATCGTATTTTGGGATAATTACATAAGGGTCGGTGAATTTATGATTTAAAGAGAGAGACACGTAAGAGAGTTATTTTGGGACAAATGTGTATACCTACTGAATTTTATAATTTGGAGAATATATCCATGAGAGTTGTGTGGTACGTTGGAATAATACCGAATCAAGGTTAGAAACGAACCGTTATAAGTGTTTACTAAAATATGATAATATGGAAATGTCGTAATTATTGGAATTGAGAATTTACCCATTTTTGATATGGTAATATTAGTATAGTTATATGATTGTGTATGCATATACTATCTATGTGTGAAAATCATGCCCACGCTACTTGCTATCCCCGAGGTTTCCGCGCTGGGACAGTCTTATCTCGATGGGACCTTTATGGGGATATTGACTTGTACCCTAGAAGATAGATATCCTTGGTACAGGCTATCGGAATGATAGTTCAGACGGTCCTAAGAGATGCGGGTATGTGCTTTCCTCTTAGAGACTTGGAATCTATGCTTCTCCTCATATTGTTTGTGTATAGGTGTCCTTGGTACAGGCTATCGCTGTGATAGTTCAGACGGTCCTAAGAGACGCAGACATATGCCATCCTCTTAGAGACTTGGAATCTATGCTTCGGCTCAATATTGTTTGAGTATGTGTTAATACAGTTCGAGAGTGATTCCGAATTTGTATTCCCTTAGTACGAGTGATACGGGGATTGGATAGTAGAGCATGCCCGCACCATAGTTTATTTGGGGTGCTGTTATGATATATATATATATATATATATATATATATATATATATATATATATTTTATGAGTAGTTAATATATATATGAAATTCTGAAATCTGAAACTGCCTACTATGATTTGATATGTAGGACATGGTTGATGACTCAAATTGTAAATACTTGTTTTGAGAAAGTATAATATGACACTGGAAAACTTTATTGATTTATAAAGTTAAAATGAGAACTTTGATTACTAATTGAAATATTCTTTTCAAACAATGGAATCGTTAAATTTTGAGTCCTACGAATAATCTAAGATAAGTTAAACTATTGGGAAAGGATAGCGTGATATATGATGAGTTGGACCACTGGGAAGGTTAGTGCGATAGGTGTGCACATTAGAAGAGAGGTGAGAATTTCTCAAGAGAGTGTCGCACTAATATGTTGTTGCATTGGCCTGTATCAATTTAAATACTTGCTAAACAATTTTTAAATCTTATACACTATCGGGATCTGACCCGTTTCTCTCTCTCTCTCTCTCTCTCTCTCTCTCTCTCTCTCTCTCTCTCTCTCTTGTATATATATGTATATACTACAGGTGCCCAGCCACAGGGGCGTCTTGCTTAGGATCCCTTGGAAGGAACGTGCTGCAGCTTAGGTGGGAGGTGCAGGCCACTTGCTTAGACAATTTCATTTACTTGATTCCACTCCTATGATTCTCAGTTATTGGGGCATGTGTCGCCCTTTCCACTATTTATCTGTTCTGTTGGGACATTTGTATTTCAGTTATTTCTAGTACTGTTACTTTGGGATTTATTCAGCATGTATGTTTTACATTTAGTTTTAAATGTTGGGATTTTGGATGTTGAATGTTTAAAGTAATTGGATTATGTTCCGGGATAATTGTTGTATGATTCTTACTTATTGAAAATGTGGTTAATAATTAAATAAATGAGTTTTTCTTTAAAAATACAATTTGGTTAGAAAGGTAAAAAAAAAATTGTTTTGACACTTAGCTTAATTAATTAGGGTGTTAATTTGGAAAAGTTTATTTTTACGACAGTGATGCTAAGAATGAACCAACTGTTCATCTTGATTTTAATTTAATAAAGGAGTGATCGTCCGATATTTAATTAGGCGGGGTGTCACACCATCAAGCTATAAACCATCTACAACGTATAACCCGGATATGCTAGGGCAGTTGCACAGATATAAGCAATTATGTTGAAAACACACCACGCGTACAACACCTCAACGGGATCCAATAAGCAGCTGGCATAACCAAACCATTGAACCACTTCTCAGACCCAAGATAAGATTTTGTATAGGCTAGATCAGAACAAAACAAGCATCAAGAAAAAATAGAGTAGACTGAGTGAACACAGGAATATCTCAGACCACTAAATCAAACTCTCAAAAACCACCCAAAACTATACATCGTCCATGAAGACAAGCAACTGCATGCACACTTTTAACAAAATCCATCCACTGATGTTAAAAAACCATGAAGTTAAGCAACAAACAAACGCCCACTTCCAATAAGGCACGAGAGGATCTCATAATCAAAGAAAGCTCAAATATTTTAGGAAGAAAAATGGCAACAATTTGAAGATTAGACCCGCTGAGAACAAACACCCACTTCCAAACTAGAACCATATCTTCACACGATCTAATATTTTCTAACAACACAGGATCAAGTAAGATACTCCATCAGAGATAATGAAACTCGGAATCATGGGATACACCCTTAAAGTAGTAGTCAAAAAAATTGCCAAGCAGTAAAAAACACCATACAACATCATCAGATTTTGGAGATAATTATTCAATCTAACCATGCATTCTGACTTGCATACCTTTTGAAGTAAGAAACGTGAAAAATCTTTTCTGATAAGCCCCAGCTACTACGAATCTCCCTCTTTTCTTAATTTCTTTGAATTTTCCTCCATTTGTGTGTCGCTTCTTACATCATTTTCTCAATAGTTTTATAGCCTCTCAGCATCTCCAATTGAGTTTTATTAAAAATAATATCGCTCCTAATTTTCCAAATATAATATATTGTAATAGAGAGACTCAACTTTCTAATATTTAATTTGAAATCCCTGCTCCCATAACTAATAAGACTGATTTCATCTTCAAAACTGATAGGATGTCTATTGATCATGTTGGCTTTAAGAACTTTAACCAAATTTGGTAAGAGAAAGGGCATTCAAAGAAAAGATGCTTTCTATTTTCCACCCCATTTCCACATAGGACACAATCCTCCATATTGATTATACCCCATTTTTTAATTTGTCTCTAGTCCATAATTTGTTTAAGCACGTAACCCATAACAAAAATACACATTTAAGGATTTTTTTAGAACCATACTGCTTTGACCCATGTAACTTTCTGCCTTTTCTATCTAAGAGCTTCATAAGAATCTTTGCAATTAAAAACCCCATCTTTAGCAACCACCCATTTAATACAGTCATCAGTATCCATGTTAGGTCTAGCATTAGTATTTGCCCATTTCTCTGAGATCATTAGATACGAGTCTAGGGAAAGCCCGACTAGTAAACTGAATAAATTCACTATCTTTAGCCTTCATATTACTATTAGCATCATATACAATCCTTCTCCCATAATATACAATCAAAGGTCCATTCTCATGCCAATCATCAATCCAGAAATAAGTGTTGTCCCCCTTACCAATATAGTATTTTATGAATGATCAAGCTTTTTCCCTTAGTTTCATTAGTTTCCTCTATGTCCAAGAAGCATCATTAGGCATTTTAGCAATCCACAATGTATCTTGCTTAATCATAACAGAGTGTATCCACTTAACCCAAAAAGTATCTTTCTTTCTAACCACATCCCATAAATGTCTCATCATACAAACATTATTCCACACCAATAAATTCTTGATGCCTAATCCCCCTTCTTCCTCGGGAAAACATATATCCTCCCACGCAACTTTAGCTCCATATTTAGCAACATTAACCCCTGCCCATATAAAGTTCCTTATGATTTAATCCATCTCTTTGATAATTCTTTTAGGCAGAACAAATATACTAATCCAATACACTTGAATACTCCTAAGAACTTAAATTGTTAATTGGACCCTGCCTGCATAGGAAAGCTATCTGTTTGTCCAAATTTTAATCTTCCCCAATAGTTTTTCAACTAAGATATTACAATCATTAGCTTTCAATCTAGTAAAAATCGGAGGCACACCCAAGTATTTGACTGGTAAGTTCCCAATTCTCATCCCCATTAGATTAGCGAGTCTGCTTTTATCCTCTTCATTAACTCCAGCAAAAAAGATTTCACTTTTAGGTTTACTAACACCTAGCCCATACATACCTTTAAATTCCTGAAGCACTTTATCAATCACTTTTATGGAATTATCATCAACTTTGGCCATAATAAACAGATCATCGACAAACATGATATGAGAGATTTTTAATTCTCTACACTTAAGGTGAAAGGTGAACTGCCCTTCACTAAGCTCATCATCAAACATCCATGACAAAGCTTTCATAACCAACAAGAATAAGTAAGGTGATAGAGGATCCCCTTGCGTGAGCCCATTTGTACCTTTAAAGCAACCATCAACACCTCCATTAATAGTGACTGAAAAACTAGTAGTTCTAACACATTCTACCATCTAATTACAAAATCTCTCAGGAAATTCCATAACTTTCAAGATATCCAATATGAAATCCCATATAACAGAATCATAAGCTTTCATTATATCAATCTTAAAAGCACATCTAGGTTCCCTTGAGTTCAGATGATAACCCCTTACAAGTTCTTGCATTAAAAGCACATTATCAGTGATACTTCTTCCTTTGACAGAGGCAGACTGCCCATTATTGACTAGCTTAGGCATCACAATCCCAATTCTTTTAACCAACACCTTAGAAATTATCTTGTAGGTAGTGTTGCAACAAGAGATAGGTATGAAATCCTTCATAGTGCTAGGACTATTAAACTTAGGAATCAGAGAAATCACAGTACTATTCCATTATTTCAACATTCTCCCAAATCTGAAAAAGGCTAAAATAACTTCAATAACTTCCTCACCTACAATACTCCATTTTTTTTGGAAGAATCCAGCATTATAACCATCAAAGCCTGGGGCTTTATCAGAATCAATATACAAAATGGCATCTTTAACTTCTCCAGGAGTAATATCAGCTTGCAAAACATCCTTTTGATCATTCAATAACCATCTTTTCCTAATTCCATAAAGATTATCAAAGTAGGAGATACTTTTTGTCTGAGCTGAACCTAACAACTTTTTAAAAAAAACTCATGGCCTCCATATGAACATCTTTTTTACCTTTACATTGAACCCCTTCCTCATCTTGAGTGGTAAGGATATTATTTTTATTGGTATTGCTTTGAACTTTTTTATAGAAGTATGCAGTATTCTTATCCCCCAATTCCAACCAAGTAATTATAGACTTCTGTTTAAAAAACTCTTCTTATAAATTCCTAAACTCTAAGTATTCATTAACACACACCCTTTCAGCCTGCAGTAAGTCATCATCACTCCCATTATGGATTAGATCATACTGAATTCTATCCATCTCCACCTTTTTAGCACTAACTCTAAAAGAGATATTGGAATACCATACTCTGTTAAACTTCTTAAAATCCTTTTTGAGAAATTTAAGTTTTTTAGCAACTCTAAACATAGCATTACCAGCTATACGATTTTCCCACCCTTTCTACAAAATCACTATATTTCATCCAAAAATTAAAGAACTTAAAAGGTTTATTGATTTTATCTTTCTCAAGTTGTATAGCCAACACCAGGGGAGTGTGATCAGATATACCTGGTAAATCCACTTAAACCTCACAGACACTGAAAAATTGAAGCCAAACATCATTATGTAAGATTCTATCAAGTCTATTTTGAATATTAACATCCCCGCCCCTTCCATTATTCCATTTATACCAATTACCTTTAACAGGTAAATCGTCAACCACAATTTTACTAATACACTAATTAAAATCTCCGGTCTCATCCCAATTAACACCATTACCTCAAAGTCTCTCATTACTATTTATGACCACATTAAAGTCCCCGCCAATAATCTATGGATCCTTATTAAACATATTTGCAACTCCTTCCAAATAATTCCACAAATTAAATCCAGGAACTCTCTCACTATCACCATAAATCCCAGTAAAAATAAAGGATTTGTCAGTATTTATAACTTTAACTCTGGCACACAGCGCTTGATTCATACTATTGATCTCAACAACCTCCAAAACATTTGTATCCCAAGCAATCCATACCCTAACAGGGCCATGGCTAGGAGTATTATGGATAAGGCCCCAATTATAGAAACATCCTTGCTTGACAGTATCAATATTGCTTATTCTGAATTTAATATCTACAAAGCAAATCATGTTGATATTATCATCTCTAGTATATTTTCATACTTCTCTCTGCTTATGAGGAACATTACAGCCTCTAATATTCCATATAGCTATTTTAATCATAATCAGTGCTTATACATACCTCTTCCCCCCTCTTCTTAGCTCTGTTTCCATTATTGGTGTTTTACTTACGCCTAGGATTATTGATTTTCTCGTGAGTATTCAGAGTTTTATTTTCTCTACTGCTATAACTTATTTGATCAACCATAGGGCCTGCTTCACTACTAATGTCGTCCTTGTCATTAATCTCACCCTCCTCATCTTGCAAAACTTCAAACACCTTCTCCTTATGAATAGCTTTTCTATTTTGGCTTACATCATCTTGATTTTGAATTATAGCTACCTGATATCCCTTTTTTTATTCATCAAAGCTAGTTGTAATTAGTTGGTTGTAGTTTTTTTTAATTAAATTTAGTTGTAGTTTTTTTTTTATCAAAGTTAATTGCAGTTTTTTTTTAATCAAAGTTAGTTGCAACTTTTTCTTTTATTTTATCAAAGTTAACTCTAAAGTTTTTTTTTAATCAAGGTTAGCTATAATTAGTTTGTTGTATTTTGCTTATCAAAGTTAATTTCATTTTTTTAATCATATTAGTTGTACCTTTTTTTAAAAACGAAAGTTAGTTGTTTTTTTAATCAAAATTATATGTAATTAGTTAGTTGTATTTTTTTTGCACAGTTTGTTGTAATTTTTTATTTATTTACTTTCAAAGTTAACTTAGTAAAAAAAAGTCAAAAGGCTTGAAGGATAATAATATCTTTATACATTGAAAGGGTGTGGAGGAAGCATTATGGGGTGTGGGGATAGACTGTCCATAAAAATATACCCTCTACGAAAAACAATTCGATCGACTCACCAAATCGAATCAATCTATTCTTTTTGTTTTTTTACTTAATCGGTAGGCTTCGGAATTTTTTTTACGTAGTAATAAATGTAAGGACATATTTTCATAGGTCCGTTATCAATTTATTATGTCATATACCGCTACACCGTCGAAGAGCATTCAAGAGACATCTACATCAAAGACGGATCCGAATTATTCAAGTTCTTCATCATTCAAGACTCCGCGAAGTTTACTTTGGTAAGGTTATGTTTTAAATACCTTTACTTTTCACTTAGAGCTTTTGGGAGATTTTTACAAAATATTTTCTAAGTGTTGGAACGGACTTTTTCGTCAAATATTAATAATGAGCATTTTTTCTAAGTTTTGAAGCGTCCTCGATTTTGACGCCCAGGTCGTTCGCGCGAGATCAGCATCTCGTTCGAACGAGATTGTAAGTCGTTCGAGCGACATAACTTCTCGTTCGAACGAGCTCTGTTTTTTAGGCGGCGCGTTTTGCTATAAATACTCATTATTTGGTAACGTTTTCATTAAGAAGTCCATACGTTTTGACGAACAGAAACACTGTCAAAGCAGTAATCTTTAGGCTTCTTCCTTTAGGGGTTTAATCCCTCTTTGTTTACAACTCACAAAACTCCCATCTTGCTTTAGTGAATTGTTTTGGTGTTCAAGAACACATGTTTGCCTTTGTTCATCTTTTGTGGAGTGCGTCTCTACACCATATGGCTGCGTGTCATTGAGGATCTTACTGCGTGAAGATTCTTTGCTGAAGATAGGACTGCAAGTCCTTGGAGGGTGCTGCGGGTATTCTCTTACTGAGTTCAAGACTGCGTGTCTTTGTGGGTTAGCTGCGTGTTGATCCATTGCAGATTTCTCTATGTAATTGTAAGTTGCGATTTATAAATTCATAGTGAAATAAAGGTTTTACCCGAAAGCGGTTTTGTCCTGAAATATGTGTCTCAACATATTTGTTGTGTCGCATGCGTTATTTATTTTATGGTTTGACACACGCACACACGCAGTTTAATGTTTTGGGGCTGGTTTATTTTGGTTTAAAAATAGACACTAATTAAATAAGTGTGCCAACGTAGAAAGTTGCGAAATAATTTAAATCAATTATCACACAGTCTGTTACGACGCTTTTTCAATAAAGTTGATTCGATTCAAAATTTATCGGTTCATAAACCTATGAAGACCGATCTGAACGGACTCCATATTAAAATAAGGGTCCGTTTGGTTACCTCTATTTGCCAAGATAAAAAAGTTGGCAATGGGTTATTTGCGTACAATTTGATGTGTTTGGTATAAAAGTTTGTCTACAAGTTATTTGCCAATGTACAACATCTCATATGCATAAATTTGCCAGAAATGTTGGCAACTTTGCCTTTCTATTTGAGTGAAAAATATTTGCCACACAAATTTGTTTTGTTTTATAAATTGTTTTAAATTGAAAAACTGTTTTAAAAAAAACTGTTCGGAAACTATTTTTAAAATGTTTAAAATAAATTTTACAGTTTTAATGTTTAAAACATTTTTTTAATTATTCCAAACAGTTTTTTTTAAACAGTTTTAAATATATTTAAAACATTTTTTTACAACTTTTTAAAACAATTTGAATGTTTAATGTTTAAAAACAGTTTTTTAATTATTCCAAACATTTTTTAAAAATAATTTTAATGTTTATAGCAATTTTAAAAATGTTTAAAACATATTTTTACAGTATTTTAAAACAGTTTTTTAAAATAGTTTTGAGGTTTAATATTTAAAACAGTTTTTTTAAATTGTTAAAAATGTTTAAAAGAGTTTTTTAATTATTGTAACTGTTTTTAAAAATTATTTTAAAAATTGCTTTAATGTTTTTAAAAACTCTTTTAAGAAAATGTTATAAAAGAATTGTTTTAAAAATGTGTTAATAATATGTTTGGCATAAAAAACTTGTTATACCTCATTTGATGTTTGATAGCCTAATGTGAGAAAATAACATTTGTCTTGGCAAATTTTGTCTATGGTAAATTTTACCATGACAATATTTGTCATGGCATGCACCAAAATGGACCATAATATATTTTTAAATATATGTGCATATATATAAGATAAATAAATAATTAAATGATATATTTTAATATTTGATAAGTTTAAATGAAAGTTTATTCCAATAGTAGACTTGTTTTACTTGCAAATTTTTATATTTTTTAATTTTTCGTGTTTGGAAAAGATAGGCTCACGTTTATTTTATTTTTAAATTGATATAAATCATTAATGTGGGTATCGACGGGTTAAACCGGATTAACTAGGGTCAGTTAACCGACATTATCCGTCAGGTGTCAGTCCGTTTGTTAAGAGAACTAACCAAGTCTATCTGGTAAAAAAAAAACTCATAATCGGATCGAACAATGAACACCCATAATTAAAAATAATTACTTTTAATTTGACTTGGAATTAAAACTACGTTGTTACTTTCATAATTATTCTATTCGAAAATTAATATTTTTTACAATTTGGTTTTAAGTTTGATATCTTTTTCGTTAATAGATTATTATACTTAGCGATCATGTGTAAGGCACGTGGAATTGAAAATAAAGTAATAAACAAATAACGACATTGAGATAAATAAATTAAGGGTTAATTGTAAATTTAATCATAAGGTTTGGCGAAATTTGAATTTTAGACCATTTTTTAAAAGTTCTGCAGCGTTAACCCTAACGTTGCAGTTTTAAACAAATTTGAACAACCGTTAACCATCCGTTAAAGAATTTAATAGAGATCCAAAGTGATATCCTATTTGGCACAAACTGGCATCCTATGCGTCAACACCAATTAAATAATTGAAAAATCAAAAACACTTTTTAAAATAAAAAAAAAAAACAGGGGAAAAAATAAGAAAAAAGGGAAAAAATATATGAATAAAAATTTGTTTACAATTTTTTTTTATAAAACTCATTCAAAAAAGTTGTATTTTAAAAATCAATATTTTTTTTATAAAAAATTGTATTTTTATCGAAATTTTTTTATTCTTTTTTAAAAACTATATTTTTTAAAAAACTGTATTTTTATAAATAAAAAATGAATTTTTATAATAAAAAAATCTATCTTTTATAAAGAAAAGTTGTATTTCTTTAAAAAACTAGTTTTTTTAGAAATCTCTTTTTTTTTATTAAAACTGTTTTTTTAAACGTAAAAGTTAGCATTGCAAAAATTAATAATTCGCCACACACTAATGACGACCTCCCCCTGTAATATCCCATATTTTCTAGATTTAGTTAAATAATTATTTAATTATCAATTTATATTTTACTCATGTGAATTAACGAGTAATTTATCAGGTTTGATTGGTTTGGATTATTAATCGAAATTTAAAATAATAATTTTAAATATTTGTGAATGACTCGTAAATTAAACTAACTCGGTTGTAATAGTATTTTTAACGTGGCAAATGGGTCCCCGGAGGTAGGTACACCATTTCATTAGGTTTTAAGAGTATTGGCCGAAAGTTGAGGGCTTATTCGGGGGTCTTAAAGTGGGGACATGATAAACTTGCAGGTTTAGGGATTAAATAATTTTATAATAATCACTAAACATCATAATACATCATAATTATAATATTAGCATCGATGAGCAAGCTTTGAAAGAAGAGAAATAACGCATAAAAGAAAATATTCAATGATCAATCTTCGTTTTAGACAATAAATATTATCTTGCTTATCGTATTAATGTTATTTATTTATCATTTCATTATTGAGTATGAATCAATTATTAGACATACGTTGAAAACTTGAATTTGAGTCATTATGGGGTGGTGCCTTTCTTATTATAATGAGTACATGTTACAAACTTAAATGCAATATGTTAAGGGTTGTACCTTAGTTAATGTGGTGATTAGTTTCTTGGAACTTATATATATATATATATATATTATAAATTTGATTTAGATTGATAAATCATGTATTCAAAATGATATTTGGTGAATAAATACACACTTTATTGATTAAACCCGAAATTAAGATGAACCCCTAGAACAACTTATATGATTGAGGATGCCACCGGAGGATGGGTGCGTATCTATTTACTACTCACGCACATGAGTCTTTGTTAGGCATCGAGGAGTTGTCATTCTTTATTAATGGTTTGTTTACTAAGACTGTGAGATATGTAGAATTAATTCATCGAGCATTAGTTATATGTGGATACCCCAACAGGTAGGGGTTGCTTTACGACGTAATTGTAGAGACGTGACAGTTTGGTCATCAGCTTGATGTTCAGGCGCTCTGTTGATTTAAACATGTGGTCTTACGATTCGTACTATTTAGATTTGAGTGGTAGTTATGCGTATCACGCTTATATCGACTAATGGGGTATGTTTTCACGATTTTAATTTTTAGTAATGGAATGTTTCGTATAGTTATGCTTAATCTCGAGATACGGTATAACACACTTTTGTCTATATATTGTTACGAGCAGGTTAGGGGAGATTACGATTTTGTAGAGGTATTACCGATAATCCGAGATCCTTCTTGTTTTTACTTGGAAAAGTGTTGAGTCATCACCTACGTAAGAGATTAGTTATAGACTTATAATGGCACTAGCATTGGGCCACTGTGAGGGCATCTTATTAGGTTAACTGCATTGGAGATGTAGAGTGTCGTGGGAGAAGGCACCACAACTTTTGAGCTAGGAGATTTTTCGGAGAAGATGTTATTGTGGGAAAGCTCCCAAAAGATAAATGATTCACTGAGTTGATGTGTGGACCATCTGGGACTGGATAAGGTCACGACACGGGACGAGTATTTATTATTGCATATCACAGACCTGTTGGAACAGTCGAGGAAAGTGATTTATTTTTTTAGAAAAAAGTTACCAATGGTGGTGGAATCGGTAAGAGAATATCCAGAAGATAGTTTTCTGACACGATATGGAATGGGAGCATTATTTGTTAATTTTGACCACAATAAGGAGTAGTTCTCTATGATTGGTGACGATATTTTGAAGAGGAAGTGGTGGTCGTTACACTAAAATTTGTGTTAGGTTTGGTTCATGCCCAAGCATTGAATTTACTAGTCAGGAGATGGTATTTAAGCCATAGTTGGGAGGAGTTCCCTTTCTTCGTTCAGTGACAGAAATGGGTTATTTTTCCAAGGGAGAATATTTATGCCAGGTGGTCCCAAGTTACAAGAGGTAGTTTTGACCAATGCACGTGTTTTGTGATTCACTCTAATCCCAGAAGCGATTGGTTGTACAATAATTGTAGGAGTTCGTATGGTTGGCACGGTGAAGCAGTTTTAACATGGTTTGTGTTGATATAGTGATCCTCCCAGAGAAGGAGGTAGAACACTAGAGACATTCAAAGAGTTGCAGTGTTCGAAATCCCAGTACAAAAGTGGGAGAGTAAACCTATTGATTTTAATTGGGATCAGAGGTTCTCAATTGGAAATAAAGTCGTACGGGGGTCATTCGAGTTATATTAACTAGGGGTGTTCAAAAAACCAATTGGACCGACGGACCGAACGGGACCGAACCGAACTGACCTATTTTTACCAATTTTTTTTTATCATCGGTCCGGTCTAGGTTTTTTTTTCCAGATCGGTCTAGTCGGTCCGGTCCTCGATCCGCCACATTAAATAACCTGTTTGGACCGACCCGGACCGGTTGTTCATATTAATAGATATTTTTATTATATTTTTATATATAAACTAACTTAAATAAAGAGGGAGGGTACGATTGTAAATAAGAAAAATGCCTAAGAGTCTTTGCTGCCCTAAACTAAACCTATCATTTGCTTATTTTCTTCATTTGTGACCCACGTCGTTTTTCTTCATTTCTCTCATCTCTTGTCTCTCTCTCCGCTACCATCAGTTTCTTCAATACAACTTGCCATTCCTGTTCTTTCGTTGTTGGCGCTGCCTCGCCACTTCCATAACTGCAGAATTTACTGTGGGGTTTCCTGTATAGTGGTAAGACGACCACTAATGGTGGTACGGAGCTATCTCTGATTCAACTGGGGCGATTCAGTTCTATTATCGGTGTACTCTGTTTGTCGAAGGTCAACCAGTTAGGGCATACTGGAGGTCACAGATGGTCGGAGATGATCAGCGCCAATTATGTTTTGTTGTACAAAGGTTGCCCTGCTCTGACGACATTGCTGATGGTCCTCGACAAATTTCCATATGAGTTTGCTAACGTAAATAGAAAAACCATCCAGCGCGTTCTCAGTAGCAGGCATATACATCACCTGCTGGTGGTGCTTGGCTGAATAAGAACCTCAAATGACAGATTGGAGACGACCTCAGCTGTAGAGGGTCCACTGCTCGAGTAAATCTTGAACTGCTCGTGTGCTCAGAACATGATCCATGCTCTTAATGGTGCGCTGTGCTTTCATCTCCTCCCCTCATCGTAGCTGGTATGGTACAAAGATAATAGTTTATGTATATATTCTTATGGCTCTTGTATAGTTCTGTATATATTGTTATAGTTTTGTGTATATTGTTATGGGTCTGTATATTGTATGGTTCTGTATAGATAATAATTTATCTTGTATATTGTAGTTGTAGATAATAATTGTAGATAATGATTTGTCTAAATATTGTAGGTAGTAGATAATAATTTTATCTAAATTTAATAAGATTAGGACCGACAAGTTAGACCGAACCGAACCTATAAAAAATCGGACCGACAAGGGTCGGGTGACCGATACAATCGGTCCAGTCTTGGTCCATCTTTTTTTAGGATCGGTTTAATCGGTCCGGTCCTTAAAAATCCAAAAAATCGGACTGGACCGGACCGCGAACACCCCTAATATTAACTTGCTTGGTTGAGTGCTAGTCGAATGTGATTATGACGAGAGACCTTAGTGTAAATTAGGTCGTAGGACGAGTAGATTAGGTTTAGAGTATGGGGACATTAAGGGTGAGATGTTTTTAGATTTACGAGTGGGAATACAATGAATTCGAATTTTGAGGACGAACTTCCTTGTTTAAGTGGGTGGGGGATTGTAATACCCCGTATTTTTTGTACATTATTTAATTATGGAAACTAATTATTTGTGCTTATTGATAGATGTGATGTCAGAACACCAATTAGATATTTGAACGTGACTGTCACCTATAGGTGACTATGGAATGGTCAAAAATTTGGTATCGTGAGTTTTCTTATTTAGATTATCCACTCGGCGTCAGTTTTTAATGAGCGTAAAGTAGTTTCATATAATAATTGGTCGCACTAAATTAAAAATAATTAAATAATTGACTTTCGTACTAACATCGATTAAATTAATAAAAGTAACGAGTTATGTTAGCACTTGTAAGACGGGTGATGGTTCGAAATACATCAATTTTAATTTTTTTAAATTAATTTAATTTTCTTTTCTTTAAAAGAAGAAAAATTAAAATCAAACACGAATTTTAATTTCTAAACAAATTAAAATTAAACAACAAGTGAAATTAAGTCCCCCCCCCCCACACACACACACTTAAAATTTCACTTAAATCAAATTAATTTAAGAATCAAGTTTAAACAAATCAGACAAGAATATTACCCAATTAATTCAGTGCCAACTTGAATTAAATTACCTTAAACTAAATTTACCCAAATAATTAAACTTGAACCATTTGAATCAAGAATGTGAATTAAACCCAATTTTATCTTTTTGCCCTAAGCATGAGTTATAGGTGATTTTTGCAAAAGATAAAATAAATTCACAATCCCACAACACGACGATGTACGAGAAAAAACCCAAATCGGAAAAAAACCTCGGACGGTCCTGGCCTAACAAATTCACTAAGTACGGTATGAATTTTACAAAGACTCGATAAGAGAACTTACATAACCGAATCGACTCCCTTTAAGCCTTGACGCGCTCCTTCGAACTTCAACCTTCGCCTAGCGAATAATCCCGGAGTTCACCGGAACCTTGGAGTCCACCAATTGAGACCAAGCAACGATCAACCACACATGGTGCCTTTCACCATGTGAGAATGCCACAGCAAAACAAAAGCTTCTTCCTCTTTGATGGAAGTAGAAGTAAACTCAAACATCTCCTTCTTGTGGTAGAGATGAACCAATGGTGCCAAACAACTCCGAGCAAGATGTATATATTTAAGAAACGTAAACTGATTTTATGGGTGTAAACACATGTGTATGAGAGAATTTTTTATATAAATTAATACATGAAAACTGGGACTTTCGTTTGGAAATATTTACCCTAAAAACTCTCAAAGATGTTGCAAAAGTCTCATGAAAAATCTGTCCCGAAATTAGTTTTAAACTGTCAAAAGGAAGTGGGACAAAAGAGTGGGAAAATGGGTAAAAACTGCCAAAACTGTTCCCACCAGAAAATCTCGTTTGAACGAGAATTTCGTTCGAACGAACATCTAAAGATGTTCCAGTGGACAAAATGGAAAACTCATTCGAATGAAATTCTCGTTCGAACGACAATTTCGAACGAAATGTCAGAAGTTCATTTATCAATTTTAAGCCCACAACCTTTATTTTAAATAAACACTACACTCATTAAAAATGATTCCAAGTCTCCCAATATATATAAAAATACATTCATACCTTTTGGAGACTATGGAATCTTCAAGTTGATGACGTAGAAACTCAGCATTAGAAACTCGGCAATGATGAGGCTTTACAAATCTGGCCACTACGTCTTCAACAAACACGTCATAGGCTTGGAAGGATACACACGAACTCTATCCTATGACTCAAATGTTTTTGTCCGGAATTGAGCCAACACTACATTAAGACTTAATTGAAAATTTTTGTCCTTACAAATCTCCCCCTTTGGTTATTCCGGGACAAAAATCAAAACAAAATCCTAAAGGGCCGTCAAGATCTACTAGACTCAAAAACTTCCCACCCAAAAGTAAAATTACAATGCTCGACTCAAAACCCAAGGATCACTATCTTCATCGATAAAAATTGTTGCTAGTAAAATTCCTGCACACTTATGCAAAACATTAAACGCATACCCAAGGATGACAATCTTAGCCGATAAAAATTGCGGCTAAAAAAATTTCGGCACACTTAAGCAAAACATTAAACGCATAGGGAATATCAAAATATTAAATGCAATTAAACTGAATACTCCCCCTAAATTAACTATTCCCTTTATCAAATAAAAGACCTATGTAAGGACATTTATATCATGTCCAAAATGTTTCATTTATTTATGTCGTAAGCCGTTACATTTGGCACGTCTCTACACGATCGCACACGACGGCCTCAATCTGATTTTTGGGAATCAAGCATTTATGATCTCCATCATGTGTCCCTCATCTGCCTCAACGACTTCACGTTCCATGATTTTAGGCACGTAAAGCAAATGGTACGCAAGAGAAGTGAAAACAGTGCAATAAGGCTTGATAGGGAAGTTCAAGGGAAATTTGGTAATTTTATAGCCACCATCCGGAGGACCAGTCAACTGGAAAGTTGAAGATCTTTCCGTAACAAAGATACTGGAAGAAACGGCACCTCAATCCGAGCTACGGTGAATAAGTAATGGCCCGTTGAAAATGGAGTTATTTCCAAGAAAAACCTTTGAATTTTTTCTAAGTGCTGAAAGCCCCTTTGACCATCGAGTTTCCCCGAACCCAGCCCGAACCGGTTTGCTGGGTACCCTAACCGGTTCGGGGTCCCTGTACGTTGGATAGATTTTTAGTATTTTAAAAACGTGGTTCTCTTCATATATTTCCCTATAAATACCAACTTCGGGGGAGCTGTTTCGTAAGACTTGCATAGATGAATTTGAGAGTCCATATACCTCAAGTCTTCACCTTTTTGAGTCCCTAGACTCATGCTTTGATTCACACAACCTTGCCAATCCTTTGTGAATCAGTTTGCAACCCAAGAACACATCCGCGTATCTGTTCATACCCTTTTGGAGAAGATCGTTCTTCTTCTTCATTGCTGCCCTCCTGGAAAGGGAAACTTCCATCCGCCGACTACAGATCCGATGCCTGCGGGTAACTCTGTGTCACTTGTATTTTCATTGTAATCCAAAATTGTACGTTATAATATTATAATGAAAATAAATGGTTTTGCCCCTCTGGGGGATTTTTCCTCACATGTATGTGTTTGAATGTTCTTACATGATTCATCATCATATTTAATCACATATATATGCATGTTTAGGATTTAATTGGGTTAAATTGTGTTTAATTAAATAACTTCCTTATTTGAACGCACGCACACTCCTCTGAAATTGGTATCAGAGCCAGTTACACAATTTTACCGTGTAATTTTCTGTAAATTTTTTCTAAGATATCTATTTCCTGAAAAATTGATTTTTGAAAACGAGTGTGTTCATTATGGAGAAGTTATATTAAAATGCCAGTTTTTGACGGGACAAACTATGAATATTGGAAAGCCCGTATGAGATCTGCTTTAAAAGCCATTGATGAACGTGTCTGGATTTTGGTTGAAAGAGGGTGGACACCTCCCTCCGTTACTGTTGATAACGTGATCAATTTAAAACCTGTCACTTCTTGGACTGAAGACGAATTTAAATGTTCATCATTCAATTCTAAGGGTCTAAGTGCTGTTTCTGGGTCTGTCATACCTGATGAGTTCAAACGCATAATGACGTGCACCATGTCAAAAGAGGCATGGGATGTTTTACAACTCACCCATGAAGGAACTAATGCTGTGAAAGAGTCTAAATTGCAGAATTTGACAACTCAATTTGAAACAATCACCATGCATGAGACTGAATGTTTTGATGATTTCTATGCTTAGTTTTCTGACATTGTTAATACTAGCTTTAATCTTGGTGAACATATTCCTAATGCTAGAGTTGTTAAAAAGATTCTTCGTTCTTTGCCTAAGCGTTTTATCCCTAAAGTCACTGTGCTAAATCCTATGGGTAATTTAAATAGGCTAAAATTGGAAGAACTTGTAGGAGATTTGCAGAGTTATGAAATTGATATGTTCCCTAAAATTGCTAGGTCTAAAGATAAGGGAATTGCACTTAATGCCCAAGAGAGAAAGAGTGAGGGGTCGGCTAGAAAGAGGGTAGAGTCATCTAGAAAGAGAGAGACTGACACGTCAGATTGTGATTGTGATTTTGACTTAGATGATTTGGCTCTTTTTGCAAAAAATTTCAAAAGAATTCTCAAAATTAAGAAAAATGGCAATTTTAAAGATAAAAAGAAATTTGAGAAAAATAAGTTTGAAAAGAAAAATGAAAAAGTTTTTAAAGATCCCCCTAAGAAAGAAAGTAAGAGATGATTTGAGTGCGACGGTAGGGGTCATAGATCCTTTGAGTGTGCCACACGTCTTAACAGAGAGAAAGGGAAGGCTGTCCTTAATGCTACCCGTAGCGATGACAGTGAGGTCGAGACAGTGGATTCTGGAGTTGAGTCACCGCATGAGTGTAACTTTACCGCATTTATGGCTAGTCATGTGAGAACTTTTAGTTCCTCTCACGACGATGAGGATGCTGCATCACAGGGACACCTCGACAGTGAAATCGATGTGAGTGAGGGGGAGGATGACACAAGTGAGAGCGAGAGTGACATTCAACGCGTCTATGCTGAGTTATATTCTGAGTCTTTTAAAACTAAAAAGCATAACAAAGCGTTCGTTCTTAAGATCACCGGCTTAGAGGATGATTTAAGAAAAGCGAGAGAGAGAGAGAGTCCTCCACCTGCACCGCCCTGAGAGAGAGAGAATCTGCCTGTGTTGAGAAAGAGAGTTTGCTTAGAGATAGAGAGGGTAATTTTGAGAAAGAGAGAGAGGACTTGACTAAACAAGTGGCTAGTCTTACGAGTGAGCTCCATTCCTCCGTGGAGACTCGGAAGAAACTTGAAGCCCTTGTTGCCCATCTGACTCATGATCTTGAGAAAGCACGGGAAGTCAAGGTACAAATCGAGGACATATCAGGGAAAATGGGAAAGATGCTCCTTGGCCCCGCTTTAGGTTTTGGTGATAAGCAGGGAATTGGTTATAATGGTGCCTCCACCTCCCAAATTGCACTTGGACCAGTTCCTGAGTTTACTACGAATCCTTATGGCCATCGTCAAAAACCTAGAAGGAGAGTTCGACCAAGAAAAGCAAACCAAGGTCCGCCTTTGACTGTGTTCTTTTGTACTTATTGCAAAATAAAAGGCCACCTCATGGAGTTTTGTTATAGCATGGGTCGGACACGACGTACTACTGCTCCTCCATGTCATACTGATGAATTTTCTAGTTTGAGAGAGCGAGTTGAGTTTTTAGCTTCCACGTCTCAGAGTTTGATGGAGGAATTTCGACGAATGTCTTTCCCGTCAGTGAATGCTTCTCACATTCCAGCTAAAACCAACAACAACAAAGGCAAACAAAAGGTTACCACTTCATGGGTGCCTAAGAAAGATAAAAAGGCCTTTGTTGTTCATGTTGCTCTCAAAGCACATAATACCTCACAGTGGTATTTTGACAGTGGATGCTCCAGACATATGACAGGTGATGCCTCATTTTTTACATCTCTTGAGGATTATCAGGATGGCAGAGTCACTTTTGGAGATGGGAGCAAGTCTAGCATTGTAGGACGAGGTACTGTAGAGTTACGAGGATTTCCTAAGCTAGAGAATGTGTTATACATCAAAGGTTTAAAAGTAAACCTTCTCAGCATTAGCCAGCTGTGCGACACTGACTTTGCAGTAAAGTTTGACCGGGACGCGTGTAATGTCTACAATCAAGCCGATGAACTTTTGATGCAAGGGGTGAGGACCGAGGATAATTGTTATGGGACTGAGCCTACTTACTCACTTGTATGCAACAACGCCACGATCACTCCTATGGATCTGTGGCACCAAAGTCTAGGTCACGTGAATATTAGAGTCTCACTCGCTTAGCTAAAAAGGACCTAGTACGTGGCTTACCATCTCTTGGAAAGTCAACTTCTACTATTTGTGGACCCTGTCAGTTGGGAAAACGAATTCGTAGTCCCCATAGGAAGTTGCATTCCATTACCACCTCTCGTATTCTTGAGCTTATACACATGGATCTTATGGGTCCCACTCGTACCGAGAGTCTAGGTCGTAAGGGGTATATCCTCGTGATGGTGGATGATTTCTCCAGGTACTCCATTGTAGGTTTTCTGAGAGAGAAATCCGATGTTATAGAGTTTTTAACAACCAAGTGCCGTGTCCTGCAAAATCAATACGGAGTCACTATTAACAGGATACGTAGTGACAATGGCATTGAATTTGAGGAAGCAAAGGTAGATTTGTATTGTGATAGCCTTGGGATCAAACATGAGTTTTCTGCTGTGAAGACTCCTTAGTAAAATGGGATTGTTGAGAGAAAGAATAGAACGATCCAGGAGATGGCTAGATCTATACTTCTAGGTCGTAAAGTTTCTAGGAGATTTTGGGCAGAGGTAGTGTCTACTGCATGCCACACGGTGAATAGGGTTTATATGCGTCCACACACACTTCAGACACCTTATGAGTTGTGGACTAGCAAGAAGCCCAACCTGGCATATTTCCGTGTTTTTGGGAGTAAATGCTACATCCTACAGAATAGAGAGCAATTAGGAAAGTTTGACTCTCGGAGCGATGAGGGAATATTGTTAGGCTATTCATCGAATAGTAGAGCGTACCGGATTTTTAACCTGAAGAGCTCTAAGGTTATGGAATCGATAAACGTCACCGTGCAAGATGACGAACCTTCGATGGTTATTAATCCTAACCTTCAGTGTGCTGATGAGGACTTGTCTGACAGTGATTTACTTGTCCCTCACCCACACTCTGTGGTCCCCACTCCTATGTTAGGGGACACACCTGCTTGGGTTCGCAAGAGTCATGACCCTTCTGCCATTGTTGGTGATACCACTCTTGGGGTCAAGACTCGTGCTCAGCTAGAGAACGTTGTTAGCCATCCTTGCTACACGTTCAAAGTCGAGCCCAAGAATCATAAAGAAGCACTAAAGGATGAACACTGGATATCTGCTATGCAGGATGAGTTGCTTCAGTTTAAAAAGAATAATGCCTGGGAACTAGTCCCCCGACCTAGTGAGACTAATGTGATAGGAACCCGGTGGATTTTCAAGAATAAAATGGTACCATAATCCGAAATAAGGCTAGGTTGGTCGCTCAAGGATACACACAGATAGAGGGTGTAGACTTTGGGGAGACATTTGCTCCTGTTTCGAGGCTTGAGTCCGTCCGTTTACTACTCGCCATCACATGTCATCTGCGCTTCAAGTTATATCAGATGGATGCCAAGAGTGCCTTTCTGAATGGCATTCTATAGGAGGAGGTTTACGTGGAACAACCAAAAGGGTTTGAAGACTTTATGCACCCGGAGCACGTCTACTATCTGAGGAAAGCCTTGTATAGTTTGAAGTAAGCACCCCGTGCTTGGTACGAGAGGCTTACTTCTTATCTCTTAGCCCGAGGCTTCAAGAGAGGGGGAGTTGATATGACGTTGTTCGTCAGGAGAGTTGACGGTGCAATTTTGGTTGCCCAGGTCTATGTGGACGACATATTCTTTGAATCCACGTGCTCTCAACAGGCTCATCACTTTGAAGAGGAGATTAAAAGTGAGTTTGAGATGAGCATGGTTGGTGAGCTTACTTTCTTCCTTGGTCTACGGGTTCGTCAGCTAGAGGATGGGATGTTCATCTCCCAATCCAAGTATGTTAGAGACCTAGTAAAGAAATTTGGTTTAGACTCCGCTAAGCATGCACGTACACCTATGATTACCACTACCAAGCTTAGTAAGGACACTTCAGGCAATGACGTAGAGCAAACCTTGTATCAGAGTTTGATAGGTAGTCTTCTCTACTTGACTGCCAGTCGTCCCGACATAGCCTTTAGTGTTGGAGTCTGTGCGCGATATCAGGCATCCCCGAAAGAGTCACATTTACTTGCTCTAAAACGTATTATTAAATACGTGAGTGGGACTCTCTCATACGGTATTTAGTATTCCTTTGATACTGATGACCGTTTGTCCGCCTATTCAGATGCTGATTGGGCCAGGGATGTAGATGGTTGTAGGAGCACTTCTGGTGGGTGTTTCTATTTTGGTTTTGCTCTTGTCTCCTGGCTGAGCAAGAAGCAAAATTCCATCTCTTTGTCCACTGCAGAGGCTGAATACATAGCCACCGGGAGTTGTTGCACGCAACTCTTGTGGATGAAGCAAATGCTGGAAGATTATGGAATTTTACAGGACACCACGACCATTTCCTGTGATAACACGAGCGTGATACACATATCCCGCAATCCAGTCCAGCATTCACGCACAAAGCACATCAGGATACGTGAGCACTTTATATGACAATTAGTTGAGGAGAAAGTCGTATCCCTGAGTTTTGTTCCCACCGACCGTCAGTTAGCCGATATTTTCATGAAACCTTTAGATGCCCTTAGATTTGAGAATCTTAGGAAGTCTTTGGGGATTTGCACAGTTGACTGAGGGGTTGGTCTATGTCTAGAATATGATGCTTTTTCATGTTAATATCATATGCTTCCTATTGCTAGTTTGTTTTATATGTATCATTGCTTTGTTGTACAACTATTTATTTATTCTTTTGAAAATTCCAAAAAGATTTTCTTTTAAGAAAAATTTTCAGAAAAGCACAAAAAGATTTTTGTATTTTTTTTTGCACCTTTTTATGGATGAACATTTAAGATAGCCAAGTCACAAATTCAGTCCATTTATCCATGTGACTGTTTGATAGAGATTTGAGACGCTACATCATTTCATCCATGTGCTTTACATTGTATGGAGTCCTTGAGATGTAATTAGTGATATTTTCCTACATGTTTGACTCCTATCTCCTTTATTTCACGCAAGCACGACTTTATTTGATTATTGCACTTGTCTATCTCATATTGGCTTGAGTGTTTCCATCTCAATTCTGTCTATACAACTAACAATATGCGATAAAACTTGACAAGATTGGAATGCATGTAAAAAACCATTTTTGTGAGACTGTGTGTATGTTTAAGAATGGGGAGGGGCTGCGAAAGGTAATTATCACGTCTTTGCGCAAAAGCCACCGTTCAAAAGGACCTAAAAAATGGAGGAATTTTATTATCCGGGGTCCAAAGAGGTTTGAAAGAGCCCGGAAAAAATTTCAAGGCAATAAAAAAGAAATTCATGCCACATACGGGCCATTTAGGTTTCACCATCAATTCTCCAAAGTTTGAGAATTTAGAAAGCCACTATTCAAAATAAAAATATGAGGGAGTTTGGTTGGAGAATATAAACGGATTTGCGCTTCCTTGAAAGTCCTGAAAAAGCATGAAATAGTTTTGGACGTTATTGGTGTGGAAATCATTTTTAGCTTTGATTTGTTGATTTGATTGAGTCAATGTCTCATATTTCCATTTTTTACACCAAAGGAAGATTTTGAGTTCATTCGTTAGGAGTATCCGATATTCATCGTGCACATATGTCATGTTTGTATGCATTGATTTTCCTATCGAATTTGATCACACCCCTTCATTTTCGCTATCATTGACTTGGTTGTTTTTGTGATCATTAATGGTGTGTTTTCTTGTATATATTCTTTGTATGAAAAATTTTGAAAAATTCAAAAATAGTGGTCTATTACCTTGTGGCGTTCTCCATGTACATCTATTTTTGCTTCTCATATTTGTCTATTTGGGGACATCATAAAAAGGGGGAGAAGAATTATCATACTATGGGGAGTAAGTTTTGAGTTTGAGGATCTATTTTAAATTGGTATCTATGTTTAGCTCATTTCAAACTTGATATGTCACGTGGTATTTGCTTTTTCTCATGTGTGTAGGGTACTACATTGATGATCTCTGAATTTCACACCCTGATGAGAAATTTGAAAGTGCTGAAGATTTGGAGATCAAACGATGCAGAATTATTCATTTTTATCTTTCCAGTTTTGGGTTCATGGAAGGGTAGATTTGTATAGGCAATTTTGTTATTCGATAATTCGGATTTTTTATGTATGTACCGGCATAGACATAGGGGGAGATTTGTAAGGACATTTTTATCATGTCTGAAATGTTTCATTTATTTATGTCGTACGCCGTTACATTTGGCACGTCTCTACACGATCGCACACGACGGCCTCAATCCGAATTTAGGGAATCAAGCATTTATGATCTCCATCATGTGTCCCTCATCTGCCTCAACGACCTCACGTTCCATGATTTTAGGCACGTAAAGCAAATGGTACGCAAGAGAAGTCAAAACAGTGCAATAAGGCTTTATAGGGAAGTTCAAGGGAAATTTGGTAATTTTATAGCAACCGTCCGGAGGACCAGTCAACTGGAAAGTTGAAGAGCATTCCGTAACAAAGATACTGGAAGAAACGGCACCTCAATCCGAGCTACGGTGAATGAGTAATGGCCCGTTGAAAATGGAGTTATTTCCAAGAAAAACCTTTGAATTTTTTCTAAGTGCTGAAAGCCCCTTTGACCATCGAGTTTCCCCGAACCCAGCCCGAACCGGTTCGCAGGGTACCCGAACCGGTTCAGCGTCCCTGTACGCTGGATAGATTTTCAGTGTTTTAAAAACGTGGTTCTGTTCATATATTTCCCTATAAATACCAACTTTGGGGGATCTGTTTCATAAGATTTGCATAGATGAATTTGAGAGTCCATATACCTCGAGTCTTCACCTTTTTGAGTACCTAGACTCATGTTTTGATTCACACAACCTTGCCAATCCTTTGTGAATCAGTTTGCAACCCAAGAACACATCCCCGTATCTGTTCATACCCTAAGATGTCCTTTTCGACCACAATGTGAGCACCTAAATACTCGGTGAAAAGACTTACTTAAGGAACGATCTACAACATTGTTCCTAGAGGTTTCTCCAAAAATATTGGTTTTGACTTTATGAGTCGAATCATTATAAGTATCGAAGCCTAAACCACATGTGCCATTTTTTATTTGAAACGTTCCTAATATTTTATCTAATTTCTCCGAACGACACTCCAAATCAAATTTGACTTTACTAGAGTCTTTAATTTATTTTCTAAATCTAAAATGTTAAACTCTAATAAAACATTGCGCTCTTCAAACACGAGAAGCTCCTTTTTCAAGGATTCCATTAGACCCTTAAGGCTATTTCTCTCGCCTTCAACGTACTCAAGATTCTCTCTAAGAGCTCTCTCTCGTGTCCCAAGATCTTCAACTAAATCACTCTCATCAACGACCTTGGCACGCTCTCTAAAACTAGATTTTAACTTCAAATTTGCTCTTTTTAATTTAATAGATTCTTCATATAGGTCTTGTAATGCAAATTAAAGTTCTGTGACATCAACCACTTTATTTTAATTCTCTCTTTCATCTCCACTCTCACTACCATTATCTTTTAGAGCTTCACAAATAAAGGTCTCAAAAGTGTTATGTATTAATATGTCATCATTGGATGATTTCTCACTATCACTTACATAACTAGCAATGAATGCGATAAAGTTACGCTCATTTGGGGAATTGGGTCCCTCTTCCTTATCACTATCACTAAGGGTGGCATTGTATGAAATATGTTGCTTACCCTCTCTCCTTAGTTTAGTGGGGCACTCAAAAACCATATGGCCATACCCTTAACAACCATAACACCAATTTGACTCGTTCCTATTTAAATTTTCATTAAAAGTTGTAGGGATCTTTTCGGCTCTGTCATGTTTAGATTCTTCAAATTTCTTAAATCATTTTTAAATTTATCTTTGTTAAATTTAAGAAATTTCGTAGCAAACATAGCCATATCTTCCGAGTCACTATCACTCTCGTCATCTACAACTTATTTTTCCTCCTTACGAGCTTTCAAAGTAATGCCCTTATCAATTTTCTTTTCGGCTTTGGAGGGGAACATATCTAGTTCGTAGGTTTTTGAATCACCTACTAGTTCCTCAAGTTTGGTATAGTTCAAGGTGGGTAGAGAATTTAAGACGGTCACTTTGGGGATAAATCTCTCGGGTAGGGACCTTAAAATTTTCTTTACTACTCGGTCGTCGGGTATTTTCTCTCCCAAATTAAATGATGAATTTACGATATCGAAAAGTCTAGCATAAAATTCACCAAATGTTTTTTTTCATTCATTTTGATGGTTTCAAATCGAGTGGTGAGGTTGTGGAGTTTCGAAGCCTTAACGACACTATTTCCCTCGTGAGTGAGTTGTAATATATCCCAAGCTTCCTTAGCGGTTTCACACGTCATGATACGTCAGAATTCATCCAGTGTGATCGCGCTAAACAAGACATTTAAACCTCTAGAATTATAATTAGCAAGTTTGAATTCATTCTCACTCCATCCATATATGGGTTGGGGGACACGTTCATTTTCTACCAAATGTGTAGGTGGAGACCATCCGTTAACAACTGACAACCAAACCCTCTCATTGATAGACCTAAGTGCCGAACGCATGCGTGCTTTCGAATATATGTAATTAGAACCATTGAAAATAGGAAATTTAGAAAATGGGAAAAATTCCGTTCTAACCAAAAATATTTAAAAGGACCTTAACGCAATAAATTAATGCTCCAGATTTGATACCACTTGTAAGACGGGTGATGGTTCGAAATACACCAATTTTAATTTTTTTAAATTAATTTAATTTTCTTTTCTTTAAAAGATGATAAATTAAAATCAAACACGAATTTTAATTTATAGACAAATTAAAATTAAACAACAAGTGAAATTAAGTTTGCACAGACACACACACTTCAAATTTCACTTAAACCAAATTAATTTAAGAATCAAGTTTAAACAAATTAATCAAGAATATTATCTAATTAATTTAGTGCCAACTCGAATTAAATTACCTTAAACTAAATTTAGCCAAATAATTAAACTTGCACCATTTGAATCAAGAATGTGAATTAAATCCAATTTTATCTTTTTGACCTAAGCACGAGTTCTAGGTGATTTTTGTAAAAGATAAAATAAATTCACAATACCACAAAACGACGATGTACGAGGAAAAATCCAAATCGGGAAAAAATCTCGGATGGCCCTGGCCTAATAAATTCACTAAGTATGGTATGAATTTTACAAAGACTCGATAAGAGGACTTACACAACCGACTCAACTCCCTTCAAGCCTTGACGCGCTCCTTCGAACTTCAACCTCCGCCTAGCAAATAATTCCGGAATCTACCGGAACCTTGGAGTCCACCAATTGAGACCAAGTAACCATCAACCACACATGTTGCCTTTTACCATGTGAGTATGCCGTAGCAAAATAAAAGCTTATTCTTCTTTGAGGGATATAGAAGTAAACCCAAAATTCTCCTTCTTATAGTAGAGATGAACCAATGGTGCCAAACAACTTCGAGAAAGATGTATAAATTAAAGAAATATAAGCTAATTTTATGGGTGTAAACACATGTGTATGAGAGAATTTTCTAGATAAATTGACACATGAAAACTGGGACTTTCATTTGGAAATATTTGCTCTAAAAAACTCTCAAAGATGTTGCAAAAGTCTTATAAAAAATCTGTCCCGAAATTAGTTTTAAACTGTCAAAAGGAAGCGGGTCAAAAGAGTGGAAAATGGGTAAAAACTGCCAAAACTGTTCCCGCCCGGAAATCTCGTTCGAACGAGATTTTCGTTCGAAAGAAGTCTCGTTCGAACAAACATATAACGATGTTCTAATGGATAAAATGGAAAACTCATTGTCAAACTCGTTAGAAAGAAATTCTCGTTCGAACGACAATTACTAATGAAATGTCAAAAGTTTATTTTTCAATTTTAAGCCCAAAAACTTTATTTTAAATAAACATTACTCCCATTAAAAATTATTCCAAGTCTCCCAATATATATAAAAATGCATTCATACCTTTTGGAGACTATGGAATCTTCAAGTTGATGACGTAGAAACGAGGCAATGATGAAGCTTTACAAATCTGGCCGCTACGTCTTCAACAAACACGTCATAGGGTTGGAAGGATACGCATGAACTCTTTCCTATGACTCAAATATTTTTGTCTGGAATTGAGCCAACACTACATTAAGACTCAATTGAAAATTTGTGCCTTACAAATCACCCCCTTTGGCTATTCTGGGACAAAAATCAAAACAAAATCCTAAAGGGCCGTCAAGCTCTACTAGACTCAAAAACTTCCCACCCAAAAGTAAAAATTCAATGCTTGACTCAAAACCCAGGGATGACTATCTTCGCCGATAAAAATTGTTGCTAGAAAAATTCCTGCACACTTAAGCAAAACATTAAATGCATACCCAAGGATGACTATCTTCGCCGATAAAAATTGTTGCTAGAAAAATTCCTGCACACTTAAGAAAAACATTAAACGCACACGGAATATCAAAATATTAAATGCAATTAAACTGAATACTCCCCCTAAATGAATTCTTCCCTTTATCAAATAAAAGACCTACTTATAAAGATGTCTCCTCCGAAGTTAAATCTCCCAAACTAAGATATGATTACAATAGGATTAGATACCATTTCTCCCCTATCATTCTCCCCCTTTTTGTTCAGGAATAGACAATGGATAAAATAACTAATCAATTACTCATTTTTTCCCATTTTAACTAAGTACGATTTATCTCCCTAAAAACGACACAGGGGATATAAATATGGGAAAACAAGTAAAACAAAATGATGCTTAAGAGATAGGATCAAGAAGAGCTATGGGCAACAAAAGATAATAACTAATCCAAGTAAGTGACAATGGATACTAACTATGATGCGAACAAAATGATATCAATTTTAAACAGAAAAAACTAGGCATATGATATAAAAAAAGATAATAACTAATCCAAGTAAGTGACAATGGATACTAACTATGATGCGAACAAAATGATATCAATTTGAAACAGAAAAAACTAGGCATATGATATAAAAAAAATTGCAATAAGTTAGGTACCAATTATGAATTAAGTAGATAAAATGGCAAAGACTCAAAATAAAACATAATATCATATATATGTATACACAATAGATATAAAACATATACAAGCACACATATATAGATATAAACTCACAAATGACACAAAATAATATAACATGAGTTTTTCATACTCTGATGGCATGAATGTGTCATATGGAAACGGAAGTGAAGGGGTGTGAACTAGATACTAAAGAATTTAAAACCCAATCACTTAAACATGTTCACGGAGTTCTTATTTGATTGCAAAATTTTATCACATTTAGATATAGCCTCTTGTGACAATATAAATTGAACTCAATGAACAAACATACACAATGCATACAAGCCTACCATATTGATGATTCTATAAACCAATAGAGTCATGACAATGAAAGTGAAACTAGGATAAAAGAACATTGTGCAAAACCGTTGATATACCCTCAAAACTCCCTCAAAATATGAGCTTATTATTTTAATCTTTTGAATGAATAAATCAGTAAAACAAAATAGGCATTGGAAAATATTTTATTTTAATGCCATTATTCTTTTAGGCCTTTGGACCACGTATTTCTTTTAGGTCCAAGCAAACGGTGGCTTACTCGCAAATGATGATATTTCCCTTCGGAGCCCTTCCCCGTGCACATATCATATATTAGATTTTTTAAACACAAAATAAGCTCATGTGCAACGGATTTTAACATGCACTAGTCCTCCTAGGTCACGTAATATGTAGATCACTAGATTGGTAGGATAACACCTCACAAAGCTCAAATATACAAGTGAAGTTAAGATTCATAAGAGCTCGTGCATGTGTGAAAAGAGGCACATAAAATTAGAATCCATTAAGCAACACAAAATTCAACTACTCCACGCATGCACGACAAAGAAAATTTTAAGGATTGACAATCTTAACCAAAAATTCTAGCCACATGGAAGCGAAAAAGAAGGAATTCAAACACAAGTATATGCCACAAAAAGCGTGTCAAATTAAAATACACATGAAAAAATCTTTTTGAGTTTTTGAAATTTTTAACCAAACAGACAAAAATATTTACTCAAAAGACAAACACAAATCATTTGTATTTTTCATTAAGCCTAAATTACTAAAAAATAAAACACAAATGACAAATAAAAATCTTTTTGTATTTTTCATTAATGCAAACTAGGATGAAAGAACTATAATACAAAAGATAAACAAAAATCATAATTCTAGTATGAGATATGTGAAAAAGCAAATAACTAGAAAATGATAAACAAGCATACAATTAGCATGATAATATAGCATGAAGCACAAAAGCTAAAGTATGCAAACAACTAACACATTCAACCTTTAGATTTAGCAACAAAGGTATCGTGTGAAAGTAAATGAGAATAAAGAATCCTATATTGTAAAGCTACCAAGTCAAATCTCCTAACCCAAGCTAGTGATGAATGATGATCTCGGGATATAGGAATCTTGGCTACCTTGGTTGCGTTACGGTTGGATTTTCCAGGACCTCATTTAAGATCAAAACAAAATTTTCTAAGATGTCCTTTTCGACCATAATGTGAGCACCGAAAGCCTTGACGAAAGGACTTACTTTAGGAATGATCTACAACGTTGTTCCTAGATGATTCTCCAAAAATATTGGTTTTGACTTTATGAGTTAAATCATTACAATTATCGTAGCCTAAACCACACGTGTCATTTTTTATTTGAACCGTTCCTAATATTTTATCTAATTTCTCCGAACGACACTCCAAATCAAATTTGACTTTACTAGAGTCTTTTAATTTATTTTCTAAATTTAAAATGTGAGACTCTAATAAAACATCGCGCTCTTCAAACGCGAGAAGCACCCTTTTCAAGGATTCCATTAGGCCCTTAAGGCTATTTCTCTAGCCTTCAACATACTCAAGCTTCTCTCGAAGAGCTCTCTCTCGTATCCTAAGGTCTTCAACTAATGCATTCTCATCAACGACCTTGGCACGCTCTTCAAAACTAGCTTCTAACTTCGAATTTGCTCTTTTTAATTTAATAGATTTTTCATATAGTTCTTGAAATGCAACCATAACACCCTCTCTCCTTAGTTTAGTGGGGCACTATAAAACCCTATGGTCATACCCTTCACAATCATAACACCTATTTGACTCTTCCTTATTTAAATTTTCATTAAAAGTTTTAGGGATCTTTTCGGCTCTGTCATGTTTAGATTTTTCAAATTTCTTAAAATCACTAAAAACTAAATTAATTTAAGAATCGAGTTTTAACAAATTAGATAAGTAAATTATCCAATTAATTTAGTGTCAACTTATAATTAAATTACCTTAAACTAAATTTACCCAAATAATTAAACTTGCACCATTTGAATCAAGAATGTGAATTAAATCGAAATTTATCTTGTTGCCCTAAGCATGAGTTCTAAGTGATTTTTGCAAAAGATAAAATAAATTCACAATCCCACAACACGGCGATGTACGAGGAAAAACCCAAATCGAGAAAAAACCTCGGACGACCCTGGCCTAACAAATTCACTAAGTACGGTATGAATTTTACAAAGACTCGACAAGAGGACTTACACAACCGACTCGACTCACTTCAAGCCTTGACGTGCTCCTTCGAACTTCAACCTCCGCCTAGCGAATAATCTCGGAGTGCACCGGAACCTTGGAGTCCACCAATTGAGACTAAGCAACCATAACCACACATGGTGCCTTTCACCACGTGAGAATGTCGCAGCAAAATAAAAGCTTCTTCTTCTTTGAGGGATGTAGATGTAAACCCAAACTTCTCCTTCTTGTGGTAGAGATGAACCAATGGTGCCAAACAACTCCGAGCAAGATGTATATATTTTAGAACTTGGAATAAACATAAACTGGTTTTATGGGTGTAAACACATGTGTATGAGAGATTTTTCTAGATAAATTGAAACATAAAAACTAGGACTTTTGTTTGGAAATATTTGCTTTAAAAAACTCTCAAAGATATTACAAAAGTCTTATGAAAAATCTGTCCCGAAATTAGTTTTAAGCTGTCAAAAGGAAGTGGGACAAAAGAGTGGGAAAATGGGAAAATATTGCCAAAACTGTTATTGCCCGAAAATCTCATTCGAATGAGATTTTTGTTCGTACGAAGTCTCGTTAGAACGAACATCTAACGATGTTCCAGTGGACAAAATGGAAAACTCGTTGAAAACTCGTTCGAACAAAATTATCATTCGAACGAAATGTCAGAAGTTTATTTTTCAATTTTAAGCCCCCAAACTTTATTTTAAATAAACATTACACCGATTAAAATTATTCCAAGTCTCCCAATATATATAAAAATGCATTCATACCTTTTGGAAACTATGGAATCTTCAAGTTGATGGCGTAGAAATGAGGCACTAGAAACTCGACAATGATGAAGTTTTACAAATTTGGCCACTATGTCTTCAACAAACACGTCATAGGCTCTGAAGGATACACATGAGCTCTATCCTATGACTCAAATGTTTTTGTTCGGAATTGAGCCAACACTACTTTAAGACTCAATTGAAAATTTGTGTCCTTACAATAATTAATTTATGTCATGTTTCAGGTTGGTTTTGTGACGCGTATAATGTCCATTTTAGTCTATAAGTACGAGTTCCACCCACTAAGATAATATATAACTTGGGCAAGATTTTATGCTTATTAGATATATTTTTTTGCCCTTTTGATGAGGGTTGTGTTTGGGTTAAACATGGTTTCGTGGGATTACTAATTTTAGGAAATCATTAGGGTTTCATAATTAATATTTCACAATGAGAGAGACTCCCTAATTGCTGAATGTAAGGGACTTCAGAGAAGAGGATGAATTGAGAGTTTTTAGCACAATTTCCTCAAAATTGTGTTTGAGTCAAGTTTATTTATAATTTGATTTTAATTACTTTTGTACTATAATATTTGTATTCATTGGATTATGTAAGGACATTTTTGTCCATTAACAATTTATTATGTCGCACGCCGTTACACCGTTGAAGCAATTCAAGATTCATACATTCATCAACGGATCCGAATATCAAAAGAAGAAGGGGAATCAAAGTCTGACAGACCGGACCGGTCCTCCTGAAATAAAAGAACCGATCCGGCTAACCGGACCAGTCCGCCTCAGACCCGGAACGATCCGTTTACTGAAGGCCAGTATACCCCGGACCGCAAGCAAACCGATGAAGCCTGAAATAAAAGAACCGATCCGCCTCAACCGGACCGATCCGCCTGCAATAAAAGAACCGATCCGGTCAATCGAACCGATCCGCCTCAGACCCGGATCGGTCCACCTGGGATAAACTTAAACAGATCGTGTTCAGATTTTTATGGCCAGAGACTTCTTATTTAATCCCACTACGGGAAGTGGTTTTCTTAGACTTATACACACGATTTTCAGAGTACAAAATACTCTAAGTCTTCACCTATTGAGCCCTAGACTCTAGGTTTTTGATTCACACAAATTTCCAAACATTTGTGAATCACTTTGCAACCCAGGAACGCAGTTTTGTTGTTCATACCCTTGTGAAGAAGACCGTTCTTCTTCATTGCAGCCCTACTGGAAAGGGATAGTTCCAGCCTCCGACTAAAGAATCCGACACCTGAGGGTAATTCTTAGTCACTTGTATTTTCATTGTAATCCGAAATTGTACAGCTACAATATTATAATGAAAATAAATGGTTTTGTCCCTTTGGGGGATTTTTCCTCACAAGCATGTGTTTGAATGTTCTTGCTTAGTTCATTATCTTATTCAATCACATATTGTTGCATGTTTAGGGTTTGTTTGGGTTAAAAGGTGTTTAATATATAAGTTTGTCATTTGAACGCGAGCACATACGTTCTCAAATTGGTATCAGAGCGGGTTACGCTAATTTATCACGTATTCCTATTTTCCGCAAAATCGTGTGATATTGATTTCTTTTGAAAAATCAATTTTGTGAAAAATCGCAATTTTTTCAATGGAACGCCCGTTTAATGAGGAGTCTGTTTATGAAAAAGTTCACAACCAAGCTGAAAATTTAAAAAGTTTGAATTTGAAACTTTGCAAAAGAATTAAAGTTTTGGAAAAAGAAAATTCTCGTTTTAAATCCGCGATGGATCTTTTGCAAACGGTTCAAAATCAAAGAGATTTTTATCGTGAAAAATTTGTTTCCTTGGACCATGACTTTGTTTATTTAAAATTGTCCAAGAAGGAGTGTGATGATAGGGTCCCAGTTTTAGAAAACGAATTAGAGGACCTTAAAAATTCGATGGTTTGTGTTTGTGCCAAAGATGAAAAAAATATTTTAATCAATGAATTTGTGGCACGTGAAGAGACTCTTAGGGAAAAGTTTGCTTTAATTGAGGGGGAGAGGGATACCCTTTTAGAAATTGTTGAAAATTTGAAAAAGCAATCCCTGTCTTGGGAAGAGTCTAATTCGTTACTTGAATCAAATATTTTGAAGTTGAAAAATGATTTAAACTATTCAAGTAGGTTTGATTGTGATGGTAATTGCTCATTTTGTTCTCATGTTTCTAGTGCTAAAGACAAAACCATTATCTGTTTTAGAGGGTCAATTAATCCCAAGGATGTTAGAAAAGATCACACTTTAGGTAACATTCCTCCCGTTTACACATGTTCACATTGTGGTAGGAAAGGTCACCTTAGGCGTTTTTGTTTTGATCTTGGAAAAAGTCCTAGGAAGTTTATGTCTGGTGTTCCCGTGGTTTCCAAAGCCCCCACACGATGTTTCACATCTATTTGGATTAGAAAATCACTTTTAGAGGCACTAGATTTTAGACAAGTTGATTCCCGGTTGCTAGCACATGATTCTTCACTTGCCATATCATATAGATGATTGTGTTTGCATGTTTATCATACACTAGTTGTGGTTTCATGATTTATACTTGTTTGCTAGTGTTATGACATGTGTACTTTTTGTATAAATTTTTGTTTTTCATAAAATTTTTGAAAAATACAAAAAGATTTTATTTTGATAAAATTTTGAGAAAATCCAAAAAGATTTTTGTATTTTGTTTGCACCGTTAATGGATGAATACTTTGGAGGACCGAGTCACAACTTCATTCCATTATTTTCATGTGACTATTTGATAGTGATTTGAGACACTAAATCCATGTGCTTTACTTAGTATGGAGTCTTTGAGATGCAATTAGTGATATCTTCCTACATGTTTGACTCCTATATCCTTTATTGCACACATGCACGGCTATATTTGATTATTGCACTTGTCTATCTCATTTTGGCTTGAGTGTTTCCATCTCAATTCCGTCTATACAATGTACAATATGCGATAAAACTTGACAAGATTGGAATGCATGTAACAACCGTTTTGGTGAGACTGTGTGTTTTTGTATAACGGGGAGGGGTTGCGAAAGGTAATCATCTATCCTTTGCGCAAAAGCCACCGTTAAAAAGGACCTAAAAAATGGAGGAATTTTGATATCCGAGGTCCAAAGAGGTTAAAAGAGCCCGAAAAAATTTAAAGGCAATAAAAAGCACTTCATGCCAAATATGGGCCACTTAGGTTTCACCATCAATTCTCCAAAGTTTGAGAATATAGAATGCCTCTATTCAAAAATTATATCTGAGGGAGTTTGGTTGTAGAATCTTTAAACGGGTTTGCACTTCCTTGAAAGTCCTAAAAAAGCATAAAATCATTTTGGACGTTATTGGTGTGAAAATCACTTTGAGCTTTGATTTGTTGATTTGATTGAGTCAATATCTTATATTAATATTCTTTTACACCAAAGGAAGCATTTGAGTTCATTCGCTAGGAGTATCCAATATTCATCGTGCACATATGTCATGTTTGTATGCATTGATTTTCCTATCGAATTTGATCACACCACTTCATTTACGCTATCATCGTCTTGGTTGCTTTGTGTTCATTCATGGTGTGATTTTCTCCTAGTGACACCCCGCACTTGCTTATTTGCTTTATTTCTCTCATTTGTCTATTTGGGGACATCATAAAAAGGGGGAGAATGAATTATCTTATTATGGGGGAGATTTGAAAGTTTGAGTTTACTCATAAATTGGTATATATGTTTATCTCATTTCAAACTCGATATGTCACTTGGTATTTTGCTTTGTCTCATGTGTGTAGGTACTACATGGATTATCATTGGATTGCACACCCTGATGAGAAAAGTGTTGAGATTCCTGAAAAATTGAAGAGCAAACGCTGCAGTCTTATTCAATTGTATCTTTCCAGTTTTGGATTCATGGAAGGGTAGATTTGTATAGGCATTTTTAGTTGTTTGATAATTCGGATGTTTATTTTTATGTATGTACCGGCATAGACATAGGGGGAGATTTGTAAGGACATTTTTGTCCATTAACAATTTATTATGTCGCACGCCGTTACACCGTTGAAGCAATTCAAGATTCATACATTCATCAACGGATTCGAATATCAAAAGGAGAAGGGGAATCAAAGTCTGACAGACCCGACCGGTCCCCCTAAAATAAAAGAATCGATCCGGCTAACCGGACCGGTCCGCCTCAGACCCGGACCTATCCATTTGCCGAAGGCCAGTATAATTCAACCGGACCGATCCGCCTGCATTAAAAGAACCGATCCATTCAATCGGACCGATCCGCCTCAGACCCGGACCGGTCCGCCTGGGATAAACTTAAACAGATCGTGTTCAGATCGTGTTCATATTTTTATAGCCAGAGACTTCTTATTTAATCCCACTACGGGAAGTGGTTTTCTAAGACTCATACACACGATTTTCAGAGTACAAAATACTCTAAGTCTTCACCTATTGAGCCCTAGACTATAGGTTTTTGATTCACACAAATTTCCAAACATTTGTGAATCACTTTGCAACCCAAGAACGCAGTTTTGCTGTTCATACCCTTGTGAAGAAGACCGTTCTTCTTCTTCATTACAGTCCTACTGGAAAGGGATAGTTCCAGCCGCCGACTACAGAATCCGACACCTGAGGGTAATTCTTAGTCACTTGTATTTTCATTGTAATCCGAAATTGTACAGCTACAATATTATAATGAAAATAAATGGTTTTGCCCCTTTGGGGAATTTTTCCTCACAAGCATGTGTTTGAATGTTCTTGCTTAGTTCATTATCTTATTCAATCACATACTGTTGCATGTTTAGGGTTTGTTTGGGTTAAAAGGTGTTTAATATATAAGTTTGTCATTTGAACGCGAGCACATACGTTCTCAGATTATAAACATAATCTAATTAAAATTTGAATTGCATTCATTTAATTCATATTTTTATAGTTGGTTTAAATTGAGAATTTAACCTTAATCATGCGTTTACACTTGAGTTGATTAATGAAGAAACCCTTAAATTATAACTTCAATATGGATAAATTGACTAGATTAGTAAAGATCTGATTTGGATTTTTTGATTTATAGAAACCAGTTAATTAAGTTCATACGTGAGTACATTTTTAGAGAAAATATTGTTAATTTAGGATCATAAGTTGTTAAGTTATGATCATAAAGGGATTATATATCATAATAGGGTGTTCTTGAAGGGTTATAACCTTGGGGTAAGTCTTCCATAGTAGATGGGGACTGTTAGGTTTGTATTTTGGGGATGGAAGTTAAAGAAACCGCACGTCAAAAAATTTGGATTATGGAGTCAGTGTGCACGACTCATTGTTGTCGCATGAACGGAATCTATGTGTATGCCTAGAATTTATTCCATACGTATGGTTTGTAAAAATATAATTATATATTTTTGAATTACGAATGCGTGGGTGATGGTTTCATATTTTTTGGATTTTTATTGAAATTATTATGAATATTTTACCAACAGTGCGTAAGGCAGAAATTGTAGGTTGGTCATTTTGGGTTTGGATTTGTGTTGTGTTCTGTTGGTTAGGATTTTGATTGTGTAGTTGTTTTGGGGTTACAATCTGAGATGCTAGGGTATCAATTCGAGAATATATGGGATTTGCATATAGTTGTTAAGGACCTTAAGTATAGGGTCCAGTATGGAGATAAATTATTAAATAAATAAATTGTTAGTGATTGTGTAGATCACGTGATAGTTTAGAATGTATTGATAAAGTGTTTAGTAATGTAGTTATTGTATTATGCTAATGCTGGTAAAGTTTGGGCGTGTGAACTTAGACTTGGAGAGTTTTCGGAGATCGGGTTGGTGTTATATATAATATGTTATATTTAACGTGAGTATTAGCTAACAATAGTTAGAGACTTTATGTGTAACCCTCGCGATTGGGGTTTATATTTGTTCGTTTAGCCATATTGAGTAGGGTTGTACTTGTTTACTTGTCTTGTGTATTATGTGAAATATATCGGGTGTGAGTTTTCATATGATAAGTACTAAAGGGAATACCGTTATGGGGTGTGAGCGACGACGACTGCGTGGGTACCCTAATGCGAAAGATGGATTTTACCCCGGACACTACGTGCCGAAATTCTCACTGTATCTTGCGAAGATGTACACGGGGTGATTGTTTCATCTAGCTTTTGAGTATGGGTCTATATGACTGGTGTGAAGGCGTAGTGATTATCTCTAGCAAGTGCTTTTATGGTTATAGGTGTAGGATAACTCATAACAATGCCTAGTACGCGCGAGCGATCCCTGAAGGCGATAGGAATAGCCTTCGTTACGTGAGGTATTATGAGTAGCCCGTTTATGATTTATGTGGTATGGATTGTACTTTAATGTGGATATTAGACGTAAAGATTATTTTTCTCCTATTATATGGGATTATACACTGGGGTACTAGAGATAGTTGTACCGATTTATATGTTATACTAGGAATGTACACCTATATACTTATACAGTTGAGATGTTTAGTGTGGAGTTATTTTGGATCCACTCGTTATACTTAATCGAGATGAATAATACTTAATGATGGGATCACCTGGGCTTAGGATTAGACGCATGAGATATCTAGGGTTGTTTGGGTTGAAACAAACTTAAAAATAACTAAAGGATGAGGAGAATATGCTTAATGATATTATAGCCCAAATTCAGTTATAGTCATATTCTATTTAGACTTGATGCGACAGTTGTGGTTATATATGTTTTTCAGGGCTTAGGCTGTTGTTGCTACCGTAGACTTGGATTGATTTTATTGGGAGTTATATAGTATTAGAGTTTGTGTTACTTTACTTAACCATTATTTACTTATTTTTATTACTTGTTAAATTTTAGTTTTTTATTGATACTAAGAATATTACCAAATGTTTTGATTCCTGTGATTTTTGTATAAGACATGATCAATATATTTACTAATTTTACATGATGTCACATGAATGGGTTAATCATGATGGGTAAATAATGGTTAATAATTTTTTATTACGGTATATCCTTCATGAGGGGTTTATTTAGAGTGGTGACACTATTTGTATATTATATGTGGGGCCTGAGTTGGGATATCGCTCGGGAGTTGGACAATTGTGTTTCGCCTATTTATTTGTATGACAAACATTATAAGTTAGGTGGTTACTCTTTGTTGGGTCACTGGGCTAACGGAAGATATGTAAATTAGGTTAGGTTTGGTATACATGTATTAGAGTTATAGAAAAGCTCATTTGTGGGACGTTTCACGATGGTTGATTTTGCTAGGCCGACGTAATATATGTATAGTAGATTGTATATACATTTATTTGATTTAAGTATTTACTTAGGGAGTGTCTTACCATTGTATTGAATGAACATTCTGACTAGACATAAGTGCATTGGGGGGGTTAATTGTTTGGATTTTGCTTGCGAGACGTCCCATGCATGTAGTATCGTTCAGTCGGGAATTTAGAATCTTTGAGCATGGAATTGGGACATAACTCGTGAAGGGCATTTGGTTTGTGTGGACATTACTATTGTATATGTTGAGTATTGGGCCAACGGATCTCAATGACTGATTAAACTAAGCAGTTGTGTATTTGGCCTTGTTTGTATTTCTCTTGCGAGATGTCCCATCCATGAAACTTAGTGAGGGTTAGGAGTTGAGATACAGTTGGGCAGTAGACTATTAGTTTACTTCGTGATGTAGCTGAGATACAGTTGGACAGTAGACAATTAGTTTACTGTGTGATGTACTCGTAGGGATTATATAGCCTTAGAATAGTAAGGTATGGATTGGGTACGGTTAGTTAAAATCGTATCAGGATAGATGTGAGGTGCAATATATATTTCATGAGTTCCGGTGGGCGATGACATGGGGCGTAAATGGGTTGGATTTAATAATGATAACCAATATAATATTTCTTACAAATTTAGGGCGCTGAACTAAACTTACAAACCCTTTTTCCCATGTATTATTATGGTTATAAAGGAGTAGCACAATTGAGCAATTAGAGTTGAACTAAGCAGTCAGAGTTGCAGATTATTGGAGATCAAGTTCATCATTATCCTTAAGGTAAAAGTTAATTTCACTTCAATTGTTATTCTAGTAACTATTTAATGTTGGGAGTTCATTTACTTCCCGTTGGGGACTTTTGTATTATAAAGTTCTGATTGATGGATTCACTTTTATTGGATAGTTATTTTATCGGTTCAGTTATTTATATTGATGTTATTTATTATTATTTATGCCATGGATGGTTTTTATTTATAGTTATTTATATTTATCATTGATGTTGAGAATGATATAAATTTATTAGTGCGCCCTATCTTCGGCGTTTCAGCCTCATTAACTGCACGTGAAAAATAGGGGGTGTTACACCGCTCCCCCTTTATCTAGTTTTGAGTATGTCTATTTGTGTGGGTGCGTGGGTGGGTTAGGGAGAGTTTTTTTTAGAGGGGGGTGTATTCGATGCGAGGATATGGGTTTAGGAGTGGGGTTTGGGGTCTAGGACGATGCTCCTATTTTTAAACCTTTTGAACTAATTCTCTCATTTTTCGAATTTATTAATGGCTTTTAACGAAAAGATACCAAACTCAAGGTTAATTTGTAAGAGATACTAAAATTAAAACGAGGTAAGTATGGAGGTACTAAATTTTTTTAAAAAATAGTTGAATTGTAAATATAGGTTAGACATTTTTAGGGTGCAAGAACTTTTTGAGTCGTGAAGAAAATTTTCATTTTACTCACTGCACTAAATATGTTGTTTTATAAGTGTTTTAAACACTTATATATCAAACCGTAACGCTTTTAAACTTTTATAAAGCAGGGAGTTATAACTTATTTGTAACTTTTCAAAACACTTACAAATGGAAATTAGTAATGGTTCGATTAATATTTTTAGATGCACGTGTTATATAGTTAACCCATTATAAGTGTTTAAAACTATTACTATTTGAAGTTTTATAAATGTTATAACCGTTACTGTTTGAAATTTTATAAGTGTTTAAAACCATTACTGTTAGACGTTTTATAAGTGTTTAAAATCGTTACTGCTTCTAGTTTTATAAGTGTTTAGATCCGCTACTGTTTGACACTTTAGTAGTGTTTAGGATAGTTACTATTTGATACTTTAACATCAACTGCTTGTAAAGGATGTAGTTAGAATAAAAAGATAAAGAGGAAAGACTAGTAATAACAAAATATGTATCATAGAACGGGTTGTTTCAACAAACACGAGTATGTGATTAATACAGATGTATGCATATGAAGAAACTCAAATTAAGAAAATAAAACACTCAAGAAATGAAAACGATAGTAAACATAACCAAAAGGCCATGTATGTTCAGTCAACACTGAGAAAATCCTTTAGATTGACATTGTCCTCAAGAATGGATTGATGCACGACCAGAACCTCAATGTTTCCCACCATTATCATTAATCTCTTTATAGTATGTTTGTTGAACATGATATAGGTAGACCCGACCCAAAAAATCGCTTACATATTTTGGGCAGAACATGAAATATAATGTTGGTAGTACAATTTTTGAGACGTTTGGGATTGAAAAATAGGGATTTGGATGAAGAAATGTGTTAGAACCCGTAACTGCAATTCTGCAGAAATCGCAATACCTGCTTGATCGATCGATCGATCCCAGAGCTTCGATCGATCGAAGGTTCGATCGATCGAGCCCCAGACCTCGATCGATCGACCCCTCCTGGAAGACTCCTATTTCCTTTTTAAATGAGTTAAATTCAATTTATTGTGAGATAATTCTTGGGCATCCTTAATAAAATATTTTGGGAGATAGGGAAGACCAGTAGGACATGTGAATAAATTTTGGGACCCTTGATGTCGGGCAAAGATTGTATTTTGGGATAATTACATAAGGGTCGGTGACTTTATGATTTAAAGAGAGAGACACGTAAGAGAGTTACTTTGGGACAAATGTGTATACCTACTGAATTTTATAATTTAGAGAATATATCCATGAGAGTTGTGTGGTACGTTGGAATAATACCGAATCAAGGTTAGAAATGAACCGTTATAAGTGTTTACTAAAATATGATAATATGGAAATGTCGTAATTATGGGAATTGAGAATTTACCCATTTTTGATATGGTAATATTAGTATAGTTATATGATTGTGTATGCATATACTATCTATGTGTGAAAATCATGCCCACGCTACTTGCTATCCCTGAGGTTTCCGCGCTGGGACAGTCTTATCTCGATGGGACCTTTATGGGGGATATTGACTTGTACCCTAGAAGATAGATATCCTTGGTACATGCTATCGGAATGATAGTTCAGACGTTCCTAAGAGATGCGGGTATGTGCTTTCCTCTTAGAGACTTGGAATCTATGCTTCGCCTCATATTGTTTGTGTATAGGTGTCCTTGGTACAGGTGTGACACCCCGACTAATTAAATACCAGGTAGCTACTCCTTTACTAAATTAATTCAAAATGCCAAGTTGGTTCAGTTAATAGCATCACTGTCGAAAACATTTAATGATTACTAACCACCTAGTATTCAAAAAGTAAGTTGTCAAATTTTAAATTAAATCTGATTAACATGCAATAAAAAAATTATGAAAGAATAACATAACCATTCACCATAAAGAAGAACTAGAATAATCAACAAATAATAATAAGTCTGGAGGAAATACTCCTCACAACAATCCCACAACTGAAATAAATAGAACAGTGTACCCTCAATTAATTACATGCCAAAATCGGAATAACTGAAATATGAAATGTCTGTAAATAGAAATGGGCGACATGCCCTACAAATGATGAAACTGAATATGGAGTCAAGACTAGAAAAGGAGGCGTCTACTATCAAGGCCCTGTAACTTCCACAACAGCTACAGCTCGTCACCTGAATGGAAATACTATGCATGGTGTCCTTGTGGCTGGGCACCTAAAAGGTTTTTACAAAAAATAGATTTGGAGGAAAATGGGTCAGAGCCCGATGTGAAAACAGTTTAAAAGTTTAGCAAGTGATTTAAATTACAATTGAACATCACATATTATAAACACGTTAATTGCGTACTCTCACATGAGTTCCTTGCCTCTCCACTACTGTGCACGTCTAACGGATGCCTTTAACCCATCCTAGTTATGCCACTATCAATCTAGTTTATACCACTCCTGCCTTCGCATTCAAACATAGAGTATCTACACATAACCCCCAATTAATCCATATTTATAACTCATGTTCACATTCGTTAATTTACTTATCTCAAGTGTTAGTTAAATTCTCATTTTTAACCCATTCACATATCTTAGTCAATCACATCTACTAAGCAACAATGAACCCATCACAATTACATAAGTACATCACTCTCAGTACATAAATATATATATATATATATATATATATATATATATATATATATATATATATATATATATATATATATATATATATATATATATATATATATATGGCACCCCTAGGCTAAGCTGCGGTGCACGCATACTCTGCTATCAAATCCATGTGCATCACGTACGTAAGGATCACGCGTTCTGAATCACTCAGGAACCGTTGAAATACAAATCACACATATTGGAGGCGAACATAGTTCACATACCCATGGGTCACGCACATACCTCCGCTCCCAAGGTCAGCAGACTTATCCATTCAGCAATAAGCCCTTCCAAGCCATATGTTCTGAGGTATAGATCTAAGGTCCCCCCGAAGGTCACATCGAGACTAGACTATCCTCTTACGAATGACCTCCCGTGATAGCAAGTATGGTAGGTATGTTATACACATAAGAAATCCATACACTAGGCATTCACACAACCTAAGTAATCATATATCAATATAGATGTTCGCACATTTCATCTAGTTAATCTCGTACGTGGCAAATTTACTCCGAGTATTACATATAATATATATTTCGTTTGATAACTCTCTCGTCGTATCAATTTGGGTACTTAAACCTAACTCAAAAGGTTACTAGATTTCTTATTAATTTAAAATATTATCTCAGTACTTAAAGTCCCTCCGTTACTGCCCTTATCTTACATCATCCTCAATTCTCAATGTAGTTCCAATTCGAACGTTTTCTAACCGTACCTCACTCAGTAGACCCTCGTACGTAATATCAATCAATCCCATAAGTTATAGCGCTCTCCGATAACAACTAAGGCCCTACTGACTTTAATTAAGTCCCACACTATCATATTAATCTTCCTAATAACCAACATCGAATTTGGAATAATCATTAAACCTTAAAGAGAAACAATTGCCAAAATACAGCAGGGTTCGATCGATCGATAAAAAGGGGTCGATCAATCGAACCTTCGATCGATCGACATTCTTGAGTCGATCGATCGATCAAGCAGGCATCAGCCCAGAAATCCTTAACAGTTACGGGTTTGCATTTTTTTACTCTTCTTAATCATCATTCTAACGTCCAAAACTCTCAAATGATTACACTAATCATCCTACTAACATGTTTACTTCTTTCCCCACGTTTTAGATTCATCAAATCAACATATAACATCACTTTCATGGATCAAATTACCCAAAAATCATATAAAACCTAGTTTTTCCTATTTCTTCAAGAACATCCCATAATTCCTTCAAATTTCGAAATTCTCTACTCATTAATCATAAATTCGTAGTTGTTATCATCTCAAATATAAACCTACATGAAAGTCCTACCCAAATTATGATTTAAACCATTCAAATCCATTTAATTTTCATTATTCATGAGAAATCTCCAATTCTATAAAAACATGTAAAATATATGCTTTGAATCTTTGCAAGATAAACCACTTGCCTGTAAATTTGATGTTTTGATCCGTTGTTGTTATTTAAGGGCTGGTCCTCTCTCCATTCCGGTCACAATTCCGTCCAAATTGGTGGTGGTTTTGGTTTGGGGACTCTTTGTAACCTCTCCTCTAACTCACGTAACTCCCCTCTATGTTTTTGGCTGATCATGGCCCTAATGGACTAACCAAAAATAAATAAATAAACACTAAAAATCGTGGGTCTTAATTCCTTAATTTTTAAAATTACCAAAATACCCTTCCGGGTTGCCGGTTTGGCCTAAAAATGCCCCGGGACCCAAACTAAACTCCCGGCTAGTGTTTTCTGACTATCTCGACCCTTCTGGACACGTTGGCGCACTCAAAAATCTCATACGGGTGACATAAAAATAAAATACTTTTAATTCAAATAATTACATTCCTGACGCGACTGTCACGTGCGTCCCAACTAAATTTCCCAAATTGTCGTATTTCAGTCTCGCGACAATTTTAATATTTTCAATATTCATATACTGCCATATATACACATTATAATCAAATACCAACTCACATCTCGTTAGTATTTTATCCGGATTAATTCTCAATTAATTCACATTTAATTTAATTAATCCCATAAATAAATATCCATAAAAGTACGGGGTATTACAACAGGCTATCGCAGTGATAGTTCAGACGGTCCTAAGAGACGCAGACATATGCCATCCTCTTAGAGACTTGGAATCTATTCTTCGCCTCAATATTGTTTGAGTATGTGTTAATACAGTTCGAGAGTGATTCCGAATTTGTATTCCCTTAGTACGAGTGATACGGGGATTGGATAGTAGAGTATGCCCGCACCATAGTTTATTTGGGGTGCTGTTATGATATATATATATTTTATGAGTAGTTAATTTATATATGAAATTCTGAAATCTGGAACTGCCTACTGTGATTTGATATGTAGGACATGGTTGATGACTCAAATTGTAAATACTTGTTTTGAGAAAGTATAATATGACACTGGAAAACTTTATTGATTTATAAAGTTAAAATGAGAACTTTGATTACTAATTGAAATATTCTTTTCAAACAATGGAATCGTTAAATTTTGAGTCCTACGAATAATCTAAGATAAGTTAAACTATTGGGAAAGAATAGCGTGATATATGATGAGTTGGACCACTGGGAAGGTTAGTGCGATAGGTGTGCACATTAGAAGAGAGGTGAGAATTTCTCAAGAGAGTGTCGCACTAATATGTTGTTGCATTGGCCCGTATCAATTTAAATACTTGCTAAACAATTTTTAAATCTTATACACTATCGGGCTCTGACCCGTTTCTCTCTCTCTCTCTCTCTCTCTCTCTCTCTCTCTTGTATATATATGTATGTACTACAGGTGCCCAGGCACAGGGGAGTCTTGCTTAGGATCCCTTGGAAGGAACGTGCTGCAGCTTAGGTGGGAGTTGCATGGCATTTGCTTAGACGATTTCATTTACTTGATTCCACTCCTATGATTCTCAGTTATTGGGGCATGTGTCGCCCTTTCCACTATTTATCTGTTCTGTTGGGACATTTGTATTTCAGTTATTTCTAGTACTGTTACTTTGGGATTTATTCAGCATGTATGTTTTACATTTAGTTTTAAAAAGTTGGGATTTTGGATGTTGAATGTTTAAAGTAATTAGATTATGTTCCAGGATAATTGTTGTATGATTCTTACTTATTGAAAATGTGGTTAATAATTAAATAAATGAGTTTTTCTTTAAAAATACAATTTGGTTAGAAAGGTAAAAAAAAATGGTTTTGACACTTAGCTTAATTAATTAGGGTGTTAATTTGGAAAAGTTTATTTTTACGACAGTGATGCTAAGAATGAACCAACTGTTCACCTTGATTTTAATTTAATAAAGGATTGATCGCCCGGTATTTAATTAGGCGGGGTCACTACAACAAAAAACATCATTTATGTCAGTTTAAAAAGTGACGTTATGTCAGACAAATGTAAACTGATATAAATGATATTTATTTATGTCAATTTGACTTTAAAGTTATATTTTTATTTCAATTTAAGTAAAATTGAGATAAAAAATAAACCATTTATCTCATTTTTATATATAAATAGCATAAATATAATGTTAATTATTTTAGACTTCAAGTCAAAACTGAGTTAAATGGAAAAAGGAGCGGTTTTTTTTTTTCACACTCCCGCTCCAAAATTTTTGTTCCTCTTTGGCGGATAGAGGCTCTTTTTCTACAACACACATCTCGGCCGCACGACTCTCTCTCTCTCTCTCTCTTGGCCGCACGTCTCTCTCTCTCTGGCCGCACGTCTCGCACGACTCTCATGTGTGTGCGATTTGTGTGTGTGTGTGTGCGATTTGTGTTCGTGTGTGTGCGATTTGTGTATATAATATTTTTTCTTGATTTTGTGTATGCGATTTGTGTATATGTATTTGTGTGCTTGATTTGTTTATACAAGGTTTGTTCTTGATTTGTTTATACGGGATTTGTTCTTGATTTGTGTGTGTGGGATTTGTGCAGGGGCGTCCCCATTAAGTCCTGAGTGGGTGAGGGCACACCCACATAATTTTTGGGATTTTTTTTATATATACAGTGTTCTTTTGAAATTATATGGGCCTTGGTGTAATTTTCGAACTAAAATGTAGCTGAAAAATGCTGTTAGATAACTCAGGAGCGACCTCTGTAATTATTTTAAAATCTTTTAAAAAAATCCACTTAGTTGTACAACTCCTTGCGATATTTGGGCTCTTCTCATTTTAAAGAGGAGAAACCCTAACATTTAAAAACCCAATGTAGTAGCCTATGTGCACACCACTGCTAAATTATGTGTTTCTTTTTGTGGTTTATCAAATACAAATTTCAAGTTTTGATGTCTTGATAAGTTATTTGGCTCTTTCTTTAATGGAAGTGGCAATCATTTGAATGGTTGTTGTCATGTCGTAGTTTGATTAGATTTGTAAAACAAACATTTACATCTGAAAATTTTCCTTTAAAACAATTTCTGTTAAAAATTTATTTTACATGTCTTAGTTTGATTAGATTTGTTGGTGATTAGGTGCACATTCTTATTTTTGTTTGGGTATTGTTAAAATTAGTGGGGTGTTGTTAATATTAATTGGTTATTATTTTGCATTTCCAAATTTAGTTGGATGTCGTTATTTAGGGTTTGAAGTTGATTTGGTATTGTTCATTTAAATTAAGTATAGTTATTTGGTACCCAAATTTTTTTATTTGGAGTTGTTGATTTTATGTATTATGATAGTATAATGGAAATTTGTACCAAATACAATCCTTAGAATTTCATTGAGATCAAATGAGAAAAAAAAATGTTTATGTTGATTTTGTATTTTTGGCACTTAATGCATGATATTTAACAATCATGTGGGTTTCATACATAGTTGTAATCACCCAAACACTGATAATCCGAAAGTACATTGTTTTTAGCATTGTTGTCATGTTTGTGGAGAGAGGGGTTAACTAATCACCTATGTTTAATATGTATGTTAATATTTTATTGAGAATCGTGTACCAGTTGACTTTTACCACCTGGATTACTGATGATAATCATATCCTCCATTAAAGGAGCTCTGTTTTGTAGTATCTTCCAAAATTACTTCGCTATATCTATTTCTCTATGATGTTTTTGGGCAACTGACAAATATAAAAAAGATAATGAAATTAGGAAATTGTGTAAAGTATATTAAAGTTGTTTGTTAAGCCTTATTCTTAGTTTTAGAAAGCACAATTCCATATATTTGTGGGCATGGAATTGCTATTGAAATGAAGTGAATGGTACCATATATTGAAATTCTAAATAAGATAATTCACATTAGGGAACCGGTAATTGCTACGAATGATGAAGTGAGAGAGCACTAAAATTAGCAATGATTTGTAACTCATTAGCACTAACTGATCAATATTACAGATTCGCAATATTTTTATTTTTATGTCGTCACTTGTAAGAAGTTTCAGAGCCCTTGTTTACTTTTATAGGTGTTAAAAGATGCTCAATACCTAATTCCAATACAATATAACACATCTTATTAAAATCCAGTATGGTGCTTGTACATGCAATTTTGAACCCCAATTACACTGTCATTCGACATTTGCTCACTACTGTTTTGACGTAGCAATGGGTATACAAACATTTAGATAAAGATGTATTGGAAAAAGGAATAATGTACAAAGCCTATTGATGACAAGGTGATAATAACCAAGTAGAGAGTTGAAATAAGATTCAAAAATCATGTTTTTATAGTATCCCCATTAAACTCAGATATTCATTGGATACCAAAAGATTTCCATTACTCCATGAATAGAAGGTGTTTAGGTATAATAATTTCAGGTGACTCGCTACAGTTGTGTTCTTGTCCGTATGAATAGAAGGAAATTTTTTGTACCATAGGGTGTGTTCGATATGTTAAATTTTTGGTTTTGAAATTTCAGGTGACTCGCTACAGTTTTGAAGTTTGGTTTTAGTATGTATATCATATACTCGCTAATGCCTCACTCGTGTGCTTTCATTAATTTTTCGCACTGCTTCATATGTTCTTGTCCCATGCTTATACTATGTGCTTTCATTATATTATAGGTATATAATCGCTAATGGTTGTTGCTTGTATGTATAATATGTATAACATCATAGTATAATTTTTATAATAATTTTGTGAATTGAAGTTCTTCAATGATTGGAATTGGTTTTGGTTGTATAGTGTTTGTGTGTTGTGTTAGTGTTCTTGAGTTGGTTAGTTATAATTGATTGAGTCTTATTACTGTTAGGTGTTGGTGTATTTGGTAGTTGTTTTGATAGTTTTAGAGGGATATTATGCTTTCTAAAATATTTTCTAATGGTGTGAATGTATTATGTTGTATGATATTACATTATGTTTAACAATTACATATCTTTTATTGCTTATATCTCACTCGTGGTGGTTTACAGACTTAGGCCAGAATGGACAGGTCTTGGATGAGTAAGGACAGATTATCAAAAGAATACATAGAAGGTGTTGATAATTTTCTTGGGGTTGCTCAAAATGCCTCCTTGGATGAGAACTTCGTACGATGCCCTTGTAATCAATGTGAGAATAAATTAAAAATGGGTGTTAAAGAAATCAGACAACATTTGTATAGTTCGGGTATCGATCCGAATTATACTGTATGGAAATGGCACGGAGAGGAGGATCATCGTGAAACAATGCCGGATGTTAATATGGGTGATCCTGTCTGTGATGATCATAATATGGATACCATGGAGGATGTTGAAGAGTTGATTGAAATGGTGGAGGCTATAAAAGAAGACTTCATAGGAAATGCAAAAAATTTTCAGAAGTTGCTTGTAGATGCGGAGAAGCCATTGTATGAAAGATGTAAAAAGTACACAATGTTATCTGCTATCGTCAAGCTATTCAATCTTAAAGCAAAGAGTGGGATGTCCGATAAATGCTTTTCAAATATGCTGTCAATCATTGCCGACATGCTTCCGGATGACAATATATTGCCTTCATCCAATAATGAGGCAAAACGTTGCTTATCGGTATTTGGAATGGACTTTCAGAAGATACACGCATGTCCTAATGACTGTATACTCTATAGAAAAGAGTATAAAGAAGATGTTGAATGCCCTACTTGTGGAACATCCAGGTTCAAACAAAAGAAGAATTTGAAAGAACAGAAAAGGGATGAGGGGAAACGAGGTGTTCCTGCGAAAGTGTTATGGTACTTTTCACCCATTCTGAGATTTAAAAGGTGGTTTCAATCTGCAGAGACCGCTAAGTCTCTGACATGGCATGTAGATAATAGAATTGTTGATGGTTTGTTGCGTCACCCAGCGGACTCACCAACTTGGAAATTAGTTAATGAAAAATGGCCCGATTTTGCAGCAGAACCAAGAAATCTTCTGTTAGCACTATCAGCGGACGTAATTAATCCTTATAGTTCCCTTAGCAGTAGGTACAGTTGTTGGTCGGTTATGTTAAACACATATAACCTTGAACCGGAATTGTGTATGAAGAGAATGTTTACAATGTTGACTATGTTGATATCGGGTCCAAAACAACCGGGAAAAAATATAGATGTTTATTTGGATCCGTTAATAGAAGATCTGAATACCTTATGGCATGAAGGAGTTAAAGCCTACGACGCATTTCGACAAGAATCTTTTACTTTGAGGGCAATACTGTTGTGGACAATTAATGATTTTCCAGCATATGGATATTTATCTGGAAGTGTTGTTCAAGACTAAAATGTTTGTCCAATACATTATTATTATCTTTTGCACAAAACAACCATTAGAATTGAGGTCACAAAACATACAAACACACAATACATTGTGATTTATAGCAAATTACATACATTAACTCCAAAACCCATCAGAGAACATTTGGAGAACATTCACCCCAAACAAACAATAGCTAAAAGAGTCTGCAAGCCTGCAGTCGGTTTCAATAAGTTGCTTTCCTTTTTTCTGTTTTAAAACCCTCAACCAGAAAAAAAAGGATCATTTCGCGCAGTTTGAACCGGCGATCGAATCGCCATCTCCCTTCCTTATTCTCTTTATCAGTCAGGCTCCTTCCTCTTTTTCTATCCCCATCTCCTGCCCGAACCTGGTCTGAATAGGCTATCTCAACTGGAAGCTGACATAGTACTTAGAACTAAACTAATCAATAGGCATATCTCAAATCTTCTACATGAACCGTATATCTAAACCAAATGCAAACCACCTCAATAGGTGGTTGCATTTGGTCAAAGCCTCTTTAGATTGATTTTAAGAAGTGTATTCAACATCTTTCTTTTTCAGATCAAATTTGATATTGATCTGAACAGCAAGAGGATGGTGTTATCCTCTATGGGTTGCAGTTGGAGAGCGTTCAAAACAAACCTCACGAGACTTTGGATTAGACCATTGAGACACCAACGCGAGCTTCTCAAACATCCTCCTCCAAAATACGAGAAATTCATTAGTCCAGATGTGTGGACTGAATTTGTTTGCAGCAGGCTAACCAAAGGATTTGAGGTATAATTGAAAAAACAGTAGAAGATTTATGTGGTACTTTTTGTTATTCTTTTCTAATTTTTTTCTTTGATTTATAATATTGTAAGTGAGGCACAAAGGGAAAAGCGATTCAAGGTCACATACAATCATCGTATGAGCAAGAAGGGTTACGTCGATCTTGCTGAAGATTTGGTATGTTTTAGTTTGAATATTTTCATTAGATTTGGGATGGTTTGAACTTGAACATTGAATTATTCTTTAATAATATGATTTTTTGTTTTACAATTGATATCAGAAAAAGAAGATGGGTTCGGAATATGAAGATGACAGAGCTTTCTTATAGTTGAAAGGTCGTGAAAAGAAAGATGGTGAATATGGAGATGATTCATTAAAAGAGGTGGCGGATAAAATGGTTAGTTTTTATAAATTACGACACGAGTTCCTTTATTTGGTGTTTTTTAGTGTATGATTTGTAATTTTGATAATATTTAGATGACATTCTGAATGATTGAATCTACTTCATTGTAGGCTGAATTGAAAAGACAAGTTAAGGATGGTAGTTTAATCACCGAATGAAGTAATGATGTTCTTACTATGACATTGGGTACTCCCGAACACTCGAGCCGTGTTCAGGGGTTGCTTTCTGACATATAAAGCGTGAAAGTGAATACCCGAATACCCGAAGAAAGTTGCTTCATATATGCGTGAAAGTGAAAATATAAAGCGTTCAAGTTCGGGTGGAAAAATTGCAACACAATCACTTTCTTCAAAGGTATAATGACACAAAGATAATTTTACAAACACATACCATTAAGGTTTTGTGATTTTTGTTGTAATTGCAATTTATTTTTGTGTTTCTTTGGAATAGTTCAAAGATAGTGGTGTAACACATAGTGAAAAGTTACTACATCAATCAGTAGCTGCTGTGAAAAGTAAGAAACCTTCTTCGATAGCTAGTGATAAAAGTACGAAACAAGCGTCTTCTTCAAAGGTAATGGGATCACATTTCTCGATGGTGATAACTTTGTAGTTTTACTTGGTTGGATTAGTAGGGTATTGAATTTTATGTAGTTTTACTAGGTTGGGGCCAATAAATTGCTCAATTCAAACACATTGCTAAATTTTTATGTGATTATGTTTCGTAATTTAGGTTAGAGAATGTAGGTTGGCTATTGGCAATAAAACTAACATCGTTGCCGAGGGGATCGTATTCGATAGGAATGGACTGAGCGAGAAAATTCATAATATAGCGTTGGGAGAAAACAATGTTCGGGTTTCCATTTCTAAAGTTATTTCTTCTAGTGCCATCCTCCCGATACCTGTTCCAAGTGAAATGTATTTTGTGAAAGAGGCTATTGGGTCATATGTTGCTTGGCCCAAAGAGTTAGTGTTGTTGGGATTTGAGGTAAGCCATTGGTTCTTATGTTTATCTATAATTTTGTGTTTGTGTTATGAATGACATTGCTTTCTGACATTTCACATGATTCAATGTAGAATGAAATGGAAGTTGGGAAAAAAGCAGGCCATGAGAAAGAGAAGGATATCTTCGGTGAAAGTAGATGTGATATAGTAAACAAGAATGTTGATTGCGATTTGATAACCGCCTTCACCCATAATTTATTTATAATGAAGACGAATCAAATAACGATTCCACTGGAGAAAGAGATATTTGGAGAAGATAAGAGTCAATGCTATGTTTTTAAGAACGATTTGTTGGACTTTTGTGCATTGAAGCCTTTAGATGTAACGTTCATTGTTGCATACATGAGGTATAACTTGATTTAATCGTGTTATTTAAAATGCGTAGTGACTAATTTAGTTACTTACTTTTACAGGTTCTTGTATGATAAGTTTCAGTGCTCCCGAGAAGAGTTTCAATTCTTCAATCCCGAGTCTTTCAATGGTACAAAAAAATTTGGTTTAACTCGACTTATTGGAAAAAGGTTGGGGAATGCAAAAAAAAAGTCAGATTTGTTTCATTCCTTACAATCTCGAAGATATATAAGTAGTTAAATTAATTTTTTCCACATGAATAAACAAATCTTTATTATATTCTGTACTATATAATTATGACAAAATTCGTTTTACAGGTTCCATTGGGTATTGATTGTCATTGATTTGTCCACAAGAACTATTTATTGGTTGGATTCATTGAATACGGTACCCAGTGACAAAGATAAGATGTATATCACTACGTGAGAATAATACAATTTTTAATTTTGTTTGACATGCATTATGAGTGCATTATTATTGCGATCTCCTAATACACATCTTTGAATTCTCTTTACATGTAGTGGGATTAACACATTGAACATCGATGGGAAAAGGCATAACGCATCTTGGAGTTGTATTAAGGTAAATTTATCATATAGTTGTTGTTATATAACATGTATAGCTAAAATTTCAATCTTTACCCGTAGCTGGATTCCAGATAAAGAAAACTATAGGACCAAGCCCATTACCAGACATTATAGAGTGTACTCCATAAATTGTGTAGACGTTGCTCCCATTATCATGCCTTAATGCAAAAAGCATATTCTGGTGAATAGATGAGTAGAGGACCGCCGAATCAGACCTTCCTAAAATAAGTATCATCAACCATTTGAATAAACATAAGAATAATTCACAAAAGCGTTGAATAATGAAAAGTTATCAAAAACTCGTGTCGTTAGTGAAATTGTCGAGTTTAGATCTTTCACAACCATTTCGAAAGTAGACTCTCATTGATGAACGTGGATGACTTGATCCTTGCCATGAGGAACTACCATGAAGCGAGACATAAGTGAGGGAAGGAAAATACGATCGATACACACGGTTGGAGGAAAATACGATCGATACATAAGTCCATATATATGCAACTGCATATATATGTAGCATATGCATATATATGCAACTGCATATATATGAATATGCTGCATATATATGTAGTGCATATATATGCAGTGCATATATATGCATATGCAACTGCATATATATGCAGCATATGATATATATGCATATGCTGCATATATATGCAGTGCGTGTGTGCATGTTTTTGTGTGTGTTTGTGTGCAATGGGTAAAGTTGAAGATCGTCACCCCATATCTTCTATTTTCCTAGTATTTGAGTAATGATTAGGCTTGAGTCTCCATAAGATTTCAATTTTGTGACTCCCATTTCTGAGGAAATTTCAAGACCTATGATGTAAGCCTCATATTCGATCATATTGTTGGTGCAATCGTAGGTGAGTTTGATAGATTTTAGGGTCGGCATAATTTGGGGGATATTATGAGAATTTCCATGTTGAAACCTCTTTTATTGGAAGCCCATTGAAGTAGATCTCCCATACTTGTTTGTAGCCTATTGTAAATCTACGTACATTCAAACTTTGTCATTACTCTTAGGTCAGATTCTAGTGATGTGTTAGGTCAGATTCTATAGAAGGACCTTAGAGTAGATTTTGGGTTCTCTGTAGCCTTGGCACTGTCTGCAGGCTTGGGTAGGGGGAGTTTGTTGGGTCGAATACCTTTTCCTTGGGCATTATAATAGTGTCTTCGATCAAGTCCATCATTGGATCAGTTTATGAATGGTATGGGAGAGGGCTTGCAGTAAGTGCTGGTGGTTTTCCTTTTTCCATTGATAATTCTAATTTGGATAGGAGGCCAAATCTTGAGAGTCAGTCCGAGTGGAGTTTTTGGTAGTCTTTATAGTATCCATCCTTTTTTTGTTGTGTCAATCTAAGGTAAAAAGGAAGTGTACCAGGCTTTGAATAATTATGTGGGCTCAAGTATGATGACCCCATCGTGGCAGCCAAGGCATTATCTTTGGAAAATAAGGAGGGTACCCCCCATTACGATTCAAGTTACTGGCCTTACTATCTTCATTTATGACCCATGAGATGTTTACTTTTATGTAGTCAAACTAACATAATTCGATAGACAACACATCAAACATAAGAAATCATATATATGCTGCATATGCATATATATGCAGCATATGATATATATGCAGTGCATATATATGCAGCATATGATATATATGCAGTCCATATATATGCAACTGCATATGATATATGCAGTGCATATATATGCAACTGCATATATATGCATATGCTGCATATATATGCAGTGCGTGTGTGCGTGTTTTTGTGTGTGTTTGTGTGCAATGGGTAAAGTTGAAGATCGTCACCCCATATCTTCTATTTTCCTAGTATTTGAGTAATGATTAGGCTTGAGTCTCCATAAGATTTCAATTTTGTGACTCCCATTTCTGAGGAAATTTCAAGACCTATGATGTAAGCCTCATATTCGATCATATTGTTGGTGCAATCGTAGGTGAGTTTGATAGATTTTGGGGTCGGCATAATTTGGGGGATATTATGAGAATTTCCATGTTTAAACCTCTTTTATTGGAAGCCCATTGAAGTAGATCTCCCATACTTGTTTGTAGCCTATTCAAAACAAAACTTTACTTTCATGTGTAGTGATGAGGGTAGTGGTCCCATGGGTGTATCTAGGCTCTTCTTAGTAAGAGACTAAAACTGTTCGGGACATAGAGTACCTTAAACTCAACGTTTCACTGGATGGGATTAATGATAAGTGTGAGGGAGATGGCTCTTAGGACTTCTCGACGAGTGTTGTCATAAGCACTGATGACGATAATGGGGGATGCAAACTTCCAAGTGATGTATCCCAAACAAATAGTTTTGCAATAGGGGAACATATGCTTTTTGCTTTTTGTAATAGCGGCTCTCTACCTATGCTTTTTGCTTAGTCTTTTCTAGACAGAGTAAGATATCTGTTATGGAAATAAGGCCGGTAGCAGGAGAAGTTGAATCCGGGATCATTACTTCGATCCATTTGAGGACTGGGGGCTATTTTGGGTCGATAGGAGATTTATTCCGAGTTCGATGGAGATCCCTGGATGCTGCATCAACTATCCAACGTACTGTCATGTTAGGATCAAGAGAGGGGGTATTACTCTGCCACTATTACGAGTATGTGATCGTCCTTTTGATAATCTGTAATCAGGGAGGCTTTGTATAGTTAGATGATATTTACTTGGCTTCCCAAATTTCATCATTAGAGGCAGGCTCTTCAAGATTTTCATCATCAAAGAGGTCTCGAATTTTCTCGAATTTAGTTACTTATATATATATGATCATCATCAAACAGCTTATATTTTCTCGAGTTCATCATCAAACAGCATATATATACTGTTATATATATATATATATATATATATATATATATATATATATATATATATATATATATATATATATATATATATATATATATATAATATAATATAATATTTGCTGTTATATACTGTTATATATATATATGTATATATATATGAAAGATTATTTAGGCACTTCGACAGCCGTGTACAAATTGTAATCAATTGGGTAAAACAGAGGCTACAAATGACAAAGACAGAAATAGAAATAAAATTATGCACAGGTAAAATAATACTAAATCTAATGGAAGTTACATTAGTAATTAATTGTAACAGGAAAAGACTCCCATCCACAAAAAGAAAATAAAAAATAATAATTTTATATTTTAAATGGAAGTGTCTAACTGTACTAAAAGTCACACTCATATTCATATCAAACTTCATTAATTAGAGAAAAACACGTGTACACACGCTAATTTAGACTCACACGATGAGTAACACTTAACATAAAAAACAATTGAACCACGAAATTATGATCACTTAAAAGCATCCACTTATGAAAAGAACAACACCAACACAAAAGTTATCGTCTAAAGATGAAAGTATCGAAATATGAAAATATTGAACTTCAAGAGTGATGTAAATAGTAGAATTTCACTCTAAAATGTAATGGGAATTTCCCTAAACAGAAGTTGATAGGGAAATGGGAATGGCTCAAAACCAAAGTTGGGATGAAAATGGGAATGGCCCAAAACAGAACTCAATCCTTATCGAGGTGTGGGGCATTTCTATAGTTGGACCTTATTCCCCAAACTAGCCTCTTCATCCTAACACTCCGTTTGCGATTTTTCAGACAGGTTAAACAATTACAATATGAATATTTGAATCATCATTTTTTCAAATTAAAGGAGGCACTCAAAACAGGAAGAGAACAAATCTAACATGATCCCCTGGGGCATTAATGTGTTTCACATGGCTTCCATCACAAAGGGAGAAGGATTCCAACACTTCTTAGTCAACAACCCCACTATTAGATACTAATAACAATACAAACAATAAACAACAACCCATTCTAATAAAAAAACTTTAAGAATTTAAACTTTATTTGAATTAATGATAACTGAATTACTCAGCTTTACGGAAAAACAGTAAAAGCATAATAAATCATCTAAATATTATAACAATCTCATCAATACATTAAAACTGTTAGAGAGAATAGATTCAATTCAACGGTCAAAGTGACTAAGGTGGTGCATTTTGGTAACTGTTCAATTTTTCTTCCATGCCACATGGGTGAATTTTAATCAACCCGAAAATCACTCTAAACAAAAAATAACCCAATCGTTAGTTCATACATATCAACAGCAAATAATGTTTCAAAATACAAAATGAATGGCAGTGCAATTTCACAAAAACTAAATCATGTAAAAACTCCACAAAAGAAAATAAACATACATTTGGGCCATTTCACAAATACCAAGGAGCATATAATTTCCGCTCACAGCAAATATTATATATATATATATATATATATATATATATATATATATATATATAACTGCCAATGCTTCAATCGGTAATCAGCTTAATTTTTAGACTCTCAACAACTCACATGTCTTTAATGATACAATATCCAAGAGTTTTTTTTTGTAAGGAATAGACAAATGTTCAATTTTGCTATCATAGAGAATGAGGTAGTTGGCATATGGCCATGTGAATTTGGAATTTGAAATTTAGTTTTTGAGTACAATGATTTTCAGCTAGATGGATGAGGTGCACTTGATAGTTTTGTTGTTGGAGTATTTTATATTTTTTGAATAGGGTGGATAGTCCTGTAAAGAGAGGAAATTTTTCCCAAAATTATTATAGTTTTTACAATTATTTGTGCTGTATAAAAAATATTTTAGACTTGTACTCTTTTATTATTTGTTTAGTAATAATTTTTTGTGTTAACTAGTGCCCAATGCAAGGAAATGATACTCTTTATTGCGGATATTTTGTGTTGAAGTTCATGAAGTACTTCATGGAGGATCCTTCCATACCTTTTGAAATAAAGGTATGTTACCAATGTTCTCTTTTTGTCCTATTATATAAATTATTGTTTAGTTATTAAATATTATATACCGTAATAATAAATTCAATTCTATCTTCAATTTTTTAGATGAGAAGATTGTCCGATAAAGTGACATACACGTTGAATGAACTAAATGAAGTTCAAATGGAGTTCATTGAGTTCATTACGGATTATATATATTCGGTATTTCCGAGTAATTGTATTTTGTTATGTTGTAATGACAATGTGTTGAGATGATTGTGTTTTGATGAAAACTATGTTGATTATATTTGATTGAAGAGTTACTCATTCTGGGTTGGATAGCGTCGAGAACAAATTGGATCGAATATTACGTTCGACAACGTCCTAGCTTGAGTATTATTTTGGATTGTGGTTCTTATGATGTAATTCACAATGCTAGTTTTTGGATATTGTGATGTATCATCACTATTTTTAGGATATTATCACGTAAATAACTAGACGTTAGCTAGTTTTTGGATAGCTAGTTTTTGGATATGATGTAACTTCACATCAATTTGATTCTAAATATCTTGATGTATATCAAGTTAGTGATATTTATGACCTTGGTTATTATCTATTTACCAGTGTTCTAAAAAACGCGCCTAGGCGCGCCTAGGCGCGAGGCTTTTTAGATACGCCAAGTTTTGGCCCTAGGCGTGGTCAACGATGGTCAACGTTTTTTGGGGCAAGGCGTGAAAAAACGCGCATTTTTGGGGGAGAAGGCGTGAAAAACGCGAGTTTTTTTGTTTTTTTTTTTTGTATTTTAAAAAAATAGTATTTTAATTTACAAATATTTAGACACATTTTTAAGGTATGTACCAATTTAGTATTTTAAATAGCCTTGTCATAGTCAAAAAATATTATAATATATTAAAAAATGCCTAAACGCATTTTCACGCCTTTTTACGCCAAGGCCCGCCTAGGCTTCTAAGGCTTAAGGCTTGGCCTCCACGCCTCGGTCACGCCCCGCGTTTTTTAGAACCTTGCTATTTACAATGGTTGATTTGAGTTCAAATAATAGTTGTTTATTGATGGATTAATGATTTTTTTTTAAATTTTTTATATTAACATTTATGTCAGTTTTGAAAAAACTCTCATAAAATTATTAAAACTGACATAAATGTGATTTTATTTAAGTCAGTTTTTTATGAAAATGTGATTAAAAACATGTTGAATGTTGTAGTTTTTATGTGTGTTCTTAAAAAATGAGATAAATGTGGTCTTATTTATGTTAGTTTTACGAACATTTATGTCAGGACTTTATATGTCAGTTTTGAAAATTTCTAAAACTGACATAAATGGTCATTTATGTCAGTTTTTGACTGACATAAATGACCATTTTTCTTGTAGTGGGTGTCACAGGTGGTATCAGAGCATCAGGTTCTAGTGTCCATAGGATCTGTACGGCTTATTTCGCTTTCAGCTTAACGTTTTTGCTATAGAGCCCTATTATATGATGGTTGTATTCTTGCTTTCGAGTTTATGTCTTCAGCTATTTGAGATTTGTTAATGACTGTAGACTAATAAACTTCTTCACGTTTCAGATGCCTCCGAGACGTGCACCGAAGGATAGGCGTGCCCAGGCCGAGCAGCCAGCAGCTCCGGCACAAGGCACTATGAATGCTAATGAAGTAGCCGCCATTGTTGCTCAGGCGGTGAATGCCGCGCTAGCGGTAGCTCAGCAGGCTCCACCCTAGATTCAGGCAGTGGCGCCAGTACCAGCACAGCTTCCATCTACATGGGAGAGAGTTAGGGATGCTTTTTAGAAGGCGCATCCCCCTGAGTTTTCTGGTAGCTCAGATATAGTCACAGTCAGCCAATAGAAGAAAGATATCCAGCGGCATCTTCGTATGTATGAGTGCACCGACGTGCAAAAACAGTTGTTGGCTTCCTTTAAGCTGGTGGGGGCCGCTTTGCAGTGGTGGGAGTCCACTACCACATTGGAGGAGAGGGACACGATCCCTATTCAGTTGTACTGGGAGCGGTTTAACCGCAAGTACTTTCCACCCACCGTGCAGACTGAGATGAGGCGGAAATTACTGAATTTGAAGCAGGAAAATTCTACCGTAGCTGAGTATGAGGAGGAGTTCACGAGACTTCTCACCATCGGGCCAGATGAGGCACCCACTGAGGGCAAGAAGATTATGTTGTTTGTAGACGGGTTAGCTTGGAGGATCCCTCAGCATCTTATAGGGAATCTATCTCTGAGTACTTTTACTGATGTACTCAATGCTGCGTTACTACATTTCCAGGATCACCGCTTCCATCTGCAGGGAAGCAAGAGAGCAGGAGAGTCCAGCCAGCAGGGCAGGACCGGGGGAAATAGTGCTAATGGGGAACCATCTCATGGACAGACTCGTCAGCACGAGCAGAGTTCCCATCAGGGGGACCCTGCTAAGCGATTCCGTTCAGGTGATATCAGGAAGGGATTTGAGGGTTATAGGCAGGGTCAGCAGGGCCAGCCTAATCATCAGGGCCAACAAGGCCAACACCGACAGCAGGGTCAGCAACAGGGCCAACAGGGCCAACAACGTGTTTATCAGGGCCAACAGGGCCAGTGGCGGGGAGGTAACGGCTAGCAGGGCCGTGGTCAACAGGGTCAGAGGGGAGGCAACTTCAAAGGCAAATGTTTTGGGTGTGGTAGACACGGCCATAGGCGTCAGGATTGTCCGGAGGGAGATAGGGCCCCACAACAGCAGGGTGCCCGTAATGAGCCACAGAGATCACTTTTTCCGACTGCCCTCCCAGCTCCAGCCCAGGTGCCAGCCCTACCAGCCGTTCCAGCAGCTCCAGTGCAGCAGGGGAAGTTACAATACGGACGTGTCTATAACGTCCACCAGGCAGCAGCTCCACAGGCACCACCCGCGATTGAGGGTATGTTTCCTATCCATGGTACTATGGGTCGGATTTTGTTTGATACTGGGGCGACTCATTATTTTATAGCTACGCATTTTGCGAAGGCCTTAGGGTTATTAGCCACAGCAGAGAGCACAGTGACGTGTGTAGACTCACCACTAGGGAGTGGGTCGCTTATCTTCTTTATATGTCGAGGGGTGGGGGTAGAGATTGGTAGTTTGGTATTACCTGCAGACATGTTAGTCTTAGATATGCATGAGCATGATATTATTATTGGTATGGATTGGCTCGTAGCTTATAGAGCCTTGATTGATTGCTTCGGTGGGAGCATTGTTTTTGCCATTCCGGGGCAAAAGATGTTTGTAGTGGCGATGCCTCGCCCAGAGGGAGGTTCGACCGCTCATTTGTATTATATAGAGGAGGATACCTCTAAGGAGGTTGTGATTCCGTTAGACTCGATTCCAGTTGTTCGTGAGTATTCCGATGTGTTTCAGGAAATACCAGGCCTACCCCCCAGTCGAGAGATAGACTTTGCTATAAATTTATTACCAGATACCAGACCTATAGCACGCGCTCCATACCGTATGGCTCCGGCAGAGATGCGAGAGTTACGAGATCAGATAGAGCAGCTGTTAGGTCAGGGCTTCATTCGCAGGAGTACCTCACCTTGGGGCGCTCCAGTTCTATTTGTGAAGAAGAGAGATGGTTCACTGAGGTTGTGTGTGGACTACCGGGAGTTGAACAAGGTCACGATACGGAATAAGTATCCGTTGCATCAAATCGATGATCTGTTCGACCAACTGAGGGGAGCAACTTTCTTTTCGAAGATAGATCTGAGGTCGGGGTACCATCATCTACGTATTAGAGAGTAGGATGTTTCAAAGACTGCCTTCTTGACGAGATATGGGTCTTACGAGTTCAGAGTAATGCCATTTGGTCTCACAAATGCTCCAGCCGTATTCATGGATTTAATGAACCGAGTATTCAGAGAGTTCTTGGATCAGTTTGTCATCGTCTTTATAGATGACATTTTGATATATTCACACTCTGAGGAGGAGCACGCCGAGCATTTGAGGCAGGTTCTTCAGACTCTACGAGAGCATCAGTTGTATGCTAAGTACGAGAAGTGTGGATTCTGGTTACGAGAAGTACAGTTCTTGGGCCATGTTGTTTCCGAGCAGGGGATTGCAGTTGACCCGAGTAAAGTGTCAGCGGTGAGGGAATGGGGGCAGCCCACGATACCGACGGAAGTGCGTAGTTTCTTGGGGTTAGCCGAATACTACAGGAGATTCATTCGGGGATTCTCCAAAATAGCGGGTCCATTGACGAATCTGACTCGCAAGGGGGTACCATATGTTTGGGATGACGCTTGTCAGTTGGCTTTCGACGAGCTGAAAGACAAGCTTACTTCAGCGCCAGTCCTTGCTTTACCGAAGCCGGGTGCGGAGTACCTGGTTTACACCGATGCCTCTTTACGGGGACTTGGGGGAGTACTTCAGCAGGAGGAGAAGGCTATAGCTTTTGCCTCCCGCAAGCTTAAGCCGCATGAGAAGAATTACCCCACCCACGATCTGGAGTTAGCAGCGGTCGTTTTTGCATTGAGGATATGGAGGCACTACTTATTGGGGGAGAAGTTCCGTTTGTTCACAGACTATAAGTCACTGCAGTACCTATTCACTCAGCGAGAGCTGAATATGCGACAGCGCAGATGGTTAGAGTTTGTGAAGGACAATCAGTTCGACATACAGTATCATCCGAGGAAGGCCAACGTAGTTGCTGATGCGTTGAGCCGTAGACCGGTAGACGAGGTAGCGGACGCCTGGAAAGCAAAGTGGAAGGAGTTAGGCCACCAGGACGCAGTAGCCCGTTCCTTCATATCTGTTATGACAATCACACCCGAGATTATTATGAGGGTAATACATGCCCAGACAACAGACTCGTTTTGCCAGAAGCAGATTGTACGACTTTTAGCCGAGGGTGCTGAGTCCTATTCTGTTAGTTCTGATGGGGGTTTGAGGTTTAATGGGAGATTGGTGGTTCCAGAAGGAGCAGAATTACGTCATGCAGTGATGACCCAGTCTCACTGGTCCCGATTTGCAGTTCATACTGGAGGAGATAAGATGTACCAGGATATGAAGAGGCAATACTGGTGGAGTGGGATGAAGAAGGACATTGCTGAGTTCGTGTCCAAATGTTCTACCTGCCAGCTGGTGAAGGTGGACCATCAGAAACCGTCAGGATTGCTTCAGTCATTGGAAGTACCCGCGTGGAAGTGGGAGAGTATTTCCATGGATTTTATTACAGGGTTGCCTACATCACAGTAGGTCCACGACTCAATCTGGGTGATTGTAGACCGTTTGACCAAGGTGGTTCATTTTCTGCCGGTGCGGACAGACTATACCACGGGTCAGTATGCTCAGTTGTTCATTGCTGAGGTTATCAGATTACATGGGGTGCCCCTGAATATTGTGTCAGATAGAGACAAGATTTCCGTATCACGTTTTTGGGAAAGCTTTCAGGAGGCTATGGGTACTGAGTTGAGGTTGAGTTCGGCTTACCACCCACAGACTGATGGACAGACAGAGCGTACTAATCAGATGTTAGAGGATATGCTACGCATGTGTGTTCTTGATTTTGGAGGAGGTTGGGAGCCACATCTTCCACTGGTAGAGTTTGCTTATAATAACTCTTATCAGTTTACGATTGGTATGGCTCCATTTGAGGCTTTGTATGGCAGGCCTAGTCGTTCTCCAACTTGTTGGCTCGAGGTGGGGGATAACAAGTTGTTGGGACCAGAAGTGATTCAGGAAACCTCCGCTAGGATTGAGATGATCAGAAGTCGCATTCGAGTAGCCCAGGACAGGCAGAAGAGATACGCCGATGCAAAACGATTCTTCCGGGAGTTTACTATGGGGGACCAAGGGTTACTGCGTGTATCTCCTATGAAAGGAGTGATGAGGTTCGGGAAGAAAGGGAAATTGGCCCCGAGGTACGTGGGACCATTTCCCATTATCGAGAGGATTGGGCCGGTAGCATACAGATTGGGACTACCAGAGCATTTACATCGCATTCACGATGTATTCCACATCTCGTCGTTAAGACGGTATCTTCGGGATGATATGACCCATACTCACATTGCGATAGATGAGATAGACTTACAGCCTGACAGCTCTTACGAGGAGAGATCGGTGGCTATCCTAGACTATAATGAGAGGAGATTGAGGTCGAAGATAGTTCCACTTGTGCGAGTCCAGTGGGAGCATCATAATGTGGAGGAATCCACTTGGGAGTGCAAGGCAGATATGCGCGAGAGATATCCAGAATTATTCTTACCAGGTATGCCTTATTTTCCGAATTTTGGGACGAAATTCCGTTATTAGGAAGGAAGTATGTAATACCCCGTATTTTTATGCTATATTAATTTGGGGATTTATTAAATTTAATGTGAGTTAATTATTTAATAAAAATCCGGAAATTAATTATGTTATAATTATTAACGTGACGAGAGTTAGTAATTATAAAAAAAATTGTTGAATATTACTAATGAGCAGAGTAATATGTAATATTGGTTATATTGAATGTCACGAGTGAATAAAATGACAATTTTGGAAATTTGGGTCGGGACGCGCCCGTGTCGCGTCGGGACTAAATAGTGAAAAATAAAAGTGAATATTTTATAAGTCGTTCGTATGGTCGTTTTGAGTTCTCCAACGCGTCCGGAAGGGTTGAGATAGTCAGAAAAGTTTACCCGGGGATTTAGTTTGGGTCTCGGGGCGTTTTTAGGCCTAATTAGTACCACGGGAGGGCGTTTTGGACATTTCACAATTGGGTAATTAAACCCACGAAATTCTTAGGGTTATATCAGATGCCTAAGGTTGTCTTCTAGGGTTAGAACAACCAAAGGCAAGTGACGGCCATAGGAGAGGGAAGAAGAGAGCTTCCAAGGCAATCCAAGGCCCGAAAGTCATCCGTTTCCACCGCCACCACCACCAACGCGTAGATCGCGCAACGGGCTACGCAACCACACCAAAAACATCTGCAAATCAGAACACCAAAAATCCCAGGCAAGTTTTTATCTTGCTTATTTCGTTGGTGCATCTTTCATATTAGTGTTGGAGTAATTAGAATGAGTTTTTATGGAAGAAACCTAAGATATGAGTTAGGAAATTGCATGTAGTGATGAATAAATTGATAATTCTGGAAACCCTTGCCATGTAGAGGAATTACCCACGAAATTATGATGTTTACAAGAAGGAAATTTCTGTAAATACTTGTTAGAACCATGCTTAAGAGAATTCTAGGGTTCTTGATAATTATAATAATTTTGGTTGGTTAATCCATGTATAATGATAGAATTCCTCATGCTTCACGTTGGAAATACCTAGTAGGATGATATAATGTTGGTAGTACAATTTTTGAGACGTTTGGGATTGAAAAATAAGAATTTGGATGAAAAAATGTGTTAGAACCCGTAACTGCAATTCTGCAGAAATCGCAATACCTGCTTGATCGATCGATCGAGCCCCAGACCTCGATCGATCGACCCCTCCTGACAGACTCCTATTTCCTTTTTAAATGAGTTAAATTCAATTTATTGTGAGATAATTCTTGGGCATCCTTAATAAAATGTTTTGGGAGATAGGGAAGACCAGTAGGACATGTGAATAAATTTTGGGACCCTTGATGTTGGGCAAAGATTGTATTTTGGGATAATTACATAAGGGTCGGTGAATTTATGATTTAAAGAGAGAGACACGTAAGAGAGTTACTTTGGGACAAATGTGTATACCTACTGAATTTTATAATTTGGAGAATATATCCATGAGAGTTGTGTGGTACGTTGGAATAATACCGAATCAAGGTTAGAAACGAACCGTTATAAGTGTTTACTAAAATATGATAATATGGAAATGTCGTAATTATGGGAATTGAGAATTTACCCATTTTTGATATGGTAATATTAGTATAGTTATATGATTGTGTATGCATATACTATCTATGTGTGAAAATCATGCCCACGCTACTTGCTATCCCTGAGGTTTCCGCGCTGGGACAGTCTTATCTCGATGGGACCTTTATGGGGGATATTGACTTGTACCCCAGAAGATAGATATCCTTGGTACAGGCTATCGGAATGATAGTTCAGACGGTCCTAAGAGATGCGGGTATGTGCTTTCCTCTTAGAGACTTGGAATCTATGCTTCGCCTCATATTGTTTGTGTATAGGTGTATCCACTTAACCCAAAAAGTATCTTTCTTTCTAACCACATCCCATAAATGTCTCATCATACAAACATTATTCCACACCAATAAATTCTTGATGCCTAATCCCCCTTCTTCCTTGGGAAAACATATATCCTCCCACGCAACTTTAGCTCCATATTTAGCAACATTAACCCCTGCCCATATAAAATTCCTTATGATTTAATCCATCTCCTTGATAATTCTTTTAGGCAGAACAAATATACTAATCCAATACACTTGAATACTCCTAAGAACTTAAATTGTTAATTGGACCCTGCCTGCATAGGAAAGCTATCTGTTTGTCCAAATTTTAATCTTCCCCAATAATTTTTCAACTAAGATATTACAATCATTAGCTTTCAAATCAGTAAAAATCGGAGGCACACCCAAGTATTTGACTGGTAAGTTCCCAATTCTCATCCCCATTAGATTAGCGAGTCTGCTTTTATCCTCTTCATTAACTCCAGCAAAAAAGATTTCACTTTTAGGTTTACTAACACCTAGCCCATACATACCTTTAAATTCCTGAAGCACTTTATCAATCACTTTTATGGAATTATCATCAACTTTGGCCATAATAAACAGATCATCGACAAACATGATATGAGAGATTTTTAATTCTCTACACTTAAGGTGAAAGGTGAACTGCCCTTCACTAAGCTCATCATCAAGCATCCATGACAAAGCTTTCATAACCAACAAGAATAAGTAAGGTGATAGAGGATCCCCTTGCGTGAGCCCATTTGTACCTTTAAAGCAACCATCCACACCTCCATTAATAGTGACTGAAAAACTAGTAGTTCTAACACATTCTACCATCTAATTACAAAATCTCTCAGGAAATTCCATAACTTTCAAGATATCCAATATGAAATCCCATATAACAGAATCATAAGCTTTCATTATATCAATCTTAAAAGCACATCTAGGTTCCCCTGAGTTCAGATGATAACCCCTTACAAGTTCTTGCATTAAAAGCACATTATTAGTGATACATCTTCCTTTGACAGAGGCAGACTGCCCATTATTGACTAGCTTAGGCATCACAATCCCAATTCTTTTAACCAACACCTTAGAAATTATCTTGTAGGTAGTGTTGCAACAAGAGATAGGTCTGAAATCCTTCATAGTGCTAGGACTATTAAACTTAGGAATCAGAGAAATCACAGTACTATTCCATTATTTCAACATTCTCCGAAATCTGAAAAAGGCTAAAATAACTTCGGTAACTTCCTCACCTACAATACTCCATTTTTTTTGGAAGAATCCAGCATTATAACCATCAAGTCCTGGGGCTTTATCAGAATCAATATACAAAATGGCATCTTTAACTTCTCCAGGAGTAATATCAGCTTGCAAAACATCCTTTTGATCATTCAATAACCATCTTTTCCTAATTCCATAAAGATTATCAAAGTAGGAGATACTTTTTGTCTGAGCTGAACCTAACAACTTCTTAAAAAAAACTCATGGCCTCCCTATGAACATCTTTTTTACCTTTACATTGAACCCCTTCCTCATCTTGAGTGGTAAGGATATTATTTTTATTGGTATTGCTTTGAACTTTTTTATAGAAGTATGCAGTATTCTTATCCCCCAATTCCAACCAAGTAATTATAGACTTCTGTTTAAAAACCTCTTCTTATAAATTCCTAAACGCTAAGTATTCATTAACACACACCCTTTCAGCCTGCAGTAAGTCATCATCACTCCCATTATGGATTAGATCATACTGAATTCTATCCATCTCCACCTTTTTAGCACTAACTCTAAAAGAGATATTGGAATACCATACTCTGTTAAACTTCTTAAAATCCTTTTTGAGAAATTTAAGTTTTTTAGCAACTCTAAACATAGCATTACCAGCTATACGATTTTCCCACCCTTTCTACAAAATCACTATATTTCATCCAAAAATTAAAGAACTTAAAAGGTTTATTGATTTTATCTTTCTCAAGTTGTATAGCCAACACCAGGGGAGTGTGATCAGATATACCTGGTAAATCCACTTAAACCTCACAGACAATGAAAAATTGAAGCCAAACATCATTATGTAAGATTCTATCAAGTCTATTTTGGATATTAACATCCCCGCCCCTTCCATTATTCCATTTATACCAATTACCTTTAACAGGTAAATCGTCAACCACAATTTTACTAATACACTAATTTAAATCTCCGGTCTCATCCCAATTAACACCATTACCTCCAAGTCTCTCATTACTATTTATGACCACATTAAAGTCCCCGCCAATAATCTATGGATCCTTATTAAACATATTTGCAACTCCTTCCAAATAATTCCACAAATTAAATCCAGGAACTCTCTCACTATCACCATAAATCCCAGTAAAAATAAAGGATTTGTCAGTATTTATAACTTTAACTCTGGCACACAGTGCTTGATTCATACTATTGATCTCAACAACCTCCAAAACATTTGTATCCCAAGCAATCCATACCCTAACAGGGCCATGGCTAGGAGTATGATGGATAAGGCCCCAATTATAGAAACATCCTTGCTTGACAGTATCAATATTGCTTATTCTGACTTTAATATCTACAAAGCAAATCATGTTGATATTATTATCTCTAGTATATTTTCATACTTCTCTCTGCTTATGAGGAGCATTACAGCCTCTAATATTCCATATAGCTATTTTAATCATAATCAGTGCTTATACATACCTCTTCCCCCCTCTTCTTAGCTCTGTTTCCATTATTGGTGTTTTACTTACGCCTAGGATTATTGAATTTCTCGTGAGTATTCGGAGTTTTATTTTCTCTACTACTATAACTTATTTGATCAACCATAGGGCCTGCTTCACTACTAATGTCGTCCTTGTCATTAATCTCAGCCTCCTCAGCTTGCAAAACTTCAAACACCTTCTCCTTATGAATAGCTTTTCTATTTTGGCTTACATCATCTTGATTTTGAATTATAGCTACCTGATATCCATTTTTTTATTCATCAAAGCTATTTGTAATTAGTTGGTTGTAGTTTTTTTTAATTAAATTTAGTTGTAGTTTTTTTTATCAAAGTTAATTGCAGTTTTTTTTAATCAAAGTTAGTTGCAACTTTTTCTTTTATTTTATCAAAGTTAACTCTAAAGTTTTTTTTTTTAAATCAAGGTTAGCTATAATTAGTTTGTTGTATTTTTCTTATCAAAGTTAATTTCATTTTTTTAATCATATTAGTTGTACCTTTTTTTAAAAACGAAAGTTAGTTGTTTTTTTAATCAAAATTATATGTAATTAGTTGGTTGTATTTTTTTTGCACAGTTTGTTGTAATTTTTTATTTATTTACTTTCAAAGTTAACTTAGGAAAAAAAAGTCAAAAGGCTTGAAGGATAATAATATCTTTATACATTGAAAGGGTGTGGAGGAAGCATTATGGGGTGCGGGGATAGACTCTCCATAAAAATATACCCTCTACGAAAAATAATTCGATCGACTCACCAAATCGAACCAATCTATTCTTTTGGTTTTTTTACTTAATCGGTAGGCTTCGGAATTTTTTTTACGTAGTAATAAATGTAAGGACATATTTTCATAGGTCCGTTATCAATTTATTATGTCATATACCGCTACACCGTCGAAGAGCATTCAAGAGACATCTACATCAAAGACGGATCCGAATTATTCAAGTTCTTCATCATTCAAGACTCCGCGAAGTTTACTTTGGTAAGGTTATGTTTTAAATACCTTTACTTTTCACTTAGAGCTTTTGGGATATTTTTACAAAATATTTTCTAAGTGTTGGAACGGACTTTTTCGTCAAATATTAAGAATGAGTATTTTTTTCTAAGTTTTGAAGCGTCCTCGATTTTGACGCCCAGCTCGTTCGCGCGAGATCAGCATCTCGTTCGAACGAGATTGGAAGTCGTTCGAGCGACATAGCTTCTCGTTCGAACGAGCTCTGTTTTTTAGGCGACGCGTTTTCCTATAAATACTCATTATTTGGTAACGTTTTCATTAAGAAGTCCATACGTTTTAACGAACAGAAACACTGCCAAAGCAGTAATCTTTAGGCTTCTTCCTTTAGGGGTTTAATCCCTCTTTGTTTACAATTCACAAAACTCCCATCTTGCTTTAGTGAATTGTTTTGGTGTTCAAGAACACATCTTTGCATTTGTTCATCTTTTGTGGAGTGCGTCTCTACACCATATGGCTGCGTGTCATTGAGGATCTTGCTGCGTGAAGATTCTTTGCTAAAGATAGGACTGCGAGTCCTTGGAGGGTGCTACGGGTATTCTCTTACTGAGTTCAAGACTGCGCGTCTTTGTGGGTTGGCTGTGCGTTGATCCATTGTAGATTTCTCTATGTAATTGTAAGTTGCGAGTTATAAATTCACAGTGAAATAAAGGTTTTACCCGAAAGGGGTTTTGTCCTGAAATATGTGTCTCAGCATATTTGTTGTGTCGCATGCGTTATTTATTTTATGGTTTGACACACGCACACACGCAGTTGAATGTTTTGGGGCTGATTTATTTTGGTTTAAAAATAGACACTAATTAAATAAGTGTGCCAACGTAGAAAGTTGCGAAATAATTTAAATCAATTATCACACAGTCTGTTACGACGCTTTTTCAAATTGGTATCAGACCAGGTTACGCTAATTTATCGCGTATTCCTATTTTTCGCAAAATCGTGTGATATTGATTTTTTTGAAAAATCTGTTTTTTGAAAAATCGCAATTTTTTCAATGGAACGCCCATTTAATGAGGAGCCTATTTTTGAAAAAGTTCACGACCATGCTGAAAATCTAAAAAGTTTGAATTTGAAACTTTGCAAAAGAATTAGAGTTTTGGAAAAAGAAAATTCTCGTTTTAAATCCGCGATGGATCTTTTGCAAACGGTTCAAAATCAAAGAGATTTCTATCGTGAAAAAATTGTTTCCTTGGACCATGACTTTGTTGCTTTAAAATTATCCAAGAAGGAGAGTGATGATAGGGTCCTTGTTTTAGAAAACGAATTAGAGGACCTTAAAAATTCGATGGTTTGTGTTTGTGCCAAAGATGATAAAAATATTTTAGTCAATTAGTTTGTGGCACGTGAAGAGACTCTTAGGAAAAAGTTTGCTTTAATTGAGGGGGAGCGAGATAACCTTCTAGGTTTGATTGATAATTTGAAGAAGGCGTCCCTTAATTTGGAAGAGTCTAATTCTTTGCTTGAGTCAAAAATTTTGAAGTTAAAAAATGATTTGACAGACTCAAGTAGGTATGATAGTGATGGTAATGGCTCATCTCGTTCTCATGCTTCTAGTGCTAAAGCCAAAACCATTATTTGTCTTAGTGGGTCAACTAATTCCAAGAATGTTAGAAAATATTACACTTTAGGTGTCATTCCTTCCGTTTACACATGTTCATATTGTGGTAGGAAAGGCCACCTTAGGCATTTTTGTTTTGATCTTGGAAAAAGTCTTAGGAAGTTTATGCCTAGTGTTTCCGTGGTTCCCAAATCTCCCACACGACGTTTCACATCTATTTGGATTAGGAAATCACTTTTAGAGGCACTAGATTTTAGACAAGTTGATTCCCGTTTGCTTGCACATGATTCTTCACTTGTCATATCATATAGATGATTGTGTTTGCATGTTTGTCATACTCTAGTTGTGGTTTCATGATATATATTTGCTAGTGTTATGACATGTACTTTTTGTATAGATTTTTGTTTATGAAATTTTTGAAAAATACAAAAAGATTTTATTTTGATAAAATTTTTAGAAAAATCCAAAAAGATTTTTGTATTTTGTTTGCACCGTTTATGGATGGAAACTTAGGATGGCCGAGTCACAACATCATTCCATTTTACATGTGACTATTTGATAGTGTTTTGAGACAACAGGTCAATTCATCCTTGTGCTTTATAATGTTTGGAGTCATTAAGATGTAATTTAGCGTTTACTTCCTACATGTTTGACTCATGTTTCCTTTATTGCACACATGCACGGATTTGTTTGATTATTGTGCTTGTCTTATCACATGTTGGTTGGGTGTTTTCACTTCAATCCTGTTCTTAAAACGAACTAAGCACGATAAATTTTGATAAGGAAATTGTGCATATAAGAACCGTTTTGTGAGTTTGTGTGCTTTATTTAAATACGGGGAAGGGCTGCGAAAGGTTTATTTTGCCTTTGCGAATACTAAGCCACCGTTAAATTGGAGCTAAAAATGGAGTAATTTTATTATCCGGGGTCCAAAGAGGTTTAAAAGAGCCCGAAAAAATTTAAAGGCAATAAAAATAAATTCATGCCAATTATGGGCCATTTAGGTTTTTGCACCAATTCTCCAAAGTTTGAGAATTTAGTTTATTCACCTCTAAAAGAAAATATATATGAGGGAGTTTGGTTGGAGAATTATAACGGGTTTGCACGTCCTTGAAATTCTTGAAAAAGCGCTAAATAGTTTTGGACGTTATTGGTGTGGAAATCATTTGACTTTGATTTGTTGATTTGTATAAGACGAAGTCATTTAAATTCAACAAATTTTTACACCTAAGGATTCTTTTGATGTTCATTCGTTATGGGTACACGTATGCATCGTGCACCTATGATTGATTGAGTTAATTTACCTATCGAATGTGTTCACACCCATACATTCCATTTCCATGACTTGGTTGTTTGAGTTTAAATCCATGGTCTGATTTTTTTTGTATCTTATTTTTGTATGAAAAATTGAAAAATCAAAAATAGTTTGTGAATGTTTTTGGGACATACCTTTGCATGCGCGTAGCTTGATCTTTGTTTGCTATGCATTTTGTCGTGACACTCCATGTTTTGATTATTTCTTCTTATCTGTCTATTTGGGGACATCATAAAAAGGGGGAGATTTACGAATTATCATATTATGGGGAAGTTTTGGAGTTTAATTTCCTATTTTAAATTGGTATCAGAGTAGGCTACGCTAATTATTTTTGAAAGAATTATCATGTTAAGGGGGAGTTTTTGCATTATGGGGGAGATTTGATTTTTAATGCTTTATTCTTATTCTTATATCATTTCAAACTCGATGCGTCACGACGGTTTTTGCTTTATCTCATGTGTGTAGGTACAAAATTGAAGATTGATATGTTGCACACCCTGATGAGAAAAGCTTTGAGATTTGATGAAGATGATTGAAGAACAGTTTTGAAGTCTTGCAAATTTATTCATGGGAGGGTAGATTTGTATAGGCAATTTGGTTTTTTGATAATTCGGATTTTTTATGTATGTACTGGCATAGACATAGGGGAAGATTTGTAAGGACATATTTTCATAGGTCCGTTATCAATTTATTATGTCATATACCGCTACATCGTCGAAGAGCATTCAAGAGACATCTACATCAAAGACGTATCCGAATTATTCAAGTTCTTCATCATTCAAGACTCCGCGAAGTTTACTTTGGTAAGGTTATGTTTTAAATACCTTTACTTTTCACTTAGAGCTTTTGGGAGATTTTTACAAAATATTTTCTAAGTGTTGGAACGGGCTTTTTCGTCAAATATTAAGAATGAGTATTTTTTTCTAAGTTTTGAAGCGTCCTCGATTTTGACGCCCAGGTCGTTCGCGCGAGATCAGCATCTCGTTCGAACGAGATTGGAAGTCGTTCGAGCGACATAGCTTCTCGTTCGAACGAGCTCTGTTTTTTAGGCGACGCATTTTCCTATAAATACTCATTATTTGGTAACGTTTTCATTAAGAAGTCCATACGTTTTAACGAACAGAAACACTGACAAAGCAGTAATCTTTAGGCTTCTTCCTTTAGGGGTTTAATCCCTCTTTGTTTACAATTCACAAAACTCCCATCTTGCTTTAGTGAATTGTTTTGGTGTTCAAGAACACATCTTTGCATTTGTTCATCTTTTGTGGAGTGCGTCTCTACACCATATGGCTGCGTGTCATTGAGGATCTTGCTGCGTGAAGATTCTTTGCTAAAGATAGGATTGCGAGTCCTTGGAGGGTGCTACGGGTATTCTCTTACTGAGTTCAAGACTGCGCGTCTTTGTGGGTTGGCTGTGCGTTGATCCATTGTAGATTTCTCTATGTAATTGTAAGTTGCGAGTTATAAATTCACAGTGAAATAAAGGTTTTACCCGAAAGGGGTTTTGTCCTGAAATATGTGTCTCAGCATATTTGTTGTGTCGCATGCGTTATTTATTTTATGGTTTGACACACGCACACACGCAGTTGAATGTTTTGGGGCTGATTTATTTTGGTTTAAAAATAGACACTAATTAAATAAGTGTGCCAACGTAGAAAGTTGCGAAATAATTTAAATCAATTATCACACAGTCTGTTACGACGCTTTTTCAAATTGGTATCAGACCAGGTTACGCTAATTTATCGCGTATTCCTATTTTTCGCAAAATCGTGTGATATTGATTTTTTTGAAAAATCTGTTTTTTGAAAAATCGCAATTTTTTCAATGGAACGCCCATTTAATGAGGAGCCTATTTTTGAAAAAGTTCACGACCATGCTGAAAATCTAAAAAGTTTGAATTTGAAACTTTGCAAAAGAATTAGAGTTTTGGAAAAAGAAAATTCTCGTTTTAAATCCGCGATGGATCTTTTGCAAACGGTTCAAAATCAAAGAGATTTCTATCGTGAAAAAATTGTTTCCTTGGACCATGACTTTGTTGCTTTAAAATTATCCAAGAAGGAGAGTGATGATAGGGTCCTTGTTTTAGAAAACGAATTAGAGGACCTTAAAAATTCGATGGTTTGTGTTTGTGCCAAAGATGATAAAAATATTTTAGTCAATTAGTTTGTGGCACGTGAAGAGACTCTTAGGAAAAAGTTTGCTTTAATTGAGGGGGAGCGAGATAACCTTCTAGGTTTGATTGATAATTTGAAGAAGGCGTCCCTTAATTTGGAAGAGTCTAATTCTTTGCTTGAGTCAAAAATTTTGAAGTTAAAAAATGATTTGACAGACTCAAGTAGGTATGATAGTGATGGTAATGGCTCATCTCGTTCTCATGCTTCTAGTGCTAAAGCCAAAACCATTATTTGTCTTAGTGGGTCAACTAATTCCAAGAATGTTAGAAAATATTACACTTTAGGTGTCATTCCTTCCGTTTACACATGTTCATATTGTGGTAGGAAAGGCCACCTTAGGCATTTTTGTTTTGATCTTGGAAAAAGTCTTAGGAAGTTTATGCCTAGTGTTTCCGTGGTTCCCAAATCTCCCACACGACGTTTCACATCTATTTGGATTAGGAAATCACTTTTAGAGGCACTAGATTTTAGACAAGTTGATTCCCGTTTGCTTGCACATGATTCTTCACTTGCCATATCATATAGATGATTGTGTTTGCATGTTTGTCATACTCTAGTTGTGGTTTCATGATATATATTTGCTAGTGTTATGACATGTACTTTTTGTATAGATTTTTGTTTATGAAATTTTTGAAAAATACAAAAAGATTTTATTTTGATAAAATTTTTAGAAAAATCCAAAAAGATTTTTGTATTTTGTTTGCACCGTTTATGGATGGAAACTTAGGATGGCCGAGTCACAACATCATTCCATTTTACATGTGACTATTTGATAGTGTTTTGAGACAACAGGTCAATTCATCCTTGTGCTTTATAATGTTTGGAGTCATTAAGATGTAATGTAGCGTTTACTTCCTACATTTTTGACTCATGTTTCCTTTATTGCACACATTCACGGATTTGTTTGATTATTGTGCTTGTCTTATCACATGTTGGTTGGGTGTTTTCACTTCAATCCTGTTCTTAAAACGAACTAAGCACGATAAATTTTGATAAGGAAATTGTGCATATAAGAACCGTTTTGTGAGTTTGTGTGCTTTATTTAAATACGGGGAAGGGCTGCGAAAGGTTTATTTTGCCTTTGCGAATACTAAGCCACCGTTAAATTGGAGCTAAAAATGGAGTAATTTTATTATCCGGGGTCCAAAGAGGTTTAAAAGAGCCCGAAAAAATTTAAAGGCAATAAAAATAAATTCATGCCAATTATGGGCCATTTAGGTTTTTGCACCAATTCTCCAAAGTTTGAGAATTTAGTTTATTCACCTCTAAAAGAAAATATATATGAGGGAGTTTGGTTGGAGAATTATAACGGGTTTGCACGTCCTTGAAATTCTTGAAAAAGCGCTAAATAGTTTTGGACGTTATTGGTGTGGAAATCATTTGACTTTGATTTGTTGATTTGTATAAGACGAAGTCATTTAAATTCAACAAATTTTTACACCTAAGGATTCTTTTGATGTTCATTCGTTATGGGTACACGTATGCATCGTGCACCTATGATTGATTGAGTTAATTTACCTATCGAATGTGTTCACACCCATACATTCCATTTCCATGACTTGGTTGTTTGAGTTTAAATCCATGGTCTGATTTTTTTTGTATCTTATTTTTGTATGAAAAATTGAAAAATCAAAAATAGTTTGTGAATGTTTTTGGGACATACCTTTGCATGCGCGTAGCTTGATCTTTGTTTGCTATGCATTTTGTCGTGACACTCCATGTTTTGATTATTTCTTCTTATCTGTCTATTTGGGGACATCATAAAAAGGGGGAGATTTACGAATTATCATATTATGGGGAAGTTTTGGAGTTTAATTTCCTATTTTAAATTGGTATCAGAGTAGGCTACGCTAATTATTTTTGAAAGAATTATCATGTTAAGGGGGAGTTTTTGCATTATGGGGGAGATTTGATTTTTAATGCTTTATTCTTATTCTTATATCATTTCAAACTCGATGCGTCACGACGGTTTTTGCTTTATCTCATGTGTGTAGGTACAAAATTGAAGATTGATATGTTGCACACCCTGATGAGAAAAGCTTTGAGATTTGATGAAGATGATTGAAGAACAGTTTTGAAGTCTTGCAAATTTATTCATGGGAGGGTAAATTTGTATAGGCAATTTGGTTTTTTGATAATTCGGATTTTTTATGTATGTACTGGCATAGACATAGGGGAAGATTTGTAAGGACATATTTTCATAGGTCCGTTATCAATTTATTATGTCATATACCGCTACATCGCCGAAGAGCATTCAAGAGACATCTACATCAAAGACGTATCCGAATTATTCAAGTTCTTCATCATTCAAGACTCCGCGAAGTTTACTTTGGTAAGGTTATGTTTTAAATACCTTTACTTTTCACTTAGAGCTTTTGGGAGATTTTTACAAAATATTTTCTAAGTGTTGGAACGGACTTTTTCGTCAAATATTAAGAATGAGTATTTTTTTCTAAGTTTTGAAGCGTCCTCGATTTTGACGCCCAGGTCGTTCGCGCGAGATCAGCATCTCGTTCGAACGAGATTGGAAGTCGTTCGAGCGACATAGCTTCTCGTTCGAACGAGCTCTGTTTTTTAGGCGACGCGTTTTCCTATAAATACTCATTATTTGGTAACGTTTTCATTAAGAAGTCCATACGTTTTAACGAACAGAAACACTGCCAAAGCAGTAATCTTTAGGCTTCTTCCTTTAGGGGTTTAATCCCTCTTTGTTTACAATTCACAAAACTCCCATCTTGCTTTAGTGAATTTTTTTGGTGTTCAAGAACACATCTTTGCATTTGTTCATCTTTTGTGGAGTGCGTCTCTACACCATATGGCTGCGTGTCATTGAGGATCTTGCTGCGTGAAGATTCTTTGCTAAAGATAGGATTGCGAGTCCTTGGAGGGTGCTACGGGTATTCTCTTACTGAGTTCAAGACTGCGCGTCTTTGTGGGTTGGCTGTGCGTTGATCCATTGTAGATTTCTCTATGTAATTGTAAGTTGCGAGTTATAAATTCACAGTGAAATAAAGGTTTTACCCGAAAGGGGTTTTGTCCTGAAATATGTGTCTCAGCATATTTGTTGTGTCGCATGCGTTATTTATTTTATGGTTTGACACACGCACACACGCAGTTGAATGTTTTGGGGCTGATTTGTTTTGGTTTAAAAATAGACACTAATTAAATAAGTGTGCCAACGTAGAAAGTTGCGAAATAATTTAAATCAATTATCACACAGTCTGTTACGACGCTTTTTCAAATTGGTATCAGACCAGGTTACGCTAATTTATCGCGTATTCCTATTTTTCGCAAAATCGTGTGATATTGATTTTTTTGAAAAATCTGTTTTTTGAAAAATCGCAATTTTTTCAATGGAACGCCCATTTAATGAGGAGCCTATTTTTGAAAAAGTTCACGACCATGCTGAAAATCTAAAAAGTTTGAATTTGAAACTTTGCAAAAGAATTAGAGTTTTGGAAAAAGAAAATTCTCGTTTTAAATCCGCGATGGATCTTTTGCAAACGGTTCAAAATCAAAGAGATTTCTATCGTGAAAAAATTGTTTCCTTGGACCATGACTTTGTTGCTTTAAAATTATCCAAGAAGGAGAGTGATGATAGGGTCCTTGTTTTAGAAAACGAATTAGAGGACCTTAAAAATTCGATGGTTTGTGTTTGTGCCAAAGATGATAAAAATATTTTAGTCAATTAGTTTGTGGCACGTGAAGAGACTCTTAGGAAAAAGTTTGCTTTAATTGAGGGGGAGCGAGATAACCTTCTAGGTTTGATTGATAATTTGAAGAAGGCGTCCCTTAATTTGGAAGAGTCTAATTCTTTGCTTGAGTCAAAAATTTTGAAGTTAAAAAATGATTTGACAGACTCAAGTAGGTATGATAGTGATGGTAATGGCTCATCTCGTTCTCATGCTTCTAGTGCTAAAGCCAAAACCATTATTTGTCTTAGTGGGTCAACTAATTCCAAGAATGTTAGAAAATATTACACTTTAGGTGTCATTCCTTCCATTTACACATGTTCATATTGTGGTAGGAAAGGCCACCTTAGGCATTTTTGTTTTGATCTTGGAAAAAGTCTTAGGAAGTTTATGCCTAGTGTTTCCGTGGTTCCCAAATCTCCCACACGACGTTTCACATCTATTTGGATTAGGAAATCACTTTTAGAGGCACTAGATTTTAGACAAGTTGATTCCCGTTTGCTTGCACATGATTCTTCACTTGTCATATCATATAGATGATTGTGTTTGCATGTTTGTCATACTCTAGTTGTGGTTTCATGATATATATTTGCTAGTGTTATGACATGTACTTTTTGTATAGATTTTTGTTTATGAAATTTTTGAAAAATACAAAAAGATTTTATTTTGATAAAATTTTTAGAAAAATCCAAAAAGATTTTTGTATTTTGTTTGCACCGTTTATGGATGGAAACTTAGGATGGCCGAGTCACAACATCATTCCATTTTACATGTGACTATTTGATAGTGTTTTGAGACAACAGGTCAATTCATCCTTGTGCTTTATAATGTTTGGAGTCATTAAGATGTAATTTAGCGTTTACTTCCTACATGTTTGACTCATGTTTCCTTTATTGCACACATGCACGGATTTGTTTGATTATTGTGCTTGTCTTATCACATGTTGGTTGGGTGTTTTCACTTCAATCCTGTTCTTAAAACGAACTAAGCACGATAAATTTTGATAAGGAAATTGTGCATATAAGAACCGTTTTGTGAGTTTGTGTGCTTTATTTAAATACGGGGAAGGGCTGCGAAAGGTTTATTTTGCCTTTGCGAATACTAAGCCACCGTTAAATTGGAGCTAAAAATGGAGTAATTTTATTATCCGGGGTCCAAAGAGGTTTAAAAGAGCCCGAAAAAATTTAAAGGCAATAAAAATAAATTCATGCCAATTATGGGCCATTTAGGTTTTTGCACCAATTCTCCAAAGTTTGAGAATTTAGTTTATTCACCTCTAAAAGAAAATATATATGAGGGAGTTTGGTTGGAGAATTATAACGGGTTTGCACGTCCTTGAAATTCTTGAAAAAGCGCTAAATAGTTTTGGACGTTATTGGTGTGGAAATCATTTGACTTTGATTTGTTGATTTGTATAAGACGAAGTCATTTAAATTCAACAAATTTTTACACCTAAGGATTCTTTTGATGTTCATTCGTTATGGGTACACGTATGCATCGTGCACCTATGATTGATTGAGTTAATTTACCTATCGAATGTGTTCACACCCATACATTCCATTTCCATGACTTGGTTGTTTGAGTTTAAATCCATGGTCTGATTTTTTTTGTATCTTATTTTTGTATGAAAAATTGAAAAATCAAAAATAGTTTGTGAATGTTTTTGGGACATACCTTTGCATGCGCGTAGCTTGATCTTTGTTTGCTATGCATTTTGTCGTGACACTCCATGTTTTGATTATTTCTTCTTATCTGTCTATTTGGGGACATCATAAAAAGGGGGAGATTTACGAATTATCATATTATGGGGAAGTTTTGGAGTTTAATTTCCTATTTTAAATTGGTATCAGAGTAGGCTACGCTAATTATTTTTGAAAGAATTATCATGTTAAGGGGGAGTTTTTGCATTATGGGGGAGATTTGATTTTTAATGCTTTATTCTTATTCTTATATCATTTCAAACTCGATGCGTCACGACGGTTTTTGCTTTATCTCATGTGTGTAGGTACAAAATTGAAGATTGATATGTTGCACACCCTGATGAGAAAAGCTTTGAGATTTGATGAAGATGATTGAAGAACAGTTTTGAAGTCTTGCAAATTTATTCATGGGAGGGTAGATTTGTATAGGCAATTTGGTTTTTTGATAATTCGGATTTTTTATGTATGTACTGGCATAGACATAGGGGAAGATTTGTAAGGACATATTTTCATAGGTCCGTTATCAATTTATTATGTCATATACCGCTACATCGTCGAAGAGCATTCAAGAGACATCTACATCAAAGACGTATCCGAATTATTCAAGTTCTTCATCATTCAAGACTCCGCGAAGTTTACTTTGGTAAGGTTATGTTTTAAATACCTTTACTTTTCACTTAGAGCTTTTGGGAGATTTTTACAAAATATTTTCTAAGTGTTGGAACGGACTTTTTCGTCAAATATTAAGAATGAGTATTTTTTCTAAGTTTTGAAGCGTCCTCGATTTTGACGCCCAGGTCGTTCGCGCGAGATCAACATCTCGTTCGAATGAGATTGGAAGTCGTTCGAGCGACATAACTTCTCGTTCGAGCGACATAGCTTCTCGTTCGAACGAGCTCTGTTTTTTAGGCGGCGCGTTTTGCTATAAATACTGATTATTTGGTAACGTTTTCATTAAGAAGTCCATACGTTTTGACGAACAGAAACACTGCCACAACAGTAATCTTTAGGCTTCTTCCTTTAGGGGTTTAATCCCTCTTTGTTTACAATTCACAAAACTCCCATCTTGCTTTAGTGAATTGTTTTGGTGTTCAAGAACACATGTTTTCCATTGTTCATCTTTTGTGGAGTGCGTCTCTACACCATATGGCTGCGTGTCATTGAGGATCTTACTGCATGAAGATTCTTTGCTGAAGATAGGACTGCGAGTCCTTGGAGGGTGCTGCGGGTAGTCTCTTACTGAGTTCAAGACTGCGTGTCTTTGTGGGTTGGCTGCGCGTTGATCCATTGCAGATTTCTCTATGTAATTGTAAGTTGCGATTTATAAATTCATAGTGAAATAAAGGTTTTACCCGAAAGCGATTTTGTCCTGAAATATGTGTCTCAGCATATTTGTTGTGTCGCATGCGTTATTTATTTTATGGTTTGATACACGCACACACGCAGTTTAATGTTTTGGGGCTGATTTATTTTGGTTTAAAAATAGACACTAATTAAATAAGTGTGCCAACGTAGAAAGTTGCGAAATAATTTAAATCAATTATCACACAGTCTGTTACGACGCTTTTTCAATAAAGTCGATTCGATTCAAAATTTATCGGTTCATAAACCTATGAAGACCGATCTGAACGGACTCCATATTAAAATAAGGGTCCGTTTGGTTACCTCTATTTGCCATGATAAAAAAGTTGGCAATGGGTTATTTGCGTACAATTTGATGTGTTTGGTATAAAAGTTTGTCTACAAGTTATTTGCCAATGTACAACATCTCATATGCATAAATTTGCCAGAAATGTTGGCAACTTTGCCTTTCTATTTGAGTGAAAAATATTTGCCACACAAATTTGTTTTGTTTTATAAATTGTTTTAAATTGAAAAACTGTTCGTAAATATTTTAAAATGTTTAAAATAAATTTTACAGTTTTAATGTTAAAATTTTTTTTTTTAATTAATCCAAACAGTTTTTTTTAAACAGTTTTAAAAATATTTAAAACATATTTTTACAACTTTTTAAAACAATTTGAATGTTTAATGTCTAAAAACAGTTTTTTAATTATTCCAAACATTTTTTAAAAATAATTTTAATGTTTATAGCAATTTTAAAAATGTTTAAAACATATTTTTACAGTATTTTAAAATAGTTTTTTAAAATAGTTTTGAGGTTTAATATTTAAAACAATTTTTTTAAATTGTTAAAAATGTTTAAAAGAGTTTTTTAATTTTTGTAACTGTTTTTAAAAATTATTTTAAAAATTGCTTTAATGTTTTTAAAAACTCTTTTAAGAAAATGTTATAAAAAAATTGTTTTAAAAATGTGTTAATAATATGTTTGGCATAAAAAACTTGTTATACCTCATTTGGTGTTTCATAGCCTAATGTGAGAAAATAACATTTGTCTTGGCAAATTTTGTCTATGGTAAATTTTACCATGACAATATTTGTCATGGCATGCACCAAAATGGACCATAATATATTTTTAAATATATGTGCGTATATATAAGATAAATAAATAATTAAATGATATATTTTAATATTTGATAAGTTTAAATGAAAGTTTATTCCAATAGTAGACTTGTTTTACTTGCAAATTTTTATATTTTTTAATTTTTCGTGTTTGGAAAAGATAGGCTCACATTTATTTTATTTTTAAATTGATATAAATCATTAATGTGGGTATCGACGGGTTAAACCGGATTAACTAGGGTCAGTTAACCGACATTATCCGTCAGGTGTCAGTCCGTTTGTTAAGAGAACTAACCAAGTCTATCTGGTAAAAAAAAAGCTCATAATCGGATCGAACCATGAACACCCATAATTAAAAATAATTACTTTTAATTTGACTTGGAAATAAAACTACGTTGTTACTTTCATAACTATTCTATTCGAAAATTAATATTTTTTACAATCTGGTTTTAAGTTTGATATCTTTTTCGTTAATAGATTATTATACTTAGCGATCATGTGCAAGGAGCGTGGAATTGAAAATAAAGTAATAAACAAATTACGACATTGAGATAAATAAATGAAGGGTTAATTGTAAATTTAATCATAAGGTTTGGCGAAATTTGAATTTTATACCATTTTTTAAAATTTCTGCAGCGTTAACCCTAACGTTGCAGTTTTAAACAAATTTGAACAACCGTTAACCATCCGTTAAAGAATTTAATAGAGATCCAAAGTCATATCCTATTTGGCACAAACTGGCATCCTATGCGTCAACACCAATTAAATAATTGAAAAATCAAAAACACTTTTTAAAATTAAAAAAAAAACAGGGGAAAAAAATAAGAAAAAAGGGAAAAAATATATGAATAAAAATTTGTTTACAATTTTTTTTATAAAACTCATTCAAAAAAGTTGTATTTTAAAAATCAATATTTTTTTTACAAAAAATTGTATTTTTATCGAAAATTTTGTATTCTTTTTTAAAAACTATATTTTTTAAAAAACTGTATTTTTATAAATAAAAAATGAATTTTTATAATAAAAAAATCTATCTTTTATAAAGAAAAGTTGTATTTCTTTAAAAAACTAGTTTTTTTAGAAATCTCTTTTTTTTTTTATTAAAACTGTTTTTTTAAACGTAAAAGTTAGCATTGCAAAAATTAATAATTCGCCACACACTAATGACGACCTCCCCTTGTAATATCCCATATTTTCTAGATTTAGTTAAATAATTATATAATTATCAATTTATATTTTACTCATGTGAATTAACGAGTAATTTATCAGGTTTGATTGGTTTGGATTATTAATCGAAATTTAAAATAATAATTTTAAATATTTGTGAATGACTCGTAAATTAAACTAACTCGGTTGTAATAGTATTTTTAACGTGGCAAATGGGTCCCCGGAGGTATGTACACCATTTCATTAGGTTTTAAGAGTATTGGTCGAAAGTTGAGGGCTTATTCGGGGGTCTTAAAGTGGGGACATGATAAACTTGCAGGTTTAGGGATTAAATAATTTTATAATAATCACTAAACATCATAATACATCATAATTATAATATTAGCATCGATGAGCAAGCTTTGAAAGAAGAGAAATAACGCATAAAAGAAAATATTCAATGATCAATCTTCGTTTTAGACAATAAATATTATCTTGCTTATCGTATTAATGTTATTTATTTATCATTTCATTATTGAGTATGAATCAATTATTAGACATACGTTGAAAACTTGAATTTGAGTCATTATGGGGTGGTGCCTTTCTTATTATAATGAGTACATGTTACAAACTTAAATGCAATATGTTAAGGGTTGTACCTTAGTCAATGTGGTGATTAGTTTCTTGGAACTTATATATATATATTATAAATTTGATTTAGATTGATAAATCATGTATTCAAAATGATATTTGGTGAATAAATACACACTTTATTGATTAAACCCGAAATTAAGATGAACCCCTAGAACAACTTATATGATTGAGGATACCACGGGGGGATGGGTGCGTATCTATTTACTACTCACGCACATGAGTCTTTGTTAGGCATCGAGGAGTTGTCATTCTTTATTAATGGTTTGTTTACTAAGACTGTGAGATATGTAGAATTAATTCATCAAGCATTAGTTATATGTGGATACCCCAACAGATAGGGGTTGCTTTACGACGTAATTGTAGAGACGTGACAGTTTGGTCATCAGCTTGATGTCCAGGCACTCTGTTGATTTAAACATGTGGTCTTACGATTCGTACTATTTAGATTTGAGTGGTAGTTATGCGTATCACGCTTATATCGACTAATGGGGTATGTTTTCACGATTTTCATTTTTAGTAATGGAATGTTTCGTATAGTTATGCTTAATCTCGAGATACGGTATAACACACTTTTGTCTATATATTGTTACGAGCAGGTTAGGGGAGATTACGATTTTGTAGAGGTATTACCGATAATCCGAGATCCTTCTTGTTTTTACTTGGAAAAGTGTTGAGTCATCACCTACGTAAGAGATTAGTTATAGACTTATAATGGCACTAGCATTGGGCCACTGTGAGGGCATCTTATTAGGTTAACTGCATTGGAGATGTAGAGTGTCGTGGGAGAAGGCACCACAACGTTTGAGCTAGGAGATTTTTCGGAGAAGATGTTATTGTGGGAAAGCTCCCAAAAGATAAATGATTCACTGAGTTGATGTGTGGACCATCTGGGACTGGATAAGGTCATGACACGGGACGAGTATTTATTATTGCATATCACAGACCTGTTGGAACAGTCGAGGAAAGTGATTTATTTTTTAGAAAAAAATTACCAATGGTGGTGGAATCGGTAAGAGAATATCCAGAAGATAGTTTTCTGACACGATATGGAATGGGAGCATTATTTGTTAATTTTGACCACAATAAGGAGTAGTTCGCTATGATTGGTGACGATATTTTGAAGAGGAAGTGGTGGTCGTTACACTAAAATTTGTGTTAGGGTTGGTTCATGCCCAAGCATTGAATTTACTAGTCAGGAGATGGTATTTAAGCCATAGTTGGGAGGAGTTCCCTTTCTTCCTTCAGTGACAGAAATGGGTTATTTTTCCAAGGGAGAATATTTATGCCAGGTGGTCCCAAGTTACAAGAGGTAGTTTTGACCAATGCACGTGTTTTGTGATTCACTCTAATCCCAGAAGCGATTGGATGTACAATAATTGTAGGAGTTCGTATGGTTGGCACGGTGAAGCAGTTTTAGCATGGTTTGTGTTGATATAGTGATCCTCCCAGAGAAGGAGGTAGAACACTAGAGACATTCAAAGAGTTGCAGTGTTCGAAATCCCAGTACAAAAGTGGGAGAGTAAACCTATTGATTTTAATTGGGATCAGAGGTTCTCAATTGGAAATAAAGTCGTACGGGGGTCATTCGAGTTATATTAACTAGGGGTGTTCAAAAAACCAATTGGACCGACAGACCGAATGGGACCGAACCGAATTGACCTATTTTTACCAAATTTTTTTATCATCGGTTCGGTCTAGTTTTTTTTTTCCAGATCGGTCTAGTCGGTCCGGTCCTCGATCCGCCATATTAAATAACCTGTTTGGACCGACCTGGACCGGTTGTTCATATTAATATATATTTTTATTATATTTTTATATATAAAATAACTTAAATAAAGAGGGAGGGTACGATTGTAAATAAGAAAAATGCCTAAGAGTCTTTGCTGCCCTAAACTAAACCTATCATTTGCTTATTTTCTTCATTTGTGACCCACGTTATTTTTCTTCATTTCTCTCATCTCTTGTCTCTCTCTCCGCTACCATCAGTTTCTTCAATACAACTTTCCATTCCTGTTCTTTCGTTGTTGGCGCTGCCTCGCCACTGCCATAGCTGCATAATTTACTGTGGGGTTTCCTGTATAGTGGTAAGACGACCACTAATGGTGGTTCGGAGCTATCTCTGATTCAACTGGGGCGATTCAGTTCTATTATCGGTGTACTCTGTTTGTCGAAGGTCAACCAGTTAGGGCATACTGGAGGTCACATATGGTCGGAGATGATCGACGCCAATTATGTTTTATTGTACAAAGGTTGCCCTGCTCCGACCACATTGCTGATGGTCCTCGACAAATTTCCATATGAGTTTGCTAACGTAAATAGAAAAACCATCCAGCGCGTTCTCAGTAGAAGGCATATACATCACCTGCTGGTGGTGCTTGGCTGGATAAGAACCTCAAATGACAGATTGGAGACGACCTCAGCTGTAGAGGGTCCACTGCTCGAGTTAATCTTGAAATGCTCGTGTGCTCAGAACGTGATCCATGCTCTTAATGGTGCGCTGCGCTTTCATCTCCTCCCCTCATCGTAGCTGGTATGTTACAAAGATAATAGTTTCTGTATATATTCTTATGGCTCTTGTATAGTTCTGTATATATTGTTATAGTTTTGTGTATATTGTTATGGGTCTGTATATTGTATGGTTCTGTATAAATAATAATTTATCTTGTATATTGTAGTTGTAGATAATAATTGTAGATAATGATTTGTCTAAATATTGTAGGTAGTAGATAATAATTTTATCTAAATTTAATAAGATTAGGACCGACAAGTTAGACCAAACCGAACCTATAAAAAATCGAACCGACAAGGGTCGGGTGACCGATACAATCGGTCCGGTCTTGGTCCATCTTTTTTTAGGATCGGTTTAATCGGTCCGGTCCTTAAAAATCCTAAAAATCGGACTGGACCGGACCGCGAACACCCCTAATATTAACTTGCTTGGTTGAGTGCTAGTCGAATGTGATTATGACGAGAGACCTTAGTGTAAATTAGGTCGTAGGACGAGTAGATTAGGTATAGAGTATGGGGACATTAAGGGTGAGATGTTTTTAGATTTACGAGTGGGAATACAATGAATTCGAATTTTGAGGACGAACTTCCTTGTTTAAGTGGGTGGGGGATTGTAATACCCCGTATTTTTTGTACATTATTTAATTATGGAAACTAATTATGTGTGCTTATTGATAGATGTGATGTCAGAACACCAATTAGATATTTGAACGTGACTGTCACCTATAGGTGACTATGGAATGGTCGAAAATTTGGTATCGTGAGTTTTCTTATTTAGATTATCCACTCGGCGTCAGTTTTTAATGAGCGTAAAGGAGTTTCATATAATAATAGGTCGCACTAAATTAAAAATAATTAAATAATTGACTTTCGTACTAACATCGATTAAATTAATAAAAGTAACGAGTTAAGTTAACACTTGTAAGACGGGTGACGGTTCGAAATACATCAATTTTAATTTTTTAAAATTAATTTAATTTACTTTTCTTTAAAAGACGAAAAATTAAAATCAAACACGAATTTTAATTTCTAAACAAATTAAAATTAAACAACAAGTGAAATTAAGTCCCCCCCCCCCCCCCCCCCACACACACACACACTTAAAATTTCACTTAAAATCAAATTAATTTAAGAATCAAGTTTAAACAAATCAGACAAGAATATTACCCAATTAATTCAGTGCCAACTTGAATTAAATTACCTTAAACTAAATTTTCCCAAATAATTAAACTTGAACCATTTGAATCAAGAATGTGAATTAAACCCAATTTTATCTTTTTTCCCTAAGCATGAGTTATAGGTGATTTTTGCAAAAGATAAAATAAATTCACAATCCCACAACACGGCGATGTACGAGAAAAAACCCAAATCGGAAAAAAACCTCGGACGGTCCTGGCCTAACAAATTCACTAAGTACGGTATGAATTTTACAAATACTCGATAAGAGAACTTACATAACCGAATCGACTCCCTTTAAGCCTTGACGCGCTCCTTAGAACTTCAACCTTCGCCTAGCGAATAATCCCGGAGTTCACCGGAACCTTGGAGTCCACCAACTGTGACCAAGCAACGATCAACCACACATGGTGCCTTTCACCATGTGAGAATGCCACAGCAAAACAAAAGCTTCTTCCTCTTTGATGGATGTAGAAGTAAACTCAAACATCTCCTTCTTGTGGTAGAGATGAACCAATGGTGCCAAACAACTCCGAGCAAGATGTATATATTTAAGAAATGTAAACTGATTTTATGGGTGTAAACACATGTGTGTGAGAGAATTTTTTAGATAAATTAATACATGAAAACTGGGACTTTCGTTTTGAAATATTTGCCCTAAAAACTCTCAAAGATGTTGCAAAAGTCTCATGAAAAATCTGTCCCGAAATTAGTTTTAAACTGTCAAAAGGAAGTGGGACAAAAGAGTGGGAAAATGGGTAAAAACTGCCAAAACTGTTCCCACCAGAAAATCTCGTTTGAACGAGAATTTCGTTCGAACGAACATCTAACAATGTTCCAGTGGACAAAATGGAAAACTCATTCGAACGAAATTCTCGTTCGAACGACAATTTCGAACGAAATGTCAGAAGTTCATTTATCAATTTTAAGCCCAAAACCTTTATTTTAAATAAACACTACACTCATTAAAAATGATTCCAAGTCTCTCAATATATATAAAAATACATTCATACCTTTTGGAGACTATGGAATCTTCAAGTTGATGACGTAGAAACTCAGCATTAGAAACTCGGCAATGATGAGGCTTTACAAATCTGGCCGCTACGTCTTCAACAAACACGTCATAGGCTTGGAAGGATACACACGAACTCTATCCTATGACTCAAATGTTTTAGTCCGGAATTGAGCCAACACTACATTAAGACTTAATTGAAAATTTGTGTCCTTACAAATCTCCCCCTTTGGTTATTCCGGGACAAAAATCAAAACAAAATCCTAAAGGGCCGTTAAGATCTACTAGACTCAAAAACTTCCCACCCAAAAGTAAAATTACAATGCTCGACTCAAAACCCAAGGATGACTATCTTCGTCGATAAAAATTATTGCTAGAAAAATTCCTGCACACTTATGCAAAACATTAAACGCATACCCAAGGATGACAATCTTAGCCGATAAAAATTGCGGCTAAAAAAATTTCGGCACACTTAAGCAAAACATTAAACGCATAGGGAATATCAAAATATTAAATGCAGTTAACTGAATACTCCCCCTAAATTAACTATTCCCTTTATCAAATAAAAGACCTATGTAAGGACATTTATATCATGTCCGAAATGCTTCATTTATTTATGTCGTAAGCCGTTACATTTGGCACGTCTCTACATGATCGCACACGACGGCCTCAATCCGATTTTTGGGAATCAAGCATTTATGATCTCCATCATGTGTCCCTCATCTGCCTCAATGACTTCACGTTCCATGATTTTAGGCACGTAAAGCAAATGGTACGCAAGAGAAGTCAAAACAGTGCAACAAGGCTTGATAGGGAAGTTCAAGGGCAATTTGGTAATTTTATAGCCATCGTACGAAGGACTGGTCAACTGTAAAGTAGAATATCTTTCCGCAACAAAGATACTGGAAGAAACGGAACCTCAATCCGAGCTACGGTGAACAAGTTATGGCCCGTTGAAAATGGAGTTATTTCCAAGAAAAACCTTGGAATTTTTTCTAAGTGCTGAAAGCCCCTTTGACCAGCGAGTTTCCCCGAGCCCAGCCCGAACCGGTTCGGGGGGCGAACCGGTTTGCAGGGTACCCAAACCGGTTCGGGGTCCCTGTACGTTGGATAGATTTTTAGTATTTTAAAAAAGTGGTTCTCTTCATATATTTCCCTATAAATACCAACTTCGGGGGAGCTGTTTCATAAGACTTGCATAGATGAATTTGAGAGTCCATATACCTCAAGTCTTCACCTTTTTGAGTACCTAGACTCATGTTTTGATTCACACAACCTTGCCAATCCTTTGTGAATCAGTTTGCAACCCAAGAACACATCCGCGTATCTGTTCATACCCTTTTGGAGAAGATCGTTCTTCTTCTTCATTGCTGCCCTCCTGGAAAGGGAAACTTCCAGCCGCCGACTACAGATCCGACGCCTGTGGGTAACTCTGTGTCACTTGTATTTTCATTGTAATCCAAAATTGTACGTTGTAATATTATAATGAAAATAAATGGTTTTGCCCCTTTGGGGGATTTTTCCTCACATGTATGTGTTTGAATGTTCTTACATGATTCATCATCATATTTAATCACATATATATGCATGTTTAGGATTTAATTGGGTTAAACTGTGTTTAATTAAATAACTTCCTTATTTGAACGCACGCGCACTCCTCTCCAATTGGTATCAGAGCCAGTTACACAATTTTACCGTGTAATTTTCTGCAATTTTTTTCTAAGATATCAATTTTCTGAAAAATTGATTTTTGAAAACGAGTGTGTTCATTATGGAGAAGTTATATAATAAAATGCCAGTTTTTGACGGGACAAACTATGAATATTGGAAAGCCCATATGATATCTACTTTAAAAGCCATTGATGAACGTGTCTGGATTTTGGTTGAAAGAGGGTGGACACCTCCCTCCGTTACTGTTAATAACGTGATCAATTTAAAACCTGTCACTTCTTGGACTGAAGACGAATTTAAATGGTCATCATTCAATTCTAAGGGTCTAAGTGCTATTTCTGGGTCTGTCATACCTGATGAGTTCAAACGCATAATGACGTGCACCATGTCAAAAGAGGCATGGGATGTTTTATAACTCACCCATGAAGGAACTAATGCCGTGAAAAAGTCTAAATTGCAGAATTTGACAACTCAATTTGAAACAATCACCATGCATGAGACTGAATATTTTGATGATTTCTATGCTTAGCTTTCTGACATAGTTAATACTAGCTTTAATCTTGGTGAACATATTCCTAATTCTAGAGTTGTTAAAAAGATTCTTCGTTCTTTGCCTAAGCGTTTTATCCCTAAAGTCACTGTGCTAAATTTTATGGGTAATTTAAATACGCTAAAATTGGAAGAACTTGTAGGAGATTTGCAGACTTATGAAATTGATATGTTCCCTAAAATTGCTAGGTCTAAAGATAAGGGAATTGCACTTAATGCCCAAGAGAGAAAGAGTGAGGGGTCGGCTAGAAAGAGGGTAGAGTCATCTAGAAAGAGAGAGACTGACACGTCAGATTGTGATTGTGATTTTGACTTAGATGATTTGGCTCTTTTTGCAAAAAATTTCAAAAGAATTCTCAAAATTAAGAAAAATGGCAATTTTAAAGATAAAAAGAAATTTGAGAAAAATATGTTTGAAAAGAAAAATGAAAAAGTTTTTAAAGATCCCCCTAAGAAAGAAAGAAAGTAAGAGATGCTTTGAGTGCGACGGTAGGGGTCATAGAGCCTTTGAGTGTGCCACACGTCTTAACAGAGAGAAAGGGAAGGCTGTCCTTAATGCTACCCGTAGCGATGACAGTGAGGTCGAGACAGTGGATTCTGGAGTTGAGTCACCGCATGAGTGTAACTTTACCGCATTCATGGCTAGTCATGTGAGCACTTTTAGTTCCTCTCACGACGATGAGGATGCTGCATCACAGGGACACCTCGACAGTGAAATCGATGTGAGTGAGGGGGAGGATGACACAAGTGAGAGCGAGAGTGATATTCAACGCGTCTATGTTGAGTTATATTCTGAGTCTTTTAAAGCTAAAAAGCGTAACAAAGCGTTCGTTCTTAAGATCACCGACTTAGAGGATGATTTAAGAAAAGCGAGAGAGAGAGAGAGAGAGAGAGAGAGTCCTCCACCTGCACCGCCCTGAGAGAGAGAGAATCTGCCTGTGTTGAGAAAGAGAGTTTGTTTAAAGAGAGAGAGGGTAATTTTGAGAAAGAGAGAGAGGACTTGACTAAACAAGTGGCTAGTCTTACGAGTGAGCTCCATTACTCCGTGGAGACTCGGAAGAAACTTGAAGCCCTTGTTGCCCAGCTGACTCGTGATCTTGAGAAAGCACGGGAAGTCAAGGTACAAATCGAGGACATATCAGGGAAAATGGGAAAGATGCTCCTCGGCCCCGATTTAGGTTTTGGTGATAAGCAGGGAATTGGTTATAATGGTGCCTCCACCTCCCAAATTGCACCTGGACCAGTTCCTGACTTTACTACGAATCGTTATGGCCATCGTCAAAAACCTAGAAGGAGAGTTCGACCAAGAAAAGCAAACCAAGGTCCGCCTTTGACTGTGTTATTTTGTACTTATTGCAAAAGAAAAGGCCACCTCATGGAGTTTTGTGTGACACCCCGCCTAATTAAATATCGGGCGATCACTCCTTTATTAAATTAAATCAAGGTAAACAGTTGGTTCATTCTCAGCATCACTGTCGATAAAAATACATTTTCCAATTTAACACCCTAAATAATTAAGCTAAGTGTCAAAACCATTTTTATACATACTTTCCAAATTTATTTTAAAGAAAAACATTTGTTTTATTAACAACATTTCTACAATTAAGAATCACGCCACAATAAACCTGGATCACAAAGTCCAATTAATATAATACATTCGTCAATCGAATGTCCACATATGAAGACTAAAGTCACCAATACAAACTGAATAAAACCCATAGTAACAATACTGAAAATAACTAAAATACAAATGTCCCAACAATAATGAAATAATGGAAAGGGCTACACATGCCCAATAAATGAGAATGCTAAAAGTGGAGTCAATAAGGGAAGCCGTCTACGCAAGTAACCTGCAACTCCCACCTAAGCTGCAGCACGTTCCTTTCAAGGGATCCTAAGCAAGACGCCCCTGTGGCTGGGCACCTGAAATATATACATATATATACAAGAGAGAGAGAGAGAGAAAGAAACGGGTCAGAGCCCGAAAGTGTGTTTGATTTTTAAAATACATTTAGCAAGTATTTAAATTGATACAGGCCAATGCAACAACATATTAGTGCGTCACTCTCTTGAGAAATACTCACCTCTCTTCTAATGTGCACACCTATCGCATTAACCTTCCCAATGGTTTATCTTATCATTTTATTATACTAAACCTCCCAATAATTTAGCGTATCTTCTTACTCGTAAGATTTCAAAACCGAACAATATTTTTGTTTACAAAGAATACTTCCAATTAGAAGCACAACTCTCGTTTTAGCTTTTCTCAATTTATAAAGTTTCTCAGTAACATGTTATATTTTCACGAAACAAGTATTCACTATCTGAGTCATCAACCAAGTCCTACTTATCAAATCACAATAGGCAGTTTCAAATTTCAAAATCTCATATATATATATATATTAACTACTCGTATAATATATATAAAATAACAGCACCCCTCATAAAACTATGGTGCGTGCATACTTCTACTATCCAAACCCCATACCACTCATATCAAGGGGAATACAAGTTCGGAATCACTCTCGAATTGTATTAACACACACGCAACAATATCGAGGCGAAGTATAAATTCCAAGTCTCTAAGAGGATGGCACATACTCGCGTCTCTTAGGACCGTCTGAACTATCAATTCGATAGCCTGTACCAAGGATATCTATCTTCTAGGGTACACGTCAATATCCCCCATAAAGGTCCCATCGAGATAAGACTGTCCCAACGCGGTAACCTCAAGGATAGCAAGTAGCGCGGTATGTTTTTCACATGTATATAATATATGTACACACAATCATATAAATATACCACTTTATCATATAAACATAGGTTCTTCTCGTCACCCATAATTATACCATTTATCCTTAATTTCACATTTATAGAATTACGTATAAGGTTTCGTTCCTAACCTTAACTAGAAGGGTTTTCTCACTCATTACCTGACACTCGTGGACTATATCCTCACAAATCTGAAATTCACCAAGTGTCTTTATTAGGTTCCAACGTAACTCTCTTGCGCACCTCACCCTTTAAATTTATAAATTCACCAACCCTAAAGTAAATGTCCCATAAATACCATTCTCGTTGAAGATTAAAGGTCCCAACATTTATTCCTATGCCCTACTGGTCCTCAATGTCTCCCAAATCATTTTATCAAGAATGCCCAAGAATTACATCACTACAATTTGAATTTAACTCATTTAAAGAGGGAATTAGGAGTCTGCCAGGAGGGGTCGATCGATCGAAGTTTGGGGCTCGATCGATCGAACCTTCGATCGATCGAAGCTCTGGGCTCGATCGATCGATCAAGCAGGTCTGGGAAAAATTCTGCAGAATGCAGTTACGGGTTTCATCACCAAAATTACACCAAATCGATATTTTCAAGTTCCAATCGTCCCAGAATTCTACTAATAACATTATAACAATATACCAGATGATTCTAACGTAAGGCATATACATATTCATCATTTAAACATGGATTTTCAACCTAGAATTATCTCCAATTATCAAGAACCCTAGAATTTTCTTAAACAGTTTTCTAACAAATATTTCTCCAGAATTTCTTTCTTATGATCATCAAAATTTCGTGGTTTATTTCCTCTACATGGCAAGGGTTCCAGAATTTCATATAAATCATTTCTACATGCATTTTTCCTAACACAAATTGGGTGTTCTTCCATATTTATCATCTCTAATCAATCCTAAACCAATATGAAGATTGCATTAACGAAAATACGCAAGTTAAACACTTACCTGAGATTTTTGGTATTCTGATTCACGGCTGATTTTGGTATGGCTGCGTTCCTCGTCTCGCGATCTACGATGTGGTGGTGGCGGCGGTGCAAACCGATGGTTTCTTGGCCTTGAATTGCCTTGGAGCTCTCTCCTCTCTTCCCCAATGGCCGTCACTTGATTTCTGGATATTCTAACCCTAAAATCTAACCTAAATGGCTGATATAGGTTGATGAATTTCGTGGGTTTAATTACCCAATTATGTAAAATGACTAAAATGCCCTCCCGGGGTACTAATTAAGCCTAAAAATGCCCCGAGACCCAAACTACACACCCGGGTACACTTTTCTGACTATCTCGACCCTACCGGACGCGTTGGCGCACTCAAAACGACCATACAGACAACTTATAAAATATTCACTTTTTATTTAACCAAATTAGTCCCGACGTGACACGAGCACGTTTCGACTTAAATTTTCGAAATCGTCATTTAATTCACTCATGACATTCAATATAACCAATATAATATATTACTTTGCTCATTAGTAATATTCAACCAATTTTTCCATAATTATTAACTCTCGTCACGTTAATAATTATAACATAATTAATTTCTGAATTTTTATTAAATAAATCATTCACTTTAAATTTAATAAATGCCCAAATTAATATAGCATAAAAATACGGGGTATTACATTTTGCTATAGCATGGGTCGGACACGACGTACTACTGCTCCTCCATGTCATACTGATGAATTTTCTAGTCTGAGAGAGCGAGTTGAGTTTTTAGCTTCCACGTCTCAGAGTTTGATGGAGGAATTTCAACGGATGTCTTTCCCGTCAGTGAATACTTCTCACATTCCAGCTAAAACCAACAACAACAAAGGCAAACAAAAGGTTACCACTTCATGGGTGCCTAAGAAAGATAAAAAGGCCTTTGTTGTTCATGTTGCTCTCAAAGCACATAATACCTCACAGTGGTATTTTGACAGTGGATGCTCTAGACATATGACAGGTGATGCCTCATTTTTTACATCTCTTGAGGATTATCAGGATGGCAGAGTCACTTTTGGAGATGGAAGCAAGTCTATTGTAGGACGAGGTACTGTAGAGTAACGAGGATTTCCTAAGATAGAGAATGTGTTATACGTCAAAGGTTTAAAAGTAAACCTTCTCAGCATTAGCCAGCTGTGCGACACTGACTTTGCAGTAAAGTTTGACCGGGACGCGTGTAATGTCTACAATCAAGCCGATAAACTTTTGATGCAAGGGGTGAGGACCGAGGATAATTGTTATGGGACTGAGCCTACTTCCTCACTTGTATGCAATAACGCCACGATCACTCCTATGGATCTGTGGCACCAATGTCTAGGTCACGTGAATATTAGAGTCTCACTCGCTTAGCTAAAAAGGACCTAGTACGTGGCTTACCATCTCTTGGAAAGTCAAATTCTACTGTTTGTGGACCCTGTCAGTTGGGAAAACAAATTCGTAGTCCTCATAGGAAGTTGCATTCCATTACCACCTCTCATATTCTTGAGCTTATACACATGGATCTTATGGGTCCCACTCGTACCGAGAGTCTAGGTGGTAAGGGGTATATCCTCGTGATGGTGGATGATTTCTCCAGGTACTCCATTGTAGGTTTTCTGAGAGAGAAATCCGATGTTGTAGAGTTTTTAACGATCAAGTGCCGTGTCCTGCAAAATCAATACGGAGTCACTATTAACAGGACACGTAGTGACAACGGTACTGAATTTAAGGAAGCAAAGGTAGATTTGTATTGTGATAGCCTTGGGATCAAACATGAGTTTTCTGCTGTGAAGACTCCTTAGTAAAATGGGATTGTTGAGAGAAAGAATAGAACGATCCAGGAGATGGCTAGATCTATACTTCTAGGTCGTAAAGTTTCTAGGAGATTTTGGGCAGAGGTAGTGTCTACTGCATGCCACACGGTGAATAGGGTTTATATGCGTCCACACACACTTCAGACACCTTAGGAGTTGTGGACTGGAAAGAAGCCCAACCTGGCATATTTTCGTGTTTTTGGGAGTAAATGCTACATCCTACGGAATAGAGAGCAATTAGGAAAGTTTGACTCTCGGAGCGATGAGGGAATATTGTTAGGCTATTCATCGAATAGTAGAGCGTACCGGATTTTTAACCTGAAGAGCTCTAAGGTTATGGAATCAATAAACGTCACCGTGCAAGATGACGAACCTTCGATGGTTATTAATCCTAACCTTCAGTGTGCGGATGAGGACTTGTCTGACAGTGATTTACTTGTCCCTCACCCACACTCTGTGGTCCCCAATCCTGTGTTAGGGGACACACCTGCTTGGGTTCGCAAGAGTCATGACCCTTCTGCCATTGTTGGTGATACCACTCTTGGGGTCAAGACTCGTGCTCAGCTAGAGAACGTTGTTAGCCATCCTTGATACACATCCAAATTCGAGCCCAAGAATCATAAAGAAGCACTCAAGGATGAACACTGGATATCTGCTATGCAGGATGAGTTGCTTCAGTTTAAAAAGAATAATGCTTGGGAACTAGTCCCCCGACCTAGTGAGACTAATGTGATAGGAACCCGGTGGATTTTCAAGAATAAAATGGATGAAAATGGTACCATAATCCGAAATAAGGCTAGGTTGGTCGCTCAAGGATACACACAGATAGAGGGTGTAGACTTTGGGGAGACATTTGCTCCTGTTTCGAGGCTTGATTCCGTCCGTTTACTACTCGCCATCACATGTCATCTGCGCTTCAAGTTATATCAGATGGATGCTAAGAGTGCCTTTCTGAATGGCATTCTATAGGAGGAGGTTTACGTGGAACAACCAAAAGGGTTTGAAGACTTTAAGCACCCGGAGCACGTCTACTATCTGAGGAAAGCCTTGTATGGTTTGAAGTAAGCACCCCGTGCTTGGTACGAGATGCTTACTTCTTATCTCTTAGCCCGTGGCTTCAAGAGAGGGGGAGTTGATATGACATTGTTTGTCAGGAGAGTTGACGGTGCAATTTTGGTTGCCCAGGTATATGTGGATGACATAGTCTTTGGATCCACGTGCTCTCAACATGTTCATCACTTTGAAGAGGAGATGAAAAGTGAGTTTGAGATGAGCATGGTTGGTGAGCTTACTTTCTTCCTTGGTCTCCGGGTTCGTCAGCTAGAGGATGGGATGTTCATCTCCCAATCCAAGTATGCTAGAGACCTAGTAAAGAAATTTGGTTTAGACTCCGCTAAGCATGCACGTACACCTATGAGTACCACTACCAAGCTTAGTAAGGACACTTCAGGCAAGGACGTAGAGCAAACCTTGTATCGGAGTATGATAGGTAGTCTTCTCTACTTGACTGCCAGTCGTCCCGACATAGCCTTTAGTGTTGGAGTCTGTGCGCGATATCAGGCGTCCCCGAAAGAGTCACATTTACTTGCTCTAAAACGTATTATTAAATACGTGAGTGGGACTCTCTCATACGGTATTTAGTATTCCTTTGATACTGATGACCGTTTGTCCGCCTATTCAGATGCTGATTGGGCCGGGGATGTAGATGGTCGTAGGAGAACTTCTGGTGGGTGTTTCTATTTTGGTTTTGCTCTTGTCTCCTAGCTGAGCAAGAAGCAAAATTCCATCTCTTTGTCCACTGCAGAGGCTGAGTACATAGCCGCCGGGAGTTGTTGCACGCAACTCTTGTGGATGAAGCAAATGCTGGAAGATTATGGAATTTCACAGGACACCACGACCATTTCCTGTGATAACACGAGCGTGATACACATATCCCGCAATCCAGTCCAGCATTCACGCACAAAGCACATCTGGATACGTGAGCACTTTATACGACAATTAGTTGAGGAGAAAGTCGTATCCCTGAGTTTTGTTCCCACCGACCGTCAGTTAGCCGATATTTTCATGAAACCTTTAGATGCCCTTAGATTTGAGAATCTTAGGAAGTCTTTGGGGATTTTCACAGTTGACTGAGGGGTTGGTCTATGTCTAGAATATGATGCTTTTTCATGTTAATATCATATGCTTCCTATTGCTAGTTTGTTTTATATGTATCTTTGCTTTGTTTTACAACTATTTATTTATTCTTTTGAAAATTCCAAAAAGATTTTCTTTTAAGAAAAATTTTCAGAAAAGCACAAAAGATTTTTGTATTTTTTTTTGCACCTTTTTATGGATGAACATTTAAGATAGCCAAGTCACAAATTCACTCCATTTATCCATGTGACTGTTTGATAGAGATTTGAGACGCTACATCATTTCATCCATGTGCTTTACATTGTATGGAGTCCTTGAGATGTAATTAGTGATATTTTCCTACATGTTTGACTCCTATCTCCTTTATTTCACACATGCACGACTTTATTTGATTATTGCACTTGTCTATGTCATATTGGCTTGAGTGTTTCCATCTCAATTCTGTCTATACAACTAACAATATGCGATAAAACTTGACAAGATTGGAATGCATGTAAAAAACCATTTTTGTGAGACTGTGTGTATGTTTAAGAATGGGGAGGGGCTGCGAAAGGTAATTATCACGTCTTTGCGCAAAAGCCACCGTTCAAAAGGACCTAAAAAATGGAGGAATTTTATTATCCGGGGTCCAAAGAGGTTTGAAAGAGCCCAGAAAAAATTTCAAGGCAATAAAAAAGAAATTCATGCCACATACGGGCCATTTAGGTTTCACCATCAATTCTCCAAAGTTTGAGAATTTAGAAAGCCACTATTCAAAATAAAAATATGAGGGAGTTTGGTTGGAGAATATAAACGGATTTGCGCTTCCTTGAAAGTCCTGAAAAAGCATGAAATAGTTTTGGACGTTATTGGTGTGGAAATCATTTTTAGCTTTGATTTGTTGATTTGATTGAGTCAATGTCTCATATTTCCATTTATTACACCAAAGGAAGATTTTGAGTTCATTCGTTAGGAGTATCCGATATTCATCGTGCACATATGTCATGTTTGTATGCATTAATTTTCCTATCGAATTTGATCACACCCCTTCATTTTCGCTATCACTGACTTGGTTGTTTTTGTGATCATTCATGGTGTGTTTTCTTGTATATATTCTTTGTATGAAAAATTTTGAAAAATTCAAAAGTAGTGGTCTATTACCTTGTGGCATTCTCCATGTACATCTATTTTTGCTTCTCATATTTGTCTATTTGGGGACATCATAAAAAGGGGGAGAAGAATTATCATACTATGGGGAGTAAGTTTTGAGTTTGAGGATCTATTTTAAATTGGTATCTATGTTTAGCTCATTTCAAACTCGATATGTCACGTGGTATTTGCTTTTTCTCATGTGTGTAGGGTACTACATTGATGATCTCTGAATTTCACACCCTAATGAGAAATTCGAAAGTGTTGAAGATTTGAAGATCAAACGATGCAGAATTATTCATTTTTATCTTTCCAGTTTTGGGTTCATGGAAGGGTAGATTTGTATAGGCAATTTTGTTATTCGATAATTCGGATTTTTTATGTATGTACCGGCATAGACATAGGGGGAGATTTGTAAGGACATTTTTATCATGTCCGAAATGTTTCATTTATTTATGTCGTACGCCGTTACATTTGGCACGTCTCTACACGATCGCACACGACGGCCTCAATCCGAATTTCGGGAATCAAGCATTTATGATCTCCATCATGTGTCCCTCATCTGCCTCAACGACCTCACGTTCCATGATTTTAGGCACGTAAAGCAAATGGTATGCAAGAGAAGTCAAAACAGTGCAATAAGGTTTGATAGGGAAGTTCAAGGGAAAATTTGTAATTTTATAGCCACCCTCCGGAGGACCAGTCAACTGTAAAGTTGAAGATCTTTTCGTAACAAAGATACTGGAAGAAACGACACCTCAATCTGAGCTACGGTGAATAAGTAATGGCCCGTTGAAAATGGAGTTATTTCCAAGAAAAACCTTTGAATTTTTTCTAAGTGCTGAAAGCCCCTTTGACCATCGAGTTTCCCCGAACCCAGCCCGAACCGGTTCGCAGGGTACCCGAACCGGTTCAGGGTCCCTGTACGCTGGATAGATTTTCAGTGTTTTAAAAACGTGGTTCTCTTCATATATTTCCCTATAAATACCAACTTTGGGGGATCTGTTTCATAAGATTTGCGTAGATGAATTTGAGAGTCCATATACCTCGAGTCTTCACCTTTTTGAGTACCTAGACTCATGTTTTGATTCGCACAACCTTGCCAATCCTTTGTGAATCAGTTTGCAACCCAAGAACACATCCCCGTATCTGTTCATACCCTTGTGGAGAAGACCGTTCTTCTTCTTCATTGCTACCCTCCTGGAAAGGGAAACTTCCAGCCGCCGACTACAGATCCGACGCCTGCGGGTAACTCTGTGTCACTTGTATTTTCATTGTAATCTAAAATTATACGTTACAAAATTATAATGAAAATAAATGGTTTTGCCCCTTTGGGGGATTTTTCCTCACATGTATGTGTTTGAATGTTCTTACATGATTCATCATCATATTTAATCACATATAGATGCATGTTTAGGATTTAATTGGGTTAAACTGTGTTTAATTAAATAACTTCCTTATTTGAACGCACGCGCACTCCTCTCAACCTACTTAGAAAGATGTCTCCTCCTAAGTTAAATCTCCCAAACTAAGATACGATTACAATAGGATTAGATACCATTTCTCCCCCATCATTCTCCCCTTTCTTGTTCAGGAATAGACGAAGGATAAAAGAACTAATCAATTACTCATTTTTTCCCATTTTAACTAAGTACGATTTCTCTCCCTAAAAACGACATGGGGGATATAAATATGGGAAAACAAGTAAAACAAAATTATGCTTAACAGATAGGATCAAAAAGAGCTATGGACAACAAAAGACAATAACTAATCCAAGTAAGTGACAATGGATACTAACTACGATGCGAACAAAATGATATCAATTTGAAACAGAAAAAACTAGGCATATGATATCAAAAAAAAAATTGCAATAAGTTAGGTACCAATTATGAATTAAGGCATAGGTGGACTAGCTAAAATGGCAAAGACTCAAAATAAAACATAATATCATATATATGTAAACACAATAGATATAAAATATATACAAGCACGCATATATAGATATAAACTCACAAATGACACAAAATAATAGAGCATGAGTTTTTCACACTCTTATGGCATAAATGTGTCATATGGAAATGGAAGTGAAGGAGTATGAACTAGATACTAAAGAATTTAATACCCAAGCACTTAAACATGTTCCCGGAGTTCTTATTTGATTGAATTTTTTTATCACATTTAGATATAGCCTCATGTGACAATATAAATTGAAATCAATGAACAAACATACACAATGCATATAAGCCTAGCATATTGATGATTCTACAAACCAATAGAGTCATGAGGATGAAAGTGCAACTAGGATAAAAGAACATTGTGCAAAACCGTTGGTATACCATCCAAACTCTATCAAAATATGAGCATATTATTTTAATCTTTTGAATGAATAAATCAACAAAACAAAATAGGCCTTGGCAAATACTTTCTTTTAATGCCATTATTCTTTTAGGCATTTCTACCACATATTTCTTTTAGGTCCAAGCAAACGGTGGCTTACTCGCAAAAGATGATATTTCCTTTCGGATCCCTTCCCCGTGTACATATCATATATTAAATTTTTTAAACACACACTAAGCTCACGTGCAACGAATTTTAACATGCACTAGTCCTCCTAGGTCACATAATATGTAGATGACTAGATTGGTCGGAGAACACCTCACAAAGCTCAAATATACAAGTGAAGTTAAGATTCACAAGAGCTCGTGCATGTGTGAAGAGAGGTATATGAAAATATAATCCATTAGGCAACACAAAATCCAACTACTCCATGCATGTATGACAAAGAACATTTTAAGGATTGACAATCTTAACCAAAAATTCTAGCCACATGGAAGCGAAAAAGAAGGGATTCAAACACAAGTATATGCTACATAAAGCATGTCAAATTAAAATACACACGAAAAAATATTTTTGAGTTTTTGAAATTTTTAACCAAACAGACAAAAATATTTACTCAAAAGACAAACACAAATCATTTGTATTTTTCATTAAGCCTAAATTACTAAAAAATAAAACACAAATGATAAATCAAAATCTTTTTGTATTTTTCATTAATGCAAACTATGATGAAAGAACTATAATACAAAAGATAAACAAAAATCATGATTCTAGTATGAGATATGTGAAAAAGCAAATGACTAGAAAATGATAAACAAACATACAATTAGCATGATAATATAGCATGAACCACAAAACATAAAGTATGCAAACAACTAACACATTCAACCTTTAGATTTAGCAAGGAAGGTATCGTGTGAAAGTAAATGAGAATAAAAAATCATATCTTATCAAGCTACCAAGTCGGATCTCCTAGTCCAAACTAATGATGAATGACAATCTCGGGATATAGGAATCTTGGCTACCTCGGTTGCCTTACGGTGGGATTTTCTAGGACCTCATTTAAGATCCAAAAAAAATTTCCTAAGATGTCCTTTTCGACCACAATGTGAGCACCTAAATACTCGGTGAAAAGACTTACTTAAGGAACGATTTACAACATTGTTCCTAGAGGTTTCTCCAAAAATATTGGTTTTGACTTTATGAGTCGAATCATTATAAGTATCGAAGCCTAAACCACATGTGCCATTTTTTATTTGAAACGTTCCTAATATTTTATCTAATTTCTCCGAACGACACTCCAAATCAAATTTGACTTTACTAGAGTCTTTAATTTATTTTCTAAATCTAAAATGTTAAACTCTAATAAAACATTGCGCTCTTCAAACACGAGAAGCTCCTTTTTCAAGGATTCCATTAGACCCTTAAGGCTATTTCTCTCGCCTTCAACGTACTCAAGATTCTCTCGAAGAGCTCTCTCTCGTGTCCCAAGATCTTCAACTAAAGCACTCTCATCAACGACCTTGGCACGCTCTCTAAAACTAGATTTTAACTTCAAATTTGCTCTTTTTAATTTAATAGATTCTTCATATAGGTCTTGAAATGCAAATTAAAGTTCTGTCACATCAACCTCTTCTTTATTTTCACTCTCTCTTTCATCTCCACTCTCACTACCATTATCTTTTAGAGCTTCACAAATAAGGGTCTCAAAAGTGTTATGTATTAATATGTCATCATTGGATGATTTCTCACTATCACTTACATAACTAGCAATGAATGCGATAAAGTTACGCTCATTTGGGGAATTGGGTCCCTCTTCCTTATCACTATCACTAAGGGTGGCATTGTATGAAATATGTTGCTTACCCTCTCTCCTTAGTTTAGTGGGGCACTCAAAAAGCATATGGCCATACCCTTAACAACCATAACACCAATTTGACTCGTTCCTATTTAAATTTTCATTAAAAGTTGTAGGGATCTTTTCGGCTCTGTCATGTTTAGATTCTTCAAATTTCTTAAATCATTTTTAAATTTATCTTTGTTAAATTTAAGAAATTTCCTAGCAAACATAGCCATATCTTCCGAGTCACTATCACTCTCGTCATCCACAACTTATTTTTCCTCCTTACGGGCTTTCAAAGTAATGCCCTTATCAATTTTCTTTTCGGCTTTGGAGGGGAACATATCTAGTTTGTAGGTTTTTGAATCACCTACTAGTTCCTCAAGTTTGGTATAGTTCAAGGTGGGTAGAGAATTTAAGACGGTCACTTTGGGGATAAATCTCTCGGGTAGGGACCTTAAAATTTTCTTTACTACTCGGTCGTCGGGTATTTTCTCTCCCAAATTAAATGATGAATTTACGATATCGAAAAGTCTAGCATAAAATTCATCAAATGTTTTTTTTCATTCATTTTGATGGTTTCAAATCGAGTGGTGAGGTTGTGGAGTTTAGAAGCCTTAACGACACTATTTCTCTCGTGAGTGAGTTGTAATATATCCCAAGCTTCCTTAGCGGTTTCACACGTCATGATACGTCGGAATTCATCCAGTGTGATCGCGCTAAACAAGACATTTAAACCTCTGGAATTATAATTAGCAAGTTTGAATTCATTCTCACTCCATCCATATATGGGTTGGGGGACACGTTCATTTTCTACCAAATGTGTAGGTGGAGACCATCCGTTAACAACTGACAACCAAACCCTCTCATTGATAGACCTAAGTGCCGAACGCATGCGTGCTTTCCAAAAGATGTAATTAGAACCATTGAAAATAGGAAATTTAGAAAATGGGAAAAATCCCATTCTAACCAAAAATATTTAATAGGACCTTAACGCAATAAATTAACGCTCCAGCTTTGGTACCACTTGTAAGACGGGTGATGGTTCGAAATACACCAATTTTAATTTTTTTAAATTAATTTAATTTTATTTTCTTTAAAAGATGATAAATTAAAATCAAACACGAATTTTAATTTATAGACAAATTAAAATTAAACAACAAGTGAAATTAAGTTTGTACAGACACACACACTTCAAATTTCACTTAAACCAAATTAATTTAAGAATCAAGTTTAAACAAATTAAGCAAGAATATTATCTAATTAATTTAGTGCCAACTCGAATTAAATTACCTTAAACTAAATTTAGCCAAATAATTAAACTTGCACCATTTGAATCAAGAATGTGAATTAAATCCAATTTTATCTTTTTGACCTAAGCATGAGTTCTAGGTGATTTTTGTAAAAGATAAAATAAATTCACAATACCACAAAACGACGATGTACGAGGAAAAATGAAAATCGGGAAAAAACCTCGGACGACCCTGGCCTAATAAATTCACTAAGTATGGTATGAATTTTACAAAGACTCGATAAGAGGACTTACACAACCGACTCAACTCCCTTCAAGCCTTGACGCGCTCCTTCGAACTTCAACCTCCGCCTAGCAAATAATTCTGGAATCTACCGGAACCTTGGAGTCCACCAATTGAGACCAAGTAACCATCAACCACACATGTTGCCTTTTACCATGTGAGTATGCCGCAGCAAAATAAAAGTTTATTCTTCTTTGAGGGATATAGAAGTAAACCCAAAATTCTCCTTCTTATAGTAGAGATGAACCAATGGTGCCAAACAACTTCGAGAAAGATGTATAAATTAAAGAAATATAAGCTAATTTTATGGGTGTAAACACATGTGTATGAGAGAATTTTCTAGATAAATTGACACATGAAAACTGGGACTTTCATTTGGAAATATTTGCTATAAAAAACTCTCAAAGATGTTGCAAAAGTCTTATAAAAAATCTGTCCCGAAATTAGTTTTAAACTGTCAAAAGGAAGCGGGTCAAAAGAGTGGAAAATGGGTAAAAACTGCCAAAACTGTTCCCGCCCGGCAATCTCGTTCGAACGAGATTTTCGTTCGAACGAAGTCTCGTTCGAACAAACATCTAACGATGCTCTAATGGATAAAATGGAAAACTCATTGGCAAACTCGTTAGAAAGAAATTCTCGTTCGAACGACAATTTCTAATGAAATGTCAAAAGTTTATTTTTCAATTTTAAGCCCAAAAACTTTATTTTAAATAAACATTACTCCCATTAAAAATTATTCCAAGTCTCCCAATATATATAAAAATGCATTCATACCTTTTGGAGACTATGGAATCTTCAAGTTGATGACGTAGAAACGAGGCACTAGAAACGAGGCAATGATGAAGCTTTACAAATCTGGCCGCTACGTCTTCAACAAACACGTCATAGGCTTGGAAGGATACACATGAACTCTATCCTATGACTCAAATATTTTTGTCTGGAATTGAGCCAACACTACATTAAGACTCAATTGAAAATTTGTGCCTTACAAATCACCCCCTTTGGCTATTCTGGGACAAAAATCAAAACAAAATCCTAAAGGGCCGTCAAGCTCTACTAGACTAAAAAACTTCCCACCCAAAAGTAAAAATTCAATGCTTGACTCAAAACCCAAGGATGACTATCTTCGCCGATAAAAATTGTTGCTAGAAAAATTCCTGCACACTTAAGCAAAACATTAAATGCATACCCAAGGATGACTATCTTCGCCGATAAAAATTGTTGCTAGAAAAATTCCTGCACACTTAAGAAAAACATTAAACGCACACGGAATATCAAAATATTAAATGCAATTAAACTGAATACTCCCCCTAAATGAATTCTTCCCTTTATCAAATAAAAGACCTACTTATAAAGATGTCTCCTCCGAAGTTAAATCTCCCAAACTAAGATATGATTACAATAGGATTAGATACCATTTCTCCCCTATCATTCTCCCCCTTTTTGTTCAGGAATAGACAAAGGATAAAATAACTAATCAATTACTCATTTTTTCCCATTTTAACTAAGTACGATTTATCTCCCTAAAAACGACACAGGGGATATAAATATGGGAAAACAAGTAAAACAAAATGATGCTTAAGAGATAGGATCAAGAAGAGCTATGGGCAACAAAAGATAATAACTAATCCAAGTAAGTGACAATGGATACTAACTATGATGCGAACAAAATGATATCAATTTTAAACAGAAAAAACTAGGCATATGATGAAAAAAAAGATAATAACTAATCCAAGTAAGTGACAATGGATACTAACTATGATGCGAACAAAATGATATCAATTTGAAACAGAAAAAACTAGGCATATGATATAAAAAAAATTACAATAAGTTAGGTACCAATTATGAATTAAGGCATAGGTGGACTAGATAAAATGGCAAAGACTCAAAATAAAACATAATATCATATATATGTATACACAATAGATATAAAACATATACAAGCACACACACATATATATATATATAAACTCACAAATGACACAAAATAATATAACATGAGTTTTTCATACTCTTATGGCATGAATGTGTCATATGGAAACGGAAGTGAAGGGGTGTGAACTAGATACTAAAGAATTTAAAACCCAATCACTTAAACATGTTCACGGAGTTCTTATTTGATTGCAAAATTTTATCACATTTAGATATAGCCCCTTGTGACAATATAAATTGAACTCAATGAACAAACATACACAATGCATACAAGCCTACCATATTGATGATTCTATAAACCAACAGAGTCATGACAATGAAAGTGAAACTAGGATAAAAGAACATTGTGCAAAACCGTTGATATACCCTCCAAACTCCCTCAAAATATGAGCATATTATTTTAATCTTTTGAATGAATAAATCAGTAAAACAAAATAGGCCTTGGAAAATATTTTCTTTTAATGCCATTATTCTTTTAGGCCTTTGGATCACGTATTTCTTTTAGGTCCAAGCAAACGGTGGCTTACTCGCAAATGATGATATTTCCCTTCGGAGCCCTTCCCCGTGCACATATCATATATTAGATTTTTTAAACACAAAATAAGCTCATGTGCAACGGATTTTAACATGCACTAGTCCTCCTAGGTCACATAATATGTAGATCACTAGATTGGTAGGATAACACCTCACAAAGCTCAAATATACAAGTGAAGTTAAGATTCATAAGAGCTCGTGCATGTGTGAAAAGAGGCACATAAAATTAGAATCCATTAAGCAACACAAAATTCAACTACTCCACGCATGCACGACAAAGAAAATTTTAAGGATTGACAATCTTAACCAAAAATTCTAGTCACATGGAAGCGAAAAAGAAGGAATTCAAACACAAGTATATGCCACAAAAAGAGTGTCAAATTAAAATACACATGAAAAAATCTTTTTGAGTTTTTGAAATTTTTAACCAAACAGACAAAAATATTTACTCAAAAGACAAACACAAATCATTTGTATTTTTCATTAAGCCTAAATTACTAAAAAATAAAACACAAATGACAAATAAAAATATTTTTGTATTTTTCATTAATGCAAACTAGGATGAAAGAACTATAATACAAAAGATAAACAAAAATCATAATTCTAGTATGAGATATGTGAAAAAGCAAATGACTAGAAAATGATAAACAAGCATACAATTAGCATGATAATATAGCATGAAGCACAAAAGCTAAAGTATGCAAACAACTAACACATTCAACCTTTAGATTTAGCAACAAAGTTATCGTGTGAAAGTAAATGAGAATAAAGAATCTTATATTGTAAAGCTACCAAGTCAAATCTCCTAACCCAAGCTAGTGATGAATGATGATCTCGGGATATAGGAATCTTGGCTACCTCGGTTGCGTTACGGTGGGATTTTCTAGGACCTCATTTAAGATCAAAACAAAATTTTCTAAGATGTCCTTTTCGACCATAATGTGAGCACCGAAAGCCTTGACGAAAGGACTTACTTTAGGAATGATCTACAACATTGTTCCTAGATGATTCTCCAAAAATATTGGTTTTGACTTTATGAGTTAAATCATTACAATTATCGTAGCCTAAACCACAAGTGTCATTTTTTATTTGAACCGTTCCTAATATTTTATCTAATTTCTCCGAACGACACTCCAAATCAAATTTGACTTTACTAGAGTCTTTTAATTTATTTTCTAAATTTAAAATGTGAGACTCTAATAAAACATCACGCTCTTCAAACGCGAGAAGCACCCTTTTCAAGGATTCCATTAGGCCCTTAAGGCTATTTCTCTAGCCTTCAACATACTCAAGCTTCTCTCAAAGAGCTCTCTCTCGTAGCCTAAGGTCTTCAACTAATGCATTCTCATCAACGACCTTGGCACGCTCTTCAAAACTAGCTTCTAACTTCAAATTTGCTCTTTTTAATTTAATAGATTTTTCATATAGTTCTTGAAATGCAACCATAACACCCTCTCTCCTTAGTTTAGTGGGGCGCTATAAAACCCTATGGCCATACCCTTCACAACCATAACACCTATTTGACTCGTCCCTATTTAAATTTTCATTAAAAGTTTTAGGGATCTTTTCGGCTCTGTCATGTTTATATTTTTCAAATTTCTTAAAATCACTTAAACTAAATTAATTTAAGAATCGAGTTTTAACAAATTAGATAAGTAAATTATCCAATTAATTTAGTGTCAACTTATAATTAAATTACCTTAAACTAAATTTACCCAAATAATTAAACTTGCACCATTTGAATCAAGAATGTGAATTAAACCGAAATTTATCTGGTTGCCCTAAGCATGAGTTCTAAGTGATTTTTGCAAAAGATATAATAAATTCACAATCCCATAACACGGCGATGTACGAGGAAAAACCCAAATCGAGAAAAAACCTCGGACGACCCTGGCCTAACAAATTCACTAAGTACGGTATGAATTTTACAAAGACTCGACAAGAGGACTTACACAACCGACTCGACTCACTTCAAGCCTTGACGTGCTCCTTCGAACTTCAACCTCCGCCTAGCGAATAATCCCGGAGTGCACCGGAACCTTGGAGTCCACCAATTGAGACTAAGCAACCATAACCACACATGGTGCCTTTCACCAAGTGAGAATGTCGCAGCAAAATAAAAGCTTCTTCTTCTTTGAGGGATGTAGATGTAAACCCAAACTTCTCCTTCTTGTGGTAGAGATGAACCAATGGTGCCAAACAACTCCGAGCAAGATGTATATATTTTAGAACTTGGAATAAACATAAACTGGTTTTATGGGTGTAAACACATGTGTATGAGAGATTTTTCTAGATAAATTGAAACATAAAAACTAGGAATTTTGTTTGGAAATATTTTCTCTAAAAAACTCTCAAAGATATTACAAAAGTCTTATGAAAAATCTGTCCCGAAATTAGTTTTAAGCTGTCAAAAGGAAGTGGGACAAAAGAGTGGGAAAATGGGAAAATATTGCCAAAACCGTTATTGCCCGAAAATCTCATTCGAATGAGATTTTTGTTCGTACGAAGTCTCGTTCGAACGAACATCTAACGATGTTCCAGTGGACAAAATGGAAAACTCGTTGGCAAACTCGTTCGAATAAAATTATCATTCGAACGAAATGTCAGAAGTTTATTTTTCAATTTTAAGCCCCCAAACTTTATTTTAAATAAACATTACAACTATTAAAATTATTCCAAGTCTCCCAATATATATAAAAATGCATTCATACCTTTTGGAGACTATGGAATCTTCAAGTTGATGGCGTAGAAATGAGGCACTAGAAACTCGACAATGATGAAGTTTTACAAATTTGGCCACTATGTCTTCAACAAACACGTCATAGGCTCTGAAGGATACACATGAGCTCTATCCTATGACTCAAATATTTTTGTTCGAAATTGAGCCAACACTACTTTAAGACTCAATTGAAAATTTGTGTCCTTATAATAATTGATTTATGTCATGTTTCAGGTTGGTTTTGTGACGCGTATAATGTCCATTTTAGTCTATAAGTACGAGTTCCACCCACTAAGATAATATATAACTTGGGAAAGATTTTATGCTTATTAGATATATTTTTTTGCCCTTTTGATGAGGGTTATGTTTGGGTTAAACATGGTTTCGTGGGATTACTAATTTTAGGAAGTCATTAGGGTTTCATAATTAATATTTCACAATGAGAGAGACTCCCTAATTGCTGAATGTAAGGGACTTCAGAGAAGAGGATGAATTGAGAGTTTTTAACACAATTTCCTCAAAATTGTGTTTGAGTCAAGTTTATTTATAATTTGATTTTAATTACTTTTGTACTATAATATTTGTATTCATTGGATTATGTAAGGACATTTTTGTCCATTAACAATTTATTATGTCGCACGCCGTTACACCGTTGAAGCAATTCAAGATTCATACATTCATCAACGGATCCGAATATCAAAAGAAGAAGGGGAATCAAAGTCTGACAGACCGGACCGGTCCGCCTGAAATAAAATAACCGATCCGGCTAACCGGATCGGTCCGCCTCAGACCCGGACCGATCCATTTACTGAAGGCCAGTATACCCCGGACCGCAAGCAAACCGATGAAGCCTGAAATAAAAGAACCGATCTACCTCAACCGGATCGATCCGCCTGCAATAAAAGAACCGATCCGGTCAATCGAACCGATCCGCCTCAGACCCGGACCGATCCGCCTGGGATAAACTTAAACAGATCGTGTTCAGATTTTTATGGACAGAGACTTCTTATTTAATCCCACTACGGGAAGTGATTTTCTAAGACTCGTACACATGATTTTCAGAGTACAGAATACTCTAAGTCTTCACCTATTGAGCCCTAGACTCTAGGTTTTTGATTCACACAAATTTCCAAACATTTGTGAATCACTTTGCAACCCAGGAACGCAGTTTTGCTGTTCATACCCTTGTGAAGAAGACCGTTCTTCTTCTTCTTCATTGTAGCCCTACTGGAAAGGGATAGTTCCAGCCTCCGACTACAGAATCCGACACCTGAGGGTAATTCTTAGTCACTTATATTTTCATTGTAATCCGAAATTGTACAGCTACAATATTATAATGAAAATAAATGGTTTTGCCCCTTTGGGGGATTTTTCCTCACAAGCATGTGTTTGAATGTTCTTGCTTAGTTCATTATCTTATTCAATCACATACTGTTGCATGTTTAGGGTTTGTTTGGGTTAAAAGGTGTTTAATATATAAGCTTGTCATTTGAACGCGAGCACATACGTTCTCAAATTGGTATCAGAGTGGGTTACGCTAATTTATCACGTATTCCTATTTTCCGCAAAATCGTGTGATATTGATTTTTTTTGAAAAATTAATTTTGTGAAAAATCGCAATTTTTTCAATAGAACGCCAGTTTAATGAGGAGCCTGTTTATGAAAAAGTTCACAACCAAGCTGAAAATTTAAAAAGTTTGAATTTGAAACTTTGCAAAAGAATTAAAGTTTTGGAAAAAGAAAATTCTCGTTTTAAATCCGCGATGGATCTTTTGCAAATGGTTCAAAATCAAAGAGATTTTTATCGTGAAAAATTTGTTTCCTTGGACCATGACTTTGTTTCTTTAAAATTGTCCAAGAAGGAGTGTGATGATAGGGTCCAAGTTTTAGAAAACGAATTAGAGGACCTTAAAAATTCGATGGTTTGTTTTTGTGCCAAAGATGAAAAAAATATTTTAATCAATGAATTTGTGGCACGTGAAGAGACTCTTAAGGAAAAGTTTTCTTTAATTGAGGGGGAGAGGGATACCCTTTTAGAAATTGTTGAAAATTTGAAAAAGCAATCCCTGTCTTGGGAAGAGTCTAATTTTTTGCTTGAATCAAATATTTTGAAGTTGCAAAATGATTTAAACGATTCAAGTAGGTTTGATTGTGATGGTAATGGCTCATCTTGTTCTCATGTTTCTAGTGCTAAAGCCAAAACCATTATCTGTTTTATAGGGTCAATTAATCCCAAGGATGTTAGAAAAGATCACACTTTAGGTAACATTCCTCCCATTTACACATGTTCACATTGTGGTAGGAAAGGTCACCTTAGGCGTTTTTGTTTTGATCTTGGAAAAAGTCCTAGGAAGTTTATGTCTAGTGTTCCCGTGGTTTCCAAAGCCCCCACACGATGTTTCACATCTATTTGGATTAGAAAATCACTTTTAGAGGCACTAGATTTTAGACAAGTTGATTCCCGGTTGCTTGCACATGATTCTTCACTTGCCATATCATATAGATGATTGTGTTTGCATGTTTGTCATACACTAGTTGTGGTTTCATGATTTATACTTGTTTGCTAGTGTTATGACATGTGTACTTTTTGTATAAATTTTTGTTTTTCATATAATTTTTGAAAAATACAAAAGATTTTATTTTGATAAATTTTTGAGAAAATCCAAAAAGATTTTTGTATTTTGTTTGCACCGTTTATGGATGAACACTTTGGAGGACCGAGTCACAACTTCATTCCATTATTTTCATGTGACTATTTGATAGTGATTTGAGACGCTACATCCATGTGCTTTACTTAGTATGGAGTCTTTGAGATGCAATTAGTGATATCTTCATACATGTTTGACTCCTATATCCTTTATTGCACGCATGCACGGCTATATTTGATTATTGCACTTGTCTATCTCATATTGGCTTGAGTGTTTCCATCTCAATTCTGTCTATACAATGTACAATATGCGATAAAACTTGACAAGATTGGAATGCATGTAACAACCGTTTTGGTGAGACTTTGTGTTTTTGTATAACGGGGAGGGGCTGCGAAAGTTAATCATCTATCCTTTGCGCAAAAGCCACCGTTAAAAAGGACCTAAAAAATGGAGGAATTTTAATATCCGAGGTCCAAAGAGGTTAAAAGAGCCCGAAAAAATTTAAAGGCAATAAAAATAACTTCATGCCAAATATGGGCCACTTAGGTTTCACCATCAATTCTCCAAAGTTTGAGAATATAGAATGCCTCTATTCAAAAATTATATCTGAGGGAGTTTGGTTGTAGAATCTTTAAACGGGTTTGCACTTCATTGAAAGTCCTGAAAAAGCATAAAATCACTTTGGACGTTAGTGGTGTGAAAATCACTTTGAGCTTTGATTTGTTGATTTGATTGAGTCAATATCTTATATTGATATTCTTTTACACCAAAGGAAGCATTTGAGTTCATTCGCTAGGAGTATCCAATATTCATCGTGCACATATGTCATGTTTGTATGCATTGATTTTCCTATCGAATTTGATCACACCACTTCATTTACGCTATCATCGTCTTGGTTTCTTTGTGTTCATTCATGGTGTGATTTTCTCCTAGTGACACCCCGCACTTGCTTATTTGCTTTATTTCTCTAATTTGTCTATTTGGGGACATCATAAAAAGGGGGAGAATGAATTATCTTATTATGGGGGAGATTTGAAAGTTTGAGTTTACTCATAAATTGGTATATATGTTTATCTCATTTCAAACTCGATATGTCACTTGATATTTTGGTTTGTCTCATGTGTGTAGGTACTACATGGATTATCATTGGATTGCACACCCTGATGAGAAAAGTGTTGAGATTCCTGAAAAATTGAAGAGCAAACGCTGCAGTCTTATTCAATTGTATCTTTCCAGTTTTGGGTTCATGGAAGGGTAGATTTGTATATGCATTTTTAGTTGTTTGATAATTCAGATGTTTGTTTTTATGTATGTACCGGCATAGACATAGGGGGAGATTTGTAAGGACATTTTTGTCCATTAACAATTTATTATGTCGCACGCCGTTACACCGTTGAAGCAATTCAAGATTCATACATTCATCAACGGATCCGAATATCAAAAGAAGAAGGGGAATCAAAGTCTGACAGACCGAACCGGTCCGCCTGAAATAAAAGAATCGATCCGGCTAATCGGACCGGTCCGCCTCAGACCCGGACCGATCCGTTTGCTGAAGGCCAGTATACCTCAACCGAATCGATCCGCCTGCAATAAAAGAACCGATCCGATCAATCGGACCGATCCGCCTCAGACCCGGACCGGTCCGCCTGGGATAAACTTAAACAGATCGTGTTCAGATCGTGTTCAGATTTTTATGGCCAGAGACTTCTTATTTAATCCCACTACGGGAAGTGGTTTTCTAAGACTCATACACACGATTTTCAGAGTACAGAATACTCAAAGTCTTCACCTATTGGGCCCTAGACTATAGGTTTTTGATTCACACAAATTTCCAAACATTTGTGAATCACTTTGCAACCCAGGAACGCAGTTTTGCTGTTCATACCCTTGTGAAGAAGACCGTTCTTCTTCTTCTTCATTGCAGCCCTACTGGAAAAGGATAGTTCCAGCCGCCGACTACAGAATCCGACACCTGAGGGTAATTCTTAGTCACTTGTATTTTCATTGTAATCCGAAATTGTACAGCTACAATATTATAATGAAAATAAATGGTTTTGCCCCTTTGGGGGATTTTTCCTCACAAGCATGTGTTTGAATGTTCTTGCTTAGTTCATTATCTTATTCAATCACATACTGTTGCATGTTTAGGGTTTGTTTGGGTTAAAAGGTGTTTAATATATAAGTTTGTCATTTGAACACGAGCACATACGTTCTCAGATTATAAACATAATCTAATTAAAATTTGAATTGCATTCATCTAATTCATATTTTTATAGTTGGTTTAAATTGAGAATTTAACCTTAATCATGCGTTTACACTTGAGTTGATTAATGAAGAAACCCTTAAATTATAACTTCAATATGGATAAATTGACTAGATTAGTAAAAATCTGATTTGGATTTTTTGATTTATATAAACCAGTTAATTAAGTTCACACGTGAGTAAATTTTTAGAGAAAAGATTGTTAATTTAGGATCATAAGTTGTTAAGTTCTGATCATAAAGGGATTATATATCATAATAAGGTGTTCTTGAAGGGTTATAACCTTGGGGTAAGTCGTCCATAGTAGATGGGGACTGTTAGGTTTGTATTTTGGGGATGGAAGTTAAAGAAACCATACGTCAAAAAATTTGGATTATGGAGTCAGTGTGCACGACTCATTGTTGTCGCATGAACGGAATCTATGTGTATGGCTAGAATTTAGTCCATACATATGGTTTGTAAAAATATAATTATATATTTTTGAATTACGAATGCGTGGGTGCTGGTTTCATATTTTTTGGATTTTTATTGAAATTATTATGAATATTTTACCAACAGTGCGTAAGGCAGAAATTTTAGGTTGGTCATTTTGGGTTTGGATTTGTGTTGTGTTCTGTTGGTTAGGATTTTGATTGTGTAGTTGTTTTGGGGTTACAATCTGAGATGCTAGGGTATCAATTCGAGAATATATGGGATTTGCATATAGTTGTTAAGGACCTTAAGTATAGGGTCCAGTATGGAGATAAATTATTAAATAAATAAATTGTTAGTGATTGTGTAGATCACGTGATAGTTTAGAATGTATTGATAAAGTGTTTAGTAATGTAGTTATTGTATTATGCTAATGCTGGTAAAGTTTGGGCGTGTGAACTTAGACTTGGAGAGTTTTCGGAGATCGGGTTGGTGTTATATATAATATGTTATATTTAACGTGAGTATTAGCTAACAATAGTTAGAGACTTTATGTGTAACCCTCGCGATTGGGGTTTATATTTGTTCGTTTAGCCATATTGAGTAGGGTTGTACTTGTTTACTTGTCTTGTGTATTATGTGAAATATATCGGGTGTGAGTTTTCATATGATAAGTACTAAAGGGAATACCGTTATGGGGTGTGAGCGACGACGACTGCGTGGGTACCCTAATGCGAAAGATGGATTTTACCCCGGACACTACGTGCCGAAATTCTCACTGTATTTTGCGAAGATGTACACGGGGTGATTGTTTCATCTAGCTTTTGAGTATGGGTCTATATGACTGGTGTGAAGGCGTAGTGATTATCTCTAACAAGTGCTTTTATGGTTATAGGTGTAGGACAACTCATAACAATGCCTAGTACGCGCGAGCGATCCCTGAAGGCGGTAGGAATAGCCTTCGTTACGTGAGGTATTATGAGTAGCCCGTTTATGATTTATGTGGTATGGACTGTACTTTAATGTGGATATTAGACGTAAAGATTATTTTTCTCCTATTATATGGGATTATACACTGGGGTACTAGAGATAGTTGTACCGATTTATATGTTATACTAGGAATGTACACCTATATACTTATACAGTTGAGATGTTTAGTGTGGAGTTATTTTGGATCCACTCGTTATACTTAATCGAGATGAATAATACTTAATGATGGGATCACCTGGGCTTAGGATTAGACGCATGAGATATCTAGGGTTGTTTGGGTTGAAACAAACTTAAAAATAACTAAAAGATGAGGAGAATATGCTTAATGATATTATAGCCCAAATTCAGTTATAGTCATATTCTATTTAGACTTGATGCGACAGTTGTGGTTATATATGTTTTTCAGGGCTTAGGCTGTTGTTGATACCGTAGACTTGGATTGATTTTATTGGGAGTTATATAGTATTAGAGTTTGTGTTACTTTACTTAACCATTATTTACTTATTTTTATTACTTGTTCAATTTTAGTTTTTGATTGATACTATGAATATTACCAAATGTTTTGATTCCCGTGATTTTTGTATAAGACATGATCAATATATTTACTAATTTTACATGATGTCACATGAATGGGTTAATCATGATGAGTAAATAATGGTTAATAATTTTTTATTACGGTATATACTTCATGAGGGGTTTATTTAGAGTGGTGACACTATTTGTATATTATATGTGGGGCCTGAGTTGGGATATCGCTCGGGAGTTGGACAATTGTGTTTCGCCTATTTATTTGTATAACAAACATTATAAGTTAGGTGGTTACTCTTTGTTGGGTCCCTGGGCTAACGGAAGATATGTAAATTAGGTTAGGTTTGGTATACATGTATTAGAGTTATAGAAAAGCTCATTTGTGGGATGGTTCACAATGGTTGATTTTGCTAGGCCGACGTAATATATGTATAGTAGATTGTATATACATTTATTTGATTTAAGTATTTACTTAGGGAGTGTCTTACCATTGTATTCAATGAAGATTCTGGCTAGACATAAGTGCATTGGGGGGTTAATTGTTTGGATTTTGCTTGCGAGACGTCCCATGCATGTAGTATCGTTCAGTCGGGAGTTTAGAATCTTTGAGCATGGAATTGGGACTTACCTCGTGAAGGGCATTTGGTTTGTGTGGACATTACTATTGTATATGTTGAGTATTGGGCCAACGGATCTCAATGACTGATTAAACTAAGCAGTAGTGTATTTGGCCTTGTTTGTATTTCTCTTGCGAGATGTCCCATCCATGAAACTTAGTGAGGGTTAGGAGTTGAGATACAGTTGGGCAGTAGACTATTAGTTTACTTCGTGATGTAGCTGAGATAGAGTTGGACAGTAGACAATTAGTTTACTGTGTGATGTACTCGTAGGGATTATATAGCCTTAGAATAGTAAGGTATGGATTGGGTACGGTTAGTTAAAATCGTATCAGGATAGATGTGAGGTGCAATATATATTTCATGAGTTCCGGTGGGCGATGACATGGGGCGTAAATGGGTTGGATTTAATAATGATAACCAATATAATATTTCTTACAAATTTAGGGCGCTGAACTAAACTTACAAACCCTTTTCCCCATGTATTATTATGGTTATAAAGGAGTAGCACAATTGAGCAATTAGAGTTGGACTAAGCAGTCAGAGTTGCAGATTATTGGAGATCAAGTTCATCATTATTCTTAAGGTAAAAGTTAATTTCACTTCAATTGTTATTCTAGTAACTATTTAATGTTGGGAGTTCATTTACTTCCCGTTGGGGACTTTTGTATTATGAAGTTCTAATTGATGGATTCAGTTTTATTGGATAGTTATTTTATCGGTTCAGTTATTTATATTGATGTTATTTATTATTATTTATGCCATGGATGGTTTTTATTTATAGCTATTTATATTTATCATTGATGTTGAGAATGATATAAATTTATTAGTGCGCCCTATCTTCGGCGTTTCAGCCTCATTAACTGCACGTGAAAAATAGGGGGTGTTACACCGCTCCCCCTCTATCTAGTTTTGAGTATGTCTATTTGTGTGGGTGCGTGGGTGGGTTAGGGAGAGTTTTTTTTAGAGGGGGGTGTATTCAATGCGAGGATATGGGTTTAGGAGTGGGGTTTGGGGTCTAGGACGATGCTCCTATTTTTAAACTTTTTGAACCAATTCTCTCATTTTTCGAATTTATTAATGGCTTTTAACGAAAAAGATACCAAACTCAAGGTTAATTTGTAAGAGATACTAAAATTAAAACGAGGTAAGTATGGAGGTACTAAATTTTTTTAAAAAATAGTTGAATTGTAAATATAGGTTAGACATTTTTAGGGTGCAAGAACTTTTTGAGTCGTGAAGAAAATTTTCATTTTACTCACTGCACTAAATATGTTGTTTTATAAGTGTTTTAAACACTTATATATCAAACCGTAACGCTTTTAAACTTTTATAAAGCAGGGAGTTATAACTTATTTGTAACTTTTCAAAACACTTACAAATGGAAATTAGTAATGGTTCGATTAATATTTTTAGATCCACGTGTTATATAGTTAACCCATTATAAGTGTTTAAAACTATTACTATTTGAAGTTTTATAAATGTTATAACCGTTACTGTTTGAAATTTTATAAGTGTTTAAAACCATTACTCTTAGACGTTTTATAAGTGTTTAAAATCGTTACTGCTTCTAGTTTTATAAGTGTTTAGATCCTCTACTGTTTGACACTTTAGTAGTGTTTAGGATAGTTACTATTTGATACTTTAACATCAACTGCTTGTAAAGGATGTAGTTAGAATAAAAAGATAAAGAGGAAAGACTAGTAATAACAAAATATGAATCATAGAACGGGTTGTTTCAACAACACGAGTATGTGATGAATACAGATGTATGCATATGAAGAAACTCAAATTAAGAAAATAAAACACTCAAGAAATGAAAACGATAGTAAACATAACCAAAAGGCCATGTATGTTCAGTCAACACTGAGAAAATCCTTTAGATTGACATTGTCCTCAAGAATGGATTGATGCACGACCAGAACCTCAATGTTGCCCACCATTATCATTAATCTCTTTATAGTATGTAAAAAAATGGACCATCCAACATTTAAAAAATCCTTAGCATATAATACTTGAGCTACTTCAGAGGCAAGAATGAACGACTCATCATCAATTGTCTCTTTATTCTTAAGTTTACTCAAGAATGAACTAACTTTGAGTGAGGATCCACTTTGCAACCATTAATCTTGTCCTCGACTTTCACCCAATCACAATAAAATATGACTATCTTGAAAGATGTATAATCCAACTCAAATATGTCGCGGATAATTCCATAAAACACATTTAAAGATCATACTTCTTACATCCAACAAAACACATTTAAAGATATCATACATGTTAAATTAGATTAAAAAAACATAACCAAAACTAATACTCTCATTTTCCATTCATCTATGTGACGCTTATCTCAATAACGGGTGATCAATCCTCTACTAAAATAAAACGGGAATCTCATATGGTTCATTCTTACCGTCACCGTAAAAAACATATTAATTACTAACCACCTATTATTTAAACAAGTTGGTGTCAAATTTCTATCTTTTATTAATTATCGAAAAGTAAACCATTCACCACAAACCATTCAAAGTAGCCAAATTAAAAGTAAACTATCATTATAATAAAGTCTAAAGGATGAATAAATAAAAATCGAGTACCGAGTAAACCATCGGTTACAAAACAATCTGATACAATTTACACTAGCTGACTTACATAAAAATTGAATGTAAAGAGTCTTATGAAAGGGACGATGTGCCCAACTATGAAATGAGATAGAACCTATCTAGAATACCAAAGATAGAATCGACTACTCCAAAACCTGTAAGCCTCCACATCAGCTGTAGCTCCGTAGATCCTGGAACGAGTAATCTTGCTTAGCGTCCCTATTATTGGGCACATAAAAGTTTTGAAAGTATTTGATACGGGTCAGGGCCCAAAACCTTATAAAAACATTTAGCAAGTGAATAAGATGCATTATTGAATAAGTACAACATTTTCCATATTTAAACTGGTAGCGCACTCACATAAGATGACCTTCACCCCTGTTTATTATGCGCACCTATCGTATACCTTTTAAACACCCTAGTTATGTTACCCTGCCTAACTAATACCAACACGTATCTTAGCACCATACTCTAACCTTAAATCCAAATTTTGTCACATACTTTTGTTCTATGCTTTAGTTCTAAATTAAGTACGACGCACGCTAGATCATTTTAAATTTCATCCTAGTTAATTCCCATAACTTCACCCAAGTTATTCATTTTATACTCATGTATTAATATTATTCAGCCATGTATAATTGTCACACTTGTATACTTAAATTCATATCACATGTTATTCACATGTATGTACATCGCTCACTATATACGTATAACTGCAATCCATCCGAGCATTTCCTCACTGGGTGCGAAATCACTAGCATATTATCAAACTCTAGGAATGTCCTCCACAACCTGAGCAACCAGGTCGAAATCTCATCACCGAACCCAAAATGAAAACAAAAATTGGAGGCGGTCACGCCTTAAGTTTATGGGTTATAACTAGGCTTGTCAATGGGTCGGATCTGTGGACTTTTATGAAACCCAATTATCAATAACCCGGTTACCCATTTATCCGCCAATTAAATGGATCGAATATGGATATAGGTAGACCCGACCCAAAAAATCGCTTACATATTTTGGGCAGAACATGAAATATAAGCGATTTTTTGCTTAAGTTGGATTTTTTTTTGTCCATTTTTAGTTCCACCTACTCAGGTATTCGGGTCAAGTATCGGGTTGGGTTTTCTGTTCCTTGACGAGTTTGGGCCTAGACATATTTTTTGAGACCCTAACGGGTAATCGAGTAAGACCAGACCCGCCAAAAAATGTCTGGATCGGGTATAATTATAGGTATAACTGATTTGGACCTGCCCCATTTATAGGCCTAGTTATAACCATACCACATTATCCCACGGGACTCCAAACCTACATATGGTGGTCATGCATAGACCTATGACCCAGGGGACAATACTACCTCTACTGGATTCGCCGAAGTGACCTCTCGAGGTGCGCAACCTCCACCGATAGCATATACACTAGGATGGGTATATTTCACATAAATATCATACACACAAATATATATATATATATATATATATATATATAGAGAGAGAGAGAGAGGTTCTCATGTATCTCCCAATTTGCATACCACTGGTGCGAACCATTTTTGATAAAATAATATAAAAAAAATTGGGATATTTTTTTATAGTATTTAAACATTTTAGTATGACCATACAAAAATTCAACTAAAAATAATTTTTTTTTCTACTTTAAAAAAATCAGTTAAACTTTATCGTTTTTTAACAACTTAAAAATTGACAAAGTTTGATCGATTTTTTAAAATAGCAAAACAATTCATTTCAAGTTGATTTTTTTATGGTCCTACTGAAATGGTCCGCACAGAGGGTATGCAAACTGGGTATGCATGAGATCCTTTATATATATATATATATATATATATATATATATAGAGAGAGAGAGAGAGAGGCTCTCCAACATACCTCATTAAACATACTTATGAACATACCAATTTTTTTAAAATAGTAAAAAAATTAATTTTAAGTTAATATTTTTTATATGGGTTCGTGATATTTTAATGTGCCCCTGTAAAAATATTCATATCAAAATAATGTGTTTTGATATTTTTAAAAAATAAGTAAAAAAACTGACAGTTTTAAAGGGTAAAAACTGACAGTTTTTTTACTTATTTTTTAAAAATAACAAAAAGAATTATTTTCAATTGATTTTTTTATAGGGGCACATTGAAATATCATGAACCCATATAAAAAATACCATCTCAAAATTATTGTTTTTACTATTTAAAAAAAATGGTATGTTGCTAGGAGGTATGTTGGAGAGCCTGACTATATATCACTGTTCTAACAAACCCGCCTAGGCACGCCTAGGCTTAAGGCTTAGGAGAAACGCCTCGCCTTACGCTTTTCACGCCTTATTCTTAGTAAAACCCTAATGGCGCAGTTTTTTCTAAAAACAACAATGCCTTAGTGAAACGATGTCGCCTTTTAAAGAATTTGTTTACAAACCGGACCATTATCTTATCCAAAATAATCAGATAGTATTTTAATTTGCATATATTCAGACATATTTTTATGATATGTGCAATTTTTGTATTTTAATAGCCTTGTTGTGGTTAAAAGATATGAAAATATATTAAGAAGGCCTAAACGCCTTTTCACGCCTTTTTACGCCTAGGCCCGCCTAGGCTTCTAAGGCTTAAGGCTTGGCCTCCACGCCTCATTCACGCCCCACATTTTTTAGAACCTTGCTATATATATATATATATATATATATATATATATATATATATATATATATATATATATATATATATATATATATATATATATATATATATATATATTATCCCCATACCCGTATGTATATATACGTTCACATAATTCGGTTAACCCATGCCTATCTCTCGAAGCACTAGCATATATGTGATGAGTCTATTCCCGACTCTTAAATAATAAATAAACCTCTAATATTCATAAAATCCTGCGATTCCGTGCCTATCACTCAAAACAGTAGCTTAACTGACCCAAGTCCATTCCTGACTCCTGATTATTTGTTTAATTCCTTATTTAATGGAATTCACACCTATGTTATTAAATCTTGACACTAAGCCATTCTCGACTAGCCCATATTCTAAATTAACCCAATTTCCAACTGAATTCGTTAATCTATTTTCTTGAGTGTTGTTCGTTCTAAACACCCAAAAATCCATATTTCGGGTTTTATTCCAACTAACCTGAAGTAAACCATCCCTAAATATTTTTCAGAAATCCTAATTTCATCTGCGGACACCCCAAAATAACTCGCACCTTAACCCGACCAATACATCAGTTAAATAAGCAGCCTGGGCTAACCTGGGGGAGCCGAACCGATTCGTCCAGGGGCGAACAGTTTCGCCCCTGTATGCTGGCCATGAAGGGTCTGCCAAACCTTTTACGACTTATACCCAGATTTTTACCCCCAAATGAGCCCCAACATTCATCTCATAACATATTATCATATTCTTATCAATTTCCCACGCAAATACACGTTTGGTTGTTCCAATTCATCAAAAACCAAACTTAGTAATGGGATTCAATCACCCTTTTCTCCATAAATAATTCACCCTTAATTCTAATACAATTTCTAAATCCATAATTCAAGATAACATCTTTTAATGGGTCAGTCGTAGATTTTTCAATTCAGGAGCACAATATAACTTTCTCATTCTTAGGTTTCTCTATCGAGAACTTACTTTTCATATGGTATTTAATCATTAAGATCATATGGAATCATCACAATTTTCATTATTTCTCACAAACCCATTTAACGTATTAATCCCACCCCAAAATTGATTTCAATTCTACCAAGTATGATATGACATGAATAACTACACAACTAACATTAAGCAAGTCATTCATATGCCTTAGATTTGAATCCTCCTTTGTATGTTGATTAAAGCCTAGTAATTTCCTTCTAAACTTTTTCTGCAATTGGCCTCCCTTGATTTTCTTTGTGTTTCCTCATCTTTTCTCCCAAATACCTCTCTTAGATGTTTGATTATGTAAAGTGGTTGCCCAAAATCCTCTAATCTCTCAGTTTAAAACCCTAATTCCGAAATTAGGTTAACTAGTGACATTAAAATGACTAGAATACCCCCGTACGGGTTTCGACTAGTTTAAAAAGCTCTCGACACTTGACCACTACCCCCGGGTACTTAATTTTGACTATTTCAGCCTATTATGGATCAATCGTGCACTCTAAATCACCATCCGAGTCACCTATCATCAATCTACCATCTTATTCCCAACACGACCCTACACGCGTGTCCGGAATAAGATCCCATCGACCCGTCGCTTTTACCCACTTACGACGTACTATAAAATAATACAAATTCATTTACTTATCACACAAGTAAATATGATATCACACAATTAATTATAATATTACATAAATATTACTCAATTTCTCGCTAATTAGTATTCATTCAATTCACTTTATGTTTTTCAATTTAATTAAATTACTGCGACACGTGTAATTTAAATATTCTAAAAAATACGAGGTGTTACATATTTCCCCCCTTACAAATGAGTTTCGTCCTCACAATTGGAATAAGCCTAGTTCCAAGATCTTCGGATACTTATTCACACTGCACCCTCACCTTCCCAAAGTTACATTCTCAAGACATTTTAGTGTCCCCACTACACAACCACCAATGGTACCCTCAAGCCTGGAGGCCTATACCTTACTATTCATAACTAGTGACTAGTCTACTATAGTCACTTTGTTCTAGTACGCTACATCATCGTTCTTAACGTCTTATCTTGGTGACTATACATAATGCATTCCAATCTTATAAAAAAATACTCCAATACGATGAGCCTATACACCCTCGGCTCTATTATTTCAAAATCGAAGAAATTTCCAAAGATTTCTAGATGCTAACTCCCCCTCTTTACCAATCAACACAATTCTTCTCTAAGTCATCTACACTTAGCACTTGGCCAAATTTGCCAAACTTTGAAAACTTTGGTTCACGACAACGTAAATCTTTATAATGTTTCTCTTTTATACAAAATAACCCTTGATTTACTCAATCCTTGATGATGAACTCTGGATCACGTCTGGCTCAAGAAATTTATCGTTCTCCCCCTATAACCAACCAAAGGCGGATGACAAGGTTTCCCGCACAAAACTTCAAAAGGTGTCTTGCCAATCATAGACTAGTACGAGTTATTTCACGCAACTCTACCAACGGTAATTACTCATTCTAATTCCTATAAAATCCAGAATGCACCTCCGTCGCTTTCTCCATAATCCTAGTCACCCCTCCCATCCACTCCTTGATCTACGGGTGATACGCCTTTCTCAAAATGCAACTTTGTTCCCGTTTTCCTTTGATAACCCAACTAGAGGTAGGACACAAGGATCTTATCTCGATCCACAATAATGTTGGGCGAAACCTTGTGCCGGATCATTCCCTTTTTTAATGAAATGTTGGTCACGTTGCCTGATAGTGTAACTCATCCAAATTAGTTATTTATGTTCCATCTCGGTCAACCAAGTCCATAACTCGAAGGAAATCTTGACCTTTTTGTAATGTTAGTAACCCAACACTGAACTTCGTCAGTCTGCCTACCCATTCTGTCACTGGAATCACTAAGTATTGTGAAATTTCTTGTTGATTGTATCAAACTAACTTGTTCCCTTTTAACGAGTGGTGCACCCGGAGATAAATTCATTGTGTCTCATTTTACACCGATCTAAACTCTCTATCCCCCACATTATGTGGTACATCTTACTCCCCTTCCCGGGGTAAGCCAAAATCCGTGACCCATGCGTATTCTCCAAAATAACCCACTTCTGGGGTCCTTTACATTTGGTAAAACGAACATCCTATTTATGAGAGAGCCACCCTAAAAACTTGACTGAGTACAATTCCGCTCTAATCCCCCAAACTGTTGGACCCTCCCTTGACCAGAGAGATCCCTCACCTATATCTCCACAGTCTTTTAACCCATATTGGGTGTGATAGCTCTCCTTGCTATATAAAATCGGACTATTTTCTTCCTCAAATGATGTTCAGTCCATCTTCCTTTCCCACCATGTTCCTAACTTCCTTACAGGCATACGGTTAAACCCGTTTATTACTCCATCTCCTTACCTCGAACAATACTGAAAATTGAACTAACTAGGGCGCCTCCACACCTTATATCTTGTTCATATCCACACAATTATAACGGGGGTACTATTCATATGTATAACTTGGCCCCTCATGCTCATCATGGCTATACAGTATACGCGACTACCCCACTAATCATGACTTAATTGTTCTCAAGATTATCCCACCTATCAACTTATGGTGAAAAATATTCCCAGTGCTTCCCACATAATACTAACCGACTCCACTGGCCTTATATCGTATTATAGCTTTTAGCTCAAAGTGTTTTCTCCACGCGTAAAAATTTAACGTTCAAAATCGATGCCCTAATGCCCAATAATGTCTCCGAACTCTCAACCACGTAATCGGGGTGACCAACTATACTATTCCCAACTGTATTAATCTAATCATACACCCTCACATCTCTAAATGAGTTATACAATACGACGCTCTCACTATCAGTAAGTCCTCAATGCTAAATCAATGACGAGCCTAGTCTCTCTGCTCGATGGTAAACCTGATATCCCCTAATTCTCATCAGCAAAGTCCTTACGCGTCAGGATTGAATATAACAAGACAACGATACTCTCCTAAGTCTCCCCTGCAATATAATATGTACACGAGCTTGACCCTCTTTCAGGGCGAGACATCGCAAAAATAACACACCTTGCACTGGAACAGTGAACATGATAGCCTTACTGCAACCGCCCACTATCGCTCAACCATTGCTAACCAGCCCATACCTAGGATAACATCGCACTCGAATAACTTATCTCTCTAAAATGAGTAAATACACAAAAACATATCCTCTCAGTGTCCACACCCACTCCCCTGTAGATGGAACTAAAGAGAGCCCTGCTACCCAATGGTAAATTTATATATACACAAAATAATAATACTAACTATAAACCCACTAAACCCGTCTCATGCGCGAATCTATTACTGGTAAAATACTGTAACGCACCTGTGTCATGTAAAACTTACCCTATGTACCCAAAGATAAAAATTGTACCTTTAATCGCCAATGGCATTAGCTGTTCAACTGGTTCCTGGACGTAATACTTCTGTCTGATCTGTCCCAATAACTATTGTAATTGTTGCCCCAACTGGGCACCTTATCCCTGCCCCTGTCCCTTATCTTTTTAAAGACAAGATCGAAGCATGGCGCCCGACTTTCCACATATAAAACACCTCCCTGTGAAAATCCCTTGTCTCTAGCCTTACTGGCCATGTCGAGGTTGTCTTACTCTCTGGCCCTGGTAGCCTTGACCTTGATGGCTACCCCTGTTATTCTTTTGGCTCTGCTAGCCCTATGGAACACAGTTCTAGCCCTGATGGCTCTGTAAAAAACCACATTTACTTTGTTGGAATTACCTTAATCTGAATTTCTTAAACGAGTCCCTACACCGGCATTGATGACATCACCGTAAGTTATCCAAGCTGAATTTCCCCATCAATGCTGGCGTATTGTACCCATGAGTCCATCATCAATTTCCTCCTTCATATCCACCTTCTCAGGTACAAAGTTTCCTAAACAAGCACATTTTTCCTCATACTCGGCCACTGTTTGACTTTCCTATAATAAGTAGAAAAAAATTCTTCACATCTCTGTTTAAACAGTAGATGATAGGATTTGCAGTCAAAATGCACCCCAAATTCCTCGGTATTCGTGGTATTTCTCCTCAGATGTGGTGATTAACTCCCGTCACTACAACACTGCTCCCATGAATTTAAAAATTTCTCAAATATAAATCATGAGTGTCACTGCACTCCACCATACCGATTGTCTTTGGATGTTCTCCTTCTATTGGCTAACTAACACACATTCACACTTTCTCCATACTCTTGCGGATAACCCTTCTAAAAAGCCCATCTAACTCTCTCCTATACTAGCCGCACTGAGTGAGTCTGAATTGGCACCACCGTCTACTATGGCAGTATTTGAGGAAACCACGGTGCCCTAGAGGTCATCATAGTATCAATTGCTTGAAGAATAATGGTGGTGACTTCTACTGCGGTCACCGTTCCCATAATACTCTGTGGCTCCTCCGGTTGAGCCTCTCCTCCTGCAATCCTCATGATGACCCTCTTTGGTCGTCATATATTGTTCAGTATACAAAGCCCAACCGGACTCATATACAATTCGCTTTAACTATACATAATATCAATAGAACATAAATCATGATATGAATCAACAGTCCTAAACATAAGGCTCTACATCAAAGAGAAAGCAATGCTGAAAATGTAATAAGTCACACAAATCCTAAGGACACTAGAACCTCATGATCTGATACCATATGTGACACCCCATCTATCTCAATAACGGGTGATCAGTCCTCTAGTAAAATGAAACATAAATTTTATATGGTTCATACTTAGCATCACTGTAGAAAACATATTAATTACTAACCACCTATTATTTAAATAATTTGGTGCCAATTTTTTTATCTTTCATTAATTACTGAAAAGTAAAACATTCACACAAACCATTTAAAGTAACAAAATTAAAAGTAAACCATCACTGTAATAAAGTCTAGGGGATGAATGAATAAAAACCAAATACAGAGTACACCATCGGTTACAAAACAATCCGATACAATCTACACTAGCTGACTTACATAAAAACTGAATGTAAAAAGTCTGATAAAATGGGACGACATGCCCAACTATGAAATGAGATGGAACCTATTTAGAATACCAAAGATAGAATTAAATACTCCAAAACCTGCATGCCTCCACATCAACTACAGCTCCGTAGATGCTGGAATGAGTAATCTTTCTTAGTGTCCTTATGGCTGGACACCTAAAAGTTTTGAAAATATTTGATACGGGTCAGATCCCAAAACATTTTAAAAACATTTAGCAAGTGAATAAGGTGCATTAATGAATAAGTACAATATTTTTTCATCTTTAAATCGATAGCACACTCACATGAGACAACCCTCACCCCTCATTTTTTATGCGCACCTATCATATACCTTTAAAACTCCCTAGTTATACTACCTTGCCTAACTAGTACCAACACGTATCTTATCTCCATACACTAACCTTCTACCCAAACCATGTCACATACTTTTGTTCTATGCTTTAATTCTAAATTACCTACCACGGACGCTAAATTATTTTAAATTTCATCTTAATTAATTCATATAACTTCACCCAAGTTATTCATTTCATTCTCACGTATTAATATTATTTACCTGTATATAATTGTCACACTTATATATTTATATTCATATCACATGTTCTTTACACACATATATATCACTAACTATATACGTATAACTGCAATACCTCCGAGCATTTTATCGCTGGGCGCGAAATCACTAGCATGTTATCAAACTCCAGGAATTTCCTCCACAACCTGGGCAACTGGGTCAGAATCTCACCACCGAACCCAGAATGAAAATGAAAACAAAAACCGAAGGTGGTCATGGCGTTAAGTATGTGGGTTATAACCATACTACATTATTCCACGGGACTCCAAACCTACATAGGGTAGTCGTGCATAGACCTACAACCCAAGGGAATAGTACTATCTCTGTTGGGATTCGACAGAGTGACCTCCCACGAAGCGCAACCTCTAGCGATAGCATATCCACTAGCATGGGTATATTTCACATAAATATCATACACACAGATATGCTATTATATATATATATATATATATATATATATAATTTTGGAAAGATATTTAACTTGTTCTTGGAGGTCTGCAGGTAGGATTTCTGGGATAGAACCATGTTGTGTCCACCACCGGGAAAACCAAGAAGAAATTTGACTTTTAAATTTTTGATCAAAGCAAATAAACCAAGAATGAGTGAATGACTCATTTTGGTAAAAGAGAACTTTAAACCATGCTTCAATATAATCATAATAACTAAACTGAATTTGATGACTTGGGAGGGTTTTTAGAATGGAGGGATGGGATCCCCAATCTTGAAGAGAGATTATATTATTAATGTGCAAGGAATGGTAAAGAATTGTTGACGAATCGTTGCGATCGGTGATTGCTTTAATACGAACTGATTCTGAGGAATAAAGAATATCCATGTAAAATTTTAAAGTCTTGGCAGGATGGTGGGGAGTGAAGTGCCAAGAGGGAGGAAAATAGTTTTTTTTCTAAATCAATTGGATTTTTAATATGGCTGTGATTTGTCTCAATAGAAAATAAATTTGAAAAATTTGGTTTGAGCACATAATCAGTTTTATTAGGGTGATTATAAAATTTGGTTTTGGTAATTTGTTGAATGGGTTGTGTGGCAAATGGGTCATTGACTAGGTATTGACTAGAATAAGGCCCAAACTCTGGAGGAGTTGCAATAGTGGAACTGTAACTAAAATTTGGTCTTAGAATGTTTCCAAGGACCTGGTATATGTTTGTTACTTGGAGAGGGGATGCAATTTTAGTAGAAGGTTGGCTTGTGGGTAGAGCAAGAGCTCTAGTTGTCTTCTGGGGATTTTTCTCCGTCATTGTTATTCTGTACAAATTCACGTGCGAGAAAATCAGGAATGAAATTCTCACTTCCTTTAATATACTCAATATCAAAATAAAAAATGCTCAGTATAGATTGCCATCTAGCAAAAATTTGTTTAGAAGCAATATTATGGACATCCTTTTCTAAAACATATTTTGTACTTTTACAATCCACACGGACTAAAAAGTTTTGATTTAAAATGTCACTTTGAAATTTCGAAACACATAAAACAATAAATAATATTTCTTTTTTAATAGTACTATAATTACTTTGCGCTTTATTCCAGACTCCGGAATAGAATCGAACAATTTGTTCAGGGGAATGGGGGTTGATTTTCTATTTAAGAATACCTCCGTAGCCAATGTCAGAGGCATCGGTTTCAATGATTTTGAATGAATTTGGTGTAGAAAGACCAAAACAAGGTAGGATTTTAACATATTTCATGAAATTTTGAACTATCGAGGTATGTTCTATAGTCCAAGGGGGAGGGTTACTTTATAGCCGTTCAAATAATGGTTTGCATTGTTTGCGAAGATTTGGATAAAATTCAGCAATGTAGTTCAATGATCCTAGAAATCTTTGAAGTTGCGTTTTCTCGAGGATTTCATCAGGAAATTTATCAGCGAATTGGATGGCCCTATCTATGGGACTAATTTTTCCTTGGTGAATATTATGACCTAAAAATCTAACTTGTGTTTGGAATATATTGACTTTCGAGGCTGAAACCACTAAACCATTAATTTTTATTAGTTCAAAAAATAAATTTAAGTGTTTCCAATATTCGTCAATTGTGTGGGAATAGATGAGGACATCATCAATGTAGACAATCGTAAAATGGGATAAAGGGTTAAATATTTCATTCATGATATTCTGGAATTCACTAGGTGCATTTTTAGGCCAAATGGCATGACACACCATTCATAGTGACCAAAGGGGGTTGTGAATGTAGTTTTGTATCTATCTTTTTCATGGATTTATATTTGCCAAAATCCACTCTTCATATCAAACTTGGAAAAAATGGTTGCTTGATTTAATCGGTTCATGAGGTCACGTTTATTTGGGATTGGATATCTTATTCATTCTAAAACTTTATTAAGTGGTTTGTAATTGATGACTAACCTGGGTGCTCCGCGTTCTAATTCGGCATTTTTTCTGACATAGAATGTAGGGCATGACCAAGGAGATTTACTTTTTCTTATAATTCCTTTTTGTAATAAACCATTAATTTCATCTTTACATAGTTCCATATCTTCTTGATTCAGTTGGATTGGTCTTGCTTTGGTAGGGATGAATTTTTCGTTAAAATCTTTGGTGTATGGCAAGGTTACTATATGTTTCTATATATGTAAAAAGGCATTTGGTAGATCGGAACATATTTCATTTGTTATTTGTTATTTTTAATTTAAAATTTTCTATTTTATCTTGGAGAATCTTGTTAGTAAGTTGATCTTCAATCCTCTTGTATCTTACTTCTTCATTTAAAAAATTTAATTGTCTTCTCTTGTAATGTAGACGATTTACTGATATTGAAAAATCTTTGAGTATTTTTAAATCTCTGACTTCTGGTTTTGAAAGAAATTCAAATTTTACTTGTTAGCCTAAGGTTAGGGAGGTTATTCCAGTAGCACTAGTTGTGAACGGATATAGAAGACAAAGAAAAGGGATTCCTAAGATTACCTTGTCAGTCATATTTTTTACTAAAACAAAAGGATTTTTGTAACATACATTATTTTTACAAATATGTGCTTTGGGTAGTTTGTATTTGATTTGCATTTTACTTCCATTGGCTGAATTTAATCGTTCAGATATTTTATGATAATACCTGGTTGGAATTAATCCTTCTTGTAGACAAGTTAAATCTGCACCAGAATCAATTAATGCTATGACTTTTATCTCATATTCTTTGTTAATAATTAAAGTTACTTGTACATGCCATTATTGTAAATTAATTTGGTTAATGATATTTAATTGCTGATTAGTTTCTTTCGTTGTTACTATTTTAGGTTCTTGTTCAGCTTCTGGTTCACTTTCTTCTGAGGAGATGACTTGTTGTTTTTGGAAAGTTTGGTCTACTTTCAAAATAATGATATCTTGTTTTAATTCTTTACTTTCTATTTTGATGTCTTTGATATCCTGTTTAATTATGTTGACTTCTCGTTGGAGATCTTGTAATGTAACTTCCTTATGAGTTTTAAATCGTTTTAAAGTATTATCAAGACTTATCTTGTTTTGTGTATTTATACCACTTTCTTCTTTGGATAATAATTTTTTAAATTTTGAAAGGTATTGTGATTTTAATTCTCGATTATCTATTTTTTCAATTAAATCAATTAATAACTCTTCCTGTTCTTCTTGTTTAGTGAGAACATTGATAGTTTTACAGCAGTTGTCTTTGCATCCTAATTTTATATCTGGAGAACTAGAGTTTGTACCTGATTCATAGTAACTTGATGATTCGTAATCAGTGTTTTGCTCACCCTCACTAGAAGATTTTTTTAGTTCAAAAATTTTGTATATTTCTTGTGTTACTTCAGATGATAGTTGTAACTGGTTAATTTTGGATTTTACTTTACATTCTGATTTGTAATGACCCGTTTTTCCACATTTATAACATTTTACTTTACTTTTGTCATTTTTCTTATATTGTGGATTAGTTTGTGGTTTTTTATGTTTTTTATAAAATTCATTATTTTCTTTATTGTAAAATTTATTATTTTTGAAATAGTTTTTCTATGTCTCTTGTATTGTTTTGGGTATGACTTGTAATTTTTATTTCTTGATGGTGCAACAGGGTTCAAACCATATTGTTAACAGAAATTTCCCATTTCATATTTTGCCTTTAATTTTTCTTTATTAGCCTGGTTGCTTATTTTCATATCTATACACATTTTTAATCCCTCTTTCTGGATTGTACTTATTATGTCTCCATATGTAAGATTGTTATAATCAATGTGTCCATGTGTGTTACTTAGAACTTCTCTAATTTTATGAGAAAATAAATTTGGTAAACCATTAATAAATTTTTCTTTCCAAAATGGTTCATTACTATCGTCTATAAGCATTACTCATGATGTGAAAACATCTTTGTACCATCTATAATCGCTTAAAGTTGGGCATCTAAGGTTACTTAGTTGATCATGAATTCTTGAGGTTATATTACTCGGTGTTCCTAAAAAATGTTTTATTATTGTAAAAGATAGAGTGTTAACTCCATCTGGAATTCTCATTCCAATGCTTTCATCAAAAATTGGGAGGCCATTGGCATCTTGTCGGACAACAGATTTAATTTGTTCCTTTGATTCTTCGGTAAGATGTTTATCCCACCAAGATTTTAATGTACCGGTGAATCCTCATGTTAAAAGCTCAACTATTTCTGTTTGGGGAATGTTTTGATTGTTCAGGTAATTGTTGGCAATCATAGATATGTGTTGCATTTTATTTAAAATTTCTTGTTCAGATAATCCATCTATGTTCCATTCATAAAGTCTATTCGATGAAACTCAGAATTGATTGTGTATATTTCTTTCTTCATATTGCATATCTGGGGGTGTTGGTCTTGTATGCCAATTTTTCTGTTAAGGTGGTTGGAGTTACTCTGGAGTTTTTTATTCTATTTAATTCAACATTAGTAAATTATTTTTAAATGGTATGGATATCTTCATCTGTAGTAGATTCTTGGGATGAGTCTATTTGGTTAATATAAGTATTTTTGTTGATAGTTGTAATAGTCTTTGATGATTCTGCTTTGATATCTTTAAGCATTTTTTCTATTTTATCTAGAGTTTTCTCAGACTTTGTTTGTAAATTTATTCCTTTTCGAACCTTCGGAAGTTGAATTAAAGGTATTTCTCTTTTATATGGTAGGTTTGGTTTGTCTAACTTATTTTCAATGGATTATAGTTATTTTCCTAAAGTATTCGGGTATTGGTTAGTGTAATTCGTCATTTTTCTGAAATAGAATGCAGGGCATGACCAAGGAGATTTACTTTTTCTTATAATTCCTTTTTGTAATAAACCATTAATTTCATCTTTACATAGTTCCATATCTTCCTGATTCATTTGGATGGTCTTGCTTTGGTAGGGATGAATTTTTCATTAAAATCTTTGGTGTATGGCAAGATTACTATATGTTTCTTTCTATGTAAAAAGACATTTGGTAGATCGGAACAGATTTCATTTATTATTTTTAATTTAAAATTTTCTATTTTATCTTGTATATATATATATATATATATACGATAGCTTATTTTTTGAAAATATACACATTTTTAACGGTGTGGATCGATGCAACCTCCTTACATATTTTAATGGTTGAGATCACATATTTTTTTTTACAAATCCACCTTTTAATTATTTGATTTCCCACCCCTTTTTACTCATCAAACGTACCCTTTAATTCAAAAATTGTGGCATTTTGGTAACATTACCCTTTTTTCCAAAGACAATTTTTCTACCCAACTCTCTCATCTTTCAACAAACCTATCTGTATAACATCAAACCACGATCTCTCTCTCTTTGAATTATGAAACCACAACATCTCTCTCGTTTCATTACCCATGTTGGCACCCTCTCCAAATCAGCACATTAGGTATAATCTATTTAGGGTTTACACCCTATTCGAATCAGCAAATCAGGTATACTCTATCTAGGGTTTGATTTTACGACTTTTGGGTTTTTATTGTTCAAATAATGTGTTTTTGTTGTTGTTTGCAGATATCTCACACTTGTATCACCACATCACGACTCAAATCAGGTATACCCCTCTTTTTCTTTTTTAAATCGATGAGTTTTCAATTTTAGGCGGTTTTATGCTTCATATCCCATAGAGATTTTTTTTTAAACACATGAATCGAGCAAACCAGGTATACTCTATTTAGGGTTTATTTAGGCTTCGATGTTTCTAATTTATGTTTTTATAGTTGAAATCATGTGTATCTCTCCCTTGGTATATTAGTTTTTTGTCTTTGATTGATATACATCCAGTAAAGTAATTACTAATTTCTCAGTTTTGGTTTATGTATTTAATGCTTTGTGGTATAGGGTTTGTGGGTGGGTGTTTTGTTGTTGAGTCGGGCATTTATATTTGGTTTGAGGGTGAGTTGTTGACCTCATTATACTTTATGATTTGTTTTGTAGCTCTACCATTTAAGGATTCACCATCTCAGCTTGTTCAAAGGTTACACCCTCACTCTTTACTCTTCTTTATGGTTTTCATTTATTGGTTTTTTGTCTGCATCGTTTTTTTCAGGGCTGAACACGAACCTCATTTTCACATGAGAAAGTATGGATTTTCACATTTATGGTTTACTGTGGTTGACAATCAGAGATTTTATTTGTGTTTGTTTTTGCAGTCAAGTGAATTTCATGTTTTGGAATCCTATGAACAATTTTTGTGAAATGTCACTCAACAATGGTTTAAAAAAAAGCCAATGCTGGTACATACCCCAATATTGTGTGTTTGATATTTTGAAATATATGGCCATTAGCAAAGCTTGGGTTTCCACACATTCATTTCTCACATTATTTAGAATTTTGACATACACAAATGACACACATAATGCACAAATCAAATGACACAAGTATATAGTGTTTGTACAAAAATACCAACCCAAACACATATATGTTGAGTGCCAAAAAATTCTATGCAAGTTTCCGTTTACTCTTTTGTCTTGCTCGTGTAGTTTAAATTTTCCAATTTATTGATATCAAGCTCTTAATATTTGTATTTCTCACGCGCATTGTGGCGATATTGGTGTACTTCACAATCCTTTACATTTTGAAAAAAAAACTGTTATAGCGTTATGTGTGTATTTGTGTATGTTTTGGACATAATACTTCACATGTAATGTTTGTTAAATTGCCTCTAACGCATAATAAATGCATATAGAGTTTTCACTTCTCAGTTTTATATCTATTTTGTTTGATCGTACCTTTGATCATTGAAAGGCATAGCGTGTTTTGGCCTTCCAATAGTTTGCTTAATTGTTTTTCCCCGTGAGCATATGAGCTTTAAACTCATGGATCCTCTTTTTTTGTCGCATTCTAAATTAAACTCACTATGGACATGGAGATGACTAAATGTTGTGCATATTTTTGTTTGTGCTTGTTTTTCTGGGAAAATAGTGTGTCCTCTAATTGTATGCTTTTGATTCATTTTTTAATTTCAAACGAGGATCTAAACAAATCATCAAATTCAACATTCTTTATCGTATGGCAGGTATGAGGTTAGTCATATTCAACTTTCTTCTTTCTTTTTCTGTTTTGTTTTGTTTGGCTTCTTCAATAATGTGTGTTAAACTGTCATAATTGTTATGATTATCAACTGCACATTTGTGAAGTGTAAGGTTGTTAGGGTGGTGTTTTTACTGGCCCGTAGACTTGCAACTGAATTATATGAATTATGTGATACGTATCATTTATCATATAGTTTATTTTAATGAGGTTTTCTGTCAGGTTTTCATTATGTGATACGTAACAAGGTTTATACTATAAATATTAAATTTTATGATTTTCTATGTCTCACAAGTGTGTGCTGATTTGAACCTTGGGAACATCAAGAATTACTTTTTCGGTGGGCTGTCTTGAACCTTGGGGATGGAAATGTTACATCGTGTTAGCAGGAACATCTTGGGGATTCACATCAAATGAGTCATATTTCACACTTTTCCTTAACTGAGATGAACATTTGTGTTCGGTTATTGGCTTTTGTTAATAGGTTATATTGTTTTTACTAAGGATGCTTGAATGACAATGGGGATAGTTAAGTAGGTATTGAATTTGGCACTCAACGTATGTTTTTGATTTACAACTGAATGCGCTAATTTATCCTTTTTGTATCTGTTTAGGTTGGGTAAGTTTCTTGATTTATCCTTTTTGGCATTTCGTATTATTGACTGAATGTTTTTTAGAAGAAAGTTGGCATTCCGTTCTTTTGTTGCAACTCTACATTTTCTTTTATTCTCATTTTGTGGTCATTACGTTTAAGCTAATGCCTTTAAGTTTGAGTCGTGGACTGTTTTGCTTTGTTTGAAAATTTCAGTTCAATTGTTTATAATTGTTTAGAATTATGGGGTTTTGAAGGCAAAACATGGATTTGAAGGCCTGTGTTTATGGGATTTGAAGTCTGTTGTTTAATTTCACTTAGCATATGTGTTTATCTATAATCTATAAACTATCATAGATTCTGTTGGTGAACATATTTTGGTGAAGAATAGTGAGTTTATGATTTAGTACAATAAAGTTAGCCAACTTCGTTGTGGGGAATCTTAGATAATTTGAGCTCGATTGTGTAGCCTATGACATTCTTCAACCCTCTATATAAGTTAGAAAGGTTTAACGGTGTTGTCTCTGCTACAGTTGTTATGAATATTCATTAACAATAAGATTCCAAATTATGCATATTGAAATAAAAAAGATTATTTATATAAAAAAATTATAGTCAATGGAGGTGTCGTGATATCAACCGATACTCCATTCGTCAAAAGTCATCTTGAGTCCATTTCTGTCATACCATGTTTGGGCCGTGTGTAAATTGTGTAGTCACTATATATCGGCGTGTGCACGAATGAAATGAGCATACACAATTTAAAATAATTAATCATTGAAGGAGCTTTTATATGTAGACACGAGGTAAAATAATAGTGTTACTACCATTAGCTATTATCAATGTTTGTATCGTAATATTTCTAATCTGTTGGCCATATTTTAATTCCTAGCAGTATCGAGTAAATTCGTGAATACTTTCATCTCAAAAAACAAAGATACTGAACATTTTTGAAGGAATTTTTTAAGACTCTAGAGAATAAAAAATGCGGCAGCCATGATGGGACCACTGCAGTTGGCATCGCAAATTCACAATGGCAGAAATGCAGTGGATGTGAATTGGAGCAGTCACTGAATATTGTATGTGTATGGGTACAGCCACTGAATTGGAGCAAATTCACAGCAACCACTGAATATTGTATGTGTATAGTTATTTTCATTAATTTAGGTTCTCATAATGTTAACATCTGATAGTTGTTAACATCTGAATATTTGTTTGTCTCATAATGTCAACATCTGATAGCTGTTAACATTTGATTGTTTGTTTGTCTCATAACGGAGTCAAATGGATTCTTTTCCCTTTTGAATGAACTCCCACGCACTTGAGAGTCTGGAAGTCCCTGCAAATATTATCAATTGATTGTTGAAGTAATGTCTGGAGATAGATATACTTATACACAATGCCTCGAGATGAATATTTAATAATGTGTACCATCCAAATGTATTTTTGTTTCATTGTTTTAGATTTTTGTCTTTTACGTTGTCGTTGAAACTCTACCTATTTCATCGAATTTCAAGCTGCTCTTTCAAAATTCAAACATGCTTATTTGTTTTCTTCGATTATTTGGTTGAGCTTTAATGTTTCTCCCGTGAAACGTCTGGCAGCAGCATGAACTTTTCATAAACTATGTATCATTGAGCTTCAAGTATTCAATAGTTATTAAAGCTTCAATGTTTCTCTGACGAAACTTCTGGCAGTAGCAGGAACTTTAATAACTGTTGAATACTTGAAACTTTAATAGCTGACTCAATTGGTATTTTTTCTCTACAACTCTTATGAAAGTATGCAATTTATTTTTGGAAATTCCTTTGATCTATTTTTTACACCATTTTATATGAAAGAGTTATCTCTTTTATGTTCTTGATTGACATGTCAATGTTACACAGGTGTATCCATATACATTGTCTTAAATAGGTTCATAACTATTGTATTGCATGAATATTTATGAAAAAATGGAGTTATTTGAATGAGAATGTAATAAACCTTTGTGGGATCATCAATATAATTTTAGTTATGGTTTTCTTCCATGTTTATTGCACTATTCTTATTCATATAAAGAGTTGATTATATGAATTATATTTGACACTATATATGATATGGGACTCATATATATGAATGAGGTTACTAATAGATATCTAATCGTTGATATATTTACTGAACATCAAGAAATTCAGGGCAAATACATCAGTTGCAGAATCGGTTGTTGACAGATGTACACCTCAACAACAAGAAACTCATTTCACTTTTTTTTCGAGATCTATGAGTTGGAAAGTGAAGATGGAGGCTGCAACCAGCCACCTGCATTCAATAGGTAATAGTTTATGGAGTTTAGGCTTTTAAAGTTGAACTCATTAAAATATATATGTGTGTATGTGCGTGCATTCAACAGGGAAAATACCGGACTTTTGTAGAGAAACAAATTCTCAGCTTATTAAACAAGACTTTGTGCTAGATTATCTTCATGGAAATTTACTGTGTATTTGGGGTAACTGTCAACTTAAATAGTTCTCACTCAATTCACATTAACTGAGTTAATAGCTGTCATGTGTTTGTTGTAGCTAAAGTTAATTTGATTTTTATTCCATGTTTTTCTTAGGCTCATATTTGGAAACACCCCTGACATCGACAATCGAACGTGACCACATAAACATCCGTAAGTCACATTATTATTAAGTTTATTCAGGTGTATATGTTCCCGATCCATTTATATTCCCGTAAATAATGTGTGTGCCTCTGAGACGAAAACTGCATTTGTAAACTTTATAGATTTTTGATAATTCATTTTTTAATCAATGTTTGTTTTGATTTGTGATGCCGTAGGTTCAATATAATGTATTATCTTAGTTTAATTTTAATGTTATTCTAACTTTAGTGTGTTTTTGGTTGCAACATGTTTTTTATTCTATTTTGTCTATATTGGCCAAATGTCAAAAGTACAGAAGTTTTAATCACTTATTTTATTATTTTCAGATGCTACTAATTTATTCTTTCATAAGCTCCACCAATTGTTTGAGAAACGAGCGATAAATGAGGGGAGATAAAGGATGAGAGGAGGAAATGGAAATAAACATATTACAGTTATGACTGCATTGCAGCAAATTCAGCATATTGCATACTGCATTTTGCATTGAGTCTAATCAGGTATGCTCAAATGCTCAAATCGAGTATCGAGCAGGTTAACACTAAGTTGATCACTTTCGTTTTCCTCAAACAGGTCCATGGATTGGAGGAATCTTTAGGTTGTATTTTCATGAGGAAAGGTCTTAACGGATGTTGCGGTAGTCCCCTCGCCTTGAGGTTGTTGCGATTTTACAGTTGAGGTGAGACAGGCGTGGCCAGTCGTGTTTTCTGCCTCTTAAGTAACTACCGGAGATAGCAGTCACAATAACCTTGATGTAGAAGTAGCTACCGCCTCGTAACTAGTTACGGGAAGTTTTTTACTACTTGAAGTCAATATTTTTCTCCACTATGAGTTATAATACTGTTATCTGTTATACATTCAACTACCTTGATATTCATCGGGTTTAGTATGGAAGCTCTTTTTTCTTCCTTTATTAGTAGACTTTTTTCATATTCATTGGGTTCAACTTATTAGGACCTTTTATTTTAGTTTCTTTAATTCAATTTGTTTTTCTGTCCTGAATAACAACCCCTGCTCTTTAGTGCACAAAAAGGTAAAATTTACAATTTAAGCTACGTAAACTAGAGGTGTTAGTAGTAGGATCTAATACAAGTTGTATTTCGTAGAGTTATTAAACTTTGTAGGATCTACTTTTGTTAATCACCAACTTGATAAACTAGGTAATGAATTCATGACTTTAAAGAGTGTACATATATAATTTATTGCTTGGGTTTACCTTTTAATTGGAGGTTTGTGTGTTTGTTCAACTGATTTTGGTTTTTAAATGGTGTTTGTGAGCTACCGCTATTTTTACACTCCCGAGTTTAAATTATTGTGCATAATAATACTCATTTTTTTATTGTAAACAACTTCTAAAAGTCATCCTCATGAAGAAAGTCTCGGGTCTGAGGAGTCTTTGAGCATAATTTGGAAGGATAATGCATTAATGGTATTAATATAAAGACTACTTACTTTAGTTTGTTTGATTATATGATTCTTTGATTTTTGAGTAGATATAATCGGAGACTCAATCCCGAGCTTAAAATTGTGAATTACACGTTTCTGAAATTCTTTGTCGTTACATTTATTTACTTATTCTATTAATGAATTGGATATTGAGGATGTTTTACCATATATAATGTTGAGTTACCTTTTCATTGTTCATTTTTCTATTTGCGAGATTTGTTAGTTAAAATGATATATGTTGTTACCATTTTTCTCACCATGGTGTAGTAATTGAGCTTGAGAATATGTTGCGCCTAGATTTATGTAGTTTCACCATCCATACATCATTCGATCACCAAGTTTCCCAGGTAGCCCCTGCTCTCTATAATGAAGTGTTTACCACTTAAAATTGATAGTATTTTATCTTTTATCATTTTATAACATGAAATTGATAGTATACTACATGAATAGGTGCGTGTTTTCAAAACTTTTGTCGTTTTGTAATTATGCATTTTGAATTTTTTTGTCATTTCGCGATTACATATTTTGGAAAAATTTTGCCGTTTCGCGATTACGTGGGAGATACAAGCGACATGGTGTAATATGCTTTGGTTGTAAATAGAATATTCTTCGAAATTTGGAATTGTCTATCGTGATACGTGTTTTTTCTGAGTCGAATAGTTGATGATATACGGGAGGTCCAAGATGGAGTACTACTATTACTATTATTATTATTATTATTATTATTATTATTATTATTATTATTATTATTATTATTATTATTATGGTATTTTATATTGTCTAGACAGGGTGGATAGTCGTATAAATAGAGGAAACTTTGTCCAATTTTTATAAAATATTTGTATTATGAATGGAACTTGAGCAAAGTTTTATTATGAATGGAACTTGAGAAAACTTAAACGAAGGAAACTCTGTCCAATTGATAATTTGAGCACGAGTGACAGTTTGGAATTTTTTTGTAGTTATGCACTTCGAAAATTTTGTTGTTTTGGACAATTTATGCCGTTTTGCGATTATGTACTTTGAAAAAATTTCATCGTGCCTTCAGGCACGAGCATACTCTAGTGTGTGTGTGTGTATATATATACATAATCCGTCTAATCCGTGCCTATCAACCAAAGTACTAGCCTAAATGTTTCGAGTCTATTCCCAACTCCCAAATATTAAATAAACCCCTAATATTCACAAAAATCGGCTATTCCATGCCTATCACTAGAAGCACTAGCCTACCTGACCCGAGTTCATTCCTGACTCCTGATTAATCAATGGAATTCACACATATATTATTAAATCTGGACACTAAGCCATTCCCGACCAGACCGTATCCTAAATTAACCCAATTTCCAACTGAATTCGTTAATTTATTTTCCCGAGTGTTGTTCGTCCTAAACACCCAAAAATTTATATTTCGGGTTTTATCTCTACTAACCCATGGTAAACCAACGTCCCTAAATTTTTTTCAGAAATCCTACTTTCATCTACAGACATCCCAAAATAACCCGGACCTTAACCCGATCAACGCATCAATTAAATAAGCACCCTGGGTTAAGATGGGGAGCTGAACCAGTTCGGCTAGGGGGTGAACTGGTTCGCCCATGTACGTTGGCCATGACGGCGCTGCCAAACCTCTCACGACTTATACCCCTAGATTTCCACCCCCAAATAAACCCCAAACTTCATCCCAATGCATATTATCATATTCCTATCAATTACCAACGTAAAGACACATGTTTGATTGTTCCAATTCATTCAAAACCAAACTTAATAATGGGATTCACTCACCCTTTTCCAGAATTAATTCACCCTCATTTCTAATATAATTTATAAATCCATAATTCAAAATCACATCTTTTAATGATTCAATCGCAAATTGTTTAATTAAAAAACACAATATAACTTTCTCATTTTCATTCTTTCTTAATTCAATGATCAAGAGCATATATATACTTTTTTTATGAATTTTTTTTTTCTTAATTCAATCATCAATCGCAAAACTTTTTTTTTATATGAAATTTAATCATCAAGATCATATAGATACATCATAATTTTCATTATTTCTTAAAAACCCATTTAACATATTAATCCCATCCCAAAATTGGTTTCAATTCTGCCAATTATGATATGACATATATAACTACACAAATAACATTAATCAAGTCATCCACTTACCTTAAATTTGAATCCTTCTTTGTATGTTGATTGAAGCATAGTAATTTCCCTCAAAACTTCTTCTCCAATTGGCCTCCCTTGATTTTCTTTGTGTTTCCTCATCTTTCCCCCCCAATACCCCTCTTGGATGTTTCATGATTTAAAGTGGTTGCCCACAAGCCTTTAATCTCTTATTTTAAAACCATAATACCGAAATTATGTTAACTGGTGGCATTAAAATGACTAGAATACGCCCTTACGGGTCCCGACTAGTCTAAAAAGCTCTCACACCCGATCACTACCCCCGGGTACTTAATTTTGATTATTTCAGCCTATTATGGATCAATCGTGCACTCAAAATCAATATTCGAGTCACCTATCATCAATTTATTATCTTATTGCCAGCACAATCCTACACACGGGTCCCGAATAAGACCATATCGACTCATTGCTTTTACCCACTTACGACGTACTATAAAATAATATAATTTCATTTACGTATCACACAGGTAAATATGATATCACACAAGTAATGGGACATAAATATTACTCCATTTATCGCTAATTAATATTCATTAAATTCACTATATTTTTTCAATTAGATTAAGTTATTGCGACACGAGTAATTTAAATAGTCCAAAAAATACGGGTGCTACAATCCCCTTCATCAAGTTATTGCAATACCCATTTTTTAGCTTGTTCAAATTACATCGTGGTTAACTTCACTTTATTCCCTTCTATTAAAGGTCCCTCATTAGCACATTCATCATCTTCATAAATGAAATTTTCGTGCGTATACTTGTGGTTTCCTTCACTTGGGTTTGGCACGTACTCCATGCAATAAATAGTTGATTATTCTATAATGTATTTTTCAACAATGCTCCCTTCAATATACTGCTTGTTGCCAGCGCACTTCTTATAAGTTTTCATCAACCCAAAAGCATAATGAAAACTAAAAAATAAATATTATTATGTACTATTTAGCTGGAAAATATTATTACACGTAATTTACTTACCTCTCAAAAGGATACATCCATCTAAATATGACGAGGCTACATTTTAGTGCTTCCTCGGCTAAATGTATGTTGAGGTAGACTAGTATAACGAAAAATTTAGGTGGAAATTACTTCTCTAAAACACACATAGCCTCGAACAATATTTTTTTAGCTAAATCAAGAACATCCCTCCTTATCACCTTTGCACACAACACATTGAAAAAATGCTTAATCACTGAATAATAACTAACAAATCCTTGTGCTTTGCAAAAGCATTTATAAGCAATAAAGGAAACAAATGTTGCATAATTACATGATAATCATGCGACTTCATTCCCTTCAACCTGAGCGGTTTTAAAGTCACATTTTTACTCAAGTTAAAAGAAAAAGACCTTCGGCAATGTTAACTCCACGAAAGAACTACTATTTTTCTTCTTTACCTAGAGTGAATGCAACTGCAGGTTTAACAGTTTTGCCAGATTCGTCTACGATTAACCATAACTTTTTGTTAATCCCAATCGCCTCCATGTCTTTACGTGCATTGGTTTCAACTTTTGATTTATATTTCAAGTTCAAAATAGTTGACAAAAGATAATCGGTGACATTATTCTCAATGTGTGTAACATCTAAATTATGTTGAACATCATGCTCTTTCCAATACGACAAATCAAATAAAATGGACATTCGAGACGATGGAGTTGTGATATTTATATCTGGACAATCATTGTTGTCCCCATTTCGAATCTGTTTCTTTGTCATTTTTTGTTTACCAATTCTAAATGTAATGCGTGCTACTTTCTTTTCAATCTCAGTACCAAAAAACCTTTGTGGAGCTTTACGATATTCAACATTGTTGTTAAAGTTGTGTTTGTCCAACATAAACTTGTGATTACAAGGAAAGAATCTTCGATGACCCCGATCGGATTTTTTTTTACCATTTTAAAGATGTTATGAGTCGAATTTTTCCATAAAAACTGAACAAGCTTTTTAACCATGAACAGTGCACCCAGACAAAGTGCCCATATGCAAAAAAGCCATGAAATGCCCATAATAATATAACTCTCAGTGTAAAATTAGCTTTTGCGTGGGGGTCATATATCGTTACACCTTCAAACCATAACTATTTCAACTCATCTACTAAAAGTTCAATATAAACGTCCATGCCCTTTCCCAGTGCATTCAACCCAGATATCAAAATTGACATAATGGAAAACTCTCTTTTATTGCACAAAGGCAGCTTCATATTTGAAGGTGCAACAATGATAGGCCAACAACTATAACTAGTGTTGCGATTATCGTATGGATTAAAACCATATGTAGCTATACAAAGACGAGCATTATGCGATTCAGCGGCAAAGTCAGGCCATTTCGTATTTGTAGACTTCCAAACCGATGAATCAATGGGATGACGCAGAGTATTTGTAATGGATTTCGCTCAAGCATGACAAGTCGTTTCATTTGCAATCTATGGTATACTAAACAATCTCTCCAACATTGGACTCAACGGAAAATGCCTCATTGTCTTTCTTGTACTTTACCCTCCTCGTTTAAACCAAACCTCTATCTAGATAAGTTTCATATTAGGCATTTCTCCTTATTTGCATGCTCCTTTCGGTATAAGATAAAATCATTTTGGCTTACATGAATGATCTCATAATCCATACCAACTTCTTTAATTATGTTCTTCATATTTGGATACTTTGTTGGTGTTGAATTTCCTTTAGACAAAAACTCCTTAACTAAAGCCAGGATATCGGTTAAACTATTGCTCGACAAACAGTGTTTTGTCTTTACGTTATTCAATTTGATAAGAAAATACAATGTTTTATGTTTCTCGGGACACAACAAATACAATGGCTCACTCGCCTTACGATGTATGTACTTGTATTTCAACTCCTCGTGGGTTTGAGAACAATTTTCACTAACTTCGTCCCTACCAATCGGATCCGTCAAATGATTAACGCTTCAATTAAACATTTCAAGCGCATCATAAATAAGTTTCTCTATCCTCTGATCTTCAAGCACAACATCATTTTCTTTAACATCTTCCCCAGTTGAACGTTTATTCCTCTAGACATATTCCTTTTCCCCATGTAAATGCCAAAATGTGTATGATTGCATGACATCATGGCGAAGCAAATGAAAATGAATATCTTCAAGGTCGAGCAATTTTTCATTCTCACATTTACAGCACAAACATGCAAACATAGTTTCTCCCCCACTATATTTCCTCGCAAAATCGATAAATGTAGCAACCCCATTTATATATTGTGGCTTTCCTCTATAACGTTCTTTCATCCATTATTTATAAAGTTGTGATGACATTATATAAATCAACGAAATCCAATGGCAAATAAATGTTAATCGATATATTTTATAAAAGTTACAAAGTGCTAAAAACAACACAATTAAGTAATATAGATCCCAGAAATGAAACGATAATTTTATAATTGAACAAACTATTAAAGACCCCTCAAGGACAAACCATTGAAGACATTAAACTCGAACGAAAAATATCCACCTCATGATTTATTATGATAAGCCAAATTAACACCCAATTTGATCAGATTTTAGTACTCATCTCACATACACAAAACCAAATACCAAATACCTCGGACTTGGGTGAGGGAAATTCCTCTCTGTGACATTAAACAGAGCAGAATACACATGCATTTAATTTACTAATATTCTATAAAATCTTAAGCAAGTTTGGAAAATGAATCATAGAAGGGGAAAGAAAAAGTCGAATAAGAAGTAAGACCGTGCATAACTTTAGGGGAAACAAAACAAAGTAGAGATTAGAGTATATCCTTGGTGTAAATGTGCATCAGTTGCATTAAAGTGTTGCAATAGGAAATACTTTAATGCCACTGGAGTACATCCTTTGTGTAAAATCTTGATAAGAATAGAATCACCCTAAGAATAATAGGCAGTTAATATTGGATTTTTTATAAATTAATATTAAGGTTAACCAAATATTCAACTACTACGTCGATACAGAAAATAAGACATGATAAAATACAGTACACGTGTACAAATAAGAATTCGACAAGCATTTTATTTCTATGTTCCTTTAATCATAGGTCACGAAATTTTCACTTTTCTCGCAAGCAGCGCGAGTCATTCTCAAGCACCTTTATTTGATAAGTGCACATGTAGACATAATAATTAACCACATATATTGGCATTTATACAACGAAACCAAACCATATGAAAACAAAATTACATATACGTAATTAATACTAGTGAGAGCATAACTGATGTATCTTAATCAAGATAAATCAACCAAAAAAAAAAGAATAGGCCTTACAAAAATTGTTTTCATTACAAGATTAAAACCAAAATCCACTGACATTCAATAATTAACCTAAATCAACACTCTTTCCCAAATCAGATACAAAGCTAAAACGTGACCCAATCGTAGAACGAAAAAAAAAAGAGTTCTGATTTTAATGTAACCCAAATCTTAGAATGTAATACACAAATACATGTAAAAAATACAGGGTTCGTACATAAACCCAAATCTTATGTTCACAATACACAAACAGATATTCTGATTTCAACCAATCTTAAAACAAAAAATGCAATGATCAACAATCAGAAGAGATTTCCTATCATAAAAAAAATAGTGACATAAAAATAGCAAGACAAAATGGACATTACCTGAGAATGGAGAGCGAGTGGCAATGAGTCTACGAGGAGTTAACGATCGATTTTGTGCCAAGTTGAGATGATGAGTTGACTGTTAAGATTTCATACAGAACGTAATACATAAGGAATTTGGACGAGGATCGATTTCTCACTAAGTGGGAATGATTAAGATTTCGTACCAAAGCAGGAACTAAGAGTTCGTACCAAAGCGAGAAAGGTTTTGACTACCAAAGTGGGATTGAAACGAGAATGAAAATGGTTGAATTTCATTTAAAACTTTGTAATTATACATGAGGAAATCATGTGGTCTTTGTTGTATGTTATAGAAATAATTTTGTATCGATCATGAACACTTCTTAGAGTGATTCGTCGTAGTTCCCGGGATTTGGTTCATGCTCCTTTAGGATATCACCGAAGTTTTCAACCATAAACACTAACCTATTAAGCTAACGTTTGACCCTCCCACTATGACGTGGCTCCACCCGTGATCCACTATAAGTGACATATGTATTTTGATCATCGATAATACTCCAGCTACCCCCAAGTAATGTATTATCGATATGAGGTTGTATTTCATCCCATACGGGTAATTCTAAAGTAATTACTTGGTTTTATTCTCTTAGCTCTTACAAGATAATCATGCTCTTGGGTTTGTGATTTATCATATAATTATCTTATATGTACCGAGAATTTGTACTTATCAAAATGCTTTGGTCCTTAGAATTATATAATAAACCACCTTTAGTTCCTTCTCGGTAACCTATAAAGAGACGTACTTGTGTCTTTGATTACAACTTACCCGGATCCTTCCTCAGTGCAGGTTTTGGGTAGCCCTAGATCCGAACGTGTCTCATTATAAGTTCCCACCCAGTCCACGATTTTGTGGGTGTTGTTGAGACTAACTCATAAGGAACTGTGTTTAGTAAACAAGTAGTCATCTCAAATGCATAACCCCAATTTTTCGAAAATCTGAATAACTCATTATGCCTTTAACCATATCTAAAAGAGTCTCACTCTTTCTTTTCATTACACCATTTTTATGTGGGGTGCCCGATGTAGACAATTAAGATTAATCCCCACCTATGGTAAATTATTAATCAACTTTACCTAGAGGTAATGACCTCTATGATTAGATTGTAGAGTTTAAATTAGTTTACCATGCCTACGATCCAACTTAGGCTCGTACACTTTGAACTTATCAAAGGCTTCACAGTTGTGGTGCATAACGTAAACATATTCAGATCTCGAGTAATCATCAATGAAAGTGATGAATTACTCATAGACACCTCTTGTCTAGATTGTTACAATGTCACATAAATCAGAAAAAATAATTCCAAAATATCTTTGGATCTATAGCCTTTGGCCATTAAGGCACCCTTGGTCATTTACCTTTTAAACATGATTAATAGACCGGAAGTGCCTCTACTTCCAATTAACTCAATTTTTCATCTAAAACAAGTATTTAAATTATTTTTAAATTAATATGACCCGAGTGTAAGTCCTAACGGCGTGTTTGGTTCAACGTATAAGGTTTATTTCAATTTAGATTATTTCCATTTAAGTTATTCATCTCAGTATTTGGCAATAATGGTGATTCAAACTTTATAACATAAAGATAATTTTTCAACTTGCCAAAACATGCAAAAAAGATTTTCCATTTTTGATAAAAACAACTTTTATTAAAATAAACCAAATACCCATTCATATTTTACTTAAAAATAGAAATTAAATTTCTTATAATAGTGGGAATGTAAAAATAATCTTCTAAAATCAACTATTTGTCTTCAGCAAAATTTAAAACTAAATTTCATATTTTAAAAATTTATGCCTAGTTGTAATCCCCAGTAATAGAAATATTTCTCCATCACTAAACTCCATGGTTACATGAAACCCCTGAAAATAATTGCAAACATAATTAGAGGATACCAAATCTATATATTTGGTACCACGGACTTGAGATTGTGACTCGATCCGTGGTCTATCTCCTTGCTCCTCGTTATAGGGTTCTTGTTTTTCTTCTCAAAACTATGTTGTTTTGAATTTCTAATAGCCAATAAAACTCAATTAATGGACCTCCAAATTCACTCAAAAATAAGGTGGAACCCTTGGAGCTTCCATCAAAGTCAAAATCCAATATAGAATAATAATACTAACATCTATATGATTATATACCCTCACAATCTCCTCCAAATAAATTAATCAAGTGCAATTAATTATAAACCCTAATTATTACAACCAAATCGAACATATGAGAAAATTAACCATGGATAAACCACCGTATGATCCATTCACGCAACATACATAATGCCACCATAATGGAAGGAGTATACATATTAAAACTATGTTAGTAAAAATAACTTATATCCATGCACAATTTCTAACATGCAAACCTTGGGTTTTTTACGGTGGACGACGTGGATCTTTCTGAAACATTATCAATCTAAAACATAGGCTCTGATACCCCTTGATCGGGATTGACATTACAATTTTTTTTATTGCCCCTTGATCTTTGATTAATCGTATTCAATAAAATAAAAAAAAATAACGAGATCTGAAGCACAAATCCCGACATCAAACCACAATACATTGATGGACCTTGTAGGTGATTCGATATAAATGCAATGAGGTCATAAAGAGGTTGAACTTGCTTCCTTCCTAATATCTCCTAAAATCTTATTATAATCCACCTAACGTTTAAGATTTTCCAATTATATATCCCCCCAAAGCAGACCTTGCGTGTCGGCACTCTTGTGAATAATGGGTGTTTTTAGTGAAATATGGTCTTCTTTTTTCACACCCCCTCACAAAGACCTGAATAGTATATATATATATATATATATATATATATATATATATATATATATACAGAGAGAGAGAGAGAGAGAGAGAGAGAGAGAGAGAGAGACGATATCATGAGGTCCCAGCTTGAGAACCCTGAATACAGACCATTTTTTTAAAATAGTAAAAAAAATTGAGCTGATATTTTTTTTATGGTTTTTATATATTTCTGTAGGATCATAAAAAAATTGCTTCAAAATGATTTTTTTTGCTATATAAAAAAAATCGGTCAAACTTTGTCAGATTATAAGTTGTTAAAAACTCACAAAGTTTGATCGACTTTTTTAAAATATCAAAAAAATTCATTTTGAACTGATTTTTTTAATGATCCTACTGAAATGTTAAAAAAACATAAAAAAATTATCCCAAAAATATATTTTTTTCTTTTTTTATCAAAATTGGTTAACGACAGCAGTATGCAAACTGAGGACCTTACTTGATCCTCTCTCTCTCTCTCTCTCTCTCTCTATATATATATATATATATATATATATATATATACACGTATGTATGCATAATATATGGACTTGGTCTAAATCAGGTTTCCAAAAGTTTGGGTTTGCTACTCGGGTAAATGGACTATTTCAGGGGCCCAAGACTAAATAATTAAATTGGCTTCTTAATAGGTACTCGAAAATCCTAAATTACATCCCCGTAATTTATTTTCTTTTTCAATTTGATGGCACTTAATTCTATTAAATGATTACAACTTCACTCCAATTTGTTTTTCTCGGAATTACTTAAATGATGAGATTTTATTTACAAAGTTGTAATGGTACATAATATGATTCCCCACATTAAGCATACTGTTGTATGTAAAAATTACTCTCTTATGTGGACAAATGAACAATAGACACTTGTACTCCCACGTGGCCATTTAGCTATTTTGATCGCATCAGAAATGCCTAGTCGGCTGGCATGTCGACCAACACCCATAATGTAAACCATCGGGAATAGAATAGGTTACTCGGATGGAATGGCGACCAACACTGAATGACGAGAGTCTCATTTATTGTATGCAGATGTAAATGCATGCAAATATAAAGGCATTTCGTCTCTAGGATTCTGGACCATTATAAATATATAATTTTCCTTAGATTAAGTAGACGTTTCAATTAATCACAAGCCCACCCAACTGAGCTACTGTAACTACAAAAAATAATACTAATAGTGGACGTATGATTTTTACAGCTGAACCACTTTAAAAATCTTTATCGCTTGTATGTTTATTTAGATTTATTTTGTTATTTTATATGTGATTAAAAAATTGGACCTACTCCATTTTTAGTCATCAACAGATTGGCATCTTTAATGGGAACGACTGCTTGTCATCGTTCTATACCTCTTATATTTCTTTTTTCATTCTCTGTTTTGAAGAATGACTAATGTCCCAAAAATCATCCTAACAGCTACAGGTAATAACCCAGATCCCTCTGTTCCCCCGGGTATGGCAGATCTTTAGGGAATCTTGCTCAACTTGGCTAGGGGATAAGAAGCCATGCAGGAGTTAGTTAGTAAATTGGTTCACATGATGCAAGAAAAATCCTCCAATTATATAAGGGACATACTACCTCTGCCATCCAAGAATGAAGGAGTTATCACTCCATGTCTTCACGTAACAGATCATACCATCCTAGAGCAACATTATCATTTTGGTCAAATGACTACTATGATGGTCAATCTTTCTCTAACGCGTCCAAGTGTGTTGGAACAGAGTAGGGAATCTGCTTTCAATCGTTTGGGTCCCCGAGCAACCAGATGTCATCATAGGGAGCATGAACATCGACGTGATCACATAGATGGATATATGAGGTCCAGATCTAGTATAAGAGGCTCTATGCATACCGAGCAAACTTTTCAGGAAGAGTGCTCAACACATGTGCATAGAAAAACCACAAAAGCTACTTCAGCCAAGTCTAAACAAGAGAAATATTCTTGTAAAAGATCCATGCAACAATTGGGGGATCGATTAGGAGAATTGGCTAAAATAAAAATCTTTTGCAAAGGAGTTTTGTCAAAGGATCACCATTTATCCTGGCTATTGTTGACTACCCCGTACCTTCTGAATTCAAACCACTAGTTGTTACTCCTAAGGATGGTGAAAAAATTGATATAGTCCTCCATATTGAACAATATCAAGTTGCTGCTGACATCTATTTTGTTCCTGACGAGATGAGGTGTCGGGCTTTCTCTAGTTCCATCACAGGCCCAGACCAAATATGGTACACCAATCTTCCCAAAGGTAAAATTTATAGTTTCCATCAATTGTCCAAATTTTTTAGTGATAACTTCTTCTTTGGGGCTAAGCCGATCAAGAGTGTTACTCATCTCTTGACCGTGCACCAAAAACCTGGAAAAAAGTACTCGGGAATATATAACACGTTTCAACAATGCAAAACTAGAGGTGGTGGATTATGAAGAAAAGACAACCATTACAACACTAATGAGTGGACTACTCACCAAGATATTTATGATGCTCTTGCAAAAAATCCACACAATACTATGACAAAGCTAATGGCTAAGACTGGGAAGATTATGAATGCCGAAAAAGTTATGGTCGTAAAAGAAACTCCGTAGACAAAAGCTAAAAATCGGAATAATAATTCGTTCAAGAAAGATCATAAGGATAAGAATATTGATAGAATCAAGAAGTATGATAAGTATACTCCAATGACTAAAGGTATCCATCACTTCCTGGAGGAAATCAGGGGCAACAAAGACTTGTATTGGCCTGAAAAATTAAAGTCATCGCCCAACAGGATGGATAAGTCCAAATATTGTGATTTTCACAGAGATCATGAACACACTACTGATAGTTGCATAGCCATCAAGAATGAATTAGAGAATCTTATTCGGTGAGGAAAATTGGCAAAATTTATTGATCAAAATGGTGGTTGAGATACCGAAAGAGGATCTGAGTCACCTAGCTGAGAAAAGGATGATGCGAAAAGGGAACGCAACAACAATTATGAGGATAATCCTGACCTGTCGAAGAAACTTAATGAACCAAAAGTTACTTTGATTGTCTCTTCGTTGCAGAAGGAGACGCTGGTAGAGGAGATAGACTTTCCAAGAGGAAATCCTACCTAAATGAAGCTAAATTGCGTCTTACTATTAGGCATATTGACATATCCGAGAGTAATGATGGTCGGCCTAGAAAAGTCAACAAGGACAAATTGGTGGTTAGATTCTCCAAAAATAATTTGAGTGGAGTGCTCTACCCTTATGATGATCCATTAATCATCACTTGAAGGATTAACCATGATAAAATAATAAGAATTCTAGTTGACAATGGGAGTTCTGCTGACATCATGTTCTAAAACTGTTTCCACAGCCTAGGGCTACGAGACAGTAAGCTAGAACCGTATCACAGGACTCTCATAGGGTTTTCAGGAGAAAAAGGTGTATCCCTTAGGAACAATTAAGCTGATTGTGTTGGTCGACACTTAGCCAACATGTAAAAAGGGAAGAATTCACTTTTTTATACGAGATAAAAATATCCCTTCAGCTTATAACATAATTGTCAGCAGAGTGGGGATGAAGCAATTAGAGGCAATGTCATATACTGTGCATCAGCACATGAAGTTTCCTACCCATTATAGATTCAGCGTAATGAATGGTGACCACATGGAAGCTAGGGAATGCTATTATACCTCAGCCGGCCGACCAACATGAGGGGAACAACTACTTTCCATATTGATACCTTAGATCCTTGGGAAGAGGAAGATTTTATAAAGGGATAAGTTATAGAATAGACATAAACCATTATTCTTGATGATGAGAAACCAAAAAGGACCACTCAGATTGGTTCAAGACTAACACCCTCTCTCAAACAGGAATTAATTGCATTACTTAGAGATAGGAAGAATGTGATTGTGTGGAGTCGCAAGGATATGCCAGGGATTGATCCTAACTTCATCTGCCACGAGCTAAACATTTATAAGGACTCCAAGTTGATCAAGCAGAAGCGCAGAGTTTTTAGTCCCGAGAAGAATATGGCAATCCAAGAAGAAGTATAAAAGTTGCAAAAAGCACAGTTTATAGGAGAAATTAAATACCCGACCTGGTTGGCCAATGTGGTGATGGTAAAAAAATAAGAATAACAAATAGTGCATGTGTGTAGACTTCACTGACCTCAACAAAGCATGCCTAAAAGATTATTTTTCTTTACTAAGGATTGATCAATTGGTAGATACACCTTCAAATCATGAGCTATTTAGTTTAATGGATGCGTATTCCAGTTACAACTAGATTAATATGAAGCCAGAGGATAAGTAGAACACGTCCTTCATCACCAGTTGAGGAACATACTACACAACGTTATGCCTTTGGGGCTAAAAAATGCTGGAGAAACATATCATAGGTTGGTAAATAAATATTTCAAGACCAGATTGGCAAGAACATGGAAGTATATGTAGATGATATGCTCACCAAGAGCAAGTTTGGTTCCCACCATATTGATGATTTGGCCCAAATATATGACCAGTCAAAGGAACACCAAATGAAGCTTAATCTAACCAAGTGTATATTTGGAGTATAGAAAGGAATGTTCTTGGGATATATTGTAAATTAAAGAGGAATTAAGCCAATCCTGAGAAAATAAAGGCTTTATATGAGATGCAGTCCCCGACCAGTAAGAATGATGTGCAAAAATTAGCTGGAAGAGTAATAGCTCTGAATCGTTTTGTTTCTCGAGCCACAAATATATATCTCCCATTCTTTAAAGTGCTTAAAAAGATTTTTAAATGGAATGACGAATGCGAGAAAGTTTTTTTGGATTTGAAGAGGTACTTGGGATCTCCTCCACTGCTCTCCCAACTAGTATTGGGTGAAAATTGTATTTGTACTTAGTTGTATCAAAGTCCCAATTAGCTCGACCTTGATCCGACTAGAGGAAGGAGTTCAAAAACTAGTATACTACACCCAAAAAACATTATGAGGAACATAAATCAGATGCCCACACTCAGAGAAACTAGCGTTGTCCCTTATTGAAGCTTTTAAATGGATGAGACCTTACTTCCAAGCCCATACCATTATAGTATACACTGATTTACCTCTACGACAAGCTTTGCACAAACTTGAAAAGTCAAGAAGACTAATGTCTTGGGTAGTTGAGCTTGGAGAGTATGAGATTATTTATTAGCCAAGAACCTCCTTGAAAGGTAAAGCAATGGAGAATTTCATAGCATAATTAAATTGTTCAGAAGTGCCAGACAATCCAAGTTTGCCTACTGAGTAAACTTCTCCAAAAGATAACTCAACTCAAAAGTAAACTGAGATGGTCGCCGACCAACCAGAATCATTAGTTGTTCATGAAAGAGCTCGGTGACTGGATGAACAAAGCAATAAGGTTCTCAAATATGGAGAGTTGGCAGAAAAAGACTTCAACAATGACATCTCAATTTGGAAATTATTCATAAATATATCCTCATGCACCACTGGTCGTCGGGCTGGACTCATTATAACACTCCAAACGATTCAGATGTGGAATTTACGTTGATATTTCAATTTCAAGCATCCAATGATGAAGCTGAGCACGAAGCATTAATTATAGGTTTATAATTATCCTCGTCACTAGGTGCCAAACAGGTGATAGTGCACAATGATTCCCGACTTATTGTCCACCAATTAGATATACAAAATTAACCGAGAAATAATGATAAGATACCTGAATAAAGTTATGGATGTTATTTCATTATTCCATGTAGTGAAGATGGTCCGGATTCCAAGAGTAGACAACGCCCGATCAAATGCCCTTGCTCGTCTAACCTCAGCAACTCCGATGGAGCTCAGACGAACTATTCCAGTAGAGATGTCACCTGCAGAAGCATTGATATAGAAGCTGTTAGTAAATTTTTTATAGAATTGGGACCCTCTTGGATGGATTCAATTAAAGATAGATAAAAAAGGCATGTTACCATCCGACCAGAAAGAAGCAAGGACGATGAGATACGAAGCAACCATCTATGTCTTGGAGTAGTGTGTTATGTACAGAAGAGGCTACATAGTTTCTTTACTTCATTGTGTCCCTCCAACTAAAGTAAATGATCTGATCAAAGAGGTCCATGAAGGCTCAGGCGGCACCCATTCAGATGGAAGATCTTTGGTACAAAGAATAGCCATAAAAGGTTACTAGTGGCCAACAATGAAACAGATTGTGTTTCTTTCGCCAAGAGGTGTTACAATTTCCAAAGGTTTGTTGCTATTCAAAAAAGACCAGGGGCTTCCCCAACTCCTATTACTTCTCCCTGACCATTTTCTATTTGGGTAATAGACTTGGTCGAATAATTTCCTAACGCCAAAGGAAGTTTTAAATATTTAGTTGTCGCAGTGAATTACTTCACCAAATGGGTGAAAACTGAGCCCTTGATCGATAAGCCCTACCAGAGAGTCTTTCAATTCATATGGAAGCAAATCATATGTCTCTATGGAATACCCTATGTTTTCATCACTGATCACGGTACTTAGTTCGACAATGAGGAGTTTAAGAAATATTGCATCCGCTCCAAGATTCAAAAACTACATTCAGCGTGTGGACATCCATAATGCAATGGTCAAATAGAGATTACTAATAAAACTTTACTCGATGGTTTGAATAAAATATTGAATTACACTAAGGGGAACTGGATTAATGAACTGCACAATGTCCTTTAGGCTTATATGACTATGCCAAGAACAACAACAGGAAAGAACCCATGCATGCTCGCTTTCAGTAGTGAAGCAATGGTACTAACTTAAATAGTCTGTCGACTCACAGGAGCTGAATATTAATTCCCCTGAGAGTGACATAATGAGGCGACTAGATCTGAACATGGTTGAAGAAGTCAGAGAGAATATTGCAATTCATATAACTGCTTATCAATGAAGGACTGCTAGTTTCTACAACTGGAGGGTTGAGTCGATCAACTTGAAATAATGATATCTTATCCTTAATAAAGTGATTCAAAAGAACAATAAATTAGAGCCCAACTGGTACGGTCCATACCGTATCTCGGCAGTTATACGACCAGGAACATATTGACTAGAAAAACTAGAAGGCGGAGAATTTAAGGACCCTTAGAACGTCGACCATCTCCGCAAATATTACGAGTAATTTCATTTTTGATGCAATCAACTATTCAATTTAATGAAGTCGCACTTTTCTCTCAATTATGCTCCCCTTTTTATGTTTTCTTTTTCGGAGTAAGGTGTGATACCACCTCTTACTAAAAGGTTCTTTCTAGTTTTATTCCAACTATAAAATACATTCTGAAGTCAAACTTTTCTAACTTCATAAAAGTTATTCTTTAAACTTTTCTAACTATAGAAAAGTTATTCTCTAATTCAAACTTTTCCAACTTTAGAAAAGTTATTCTTTAAAACTTCATTCTTAAACTTTTTCAACTTCTGAAAAAGTTACTCTAATTTAAACTTTTCTAACTTTAGAAAAATTATTCTTTAATTCAAACTTTTCCAACTTCAGAAAAGTTATTCTTTAAAACTTCACGCATGATTTCGTCTTCGACAAATCAAGAACAAAAAGTTAATAAAACTTCATGTAAGACTCAATGTCAAACACAAGATGTTCTACATGGCTAAGTTAAAATACAAGGTTAACTATACATTCCTAATACACTTGGTCGCCACTGATAACTAATGCTACAACTTAGTTCAACAAAACTATTTATAGTTTTATCTACGAGAATTAGTCGAATCTAAGGCATTATAAATAGATCCAATCATGAATCATGCATTTAACATTTAAGCATGTTACTTAGTCAATGAGCCGATTAACTAGTAATTATACAGACGATAATAAGATTAACCACACGCTAAAATAAAGAAGACAAGGGATAATAAATAACTTCATTTAATTCCAATAAATGTGCATTACAAAGTGATGATCAACAAAGTAAGAAATACAACATGCCTATCCTACATGGTGTTTTCCTTCAACTTTGGTCATCTCAGCAGGAAGTTCATTAAGGGTGCTTGGCAGATTAGTCGATCTAAAATCTCTCACCCTAGTAGTATACTGCTGCCCGACCGATCAGGTAAATGTTGAGGACGAACATACTCCACCTTTCCTTTTCCCTAATATATTTTCTGATTAAGCTCTGATGAATGGCATCACAAGGAATCCATCTAACACCAATCTTGAAAGGTGGATCAGGGTAATCCAACATTCCAGGATCATGCCAATACCACAGTTTAGTGCCTTTGGGAATCTTCAACAAACCAAGAAAGTTCAACCAACCCCATTTATATCCTTAATTCCTAGCCCGATCTATGTGCTTATCCAAGTAAGTTAAGGCCTCATCTTACCCATCCACCCAATCAGCCTTAGGTTACTTATCGAAGTGGAAGGTTAGTCGGTCCACCTTATCTTGGAGTTTTTTGATAGCTTTCCCTTTCTCTTTGAGCAAGGTAGCTTGTTTGGCCAAGGCGTCTTCTTGGTTATTTCTTCATCAATAGTTGGCCCAACAACCATGGCTTGTCTAGAAGAGTGGAAATATTTAGTCTTCTTCTTTATGTTTTTTAGCTCATTTAGTAGCATGGCATTCTCCTTCTCCAATAAAGATACTCCTTCTCCCGACCCAGTATTGGTCATCCTGTATTTATTCAATCTTTCATAGTATCCAACGTTATTCGCCACTGCCCTATGTAGAAGACAGTTAAGGTGAACATAAGAATCCTTCACTTGGTCGGAGGCATCTAGGCCAAGAAACCCAACTAAATCTTCTTCAGTCAATGGAACATGGCAAACCTCGAGATGACTCATATATCGTCTGTGTAGGTTGAATTCAACGGAGACTATCACTTTTTTCCTGGCATCAAACTGAAAATTTACAAGTATAAGCTTGTGAGGCCGACCAAAAAAGACAAACAGTATAAATAGTATTGAGGATAATAAGCAACAAGCAATCAACATCACATGAAGTTGGTAAAGATTAATCAAAAATATGTCATTTCATTGATCACGGCATGGTTACAGAGTTGGTTAAAATACAAAAAGACAAAAAAGACGAAATAATAAATAAATAAGAAAAAAGCAAAAATAAACTAGCCAAAAGGAGTTAAACCTTCTCTTGGTACGTGATCTTATCTTGGTCGGCAGGTTGACAAGATCTGTAGGCACCATGGACGACTTACCAGAACCCTCATACTCATCATTAAAGTCTTCATCTAGGTTGGGAGGAGTTCTTATATCATGTTTCTATAATAATTAAGAGTCTGCCTGCGTGCCGACCTCCTTCAAAGTTTCAAACCAACCCTCTTTAAAAGATAGCTTTTTGGCATACTCTAGCTAGATGGAAGAAACAACAAAGGCTTTCTCCTATCCTTTATTTATAGTGTCTTCCTTGTCCTTCTTTCCCTTGGCCTTTAGGGTAAAGTTATCAGCAATCAAGATGACAATCTTGTCTTCAGCAGCCTTTGCCAGATGCTCAACCTCAGTAATTATCTACATGGCCTGGGTCAACTAATCAACAACGGTCTTTCGTCCATCTTCTGCCGCCTTGGCCTTGTCCTCTGCAGCTTTAATTTGGTCTTATTATTTTTTTTTCTCGCTACAGATCTACCTTAGATGCTTGTAAGTATTTTCATAAACCTTCAAAACCATCCTCCGCATCAGTCGAGGAGAAGGACCTTAGTTGGTCATCTTTATCCATCATTTGATTGAAGTCAACCAAAAACTGCAAGTAAATAAGTGTGTTATGTCAGTTTAGAAGAAAGGTATTAAACAGTGATGAATGAAAACAGAGGGGTTATAAATTTACCTAGACTAGAGTTTGGTCAACCCTCTAAGTTAATCGGGCTTTGGTCACGGGGGACGCAGTCGACCTATCTGCTAAAAAAGTACCAACCTTTATCAAACCTCTAGCCAACCCAGGGTTGATCACCATAGAGGCTGTGACACCCCGACTAATTAAATACCGGGTAGCTACTCCTTTATAAAATTAATTCAAAATGCCAAGTTGGCTCAGTTAATAGCATCACTGTCGAAAACATTTTATTATTACTAACCACCTAGTATTTAAAAAGCAAGTTGCCAAATTTTAATTTAAGTCTGATTAACATGCAAGAAGTAAAATGAAGAAATAGATAACACCATTCACCATACTGAAGTAAAATGAATAACCATCACAATAGAGTAAATAAAGTCTGGAGGAAAACTCCTCACTACAATCCCATAACTGAAATAAATAAACTGAAACAATATATGCTAAAGTCTGAAAACTGAAATGTAAAAGATGCTCTAAATAGAATGCCCTACACTGATAGATAGTGTCTCTGGAATCCAAAAGATCGAAGCGTCTATAAGCAAAGTCCCTGTAGCTTCCACAAGCAGCTACAGCTCGTCACCTGAATGAGTATCCTATGCTTGGTGTCCTTGTGGCTGGGCACCTAAAATGGTTTTACAAAGAAAAGATTTGAAAAGCAAACGGGTCAGAGCCCGAATGTGGAGTTATATTTTAAAAACCTGCAAGTGCTTTAAAAACATTTAAAACATTAAATGCAAAGTACATGTTAGGACGTGCACTCACATGATATTCTCACCTCTCGTCTAACTGTGCACTCCTAACGCAAGTACCCATCTATATCTACCCATACCACTAGCTAAGTGACAACGTATCTAGCTAGACTGCCAAAGATTCTACCCATAATACTTGGTTCCATTAACATAATAACGCTCGTAATTAAATAGGGATTTAATGTAACTCAGTTACTAAATATGCCATATATATAAGTAACAGTTAACTCATTATATAACTCGAAACAATATCGTAATAGGTTCACAATATTAACAGGAGGATTTCCATTAATTAAATGTATATTATTCACATCATAAATATACGATACAAGCACCCCGCAATCTAAGCTGTAGTGCACACATACTCTGCTATCCATCCCGGTACATCACGTACATAAGGATTACATATTCCGAATCTCTCAGGAATAGTTTACCGATAACAACATCACAAATAATGGAGGCGAACACAGTCACCATCACATGGGTCACGCACATACCTACGCTCCCATGATCAGCGGACTTATTAATATCACAATAAGTCTTTCTATGACCTATGTTCATCGAGGTACCAGTCTATATCCCCCCCGTAGGAACACAAGGATTAGAGGGTCCTAAGCGAACGCAAACCTCCCGTGATAGCAAGTATGGTAGGTATGTCATACACAAAGTCCATATACCAATACTAAGTAAACACACATCTTAGTGATACCATATTTTAATCGTAGTACTATTCTCATTCTCGTACTAACTCGTAATTATCACTATATATGCTATACCGGTTTATAATCATACGCCCATAATTCATCCTCACATCGTAGTAGACACTCACGTCTCAACCCAAATGGTTCATTGAATATAACTCTAGTATATAATTTACTCCTCTCAATAACCCAAAAGTCCCAAATCTATCCTCACATCAATAAAGGAAGGTCATCTATATCCTCGAACAAGTTTACGGGACTCCAAAAATCAAGACAGTCCGAAAAGGACCAAATTGTCAACTCGTTAGAAGTCTCGTTCGAACGAGTGTTCGAACGAGTTTGGACTGTCATCTCGTTAGAAGTCTCGTTCGAACGAGATCCCAGTTCGTTCGAACGAACTGTCCCTTCTAACGATATCTCGTTCGAACGAGATATCGAACGAAATCCCTACTCGTTAATAACGACTGGTCAACTCGTTAGAAGCTCGTTCGAACGAGTTCGTTCGAACGACCTGGGGTCTGCTTCTAACGAGTGACCAGTTTCGGCCCAGATTTTTCCCCAATTCGTTTTTCACCATTTTTACTCCTCAAACCTCTTCTAAAATTCGTTCCTACAATATATTGAGTTCTCTAATCATCCTCAAACATGCCAAGGTGCTATACTAACATCATTAAAGGGGTTTAATACCTTCTAAACGTCATTAAATCACAAGGTTTCTACATAAATTCCCAATTTTCTTCAAGAACATAAACCCTAGATTCTTCTCATCAAAATTTCCCAGATTTTAATCCGTTTATACATCACATAGATATGAAATCTCTGAATTAAATCTTCAAACAATGTTTCTACATGCAAACCTATCCCAAAATTTAAACAACAATCTTCCAATTTCATGGGTTTTCTTTTAACTCTTATATAAGATTGATTAACAATGTTTCTAACATGGAAAAAGCATTCACTGCATAAGGAATGTAATTTAAATCACTTGCCTTGGTTTGATTCCGGATTTGGTGTTGATTTGATGAAGAATTTCTGCAGAATTTCTTCTCTCCAAGCTTCCTCTCTAATGGTGGCTTAAGGTGGCTAGGGTTTGATTTGGGGAAACTTAGAAAACCTAAATGACAACCTACGTAGCCTTCTAGGTTAATATGGGTTGGTTAATGGGCTTAATGGGTTTAATCCACATCAGATTTACATCTCTAATTTTCGTCACTTTTAATTCCTAAAAATGTAAAATTACCAAAATACCCTTTGAGTTACCGGTATGGCCTAAAAATACCCCGGGACCCAAACTATACCCCCGGCTAGTGTTTTCTGACTATCTCGACCCTTCCGGATGCGTTGGCGCACTCAAAACGACCATATGGATTATAGATTTTAAATTCACTTTTTATCATCAAAATATAATACCGTGACGCGGCGGTCTCACGCGTCTCAACAAAATTTCTAAAATGCCGTATATAAATCCCTCGACAAATTTTATAATACCAAGTTCATATATAATCATATATGCACATAATCAAATACCAATTCGCATCACATTAGTATTTTTATCCCGGATTAATTTCCAATTAATACGCATTTAATTAATTAATCCTCAAAATAAATATAGTCAAAAGTACGGGGTATTACATACTCCCCCCCTAATAACTGAATTTCGTCCCGAAATTCGAAACTAGAAAGTACCTGCTAAAAATAGCTCTGGATAACGTTCGCGCATCTCATCCTCGCGCTCCCATGTGGACTCCTCGACATTGTGATGTCGCCACTGAACACGCACTAACGGAACTATCTTTGACCGCAGTTTCCTCTCGCTTCGGTCCAAAATAGCAATTGGCCCCTCCTCGTAGGAGTTATCCGGATGGAGATCGATGTCCTCCACAGCAATGTGAGAATGAGCCAAATTATCTCTAAGGTATTTCCTCAGCGAGGAAATATGGAACACGTCGTGAATCCGATGCAAGTGCTCCGGTAGTCCAAGTCTATACGCAACGGGTCCGATCCGCTCAATAATAGGAAACGGCCCCACATACCTCGGTGCCAACTTCCCCTTCTTCCCGAATCGCATAATCCCCTTCATCGGAGAAACCCTGAGCAAAACCTGGTCCCCCACTTGGAACTCCCTGAAAAACCTCTTCGCATCAGCATAACTCTTCTGCCTGTCTTGAGCTACCCGAATGCGACTCCGAATCAACTCAATCCTTGCCGAAGTATCCTGAATCACTTCCGGTCCAAGTAGTTTGTTGTCCCCCACCTCCAACCAACATGCTGGGGAACGACAAGGCCTACCGTACAACGCCTCGAACGGAGCCATGCCAATCGTGAACTGATAGGAGTTGTTGTAAGCAAACTCCACCCGTGGAAGGTACTGCTCCCATCCACCCCCGAAGTCAATAATGCACATGCGTAGCATGTCCTCCAACATCTGATTGGTGCGCTCTGTCTGCCCATCAGTCTGCGGATGATAAGCCGTACTCAACCGCAATTCCGTGCCCATGGCCTCCTGGAAACTCTCCCAAAACCTCGAAACAAATATCTTGTCTCTGTCAGACACGATATTTAGGGGCACACCGTGAAGTCTCACAATCTTTGAAATGAAGAGTTGGGCATACTGTCCCGTAGTGTAGTCAGTCCTTACGGGTAAGAAGTGAGCGACCTTGGACAACCTGTCCACAATTACCCAAACGGAGTCGTGACCCCTCTGCGACGTAGGCAACCCCGTGACAAAATCCATGGATATGCTCTCCCACATCCACACCGGAACCTCCAACGGCTGTAGCAATCCTGCTGGTCTCTGATGATCCACTTTTACAAGCTGACAAGTGGCGCATTTCGAGACAAACTCAGCGATATCTCTCTTCATACCGCTCCACCAATATTGCCGTCTCATGTCTTGGTACATTTTGTCCCCTCCAGGATGTACCGTGAACCGTGAGCCGTGCGACTCTGCCATCACATCGTGCCGTAACTTATCCCCTTTCAGAACTACCAATCTCCCATTGAAGCGCAATCCCCCATTTGAGCTAACGGTATAGGACTCGGCTCCCTCTGCAAGTAATCGAACTATCTGCTCCTGACAGAACGAGTCATTAGCCTGTGCCCGTACTACCTTTGTGACAATCTGCGGTGTAACGGTCATCACAGACATGAAAGATCGGGCCACTGCATCCTGGTGTCCCAATTCCTTCCACTTAGCCTTCCACACCTCTGCCACCTCATCTGCTGGCCTGCGGCTCAACGCGTCTGCTACCACGTTAGCCTTACCCGGGTGGTACTAGATGTCGAACTGGTAGTCCTTCACAAATTCAAGCCACCTACGCTGCCGCATATTCAACTCCTTCTGCGTGAACAGATACTGTAGTGACTTGTGGTCCGTGAACAGCTGAAACTTCTCCCCCAAAAGATAGTGCCTCCAAATCCGTAAGGCAAATACCACTGCCGCCAACTCTAAATCATGTGTGGGGTAATTCTTCTCATGAGGCTTAAGCTTACGGGAAGCATAAGCTATGGCCTGTCTCTCCTGCTGCAATACACCTCCAAGCCCTTGCAAAGACGCGTCGGTGTAAACCAAATACTCAACTCCCGGTCTCGGCAATGCTAACACAGGTGCTGAGGTCAACTTGTCCTTCAATTCATCGAACGCCAACTGACAGGCATCACTCCAAATGAACGGCACACCCTTACGAGTAAGATGTGTCAAAGGACCTGCTATCTCTGAGAAACCCCAAATAAACCTCCTGTAGTATCCTGCTAGACCCAAGAAACTACGAATCTCTGTTGGTGTCGTGGGCTGTCCCCACTCCCTCACCGCTGATACCTTCCCCGGATCAACTGATATTCCCTGGTCGGAAATAATGTGACCCAAGAACTGGACTTCCTTCAACCAAAACCCGCACTTCTCGTATTTTGCATACAACTCGTTCTGACGAAGTGTCTGCAAAACCTGCCTCAAATGCTCGGCGTGCTCCTCCTCTGTCTGAGAGTAAACCAGAATGTCATCAATGAAGACAATGACAAACTGATCTAGGAAATCTCTGAACACCCTGTTCATCAAGTCCATAAACACTGCTGGAGCGTTGGTCAAGCCGAAAGGCATAACCCGAAACTCGTAAGAACCATATCTCGACAAGAACGCAGTCTTCGAGACGTCCTCCTCCCTGATACGCAACTAATGGTATCCCGACCTCAAGTCAATCTTCGAGAAGAAAGAAGCTCCTCTCAACTGGTCGAACAAGTCATCGATTCGAGGCAACGGATACTTATTCCGTATCGTGACCTTATTCAACTCTCGGTAGTCCACGCACAATCTCAGTGAACCATCCCTCTTCTTCACAAACAAGACTGGAGCGCCCCAAGGTGAGGTACTCCTGCGAATAAAGCCCTACCCTAACAGCTGCTCTATCTGATCCCGTAGCTCTCGCATCTCAGCTGGAGCCATACGGTACGGTGCACGTGCTATAGGTCTCGTACCCGGTAGCAAATCTATAACGAAGTCTATCTCCCGACTGGGCGGTAAGACTGGTATCTCCTGAAATACATTTGAATACTCCTTGACAACCGGGATCGAATCTAAAGGAATCACAACCTCCTTAGAGGTATCCTCCTCAATGTAATACAGATGAGCGGTCGATCCTCCCTCTGGGCGAGGTATCGCCACTATAAACATCTCTTGCCCCGGAATGGCAAAAACAATGCTCCCGCTGAAGCAATCAATCATGGCCCTATATGCTACGAGCCAATCCATACCGGTGATCACATCGTGAACATGCATGTCTAACACTAACATGTCTGCAGGCAATACCAAACCACCGATCTCTACCCCCACTCCCCGGCATATAAAGAAAATAAGTGACCCACTCCCTAATGGTGAGTCGACACACGTCACTGTGCTCTCTGCCGTAGCTAACAACCCTAAAGCTTTCGCGAAGTGTGTAGCTATAAAACAGTGTGTAGCACCCGTATCGAATAACACCCGACCCATAGTGCCATGGATAGGAAACGTACCCTCGATCGCGGGCGGTGCCTGTGGAACTGCAGCCTGGTGAACGTTGTAGACACGTCCATACTGTAGCTGCCCCTGCTGAGCTGGGACTGCTGGAATGGGTGGCAATGCTTCCATCTGTGGCGGTGCGGGAAGAGCGGCGGGAAACATAGGTCTCTGTGGCTCCTGGCGAGCACCCTGCTGCTGCTGCTGTGGGGCCCTGCCCCTATCAGGACAATCCTGCTTCTTATGGCCAGTCTTGCCACAAGTAAAGCACTTCCCTGGGAAGTTCCCTCCTCTCTGCCCCTGCTGTCCCCGGCCCTGGTGGCCGTTACCATTCCTCCCTTGGCCCTGCTGGCCCTGATGAAACTGCTGCCCATTCTGCCCCTGTTGGCCCTGATGGCCGTTTGGACCCTGATGGCCCTGACGGAAACCTCCCTGTCCATGCCTGTAGTTCCCTGACCGGAACCTCTTATTATCCCCCTGATGGGTACCCTGCTCATTCTGTCTCTGCCCCTGACCGGTTTGTGCCCCGCTGGCACCATGTCCTCCAGTCCTGCCCTGATGGCTAGACTCCCCCGACCGTTTGCCCTCGGCCATATGAAAACGGTGGTCCTGGCAGTACAATAATGCAGCGTTAACCACATCAGAATACGTGGCCAACGATAGGTTCCCTAGTAGATGCTGACGGATCCTCCAATTCAACCCGTCGGTGAACTTCTCTATCTTCTTCTTCTCTGTTGGGATCTCGTCTGGAACGATATTCAACAGGTTAGTGAACTCGGCCTCATATTCGGCCACTGTCTTGCCCTCCTGCTTCAAACTCATCAGCTTCCTCCTCATCTCTGTATGAACTGCGGACGGAAAGTACTTGCGGTCAAACCGCACCCAGAACTCCTGAATCGTGAGGGTATCCCTCTCCTCCGCGGTGGTAATAGACTCCCACCACTGTAATGCAGATCCCACTAGCTTGAAAGTAGCTAGCACCTGTTTCTGAACATCAGTGCACTCATGCATCCTCAAATGCCTCTGTATGTCCTTCCTCCATTGGCTCGAGACTACCACGTCTGAGCTACCTGCAAACTCTGGCGGATGCGCTTTCTGAAAAGCGTCACGTACACGCTCCCAAGCAGACGGGAATGCATTATCCTGTACTGGCGCGACAACCGGCGCCTGAGATGGTGTCTGCTGAATCACGGCAATCGCGACATTTACCGCTTGGGCTACTATAGCAGCAACCTCAGCGGCGTTCATCATACCCTGAACTGGAGCGGGCTGTGGTTCGGGCGTAGCATCCCTGGGAACTCGTCGTGCACGTCGTGGAGGCATCTGAAATAAGAACAAAGTTTATAAGTTCACGGTTTATAAACTTAATATAGCTGAAGAACGAAGCATACACAAAAAGAGTACAACAGTCCTAAAATATAGGGCTCTATATCAAAGAAAACGTAGCGGAAACATAATAGCCGTACAGATCCTAAAGGACACTAGAACCTGATGCTCTGATACCACCTGTGACACCCCGACTAATTAAATACCGGGTAGCTACTCCTTTATAAAATTAATTCAAAATGCCAAGTTGGCTCAGTTAATAGCATCACTGTTGAAAACATTTTATTATTACTAACCACCTAGTATTTAAAAAGCAAGTTGCCAAATTTTAATTTAAGTCTGATTAACATGCAAGAAGTAAAATGAAGAAATAGATAACACCATTCACCATACTGAAGTAAAATGAATAACCATCACAATAGAGTAAATAAAGTCTGGAGGAAAACTCCTCACTACAATCCCATAACTGAAATAAATAAACTGAAACAATATATGCTAAAGTCTGAAAACTGAAATGTAAAAGATGCTCTAAATAGAATGCCCTACACTGATAGATAGTGACTCTGGAATCCAAAAGATCGAAGCGTCTATAAGCAAAGTCCATGTAGCTTCCACAAGCATCTACAGCTCGTCACCTGAATGAGTATCCTATGCTTGGTGTCCTTGTGGCTGGGCACCTAAAATGGTTTTACAAAGAAAAGATTTGAAAAGCAAACGGGTCAGAGCCCGAATGTGGAGTTATATTTTAAAAACCTGCAAGTGCTTTAAAAACATTTAAAACATTAAATGCAAAGTACATGTTAGGACGTGCACTCACATGATATTCTCACCTCTCGTCTAACTGTGCACTCCTAACGCAAGTACCCATCTATATCTACCCATACCACTAGCTAAGTGACAACGTATCTAGCTAGACTGCCAAAGATTCTACCCATAATACTTGGTTCCATTAACATAATAACGCTCGTAATTAAATAGGGATTTAATGTAACTCAGTTACTAAATATGCCATATATATAAGTATCAGTTAACTCATTATATAACTCGAAACAATACCGTAATAGGTTCACAATATTAACATGAGGATTTCCATTAATTAAATGTATATTATTCACATCATAAATATACGATACAAGCACCCCGCAATCTAAGCTGTAGTGCACACATACTCTGCTATCCATCCCGGTACATCACGTACATAAGGATTACATATTCCGAATCTCTCAGGAATTGTTTACCGATAACAACATCACAAATAATGGAGGCGAACACAGTCACCATCACATGGGTCACGCACATACCTACGCTCCCATGATCAGCGGACTTATTAATATCACAATAAGTCTTTCTATGACCTATGTTCATCGAGGTACCAGTCTATATCCCCCCCCCCCCCCCCCCCGTAGGCACACAAGGATTAGAGGGTCCTAAGCGAACGCAAACCTCCCGTGATAGCAAGTATGGTAGGTATGTCATACACAAAATCCATATACCAATACTAAGTAAACACACATCTTAGTGATACCATATTTTAATCGTAGTACTATTCTCATTCTCGTACTAACTCGTAATTATCACTATATATGCTATACCGGTTTATAATCATACGCCCATAATTCATCCTCACATCGTAGTAGACACTCACGTCTCAACCCAAATGGTTCATTGAATATAACTCTAGTATATAATTTACTCCTCTCAATAACCCAAAAGTCCCAAATCTATCCTCACATCAATAAAGGAAGGCCATCTATATCCTCGAACAAGTTTACGGGACTCCAAAAATCAAGACAGTCCGAAAAGGACCAAACTGTCAACTCGTTAGAAGTCTCGTTCGAACGAGTGTTCGAACGAGTTTGGACTGTCATCTCGTTAGAAGTCTCGTTCGAACGAGATCCCAGTTCGTTCGAACGAACTGTCCCTTCTAACGATATCTCGTTCGAACGAGATATCGAACGAAATCCCTACTCGTTAATAACGACTGGTCAACTCGTTAGAAGCTCGTTCGAACGAGTTCGTTCGAACGACCTGGGGTCTGCTTCTAACGAGTGACCAGTTTCGGCCCAGATTTTTCCCCAATTCGTTTTTCACCATTTTTACTCCTCAAACCTCTTCTAAAATTCGTTCCTACAATATATTGAGTTCTCTAATCATCCTCAAACATGCCAAGGTGCTATACTAACATCATTAAAGGGGTTTAATACCTTCTAAACGTCATTAAATCACAAGGTTTCTACATAAATTCCCAATTTTCTTCAAGAACATAAACCCTAGATTCTTCTCATCAAAATTTCCCAGATTTTAATCCGTTTATACATCACATAGATATGAAATCTTTGAATTAAATCTTCAAACAATGTTTCTACATGCAAACCTATCCCAAAATTTAAACAACAATCTTCCAATTTCATGGGTTTTCTTTTAACTCTTATATAAGATTGATTAACAATGTTTCTAACATGGAAAAAGCATTCACTGCATAAGGAATGTAATTTAAATCACTTGCCTTGGTTTGATTCCGGATTTGGTGTTGATTTGATGAAGAATTTCTGCAGAATTTCTTCTCTCCAAGCTTCCTCTCTAATGGTGGCTTAAGGTGGCTAGGGTTTGATTTGGGGAAACTTAGAAAACCTAAATGACAACCTACGTAGCCTTCTAGGTTAATATGGGTTGGTTAATGGGCTTAATGGGTTTAATCCACATCAGATTTACATCTCTAATTTTCGTCACTTTTAATTCCTAAAAATGTAAAATTACCAAAATACCCTTTGAGTTACCGGTATGGCCTAAAAATACCCCGGGACCCAAACTATACCCCCGGCTAGTGTTTTCTGACTATCTCGACCCTTCCGGATGCGTTGGCGCACTCAAAACGACCATATGGATTATATATTTTAAATTCACTTTTTATCATCAAAATATAATACCGTGACGCGGCGGTCCCACGCGTCTCAACAAAATTTCTAAAATGCCGTATATAAATCCCTCGATAAATTTTATAATACCAAGTTCATATATAATCATATATGCACATAATCAAATACCAATTCGCATCACATTAGTATTTTTATCCCGGATTAATTTCCAATTAATACGCATTTAATTAATTAATCCTCAAAATAAATATAGTCAAAAGTACGGGGTATTACAGAGGCATCCTCAATTTTTCCTTGCTCAGCAATAGACTTTTTGGCCAATTAAGCAAGTTTAGGCAACTTAGTGAATTTTTTAGCCGAATTTTATTGGCCAGGCAAACCTTTCTTCAACCTCTTGTATTGAGGTTCTTCAATCCGAGCCTCCTCAGTTTTAAGAACTCGAGGTATGTTCTCAATGGATTGGGACCTCTTGTCAGTAATGGTGGTTTCTTGGTAGTAGGGGGAGGAGACTTGGTCAACAAATTGGGGATTTTTCTTTTCACCACCTCAGCAGTAGGAGAAGTAGGGATGGTGATGATATTAAGGGATTCAAAAGAGGAATATGTTCCTTCTTAAACAAGCTATGCTCCAACAGACTCAACAATAGAAGATGTGGAAGAAGGTTCCTTGTCTAGAAGACTAGGAATTTGAGGCAAGGTGACAGTAGGGCGAGCAACAAAAGAGGTGATCGAACTCTTATACTCTAGCAGGACAAAAGCTTCTCTGGGGTGCTTTTCACCAAAATTTTATTGGATTGCCCACAAGAATTTGAGGTCATTGATATTGATGTCCTTCACTTTTGGACACTTCTTCTTACTTTCCTCTGCATAAGAACAATATGACACAGTAAGTTGGCATTTCATCAAACAGTTAATAAAACGACAAAGTGGAAATAAAGTCAAAATGCTTTGCAACCTATGCTAAGCATTGGTTGAGGGTATATGGGTCCATTATATCTCTCCCCCTCAATATGGGTAGTATACTGCCAGTTCTTCACTACTACCCCATGATCTCAGTAGTTTTTATTAGAATGAGGGAAATTTATAACTAATGCCCTATTGGTCATCAGTTTTTAAATAATAAGTGTTGTCACCAGTGGTACCCCACTTATAACAAAACATGACCTCAGTAATTCCAATTCGAGTCATATAAATCTCATTAAGCCTATTTATCCCATTTACAACTCTCAAAGTATTGGTGGCTATCCCAACTGGAACAACGTCGAATTATTGACATAAATGAAGAAAAAGTTGATTTGGGGGAGAGGTTATGCCACATTCAGCTATAAAAAGAGTTAGGATCGAGTGTCCCTCTTCCAAAGATAGAATATCAAGGGGACCATCTACAACTTCTATACCCACCTAGTTGGGAATTTTTTTAGTTAACCTAAATTCATCCAAATAATGTTTGCCTACAGCATACACCACCATGGTTGAAAGCAAATAAATTCAAAAAGAGAATAAGAAAGGAAAGGATAGCTTACAGAGATCTAAAGGTAACAGCATGAATCGAAAAATGATGGTGGCTAGCAAGCAGCAAAATATTGAAAAAGAAAAGCTTGAAAATGAAGAAAAGCTTGGAAACAAAGTATAAAAGATTTGAGATAATAAAAATGGAGGGAAATTTTCATCTATTTATAGGTTGCCTCGAGAATAGGGAAAAATGATTAACTGCACGAACGATTGAAATACCGTTATCTACACGTGTCCTATTGCATAAAAGGGCTAGTATTCCCTTTGGCGGTTAAAAAAAGTTTGAATTATTTATAAAAGTTCCATCATCAATAGTTCCAGTGAAAAAAATTTACAAGTTCGGGAGGTCGGTTGCCGACCAATGCTCAGATGTTACGCCGAGCAATATGTTAAACAAACACTCCATACTTTCGATCAACCATCAAGCATGGAGTATTAGGGGCTTTTGTTGTGTGTAAAAATTACTCTCCTACGTGGACCATTGAACAATAGACACATGTCCTCCTACGTGGCCATTCATCTATCTTGATCGGCATCAGAGATACCTAGTCGGCTGGTATGCTGGCCATCACACATAATGTGAGCCATCAGGAATAGAAAAGGCTACTCGGATGCAATGGTGACCAGTACTAAATGAAAAGAGTCTCATTTATCGTTACAAATGTAAATGCCTACATATATAAAGGCATTCCGTCTCTAGGGTTCCAGACCATTATAAATATATAATCTCCCTTAGCTCAAGGCGACGATTCACCCAAGCACACCCAACTGAGCTTTTATAACCACCATAAATAATAACAACAGTGGATGTAGGCTTTTTATAGTTGAACCACTTTAAAAATCTTTGTCTCTCGTGTTTGTTTAGATTGCTTTTGTTATTTTATATGTGATTAAAAAATTAGACCCACTCCATTTTTAGACATCAACACATACAATACTCGATTTGTCAAATAAATTTATTGCTAATTAATTTTAACTAACTTCTTATTTATTCCTTGATCTCATACTTAACTTAATTGTTACTCTATTGGAGACAAATCCAACGAATAGGTTTACTGGTAGAATCAAAACTTATAAGCCTATCAAAGGGGTATCATGGTCCAAGATATTTCTTGGATGTGGATTCCTCAAAATTATGATCTCAAACATGCTTACATAATTATTTTCCAACTTGTAGTGATTTAGATCCAATCAAATTGAATCACACTCATAACAATTATAACAAAAATTGTGCAAGCATTGTAATCCTCATAACATTTGGGATTAAAATATTGTGCACCATTTGCAAACACGTGAGATCATGCAAGTTTAATCTAGTCAACGCCTAAACTCGAATCTCACTGTGATTATATTCAATACATTCTTAGTATACCAATCACGATCCTCTTTGAACTATCAGATATGTTCTTAATCCATGAGATGGGTTCCCATAGTTAAGATAGACTATCATGATTACTTTCGTAATGTTACCGATAGGATGTTTACTCCTTATATATGACGTGAACTGTTCAATTGTACTATATCTGAAATTATAATATTCTATAATCAAGCTGAACCCAACTCACCAAAAACCTTATTAGGTACAATTGGCCAACACGCATACAATATATTTAAAGTAAATACAAGGCATTCTCACAAATATAATTCTCGTTTCAAATGAACCCGACACGCATTTATTGAATAATAAATGGCATACAAGGTTTTAAGAAAAAAAACTCAACGCATTTACACGGAAGTATCTAGTCCCATTATCCAAACTCGGGAGATAAAAACTGAAGGTTCCTATATACAACACTCCTATGGTTTATTTTTTGTGTTGTAGCTATATAGACCTTCAGCCACTTGGACTTTAGTTTTGACAAGATTTTTTATGTAATTATGTGTGTCTAGATGCCTAGGCCAAGCTCTCTACTCAAGCCTACATCAAATTCAGAATCCAACCATACTCAGGTAATCTTACACCTATTCTATTGGCTCGTAGGATTATTTTTTTGTCACATAGAACACCACAGGATACTACATTTTATTGCGACTAATGATTGTGTGTGGATTTTATTAAAAAGAATTTTGAAAACTGTTTAAAAATTTAATTTGGAATTAATTCAATTAAATATTTTCGTAAAAATAAATTTTTTGAATTATATTTTGGATTTAGTTTTGAAGCCTATATATATATATACACATATACATATTATCCGTATGAATAAATGTATATTTGTATGTATACTATTGATATGTATGTTTTTATGCGTGGTAGTATATCTTTTAGTAGATCATATGGTAACCTTAACTTTAATTGTTGGCATGGTTACCTATCTCCGATTTGACCATAAGCTGACCGATTGGACTTAACCAGGTCTATAGGCCTAGCTTATTTGGTCTATTTTGTCTTTACGTTTTGACCACAACCACTTATTATTAGCAATTAAGTTTGTCAATATCTTATAACTGTTAGGATCATGATTTATTTTGGAATCCGTTTTCGTTAGAAACGAAGCCGTAACCCGTAAGCCTCAATCTTGTAACAACGTTCACGTTTAAAACCATTTTTTTATGTTTTCAATCGCCCACGGTTTTTTACTCAGCTCGCGGTTTTTATCTTAAAACCAAAACTGGTTTCACCGTTTATTAAAAATATGACACTTCAATTCACGCAACGATTATATTACTTTGTGGTTTACAGTCGGCTTCGATGATTGTTTAAACGCCATCGTTTTTTAAAATCGTCGATCACGTCTAGTTTATTATTGGTTACAATTGAATTGCAGCGTGTCTGAGTTTTAAACAGTCTATTTGTGTATCTTTGTAGACCGTGCAATTATTTTTAATCAATGGTTGTGTGTGTATTTTCACAATCCTTGTGCACCATTTTACACCAATCAATCATCACACATCCATTAAGTCTAAAAATACACACTTTGGGTCTCCATTTTTAAGCATCCGAGAAAACTCTTTTTGTGCCCACACTATGCCAAATTTGAGAGTCAGAGAATACAAATTGGAATTTACATTTGGTTTCTTCAAAACATTTATTTCCTTTCTTAACTCAAAATCACAAATGAAGAATGGACCACTTTCATTTTGAATCTGCATTTTATTTTTCAAGAATATAAATTTTTTGTAAGTGCTTCTCTCTTCTAAATATTTTGCTAAATTTATTTTACAAAGTTGGCTGATCCGTGTGGTAGATAAAACTCACTAGTTTTTAAAAGGGTTGTTACAAAATCACACACTCATTGTGATTGATTGTTGAGATTTCTGAATTAGATCTTGAAAAAATTATAAGTTGACAGAGACTTTTGTTCACATCATAACACATACGAAACAGTTTGTAATGTGTTATTTTTGGCAAGACTTGTTAAAATTGTTGCATGTTAAATCTGACCTAAATTTTGTTTTTACGAAAATTAATTCGCACCAAAATTCGTTTTGTGTATTTTGGTTATCTTGATTGGTTCTAAGCGTGTGTGTATTTAAAACATTTTGTTTTAAATAGAAGCTAAGGAATCTTGGTTCATTATATTCACATATGTTAGGTTTAGAGAGTTAAACTTGTCGAGGACTTATTTGTATAAACTTTAAAATCTTGATTGTCCTTATTCTATTGTTTGAACCATATACTCGACCTATTCTAATTATGAACTTAGATATGAAATTGGACTAAAACTAGAATATTGAAATATTGAGTTGTTGGACTATTTAAACCTAATTTAATAGGTTGTTAGATTAAAATCTGATTTAATCTAAACATATATTGAAAACAGTCCGTGTATATTTGACTTTGTGATTTTATTGTATATATCTTTGAAGTCATATTGCTTTTGTGTTTATTGTTAAACTGTATGTGATTACTTGATCTTAAGTGATTTTTCAGGATCTTTCATAGATCATTGCATATCACGTTTAGAATCACTTTGTACACCACTCTTCACATAGGCACTGAATATTGTGTAAATATTAGAGCAAATTTGATTGTTCTAATTTTTGAAAAGAAAAATTGTTGAAATTTGGGTTAAATCAATATAGCTTAATTTAAACAAGAAATAAATAACATAAGATTTTCTGCTGATATTTAGGATATAAAAAATTATTTCATAGTCATTCGAGTTGTAACATTAAGGGTGACTGTGTCATATAGAATAGGACACATCACAAGAGCACTGCACTATCACTAGTCACTAATAGAATCAATAGGCACTGAGCCAACCTGCGCCGAGGAAGCTAGAGGGAAGGCAGAGACGTGAAGAAAGCAAAGTGGATAAGAGCTACATAGTGAGGGTAATTGCGGATGAGCAACCAAATCAAAGAGAGGCATGGTCGAGATAAGTAATAGCTCGTTCCAATTTATCTTACTTTTGAGTCTTGTTGCATGTTTGTATATTTGTTCCGTTTTTATTTTGTTTTAGTGGCTTGGTAGACTAAGTGACCATAGAGGGTCCGTCATTTTTCCCGGGGAAGGATTTTTGCGATGTAAAATAAACACTGCGTGCTTTAGTTTCTGCATTAATCACTATGGTGATAATAAATCTCAGCACAAAATAATAAATAAATGCGATCACCAGAATAAATAAAGAACATAAAATAACTCCAATCACACACAACACAAGATATATGTTGTTCGGCAGAATGACCTACATCCACGGTGGTGCTCTCTTTGTATTATATTTCTCTTTACTCCAGGGGAGTGTTACAATTATGTGTCCTTTGCCCCGGGCTAAGGGTTTGATATATACATGCCATTTTTCAGGGAGCGGAGGTGTTGGACTCCTCCACGTTAACCCATAATCCCTAGAATATCTCTTGAGAGATTTTAGGGGTTGAATGGGTCATAACTGAATCAGTTATTCACGAGGCCTCTAGACTTTGGGCCGGACTTAATCGGGCTACTCATCTGGGCTGAAATAATTAATCGAGGTACCCACAATTGCCCCTAAAAATTTTGGGTCACAATTTGGGCTCAATAATTTTAAATGACAACTTTAGTGGCATTTTTGTGAATCGCGTAACACCTTGGGATTGAAGCGTCTTTCTCGAGTAGATTTAGGCGGCAGATTTGCTTCATTTCCTGTGCGTCATGATTGAGAGGGTTTAAACTGGTTTGGAGAGGCCATTCCCTGACGTCGCTTCAAGCTTATTTGCATTCTCTAGATTTATCCAACTTGTTACTGTGCTTTCTTACTTCCAGGTCCCGTCTTTCATATTCAAGCTTCTTCCTTGTCTTCCCATCTTCTTTGCTTATGGCCTTGCATCGTCTTAATCTGATTCTTACTTCGTAAGTTCTTCATACTCCTTCTCTTTTCTTTTTCTGTTGGAATCTCTTCATTATCGCTGTTAGGGTTTTTCTTGTCTGATGGCAAAAATAGTCAATATGTCAATAGATGACTTTAGAAAGTTCTACAATATTTCGGACTGGGTATATATTGAATGTACCCATGTTCCTCGTAATGTTAGAGATATTAAGGATGGCCATTGGATACATGTTCTTCTGTTGTCTCAGGGTGGTCTTACTTTCCCCCCAAATCGTCTGTTTTTGCATTTTTAGTTACTTCTATATAGTTCCTGCACAGTGCTCGCAAAGTGTTTGGAAAATTGTTAATGGTGTACATAGAATTAATCAGCTCTATGGCACCAATCTAGGGCTTACTGAAATTTTCTACTATTATTCTTTCTCTCGAACAAGCTCTGGTCTTCTTTATCTGAAGGCTAGGAGTCCTGATAGGGTATTGGTAGTCAATCTACCTGATTCCCACAAGGACTATTGGCAAGATGGGTTTATTGTCAGGAACTGGCAATACCCTCCCCATGCTGAAGGGGCGAGGTTCGAGAGACATATGATTCCTTTTTACGGGGAGGAATATATATGTAGGCATGTCTCTTGTTCTGCTCATTAATTCTCTGTTAATGTACTGCCTATCGTATATTTTCCTCTTTTATTTTCTCAGCGAAGACAAAGAATTCAGAACCTGCTCTTCACGAGATTCGAGCTGCTGAGTTGATCAATGCTTAGCAGATCAGGGACTATTTGGCTGACGGTGAGCATCGACGATCAACAGCATTCCTTTTGGAGTACAAGAACATTAGGTCCTGTTTCATCGCACGACCTGTGGATAGCATCCCTCAGCTAGATATCACATAAGAGGTTGCTGCTAACCCAATTTAATTAGAGGAGCAGGAAAACAGCTCGGGTGAAGAGAGCGAGGGAGCTAACAGGGGTGGTGTTAAAGGTGATTATAGTGAGGAGAGCTCCAGTAGCGAAGATTCTTCCAGCTCGGAGGAGGATTCAGAGGCTCCGAAGGATTCAAAGGATTCAAGTAGCTCCAGCGAGGAAGATATGGCTCCTCATAGGAAATTTTTAATCCAAGATGATGATGAAGACAGCGTGCTGCTTGCTCGTCGGTTGAAGAAGCAGAAATCTGGGAGCGAGTATGCTGCTAGTGGCTCCCAGATTGTTGCTCATGAGCAAGAGAGTAAGAAGAAGAACGAGGCACTGGAGAGAGAGAGAGAGAGAGAGAAAGAGAGAGAGAGAGAGAGAAAGAAGGAAGAGGAGAAGAAGAAGGTGAAAGAGGATAGAGAGGGAGAAGAAGGAGAAAGAGGACGAGAAGAGGAGAAAAGAGGTGAGGATAAAGGCGAGGCAGTCTCTGGTGCCCGTGTTCGCTTTGGTTGAGTGGGCTTCTGTTGCTCTTACCCATCAGTTAGCTCTGACAGTGATTGAGAGAGCAGTGCTTTCAGCTGATCGCCAGAGGTTGATAAACATAGGGACCGACTAGTTAGCCCTGAAGGCGAGTCAGGGGCTAGCCTTGGTAAGCCTGTTCTCACTTTTCTTTTTTTCCAATGCTCATTTTAATACTTTCTCTGATAATATTTTCCTTTTTTATGCAGTTTGTGTCGATTTTACCGTCCTCTACCGCAGCCGCGATAAGCTGGCGAGGAAAAATGCTGAGCTGGATAGGAAAAATGTTGAGCTGGAGGCTAGCTTGAAGAATGCCAGTTCTGCTCAACAGTCTTTTGACCTCGCCTTGGCCCAAGCTAACAAAGCGAAAGAGGCGATGACTAAGGAGCTCAAAGAGCTGAGGTAGTCCTATGACTTGGTCTGCGCGAGCAAGCTGACTGTGGTTGAGGAGAACAAGGTGCTTACTGGGAAGGTGAAGAAGGTGGAATCTGAGGCTGCCACCCTCAAGGAGAGCTGATACAATGCAGGATGGGTCATGGCGTACGAGGATGCTAAGGTTCAGATTGACTATATTAGTCGCCTCAACTTCAAGAAGGGTTGGGACAATTTCGTGCTTGCTGTCGAGGTGGATATTGACTCCCCCTTTTTTATGAGCATGACCCTGGCCCCAAGCCTATTGTGGATGAGATGCCTTCTCCTGCTATTAACGAAGGTGCTCCAACTGTCCAGACCAATTCTACTAGTACTCCTATAATGACTGCTCCGTCTGAGGGAGGCGTATCAGGAGCTGCCATAGACAAAGGGAAGCAACCAGCGGCCTCAGAGCAGACTGAATTTGCCAGCTAGTCTTCTTTTAGGGAGCTCTTTGTATTTTTATTGTTCTTTCTTTTTTATGATGTATGATCAAGTGCAAAAAGTAGCTCATGTAAATACGCTAATCGTTATTTTCATTTCGCCTACTCAATACAAGCAAACCTAAATTATAACTACACTTGCGAGGCAAGTAGAGCGGTAAGTCGGGTATCAAAAATCCACAGGGATGAGTTGCTAGAATTTAAGTGATTTAATATTCCGAAATAAAAGTGTAAAAAATGATTACAAACTAAAAAGGAAAAAGATGCATGAAAAGAAAATGTTAATCTAGGCAAGGGAAATGAAACTAGATTATGAAAGCGAGTAAAACTATAGGTTGCGTCGAATATCCCTCACCCGGGCTAATTTGTATATGAGAAGAGTGCGCTTGCGTTCAAATAAGGTAGTTATTTAATTAAACACAGTTTTTACCACTCAAGTCCTAAACATGCATCTATATGTGATTAATTATGAAGATGAAACATGCAAGAACACACATATGAGGAAAAATCCCGATCGGGGCAAGACCTTTTATTTTCATAATAATTTTTGTAAGAGAACGGCTTACAACGGATTACAATGAAAATACAAGTGACACAGAAATACCCTCGGGTGTCGGTTCTGTTATCGACGGCTGGAACAATCCCTTTCCAGTAGGGCAGCAGTGACGAAGAGAACGACTTCCTCACAAAGTACTCCCACTACACCAAAATGTGAATTTTGTGACTGCCTTTTTGTGACTCCCAATAGGGGTGACAAACTAGTCACTCCCGGGAGCAGTCACAAAATTATTTGTGACTGCCATTAGGGGTGATAAAATTAATTGGTTAAAAAAAATTTGAGTCAATTAGTTTGTTACCGCTAATAGGAGTCACAAATGTTACCATATAATTAATTTGTGACTCCTATAAGCAGTCACAAATTTATAACTATCACAAGCACTCACAAGTTTATTAGTAGACACAAGTTATGACTCTTATGAGCAGTCACGAAATTATAACTGCTATGAGGAGTCACAAATTTTAGTCTTAGACTTAATTTATGACTGCTATTAGCGGTCACAAATTTGTAACTGCTATTAGCGGTCACAAATTTTGGTCTAAAACTTAATTTATGACTGCTATTGGCAGTCATAAATTTATAACCGCTCCCAGCAGTCATAAATTTTGCTCTTATACTCAATTTGTGACTGCTATTAGCGGTCACAAATTTGTGACTGCTATTGGCGGTCACAAAATTTTTCACCTTTCCCTCTATACGTGAAGATCGAGCTCCCGCCATCTTCTCTCTCTTTCATTTCCCTCTGTACGCATCTCTCTACGAATCATTTCGATCGGTGAAGGTATTTCCCTCTCTCTACGAATCTTGAAAGCAAACCCTAGATTACAGTTTCGGAACTTCTTCGCAAGTTCCATTTTTCGTATACCTCTTCGCAAGTTCCATTTTTCGTTTGTTTGCTTTTAATTTTCATATGCTTTTAGTCTTGAAAGCAAACCCTAGATTACAGTTTCGGAACTTATTACCTGAGGTTGTGCTTCGCAAGTTCTACTATAGGGCTTGCTTTTCTTACTTTGATAACAAAAAAAATGAATATTACCCCAAAACAATAAAATGCTTAAATCATTTGGGTTTCAGGTATATTTGCTATTGGGTGAGAGCTGTTCTTCATCAATAACGTCATTTGCTGTTGGGTGTTCCAGAATTAAAGACTTTTTCTTAATTGTGAAGGTATATTTTTGGGTATTTTTGCTGTCTAAAGCCCTAATTTCTGTCTAAAGCCCTAATTTCAATTCTCATTGTGTGTGTGCGCATTTCAATTCTTATTATGTGTGGGTATGTGTGTATATTTGTGTGTATGTAGAAATATCTGTTTATATGTGTGTATGTATGTGTATGTATAGATTTATGTTTACATGTGTGTGTATGTATGTGTATGTATAGATTTCTGTTTATATGTGTGTTTATGAGTGTATCTATATACAAATTGTATTTTATGTTAATAAGCCCTAGAAATTGTATTGAGGTTATTTTTTTGACAAATTATTATTCAAAAACTCTAGACATTATATTTTTTTGACAAAATATAATCAAATGGATTTTTAATATTACGAGTTTTGCCCGAGCTTTGTGATCAACGTTCTCTAGACAAAATATAATCAAATCTGATTGTTTTGTTGTGAGTATATCTACACATCGTTTAACCTCTTTCGTTTTTTGAATATTATCTTGTTTGGGAATATGTTAGATTTTTTTAAATAATCATTTTATACTATTCATATTTATTTTATCTAAAAATTAATTAAATAACCATTGTTTTGTGCTCGTTGAAGTTTTGACGTTTTGTGCTTGGTTGGGTTTTCCTGTGAGTTTTAATGCAATGATAGTATTAATGCAATGATAAGCCAGAGATTATGTTCTAAATATTAGCTCAAACTTCATTTAGTTTTATAATTTACTGAGTTTCTATTTGTTTGTATTGTAGAATTAATGGGGTTTCCACAATATAAAGAGTGGATGGAGTTTTATAATTTACTGAGTTTCTATTTGTTTGTATTGTAGAATTAATGGGGTTTCCACAATATAAAGAGTGGATGGGTGAAAGTTGTAGAGTGGGGCAAGTATACGTTAATGGGGTTAAAGACTTTGTGAATTATGCAACGAAGAATCTCGAAACTGATATTATCCCATGCCCGTGCAATCGTTGTAAAAATGGGAAACGCTTGAAAGGGGTAGATGTAAAAGTACATTTGTTTCATTGGGGTATGCAAGCTGACTACACGTTTTGGCATTTCCATGGGGAGAGGGAATTTAAGTATATTCCAGAAGAAATACTTGTTAATGAAACCATTCACACAAATGGTGCCCCGTTAGTACATGCTAGGTTAAACGATCTCATAAATGATACGTATGAAGTGCACGCAGCACAAGAAAAGCAAGATAGTAGAGGGAATGCTTTAGGATGTGAGGATCATGTTGGCAACGATACGGACCAAGTTAAGGATTATATACGGTTAAAAGCAGCAGTCGCAACACCATTATACCATAACTCCAACCCCGACCACACAAAGTTATATGCCATGGTTGGGTTGCACAACTTAAAGAGCAAATTTGGCTTGTCGGGAAAAAGTGTGACGGCAATACTCCTCTGGGCAAAAGATTTGCTCCCCAAAGAAAATACACTGCCAGTCAATTATCCGATCATGAAGGATAATTTGAAAGGTTTGGGTATGAAATACAAATCAATTCATTGCTGCAAGTATGACTGCATTTTATACTATAAGGAGCATAAGGACAAACGGGCTTGTCCTGTATGTAAGGTACCTAGATATGAACAAATAATGATAGTACATAATAAACGCTTGTTGAAAGTAGATACGTAAATACCTAAGAAGGTGTTAAAGTATTTCCCTTTAGGTCCTCGATTGAAGAGACTGTACACTATACCTTGGATAGCAGAGGCAATGACTTGGCATGGTCGAGCGGAGGTGGGTGAGAATCTCATGCGACATCCGATTGATTCATCTGTGTGGAAATCTGCAAATCAGCGATACCCGGACTTTGCTACATAAATACGCAATGTTCGCCTCGGAATATCAACCGATGGGTTTAACCCGTTTGGCAAATTGAGCACAGATAAGAGTATATGGCCTGTGTTTACGGTGCCTTTAAATTTGCCGCCGTCGTTGTGCATGAGAAAGGAGTTTTCAATTTTGGCGTTGTTGATACCAGGTCCAAAAGCACCGGGTAGTGACATTGATGTTTTCTTATCGCCACTAATAGATGAATTGAATGAGTTATGGGTTGAAGGTGTGAGAGCATTCGACTCATACAAAAAGGAGGAATTCATTTTGAGAGCTATGTTGATATGGGCAATTCATGATTTTCCTGCTTATGGGACCTTATCTGGGTGCAATGTACATGGTTACCTAGGTTGTCCTATATGTGGAGAGGAGACTGAAGCCAGATGGCTTAAGAAAAGTGGTAAACTTTTTTATCATAGTCATCGAAGATTTCTGCCCCAAAGTCACAAATTCAGGTCAATACGAAGAAATTTTCTCCCAGAAGGCACTGAGACGCGACCACCTCCACCAAGACTTTCTGGTTTGGAAATTGAAGAAAGGTCATTAAAGGCTGATCAAAAGTTGAGGGGGAAACACCCCATAATTTTGGCCCAAAAGCGTAAAAGAAAGGATCTTGATGTGAAAACGGCGTGGTCGAGGAGATCAATAATGTTTGATTTGCCATACTGGAAGGAACATCATGTGCGACATGTGATAGACATAATGCACGCTGAGAAAAATATCATTGAGCATCTCGTAAGCACATGCATTGGTGGTTCTCATTCCAAGGATGGAGAAAAAGCTCGTGAAGATCTTCGTGATTTGAAGATTAAAAGATCATTATGGTTGAAAGAAGATACAAACACTGGAAAAAAGCATATGCCAGTTGCATCTTATACTTTGAGCATTGAAGGAAGAAATATGTTCTTAGAAACATTAAAGGGCTTGAAGGTCCCTTCTAATTTCTCATCCAACTTACGCAGGATTGTCTGCGATGCAACAAAAGATTTGAAAAAGTGCAAGTCCCACGATTGGCATGTGATAATGCAACTTACCCCTCTGTTGTTCGGACACTGTTTTTCAGAACACAAGGATCTTCGAAGGGCCATTCTACAAATTAGCTTATGTTTCTCCCTATTGTGTGAGAAAGTTGTCAACAGGACGCACATAATGGCAGCGAAAGAAACTTTGGTCGAGGCTATATGTGTTTTGGAGAAGCACTTTACTCCCTCATTCTTTGACATAAGCATCCACCTTTTAGTGCATTTGTGCAATGAAGCACTTTTATGTGGACCAGTAAGGTACCGATGGATGTATCCGTTCGAACGATTAATGAAAACTTTTAAAGATTACGTTAAGAATACACGGTACGTTGAGGGGTCCATTGCTGAGGAGTACATTATGGAAGAGGCTTCCTTGTATGCAAAGGAATATATGCCTAACCCAAACGTTGGAGGTCGTGAACGCTTTATTGATGAATTAGAAGAGTTTGCTGATGAGGAGGCCCTGGGGAAAGGTAAGGTAGTGAAGTTAATAAGTACACAATATAACCAGGTGGCTCGATATGTATTCGAGACGCATAAAGACATAGATAAATGGAAAATGTGAGTTTATTTAAAGTGTTTTGTAAAATAATGTAATATGTTCGATGTTATATTCATTAGAAATTAATATTTTTAGTGTTTTAACCTAGGCAATATAATGAGTGCGGGCATGCCAAGAGGAGGAAGGGAGGCGCGAGCGCAGACAATGACTTTAGGCATTGGGTAGCTTCCGAGGTGACTACAGTAATACCTCACTTTTATTTACTGTCTTTGCAACATATTCACAATGCAAATACTTTCTTGGTTTCAGTTATTGAAAGCTGGTGAAGTATCGACGAGGCTTGGACGTCTAGCAAATGGGCCTAGTTTTGTAGCCAAGGAGTTTGGACAATATCGTGTCAATGGTTTTGTGTTCTCTTCAAGCACACACGAGTTAAAACTCATTGGGAAACAAAACAGCGGCATTTCATATAAAGCATTAACTCATTTCAGGGCAAGCGCGAAAGATAAAATCTTGATAGAAGCTGAGATGACGTATTATGGGATTATAAAACAAATTATCCTATTAGATTATATATCTTTCAGCATACCTGTATTTTACTGTGATTGGGTGAGAGTGGAGGACAAGAATGCATGTATGGTCGACCCTGACACCCACATGGTGAAGATTGATTTGGCCAAGTTGAAGAGTAAAGACAATGTTAATGATGAGCCATTCGTTTGTGCATTCCAAAACTTAAAACAAGTGTTTTATGCAAAGAGCCCCAACAATGATCCATGGTCTGTTGTTTTACATTCTCCTCAGCGCTTGACTACATCGGTAGACGATATAGAGGCACCAATCGAGATTCAGTCTATTCTGGATGACAACCCAGAATTAAAGAAATTATTAAACGCATTAGAGGAGTAGGTGTTTAATTGTGGCATGTTATGTTGTTTTAAATGTTGACTTGAAAATTATGTATAATAGCATGTTTCAATTATTTCGTAGCATATATTCATAGTGACTTTTTTTCACAAGTTTATTATTACTTTTTTCAGGATGTCATATACTGTATATACATGCAACGATTTTCAAAACAGGTATTTTATAGAGAACACGTCAATTTATCGGCACGGCTATCGAAAAATCAAACAATGCAATTACTTGCGAGATCATGGGTGGAACATACCTGAAGCATATTTATTTCAATCAATTCTACGCACACTACCTCAAAGTTGGGATGAAGCAGTTGAAAGGGTTTTCATAAAACACAATCCAAGTAATGCGATGCAGTTAGTAGAGTTTTTAGAACTCGAAGAAAGACAAATTCATCCTTTGTGGATAGAACTGAAGAGGACAAGGATGCGTTCAGACTCTATTGTGAGAAAACATATGCATAACAAAGTTAACATCTATTATCGGCTTAGGAGAGAAGGCATACGTCCTAATATGTTTAGTGTCAGAAATGCAATTATCAACACACTTCCGCAGACATGGCCAATAAAAACTTTACGTGAAATGATGAAGTATGAAACTTATGACATGGTTGAATTATCAAAACTTTTAGAATATGTTGAAAAGGTATAACTTATATTATATTTTTTTATATTATTTCCTTACTCTTGTATTAACATATGAACTAATGCATAAATATAAAAATGCAGAAAATGGCGTCCGAGAATACAATTACATCATCCAGGCCAGAAAGTTCAAGTCATGATGAACATTCTTCCATTGATTCTCGTGCTCACGTTTCCCTTAACCTATATGGTTTGCCAATAGGTGGCAAGAATCCTTTTAAAGCTCGAGCCTTGTCTTTGTTAAAATCTTGTATTGGCTTAAAATATGAGAGTTGGGATACGATTGAGCAAGTAAAAAAGGACGACTTGTGGAATACGCTCATGAAAGAGTTCAATCTTTCGGCCGACCAGAAGGAGGGGTGCATGAAAGCCATTGGTATTCAATTGAAGACTTTTAGAAGTAACCTCCGCTCGACTTATTTTAAGGGATTGGACAGTGATGGGATAAAGGCCCTGAAGGATCAAGTACCGGAGAAAGAGCATATCCCTGTTCGTGAGTGGAATGAATTCGTCTCGCGTGAAGCATCTGAGGCAAAATTGAAACAATGACACCAAGGACGGGTGAACAGGGCTAAAAAGACCGACGTCCATTGTCTTGGTCGGATGTCGTATGCTGAGAAAATCGAGGAGATGGTATAAACCCTTTGTTATTTTAATGTGTATATATATTATATGTCTTGCTCAAATAGTTAATGGAAAATTAATTTATAGGTGCTTAACAATAAACGACCTGTTGATCGTTCGGAAGTGTATCTCGAAAGTCGTAGGCGGAAAACTGGGGAGTTTCACCCAAAGGTAGCTGGTGATATGGTGAGTTTCGTAATCTCAGTTGTAATAATTAAATTCCTTCAAGTTTCGTTGTTCAATGGTTTTAATCGATTCATAAATAATTTTGCAGCAAAAATTGAGTGAGCTGAGAAGTAGCCAAGGTTCTTCAAGCCAAAACAGTATTGATACAGATGCATTGACTGCCTTTAGAGGAAAAGATACTAGGGGGGCGACTCGTGGTGTTGGACCCGTGTCCAAAAGTAAACTTAAGGCAATTGCTCCTATAGTATCACAGTTGACTAGAGCAAAGACACGAGAAGAAAAACATGATGAGGATATGGCATTTCTCAAATCATCCGTTACCATGCTTTTAAGTGCTTTTGAATCGAATGGATTGAAAATACCAAATCCAAGTCCTCGCAATTATAGTCCTGTCCCACATCCAAGTCCTCGTAATTACACTCCAGTTCCGCATTCAAGTCCCCATGATTACACTCCAGTTCCGCATTCAAGTCCCCATGATTACATTCCTACCCCCCGTCAACTGAGCCAAACTTTGGAGATTCAACTGAGCCAAACATTGGAGATTTAACTGATCCTCCACATGATCCATATGTCGATTTATTAGATTTTTCAAATCAGAGAAAGATTGCAAGTGGACAAGTTGTTGCTTCAGCTGCTACTGGAACGGTGGTGCATGGCCATCAATTGCTGATATTTGAACGTAAGGTTTACGTTAATAGTGTTGAGCCAGGAGAAGAGAATCATCCGTTGTATCGTCGAAGTCATGGGGCGGACACTATTAAGGATGTCGAGAAATCTTGGGTGGTTTGGCCATTGCTTTGTCTTATCCTTAAGTGATCCAGAGTAATTTGTCTTGAGAAATTTGAACAAATTGTCAAAGTGAACAATTAGTAGTGTTTGAACTCTATTTTGAATATTAGTAATCTGTTTTGAATCAATTAGTAATCTGTTTTGAATGTATCCAGTGTCTATCCAGTGTCTATCTGTTTTGAATCAATTAGTAATCAATTAGCAATATTCTTCTATATGCATATTGCAGTGCGTGGGCTTTGATTATACATAGATGTAACTCTATGTATAATCATAGATATTGTTGCCAAATAATTATCTCACAGGGACAATTCCATCTGAGCTTGGAAACTGCAAGAACTTGAAGACAATTGATCTTAGTTTCAACAATCTTACAGGTTCAATTCCCATGGAAATTTGGAACCTACCGTATATTTCAGACGTGATTATTTGGGCAAATAGCCTCACTGGTGAAATCCCAGAGGGGATTTGTGTTAGAGGAGGAAATCTTCAGACGCTGATTCTCAACAACAATCTTATTACTGGAACCATCCCACAGTCCATTGTAAACTGTACGAATATGATTTGGATTTCGCTCTCCAGCAACCGTCTTACAGGTGAGATCCCTGCTGGTATTGGTAGTCTCTGTAACCTTGCTATCCTGCAGTTGGGTAACAATTCACTTACTGGAACAATCCCAAAAGGGCTAGGTAAAAGCACGAGCCTAATTTGGCTCGATTTGAATAGCAATCTCCTTATCGGTCCTGTACCTACAGAGATTGCTAATGAATCTGGGCTTGTTACCCCTGGGCCTGTTTCGGGTAAGCAGTTTGCATTCGTGAGAAATGAGGGTGGGACATCGTGCAGAGGTGCAGGAGGGCTAATTGAATTTGAAGGCATGCGGGCTGAAAATCTTGCTAATTTTCCTATGGTGCACTCTTGTCCAACAACGAGGATTTACTCGGGGGTGACGGTCTACACATTCACGAACAATGGCAGCATGATTTATCTTGATCTGTCCTATAATTTTTTATCAGGAACCATACCCGACAACTTTGGTTCGATGAGCTTTTTACAAGTCTTGAATTTGGGACACAACAATCTTACTGGAAATATTCCCTACAGCTTTGGAGGTCTCAAAGCTATTGGTGTTCTTGATCTTTCTCACAATAATCTCCAGGGATTCATCCCGGGTTCATTAGGGAGTCTCTCATTTCTCAGTGACCTTGACGTGTCAAACAACAATCTTGACGGGTCAATCCCTTCAGGTGGCCAGTTGACTACATTCCCATCTTCCAGATACGAGAACAATTCGGGCCTTTGCGGGCTTCCCTTGCCTCATTGCGGCTCTGGAAATGGGCGCCGTCTGCTAAACTCTAGTCACGGAGGTAGGAAACGGTCGGTGGTAGCAGGGGTATTCATTGGCATTGCTATATCTCTCTTTTGCGTTCTCATTCTCACATTTTCTCTTTACAAAATGAAGAAATACCAGCACGAGGAAGAGAAAAGAGACAAATACATCGAAAGCCTTCCAACGTCAGGCAGCAGCAACTGGAAATTCTCCAGTGTTCCTGAGCCTCTCAGCATCAATGTCGCCGCATTCGAAAATCCTCTGATAAAGTTAACTTTTTCTCATCTGCTCGAGGCCACCAATGGGTTCAGCACCGACAGCCTAATCGGGTCTGGTGGGTTTGGTGAGGTCTACAAGGCCCAACTGAAAGACGGCTGTGTCGTTGCTATAAAAAAGCTCATCCATGTTACGGGCCAAGGAGATAGAGAATTTATGGCAGAAATGGAAACTATAGGAAAGATCAAACATCGAAATTTGGTCCCCTTGCTCGGTTACTGCAAGATTGGAGAGGAGAGGCTTCTTGTGTATGAATACATGAAATGGGGAAGTCTTGAGACTGTTCTTCATGACAGGCCCAGAGGAGGAGGAGCGGGTTCAAACCTCGAATGGGCTGCTAGAAAAAAGATTGCTATTGGATCTGCAAGGGGACTTGCATTTCTTCACCACAGCTGCATACCTCACATTATTCACCGTGATATGAAGTCCAGCAATGTCCTCCTAGACGAAAATTTCGAGGCCAGGGTATCGGATTTTGGAATGGCAAGGCTCGTGAATGCTCTTGATTGTCAATTGAATATATACACAGTTATAACCAATCAACATATAAGAAACTATGAATAAGATGTTACTTTTCTACATCTCGAACCAATTTAAATATATATATATATATATATATATATATATTATGACGGTAAATAGTGAAACCATTGGAAACTACTTGTTTCGTATATTCATATCTAAGACTGTTTGGTAATTTTTATATTTTGAAAACAATAATTTATTTCTACCAAATGAATGCATACATTTCCTCATTTCCTACTTCCCGTTAAGTACATTACACCCCCCCCCCCCATCTTTTAAATGCTTCTGTTTTACAATGATTTTTGTATTCAAGTAAAATGGATGGTTTTTGGTTCAAGTTGTGCTATCGTTTTTAATTATCAATTCACATGTCTTATTTCAGGTGAAGGAGTAGGTAACATATAAGTGAAGCTATCATTTAACGACGAGAAAAGGTAAGATGATGGTAATGAAATTCATATATGTTTACCCAACTTTGGGGAAGTTGTTTGTTTGTATCATTCCTATCATATCCACTAACACCCCTTATATAGATTACTTTGTAGATATTTGGGGAAGTGGTTGAAATGAGGTCCAATATGGACCTCGAGTATTGTAGTATTGCTGTTGTGGAGTATTTTTATTTTTTTGAACAAGGTGGGTAGGCCTATAAATAAAGGGAACTCTGCCCAAATTTTTTAAAATTAGAACAAAAATATTGTACATTTATTTAGATGTACCTTTTTTTGTAATTTTAATGTAAACGAATATTATTGCCATGGATTTGGGTTGTTTATTGATTATAGTGCCAACCGAGTATGAATATAGTAATATGTACTGTGAGTCAACCGAGTATGATATTTTTTATTTCACTTTGTTGTCGGGTAACGATTTTTTTTTGCAATTTCCGTCGTGCCTTCAGGCACGGGCATAAGCTAGTATATATATATATATATATATATATATATATATATATATATATATATATATATACATATATATATATATTAATCACATTTTATTATTTGCAGGCATACACATGGCATACCCGGCATACGTAGTATTCAAAGGCCTAAATCCAGGTGTTTACACTTCGTGGCAAGCAACACAAGCACAAGTTAATGGATACCGAGGCGCCGTATTCAAAAAATTTGAGTCCATTGAACTTGCTCAACAGGCATACTCCGAGTACACGAGGGGGGATGTCACCGCATCAATACCCCCCACGGCTGATATACCTAGACTTCACTAATCGTATCCACTGCGTGGTGACTCCTGGTCTAGATTTAGAATGATTTGTTACATGTTCATGACATTCCATGTCATCGAAGTGTTGTGTCGTTATTTTTTTTAATTTATTTTTTATTCTATGTTCATTTTGTACTTGACGCCCACTTAGGGGTTGTTTGATGTTAAATTAAGTTTAAACAAGTTTTATGTGTACTGGATATTTGGAATATGAGAAATATAAATGAAATGTTGTCAAAAATTTTAGACTTGTGATCATGATATTTATTTTACTTTCATTATTTCATCATTTTGTGAAAATATAAAGATATTTGTAATACCTTTTACAACATTTAACAAATATATGATTAGTAACTGCTGTCAGCAGTCATAAATAGCAGTTACAAATATATGATTAGTAACTGCTGTCAGCAGTCACAAATAGTAGTTACAAATATATGATTAGTAACTGCTGTCAGCAGTCACAAATATAACATTCGTAACTGCTCACAACAGTTACGAATGTTATATTTGTGACTGCTGACAGCAGTTACGAATAGCAGTTACAAATTGGGGTCACCAGTCATAACTCCATAGGGGTTATAAAAAATTGTGACTGCTGTTAGGAGTCATAAATTTTCTTTTGTCACCCCCTAAATTATGACGGTAAATAGCAGTTATAAAGGTCATTTGTGAGTGCTAACAGCACTCACAAATCTCCCTTTTTGGTGTAGTGTCCAGATGAGTAAACGATCTTCTTGAAGGTTTAAAGATTCACACACATATATGGGATCGGTTTTGTGAATCAAAAAGGTTTAGAAAACCTTAAAAGGTGAAGTCTTATTCTGTGTAGATTTCGCAGAATATTGAGATTGCAGAAAGACTTAAAAAATCGTGTAGAAGGAGATCAGATATTTATACAAAAATTGAGGCGGTGTCTCGTTCGAACGAGATAGCATGTCGCTCGAACGAAGGACATAAGTCGTTCGAACGATATTGCGCGACATGATATCTCGCGCGAACGACTTGCAAAGTCGCTCGATCGATCTCGTCGATCGAGGCCATTCGCTTCTACACTTAGAAAAATTATGCTTTTAATAAAAAATTAATCCATAATTCAAAAATAATTTTCAAAAACAATTCCCAAATATTTATGCAAATATTTAGAGTTCCAATAAAATATTTTACTGATAAGGCGTAGTGGAGTAGTGGGAATGAGCTGATCAGCACGTTGCATGTAGCATTATGCACGTGAAGAAAGTGGATGCATCGAATTCGGATACGGGCCGTCGAGGATGATCGTGTTGACGTGCCGAATGTAGCGGTATCAGACATATAAACTGTGATATAGGAGAAAACAGAAAATTCCTAGAATCTACCCCGGACATTTATAAAATTATGTCCTTACAGTATAAAATGGTTGCATGGGTCGACGAGTTATTTAGAATGCGTCTAGTTTCGACAGTTAATTGAACCAAGGGTTGTCACGCCCCTAAATCCGCATAAAAGCCTAATATGATTTTGGCGTCAACAAATGTCCCAAAATTGCGCACGAAAGGTCGTAAGCACGGGACATATATGATATGCCCCGTCAAATATCCTAGGCATAATAACTAGGACAACACACCCGAAATAAACCCATAAGCACTATCACCAGGCAAAGCAATGCGTTAACCCGAGTGAGTTCCATCCAAACACAATCTAATTTAATTTACCTAGAAAGCATGTTAAAAACGCGATAAATAAAGCGAGTAAATAAACGCGATAAATCTATACTAGAAAGCGTGTAAAGAAAGCATGTAAATCTAATTAACAAAGCTAGTAAATTACATTACAAAGCAAGAAATAAGGAAATACAAACTATATTAAAGGAAGAGGATGATGAATAATGTAACTTACAACCCAATTGGGTGTCAAACCAAGAAGAATCAAAGACAAACTCTTCAAAACCCTCAAACCCTAAGCTACCACTCTCTAAAATCTATTCTAAATCTAAGTATATCTGATTATTACAACAAAAACCTATTTATAGTAAGTGGGAAAAAGTAAAGGAAAAAGGAAAGAAAGAGGAAAGAGCACAAAATATCTGGCACCACCGGTCGACCGGTCCCTTAGGCAAAAGCCTACTGTCTCCTTCCCCCGGTAAAATGTGAAACCGCGGTCGATCGGCCTCCTGGGCGCGGTCGACCGGTACTCTGTTTTCAGAAATCCTTTGGTCATCACAAGGAAGAAAAGGTTGATTACGGAAATGGCTATAACTTCACCGTTCGAACTCAGAATCGTGCACCGTTTGTGGCCACGCGAAGTTTCTCGACGAACTACGCATCTGTGGAAATTCCATGATCCAAAGATGAAATGTGGATTGACTAAAATTCCCTTAAAGTAGCGTTCAGCGACGAAACTTCTTCGAAATGCAACGGATCCTCACTTTTAGCATTCCAATACCTACAAAAGCACAATTAACCCCTGCAAAACATGTATCTATCCAAATCCAAGGTTTTCTAGTTAATGAGCATAAATATATGCATTTAGGATCGTAAAAGCGCTAAAATGCATAAAGAAATAGGGGAGAAATATGCAATATTTGATACGAGTCACACACCCTAACTTAAACATTGCTAGTCCCTAGTAATGAAACAAATAAAACCAGACCACAGAAGGCGGTACGCGACATATATATGCATCGAAATATAAATGCCACTTTTGTAGGGAGCACGATTGCATTTAGCATATGCAATAAGCTGTTAAACCCCTAGGTTACCCTAGTGGACGAGCGTCGTCTCGTGAGGGTTTTTAGAGATGATACCCACAAACATCACATGGTTTCCTCAAAATATGCCCAAATCAACATGCGACAAGCGCAAAAACAACGAAAATAATTTCATACGCATTATTAGCACATTGAATGAATTCAAACAAAAGTCCAAATCATTAACATTATAGAATGCACCTCATAGAATTGAAACCTTAAAATGTGGGAGGGGAGTGAGCACATGCAAAGTATGATTTGGTAAAAAACTTATATAAACCGGATACTAAATAAAGCAAGCATAAATTCAATCCTCACGGGCATTACACTCATCAAGTGAATTCACTCAAAGCAGGGAGGTAACACACGGAACATGCGGGCATAAAGAGTAAATGTAAATGGAAACTAGGCCGCACATATGTCACAAATGAAGAACGCTATATATAAACTGAAAAATGTAATCTCAATGAAAGGATACCGCACACTAAAAGAGGCGAAATGCATTTTCACAGATTATCAAAACTATTATGACTTTTAAATTACATCAACTTAAGATCACATAGGACTTGTATAGGGTTATAATGTAGGTTTGTCTAGGGTATGAAACGAATGGATGTTGTAAGGACATAAATTTCCAATTGAGTCCCTGTATTGTTTTGACTTAATTTCGTGAACAAAACCGTGTTTGAAATATGTCATAGGGAGAATTTTATTTTGTCACGTTCCCACTTGGTCTATGACGTATTAAAGAAATTGAAGACGTTGCGGAAAAGCTTAAAAGAATTAAATAATGTCGAAGTTTAATTGGTGCAAGTTTAATCGTCTTCAAAGTTGATTTCATTCCGAGATCACTAAGGTATGAATGTGTATGATTAATGGTGCTCGAAATTATTTTATACAAGATAAAGATATAATTTTTATAAAGAAAAATGTTTTTTAAACGTTTTAAAAAGTGTTTTAAAGGTTTACACTATGGTTTATGATGATAAGCTCGTAAAAGAGTTTGACATTTTTAGATCTCTCATTGGAAGAGACGTTTTAATCAAAAAGTCAAACTTTCGCGCTGCCGTTCAAACGACATCCAATCTCGTTCGAACGAGATGGGATGTCGCTCGAACGAATTCCTCTACTCGTTCGAACGACACGTTTTTTTAGGCGGCGTTTAAATCCTATTTAAACTGTGTTTTCATCATAATTTCGGTAGTGTGCTTTCTGGAAAACAGTTTTACGAACCAGAACATTGTTTGCACATGTTTTCTAAGGTTTATAAGTCTTAAACACATCCCTAGAGTTTGCAAAGATCCGAGTTATCATTCTTATATGTTTAAGTGATCTTGCTGCACCAAAGTTGTTTGTTCTACACATTGAACATCAAAGGGTTTTGAGGTGAAGAAGCAACGGACATCGTGTTCAACATCGTAGATGAATCAAAACCATATCAATGGACACCGAGATATACGTGGACGCGTGTGTTATGGACAGGTATCGTGGAAGACGGATTTTCTGCATGGGCACTATTGAAGAACGGTTGAAGATTAGAAGGAGCGTTAAGACCCGTGGGGATCGAGTCTTAGTGTAAGACTAATCTGTCTTTGTAAAACCATTATTCATAGTGATTGTCTGGCTTGGGCCGTTCGAGGTTATTTTCTCATTTTTGGGTTTTTTCCTCGTACATCCGGCGTTGTGAGTATTCTTTACTTTACTTTACTTGCTTTAATCACTAGATGCATGTTTAGGATTAATCAAGATAAAATTTGTTTAAAGTAAGAATTGGGTTTTCACAACTTGGTTTGTTGCTTAATTAAAAGTTGGATCTTTTTTGAAGAAAAATTGGTTTTGTTTTAAACACACATATCGGGCCACTCACACTTTCAAATTGGTATCACAGCTAGAAAATATTTTTTATTTGTTTTGTGATCCCGTGTGTTTTCAAAGATGAATTCTGTATATAATGAATTTTCTCGAACTCCTATTTTTGATGGAACTAATTACACTTATTGGAAGATGAGAATGAGATGTGCTTTAAAATCTACTGACGTGTTTGGCTTGCAGTTGAGAAAGGTTGGACACCCCCTGTCACTATTGTAGGTGAGGTCACTAGTTTAAAGCATGTTGAGTCATGGATCGAAACTGAACAAAGACTTGCACAATATAATTCTAAGGGTCTGCACATTATTTCTTCACATGTCACACAGAATAATATAATAGAATTATGACTTGTGAAACATCAAAAGAGTCTTGGGATATTTTGGCACTCACTCACGAGGGCACTAACACGGTTAGGGCGTCAAAACTTAAAAATCTCACTACACAGTTTGAGACTATTAGGATGTTAAAGAGTGAGACCTTTGATAAGTTTTATGCTAGGTTGTCCAAATTTGTCAACTCATCGTTTAACCTAAGTGAGAAAATTCCCGATAACCGTGTCATTAAGAAAATCCTTAGTTCGTTTCCTAGTAGGTTTGATGCGAAAGTGACCATTTTAAACTCCTTGGGTAGGTTAGAGTCGACGAAACTAGAAGATATCGTAGGTGACTAACAAACCTATGAAATCGACATGATTACCTCCAAGAAAGTGTCTAAGAAAGAAAAGGGTATTGCTTTGAAAACCCGGAAGGAGGAAATTAAAGTTTGAGATTCCGATTTCGATTCTAATTTTGAGGATGTAGCTTTGTTGGCAAAGAAATTTAAAATTTTTATTAAGTTTCAAAAGCAATCGAAAGATGTCAAGAAATTTGAAAAATTCAAGAACAACAAACTAGATCCCACCTCTAAGGATAAGTTTGAAAAGCCTAAGAGAGATGAGTCGGATAAGTGTTTTGGGTGTGAGGGGTACTGTCACAAGGTTAAGGAATGTCCCACTAGACTTAAGAAAGAGGGCAAGCAACCCATTGTCTATAATGAAACCTTAAGTGATAGTGATCCGGAAGAGGGAGAGAGTCCCCCTATTGATCATAACTTTGTTGCGTTTATGGCATGTCATGTGAGCGACGACGATTCTCATGTACATGACACTTCCGAGGAAGTTTTGAGTGTATCCCATGTTAGTGAGGGTGAAGAGAGTGGCGAGGAGGAGGTAGATGTGAAAGATTTGCAAAATGCATTTAATGAGTTGTATGACGAAACGGTGAAGGTGAAAAAGGCTAACTCAAAATTACAATATAAGTTGAATGAGCGTGCCATAGAAAATAATGATAGTTTGAGTGAGGATCTTAGGGAACGAGAGAAGAAGTTTAGGGAGAAACTAAAGTTTGTGGAGAAAGAGATAATCTCCATGGTTTGATGGAGTCCTTGAAAAAGAGATTTTAGAGTTTGAGGAGTCTAGGCGTTTGCTCGAGTGTAGGATTCATGAGTTGGAGGAGAGATTGAGAGACTCGTTTAGAGTCAAGTTTGATTTGAAAGCTAGGTCGGAGAAGTTAGATAAGATCCTTGGCACCGTCCAAATTAAGGGAGATATGGGAGGTATAGGTTTTGATGAGAGAGTTGTTCCCATTCCCCCCGCACGTGTGAGAAACACTAGGATGGTTAGAAAAGGTCCACATATAGGTAATCATTCCCACCACATCTACACTTGCACGCTTTGTGGTAGGAAAGGTCACCTTAGGCGTTATTGTTACGACCTTAGACAAGCTCCTAGGAAGTTTAGGAATAAAGTTTCCCCGGTTTCCAAAAACCCCATGCGTCATTTTACGCCTACTTGGGTTAGGAAATCGGATTTAGTGGCTTTAGGAATTAAACTTCATGATTATCGTTTGGGTGCACTTGATTCTTCCCATGATAAATCTAAAGGATGATAGTGTTGGCCATATTTGTCATATGCTAGTTTGCTTCATGATATATTCATTGCTAGTATTATGACATGTGTATCATTTTGTATTATAGTTTTCATTTGTTTGAGTCCTATTTGAAAAATACAAAAAGATTTTTTTTTTAGAAAACTTTTGAAAATCCAAAAAGATTTTGCTTTTATTTGAGTCAAAATATGAAAAGCCAAAAAGATGTTCGGTTTTTGTTTTTGAGTTTACATGTTTGATGTGGCATATTGGTGTGCTTGGACCCCCCCATCGTTTCATATACATGTGGCTAGGACATTTGGTCATTATTATCGATGCTTAGAATGATCTTAACCATTGTTTATATGGGGTTGTTTCGAAGTTGATATGCATTTTGATTCGACTTTGTATATATGCCAACATGCACACATGCACGAGTTTATATGGATGTTTGACTTCTCTTGCATATTTGAATTTGGTGAGGCGTTCTTATCTCAATCTTGTCATCTATGCGTCAGTAAACTTAAGGAGAAGTGTGCATGTAATAACCGTTTACCATGAGGATTTGAATTGAAAAAATGATGAGTGATTCACGGGAAAGGGCTGCGAGAGTTCAAAATTAACTCGTCGTGAAAGCCACCGTTCAAAAGAGCCCAAAAGAAAATGCTATATGTTATGAAAAGGGACAAATATTATTGATGTAAAAAATTAGATCATATCTAATTATTCAATCACAGATAAATAAATGAGACAAAGAATTTTTAAAGTGGTTCAGCCTTATAAGAATGGCCTACGTCCACTGTTATGTTATTGCTGAGTGTTTGGTAATTCTCGATTACAAGTTCTATCAAGAAATTTTAGTCCTTTTTCAATGAGGATTGTACAATGTATTTATAGCCCTGGGGCTGTAATGTGAAAGGGTAATACATTAAATGATGTACATATGAAAGGGTGATACATTCATTGCTTCTTAAGCGTATGCGTCTGAATGATAAGCATTTAATGATCAGTCAGACTGTTGGTTATCCATCTATTAATGCTTTGTTCAAGGAGCAGCTCGGACCGCCTGAGTTTCTCGGACCGCCTAAGCTTCTCGGTGCTCAAGAGTTCCTCGGAGAGTTCTCGTTCCTCGGAGCATATGAGTTCCTCGGGGAAACAGTGTTCCTCATTGTAGTATGGTTCCTCGGAGCGTGTGAGTTCCTCGGAAGTGTTTGTTGTTGCCACGTAGACTGCCACGTGTCTTCACTTTATTGATCCATGTCAGCAGACTAAATTTGGTATCAACAGAAGCCCCCAATGTTTCATAGTTCGAAATTTGAGGAGTATGGAACATTCTTTCTCGAAATATGATAGCTTTAAATAGTCCTCCTGATTTTTAGGAGTGTTTCCCTTGTATTTATTTCTCTTTCCAAATTCGTAGAATCAGGCTTTTCTGAATTTTCACAACCGCCTCGATCTCTGCGTACTTTTTATCCTTTTAGCCGCCGATAGCGTAATCGTTTCTTCTCGCTTCGATTGCCGCGCCCCTTTTGTTCCTCTAGTCGCCGGTAGCGTAATTGTTTCTTTTTGTAATGATTACTTTACCATTTCCCAAGGCAAGGTATTTAAACTTCACAGACACTCCCATCGTCTTCTACCTTTTCAAATTTGTATTTTCGAGTTTTCCATCGTCTCTTTCTCTCCTGTGTATTCATCTCTTCCATCGTCCGTTGTCATCAGATCCACTCTATTTCTGTAAGATTTTCTTCCTTCTTCTTCATTTCTTTTATTCATCATGGTTTACCCTGTTGAATCTCTTGATAAGTTCCGCTCTGATTTTTCTATTCCCTCCTGGATTGTTCTGGAAGAGCTTTCTGAGCCTTCTGATTATTTCCGCTTGGCTGAGGGACATTGGTTCCCCAGTCTCTTTATTGCTGAGTGTGGATTTTCTTTTCCACCCAATCCCTTATGTCTGGAATTTTGTCAATACTTTGACGTTGTTCCTGCAAGAATAGCCCCCAATACATGGAGAATAGTTAATGGGGTGCATAGGTTAAATCAAATCCATGGAACTCGCATAGGGATTCCAGAAATCATGTTTTGCTATAGATGGGCAGTTGGTGATAACACCTTTTATTTAAAAACTAGATTTTTGAATAGGGCCTTAGTAGTCAATCTCCCGGATGCCAATAGGGATTATTTTGAGCACGGGGTTGTCATAAAAAATTGGTAACATGCTCCTTTATCCGGAGATGAAGTTTATCAGGGTCCCAGATGCCCTCCCTATGGCAATGGGATAGGTTATTTTTATTTCATTTTACTTATTTTGAAATCATGCTTCTTTTGTGTTTGATAAAATGTGCCACTGATATTTCAATGTTTATTTATTTGCAGTTGATAGCAAAAGAAAGTGCCCAAAAGAAGAAGATGTTAATATAAGGCACTTGAAACTTATCTGGAGTCTGCATCAATCTGTTGCCGACGAGCATATTAGGTTGGCCTCATATCTGCTGCAATACAAGAGCTACACCACCTCTTTTATTGATCATCCAGTAATAAGTGAATCAGAGCCAGTACCAGCTTCCACCAGTTCTTCGCCTGAATCACACATTCCTTTAAGTGAAAGGATGAAGAAGAGAAGACCTCCCACCCTTTTTGAGAAGCCTTCCTCTGGTGCTGGAGAGGCAAAAATAAGTAAGGTTGATGTCCCAGAAGGGACAAAGAAGACTGATGCGCCTTCCTCGGTTGCTGCTGTTGTGAAGGTTATTGAGAAGCCCGCAGTGGCTCCGAGCAGGTCTGCTGCTCCTGGAGAGGTGATTGTAATATCACTGACCAAGGGTTCTTCCTTGGTTGAATCTGTTCCTGTTCCCCCGAGGAGGCTGAAGAAGAGCTCCTCGATCAATTTGGCTGACACCATCAATCAGTCCCAGTTACTGGAATCGGTGTTCCAACTTTTGTTCCCCCGAGCTCTGCCATGAGATCGATAAAGTCCTGGATCATTCCCGAGGTCCAAGGTACTAAAGAAAACCTTACTCGGGACATGGTCACCTCGTTAGCTGCTCGCCACCTTGCTTCTGTAAGAGTTCTTACTTTGAACTTTTCATATTTCCCTTGTCATTTCTGTTTCTGACTTGCTTTCTTTTTCTTTTCACAGTTGACGAGCTGCTTTAATATAATTATGAAGACGAGGCGATTAAAGCTTCATGCTCCTCGTCTAGTGTGGAGGGAGCTCTGGAGGAAGCTATTAAGTCTCTAGAGGATTCTCGCCAGACATATGCTACTGACAAGGTTGTTTGGGAGAAGAAGCTTGCCTCCACCGAGCAGGAAAAAGCTCAAGCTGTTGAAGTCTCCAAAGAGTTGGAGAAGAGAATAAAGGACTTGGAGCGGAAAAATAAAGAGCTCGACGAGAAGCTCAAGAATGCTGGAGAGCTAGAGAATAAGCTCAAGGTTGCTGAAGAGGAGTTATCTCATCTTCGGGAGGTAAATCGGCAGAAGGAGGAGACTGAGAGAAAACTGAAAGCTGCTGATGACCTACTGTCCAAGAAGCTTTCCTCGGAAAAGTTAAAAAGGAAAATGGCTGTGAAGAAGTCCTTCAGCGCTGGCTAGGACAAGGGGTGGAATAAGGGATTGGTTGCCATGGTATCGCAAGTGGACTATGGCAGCCTCAAATACTTTAGGGATGGATGGGTTGCTGCTCTTCAGGAGATGAATGTGGATGAAAATTTCGAACTCTTTCAGTAACACATCCCTGGTCCCCCTCCAACTCCTGAAGACTTGGAAGAGGACGAGGCTGCCTCCGAAGAGTCTTCTATGGTGATGGGAGATCATCCTCCAGCCATCCAGCCTGCTGTCGAGGAACTTCAGCAAATCGTTACTTCTTCCGAACAACAGCTGGCGCTCCCCGAGCAACTTTCTACTCCTTCCGAGCAACTACTTCCTCGTCCCAGCCTCCCGAGAAGGTTTTGGGAGACAAGGAAAAGGTGTAGAGTTGTTCGGGTTTATCTTTATATTTTGCTTTTGTCAATTATAACCATGAATATGTAACTCTGAAATCTTGTACTTCTGACCTTTATGATATAATAACACTTGAACTTGTGTTTATTCATACTGTTGGCTCTTCTTCATACTCTGTCTTGATTCTTATTGATTATTGCTTCTTCTTTCTCTGCTAGTTTCTGGCCAGGATGGAATTACTATCTTTCCATGATACAAAGCTACTGCGATAATGTAATGAATACTTTAAGGCTGGTCACACAGACCTGAGTGCAGCACAAGTCGTCGACATCCTCGGCCAAGATGCTTCAGAATAGGCAGTTGAAGCATATCAATATCTGAAGTGTCTACTTGATGGAGAAGTGGCCAATAATGTGGCCTATTATGATATGATCGAGGATCTCCAAGGCACCCTCGAAGACCTTCAGCTACAATACAAAGAATCCACTGCCCTGTTGTATGAGGGGTACGAGAAGAAGTACCAGCAGATCATTGCCGACAAGGGCTATGAGAAGCTTTTTGCTAGGTACGATGTAAGGGAGAGAACCTTGAGGGGTGAGGTCGAGGAATGCAGATAAATAGCCGAGTTGCTGGAGCAAGAAAACAACAACCTGCAAAGGGAGCTGTCAGAGTTGAAGTCTGCGGCTTCCACTTCAAAAGCCTTGATCCCAGTGACTGATGAGGGATTTTCGTTCTTGGAGGTCGAGAATGCCAACTTGAGGGACGAGTTGGAAACCTTGAAAAGGTCTGGCTCTTCTTCTTCTTCTTCTTCTTCTTCTTCTTCTTCTTCTCGGGGACGAGCAAGAGCTCCTCGGGGATGAGCAAGAGCAGCTCGAATTCCTATCGAGGAACAGAGGACTCAGTCTGCCTTAGAGAACCAAGCCTTCCAATTAATGGCGAAGAACCAGGCATTGGCTGAAATGTCAAAGAAGATCAGGGACCTGGAAGAGCAGCTTTCCACGCAGAAGTCTACCTTGGAGAATAAAGAGATCTTCATAAAAAATCTCCACGAGCAGTTGGACAGACTAACATATCAATTCCATAAACAGCCCAGGGAGTTCTGGATGGCTGGATACAACGAAGCGCTATACCACTTGGACGATCGTATCCAGAATGCCAATAATGAGGGCTACAAGCAAGGCTGGTTCAATGCCTTAGGTTTGCTGCAGCTCGAACAGGGTCATTACCTGTGGGACTATCATGATCCTGGGCTGCTTGACCTACCCGTGTCACCCTTCAAACTTGATATGAGCTGGATCCCTGCTCGGGCCATTCCTCGATGCTTAATTTCAAAGTATCTCGGCGACTACAATCTCCATTCAAATATTGAAGTATCTCGTCCCGAGCACCTTCTAGATCGACCATCCGTGATGAATATCAGGATGTTGAAAGATTTAAACTTTATAAATTCTCCCCTGGATTTAAATGATTCGCCTGCTGGTGAGGAACCTGTGTCAAAAGCAGAGGGGAAAAGACCAGTAGAGTAGGAATTTTGATGTAATAGTTAGTATACATTTCAATATCAATGTACTTTTCATTTCATTATCAATGTAATTTGTTTTGGATTTAATGAAAGACTTTCATTTCTATTTTCTATTGTCTTATAACACTTTATATTTGTGCATGTGTATCTGATAAAAAGATAACAATATTGTGTAGTTTGTTGATCAACTTATTGTCGAGTAGTTTGAACTTGTGGTAGTCATTTGGCAAAAATAATATTTTGTTTCTCGACCAACTTAGTAATAATTAAAAAGTTACGAGTATCAAAAATGTTGCTCGATCACTTTAAATTTTACTTGTCGACCGACTACAGTTAGTGGGTTTTTATCCCCGACCAGCCATAGTTGGTATATTTTTCACTTAAATGTTTCCAACCAACCAAGGTCGATAAATTTTCCTTGTCGACCAACTACAGTTGGTGGGTTTTTATCCCCGACCGGCCATAGTTAGTCTTTTTGAAATAATTTTACCTCCCGACCAACTCAAGTTGGCATTTCGAGAATATATTTACTTCCTAACCCACATAAGTTGGCATTTTTAGGAATACTTTTATTTCCCGAGAAACATATAGTCTTATTTCCCTTAGGAATACAAATTTTACTTCCGGGAGGAATACAAGTAGCTTTACTTCCCGGAGGAATACATGTAGCTTTACTTCCCGGAGGAATACAGGTAGCTTTACTTCCCGGAGGAATATTGGTAGCTTTACTTCCCAAAGGAATATAGGTAGCTTTACTTCCTGGAGGAATATTGGTAGCTTTACTTCCCGGAGGAATATAGGTTTCTCGACCAACCTTAGTTGGCGTTTTCGAGAAAAAATTTGAGTAGCCTGAGCTTTGCCAAGTAGTGTGTAGCACTAGTATTCCCCGAAAAACTTTCAATAAAAAGAAAGAATTCGGCAGAATATCTTCATTTTATTCATCATTGATGATATTTGCGCAGGTGCTCTGCGTTCCATGCATTCTTAAACTCCTCCCCTTCTAAAGTTGCTATTCGGTAAGTTCCTGGTCGAACAACTTCTGTAACTCGGTATGGTCCATGACAGTTTGCCTCCAGCTTATTGTGCTTTTGAATTACTTTCTTCAGCACATAATCTCCTTCTTTTAGGTCGCACTTCTTCACCCTCTTATTGTATAACAAAGATGTTCGCTGCTGGTAAGCAGCATTTCTAATGGCTACTTATTCTCTAACTTCCTAGAGCATGTCTAAATCCAATCTTCTCATTAAGTCGCTGACAGGGGAGTTGAAATTTAGTACCGTGTGTGTTGGGAGACCCAACTCGGCAGGTATAACAGCTTCACTTCCAAACGCCAGCATATATGGTGATTCTCCAGTTACTACTCGGGGAGTAGTTCGGTAAGCCCACGGTACTAACTGTAACTCGTTGATCCAGTTTGCTTTTGCATCATCCAGTCTTTTCTTCAAGCCATTTAGCAACGTTCTGTTTGTCACTTCAGTTTATCCATTGTTTTGAGGATGACCTGGTGCTGAGTGGATCTTCAAAATGTTTGATTGATGACAATAGGCAGCAAACTCCTCGTTATCAAATTGTGTTCCATGGTCTGTGATGAAGGCATGAGGAAGACCATATCGACAAATGATGTTCTTCCAAATGAATTTGTACACCTTGTCGTACGTCATATCGATCAGAGGTTCAGCTTCCACCCACTTAGTAAAATAATCCACTGCGACGATGAGGTATTTGAACCTTCCTCTAGTCGTTGGCAGTGGTCCAACCAAATCTATTCCCCACATGGCAAATGGCCAAGGGGAAGTGATTGGTGTCAACAATGCTTGTGGAGTTCTTTGAATGGAGGAAAAGCGCTGGCACTTGTCACATTTCTTGGCATAGGCTACACAATCAGCCCTCATTGTTGGCTAGTAATATCCCTGCGTCATCACCCTTTGCAAAAGCGTCTGACCTGCTACATGGGCTCTACAGGACCCTTCATGGATCTCTTCAATCAATTCTTTCACCTCGAAGGGATGTACACATCTCTGCAAACCTGCCATAATTCCTCGTCTATATAAAATACCGTTAGTTAATACATACCGAGCAACTTTAAACTTTAATTTCTTGGTTGCGAGCTTGTCAATTGGTAATTCTCCCTCCTCAATGTATGCCCTGATGGGATCCATCCAAGATGGTCCTAAATCAAGGGTGATAAAGTTCATCGCCAAATCTTCATCTATACTCCGACCAGCCAAAACTTCAATTGGGATTGTTCTTCGTAGCTCGGTACGAGTAGCTGATGCTAATCGAGCTAAGGCATCTGCTCTTGCATTCTCCATTCTTGGTATTCTGACCAGCTGAATCGCAGCAAATTCTGATACCAACTCCATCACCTTTGCATGGTATTTGATCATTAATTCTCCTTTGGCTGCATATATTCCCAACATTTGATTTACAATTAATTGAGAATCACTGAAGATAATAATTTGCTGTGCCTCCATAATTTTCGCCAAATTAAGACCTGCAATCATGGCCTCATACTCAGCTTCATTATTGGAAGCTTTGAATTGGAAACATAGGGCGTACTCCATGTCGACCTCATCCGGAGTGCTCAAAACTATCCCTGCCCCACTGCCTGTTGTGCAAGATGAGTCATCTACATATAGCCTCCATATAAGTAACTCGTCTTCAAACTTCTGATCTGACAGAGTTCCTCGGCGACATATTTGTTGCTTCCTTTCATCTTCCCCTGATATTTCTCGCTCTTTGTCGACCATCTTTTCTTGCCCATTTACCAACCGAAGTTGGTCTGAGCTTGAATTTGATAATCCTGTAACATCCACTTGCCCTTTTACCAACCGGAGTTGGTCTGAGCTTGTGTTTGTTGATCCTGTAACATCCACAGGTTGATCAGCGAGTAACTTTTTCTCCTTGGGGGTATCAGGATAGGTGAACTCTGCTATAAAATCCGCTACAGGTTGCCCTTTAAGCGATGATCTGGGTTCATAGATTATATCGTATTCACCGAGCTCTATTGCCCAGTACATCAATCTCCCTGATTTTTCTGGTTTATGAAGGGCTTGTCTTAACGGCATATCAGTATATACTACTATGGTATGAGCCTGGAAGTATGGCCTCATTCTCCTACTCGCCTCAATCAGCGCCAGTTCCAATTTTTCCAGCCTTGGATATCTGATTTCTGCTCCTCGAAAGGCCTTACTCGTATAGTAAATTAGTTTTTGCACTCCATTATCCACTCTGATCAACGCCGAGCAAACTTCATTCTCGGACACTGCAAGATATAAGTATAATTGTTCTCCCATCACTGGCCTGGATAACAGTGGAGGTGCTCCCAAGTATTTCTTCAAGTCTTGAAAAGCATTCTCACATTCATCATTCCACTCAAAAGTCTTTCGGAGTGTCTTGAAGAATGGGAGGCATCGATCAGTTGCTCGTGATACAAATATGTTGAGTGCTGCTACTCGTCCTGTAAGACTTTGCACCTCTTTCTTCGTCGTTGGAGATCGCAGCCCTAATAGAGCTTTGATCTTTTCAGTATTTGCTTCAATGCCTCGTTAGTTGACAATGTATTCGAGAAATATGCCTTCTCGTACTCCAAATATGCACTTCGTCGGGTTCAGCTTCATTTGATATTTATCTAGTTGGTCAAAAGTCTGACTTAAGTCAACTAGATGATCAGCATCTCTTTTGCTCTTCGTCAGCATATCGTCAACATAGACTTCCATATTGCAACTGATTTGTTCAGCAAAGACTCTGTTCATCAGCCTCTGATATGTCGCACCTGCATTTTTTAAACCAAAAGGCATAACATTATAACAATAAGTTCCCCTAGGGGTAAAGAAAGAAGTACTCTCCCTGTCTTCAGGTTTCATTTTAATCTGATTGTAGCCAGAATAAGCATCCATGAAACTCAGCAGCTCGTGTCTCGAGGTAGCATCGACTAGTTGATCAATTCCGGGCAGTGGAAAGTGATCCTTTGGGCATGCTTTGTTGAGGTCGGTGAAGTCTACACACATCCTCCATTTGTTGTTCTTCTTCTTTACCATCACCACATTGGCAAACCAGTCTGGATATTTAACATCTTCAATAAAACAAGCCTTCTGGAGCTTCTCGACTTCCTCCTGTATAGCTTGATTCTTCTCGGGACTGAATACTCTTCTTCTCTGCTTCACAGGCTTAATCTCCTTATTCACATTGAGTTTGTGACATAAGAAATTTGGGTCTATCCCAGGCATATCCTCATGACTCCACGCAAAAGTTTATTTTCTGCTTCTTAAGAAAGTTATCAATTCCTGTTTTAGTGAGGCTTCCAACGATGAACCTACTTGAGTAATTCGCTCAGGGTGCTCGTCGTCCAGAATGATGTTTTCAGTAGCTTCCACCACTTGACCCTTCACGAGTTGCGACTCATCTCTAGGATACAATGTTTTAATTTCGGCACCTTCATCCACTTGATAGGTAGTAGTCTTTATCCTTAATTCCTCCAGTTCTTCTTGCTCGGCGGATGAATAATAGCATTCCCGAGCTACTTTCTGATCACCTTTAACAACTCCTAGTCCAAAATTTGTTGGAAATTTCAGGCATTGATGCACCGTAGATGGTACAGCCTCGAACTTCTTCAATCCTACTCTTCCCAGGATGATATTGTATGATGACTGAACATTCTTATCCATCACGAAGAAGCGTATTCTTTCTGTTCGACAAGCAGGCCACGTACCATTGAATATATACAACTTGATCGTCCCAAGTGGAAAAACTTTCTCGCCAGCAAAACCGATGAGGGGTCTATGATAAGGCTCCAATTGAGATAGTTTTAGATTTAAACTATCGAAGCACGAGTAGAACATGATGTCTGCCGAGCTACCATTATCGACCAGTACTCTTGAAATTATAACCTCCTTCATTCTTATCTTGATCACCAGTGGGTCATCATGAGGATATAGAGCACCTGCAAGGTCATTCTTTGAGAACCCAATGACTAACTTATCTTTGTTCACCTTTCTCGGACGATCCTCCTCGGCTAAATTTATTCGTTGAATGAATGAGCAAGCTTGAGCCTCACAGAGGTAAGCTTTTCTCTCGGCAGTAAGGTCTCCTCCTCCTGCATCTCCACCTGTTATAACATTACAGTCAAATGACCCAAAGCGTATTGAAAATACATCTCGTTCTGGATGCCTTGGTCTCTTAGGAAGATCGGGGTTATCCTCGGGATCAACTTCATGGTTTCTCTTCTTGTTCTCCTCTGCTCGACGAGGAGATCTCAACCTCTCTCTTGTTCGGTCATTGTTTCTTCTTTCGCTTCCACGATCAACATACTTTGACAGTTTTCCTCGTCTGATGAGTGTTTCAATCTCATTCTGAAGAGCTATGCAATTTTTGGTCATATGGCCATGATCTTTATGAAACTCGCAATACTTCGACTTATTCCTCTTGTCAGGGTCTGCCTTCATTTTCTCTGGCCAGTTTAGTTCCTCGTTGTTCTTGATTTCCTCTAGAACATGGTTGATATCCTTCTTCAAAGGAGTATAATTATCATATTTCTTCATCACGTCCCATACCGACCTGTTTTTTGAATGTTTGTCATTACCATTGTTTTTATGCTCTTTCTTCTTAGCTTTATCGCCTTCCACCTTGGTTTCTTTGGCATCCATATTCTTCTTCGCAGCCATAGCCTCCTCGGCATTCATAATCTTGGATGCTTTTCCCATCAGGTCTGACATGGTTCTAGGTGGATCTTTGGCCAAAGTGTAGTACAACTTGTTGGGCAGTAGTCCACTCATCAAAGCAGTAATCGCTGTCTTCTCCTCATAATCAATGACTTCAAGTTTCTCGTTATTAAAACGAGTTATATAATCTCTGGTACTCTCACCAGCCTTTTGTCTAACACTTAACAAATGTGCTACTTATTTAACTGGCTTTGCCCCGAAACAGAAATTCCCAATGAATAACTTGGCCAGTTGAAGAAAGGTTGAAATCTTACCCCGAGGAAGATTATTATACCATATTTGAGCAGATCCGGTAAGAGTTCCTGAGAATGCTCTGCATCTCATCTCATCTGGAACAGCATAGATATCGGCTGCAGCCTGGTATTGTTCTATATGAAGGGCAGGGTCTGTCTTTCCATCATATTTAGGTGTCACAACAGGTGCTTTGAACTTTGATGGTGTTGGAAAATCTATAATAGCCTGGACAAATGGTGTTCCTCGAACAAAGGTTCGTTGTAGGGGGTTCTTAGGTTTAACCATTTCCCCCAATCTATCCTCCAGCCTTTGAATAGAGCCTTTCCATGCATCATTTCCTTCCTCGGGCCTGTTGGTTCGAGCAACTGATCGCGTTGATGTGGCTTCCTGGGTTCTCTCTTGACGAGCAGCTGGTCGCGACTAGGCCGAAGCTTCCCTTAAGTCTGATGGTCGTCGAAAACTCCTTGATGGGGCTCTAGGAGGACTTTTGCTCCTCCTAGGACCTAATCGATCGAAAGGAGATACTCTGCTTAATCTTTCCAGCGCACTGGCCTTTTCTGGGGAGAGAGTGATACGTTGTTCAGTATCTGTGGATCGCACTGACGAAGTTCATCCAGGTTGATAAAAAAAATCTTCAGACTCATCATTGCGATATGAATTGGTACGCCTATTACGTGAAGAAGATGCACGTGTATTTATTTGAATACTTCGTGGTCTTGAATGGGTTGGTGCACCGCGATGGAGGGTTTGTATGAGTTATCGCATTGTTTCTTGCATGACGGTCTGGCCCTGAGCCAAATTCATCATTATTCCAGCCAGATCTGGAATATTTGGTGGAGCAGATGGATTTGGAGGACTCACCGCGTTTCGATTGCTGGATTCTGGAATATCAGCCATTTCTGATGAATTGTTTTTGATGAAAAATGATATTACCAGTCGTTTCCCACAGACGGCGCCAATCTGTTGATGTAAAAAATTAGATCATATCTAATTATTCAATCACAGATAAATAAATGAGACAAATAATTTTTAAAGTGGTTCAGCCTTATAAGAATGGCCTACGTCCACTGTTATGTTATTGCTGAGTGTTTGAGAATTCTCGATTACAAGTTCTATCAAGAAATTCCGGTCCTTTTTTAATGAGGATTGTACAATGTATTTATAGCCCTGGGACTGTAATGTGAAAGGGTAATACATTAAATGATGTACATATGAAAGGGTGATACATTCATTGCTTCTTAAGCGTATGCGTCTGAATGATAAGCATTTAATGATCAGTCAGACTGTTGGTTATCCAGCTATTAATGCTTTGTTCGAGGTGCAGCTCGGACCACCTGAGTTGCTCGGACCGCCTAAGCTTCTCGGTGCTCAAGAGTTCCTCGGAGAGTTCTCGTTCCTCGGAGCGTATGAGTTCCTCGGGGAAACAGTGTTCCTCGTTGTAGTATGGTTCCTCGGAGCGTGTGAGTTCCTCGGAAGTGTTTGTTGTTGCCACGTAGACTGCCACGTGTCTTCACTTTATTGATCCATGCCAGCAGACTAAATTTGGTATCAACAAATATGTTTAGTTCATTCCAAAGAAAAAATGATATTATTGAGGTAGTTTGGATGGATTAAAAATTTAAATGGGTTTGCACAACTAATCCTAATGTTGAAACATTGCAATTTAACGCTATTGTTTGTAAAATCGTCAAAATTCTGAATTTGTGTGCATGTAGTATGTTTAGTTCATTAAGCTCACTCTTTAATTGTCATATGGCTATGATAAAGTTTGATGATTTATCGCTATTAATTAGAGCTTCTTGATCGTTTCAATGTGTTGGAATTGTGACTCATTTGTTATAGATTCACGTCCATTCATTCCATGTCCATGTTTGAGCACATCGGTACCATGTTTGCATGTAACACGCATTTTTAGTTTTTTTGAGTTTTTGCATTTTGTGCGAAAAGCCTACTGTTTTAGCACTATTTTGCATCTGTCAGGACCTTCCTGGAATTTTTTTGTGGAAATTTTTTCACTGGGAAATACTTTATATTATTTCTGGGAATCTGGGAAATTTTTGGTTGATCGCGCGAAGTCGTTCAAATGACAACTCATCTCACACAACGACATTTGTACTTCGTTCGAGCGACTACCTCATCTCGTTTGAGCGAAGTACCTGGCTCGTTCGAACAGAAGGCTGAAAAAATGGCTTCTGATTAGTTTGCAGTCCTCTAGTTTGATTTGATTAATTTTTGGTACTGCTGGAAGCATTTTTGGACTGATTGGTTTATATGCAAGTTCTTTTATGTTCCAGATTGGTATTTTTCATACAAGTCCGTTTATCACACTTGATTTAATTGGTATACTCTTTGTGTGATTCCTTGGTTTACTAGCTACTGATTTGTCATTACATGATCTTATTTAGCTGGTTGTTTCATGTTTATCTAGCATTTTTCGTTCTTTAAAATTGGTATCAACTTGATTCAATTTGGTATCATATTCTCATGCTAGATATTTCAAATTGGTTTATCTTTTCACCGGATTGTCTATTCGAGACAAAAAGGGGGAGAGATGTATGTGATGTAGGGGGAGATTTGTTGAGCGCCACTATTTATATCTGGATTTACATGTTGTTTGATTATATCTATTTCAGTTTGATTATATCTGTTTCAAATTGGTATCAAATAATTTTTCACATGTTTCAAATGATTTGTTCTTATTAGAAATATAAATTGGTATCATTTGTTCCTCCATACTTCACTGGGTATCTGCTTGTCTGTTTCATGTGTGTAGGTATGCTTTCAGCGATTCGAGATTTCAAGTCTACATCACATTCAGACAGTTTATGCTTGCCGGTGCTACATATTCTAGTCCGTGTCCTGTATTTTTTATTTTGGGTTTATGGGATGGGATTTAGGCGTCATACGGCTTGACGGCCCGGTTAGGCATTTCACTAGTTTAGTTTTGTCCTGGAATAGTCAAAGGGGGAGATTTTAAGGACATAAATTTTCAATTGAGTTCCTGTATTATTTGACTTAATTCCGTGAACAAAACCGTGTTTTTAATATGTCATAGGGAGAATTTTATTTTGTTATGTTCCCACTTGGTCTATGACGTATTAAAGAAATTGAAGACGTTGCGGCAAAGCTTCAAAGAATTAAATCATGCCGAAGTTTAATTGGTGCCAGTTTAATCGTCTTCAAAGTTGATTTCATTCCGAGATCACTCAGGTATGAATGCGTATAATTAATGGTGCTCAGAATTATTTTATAAAAGATAAGGATGTAATTTTTATAAAGAAAAATGTTTTTAAATGTTTTAAAAGGTGTTTTAAAGGTTTACACTACGGTTTATGATGATAAGCTCGTAAAAGAGTTTGACATTTTTGGATCTCTCATTGGAAGAGACGTTTTAATCAAAAAGTTAAAAAGTCAAACTTGAGCGCTGTCGTTCAAACGACATCCAATCTCGTTCGAACGATATGGGATGTCGCTCGAACGAGTTCCTCTAGTCATTCGAACGACACATTTTTCGAGGCGACATTTAAATCCTACTTAAACAGTGTTTTCATCATAATTTCGGTAGTGTGCTTTCTAGAAAATAGTTTTACGAACCAGAACATTGTTTGCACATGTTTTCTAAGGTTTAAAAGTCTTAAACACATCCTTAGAGTTTGCAAAGATCCGAGTTATCATTCTTATATGTTTAAGTGATCTTGCTGCACCAAAGTTGTTTGTTCTACGCATTGGACATCAAAGGGTTTTGCGGTGAAGAAGCGACGGACATCGTGCTCGACATCGTAGACGAATCAAAGCCATATCGGTGGACACTGAGACATACGTGGACGCGTGTGTTGTGGACAGGTATCGTGAAAAACGGAATTTTTGTGTGGGCACTATTGAAGAATGGTTGAAGATCAGAAGGAGCGTTATGACCCGTGGGGATCGAGTCTTAGTGTAAGGCTAATATGTCTTTGTAAAACCATTGTTCATAGTGATTGTCTGGCTTGGGCCGTCCGAGGTTGTTTTCCCATTTTTGGGTTTTTTCCTCGTACATTCGGCGTTGTGAGTATTCTTTACTTTACTTTATTTGCTTTAATCACTAGATGCATGTTTAGGATTAATCAAGATAAAATTGGTTTAAAGTAAGAATTGAATTTTCACAACTTGGTTTGGTGCTTAATTAAAAGTTGGATCTTTTTCGGAGAAAAATTAGTTTTGTTTAAAACACAGATATCGGGCCACTCACACTTTCAGATGTATGTACGGATTCAAAGTGTTCGGGATGAAAACTCGGGATAATGGGAGAATGCGGGCAATATCAAAATTGAAAAACAAGTTCCAAAACGGCATTAGATATATCATCGGGGAGAGTAATCAAAGCTTATTGAACTATATACAACATTTACAACTTTCTCTTTCTTTTCTTCATTTTCTCATTTTTCTTTTGTTTTCTTTTGCTTTTTTCTTTCTCTTTTTCTTCACTTTTTTCACTTTTTTCTGTTTCCTTACTTTTCAAACTCTCATATGCCTAAATTGCAACCGACACCACCACAACAACATTCAATCCCAAGTAACATTCCAAACAAAGGTATGGAAAGTGTATATATAGTTTAAAACTCCAATTTAGAGTTGGTGGGAATTTTGGGTTATGAAACTAAAGGCTAATATTTAGGCTCAAAAGGGTTAACGAGGGTAAACATATAAGGGTGAGGTCAAGGCTAATATGGGTGATATAACAAAGAATGCCTATGATCATTTCACAAAGTTTACGCCATTCTCGAATCAAAACAATATATGAAAATCATGATCAAGTAACACATTTCAAGTATGAACTCAATTAATGAACGATCAAATGAAATAATAGTGAGATTACCAACGAATTCAATGTTTTCAATGAGAAAAGAATAGTGTATACACTCACAAATGACGAAAGGTACAAAGCTTACTCGGTGTAAGTATACAATGCAACAAAAGATTACCGAGTTATAAAAATCTTGAACCAAATCAATAGAATAATAAAAGTGCATGTGCTCATGGGATTAAAGTTTAATTCATGAAGTTATTCATAATATCAATAATCGAGACTAAAGTCTAATAACTTCTAAAATTGAGAACATGCATCATTGGGATGTCTATTAGATCGGGCAATTATTGAAATTTATCATCGAAAACAAAGGCAAAATGACCAATAAAGGAGAAAAAAGAAAGAAAATCTTTTTGAAATTTTTAATTTTTCTAAGAAAAGCATACTAAGCAACTAACATGTGAGCAAAAACATGGACTAAATAAAGAAATGGATAGAATATCCCACACCCCCTAACTTAAAACTTGACATTGTCCTCAATGTGAATCAAGAACCAAGTTAAGAGAGGAAAAGAGCGATATTACCCAAAATTGGAGCGATCCCCATAAGAACAAGTCTAAAGAATCTACAAAATAAGTTAGTACCGAGCATAGCAAAAACAAATAACAAAAAGTTAACTAATTACATTAGACTAAATTAAAAAGGGAAGAAAAAATAAAAAGAAAGGAATAAAAAGCTAACTATATACAACCTACTATTTAGACCTCACACTAACTATACACTAGAAGTCTAAATAACTGAGGGTCCACCGTGAAAACGATTTGACTTTGGAGGATAACCGGTGTACCCTCACATACAAGCATGCCCTCCAAAAAATATGAATTCCGTTTTAATAATAGAAGGCATGTGTAACGCGTAAGAAAGGAACCATCGTCAATTAAAAGTTTTGGTAGGACGATGGGGGGTTTGGATTGAACGAGTGACAAAAACAAGCGGGGATCGAGAAAAGTCGAATATCCTCCCAAGGATTTTGCAATTGGTATGGGAGGCGGTGCACACAAAGGCAAAGATGCGATCGTGGAGGGTGACTTGAGCAAGTACTCCTCATCAGTGATAGGGTTTAAAACATTAAAGTTTGAAATCGAATCACCGGGTACTTGAGATGGTATGATAATAGAGAATAAAAATGGGGATGAAAGAAATTCAAACTCATGAGATGAATCATCATCGCATGAAGTTTGAGTTTCGAATGAAATAATATCATTTTCAATGAAATGTTCTTCTTTGGGAGCCAAAGAAGAAATCATTTCATTGCAAATAGATATTACGTCATTATCATCCTCACTTTCAATATCTATTACGCAATGGGTAAAGTCTAGAATGGCTTGTTCCAAAGTAGGCACAAGTACCTCATTTGGTTCAAAACATTCTTCAACCTCGAAAGTCTCGGAAGCAAAATCGTCGTCGGACTCAAAAAGTAAATTCAAGTCATATTCCAATGAAAGATTTTGTTCCTGATAACGGTTTTCAAGTTTCTCATTCTCATACATACGCAAGCCCTCACCGAATGTCATGGGTCGAGGTGCGGATACATGAGAACGAGAACTTTAAAAATTGCCATCGAACTTAAACGAAAACTCATTATGATAGGAATTTTGAAAACTATTCGAATTCGTTTCAAAATTCCTATTATAAGGAGGTAAAGCCCAAAATCATTATCATCAAAATTCCAATAACCTAAGTTTTGACTTTCGTTATACTCGCCGAAAGTCATATTTGGATTTGTTATATTTTGGGATTCTAAGTATTCACCGAAAGTCATAGGTTTTCGAGAATTTTGAGAATTATAACAAGGATTATCGAAAGAATTGGAATAAGACATGCTTACCCCAAAATTGGCTCAAGTGACGAATTCCACAAAGTAGGTGCGCGCGGAAAAAATTCGAGCGTTTCTAAGTGCTCAAATGTGGAAGTCCTGCAAAATATTAGCAAATAATACAAATAGAAAGAAAATACTATGAAATAATAAATCAAATAAAGTCTAAAACAAACTCATCCCCGGCAACGGCGCCATTTTGATCGAGTGCGAAAAGTAGAGCGTGTAAAGACGCTAATCGTTGTTTTCGTTTCGTCTACTCAATACAAACAAATCTAAATTACAACTACACTTGAGAGGCAAGTAGAGCAGTAAGTCGGGTATCGAAAATTCACAGGGACGAGCTGCTAGAATTTAAGTGATTTAATATTCCAAAATAAAAGTATAAAAGATGATTACAAACTAAAAAGGAAAAATATGCATGAAAGGGAAATGTTAATCTAGGCAAGGGAAATAAAACTAGATTATGAAAGTGAGTAAAACTATAGGTTGCGTCGAATATCCCTCACCCGTGCTAATTTATATAAAATGGTTACACGGGTCGACGAGTTATTTAGAATGCGTCTCGTTTCAACAATTAATTGAACCAAGGGTTGTCACTCCCCTAAATCTGCATAAAAGCCTAATATGATTTTGGTGTCAACAAATATCCCGAAAATTACGCACGAAAGGTCGTAATCATGGGACATACATGATATTCCCCGTCAAATCTCCTAGGCGTAATAATTAGGACAACGCACCCGAAATAAACCCGTAAACACTATCACCAAGCAAAGCAACGCGTTAACCCGAGTGAGTTCCATTCAAACACAACCTAATTTAATTTACCTAGAAAGCATGTTAAAAACGCGGTAAATAAAGCGAGTAAATAAACGCGATAAATCTATACTAGAAAGCGTGTAAAGAAAGCATGTAAATCTAATTAACAAAGCTAGTAAATTACACTACAAAGCAAGAAATAAGGAAATACAAACTATATTAAAGGAAGAGGATGATGAATAGTGTAATTTACAACCAAATTAGGTGTCAAATCAAGAAGAATCAAAGCCAAACTCTTCAAAACCCTCAAACCCTATGCTACCACGCTCTAAAATCTATTCTAAATCTAAGTATATCTGATTATTACAACAAAAAACCTATTTATAGTAAAAAGAACAAGTAAAGGAAAAAGGAAAGAAAGAGGAAAGAGCGCAAAATATCTGGCACCATCGATCGACCAGTCGCAGGGGCGCGGTCGACCGGTCCCTTAGGCAAAAGCCTACTATCTCCTTACCAATGTGAAGCCGTGGTCGATCGGCCCCCTGGGCGCGGTCGACCGGTACTCTATTTTCAGGAATCCTTTGGTCATCACAAGGAAGAAAAGGTTGATTACAGATATGGCTATAACTTCACCGTTCGGACTCGGAATCGCGCACCGTTTATGGCCACGCGAAGCTTGCTCGATGAACTATGTATCAGTGGAAATTACATAATCCGAAGATGAAATGTGGATTGAATTAAATGCCCTTGAAGTATCGTCCGACGATGGAACTTCTCCGAAATGCAATGGATCCTCACTTTTAGAGTTCTAATACCTACAAAAGCACAATTAACCCATGTAAAACATGTATCTATCCAAATCCAAGGTTGTCTGGTCAATGAGCATAAATATACGCATTTAGAACCGTAAAAGCGCTCAAATGCAAAAAGAAATAGGGGAGAAGTATGCAATATTTGATACGAATCAATGTACTTTGAACCTTCTTTAAATGAAATGAAATTCAGTTCCCTTCCACGTACTGATTTATTTGTTCTTTAATGCTTATATGGTTTATAGCTCATAGATGTTGAGGATTATATTCCTGCTACCTCTCAGTTAGGAAGAATTCTTGGACCTGATGCCAGTAATCGAGTTCGCAAAGCCTTTGTAAGGATCTGCAAGTCTCTTAGGTCGAGGAATCAGGACTATAAAGACCAGTCAGAGCTTATTGCCAAGCTAAAGGACAGGCTCTAGGAGATGGAGGAGATCGATGCCTGTGTTTAAGAAGAAGTGGATGCTCTGAAGGCCAAGCTTCTGGATGCCTCCGAGGTCAATCAAGTTGGAGAGGTACTTCAATAAGAGAATGATGCTCTGAGGTGAGAAGTCTCACGACTTAGGGAGAATGCACCGAGCATTGCTCCTCGAGTTTTACGTGGTTCCTCTTCATCGACCGGACCGCGAGCTAGTACTGATGACACTGGTTCAGCTAGGGAGATTGACGAGCTTCGAGGTGATGTTCGCCCGGCATATGTGATAGTTATCGGTCTTCAAAGAGATATTACCTTGCTGAGGCACCTGTTCAAGAAAGGTCATCGGCGAGTGTGGGTTGATGGTTATGATCAGGGTTGGATTGATGCTTCGATGAAGTTAAGGGAGGTTGAAGAGTTATCCTTCATTAGAGGATGGTTGAGTGCTCTTAGGGAGTTACAGGTCCCTAAAAACTCTGTCATCTGGTATCGTCATAAGATCTCCCTCTCAACTTTGATGCCTAACCCATTCAGAAGGGATGATCAATGGGTTCCCATAGATGCTATGCCATGGCAGCAGTGGGAACCAGATTCAAGTGAAGTCAAGGAGGAGTTAACTCCTCGCCCAGATGATGGCCGAAGAGCACAAGTGGCTGACTATCTTGCTCGAAGACCTGATCCTCATTAGGATTTATTTTACTCAGCACATGTAACTCTTTGTATATGTAATGATGTAATAAAATAGTTATGTTTTGGGCGATTCGCCGACTAAACATGTGTTGTGCATTTTTTACTTCATTGATGTCTTGTTCGACTATCTTAGGCTCTTCTTAGCCGAATAGATTTGATATAGGCAGAGTTGATTTTTTGAGTGAGTATCCCCCTAGTCCAGTATGCTTACAAGATACCATTCTGCCTCACTTTACCTTTTAGGTTGTGTCGTCACACTTCCTTAGGCCTAAGTGTGGCAATGGCGAGGACACACCTAGTATTGGATATTCTATCCGACAGGTTTTTTGAGCTAAACATTATTGGCAACCAACCTGGGTTGGACGTGCTGCCTAAGGGTCCCCTGTACGGCTTCCTATATTGCCGGGGCAATGCTTTGAGGTTGTTCGTGTTCGATGACGAAAACCTGAGGAGGGTAATACCCTGCTTGTATATGTTGAGAGGAGAGCCTGTGACTTGGAAAAGATGCATGAATTATAATGTAATTGAGAAAAATCAACACTTCATAGAATGCTACTGCCAAATAAATTTTTATTAATCATAAGAGAATTGAAAATTTTGACACCAGGTTAAAAAAGATCAAAGAAAAATTAGAAGTATAATTTCTTCAAATTGGCTGCATTCCAAGCTCTAGGTATCTCCCTGCCCTCTAGCGTTTCTAAGTGATAGGCTCCTTGTAGGTCGTCTCTTATCACCTTGAATGGTCCCTCCCAATTTGGCCCTAGATTATCGTCCGATGGTTTTATAGTGCTGCCAAGAACTCTCCTTAGGACGTAGTCCCTAACTTGGAATGCTCTTGGATTGACCTTCTTATTGTAGTGCCTGGCTAGCTGTTGCTGATAACCAGCTAATTTCTATAGAGCCAGCTCTCTTCGTTCCTAAGTTAGGTCAAGTTCAGTGAGTAATGCTGTATCGATCTGGCCTAGGTCGATCAGGGTGGGGCGCATGGCAGGGAGTCCAGCTTCTAGTGGGATGATTGCCTCCATACCATATGTTAGTGCGAACGGGGTTTCCCCAGTTGCTCGTCGTGGGGTAGTGCGGTAAGACCATAGGATGTGGGGTAGTTCGTTTGGCTCTCTCTAACCACTTCTTAAATTCATCGATCACTATTTTGTTGGAAGCTTTGGCTTACCCGTTGCTATGAGGGTTTGCTACAGAACTATAGTAGTGCCTGATCTCGTGGTCGCTACAAAAACCCTGAAAGAGGCCGCTTTCGAACAGGGTTCCGTTGTCAGTGATGATGGTCTGGGGATCCCAAAGTGAGTGATAATTTTCCTCTAAATGAATCTTATCATGTCTACGTCTCGATTGTTTGCCAGCGGCTCTGTCTCTATCCATTTGGTAAAGTAGTCTGTTGCGACTAACAAATACTTGCGATTACCAGATGCAGTAGGAAGAGGGATTATGATACCCATTCCTCATTGGGCGAAAGGCCATGGGTTGGTAAGTGACTTCAGGTCACTGGCTGGCTGGTGAACTATAGGAGCGTGAAGTTTGGCATTTTTTACATTTGTGAGCATAAACTGCAGCGTCTTTCTGCATGTATGGCCACTAGTAGCCTTCTTTCTTTGCTTGAAAAGCTAGCGACATGACCTTAATGTGACTCCCGCAGATTCCCTCATGAAGTTCGTGAAGGACTTTCTTGACGTCCTTTGGGTGAACGCATTGGAGGTAAGGACTAGTGAAAGATCTCTTGTACAGTTTGTCCTCAGGAGACAAGTGAAAGTGAGCAGCTTTAACTCTTATCTGATGAGCAATCTTTTTATCGTTTGGTAGCGCACCGTCCTTTAAATAATCCCTTAAGGGTTCAATCCAACTGGGGGTTGTCTCAATCTGGAGAACATGTCCCACGTTTGGCAGTTCGAAGATCTGGTTGATGCTTGGTTGGGCGAGGAAGTCAATCAAAATTATTCTCTTCAAATCAGAATTAATCGCTGAGCTCAAGGCTGCTAGGGCATCAGCATGGATGTTCTGTCCTCTGGGAAACTGTTGGACGCTGACTTGTTTAAAGATAGCCATTAATTTCTTCGTTGTGGCGAGGTAAGCTACCATCCTCTCATCCCTACCATTGAAGTCACCACTTATCTGGTTGGAGAACAACTGTGAGTCGCCGAACACTTGGAATTACTTTGCCCTCAGCGCATGTGCCTTCTGTAGGCCTGCTATCACTGCTTCATATTCTTCTTCGTTATTGGAGGATTCAAATCCAAGCCTGATTCCTTGCTCGAGTATTGCATCCTCAGGGGTAATCAGCATGATGCCTACTCCTGCTCCCTTGGAGTTGGAGGCACCATCAATGAATAATCTCTAGATACCTGATACCGAGGGAACTTCCTGCTTATGAATAGTTTGAGGTTGATCATAAGGATGTTCTCCTATAAATTCCGCGATGAAGTAGACGAGGAGTTGTTCTTTGATAGCATTCCTTAGCTGGAACTGAATGTCGAATCGCCCGAGCTCGACTAACCATTTTGATAATCTGCCTGATAAGTTCGCCTTTTATAGTAATACTCTGAAAGGGTAGGACGTAAGTACAATGATGGAGTGGGCTTAAAAATAATGTTTTAATTTTCTTGAGGATACCACTAGCGCAAAGGTGAGCTTTTCCAATGGTAGGTATCGTTGTTCGGCGTCTAAGAGAGTCTTGCTTGTGTAATAGACTGGGTGTTAGATCCCTGTTCTTTAACATTCCAGTGCAGAACTGACAACGTGACTGGAAACTACGAGGTATAGGTACAGGGAATCGTTCTCTTGAGGTATTACGAGCAAGGGTGGCGTGCTGAGGTAAGCTTTGAGCTCCTCTAATGCCTTCGAGCAAGCCTCTTTCCACTCCACATTTTTACTTTTCTTCAACAACTGGAAGAATGGTTGGCACCTTTTGGATGACTTCGAGATGAATCGATTTAGGGCAGCGAGGATCCCCGTGAGCTTCTGCACGTCTCTTATCATACGAGGAGACTGCACCCTATTGATGGCGTCAATCTGGTCTAAGTTGGCTTCAATGCCTCTCTTGCTAACTAAGTACTCGAGAAATTTTCCTGACTGGACACCAAAGGAACACTCACTTGCGTTAAGCTTCATTCGATATTTCTTGAGGATTTCGAAGGTCCTTAGTAGGTCAGAGAGGTAGTCTTCCTTAAGACTTCTCTTGACGAGAATATCATCGGCGTAGACCTCCATGGTGCTTCCCATTGGGTCTTTGAACATTTTGGTGACCAATCCCTGGTAAGTTGCTCCTGCATTTTTTAGCCCAAAGGGTATGACCTTGTAGTAATACAACCCAACGGTGGTGATGAATGCTGTATTATCTTGATCTGGCTCGTGTAAAGGGATTTGGTGATACCCGGAGTATGCGTCTAGGAAACTCATTCTTTTATGAGCTGATGTAACGTCCACCAACTGGTCAATTATCGGGAGAGGAAAACCGTCTTTAGGGCAAGTTCTATTAAGGTTGGTAAAGTCAATGCAGACTCTCCATTTTCCATTACTTTTTGGGACCACTATTAGGTTGGACAACCACTTAGGGAATTGAACTTCCCGTATAGATCCTGCATCTCGTATCTTTTCCACTTCCTTCTTCACAGCCTTGGCCTTCTCGGATGCAGTTCGTCGTGCCTTTTGTGCGATCGGCTTGAAAGACAGGTCAACATGCAGCCGATGACAAACCACACTGGGATCAATCCCGGGCAGCTCGAAGGGTTGCCACGTAAAAATATCCAAGTTATTCTGTAAAAGTTCTTTCAGTTCCTTCTTCTCTCGATCTGTGAGAGAGGCTCCGATCAAGAACATCCTATCTTTCTTATTGCCGCTGGCTGCGACTTCCTCCAGGTTCTCAACAACCCGCTCAGAGGGGAGGAGCCTGGTCTCCTTCACTCCAGGTCTTCCATATTTTTTCTTCTATTTGGAAGGTATCAAACCTTCCTATTCTTCAACCTTCTCCTTGGCATTCTCGACCTTCTTCTCTAGTTTAGGACGGATGGCTACTATAAATCACTTTCTCACCATTGCCTAATCTCCATGAATCTCCATCACTCCTCGCTCAGTCATATATTTAAGTTTCTGATGGCAGGTAGAGGATACGGCCTTCATCACATGTAGCCACCCTCTGCTAAGGATCACCTGGTAGGGTGAGTCAATGTCGACCACCAGAAATTCGATCATTTTTGAGATACTTTCTGCCCTCACTGGCAGTATAATCTTTCCCAAAGGGATGGTTACTTTACCAACGAAGCCAACTAGAGGAACGGTGGATTCCTTTAAGTCGGTGACGCTTAACTTCAGCTTTCTGAATAGGTCGAGATACATTACTTCGGATGAGCTAACCTGGTCGACGAGCAACTTATCGACGTCTTAGTTAGCTATCCTGACTGTAATGATCAAGGCATCATGATGTGGGGTCCTTACTCCCACTAGGTCTTCATCCGTGAACACAATATGCTTACTGTAGTCGACGTCATCTGCTCGTCGATGCTTTCCTGCTTACGTTTTGGCTGGATCGACTTGAAAAGCTTGGATTACTGCCGTAAGCTTTTTAACTTCCATCGGAGCTGAGTTTCCTTGAATCTACTTTAGATCGGATGCCCCGTGAATCATTTTGAACTCATGGCCAACTTCCTCCTCGAGCATGTTATCAGGACTTTGGTCTCTATTGGCAGCGACCTTCTGTGCCTTTTTTTTCCATAAATTCATTCAAGTGTACAGTTTGAGCTAACTCTTCAAGGTGAGACTAGCGGGCCTTGCAGTGCTCGATTTTATGCCCACCCTCTTTGTGGAAAGCACATCTCAGGGCGTTATTCCTTTTTGAGGGGTCTCCTCCCATCTTTTTGGGCCACTTAACGAACTGCTCGTCCTTGATCTTTGCTAGAATCTTGTATATTGGTTATTTAAAAATTGTGTTCACTGCCTGAAATGCTTTTGAAGCATTATTTTTATTCCTGCTCTTGGGACCGCTCTTGCCCCAATTTTTGCTTCATTTCTTTTAGTTCTCAGCTTTGTCCCTGAGCTTGCCAGTGAACTTAGCACGAACATTCTCCCGTGCACTGAGACGGGTCACATCTTCAACTTTGGCATAGTTTTCAATATGAGCCATTAGGTCGTCAATGGTCGTGGCCTCCTTCTTAGTGAGGGAGTGGTGCAAAAGGCAGAAGATGGGTAGGCCAATCTTAATGGATGACATGGCGACCTGCTCCGAGCAGTCCTCGACCTCGTTGAATAACTCCTAATATCTTTTCGCATAGTCTCTGAGGCTCTCCTAGGGTGTTTTCTTCATTGTCAACAAAGCATCCATCCTCTTCGGATGAAAGCTGCTGGTAATGAAGGGAGATGTGAAGAGTTCTCCCAGGGACTCGAAACTTCTAATAGATCTATGATGGTGTTTTTGGAACCACTTCTGAGCTACGTCATGTAAGCTCGACGGAAAGATTCGGCACATCAATGCGTCCTTATGGTTCCAGAGGGTCATGACCTGGCTGTACTGCCTAACATGGTCAGTATGATCAGTCTTACCATCATAGATCTTGAATTGGGGAATCACAAATTTCTTAGGGTCTTCTTCTTCTATCTCCCTTGAGAAATGGGATTTCATCTGGGTCTTGAGCGCTCACCTGACTAGCTCTCTGGTCGACCTGGCACCCCTATGAGTGGGGTGTTGGTCCATTTCCCTTTGGAACAGATTTCGTATGTCGTTGTTTCCTCGGTCTGGGCTCTTATAACGGCGAGCTAATTGTTGTTGCTCGGGCGATTCATCATTTGACCTGTGTCCCTCAAATATTTGAGATCCACATTTAGGGCTCCTTCCTCGGCTGCGAGACCTATTCGCCTGAGGGCTAGGAGTGCGATTGTGGCGTTGCCTCATGCTGCGATGGAGTTCTCTATCCATCTTCTCCAGTCTACTCTTGAGGCGAGTGTTTTCGGCCTTGTGACACCCCGCCTAATAAAATACCAGGTGATCAGTCCTATACCAAATTAAAATAGGAATCCCAGTTGGAACATCCTTAGCATCACTGTCGAAAACTTTTTAAAACTTACTAACCACCTAGTATTCCAAAATCTGGTGCCAATTTTAACTTTTTGATTAAACAAAATAGTACATGCGGAATTAAATATAAACCATTCACACAACTGAATGAAAATAAACTAAATCGTTAATTAAATAATTTGCCGAATAAACCATCAGCCACCAAAGTGAAATAAACAAAAAAAAAATCCAACAAAGGAATAAAACAAATCTGAAAAACTAAACTGAAAATCTGGGCGACATGCCCTAAATAAAACTGAAACTGATACAAGATTCCTACTCTAGGAATGAATGAATGATGCGTCTAATCCAAACTCCTGCTAGCATCCACATATGCCGCAGTTCCGTGCCCCTGGAATAGAATATCAATCCTGGCATCCCTGTGCCTGGACACCTAAAAGGTTTTGAAAATAGTTTTATAGCAAGGGTTAAAACCCAAAACATTTTGAAAATATTTAGCAAGTGAATTAACTGCAGTAATTTAAAATGCATGAATGCGCTTCATATTTAAGTTAGTATCGCACTCCCTTGTGGACATTCTCACCCCTCCACTAATGTGCACACCTAACGGTTACCTCAACCCCACCTAGTTGCACTATCCCGTCCAACTAGTCCCGGTATAACCTCCCCTTGCCATACTACTCTAACCCGAGTATAATGATTCTTGAATTATAAGTTATAGCACAATTAACTTAATTAATTCCTCTTAAATAGTAGCATATAACCATGTCACAAGTTATATAAAGTAAATACATCACACACTGTATTATTACCCGTATATAATATTTACTACCATTATATACATACCTTTACAACAACATCTACACATATAACATACATATATCCATCCCTTCGAGTATACCCTCGCCAGATGATTCCCTCTAAAATGCTATCTCACTAGGTGTGCCGCAAAACCTAGTTTCCCCAAGTTGGAATCGCTCACTAACTTGGCCCAAAATATAAACGTAGTGGAGGCGGTCATATTCCTTCCCTGAAAGTGAGATAAATCCCTCACCCATATATACCGAACCCTATGACCTGGGGATATACTCGCCCTACTCCTCAAGCTAGGGGATTCACCCACATCGCGCAACCTCCCTTGATAGCACTAGAGTATATAAACTGAATAAATATCTAGTAACGGATATTTAATATCACACACAATGTATACACACATATATATATGCTATCACTACACCGTATATATATAATATAAACCCCGGCTTTACCGTGTACTCAAAATTCCGTACACTGCCTGTAATTTCCTGAGTTCGTGGCCCGACTCAACGTAATTAATTTTCTCACTTAATAATTTATCATCTTCCCGAGTCTATGGTCCGGCTCCAATATAATTAATTCACGCCTCAATTAATATAAAACTTTCCCCGAGTCTATGGTCCGACTCTAACTAATTAATTAACACACCCATTAATTTAATACCTCCCCGAGTCTATCGTCCGACTCTAATTTAATTAATTAACACCCTTTTTAATTTAATACCTCCCCGAGTCTACAATCCGACTCTAATTAAATTAATTAACACACTTATTAATTTAATACCTCCCCGAGTCTACAATCCAACTCTAATTAAATTAATTAACACACTTATTACCTCCCCGAGTCTACAATCCGACTCTAATTAAATTAATTAGCACACTTATTAATTTAATACCTCCTCGAGTCTACAATCCGACTCTAATTAAATTAATTAACACACTTATTAATTTAATACCTCCCCGAGTCTACAATCCGACTCTATTTAAATTAATTAACACACTTATTAATTTAATACCTCCTCGAGTCTACAATCCGACTCTATTTAAATTAATTTACACATTAATTAATTAACACAAATCCGAGTCTGTGGTCCGACTCTAATATAATTAATCTACACATTAATTAATTTATACCAAACTGAGTCTATGGTCCGACTTTCAGTTAATTAATTTACACATTAATTAATTTATACCAAATCCCGGGTCTACAACCCGACCCTAAACTAATTAAATTACAACATCAATTAATTTAATACTTTTCCGAGTCTACCCTCAGACTCTACCTTCATTAATTATCACATTCATTAATTTAATAACTTGGCGTCACCCAACCATTATCCCCGGACTCACTTACTTAGCTCGTAACTTAATATTTTCCCGAGTCTATATTTCGACTCCAAATTAATTATTCTTTCTCAATAATTAATTTAATACTTTGATGTCACCTAACCAACATACCCGGACTCACTCACTTGGTCCCTTTTTACATCTCATAATTTCATTCCCACATATTCACCCACAATGTGTCATGCATTCCTCTCCATAAATTTACCAATTATATTTACCTATAATTATCAACATACCCGAACTCGCCCACTTGGTCCATAATTAAATATTTTACCTCAATTCCTTTAATAATGTAGCGTCACCCAACTACAATACCCGAATATTACTTCTCGGCTCAATATCAATACTTATGAATTATTTCCCCAAATTAGTTCATCTCATGACATACAATTTCCACCCTCCTACACCCAATTATATCACCCTATAATTGTTAAGGAATATGTGCCTCACATGAATTTATCACTAAATAAAGTAAGGAATTAAATCTTAAATAAATTTCTCTTTATAATCAAAATTGGCCGAACTGCCAAGATTCCTGAACCATCGATCGATCGAACCCCCTGGGTCGATCGATCGATCAATCCAGACTTCGTCTCCTCTAGGAAACTGTTTTCCACCATTGACGAAAATCCAAGGTTTTTATCCTTAAATCCAACCTCTAATCAAAACACCTCACCGTATAAATATGTTTAATCTACATCCTACACATCATATGGATCATAAGATACACAATTTCTCCATTTACTTTCATAATTTCCCGAAATGGATTTTCCATTAAAATTCATCAACTTGTTCTAACAACCAAATTCCAAAATCCAAATTCCACCAGTTTATATTCCAGACTTTTATGCAAAATCAGATATCTATACTAAGAGATATACAACACAACAATTTTTACCTTGAATCTCATTCAATCGTTCCATGAACAAAAACCCCATTTTGTACCCATTTATCCCCAAAACGAATTTTGGTTTACACATCACTATGATATGAATTGATTATCATAATTTAGAAATCACAACAGTTAACCACTTGCCTGTAAGTGTTCGTAGTGTCTGATCCGTTGGCGTAGTCCCTCAATTTGGCTCCAAAATCCCCAAATTGGCTATTAATTTGCTTTCCCCCAATTTCCCTCTCGAGCCCTAGGCTTAGAGTTGAGTTTACTGCCGTTCCCTAATCTCTTAATCAGGTTAAAAACAGCCAATCCCATTTTTGGCCATGTGGGCCTAATTAAAAAGGCCAAACTCACCCCGTGTGGGCTCGGCTATGCCCGAAAATACCCCGAGACCCAATTACCACCATCGGGTACTCTTTTCTGACCATCTCGACCCATCCGGACGCAACCGCGCACTTGGAATTGTCATCCGAGATACTTTTCAAAATTTCCAAATTTCGACCTCAAAATATGACACACGAGATTTGAACCATTAAACTTAAAAGTCGCCAATTATAAATAATTCGGCTCACTCAATAAATTCTCCAAGTCATGAATTTAGTTTCTCCAATTTAAATATTTTCATAACTCCCAAAAATAATTAAATATTAAATCCTCAAAATTACGGGGTGTTACATACTTCCCCCCTTACAAAAGAATTTCGTCCTCGAAATTAAGATGAGCGTAATGTTCCAAGCTTCGCATATTACTCTCTAGTCATGTGCCTCCAAGCCCTCTATATCTATCCCATCCGCTTCTAACCATATGTTACACAAGCATGCATTTAGATTAAAAAGGGCGCTCATACACCCTATATCCGTGCTTAACCGTACAAAATTTGCCTTAATTGACCCGGGTGCTCACACACCCTATCCCCGCGCTCTACAGCACGAAAGTTACCCGACTATGCTAGTCGTAACCCGTAATATAACTTCAAACCCGTAGTCATATCATATATATATATATATATATATATATATATACATATACATATATTTACTGCCCGGGTACCCAACCCATGTGTTAACGTCCAAACATCTCCCCATAAAATACTTGTCTCTCAACACAAAAGTATATACGCTTACCCTCATGCTACCAAAGACAACATAATATACCGCGCCCTTACTATCACTAGTCCTTGAGCAAAATAAATCCCAAGCTATCTCCCTTTGCTCGAACGTAATTCTAACCACCCTGATGCATTTTAGTAACCACCCCTACTTACCGGGATAAAATGTGAGAACACAAAACCTCACTTTGTGTCTATCGCACCACACAATATAACATATATACACACATATACATACGCTAAACGCCCTCTCAGGTGATATCTAGTACCAATTATATCCCGGTGTCGCGAACATCAAAATTTAACACCACTATCCACAATAGTTAAATTCCATCGCTATCCAGCCGATGTTTAGAAAGTATTATCAACCCTACTCCCATAATTCTCGAAAGTAGTAACTCTTCGCATAATTTGAACCTTCACTTAGTGTACACCTCCACTCTCCCGTAAGGACACCCAAGAAACTCCGCTACCCTAAGGAAAGTTTATCCGCATGCTATAGCTGCTACAGCCAACGCACCCACTAAATCCGACTCACCCGCGAACTCTAGTGAAAAATAAGTCTTATATTGTGACATCCTCCTTGTCACTTAACAATATACCCCATGCCCCTAGGGTAAAATAATTACCTCTTTACTCCAGTTGCAACGGCTGGTTCTCGGGTTCCGGAGCAGCTTCTCCCTGCCCGAATGCACCCATGACTTGCTTTAGTGGCTGTACATTCAGGACCTCGTTCTGTAGTTGACCCCTGCCTCGCTTAAGACAAATTCTCTTCATGTGTCTCGCTTTCCCCACAAACGAAACACCTTCTAATACATTCACCCTGCCACTGGTCCCTTCCATGCCGACCTTGTTGGAACTCTTGGCCATCCTGCCGATAGCCTCCAGTTCTAGATCGTTTGGCATGATTTCCCTGCCGGAAATTCTACCCTTGATCTCCCCCAGTCTACTGCGGGGATACCCTACTGGTGTTGTTCCCTCCTGCCTTATCCGACTGGCTAGTTCCCACTCATTTCCCGCTTCCTTTCACGTGGAAGCGATATTTCCGACAGTGTCGGAGTGCTGCGTTAACGACATCAGTATAATCTACTAATACGAAATTTCCAATTAAATGTTGTCTGATTCTCCAGACTAACCCATCCACAACCTTACATTCTTTCTCTTTTCCTTGCTTACCTCATCTGGTACAAAATTTTGCCAACGAGTAAACTCTTTCTCGTAATCAGCCACTGAACAGTCCCCTTGAGTCACCTCACAAAAAAAATTTATCCTCGTTTCGATCTCAACCGCTGGAGGAAAGTACTTGCGGTCGAACCGCACCCAAAACTCTGTAATAGCTAGTGTGTCCCTTTCCTCAACAGTGGTGATCGATTCCCACCACTGTAGCGCTGCTCCCACTAAACTAAAAGTGGCTAGCATTTGATTCCGCACCTCATCGCAATCTCCCATGCGTAGGTGACGCTGAATATCTCTCTTCCTTGATATGCTGTCACTACATCTGAACCCCCTCACAACTCTGGTGGGTTCCCACTAAAAATAACCTCTCTTTCTTGATTCCACCCCGACGACTCCGCGTGAGTCTGAACATCCGGCGCCACTAACACTTGTGGTTGATCCCGTGGAAAGTACCCTGCCGTTGCGACCCCCATCATTTCAATCGCCTAAGCCACTAGTTTCGTTACCTGTGCTGCCAAAATCATCTCTGGCATTTGTTGCGGTAACTCTTGCTCCTAACGAGCCTCCTTCGTCTCATCTCCCCCGGCTGCCCAAGCTGCTCTCTCTCTCTCTTGGGCGTCATCTGGAATGAGAATCGAATTGGTATGAGTACACTCTCAAATATAAATTTGGCAGAAGAATGTAAATGTGCAAACATATGAGAATACGACAATCCTATGATAGGGCTCTATATCAAAGATTGCTAAGTCGAAACGTGAAAAGACGCACAGATCCTAAGGACACTAGAACCTGATGCTCTGATACCATTTGTGACACCTCGCCTAATAAAATACCGTGTGATCAGTCCTATACCAAATTAAAATAGGAATCCCAGTTGGATCATCCTTAGCATCACTGTCAAAAACTTTTGAAAAATTACTAACCACCTAGTATTCCAAAATGTGGTGCCAATTTTAACTTTTTGATTAAACAAAACAGTACATGAGGAATTAAATATAAACCATTCACACGACTGAATGAAAATAAACTGAATCGTTAATTAAACAATTTGCCGAATAAACCATCGGCCACCAAAGTGAAATAAACCAAAACAAATATCAAACACAGGAATAAAACAAATCTGAAAAACTGAACTGAAAATCTGGGCGACATGCCCTAAATAAAACTGAAACTGATACAAGATTCCTATTATAGGAATGTATGAATGATGCGTCTAATCCAAACTCCTGCTAGCATCCACATATGTCGCAGCTCCGTGTCCCTGGAATAGAATATCAATCCTGGCGTCCCTGTGGCTGGACACCTAAAAGGTTTTGAAAATAGTTTTATAGCAAGGGTTAGAACCCAAAATATTTTGAAAATATTTAGCAAGTGAATTAACTGCAGTAATTTAAAATGCATGAATACGCTTCATATTTAAGTTAGTGTCTCACTCCTTTGTGGACATTCTCACCCCTCCACTAATGTGCACGCTAACGGTTACCTCAACCCCACCTAGTTGCACTATCCCGTCCAACTAGTCCTGGTATAACCTCCCCTTGCCATACTACTCTAACCCGAGTATAATGATTCTTGAATTATAAGTTATATCACAATTAACTTAATTAATTCTTCTTAAATAGTAGCATATAACCGTGTCACAAGTTATATAAAGTAAATACATCACACATTGTATTATTACCCGAATATAATATTTACTACCATTATATACGTACCTTTACCACAACATCTACACATATAACATACGTATATCCGTCCCTTCGAGTATACCCTCTCCGTATGATTCCCTCTAAAATGCTATCTCACTAGGTGTGCTCACAAAACCTAGTTTCCCTAAGTTGGAATCGCTCACCAACTTGGCCCAAAATATAAACGTAGTGGAGGCGATCATATTCCTTCCTGAAAGTGAGATAAATCCCTCACCCATATATACCGGACGCTATGACCTGGGGATATACTCGCCCTACTCCTCAAGCTAGAGAATTCATCCATATCGCGCAGCCTCCCTTGATAGCACTAGAGTATATAAACTGAATAAATATCTAGTCACGGATATTTAATATCACACACAATGTATACACACATATATATATATACTATCACTACACCGTATATATATAATATAAACCCCGGCTTTACCGTGTACTCAAAATCCCGTACACTGCCTGTAATTTCCTGAGTCTGTGACCCGACTCAACATATTTAATTTTCTCACTTAATAATTTATCATCTTCCCGAGTCTACGGTCCGACTCTAATATAATTAATTCACGCCTCAATTAATATAATACTTTTCCCGAGTCTATGGTCCAACTCTAATTAAATTAATTAACACACCCATTAATTTAATACCTCCTCGAGTCTATCGTCCGACTCTAATTAAATTAATTAACACCCTTATTAATTTAATACCTCCCCGAGTCTACAATCCGACTCTAATTAAATTAATTACCACACTTATTAATTTAATATCTCCCCGAGTCTGCAATCCGACTCTAATTAAATTAATTAACACACTTATTAATTTAATACCTCCCCGAGTCTACAATCCGACTCTAATTAAATTAATTAACACACTTATTAATTTAATACCTCCCCGAGTCTACAATCCGACTCTATTTAAATTCATTTACACATTAACTGATTTACACAAATCCGAGTCAGTGGTCCGACTCTAATATAACTAATCTAAACATTAATTAATTTATACCAAATTGAGTATGTGGTCCGACTCTCAGTTAATTAATTTACACATTAATTAATTTATACTAAATCCCGGGTCTACAACCTGACCCTAAACTAATTAATTACAACATCAATTAATTTAATACTTTTCCGAGTCTACCCTCCGACTCTACCTTCATTTATTATCACCTCCATTAATTTAATAACTTGGCGTCACTCAACCATTATCCCCGGACTCACTTACTTGGCTCGTAACTTAATATTTTTCCGAGTCTATATTCCGACTCAAAATTAATTACACTTTCTCAGTAATTAATTTAATACTTTGATGTCACATAACCAAGATACCCGGACTCACTCACTTGGTCCCTTTTTAGATCTCATAATTTCATTCCCACATATTCACCCACAACGTGTCACGCATTCCTCTCCATAAATTTCCCAATTATATTTACCTATAATTATCAACATACCCGGACTCACCCACTTGGTCCATAATTAAATATTTTACCTCAATTCCTTTAATAATGTTGCGTCACCCAACTACAATACCCGAATATTACTTCTCGGCTCAATATCAATACTTATGAATTATTTTCCCAAATCCGTTCATCTCATGACATACAATTTCCACCCTCCTACACCCAATTATATCACCCTATAATTGTTAAGGAATATGTGCCTAAATAAAATAAGGAATTAAATCTTAAATAAATTTCTCTTTATAATCAAAATTGGCCGAACTGCCAAGATTCCTGAACCATCGATCGATCGAACCCCCTGGGTCGATCGATCGATCAATCCAGACTTCATCTCCTCCAGGCAACTATTTTCCACCACTGACAAAAATCCAAGGTTTTTATCCTTAAATCCAACCTCTAATAAAAACACCTCACCATATAAATATGTTTAATCTACATCCTACACATCATATGGATCTTAAGATACACAATTTCTCGAAATGGGTTTTCCATTAAAATTCATCAACTTGTTCTAACAACCAAATTCCAAAATCCAAATTCCACCAGTTTATATTCCGGATTTTTATGCAAAATCAGATAACTATACTCAGAGATATACAACACAACAATTTTTACCTTGAATCTCATTCAATCATTCCATGAACAAAAACCCCAATTTTGTACCCATTTATCCCCAAAACGAATTTTGGTTTACACATCACTATGATATGAATTGATTATCATCAATTTAGAAATCACAACAGTTAACCACTTGCCTATAAGTGTTCGTAGTGTCTGATCCGTTGGCGTAGTCCCTCAATTTGGCTCCAAAATCCCCAAATTGGCTATTGATTTGCTTTCCCCCAATTTCCCTCTCGATCCCTAGGCTTAGAGTTGAGTTTACTGTCGTACCCTAATCTCTAAATTAGGTTAAAAACATCCAATCCCATTTTTGGCCATGTGGGCCTAATTAAAAAGGCCCAACTCACCCCGTGTGGGCCCGACTATGCCCGAAAATACTCCGAGACCCAATTACCATCACCGGGTACTCTTTTCTGACTATCTCGACCCATCCGGAAGCAACCGCGCACTCGGAATTGTCATCCGAGATAGTTTTTGAAATTTCCAAATTTTGACCTCAAAATGTGACACACGAGATTTTGAACCATTAAACTTAAAAGTCGCCAATTATAAATAATTCGGCTCACTGTTTCTCCAATTTAAATATTTTCATAACTCCCAAAAATAATTAAATATTAAATCCTCAAAATTACGGGGTGTTACAGACCTCCTGCTTACGAGTGGCATCTTCCTGCTCTTGGAACCTGGCCTCATAGGCGTCGATTAGCCTGAAGACTTGCGTGGACCTGGCTGGTCCCTGACTTTCTTCTGAAGCTTGCTATTTTGGGCGAGGCCTGGGATTTGAGTGTCTAACTTCGGATCTAACCCTTCGAGGGGCTGGTTGCACTTGAATATCCCCTGCTTGAGTGGATTAGCTGTTGTGACCAAACATTCTAAGTTCTTGTTGGTGAAGGCTTTCTTAAAGGAAAATAATCGTTTCCCACAGACGGCGCCAATTATGGTGAAAATAAATCTCAGCACAAAATAATAAGCAAATGCGATCACCAAAATAAATAAAGCACATAAAACAACTGCAATCACACACAACACAAGATATACGTGGTTCGGAAAAATGGCCTACGTCCCCGGTGGTGCTCTCTTTGTAGTATATTTCTCTTTACTCTAGGGGAGTGTTACAATTGCATGTCCTTTGCCTCGAGCTAAGGGTTTGATATATACATGCTATTTTTCAGGGAGCGGGGGTGTTGGACTGCTCCACGTTAACCCATAATCCCTAGAATATCTCTTGAGAGATTTTAGGGGTTAAATGGGTCATAACCGAATCAGTTATGCACGAGGCCTCTAGAATTTGGGTCGGACCTAATCGGGCTACTCATCTAGGTCGGAATAATTAATCGAGGTACCCACAATCACCTAACTTGAAAAAGTATGATTAAAGTCTAAAAATCCGCCTAAATAAACTGAATTGATTATTATTTGCTTAATCATTTATTTTAATTAAAGATAATAATTAGGACTTTAATTAACTTGTTAAACCTAATTAGTTTATAAATCCGTTATCAATTTAAGTAAAGTTTAAATTGGTCCCCTCTTGATAATCTGTAAAACTCGTAGGTAAATTGGGTTTATTCAGCACTAGTTTACTTCCGCACATAAGTCTTTTGCGCCTTAGCCGCCTGCTCAACAATCTCAACACTTGGGTTAAAAAATAAATAAGCCATGGTGTAATCCTCAGTCCAATGATCTCGTCCCATCAAATTCACGAATAGTAAAGTTGTCGTAAGCTAACACACCCGCCCATAGTATTTTCATTCACATAAAAGGCATCCGTACAGATCATATAATCAATTACACATAACATGTGCATTATAAGTTATCTAAATAGGCACACGCAACCTACACATCATCAACTATCAAATCACACATGAGTTTCTAACCACTAATTTATATTCCAAGCATACATCATCACAATAAAGGGTTATACATGTTCTTTAACTTAATGACCCGACTAATGAATCCCGAATCACATATAAAATTATTTTAAAAATCATTCCAATTGATATGTTACCCATCATAAATTATGCATCATGATATCGTTAGTTAAATTGTCACTAATATCCCGACATGGTTTGAGGATATGGGTATTCTATACCCTTAACAAATCACCTATTGGTCTATAATTATTATTAAACTAATCATATAATAGTTCCCAATCCTTTTGAATTAATCCACTATAAAACCTTCCCAAATAACCCAAAATCATCTCCACATGCCACCCCGATCAATCGCCCCCATCATTGATCGAGTTTTCTTGTAACCCTTGAACCTAATTCACATCAATTCGATTCTAATAATACAAAATATACTTAAAAGGAAAGTATATTATGAAATAAACCTATAATATATATATATATATAATAAGTCTAGTGATAACCATTTCTCAATATATGGATTAACCCGCATATAAACCCCAGTTTCTTAAATCATGAATTTTTATCATATAATTCATCTAATAAATATATTTTAATGTGAATTCAACTTATCAACAAAATTTATAACGTTCTTAAGTTATCAACTTTATATATTGACATCAAATTTAACACTTAAATAGGAAATAATTAAACAATTTTACCAACAAACATTTGTCTAACAAGAACCCTACTTTTTACTTCATTAAAATTTACATACATCAATTCCCAATTATTTGATATCGATATTTAGAAAAAATCCACAAAATGTAGATTTATATTTAATTTTATTTAAGCCTAAACATAAATTAAATTTCTAATTACAATTATTCCATTATAGTTTTATCAATTATGTTTCATTTACTCACTTCAGATTCCACTTAGAAGAATTATATAATTATGTTTACAAAGTTGTCAGATCTAATTTTTCTTAGCATGATTTATATTATTATATCATCAATCCTAAGGAGAAAAGTAGGAAAAAGTTTTTGCCTTAATTTGTGTTATGACAAAGTTTCTTAATTTAAAAAAGATGGTGTTGTTGATGCTAATTCCCTGATTGCTTCCCTAATTTCTTCAAGCTCTCCTCTTTCGAATTTGCATCCCATTTGCCACCAAAGTAGTGTTTACACCATATTTTACCGGGTTCATCTCGTGAACTTTTTTGACACTTGGTAGGATTACGGAGGAATTTAGTATCAGTTATATGGTGGTTATTATATGAAATTTTGGTGAAAATAGTGAGTAGTTTAAATCAGCTGTTATTTGAATTCAAATCAGACATTATTTGGAGGCAAGTGTGGGCGGTTATCGTAGATAATTAATTCGAATTCAAATCGGAAGTTACTTGGAGAAAAAAGAGTTAATTATTGCAAACAACTATAAAGTCATCCTTTTATGGAAACAAAAAAAGGACTCCCTCAACAAAAAATTACATTTACAAGTTTTACCTCTTTTTCCCTTCATTTTCTTTTATTTTCTTTTAATTATTTACAAGTTTCTCTTTATTTTAAGTAGTTTGTAAGGTAGATTCTGATTTTATTTTTATTTTCTGAAAAGTCCCTTTGCCTTTATATTTAACTTGCTTTACATTTCTTAGTGTAACTTGTTTTACATTTGTTAGTGTAACTATTTTCTTCAACCTTGTTTATACTATTTTATTGTTTTACTTAGTTTAAACTTTACTTTTATCTTCATTTATGTAATTTAGATCATCATACATCATTTCAATTCACGTAAAATTATTCAGCATTCATAGTAAAGTCTTTCCTAAGGGAAACACAATTCTTCTTAATTGAAGCATCGAGCGGTACACAATCTTGTGATTGTCGCAATATTAAGATAATTAATTTTTTGGCAAGATCATAATATTGTCTGCAACGCTCGCACAAAACCAAACACACAAACCAACTAAGCCTAGCGAAACAAGTAGCGCCTCTATCTAGCATTAATTTAGGTTTAGGTTAAGATTATAAGTGCTTAAAACAAATTAATCTAAGTATTTGTGTTGATAATCTCGTCACTTTTATTAACCTAGTTATCCTAATTTAGCAACCCAAACACTCTCAAACTTGACCCAACGGGTCACTTAAGACATATGTGTAAACCTCCATATTTTGAACACTAATTATGTTTTTAAATGACCCCAATAGTCAAAGTGAAAATCACAATCTACTGAAATTATCTCAATCTAATATAAATAAACTAAACCCATGCAACATACAAAAGGTTTATTAAAACTACCTTCCAACTAATTATCACCCAAATATTATAATTATCAAATGATTAAATTATTCAATATACAATAATTATTAGTTTAATGAACTATCACATAAACTTATATATAAAAGCTAACAATAAACTTAACCATTAAATTTACACATAATTAAATTAACAAGTTAAATTTCCAATTAATTTTTTTATTTGATTATTTTTCTAAATTAAATTAATTATAATAAATCAAGGACTACAACTTGGGCCACTTAGCGGAGTTGCTAGTTTGCTATTTCATTCTCACTTTTTACTTTAAAATAAAGAAAATTATAAATGAGTTTGGGATGGCTGAAAATATTACACTCTTTGTTGGTCGATGGTATGTTTATTGTCTGTTGTAGGCTCAGTAAAGTTCTTATTGACACTAGTGATACACATTTTTTTTTATCATAAGATTTTATGTCATTATTTAGTATGACACTAAAGCCTTGCATATAAGCTTTTATTGTGCTGTCATTGTTAGGTACTACTGCCATAATGCCAAATATTCGTGAGGGTATGAGTAGATGTGTCAAATGTTAGTGAGAAAGATGCATGACTCGCTTTTGTTATGAATTAATTGCAATTTGAATAAAGTAACCATCTAGAACAACATGTATCAACGATTTATTAGATTTGTTGAGGGGTATCACATATTTCTCCAAGATCATGTTGCGTTACAGGTATCATAAGTCGAGGTTGGAAGAAGAGGCTATTCACATGATTTCTTACCTTACAAGAAATGGGTTATATAAGTTTTGTGTGATGTCATTTGAGCTGATAACTTCCCGATCAGTCTTTATACATCTTATAAACCAATTGTTTATTGATGAGATTATAATATACTCACTCGCTAAGGAAAATCACCAAGGCATTTGAGGATGGTTCTCCGGACATAATGGGATCACTAGTTATGTGATAAGTTTGAGAAATGTGAGCTTTGGAAGAAATATGTTAATTTCTTTGAAATGCGTTTTTTAAGAATGAGCATATTTACAATCCGAGTAAGATGTCAATTGTGACATATTAGGGATAACCCATGACACTTGTTGAGGGTTGTAATGTCCTTATAGGACATTCAAGCTTCAAGAAGAGTATTACCTTCACTCACGCTAAACTACTAAGAGTGGAGCCATATCATAACATGGGATTGAACATAATTGTCAATATCAAGGGACAAAGGATACCCAAGGTCCCCATTGATAATGGATCCACCCTTGATATTTGACCCTTAGGATCGCCAAGAATCTCGGGATCAATCATGAAGATCTCATGCCAACAATGCAAGAAGATAAGTTATGGGTCCAATCAAACTTTAATTAGGTATTGGTCCGCTTTACAACCTTATTGATTTCCAAGTAATTGACATACCTACCTATTTCAAAATCTTAATAGGAATATCCTGGATTTAGGATATCGAGGGAATTCCCACCGGATACACAAAAAGTTGAAATTCTTTTGCAAGGAGCACCTGATTGTCGTATCAGGGGAATCTAACTTGCTTAATGGGAAGGACCGAGTACCTCGGTATGTGAAATATTACACAAAGGTGGGAAAAGTCAGGACACATGAATGTTGAGAAACTAAAAGCCTACCACCAACCCTTAATTGACATCGATGGTGAAATAGTGTTACCCTCGAGAGCGATGGAACTTGAAATCTGTATCGAAGAAAGCGTACATGTCTCACTAAGAGAGGTAACTTCTCTATTATGGGTCATGATACATGCACACAACATCATTGCGGTAGGTGTATCCTTGAATTAATTTGAAGTAGTTACTCCAACGGTTCATTAGGTTATGAGGTTCCCATCCTAGTTTGGGATGGGTGATCAAATACAAGCGTGCAAACATTACTTCACCTCTATTTAGCAAATAGACGCTTATAAGAGAAATACCACCTCACATAACATAGTTGAACTTGATCACTAAGACGAGGAAAAGATAAAGGTGGGGGAAGTGGTTGAGTAAGTAGATTTAGTGGTTCTTGGTGAAAAGGACCTTGAAAAAATAGTGTTAATAGGCTCTTCCCTAAAGACATGGTTAGAACTTGGAAGAATACCAATCACTTCACAGCGAGGAAAATAGATAAAATGAACACCATGATAGTTAATGTTATTCGTGCACCTATACTTGATCCTACTCCTTATACACCAAGAAGTTTTGTAAGGACAAATTCCAATTGAGTAAATTTATATGTGTTGGTTTAATTTGGACAAAACTCTATGAATTATAGGATAGAAGTTATGTTTGTGACCTTTCAAGCCCGTGATATTTTTGTCGAAGACATAGCGTCTAAGTCAAAGAGATTACACCATATGTCGTGTTTCATGTGTTGTGTATCTCTTTCGTAACCAACATCCTAGGGATCTCTCAAGTATGAATGCATACTTTATGTTGAGAGTTGGAAATTTTTTAGTGGGTGTTAAAATTTTCATGAAGCTATTTTAAAACGACTTTATATTTTTTCAAGAAAAAATAGTTTGATTTTCCTCAAGTCATTAGAATGACTTTCCATCGTCATTCAAACGAGATTGTTCTTGTTCAAACGAGCTTCCAACGAAGTCTTTTTCGATATGTGTTGGTTTTATCGTTAGATGTTTAGTTCTTATCTCGTTTGAACGAGATTAGTTTTCATTCGAACGACTAGAGTAGTTATTTGAAAAATGTCAATTTTTAGAGAAATTTTCTCCCATAACTCCCTATTACTTTTCCCAACCATTCATGTAGTACGGGATTACATTTTTCTAAAGAGACTTTTCCATCTTCTAAAATAGAGAAACCTTTAGAAAAAGTCTAAGAAATTTTTGTATAAGATTCATGGTTTAATCCTTCAAACAAAACACAAGTTTACACCAATTATTATAAGATCTAAGCTTTTACATGATGTACGATTGAGATTAAGTTTTGGCATCGGGTTTATCATTCTCTACATTATTGAGGATTATTTGTTGCGAAGGATTACATGTTCGTTGGTTTCATATGGTGGACTTTGTATGCATGACAATAGATGTGCCCCATTGGTTGACTCCGAGATGTTCTAGGATGAGGTTGAAGGAACGAAGAGCGTCAAGGTTGCGAGGGAATCGAGTCATTGAGTAAGTCTTTTGTTGTGTCCTTGTATTAAATCCGTACTTAGTGGACCTTTTGCTGGACCGTCTGAGGTTTTTCCCGTTGTAAATTTTCCTCATACATCGCGGCATTATGGTTATTTATTTTATCTTGCAAATTCACACCTAGATGTATGCTTAGGATAAAAAGATAAAATTGGTGTAATCATAAATTTGTTATAATTGGTGCTTAATTAATTTGGGTTGTATTAGTTTAAGATAAAGTTTAATTTGGCAAAATTCATATTTAATTTGGTTTGTGTAAATTTGAACTTAAATTGAAATTTTATTTAAGAAGTGAAAATTTAATTTGAAGAAAGCTAAAATTTGGAATTCTGAGAACCATCATCCCATATTCATATAATTTGGTTTATCAAATTGGTATCACAGCTTAAAATTCCAAAATCACACTTTTTAAGTGGTATTAGAGCATAATATAAAATTATAAGCCCCTGTCAAGTTTCTAACGTCTATTTATCCCATATATGCGCCGATGTCTACAACGCATCAAACTCTTAATAATAAAAGGGATTTTGGAGCCTGAAGGTCTAAAGCCTTTACTTAACCCACTTCAAAAAAACTTGTGATGATCTACAATACGAATGCCACAAGATTGCTTGACATGACCTCGAAGGATTCTGGGGCTTGAACCAGGATATCTCAAATCTAATAGCTCAAGAAAATATAATAACACCCTCAAAACCTAAGCCCAACAGTAGTAAGAATCCCTTACCTGACTATGGCATCGAAATTAATTCTCTCACCACTAAATGCAATATCAGAGATCCCTCTTTCCTGATCACACCTGCCAATTATATAGTTAAATACCAACCTAGGTTGGGAAGCTTGGACATACGACAATTTACACATGTCGTACAAACATATAAGCATATGAATCTAATGGGCCATACATTATGAATATTAAAGATATGCAGTTTCTACAAGGCGATGTGTCTCTTCATCAAGAGAATACCAATTTAATCTCCTCATATTTTTTCCACCTTTATGAAGAAATTTACGTGCATTATATTTCCTTGTAATGTGAATCACAACAAACGAGTGACTACGTTATAAGCCTAAAAATCATAGATTATATATGTAATAGCTAGGGATAGGAATTCACAATCAAAGACAACCAAGACCCCTTGGTATAGGACTCTCCTAGCAATAGCTCAATAATAGTACCCCCTTTTAAGGAATACATGCTATTAAACTTCGAAGGCCTGTTTATATATCCACCATGTGAAGATGTCAAATACATCTTCATGCTCGATTTTGATAAAATATTATTAGAATTCCTAACATGTGATTGGGAATCTGTAAAATTCGATCACCTCCCCGGTTAGGAAGCTTTTATAAGAATCCTGCATTTAAACACATCCTAGCAGGGGGAAAGGTACAAACAAAGAAAAAGAAGTAGTGGGGGAATTTTTTGTCAAAATAACTGATGAAAATAGGGTCTTAAAATAGTTGGAAAAGGCCCAAGCTAACATATCCATGCGAGTACTTCTTATGCCATCTTAGCCCCGTAGGGACTTCATCCTCAAGAAGTTCACCAAGAAACAAGTCCCCATCTCATCCACTCCTCAAGAAATCATAAAAATAGTAGGATATTTGAACTTCCGAAATGGTATTTCCTCTTCTGAAATGGTATTTCCTTCACTCACGATAAACTATTTAGAGTCAGGTCATGGCATTGGACATCATTGTCAATATCAAGGGGCAAAGGATACCCATGGTATTCATTGATAATGGATCCACTCTAAATGTTTTCCTCTTAGTATCGCCAAGCATCTGAGATTAATCATGAAGATTTCAGACTAGCAATGCAAGCCGTCATGACTTATAACAATATAGGGAGAGAAGTTATGAGTTCAATCAAACTTTAATTAGGGATTGGTCCGCATTATAACCTTATTGAGTTTTAAGTAATTAACCTACGTGACTCTTTCAAAATCATACTAGGAAGACCCTGGATCCATGACCTCGAGGGAGTTGCCTTCGAATTGCACTAAAAGCTAAAGTTCTTTCGCAAAAATAACCTTACTATCTTATTAGGGGGTCTAACTTACTCAGGGGAACGGATTGTGATAGTTCATATGCACGTAGTGAAGATGGACGAAGAATATCCAATTAAAAGCTTTTGTGAAAAATAGACAATTTTCCTTTTAATTTCTCATTACAGGTAAAAGACAAGACCTGAGGTTTATGCGAGAAATTATTTACCAAATATATTATGCCTAATTTATCTTCAATATTAGGTGATTTAATATAAGTACATAAAAGATAAATAATATAGCACAACACCAAAGCGTACGAAAAAACCCACAATAAGAAAAAAAACATCGAGCCGATACAACGAAAAATGTACCGTGGTAGAGTATTACACTGATAAGACAAAAACTTACAATCACACAGTGCTATGACTGACTAGAAACTCTTTCCCACCATATCCTTCAAGGAGAGCGCCGACGGTTGGAGAGCACAACACAACCGCCACCGATTTTGGTCTATAACTAATATCGTCAAATAATTTTCAAACAAATTATTATTTTAAAGTTAGAAGAAAACTTCATTTTCCAGTGGAACAAGTGTAAAGCCACAAATGCTTTTTTACTTGCTATGATGTGGGGTTCCTAAAGGTTGATGGAAGTTTAAAGTATTTGGCTAATTAAAAAATAAACTCATGAGTATTTTTTAGATATTAGAAATATTTAAAGTCTCTCAAGAATAAATTTTTCAAATGATTGTTCAAGTCTTGAGAAGAAGTAATCAAACTTCAAATGACTTTAAATAGCAATAATATCAATGGATATCTAAAGAACACCCAATTAAGCTTGAAGAAAAACTCTACTGAATAATGATTTTCAACATATGTTGTTCTCTCTACAAAACTCAAGCTTTCATAAAAACAACCTCTATTTTTTTTTAGATGAAGACTAAAATAAGTAGACAAAAAGTCCTACAAAATCATGGACAGAGGAAAGGAGGCTTCTTGTCCACAAGAATAAGTCAAAATTAAATCTACACATGAGAAATGGTTGAAGAGGTTATTTACATAAAGTTCGAGGCCAAAAAGTGCTCAAAATGGCCATTAGATTTTCGTCAGCCTGAACGCTAGACATTTTCGTGACCGTCGTCACTACAACGGAGAATTTTTTCACGACATCGAAGCACTAGTGAATGAGGTTGCGCCTTTAACTAGATTTTTCACCAACTGAGTTTTTGCACACTACGCGACCAACAAAGTACAACTTCATTGCAGCGAACCAAGACAAGTCTTTTAAGATATTTCAAAATGTAAAATAAGTCTTTTAAATATAAAATATTATATTTTCAAAGTATGGTTATATAAGAAAGATATATGGCATATGTATATGGCAAAAACTCAAAAAATACATATACATTAGTTTCACACATTTTTCATTTTAAGAAAATATAACTTGAGTAGTCTTAAAACATGGGTGTACTAAGTCATCTAAGTCCTTTTACCTTATCCTAAAGTGGCATTATCAAGGATGTTTAAGTGAATTATGTCGGGACGAAGTTGATGAAGTCCGATGAAAAAATATTGACATGAAGCTTTTCAGAATGACCTATTGGACTCGAGACACAAAGTGTCTTTTCGTCAACGGGATAAGACAACCTAATCCTATGAGAAGCCTTTAGTATTATGCATACTATTTAAATATCCTTTTTTGTCTATTCCATGAAAAAACATATAAAAATAAAGATCACAAAAATATGAATTAAATCTATCACCTATGGCGTGACTCGGCCAAAGGAATAAATAAATAGAAGGACACACTCAAATAAATCATAAGAGAATCCACAACCTTTTGGAACTCTTGTACTTATTTTCGATCAACCACTAGAAAACATATCAAAATACCAATGTGTAATAAAATGATGGTGAAGTATAAGTAATAAGATGAAACAGTTGATAAAATCATATTAAAGCAATTCGTCTAATTACTAAAAAGAACACATACCAATTTTATCTAATACTTTATAAGATACGATATATAAACTTCATATCTTGAGATTACACTTCCAATAATTATCTCCCCCTTAATCCTCCATAGGAAGAAATCCATTTCTCCCCTTTTTGTCATGGACTTAACAAAGGAAAAGACAAGAGAATCAAGAAGTGATTTAATAAAGATAATTCTAAGGATTAAAATCAATATACCACCACTACAAAAAAATGATTTTTACGACGGTGCTCCAACCGTCTCAAAAGTTACTCTGGCCATCTCAAGTACTTTTTGGGATGGTATTTGGGACGTCTAGGGGGGTCTTATTAGATCCCCATTTTAAAATACTTTTTGAGACAAAAACAACGGTCCCATTAGGTTTTTTTGAGGCGGGAATTAAGCTCTCTCAAAAGGTCATCGTTTATGGGATCCTATTGACACGACAAGGAAACTGTCTTTAATAACTATTTTTTGAGATGACAACAACGGTTCCAAAAGGATTTGATGAGATAGGAACTAATCGGGATCAAAAGCTCATCGTTTATGGGGTCCTTTTGAGACGGCTAGGAAAACTTCTTTAATAATTTTGGCGCTAAAGTTAGAATTAATTCTAGTCCAACAAAGAACACATTAAAAAATAAAATACATTTCCTGCTTTACTTTCATTCCGCTATATATTCAATATAATCATAAACAAAATCTGTTAAAAATAATACAGAATATTGGTGACACCCATTTCAACATATATAACATCAAAAATTTCATTCAACTATAATTAGAGTTCATACAAGTAAAATATCTCTACATAATAAAAAATTATAACATCGTGTCCACCAACTTAAATAAAAGTTGCTTCAATAAAAACATTAATTCTAATAATAAGTTTTTCAAATATTTCACTCGTCTCAGTAGAAAGAAATACATAAAACCCATTTATCCCTAACATAAAATGATGTCAGCAAACTAAACTCGTGATCTTAAAGCATACGACCTCCAACAAAATGACTTACATGATTTTCCTTTTCCACAAAAGGTTTCCACTTGCAATAAGATTTATTTAGTGTCACATACCATAAATAAAGAATAATTTTTTCAATAGTTCCTATAAATGGCAATCTTTAAAAATCTTGTCAAATTTGTATATCTTTATATTAATTAACTTTAAAAACACTTAATATTTTTTTTACAAAAAATTGTCAGAGTATCTTTTGTTTATTCATGAAAACCAACATGCTCAAACATAAAAATTAACTCAAAAATAATTTTAGCAATATCCACATCACTGTAAACAATAAACAATTATATATATCAATTGTATCAATCCCATAAAGATAAAGATCTGTTATTGCCTAGTCGATATGGGTCGTTGAGGTACTGGAAGCATGACGATGAATAATACTCTGAAATAAACTCAGCATTTCGCTTCCTGTATTAGACTCTATTTGAATTAGCATTTGTTGGTGGCGAATCTCTAATTCTTCGAGCTCTTATCGATGTTGAGACTCTCGATCTTCAACGTCATTCTATAACCATGATCTTCTTATCATACCATTTGTGTTATTAAATACAGAAATATAGTAAATAAATGATTTTTTTTTAACGTGGGCATATTAGGCAGAGTAAAGTATCATGCTAATATGCACAATCTTATTTTTAATTGTCTTAATAATATTTCAAATACTTTTATAGTTATGAATAGAGAATGTTGGGTTTTAGTCATACTTGATCCAAGTTTTAGTACACAAATGATTTTTTTAAGGTGGAGGCGTATTACGCATAGTAAAGTACCATGCTAATATGTATAATCGTATTTCTAGTTGTTTTACTAATTTTTACAAGAAACATAAACCCAATTTGTTAGTTATTCACATAAGATATATGGTTGAACGAATATATTATACTAGTCAAGTCAAACACGTAAATTATGAAATATAAACGGTTCTGTTGTGTAATAGTTTGTACCCAACCATATGTTGACATGTGGATGTTTTTTTTATATTAGCATCGTTCTTGAATTGACCATCCAATATAGACATGTAACAATTAACCATCTCTAATTTTCCAAAGATGTTGACGCAAACATTAAATTGACATATATATGTGAAGTCATATATGATATAGGTAAATGTGTGTTTGGGTACTCACATTGTTTGAAATTGGCGTTTGCCATAATAGGTCAGAGATGTAGCTTAATGATATTGAGTCATGAAATCGGTGCTTGCCACAACATCCCTTGTACGAAAGAGAAAAAAAATATTCATAAACTAACTACAACTCGTAATTACTCCTAGGGGTTTAAATCATAATGAATTATACAACTCAAAAACCATACATAGATAATGGTGCTTATCTCACTTATTTTCATTCCATTTAGTACATAAATTAATTTTGACAGTATCAAGTATTCCTAATTCTATCCATGTAAGGATTATTGTGCTAAAACATAGTTCATATTACCAGCTAATATGCATAACAAATTAATACATATATATATAACCTTTAGAATCGTACATGCAAACGTGTATAAAAATATATATAATAAGACCATCAACCACCTAACGTGTTTCCCCTAAAAAGAGAGACAATGATATAAATTACCTAATAAAAGAAAAGAATCATGTTAATTAAGCTAGGCAAAGCATAAGACCTACATCCTCGAGGGAAAGGGGCAATCGAGAATAAATATACCATACTAGCAAAAATCAACTCAAGTTTCTCAATGCTAGACTTGTGGAAAACTAGATACTAGAAGAACAAAAACTGAATATATCAAAATCCCAGAGAAAATTACTATTGAAAATGATGAGGCAATATTCAAGATGGAAATTTCGGCATATTGTTCTAAAAATTGTGTAGTGCTTGTGGTGACTAAACCGTATCTTGAATTACTTTTTTCGTGTGTGATAACTCACGCTATCAACGGCCTCTTAGAATACTTGTCAAATCCATAAGGGTAAGTTTCGACCCTACAATATTCACAAAACTTACGCAATGGACCTAAAAGGATTCAACTCATTTAGGTTGTCAAGAGCCCACGCTGCTAGCCTACTTCATTGGAGTCAAATTTTAAGTAACTTATATTTAGTAAATAAAGGTTGATTGTGTATAATGCACAAGCTAGATGTTCCAACTCCTTGTAAAAAAGAAAAAAAATGTGCCAATCCCTAGGCAAATGAAATCTCCAGGGGGGGGGGGGGGGGTTATTCTCACAAAGTTATGTAACCACTAACCTCAAACCTACAATAGTGTCATTCTAAAAATATCTTAAATATATCGATTGTGTGTCTTATAAAAATACACGTGTGCACAAAAAAAATCATTATATAAGGATATTACATATCAAAACCACGCAATTTGCATGATTTATTATGTGTTTTTTAGGATGAGATTTTTCTTCCATCAATTAGTTATTCGAAATATAAATTCTGGTTGACATTAATCTGATTGTGATGACAAGCTTCATTTTTGGACTTGGTCCATTCTAATGGTAATGGTACAAATAAATGTAACAACCTACCAAACCCGGAGAGTTCAAGTTTAAAGTTGCAAGTTACTTTGGTCTTTGGATATACATATTCATATCTAGATTATCAATTCCATTCACAGTCCGTCCATAAAGGTGTAGGATATAAGTAAGACATTTTGTAATAATCTTATACCACTATCTATTTGGGATAAACATATATGTAAGTAATAGGCAAAAATTTACTCCGCCAAAAGTAACTCCTCTTCTCTTTGCTAGCAAAAATATAAATGAAAACATAATGAATCTAAATTGCTTGGGAGAGAATTTAAATTCCACCGCTGCATTAGAAGTTAGGATAAGACTCAGAACATACATATAAAAAAATTAAAAGATAGGTGGGATATTATATCCATTCATTATTTAGTTTCATTGATTTGGTCATATGTTAGTTACTAAGTATGCTTTTCTCTAAAAAAAATTTAAAATTTCAAAAATATTTTCTTTATTTTTTCTCCTTTGTTGGGATTTTTGCCTTTGTTTCCGATGATAAATTTCAATAAATGCCCGATCCAATTGACAATTCAATGATGCATGTTCTTGATTTTAGAAGTTATTAGACTTTAGTCCTCAAATCATAGATATTATCAATAACTTCATGAATTAAACTTTAACCCATGAGCACATGCGATTCCCCCGTTCTATTGATTTGGTTTAAGATTTTTATAAATCGATAATCTTTTGTAGTATCGTATATACTTACACCTAAAGAGCTTTGTGCTTTTCTTTAATTGTGAGTGTTATAAACTACTCCTTCCTCGTTAAAAACGTTAAATTCGTCGGTAATCTCCCTATTCTTTCATTTGATCGTTCATTAATTAAGTTCATTTATGAAATGTGTTACTCGAGCATGATTTTTAAAGTTGTTTTGACTCGAGAATTGCGTAAATTTTAGGAAATGATCATAGGCCATCTGTAATATTTCACCCGTATTGACCTTGACCACACCTTGTATATTTCCCTAATTAACCTTTTTGAGCCTTAATATAGCCTTTTGTTTCATTACCCAAATCCCATAACCAACTCCACATTGGAGTTATAAACCATATTTATCACTCTTCATACCTTTGTTTGGAATGATACTTGGGATTAAAGGATGTTATGTTACGTGGTTGCAATTAAGCACGTGTGAGTGAAAAAAGTGAAGAAAAGAAGTAGTGAAAAAAAAAGAGAAAAGAAGAAAAGAAAAAGAAAAACGAAAGAAAACATGAAGAAAAGAAGAAAAGAAAAGAAAGAGAAAGAGAAAGTTATATATGATGTATATAGTGTTCAAAAATCCTTGTTGCTATCTTATTTCATATTTAATGCTTGTTATGGAAATCATATTCCAATTTTTAATTTTCCCACAACTTTCATCCCGAGGCTTTTTTATTTTCGAACACCTTTGAATCCGTACATATACCCTTGGCTTCATATACATAACCCCAAACCTACATTACAACCCTATAAAGTCATGTCTGATCATAGGGTACATTCAATTCAAAAGTCATGACAGTTTTGATAATCTGTGAAAGTACATTTCGCCTCCTTTAATGTGCAGTATCTTTCAATGAGATTACATTTTTTCATTTTGTATATAGAATTCTTCATTTGCAACATGTGTGTGACCTAGTTTCCATTTACATTTACTCTTTATGCCCGCATGTCCTGTGTATTACCTCAAATTTTGAGCGATTTTATTTTTTGAGTGTAATACCCGACGAGGATTGAATTTATGCACGCTTTAATGTTTATTCGGTTTATAAAGTTTTGCAAAATCATATTTTGCATGTGCTCTCTCCCCTCCCACTTTTAAGATTTCAATTCTACGAAGTTTGTTTTATAATGTTAATAACTATTGTAATACCCCGCCCTGATGAATTTATTATTATTGGTTGTTTATGGAGTTTGAGAGTGCGTCAGCAATCAATGTCAAACTTATTTAATTAAATTTCGATTTTAGTCCCAACAAGTCTTAATACTCGCAAACAAAGGTGATTGAATAAAGAATGCAAAACCATCTTATTTTCACTATAATTTTTTAAAGAACGGTTTACACGGATTACAATGAAAATACAAGTAATGACATACAAAATACCCTCAGGTGTCGGTTCGATATCGTCGGCTAGAGTTCCTTCAAGAGCTCCAGAAGGTCAGCAATGGAAAAACTTCGTCTTCTCCACAAATGTACTCCGGATGATTAGTATAATCTTCCTTGGGGTTTAGAGGATTCACATAAAGGATTGGGAAATATTTGTGAATCACACAAAATTTTGAAATATTAAAATTTGAAGTATGGAAACGGGGTCTATTTTGCAAAAACGGAGCTATGCAGACTTGGAAAAACGTGTAGCACGAACACTATTTAAATTGGACTTTAAGGCGGCGCGTCATTCGAACGGAACACAATGTCGTTCGAGCGAGATGGCATCTCGTTCGAATGAGATACGATGTCGTTCGAATGACATCAATTACGTGTCACAGAAAAACGCCTTTAAAACGTTTCTGCGTCTTTATCCTCTTCCAGACTTCAAAAAAATAATTTAAAACAATTTTCCCAATTTATTTATGCAAATAATTTAAACACTCCAATTAAATTATTATTACCATAAGACCGTGGAGTATTGGGAACTGTTGAATAGTACGTTGCTTCACACATGATGAACGTACGAAGATGATGGACGCATGAATTTGGATCAAGGCCGTCGAGGATGATCGTTGAGACGTGCCGAATGTAGCAGTATCAGACATACTTAATTGTGATCTAGGCTACTTGGAAAATTCCTAGATTCAACCCCGGACATTTATAAATCATGTCCTTACAAATCTCCCCTTATGTCTATGCCGGTACATACATAAAAATATCCGAATTATGCTGCCCAAAATAAACAAACTGACATACAATCTAATATCCCCATTAAGCTCGAAAACTAGAAATACTAAATGTGTGTCTTCATCTTCAATTCTTCGAACTTTCTTTGTCATCATCAGGGTGTGCAAAAAAGATTCTCCATTTTAATACCTACACACGTGAGACAAGAAACTAATACCCGTGACGCGCAACAGTTTGAAATATAATGATAAGTAGAAACAATATCAATTATGAGCAAGCAAATTATTATATAAACAAACAAGAAACTCTCCCCCATAATTCATTCTACCCCTTTTTATGATGTCCCAAATAGACAGATGGAGAATGTCACATGTAAATAAACTTTCTCTTTTTGAAGTTTTCAAATTTTTTAAATCAAACACAATCACATCACGAAAGAACACCAAAACAACCAAGGTCATGATAACGGAAATGAAGGGATGTGAGCATATTTAATAGGAAGATCAATACATACAACCATAACATATGTGCAAGATGAATATTGGATATTTCTAACGAATAAACTCAACATCTTCCTTTGGTGTAAAGATTATGGAATTAAAAGAAATTGACTCAATCAAATCAGTAAATCTAAGCTCGAAGTGATTTCCACACCAAGAACGTCCAAAACGATTTCATGCTTTTTCAAGACTTTTTAAGGACGTGCAAAGCCGTTTTAATTCTCCAACCACACTCCCTCATATTTGTTTTCTTTTTGAGGTGATCTAAATTCTCAAACATTGGAGAATTTGTGAATAAACCTAATGGCCCCTTTTTGGCCCAATTTTTTTTATTGCCTTTAAATTTTTCAGGCTCTTTTAAACCTCTTTGGACCTCGAATAATTAAAATTCCTCCATTTTTTAGGTCCAATTTAAACGGTGGCTAGATATGTACCTTTCATAGACCTTCACCGTTTATAGAATTCACACAAACTCATGGCAAATGGTTTAAAAAACATGCACAACTTTTATTTATCTTGTATTATCGCATTTTAGACATTGGATGGGCAGAATTGAGATGGAAACACTCAAGACAATATGTGATAGACAAGTATAATACTCAAATAATATCGTGCATGTGTGCAATAAAGGAGATAAGGAGCCAAACATGTAGAAAATATCACGAATTACATCTCAAATACTCCAATCAATGTAAAGCGCGTGGATGAAATGATATAGCATCTCAAATCACTATCCAACAGTCACGTGAAATATGAAATGCAGTTGTGACTATGGTTATCTTAAATGTTCATCCATAAACGATGTAAACAAAAAAAACTATTTTTGTGGTTTTTCAAAAGTTTTTATAAAAATAAAATCTTTTTGACTTTTTCTAAATAGAAAAGAAAAAAATTCAAACATATAAATGTACACAATATACAATCTAGAGATAGGAATCAAATGATATGATAAAAAAAATCCTACTCTAGACCTGGTGACCACCCCTCAGTCCACTGTGCAAATTCCTAAAGATTTCCTAAGACTCTCAAATCTAAGGGAATCTAAAGGATTCGTGAAGATATCGACTAACTGAAGGTCGGTAGAAACAAAACTCAAGGATACGACCTTTTCCTCTATAAGCTCATGGATAAAGTGCTCGCGTATCCTAATGTGTTTTATGCGTGAATGCTAGACTGAATTATGGGATATGTGTATCGTGCTCGTGTTATCACATAAAATAGTCATGGTGTCCTGTGATATACCATAATCCTCCAACATCTGCTTCGTCCATAGAAGTTGCATGCAATAACTCCCGACGGCTGTGCACTCAGCCTCCGCAGTGGTCAAAGAGATGGAGTTTTGCTTCTTGCTCAACCAAGAGACAAGATCAGAACCAAAGAAGAAAGACCCCAGAAGTGCTCCTACATCCATCTACATCCCCGGCAATAGGCATCCGAATAGGCAGCTAAATGGTCACTGGTATCAAAGGAATACCAAATGCTAAGTGAGAGAGTCCCACTCATGTATTTGATAATACGTTTAAGTGTGAGTAAGTAAGACTCTTTTGGGGACGCCTGATATCGCGCACAGGCTCCAACACTAAAGGTTATTTTGGGACGACTGGCAGTCAAGTAGAGAAGACTACATATCATACTCCGATACAAGGTTTGCTCTGTGTCCTTGCCTGAAGTGTCGTTGCTAAGCTTAGTTGAGGTAATCATCGATATACGTGCGTGCTTAGCGGAGTCTAGACCAAATTTCTTCACGAGGTCTCTAGCATACATGGATTGGGAGATGAACATCTCATCCTCTAGCTGACGAACCTGAATACCAAGGAAGAACGTAAGCTCACCAATCATGCTCATCTCAAACTCACTCTTCATCTCCTTTTCAAAGTGTTGAGCATGTGGATCCAAAGGCTCTGTCATCCACATAGACCTGGGCAACCAAAATATCACTGTCATCTATCCTGATGAACAACGTCATATCAACTCCCCCTCTCTTGAATCCACGAGCTAAAAGATAGGAAGTAAGCCTTTCGTACCAAGCATGGGGTGCTTGCTTCAAACCATACATGGCTTTCCTCAGATAGTAGACGTGATCAGGGTGCTTAGGGTTTTTAAACCCTTTTGGTTATTCCACGTAAACCTCCTCTTGTAGAATTCCATTCAGAAAGGCACTCTTGACATCCATCTGATATAACTTGAATCGCAGATGATATGCGACGGCGAGTAGTAGGCGGACGGACTCAAGCCTTGCGATAAGAACGAATGTATCATCAAAGTCTACACCCTCAATCTGTGTGTATCCTTGAACGACCAACCTAGACTTATTTCGAATAATGGTGACAGTCTCATTCACCTTATTCTTAAAGATCCACTTGGTACCTATCACATTTATCTCACTAAGTCGGGGTACTAATTCCCAGACATCATCTTTCCTAAACTGAAGCAACTCATCCAGTATAGTACATATCCAGTGTTCATCTTTTAGTGCTTTTTTATAGTTTTAGGGCTCGACTTTGGACGTATAGCAGATATGGCCAACAACGTTCTCTAGCTGAGCATGAGTCTTCACCCCAAGGGTGGGATCTCTTAATATAGTAGAAGGATCATGACTCTTGAGAACCCAAGTAGGAGTGTCCCCTAAGTCAGGAATGGGATCCACTCTGGGTGTGGGAGGCATAAAGGGATCATCCGTAAGTGCATCACCCTCACCCAAAAGGTTAGAATCAATAAACGTCGGTGGATCGTCATCTTGCGCAGTGACGTTTATTGACTCCATAACCTTAGAGCTATTCAGGTTATACACCCGATAAGCTCTACTAGATGATGAATAACCTAAAAATATCCCATCGTCGCTCCGAGAGTCAAACTTTCCTAATTGCTCTCTATCCAATAGGATGTAGCACTTGCTCCCAAAGACACGAAAATATGAAAGGTAAGGCTTCTTTCCAGTCCATAATTCGTAGGGTGTCATGAGAGTGTGTGGACGAAGATATACCTTATTCACCGTGTGGCATGGAGTAAACACCGCCTCTGCCTAAAATTTTCTTGCAACATTACGACCCAAAAGCATAGATCTAGCCATCTACTGAATCGTCTCATTCTTCCTCTCAACAGTCCCATTTTGCTGAGGGGTCCTAACGGTCGAAAATTCATGTTTGATTCTGAGGCTATCACAGAAAAGATCTACTTTTTCTTTTTCAAACTCAGTCGTTGTCACTATGTATTTTATTGATAGTGACACCATGTTGATTTTGAAGTACACGGCACTTGGTCGTAAGAAAGTCCACAACATTGAATTTCTCTCGCAGAAATCCTACAATAGAGTAGTGTGAGAAATCATCTACCATCACGAGTATGTACCTCTTACCACCTAAACTCTCAGTACAAGTAGGACCCATAATATCCATATGTATCAACTCAAGAATGCGAGAGGTGGTGATGGAATTAAACTTCCGATGGGGGCTTCGAATTTTCTTTCCCAACTGGAAGGGTCCACAAACTGCGAAAGTTAGCTTTTCAAGTGATGGTAAGCCACGTACTAGGTCCTTTTTGGCTAACTTTTCCAATTCTCAAAACTTCACATGGCGTAGACGTCGGTGCCACAGATCCATAGAAGTGATCGTGGTGCTATTGCAAATAAATGAGGACTCAGGCATGATCCCATAACAATTGTCTTTAGTCCTCACCTCATGTAATAAAATTTTACCGGTTTGATCATAGACGTGGCATTTGTTCCGATCAAACTTTACTGCAAGGTCAGCGTCGTACAACTGGCTAATGTTGAGTAAATTTGCCTTCAATCCTTTAATGTACAACACATTCTCTAGCTTAGAAAATCCTGGTAACTCTACTGTACCTCGTCCTACTATGCTAGACTTGCTCCTGTCTCCAAAAGTGACTTTACCATCCTTATGATCCTCGAGGGAGGTAAATAAAGAGACGTCCCCAGTCATGTGCCTAGAGCACCCGCTATCAAAGTACCATTGTAGGGAATTATGTGCTTTAAGAGCAACAAGGGATTTTGCGTTATGTTTAGGCACCCAAGAAGTGGTAACCTTATGTTTTCCCTTGTCATTGTTAACTCTAGTTGAGATTTTGGAAGTGCCTACTGATGGCATAGAAATTCGTTGGAACTCTCCTACTATACTCTGAGATGTGGTGACTAGAAACTCAACTCACTCTCTAAGACTCTCAAAATCAGTAGTGGCATGTGGCGGAGCAACAGTACGTCGTGTCCGACCCAAACTATATAAAAACTCTCGAAGGTGGCCCTTTCTTTTGCTGTAAGTATAGAAATGTTTGCTTTTCTTGGTCGAACTCTCTTCGTGTTTCTAGGTGGGTGGCCATAAGGATTTGTAATAAACTCAGGAACCGATTCTAATATCGTATGGGACGTGTAAGCGCCATCAAAACCTATTCCCGACCTCTCACCTAAACCCAAAGCAGAGGTAAGGAGAATCTTTCCCATTTTTCCCGATCGATCCTCAATTCTTACCTTGACTTTCAGGGCTCTCTCACGGTCCTGAGTGAGTTGAGGTACAAGGGCATCCAGTTTCTTTTGAGTGTCCAGGGAGGAATGGAGCTCACTCGTTAGATCAGCCATTTGCTTAGTCAAATCCCCTTTTTCATTCACAAACAAACTTTCTCTCTCTCTAAAACTTTCTCTCTCTCTCTCTCTCTCTCTCTCTCTCTCTCTCTCTCTCAACACAGTGGATATGGAGGTCTCTCTTTCTCTCATCTATTCTAATTCCTTATCTATAGCTGCAATCCTAAGATCTAACGCTTTTTAGTTTTGAAAGTACTAGCATATAAATCAGCGTACGCGCGTCGAAGATCACTCTCGCTCTCACTTGCATCTTCCTCCCCCTCACTCACACTGCTATCACTGTCGAGGTGTCCATGTGAGCTTGCATCCTCATCGTCGTGAGGAGCACTATCTATACTCACGTGGCTAGCCATGAATGCGGTGAAGTTACATTCATGCGATGACTCGTCTCCAGGGTCCACCAACTCAACCTCACTATCATCACTAAGGATAGTGTTTAAAGCAAATTTGGATTGTTCTTGACGTTTCAACCTAGTTGCACACTCAAACCCCCTATGACCTCTAATGTCGCACTTAAAACATCTATCACTATCTTTCTTAGAGGTTCCCTTTTTATCTTTCTCAAATTTCTTTTCAGATTTATTTTTCTCAAAATTCTTTTTATCTTTAAAATTTCCATTTTTCTTTATTTTGAGATTTTTTTTAAATTTTTTGCAAAAAGGACCAAATTATCTAAGTCAAAATCAGAATCAGAATCAGACATCTCTTCCTCTCTTTTCTTTGACAAGACACCTCTCTTTGACCCCTTACCTTTTCTGGCCTAGGCTTTAAGAGCCGCCCCTTTATCTTTTGATTTTATCGTTTTAGGGAACATGTCAATTTCATAGCTCTCTAAGCCTCCAACTAACTCCTCTAATTTCAGCGTATTCAGATTACCTAATGAATTTAACACAGTGACTTTAGGGATAAATATCTTAGGCAGTGATCTCAAAATTTTCTTAACTACCCTAGCATTAGGAATGTGATCTCCTAAATTAAAATGAGTGTTCACGATATCAGATAAGCGTGCATAAAATTCATCGAAACACTCATTTTCATGCATGGAGATAGTTTCAAATTGAGTAGTTAAGTTTTGCAATTTAAATTCTTTAACTGCATTTGTGCCTTCATGGGTAAGTTGCAGAACATCCCATGCTTCTTAAGACGTGGTACACGTCATGATGCGTTGGAACTTGTCAGGTGTGACGGATCCAGAAATGGCACTAAGCCCACGTGAGTTAAATGTGCTCCATTTAAATTCCATCCTCAGTCCATGCAGTCACAAATTTTAAGATAATTACGTTTTCTACAGTGACAGTGGGAGGCGTTCACCATCTTTCACACATAAACCAGACACGTTCATTAATAGCCTTTAGGTGATATTTCATGCGTGCTTTCCAATAGGCATAATTTGACCCGTCAAAAGTTGGAACTTTATTATATGAGTTATCCATTGAAATTGCGCCTCTTTCAGAATAATCAATTTTAGACCAAAATTGATATCAAGAAAAAAAATTGCGAAAAAATTACAAGGTAAGTTTGTGTAAATGGCTCTGATACCAATTTGAGAGTGCGCCAGCAATCAATGTCAAACTTATTTAATTAAATTCCAATTTTAGTCCCAATCTCTATATACTATAAAATGCAAAACAAGGCATTTATGAGCATTTAAGACTCCTTCTCATTGACAGTGTCCACATGGCACTCTAAATACTAAGGATGTCCACATACGCATCCATTGAAATATTGAGTATTTCCTTTCTCTCTCCTCCCATTTAATCCATCGTGAAACCATGTGACAACTCATTATGTTCTTTCTTTATCCGTCCCTTCACTTTTTAAGATGACTTTTCTATTCCTCTCTCTCTCTCCAACTATTCATCTTCTTCTTCATATTCCCACCCAAATTAACACAGCCTCTCTCTAACTCTCTAAAACCCATTTCCCCTCTTCATATTCCAATATGTTTATTATTCCATCTTTATTTATCCATCCTATTAAACTTCCACCGGACTCTTCAAATATTAGTCTTCAAAACTCATCACATCCTACAAATAATTCATCACTTCCTTTATCTATCTCTCCCTACCATTGATGTTGTAACCCTATTATTCAAGTATATATGTTCTCTCAACAAAAGTAATTCTAGATAAAATAGAGTTATCAACATATCTATACTTTTATGGGCGACAACGATTATCAATCTACTATTTTACTTCTAACGCTAAATCTGTATATCCCCCTCTCGAACGACGATGCATCTGGATCTTTTTTATTTTTTGATTTTGAAGTTTAAATCAAGTATTTCAAGTATTCATATGATAAATCTTGGGTTTTTATTTTTATTTTGAAGTACATGTTTGGATTTTTTTTGTTTACAGCACGAAACAAGAAGAGTTAGCCTGTGTTAGTATCAAGGGTATAAGAGAATGGTGGTTGCGGTGGGTGTGGTGTAGTGAATCTCTTCATTGATGATTTTTTTTTTTCAAAATTACACCTCCTTCTAATGGTACAGTGAGTTTTCCTATTTTTTTTGTCTCTTTTGTGTTATTAAGATTCAAGACATAACTTTTGTTAACATGGAACTTTGTTGGGATTTCTATGCTGACATGTGACCAACATTTTGATGGTTTTCTTATTGGTAGGCATCACAATGAGACAAGTGTGTAGTGTAAAAATTAATTGTTATATATATGATAGTATAAAATGGTCTTAAGTTGTATCATGATAACGTTCCTCACAAGTTGTTATTTCTGAAAGATTTAGAAATGTTGTTTTCTTTCATCATTTTATTATGGGTATACCCATCACCCATCTGACAGAGCAATAATTATATTTTGTTTTCATATATAAGATCTATATGTACATTTTATGTTTATTGAATAATAGAGAAATGTAAAAATATCTGTATCTTTAATTTCCTCTCTCTCATGTCCTTTTTTTTATTTTCTATAAATTTCTTATCCTTTTTTTCCATTCTATAATTTGTGTTTTGTTCGTTAAGTTTTGGAGGTTTCAATTTTCCAAGGCGGCGGTGGTGGGTAATGATGGGTTGGTTGTTCGATTCTTTTCTCAATAAAAAGAAATGTTTTGCTATTTTTCTATATCATTTTAATATGTTATATTCAGTTTTGGATTTTAAAAAAAAAATCATTTCTTTTCCAGGTGACCCAATTCATTTGTCGATTTTCTATGAAGGAAGAAAATCTTGGTAATTTCAAGCAAAGGTATTTTTCTATTTTATTTCCCCATTTGCTTTGTTGCTTATATTTTGGCATTTACTTTATTGTTTGATGAGAATAAAGCAAAGAAGACAAAAATACTTTATAATGAAAAATATGTGGAGCTCTAAAATTTTCGATCACATGGAAACAAAATAAAATTAGGGTCCAGTCATTTTGGAAAACTTTGTTGACATATTTATTGTATTAAAATTGTATTTGGTATAGATTTTGTTTAAATATTTAATGATTACCTTCGAATCAGTGGTGACTATTTTATGCCATAATCATCTTGTCTAAATATTAGATGATCCCATGTGTATATCTTTTCCTTTAATCTCAGCGTTTACCTTACTGTTTGAATGAAAATGTAAAAAGTAAGTCAAGCTCCCATATATCTTCTCATTTTATCTACTTAATTTGTTATAAGAAATTTTTTGAATTAGTAGATCATTCCATTCGTATCATACTGAAATTAGTTTTGCACAATAATTTGGTTCAAATACTACATGTTCCCCTGTGTATCATTGATGAATTTATTTGGGATTGAAAGAGGATTGGAATCTGCCAACTAAGGAATAGTTAAATTTTTTGCATTTGTAAATTTTTTATTGATAGAAATGCTTATCGAATGTATTAAGCATCCAACATTTCTTCCATGTTTCATGCCATGTATTTATAGCAATAACATGTTTGGTAAGGATTATTGCCTTACCACCTTCTCTTAAAATTAACATTTTATCCCACTATTTTTTATTCACATTTCACGTTTGGTAAGGATTATTGACTTGTAAGACCCAAATTTATATTATATTTCATATGTACTAACGTGACATTTAATATCCTTATAAAGGATTTACATAACCCTCTCCCATTTTTATTTATATATGCATTGGTAGTGAAAGTGAGATAATTATGAATTAGATACTAGGGATTCGTTTCAATTGATAATGATCAACTGCCTTGGACTTTTTGTTAGTTAAATCAACTAAAGGATTATCCAACAGTTTACTTGGTTTTGTTATTTTGTAATATCCACACATGGAATGGTAGACATCTCATTGTTGGTGATTTATGACACAAACTAAATAATTTAACGTGCAAAATGATTATCACAATAGCTTAGCTCTCGCATCGCGCGAATATCACAATAGATTTATGACACAATGTTTGTATAAAATGCTATACAAACATTTAAGATTCGTCTATGCACGTATTCAAACTATGAAAACTGCTATCATTACCCACCACGTAAAAGCTTGGGTCGAAATAGGGTTCGGGTTTGGTTTATGAAGGTTGGGTGGAGTTGATGGTTGAACATGTCGCATCCGGTTTAAGGTTATCTCCGGCAGTTTTTGAGGTTGGCCGGTTGCGAGTTAAAGCGAGGTTGCTGATTTTTCAGTATTCGGGTTCGAGGCAATGTGTCGATGTTTTTGTTTTAGGGAGAATACGTCCAGTCGTGTTTTGGAGGCTGCCATGGGCTACGTTTTGTGTAGGATTTGATTGTGAAACTGACTTCTGTGTCTCACATGTTGTATTGTTGATACTGATACTGGTGCTTTGTTCTCTATCCCTCTTCTTAATTTTTATATTTACTTTACTATTCATCTTTTGGAATGAGATAATATCCATCTATTCATTTTGTTATCATATGAAATCTTTGAGTGCTAGATTGGTCGCTGACTGTTGAAGAAAAATGTAGTTTTTTTTTTGGGTTTGTACCTTTAACTTTTCAATATTTAATCAAATTTTTGTTTGTTAATTTTGTTTTGGAGTTGACTCATTTTTAGTAATTTTTTAGTCAATCAAAGTTGATATCTCTCCACCACTCAAATTTTAAGTATTTTTATCCATTTTGCCTAAAATTCAAATTTTAAGCATTCTTAAGTACTAAAAAAATATTGTTGATTTTGACTTCGTAGCCAAACGTAAACATGATGCCATTTAAATGTATTAATCCAATTTATTTTAGAAATTATTATGAAATATTCACATTCGACAATAAAAAAAGGTATATCAATCAGATTTTTTTTAAAGGTATGAAAGTATAAATACACTAATTAGTGAAGTGTTTCTACAATGTTGCACCTGTGAAGGATGTACTACTTTCTTTAATTGATTTGGAAGATATTTTGTTTATGTTTTTTTTTATGTTTGTTTTGTTTTAGGCCTTTATTTATTTTATTTTTTATTGTTTGTTCTTTGTTTTACTTATTGACGTTCAAATATTATCATGAGTTTAATGGTTGAATTATATAATTGTATTGTTTTTTTTCCATTTTCTCAAGTCAATTTTCTTATGAAACAATATTTATATCTTTCTTTCTTATGTTTAGATCTGAAGCAAAGGAGAAGGACAAATTGTTTAATGGTTCTAATTTCATTAAGGATAAGTTTTCATCAATTGGGTCACTTTTTTTTCTTTTATTATTTTTATCGTAAATATTTATTTGTTCCCATATGTTTATTTTATGTTTGGGTGAGATTGTAAATTTTTACATAGAGTATTTATTCATATATTTATTTTTTATAACAGTAATATAATTTTTTTTCTTTTATGTACCTTGGGCTTTCTTATGTATCGTCATTTTTTTCGATAGTAATCCATGGTATTTTGAAAGCATTTTGTTAGCACAAGTTATAAATAAATAAAGAGTAAAGGGTGTGTAATCAGGCCCTCTTTTTTAACTTCATATTATTCATGTATTGTTTGAACAATGTCTCAAAGATGATGGTGAAAAAAATATATAATTGATATAATTTTTTGATCTATGTTTTTTCTTTTTACTTATATTCTGCACATTGCATCTCGCCCGCGCATCGCACGGGTTTACAACTAGTAAGTCTTAATACTCGCAAACAAAAGTGATTGAATAAAGAATTAATCTAAGCATGAAAGACAATCAACGTTGAGGAAAAATACCCACGGGGGAAAAACCATCTTATTTTCACTATAATTTTGTAAAGAACGATTTACACGGATTATAATGAAAATACAAGTAATGACATACGAAATACCCTCAGGTGTCGATTTCAATGTCGTCTAGAGTTCCCTTAAGAGCTCGAGAAGGTCAGCAATGGAAAAGCTTCGTCTTCTACACAAATGTACTCCAAATGAGCAGTATAATCTTCCTTGGGGTTTAGATTATTCACATAAAGGATTGGAAAATATTTGTGAAAAAAAAAATTGAAACCTTAAAATTTGAAGCCTGGAAACGGGGTCTGTTTTGCAGAAATGCAGACTTGGAAAAATGTGTAGCACGAACACTGTTTAAATAGGACTTTAAGGCGGTGCATCGTTCGAATGAAACACGGTGTTGTTCAAGCGAGATGGCTTCTCGTTCGAACGAGATACAATGTCGTTCGAACGACATCAGTGATGTGTCACAGAAAAACTCCTTTAAAGTGTTTTTGCGAGTTTATCCTCTTTTAGACTTCAAAAAAATAATTTGAAAAAATATTCCCAATTTATTTATGCAAATAATTTAAACACTCTAATAAAATTATTTTTACCATAAGTCCGTGGAGTAGTGGGAACTATTGAAGAGTAAGTTGCTTGACACATGATGCACGTACGAAGATGATGGATGCATGAATTTGGATCAAGGCCATCGAGGATGATCGTTGAGACGTACTAAATGTAGCGGTATCAGACATACTTAATTGTGATCTAGGCTACTTGAAAAATCCCTAGATTCAACCCCGGACATTTATAAATCATGTCATTATAGTGTGGTTATAAGTAATTAGATTATAGGGGTTGTTGATGTAAAAAACTAGATTATCTCTAATTAATCGATCACAGATAAAGAAATTAATAAAACAAAGGATTTTTAAAGTGGTTCAGCCTGAGGAAAATGGCCTACGTCCACTATTTTTGTATTGTTAACTGTTTATTTGGAATCTGGATAATAGGTTTTCCAAGAGATCCAAAAGTACCCTTCTTATTAGGAGGTTACAATGTATTTATAGCCTTGAGGCCGTACATATGAAAGGATAATGCGTTGTTATCTAGTAGACATATACATCTGTACGTTAATAATGTGCATTTAATGCGTAGTTGTCTTTTGATTCTCTTGATTTGGATGCTCTGCACGCTAAGTAGCTCAGACCGCCTGAATTTCTCGGTACGCTTAAGTTGCTCGGGGCGCCTGAGTTGCGCGGTACGCTTAAGTTGCTCATCTAAAGTATTTGTATTTGGCATGTAGGTTGCCACGTTTCTTCAAGTAATTGGACCACGTTAGCAAACTAAATTTGGTATCAACAGAAGCCCCCAATGTTTCACAGTTGAAGTTGAAGGAGAGTGTGGAACATTTTGCTTGAAAACTGCTTGGATTACTGATCTTCATGGATTTTAGGAAAATTTTATAATTCCTTTTTGAGCGCATAATATCAAGCTTTATAAATATTTTAAATTTTCACGATCGTTTCGATATTTGTGCCCTTTTCTTCTTTTAGTCGCCGAAAATACAAGCGTCTTTCCTTGTAATCATTATTTTTCTCTATTCCCGAGGTAAAGTATTTAAGTGCGACACAAATCCAATCGTTTTTCACTTTTCAAATCTGTATCTCTAAACTCTTCATCTTCTCTCTACCTTGTGCCTTCATTCTTTCCATCGTTTATTGAAAACTGATCTCTATTTCCTCTGTAAGATTTTCTTCCTTCTTCTTTATTTTCTTTATTCACCATGGTTTATCTTGTTGAATCGTTAGATAAATTTCGGTCTGAGTTTTCAATCCCTTTGTGGGTTATCTTGGAAGAAGTTTCTTCTTTTTGTGATTTACTTTCTTTGGCGGAGGGACACTGGTTCCCAAGTCTTTTTATAGCTGAGTATGGTTTTTCTTTCCCGCCAAATCCCCTGTGTTTAGAGTTTTGCCAATATTTTGATATTGTACCTGCAAGAGTAGCTTCAAATACATGGAGGGTATTTAATGGCGTACATAGGTTAAATCAACTTCATGGAACTCGTTTGGGAATTCCAGAAATTATGTATTGCTATAGATGGGTCACCAGCGACAATACTTTCTATTTAAAAACTAGGTTTTCGAATAGAGCGTTAGTTGTCAATCTTCCCGATACCAATAGGGATTATTTTGATCATGGGGTTGTGATGAAAAATTGGCAACACCCTCCATTAAGTGGAGATGACGTGTACCAAGGTCCCAGGTGTCTGCTTTATGCCAATGGGATAGGTTGTTTTTATTTTTGAAATCTTATTTTCTTGGTATTCGATGAAATGCATCACTGACATTTGATTTTGTTTGTTACAGTTGACAGTAAAAGGAAACCTCCAAAAGAAACCAAGGTTAATATAAAGCATTTAAAACTTATCTGGGGCTTGCATCAATCTGTTGTTGTGGAGCACGTTAGATCTGCTTCTTATTTGCTGCAATACAGAAGATACACTTCATCTTTCATTGCTCGTCCTCATCCAGTGGTGGTTGATCTTGATCAGGTACCACCCTCTGAAACTAGTGTGGAAGGTTCTTCCTCTGAATTGAGTATTCCTATTACTGATTTAATGAAGAAGAGGAAAGCTCCTGCCTTTTTTGATAAGTCTGTCTTTGCCACCTATGTGGAAAAGAAGAATAAACAATATGTCCCAGATAAAGGGATAAAGAATACAGATGTACCTCCTTCCATTGCTGCCAAAGAAACTATTAATAAGCCCCATGTGCCTCTGAGTAAGACTGTTGTCATCTCCCCAATAGAGACAACATCTTTAATTGAAAATGCTCCTGCTCCTCTGAGGAGATTAAAAAGAAGCTCTTCTGAGAGACCTGTTGAACCTATATCTCAACCTTCAAATGTTGAAGAAAGTGTTCCAGCTCTTGTTCCTCCGAGCTCTACTGTGGGCTTGGTAAGATCCTGGACTGTCCCAGAAGTCTAAAGCATTGAAGATACTTTTTCTCGTGGGAGAATTACTACTCTGGTTGCTCAAGACATTGCATCAGTATATATTGTTAGCCTGAGTCCTTTATTTTCTAATATTATGTTTATATATTGACTTAAAGCTCTTTCTTTTTTCAGCTTGTGACGTGTTTTAACAGCATTTTGAAGAAAGATGAAGCTATCAGGGCTTCTAGCTCCTCGGGTGGGGTAGAAGAAGCTTTTACTGGACTAACCCGGTCTTTGAAGGATTCTCGTCAGAAGTACGAGGAAGACAAAGATGCTTGGGAAAAGCAATTCAAATCTGTTGAAGCACATCGAGATCAGGCTGTGACTTCCTCCAAAGAGTTGGAGAAGAAACTGAAGGAGGCTGAATAGAGTAATAAGGAGCTTGAGGTCAAGCTTAAATTTGCTGAGGAAAATGTTGCTAAACTTCAAGATGTTGAGCGACACAAGATAGAGGTAGAAGAAAAGCTGAAGTCTATCGAAGAGCTCCTTAGGGAAAGGACCTCCTCGGAGAAGGCAAAAAGGAAAGCTGCAGTTAAAAACTCATTCAGCGTTGGCTGGGACAAAGGTTGGAACAAGAGCCTGGCTGTCATGTCTTCTCAAATGGCATATACCAGTGTTAAATATTTTAGGGATAGATGGCTAGCAGCCTTGAAGGAGCTGAAGGTTACTGAGAATTCTGAGTTATTTCAATAGCATACTCATGGCCCTCCTTCATCTCCTGGAGAAGAAGAAGATGAAGCAGCTTCAGATGAGTCTTCCTTGATGATAGGAGAGAAGGTGCATGTTATTACTATTGCCCAACCCTCAGATCAAGCCCAATATGCTAGAACATCTACCGAGCAGCTGCCCTTACCCTCCGAGCAACCAACCCCTTCATCCAAACCATCTGAAGAAGTCGTATGCAATAAGGAGAAGGTGTAAAGTTGTTCGGGTCTTTTGTTTTGTTGTTTTCATGAATGTAACCTTGAACTATATTTTCCTTTATTATGATGAATAAAATTTGAACTTCTGTTGTTCGTCTGGAATTTCTCTCTTACTTGCTCTATTCGCACCATTGTTGATTTTTTTTATTTCTTCTCTTTGCTAGTTTATGGCTAGGATGGAGCTTTTATCAGCTCATGATACAGAGTTGATGAAGAAATGCAATGACTATTTCAAAGTTGGTCATGCAGATTTTACTGAAGCTCAAATCATTGATATCCTCAGTTCAGATGCTTCTGAGCGAGCCATTGATGCTTATCAGTACCTGAAGTGTCTACTTGATCGTGCTGTAGCCAACAATGTGGCCTACCACGAAATGATTGAAGATCTTCAAGGAATGATCGAGGAACTTTAACAGCACTAAAAATAGTCTACTACCCTTCTACATCAAGGCCATGAGAAAAAGTACCATCAATTGAGTGTTGAAAAGGGATATGACCAGTTCATTTCTGCTCATGAGAAAAAGAAGAGTGTTATGAAGCTTGAAATTGAAGAGCATAAGCATATCGCCAAGTTATTGGAGCAGGAGAACATTGCTTTGCAGGAAAAAATAAAACAACTCAAATCTACTGCCACTTCCTCGGGAGCCTTGGTCCCTATTAATGATGAAGATTTTTCCTTCTTGGAGGTAAAAAATACTAACTTACGAGATGAGTTAGAAACTTTGAAGTGAGTTGGATCCTCCACATCTACTTGTGGTAGAGCAAGATCTTCTCATGGACGAGCAAGGGCTGGTCGAGTCACCATTGAAGAAGCGAGAACTCAATCAGCTTTAGAGAATCAAGCCGTTCAGTTGATGGCGAAGAACCAAGCCTTGGCAGAAATGTCTAAGAAGATTGTGAACTTCACCGAGCAACTCTCTAATCAAATTTCTGCTCTGGAAAGTAAAGAAATTCTGGTGAAGAAACTCCACGAGCAACTTGAGAGGTTAACTTATTAATTTCACAAACAGCCTAGGGAATTTTGGATGGCTGGGTATAATGAAGCTCTATATAATCTTGATGCTAGTTTGTAGCAGTTGAACAACGATGGATATAAGCAAGGGTGGTTGAATGCTTTATGTGTCTTGAAATTGAAGCAAGGTCATTTCCTTTTAGATTATTACGAACCTGGAGTTCTTGATTTACCTGTGCCTCCTTTCAAACTTGATCTTAATTGGATTCCAGCTCGTGCTATTCCTCGAATTTTGATATCGAAGTATCTCGGTGATTACAGCCTTCATTCAAATTTTGAGATAGCTCGTCCAGAACATTTGCTTGATCGACCATCCATAATGAATGTCAGAATGCTGTGAGATCTAAACTTTATAAATTCCCCTTATGCATTAGATGATCCTCCAGCTGGGGTAGAACCTATTTCAAAAGCAGAGGGGAAGAAACTCATAGAATAGGATATTTTTATGTAATGAATCAGACTTCATATCATATGTAATCTACTTGGTTTTAATGAAGAAATTTTTAGTCTTTTGCCATTTCATTTTCTTTGAAACAACTTGTAGAATGTCTCTGTTTGTTGGTTGGTGAATGGGTGTGTGTATATATATATATATATATATATATATATATATATATATATATATATATATATATATATATATATATATCCCATTTGTTGTTTGATTATAGTGATTTGTCACTCTTTGGGCATAAGCAACGAAATGATTTTCATCCCATTTTCCTGCTTAGTTGTAATAATCTCGTATGGATTACCTTTTTGCCTAGACAGTGGATGCCCCGGGAGGTCGTCCAACTTCTTGCCTAGTTTGGTACCAATCAACCGGAGTTGGTGGTTTTTTATTTACCGACCAACCGAAGTTGGGGGTAATGAGTTGCCAACCAATCGGAGTTGGTGGTATTAAGTTCCCTACCAACTGGAGTTGGTGGTTATTGATTTATTGACCAACCGAAGTTGGTGGTAATGAGTTGCCGACCAACTGGAGTTGGTGGTATTAAGTTGCCGACCAACCGGAGTTGGTGGTAATTGGATTGCCGACCAATCGGAGTTGGTGGTATGTTGCTCTGAATTTGGGTTTGTGTAGTGTGTAGCACTAATATTCCAAAAAATTTCAACAAAGAAGGGAAAATGGGTGAAACATCACTTTATTCATATTGAAGAAACTGCATTAAATAGGAATTTCAATTACTGATAGTACTTGCGCAGGTGTTCTGCATTCCATGCATTCTTAAATTCTTCTCCCTCCAAAGTTTCAATTTTGTATGTACCTGGACGAACAACTGCAGTTACTCTGTAAGGTCCATGCCAGTTGGCTTCCAGTTTGTTATGCTTTTGGATCACTTTCTTCAGCACATAATCCCCTTCTTTCAAATCACACTTCTTCACCCTTTTATTGTAGAACAAAGCTATTCGTTGTTGATATGCTGCATTCCTGATTGCTGCTTCTTCCTTGACTTCTTCGAGCATATCTAGGTCTAATCTTCTCATTAAGGCACTTATAGGGGAGTTGAAGTTAAGCACCCAATGTGTGGGTAGACCCAATTCAGCAGGTATAAAAGCCTCATTCCCGAATGTCAACATGTATGGAGACTCCCCAGTTGTTGTTCGTGGTGTAGTACGATAGGCCCACAACACAGAGTGTAGCTCGTTGATCCAAATTCCCTTTGTATCATCCAACTATTTTTCAAACCATTCAATAGGGTTCTAATCGTCACTTCAGTTTGCCCATTGCTCTGGGGATGTCCTGGCGCAGAGTGGATCTTCAATACGTTAGATTGATAACAATAGGCAGCAAATTCCTCGTTGTCAAATTGGGTTCCATGGTCGGTAATGAATGCATGGGGAATACCATATCTACAAATAATATTCTTCCAAATAAAATGATAGACCTTGTTATATTCATATCAATAAGAGGCTCAGCTTCCACCCATTTAGTAAAATAATCCACAATAACCACGAGGTATTTGAATCTTCCCCTGGTTGTTGGAAGTGGTCCGACCAAGTCTATTCCCCACATGGCAAATGGCCAAGGGGACGTTATGGGTGTTAACAATGCTTGGGGAGTTCTTCGGATAGAAGAGAAACGTTGGCATTTATCGCATTTCTTAGAATAAGTTGCGCAATCATCGCTCATCGTTGGCCAATAGTATCCCTGCATTTTTATTCTTTACAAAAGCTTTCGACCTGCTACATGAGCTCCACAGGACCCTTCATGAACCTCTTCAATCAAGTTTTTAACTTCGGAGGGATGGACAGATCTCTGTGATCCTTTTATAACTCATCTTCTGTACAAAATGCCACTGTTCAATACGTAATGAGCAGCTTTAAACTTCAGTTTCTTGGCTGTGAGCTTATCAATTGGAAAAGCCCCCTCTTCAATATAAGCCCTGATAGGGTCCATCCAAGACGGTCCCAAGTCAAGGACAATGAAGTTTATCATCAGATCTTCGTCTATGCTCCGACCAGCCAGGATTTCTATTGGGATTGTTCTTCGTAGCTCAGTGCGTGTGGCTAATGCTAGTCGAGCTAGGGCATCTGCTCTTACATTCTCCAATCTTGGTATCCTAAATAACTGAACTGCAGTAAAACTCGATACAACCTGTATTACTTTTGCGTGATATTTGACCATTAGTTCTCCCTTTACTGCATACACTCCCAGGATTTAATTTACGATTAACTGTGAATCACTGAATACAACGACCTGCTCTGCCTTCATGGTTCTGGCCAGACTTAGACCCACGATCATAGCTTCATATTCAGCCTCATTATTAGAAGCCTTAAATTGAAAGCGCAGAGCATACTCCATATCAATCTCATCCGGACTGTTTAAAATAATTCCTGCTCCACTGCCTGTAGTGAACGAAGAGCCATCCACATACAAATTCTATACAGGTACTTCATTATCAAATTATTGATCAGATAGAGTTCCTCGGTGGAATATTTGACATTTCCTTTTGTCCTCCTCTGGCACTTCTCGCTGCTTGACAAATATAGTTTTTCTCCCATCACTGGTCTAGATAACAATGGAGGTGTCCCCATATATTTCTTCAACTCTTGAAAGGCCTTCTCGCATTCATCATTCCACTCAAAAGTTTTTCGAAGTGTTTTGAAAAATGGGAGGCATCTGTCTGTTTCTCATGATACAAATCTGTTAAGTGCTGCAACTCACCCTGTGAGACTTTGCACTTCCCTCATCGTAGTTGGAGATCGTAGTTCCAATAGGGCCTTGATCTTCTCAGGGTTCGCCTTAATTCCTCGTTGGTTAACAATATATCCGAGAAACATACCTTCTCGCACCCCAAATATGCATTTGGTGGGATTCAACATCATTTGATATTTCTCTAGTTGATCAAAGGTCCGACCTAGGTTAACTAAATGATCAGTAGCTTTCTTGCTCTTCGTCAGCATATCGTCAACATAAACCTCCATGTTATGACTGATTTGCTCTGCAAACACCTTATTCATCAGCCGCTGATATGTCGCACCTGCATTTTTAAGTCCAAAAGGCATAACATTATAGCAATAAGTTCCCATTGGGGTGATAAAAGAGGTACTTTCCTTGTCCTCATGCTTCATTTTAATCTGGTTGTAACCAGAATAAGCATCCATGAAACTCAACAATTCATGCCCTGAGGTAGCATCCACCAGTTGATCGATTCGGGGCAAAGGAAAATGATCCTTTGGGCATGCTTTATTAAGATCAGTGAAGTCTACACACATCCTTCACTTGTTATTTTTCTTCTTTACCATTACCACATTTGCTAGCCAATCAGGATATTTGACATCCTCAATAAAAAAGGCTTTTTGTAATTTCTCTACTTCTTCCTGTATAGCTTGGTTCTTTTCTGGGCTGAACACTCTTCTTCGCTGCTTCACTGGCTTAATTTCCCTGTTCACGTTGAGCTCGTGACACAGGAAATTCGGGTTTATTCTTGGTATGTCTTCATGACTCCATGCAAAAGTTTATTTTCTGCGCCTTAGAAATGCTATCAATTCCTTTTTTATCGATTCATCCAATGACGTACCAATTTGGGTTCTTCGTTCTGGGTGTTCATCGTCCAGAACGATATTTTTTTTAGCTTCCATGACTTGGCGCTTCACGAGCTGAGACTCGTCTCTTGGGTCTAATATTTCAATCTCTGCATCTTCTATTTCATCCACTTGATAGGTAGTAGTCTTCTTCCTGGATTCTTCACGTTCCTCCTATTCGGCAGATGAATAGTAGCATTCCCGAGCTACTTTCTGGTCTCCTTTCACTACTCCCATTCCAAAGTTGGTTAGGAATTTTAAACATTGATGAACAGTAAATGGTACTGCTTTGAACTTCTCCAGACCTACCCTTACCATGATGATATTATAAGTTGATTGGACATTTTTATCCATTACAAATAAGCGTACCCTTTCTGTTCGACAAGTGGGTCAAGTACCAATAAGCATATCCAACTTGATCGTCCCAAGTGGAAAAACCTTTTCGCTAGTAAAACCGAGGAGGGGCCTATGATAGGGCTCCAACTGGGCTAACTTCATATTCAAACTATCAAAGCATGGGTAGATCATGATGTCTGCTGAGCTACCATTATCCACCAGTACCCGTGAAATCACCACTTCCTTCATTCTCATCTTGATTACCAATGGGTCATCATGAGGATATAGTACACCTGCCAAGTCGTTCTTAGAGAAATCGATGACCAGTTTGTCCTTATTCACCTTCCTCGGGCGATCATCTTCAGCTAAGTTTATTCGCTATATGTACGAGCAAGCTTGAGCCTCATTGAGGTAAGTTTTTCTCTCCGCAGTCAGATCTCCACCTCTTGCATCTCCACCTGTAATAACATTGCATTCAAATGACCCAAAATGGATTAAAAATACCTCACGCTCTGTTGTCTCGATCTTTTAGGGAGATAGGGGTCATCTTCGTGGTCTCTCTTCTTGTCTTCTTTTGCTCGACGAGGAGATTTAGATCTTTGCCTTCCTCGGTCGCTGGTCTTTCCACCATTTTGGCGATCAACATACTTAGCCAATTTTCCTCGCCTGATGAGTGCTTCAATTTCATTCTGGAGAGCTATGTAACATTTGGTCATGTGACCATGGTCTTTGTGGAATTCGCAATATTTGGACTTGTCCCTTTTGTCAAGATCTGCCTTTATTTTCCCTGGCCGGGCTAGCTCTTCGTTGTTCTTGATCTCCTCCAGAATGTGATTTATGTCCACTTTTAAGGGAGTATAATTTACATACTTCCACATCTGCTACAACGCTTGCTTACCTTTCGACTGCCTATTGCCACCATTGTTCTTCTGACCCTTCTTCTCGATTTTACCAGCTTCAATCTTAGTCTCCTTGGTGTCAGTATTTTTCTTCGCAGTCATGGTTTCCTCAGCGTTCATGATCTTGGTTGCCTTTGCCATTAGTTCTGCCATGGTCCTAGGTGGATCTTTGGCCAAATTATAGTACAACTTATTTGGTAATAGTCCACTCATCAGAGCAGTAATTGATGTTTTCTCCTCGTAATTTATTACCTCAAGTTTCTCGTTATTGAAATGAGTAATGTAGTCCCTGGTACTTTCTTCTGGCTTACGACTAACACTTAGGTGCTACTCGTTTAACTGGTTTTGATCCAAAACAGAAATTCCCTATGAAAAGCTCTGCCAGCTGAAGGAAAGTTGCTATCTTCCCCCGAGGAAGATTATTATACCATATTTGGGCTGATCCGGCGAGAGTTCCTGAAAACGCCCTACTTCTCATCTCATCTGGAAACGTATAGATGTCGACAGCAACTTGGTATTACTCTATATGAAGGACAGGGTCAGTTTTTCCATCGTATTTAGGCGTCACCATAGGAGCTTTGAATTTTGATGGTCTGGGAAAATCCATAATTGCCTATACGAATGGTGTCCCTTGGATGAAAGTTCTTTGTAGAGGATTCTTGGCCTTAACCATTTCCCCTAATCTGTCCTCCAACCTTTGAATAGAGTCTTTTCATGCATCGTTTCCTACCTTAGGCCTATTTATCCGAGCAACTGATCACATTGAATTTTCCTCTTGGGATCTTTTAATACGGGCTGGTGGTCGTGATTGGGCAGAGCCTTCCATTAGGCCGGATAGTCGTTGAGAGTTCCTCGACGCAATCTTAGGAGGACTTATATTCCTCCTAGGGCCCAATCGATCAAAAGGGGAGACCCTACTCAACCTTTCTAAAGCGCTTGTCCTTTCTGGCGTTAGAGTGATGTTCCGTTGAGAGTCTGTAGCTCGTACTGATGAGGTCCGACCAGGTTGATACGAAGGATCACTAGATCTCTCAGTTCGATATGAGTCAGTACGTCTAGGTTGAGAGACTTTCGGGAATAGGGTTCGTCTAGTTCTTGAAGATGGCAAATGGGTATTTCTTTGAACAATTCGTTGTCCTGAATGGGCCGGCACTCCACCTTGAACAGTCTGTATAAGTTGACGCATGGTTTCTTGCATGGTCGTTTGGCCTTGGGATAAATTAGCCATTACGCCAGCTAGATCTTGAATATTTGGGGGATTAGAAGGGTTTGGCAGGACCCCGGTGTTTCGATTACTGGATTCCGGATTATCAGCCATAGATAATGAATTATTTTGGTGAAAAACGCAAAGTACAGTCATTTCCCACAAACGGCGATAATCTGCTGATGTAAAAAACTAGATTATCCCTAATTAATCAATCATAGATAAAGAAATTAATAAGACAAAGGATTTTTAAAGTGGTTCAGCCTGAGGAAAATGGCCTACGTCCACTGTTTTTGTATTGCTGACTGTTTATTTGGAATCTCGATAATAGGTTTTCCAAGAGATCCAAAAGTCCCCTTCTTATGAGGAGGTTACAATGTATTTATAGCCTTGAGGCCGTACATATGAAAGGATAATACACTGTTATCTAGTAGACATATACATTTGTACGTTAATAATGTGCATTTAATGCATAGTTGTCTTTTGATTCTCTTGATTTGAATGCTCTGCACGCTAAGTAGCTCGGACCGCCTGAGTTGCTCGGTACGCTTAAGTTGCTTGGGGCGCCTGAGTTGCTTGGTACGCTTAAGTTGCTCGGGGCGCTTAAGTTGCTCGTCTAAAGTATTTGTATTTGGCATGTAGGCTGTCACGTGTCTTCAAGCGATTGGTCCACGTCAGCAGACTAAATTTGGTATCAACAGGTGCCTTTCTTAAGAGGTGGAAAATTATTAGGGCAAATGTGTAAATCCAAGAAAAGGAGATTTACGGACAGAAGGGATTCGACTACTCAACAGGTCATTCAAACGACGTTAATGTCATTTGAACGATATTTATTGTCGTTGGAACCAGATACTCTGACGTTCGAACGACCAGAATAAGATTGGCTCCCCTTTGTGCTATCACCGCTCCTATTTATTTATCTACTCCTTGGGTTAATTCTTCGATTATACAACTCGGATAGGTCAGATGTGTTGATCACATGACCTGTGGGTTGTTGACATCGTACGAGGGAGAGGGGTTTCATACGGGGAGATCTTACCGTTGGGATGCATTGAAATTGGAGTATGTTTTTGCTACATACAAGATGAAGCTGTATTCCAAAATTCATCCCAATCAAACATCGTTAAGGTTTACTGCTCTATCAATATTTCTAGTTGTGACAATTATGGAGGTATGTCATTTTAACGCCATTTATGTTTCGCGTAATGCTTATGTGTGATAATCAAGAAGATTCAAGATCCTTTTACTAAGAACATTTATATGTGGAAATTTAATTAAATTAATATATTACTGATTAATATTATGGTTTTCTTAAAAATGATTTTACATGTGGATGCTTTTATAGTTTCAGTTTCAAATCATCACTTGCACATCTAGATTTAGGTTTTCTTATATAATTTGTAGGTTAATTGGACTATTAAAGGCTAAAATCTAGATAATCACTTCTAATTAATGTATATTTGGCCTTTAGAGTGTGAGTTGCAAATCAAAGATATTGAAATAACTTTTAATGTTTAAAAATCCAATTAACACTTGTTCAATTGGTGTTTAAAAGATAAATTGGATTTTTACCTGCTTATTTGAAATCACGTCACTTGTTTTTTAATTGACTGAAATTGGGCATAAATCGTAGGATACCCTTGCGCCCCAAGGATATTAAAGTTGTTTTATATATTCTAAATGATCACCCTTTCATACTTAAATACTTTAACCCATCCAAAGTAAAGTACGTGATGCAGGATGTGCATGAAGGCTTATGCAGAAGCCATATTGCAGGGAGATCACTTATAAAGAGAATTGTAACTTGAGGGTACAACTAGTTGACTCTAGCCAAATATGCATACGCTTGTGAAAAGAAATGTGATCCTTGTCAAAGCCAAGCAAACATCAACTATCACTCTCACTAGAAACTCACGCCATCATTGTCGTTTGGATATTTTCACGGTAGGGTATGTACATAGTTGGTTGGATCCCCATAACACCAAGATAGTTTAGGTTCGTCACAGTGGCAATGGACTATTTAACAATATGAGCAAAAATGGAGCATATTGTGAAGAACACTGGCATTAAATGATTCCAAATCATGTGCCATTATGACATGCAACGATTTATCTTTACATATCATAGAGCACAATTCGACAACGAGGCATTTAAGGCGTATTACGCAGAGTAGGGCATAAAATATTACTTCTCAACACATGCTCGCCCACAAACTAATAACCAAAATGAAGTAACAAACCGAACGTTGTTTTTTGGCATTAAAATAAGCTTGGAAGAAGTAAAAAAAAATGATTGGACGAGTTATTCACTATCTCGTGGTCTTATAAAATAATTCCAAGAACTCCAATGGGTAAAACACCCTTCAGACTTATATGAAGTAGTGGTGCCAACAGAGATGTGACTCTCAATCCATAAGGTTTAGTATTTCATGAACGAGAGAATGGTGATGGATGTCTTCTGGATTTATATTTAATTTAAAATAGGCATGAAGATACTTATATTCGTTTAGCAGTCTATCAACAAAGAGTTACCCACTACTACAACAAAAGTCAACTACTTAAGGTGGGAGACTACTTTTACAAAAAGCAAATAAATTGCATCCTAACTGGCATGGGCCCTATAGAATCACCTAAGGGGTTGTCCTATAAATTTATAGAGTCAAGAACATTAAAGTGGATCCATTTGTTAATCGTCAAATACTAAGCATTTGAAAAATTAACCTCACTAGGAATCCGGAACTCGTAAGTAAATAAAAGCAACACTCAATGTAATCAATTCCATCTTTGATCAATGAAATAGAAAGTTACCATTTTCTCCATTATATTGTCTTAGTATTTACTTTTTTGCAAAGTGAATTTCATAATTAACATAAAATTTATGCCGGGGGGGGGGGGGGGGGGGTAAATACTCATATAAGCACTACTTGGAATATGTAAACAACGAGGTCAAAGGAATAAGCATAATGGTATATTGACCATAATTTCTATAATGAGAGTGTACAAATGAAATTTAATACAATCCTTGAGAGAGGAAAAAAAAATTCTGCTGATTCATAAAAAGCATAAATTATCACGCCAAAAAAGACCTCGGCTATAGGCTTTTGACCTAAAGCCACCCGATGGATCGACCAAAACTTATCAACAATATAAAAGTTAAAAAAAAAACATCCCGCCCAAGGGTCATTTGTAAAAATTTGTAAATTATAAAATTAAAATAATTTTCAAACAAGGGAAGAGCCAAAGAAAAAAATATAACACTTAGATTATTAACAAACACTCTACGTTGAAAAGTTTTCCAACTTATACATGCAAAAATAAGCTTCGTCACATTACAAACATATAGGAAAATTAACCATTACACTCAATAATATGAGAAATTCGTGTTAAACATGATAAAATTCTAAATTTTTCACACTCATTAGACTAGTTTAGTTTGAGGATGAGTAGAAGGGCATATACGTATGCTTCATCTCAAAAAATTCTTAGCCAAATATTCAGAAAACAAATAGAGCAGTCAATGCATAAAGGATGAAACGAAACACATATCAATCATTCACTATACATTAATATACCAAGCCACAAGCATTCATCAAACAAAAAATATATGTTCAAAAATGCCACTCAAGGCTGAGAGAGAGTTAAAAGAAAAGGGATATCATGCAATTTTATCAAGATCATTTATCTCATCAAGCTCATAAGTATAATTAGTTGGGTTGACCTCGTTCTTAGTTGCCTCAGACTTAATAGATGCTTTATTATCAAGACTAAATGGTTTATTTCATAATCATCATCTACAACCTCAACTTGTTTGGCTTTGTCTACCTATTGGTATTGCCTCACCCTGTCTTACTTTGCATAAAACTATTTTGAGACCTTTTTTTCCATCAACATTATTTATCCTCCATGCATTAACCTTGTGCTAAGGGTAATGTCGACTAACCCTCGTCTTTATCTCGTTATAACCTCGACAAACATGATAGATTCATATATCCTGAAATATCCCAAGATAATTATTCTTTATGATGACCTCTTCCTTATCCTTCTTCATAACGGTCTTCAGAGTCGCATAGTGCTTAACTCCAAGCTCTTTGATAGCTACAGAATGTGCATCTTCCAACTGCTTTAGGGCCTCATTATTTATTTTCTCCACACACTTGACTTTAGTGATTTACTCCTCTTGAGCTTGTCATGACCAAAATTAAGGTCCTCTAAAGCCCGCTTGTTATAGTCATAGACTCCAATGCTTTGTTATTTATAGCAGTTCACTAGTGAAGATCGGCCATCATCAACAATCCCTAAAATATTTGGGATAAACATCAATTATGTGACCCAATATTGGCTAATAATAAAAAAATTAAACTAAAGAAAAAATAAGAAATCGTGTTTGTGGCAATATCAAACTTATTGCCTTTACTCAAATTAACAAAATAAGCCTTGTCGTGGGAAAGAAAGTTTTGTTAGAATTATTTTATACAATTCTTCATTATGTGCTCGATAATTATATTAATTCTAAAAGTCACTTTGGTTAATGAAAGGGTATCCCAAATACCAAGAGTCAAAAGGACTTTTGGGCATCTAACTTGATGGACGGTTGATATTAAGTGATTGTTGGATATTTAGGTCATGTCCTTGTCGATAATAAGTGACTGATTTCCATCATTCAGACACTTTATAAAGACAACATTATGAAATTATAGGAAAGGGAGATAAATCTAAATTCTCAATAAGAGTAAATTTTGAAATAGTGTTTTGTCGTACTGGGAGATCTAACCATTGGAATGCGTCAAAATTGGAGTATATTTTTGCTACATACAATATAAAGCGATGTTCCAAAATTCAGTCCGATCAGACATCGTCAAGGTTGACTGCTCCATCAATATTTCTAGTTGTGACAATAATGGAGTTATGTTATTTTAACATCATTTATGTTCAGCATAACGTTTAAATGTGATAATCATGAAGATCCAATATCCTTTTATTAAGAACATTTGTATGTGAAAATTTAATCAAATTAATGTTTTCTTGATTAATATTATGGTGTTCTTAAAAATGGTTTTATATGTGGTATCAGAGCCAAAGTTTAAGATATCATGATTTTCTTGTATTGGTGTTTTCCTATAATGAAGTCTACATTAAATCAATTTTTGTGTGTGCCTAGGATTTTGTTTTTGTGTGACAATTTTCTTCTGTCGCCTATACTCATTAGTCGGAATTTTGAAAGGTCAAAACTTGATCGGAATTTTCTGAAACTACTATGATTGACTGGAAACATCGAAATAAACAAAACCCATTGTAAACAATGGGCCCCACCCTAATTTTGTGTTTTAACGTCGTTTAGACCCCTAAAAATGCATTTTTGTAATTTTTGGTAATACTATTAATGCTAATAACTCTCGGTTAAAAATTGATTTTGCGATTGCGCAAATTGGAGAGTGATCCTGGAGTAATTCTCTACACCCCTGTGGTGCTAACTCAATTTTTTTATTTTTGACTTACGATTTTTCCAAATATTATGTATGTTTCCATCACGGAGGATGTTTTCTTTGTTCATGGTTTGTCTAATATTCATGTTATGTATTGTTTGTATTGACTAAGAGGTTCAACATAAAAAGTTTATTTGTATTGACCAAGAGGTTCAATATAAAATTTTGAATATTAGATTTATGATTATGTGTTTGACAATAACATTTCGGTAAATTAGATTATTGTGCATAATTTATATTTGGTAGCTCAAATGTACGAATTCATGTTTCGACACTAATATTTACATAATGTTAAATGGAAAAGACATTAAAGTGTCTTAATCTATAATTATAATTCTTAGATTATTGTGTATACATCTATATTTGGACCCTTAATTATACATTAAGTTTTGAGTATAATATTTTTTGGGGGGCGGGGGGGGGGGGGGGGGAGGAGACTTTGATTTTACATAAATAATGTTTACGACTTTCAAAAAAATTATTTTTCAATTTCGTCGAATGTTTTGAGATTCTGGAGTAATTTTCTACAGTTCTATGATGTTAACTCATTTTTTCTCTTCAAAAAAAAAAGTTTTCCCATTTATTGTCAATATTCATATTTTGATGAGTCTCGTGCAAAACACATGCCAACGATTCATATTATTGAATATTGTGTATTTTTTTATTAATATTCATATTTTTTACGAGTCTCGTGCCAAACACATGTCAACGATTCATATTATTGAATATTACGTTACTGTTAATATTCATATTTTTTATGAGTCTCATGCCAAACACAGGCCAACGATTCATATTATTGAGCATTATGCTATTGTTAATATTCATATATTGATGAATCTCGTGCCAAACACGTGCCAACGATTCATATTGTCAAATATTATGTTATTATTAATATTCATATTTTGATGAGTCTCATGCCAAACACAGGCCAATGATTCATATTGATGAATATTATGATATTTTTGTTTTAATGAGTCTCGTGCCAAACACAAGCCAACGATTTATGTAGTTGAATATCATAATTATTGTTTCTTCTAATGCTAGTACTCCCATTAAGTTGAATTAAATGCCAAACACGGGCTACAATTCATATGTGTAGATACTAGATTTATGATTTCGTTGCATACATACATATTTGAATGCATGATTTGCAATTTTGAGACTCATAAGTAGGTATTCATTCAGTTTAATCAAATGTCAAATACAGGCCGAGATTACATGTGAAGATATTATACTTGTAGTCGTTTCAAATTATCCTAATGTTTGTTATAAAGTTAAATTGAAGCGCAACACATGCTAAAATTTGAATCAAATAAACATTGGAATTTTTATGAATATTAAATAATTGAAATCGAAGTTATAGTCATATTTACGGATACCACTAGTTTGGTAGTTGTGATTTTAACCGTATGTGCATTAGTATTACCACGAATGATTTGAGTCAATATTTATGATTTTTTACTCATACATAAGTGATGAATTGAAATTAAATGATTCATGTTTTCCATTTACTATTATTCGTGTAATATCTTATGCAAACTACTTGTCTATTTGATTTTCACATTATGTCTAGTTCTTCGTGAATTTCAAATTAAGAAATAGACAATTATATAATTTATTCATGTATTATGGGTATTTTACACATGTATGCTTATCTCTAATATTTATATAATGTAAGGATTGGTGTTTGTTAAATTACTCCATTCCATAATAGATAAATATTGGACTGATGCGTTCATATCATGTATATTTTGGATTGCCTACTGGTCCATGTATGATATTGAATGCTAAGATTTATGATGTTGCATACATATTATTGTTTATTCAATTATTGTGATTCGATAGCCTATAGGTCCAATTACAATTATTTAGCAAAAACTAAGGGTGATATATATTTTAAGATGGCAATAATGGTCATCAAATGCAAATATCATTATTTCTTTCATTATGATATCACCAATTAAGTTTATAAAATCCGAACATGAATAATTTTGTTCATTGCTCATGCGATATTCAATGAACATAAGTGAAAATTTTATTAACTTTTGTATGTAAGTCTTTACTTAATGTAATATTAATATTATGAAATATTTGGTAGTCATGACAGTGACCCAACTATAATAAAAATGAATATTAAGCGTAAAGATGATAGCGGTAGTAACCTCCGACGCTTATAACAGCGGAGTCTATTGAGTTTGATCATCGGCCAATTATTCCTTACATATAATTGATTTTGACTGATTAAATGAACTCTATATAGCATATACATTATTCAAGTATATATCATGTATATATAATACTCCAGTATCTACAAGCATTATATAATTGTTAATCAATGGTTACTAATGAGAAAAATAAAATGCACATTAGATATTAGAGTGATATTAACATATGTGTTGTCTAATCAAAGCATTAATATAATGAGCAATTTATCTCATTTCTTTAACAAATTATGATCTGATTTTGTTTCTCTCGATTACTATGTTAGATTTTTGTTTTAGCCCACTATTGATGATCAATATTGTGTAGAACACTCCATATAAAGTTTGACGAAATTAAACAAATTAAATTGGTTTACATGTTGCACACTCGAACTAATAATGATAGAGATAATATGTATCCTTAATGATTTGAAACTAGTTTTTATCTTAGTAGAGTTTGCAACTTAAACTTACAGTGTAAGTATTTACTTATGTTGCAATGATTGTTTACAAAACAAACTAAAAATGAAAAGACGATTTCTTCTCTTTCGTTCTTGGGAAATCAAGTCATTTGTTTTTCATAAACCCTCAATGCTTCCAATTTTCTCGAAAAATATTTTCCTAGACTTGATTATGAGGGATATTTTTTTAAGCATTTTTCAGTCATTCTCAAAGGTTATGGTATTCCTTTTATGTTTTTGTATAAAACAAGGTTTGGATATATTCCTTTCAAATATTGTTTTGATCCCACATCATAATCATAGTATTATTGATAAAACTCTTTAATCTTTTACCAAATTAAATCTATACTCCTTATGATAATTTTTTATGGACAAGATTTTTGTAATATCTCTTATAAATATTAATAGTCGAGTTATGCCCTTAAGGTATTACAATATCTAACATAAGGATGACCTATGTGGCCCAAGTGAGAGATTATGAGAAAATTCCCTTAAAGTGGAACTACATAGACCGTATAATCATCATTGACATGTACTTATTGCATTAAAAAAAATCCAATGTCAAATTCATTATGAATGGTGAAGTTAGTGGGAGTTGAAAATCATGAAATATGGTTTTAAAGGAAGGTAGGGTACTTATCCCATTACCGATAACTTTCTTCAATACTTGTTCTTTTAGTTGTTGGATTGTTTAAACAATAAAGAACAAATAAATGATCAACCACTAAATTATAGTATTTGTCAATGTGAGACAAATGTAGATAAAATCATAAAGAATAGTATTAATAAGATCATAAATGGAGTTTACTATTCTAAATGATTATATGGTGTATATACATGAATATGAATTTGGCATAAAGATAAATAAATATTTGGTTTTATTTTCACAAATCATAAGAATTAAACTTATTGGACTACAATTAAGTTAAGTATATCATTGAATTATATTTAAGTCGGGTATGAAGGGGTCGTCAAGACCAAACACGACGCTAATTATAATTCAATGAATAAAGTTAATTTGTAGACAAATATTTGATGTGTAATGAGGAAAAGGGTATAAATGAACCTTCTCATTTTTTCAAGGACGTGAAATTCTTATGAGATGAGTAACTCATTATGATGAGAGCTACATTTTGTGTGTGTGAAAACTATTATGCTATTTTATACATGTTATAAATATATTATTGTATAAACTAAAATAATTTTCCCACCTATGGTATTTTTAGAAGTAATACCATTATATTGTATATTCAATCTATAGCACTTATCACTGGTGGGTGTAAGTTTATATATTTAATTTATTGTAAAGTAGATAAACAAAATGTTACGTGAATTTTCAATATGTAACAAAAGAAGTTATGAGATACTAAAAGATTATATGCTCACATTAAAGTCAACTGTTCATTTTTTGGACGATCAATCATTACAACTCAGATTTGCTGGTTTATGGAAAGTATAAAGGTCACTCTTATCTACTTATGGTTATTTTGGTTTAACGACCAATATAATAAAGGATTGCAATACAATCCATTAACTATTCTGAAAATTTGAATATGTAGCATGCTTTGATGCTACAACTTATTGATTATGGCAACGTAACTTAAATTTCAGGACTTAGAGTTATCGACAATATTGTCAAGCCGCTAAAATATTATGATACTATCATTGTAATCTTCTTTATTAAGATACATTGGGTATTATGTGAGTAACTAAGCACATTGAATGCAAATACCTTTTAAAGAAGAAGTTCTGAAACAAGTGTCATTTAACACATTTGTACAAGTGTTAACATAGAAAATCCACATGATTGGGCTATCACGAAAGACATTAACGAAGCATGCTTAAGATATGAGTCTTTAAGTATGGCCGATTTTTTAGATCTTATTTTGACACTACCATATGATATCATACAGTGTTTCAGAATCGTTTATTTCTATCGTTATTGTACACGTGCATGTGAATGAAAGAATATGACAGAAATAGTCTTTTACAAAGACATTATTGGACCATTATGGAATAACCTTATTTATAGACCTTATTGAATAAGTTGTTAATATTGTGTTACATGAAAGCGATCGTGCTCTTGAATTAGTATGTGAGCCTCTTGAATTAGTATGTGAGCGTCATGACTCGCATTGACAAGTTATTTGACGAAGGTCGTTGTAGGAGGGTAGTGAGACTGGGGTCTATGAATAACTGAAAAGGGTGAGGAGTGACCCACTCCAATGGACGCTGCCTGCAAGGTCTTCAAGGTCTCCTGGTGCAACTTCTGAAGAAAACTTCTCCTTCTGGTAACAATGGAACTCAAGCTTCAACTCACTCCCTGCAAGAAGATGAACTTTCGCAGAAAAAATAGTAATTTTCTCAAGGGAAACACCTGAGAGTGATGGCTGTCAATGGGGAGTGAAGGAACAAGGCACTCAGCACTAAGAGAATGAGCAGGGAGAGAATACTAGGTAGGTCTGGTGATATTTTAGCAGAGTAACAGTGCAATTTCTATTGTCTATCCTTGACCTTACCCAGAGGTCTATTTATACTGGGGCGTTAGGGGTGAGTGGCATTTTTGGGCGCCAAAATTGAGAGAGTTGGTGGAGAACAATGTCTGAAGTGTACCATTTGTCCCTACCTGTGGCAGACCAAAGGTCAAAAATCACATATGTCCCCTAACGGAGACAAAATATCAGATTTGGTAATTATCCTTTGAAACGGTAACTTGTGGTGCAATTTTGCAAATCTTGAGAGAGGAGACCTTAAGGACTCCTTTCCTCTAAAAAAATGTTATTTTTCTTGAGATGGACCTTGAGGACCCCCTCTTCTGGAAAAGTCATTTTCTTGTAAAGAGTTTATTTCTTGTGAGTAGCCAGCTCTTTGGTTGCTCACTTCACTTGTGACCAAGTGTGCAGTGTGTGTAGTCTCGAGTGACTTCTGGGTCTTCCTACTAGTATTCTCTCAATCCTATAGTGCTAAGTGGTTGAGCTTGCTCAACATACCTTATCCCTCAGCCGCCAAGCCAAAACTCCCAGGAGGTACCAACGCGCCTGTTAGAGCCCTGCTTGCTCGACTAGGCAACCTATACAAGAAAGTAAAGTGTTAGTGTTGTTGTTCATTTAGAGACTGATGTTTCATGATGAGGAGTTGTTCGCGATAGCTACTCCCTCAATGTAAGTTTCTGTCGAAACCCCTGTAGCAGCACTTCTCGAATAACATTTCTGCAGTGACCCTTGCAGTGGCGCTGAGCCTTGCAGTGACGCTGACTCTCTCGACTGTCATTACTGCAGTGACCCTTGCAGTGGTACTTCTTAATTTTAGACTTCTGTGGTGACTCTCGCGGGCACCTCTCGAATGTTATTGATGTAGTGACCCTTGTTCTAGTGGTGCTGACGCTTGAAGCGGCGCTGACCCTTGCAGCGGCGCTGACACTTGGAGCAGCGCTGGCACTTGGAGCGACGCGGACACTTATAGCGGCGCCGACCCTTTCAGCGGCGCTGGTACTTGAAGCATCACCGACACTTACAGCGACGCGGACACTTGCAGCGGCGCTGGTACTTGAAGCGGCGCCGACACTTACGACGGCGCAGACACTTGCAGCGGCGCCGGCACTTGAAGCGGCGCTGACCCTGGTAGCGGCGTAGACACTTGCAGCGGCACTGACACTTGCAATGGCGCTGGTACTTGAAGTGGCGCTGGTACTTGAAGTGGCGCTGGTACTTGAAGCGGTGCGGACACTTGCGGCGGCGCTGACACTTGAAGCGGCGCCGACCCTTGTAGCGGTGTAGACACTTGCAGCGGCGTTGACACTTGCAGCGGCGCAGACACTTGAAGCGGTGCTGGCACTTGGAGCGGCGCTGACCCTTGCAATGGCACAGACACTTGCAACGGTGCTGGCACTTGAAGCGGCGCCGACCCTTGCGATGGCGCGGACACTTGCAGCGGCGCTGGCACTTGCAGTGGCACCGACCCTTGCAGCGGCGCTGGTACTTGAAGCGGCACCGACACTTGCATCGACGTAGACACTTGAAGCGGCGCCGACACTTGCAGCGGCGCAAACACTTGAAGCGGTGCTGGAACTTGGAGCGGCGCCGATACTTGCAGCGGCGCTGACCCTTGCAATGGCGCAGACACTTGCAACGACACTGGCACTTGAAGCGGCGCCTACCCTTGCGACGGCGCTGACACTTGCAGCGGTGTTGGCACTTGAAGTGGCGTTGGCTCTTGAAGCGGCGCTGACCCTTGCAGCGGCGCTAAACCTTGCCATGGCTTTTGGACTTATAGGTGACCCTCGCGGGCACCTCTCGGATGTCATTAATAAAAGAAGCATTTTTTATTTTATTTTATTTACTTTTTTATTGATAGACACCCATCTACATTATCCCCTCGTGCAAAGATTTTTTGGTTGGGTAGACTAAAAAAATTTTGTACGCTATAAATCTAATTTCAACAATTATATATATATATATTCTGAGGAACCCTAGGATCATTAACTGCGATGTCCCTTTATCCGAGGTTTTTAATTTTTTGAGAACCCACGCGTCAGTGTGGGAACTGTCATCTCATCATTTGGGAAAAAAAGGTCATCACCTTTTTGCCTTCCTGCACGTTTTCCCATTTTGATGCAAAAAACATAAGCCCCTTTTCTTGGGCTCCTTCATCTTCTCCAAAAAACATAAGGCACCTTTGGATTTGTAGTGAGAGAGAGTGAGAGAAAGGGATTTTTAAAACACCATAGCCTCCCATTTTGCTCTAGCTTTTTTCTTTCACTACCCCAACCTTCCATTCATGGATTCTAACACAACAAATGCTTCTTCAAACGTAAACACCCCTAAATCACCCATGGCTCTAAACTCTATGCCTTCTTCCTCGTCTGTTCCGAACGCTCCAATCGTCGGTATTGCTGTCGTCGGTAACCCCTGGTCTCATCCGACCAGTGGCGTCGACGCTTCGTCCGCGATACCCGTCTCTTCGAATTTTGGGTCGAGAACCCTCGTCGCTTCCTCGCCCTTCCACTTGGCGTATACAGATTTTTGTTTGGGTTCTTCCGTAGGAAGGGGCGTCTCGACCGAGGCTTCGCTGACGGCGGGGGGTGTCTCGAGCGTGGGGTTAAGTTTTTTTGGTTGAGACAGTTACCGACAAAGGTTCCTCCGTAGGAAGGGGTATCTCGACCGAGGCTCCGCTGACGGCGGGGGGTGTCTCGAGCGTGGGGTTGAGTTTTTTGGTTGAGACATCTGCCGATAAGGGTTCCTCCGTAGGAAGGGGTATCTCGACCGAGCCTCCGCTGACGACAGGGGGTATCTCGACCGACTGCGTTCTGCACAGGGAACAGGGTGTCTCGTCCAATCCGGGCGTGGGTTTGAATTTTTTTGTTGAGACAACTGCCGACAAGGGTTCCTCGCGAGTGGACCCTCCATCCGAGGGTCTCTCGCCCCATTCAAGACCTCGCGCCATGAATATCTTTCAGCGAGACTTGTCTCGCCCCATTCAAGACTTCGCGCGCTCGGAGTCCGCGCCCCAGGATTCCTCGCCTGCTATTTTTACACATGAGGGTCTCTCGCCTGTAGTGAGTTTTTCTAGAGGTTCCTCGCATGACGATGTCTCTTCTATAGGTATCTCGATACATCATGGCGTTGACAGTGGCTCCTCGCGCACTGGCGTAAATACTAGGAATACTTCGTCGAGTCAGCCTATGGTTGGGGGTGTCTCGGCGTATGTTGGCGTTGATGGGGGTATCTCGACCTCGGGTGTCTCGACACCCATGATTTTTGTTGAGTAAGGGGGAATCTTGGCCCATGGTTTTCCGCGAGGCGACCCCATGCACGAGGCAACCCATATCTCGATGCCTTTGAGTTTTTCTGAAATGGGGGTCTCAGCTTATGGCACTATGGTGACCTCTCGTCAGCAGCCTGGGGTCTCGCAACTTGGCCTCGTGTCCACGGGTCTTTCGTTCGTGCAAAGGGGTATCTCGACGTTTTGTCACATCGAGGGTTCCGTGACCCAGGGTGTCTCGTCAACTATTGGTGTTGTGGAGAGCATGCCACTGACCGGGGGCTCTTCACATGATTTTGCTGGGGTTTCCGCCTCCACTTCTTTTTTTGCGACAGGGGACACCCAGGGTCCCTCGTTCGGAGTTCCCACTAGGATGAGTTCTTTTCTTGAGCCAATGGCTCTTGGTGGTTCATCAACTACGCCATCCTCTTCTCAGGCATGAAAGGACTATATGCACATTCGCCAAGGGCGAGACTTTGGTATTTATCGTCGCGCTCCTTTTTTTGGTCCCGCTGACAGTTTCATGACTTCACTTTCTGATTTTGGGGAAAAAATTTCGGGTGTTGTTCTCGAACGTTCTCATGTGGGGTTAAGTGAGTCTGCTGACCTCCCTACTATTTCTCTGGATTCCGTTCTCCGAGTCCGAGTTGACCGCGGCGACTTTTCTTATTCCAATGTTGAAGTTAAAACCCCGGGTGGTCCCACAGAGGAGTGGGCCAGCTGTTGATCATTTTCTGAGCGTTCCTGATTACGTGGCTATCCTTAGGGAGGTGGGACTCTTTACCGCTGTCAGCAGCCTGAATTCCTGCACCATATTTAAGCATGGTTCTTCGCTCAATCTTTTATTATCTCGGTGGAGTATGGAGTCTCACACCTTTGTCACAGGCTGGGGGGAATTTACCCTTACCCTAGAAGATATATGTGAGTTGTACGCCCTTCCTTTCTTTGGGCAACAGGTCTTTTCTGATGACTGCGAGGACTCCCTAGAGCAGGAGATGGTGGGGGAGTTACGGTCAGCTCTCGGAGAGTGCTCGAGGTATGTGGCCATAAATATAACTGGTCATTCCAAGTATTCCTTTGCCAAATGGCAAAGATACTGGTTCAGAGACTTTGAGCAGTTGCAGAAGGGGGAGACTTCACGTGCAGCCCCCAGATCCCAGGATGGTCCTAAGCTCCACTCTTCTGCACATTTAGCCGCTTTCCTCGTTACATTTCTGACTCGGTTCCTTCTACCAGGTAAGCCCGAAGACTGTCCTCGCGAACTTCTTTTTAGATTGGCTGTACGATTGTCTCGCGGTAGGTCGGTACCCATGGCTGCCCTGACCTTAGGTTCTCTTTACACCTGGATGGACCGAGCACACATAGATGTAGAGAGGTCCTGTTGTCGGTATGATGTTGCTAATCATGCCAACGCCCCTCTCTTGACAGCCTTTTTGTTTGAGCATTTCCCCCACTTTACTTCAGGGGCTCACGCTTGTCATAATGACGCTGCGAGACTTCTTCGGTGGCATAAGAAAACTCCCAAGCAATCTCTGGAAATGTTGATTGATGATATCAAAGAGTTTCAGTTTCGGCCTTAGACCAGGCGCCCTGGGGGAACTTTCAGCTGGCTTTCTTTCCCTGGCGATGGCGGGACCTTCTATTGCCCTTCAGCAGTGGGGTCGGTTTCCATGTGTCCTCATATTAATGTGGTGACGATGCTCTTGCCATGTCACCTCCCTTCTTGGACCGAGTTAGGTCCGCATGGTGAATCTTATCATTCTGAGAGGGCAAGACGACAGTTCGGCTATGATCAGGGCGTCCACACCCCTCCTCTTTCTACCTACAGCAGTCATTTTGAGGCATTTTCAGAGGCGTGTGCTGTCTTTACTCTTCAGGGATTATTCCATAGGGTCAGTGGTTTGGGTGGCCTCTATGTGCCTCCCTGCGATTATCATCCTTCATTCACTTCATCTTGGTTCCTTCTTTGGCAGCAGCAGGTCCGTCTTATCCAAGAATGTGTAGTTGCCCCCCTCATGAGACTAACCCCATTAAATACACCAGATCTCAATTTTTGGTCAGGCGGACGCAGAAAGATCCTTGGTTTCTCAGCACCACCTCCACGCCACCCTTGGAGCATGCCATTCCCATTTTAGTGAAACCTCTCATTGACGAGTCACTTCCGTCTCCACCGGCTGAGCTTACCTCTGTGAAGTCTAAAAGCCAACCAAAAAGCATAGGGAAAGCGAGCACCTCTACTACGAGCAAAAGGAAACACCCTGACGCTGACGTATCCAATTTTATTCCTGCTACTACTGCTTCTCCTCCTTCTTCTCCTGTGAGGACCCGGGCTGCGAAGAAAAAGAAAGGAGATGGCGCTGGCATGACTGCTTCCTCTACAGTGGATCAAGAGTCTGATACTGGCAATCTTGGGGCGGGGAAGACTTCCCAAGTAGCGAGAAGGAAAGGCTACTCCTCACCGACCCTTGCTTCCCAGTTGGCGCGGGTCGCGTCTATTCCCATTGCGAAAGGTACTATATCACGACATTCTTTACTTAGTGGAACTAGTTCTCTCGGAGTTTCTTTATCTCCCTTCCCTTCATTGGAAGAGGAACTAGTTGATTATGGAAGCACCCCTTCCTATGACGACCATAGTTCTTCTTCGGGTGATATGGGCGGCCTGGGTTTCCATAGCGAAAGCACTACTGCAATTATGCTTTGTTATTAGTCTCCAGAGAGTCTTCTAGTGATGATGAGGCCTCCCATTCTCCTGGGGGGGTTAGCCCCACCCATTTCCCTTATATCCAGACTACGCGCCCTGCTACTGTAAGCGTTGCCCCTTTACTTGTCTATATATATATATTTTTTTGCATATGATTTTCTTTCTTCCCCTCATTATTTTTTTATTTGTGAACTAAAGCATTCTGTCATATTTGTGCTGGTCATTTCCGTAGAGGCAAGTAGTTCTCATCTTCCCCCATTACGACCGACGCCCTTTCAGCGGGAGAGGAACTCCATGCTCATTTCTTCCCGAGGCCTTTTTAGAGAGGTTTGCTGTCTCCTTAATTCTTTTACCATCTATTGTAATTTATTCGTCTTTTAACTACATTTTGGTTGCGTATGCTGTCATTTCCCCGCAGCTTTCGTCTGTGCACTTTACCGTCACCAGGACCACCCTTGTGGCTTCCCCTTCTCCTCAGGTATGCCTCGCTATTCTCAAAATTTTCATTGTGCCATTTTCTTACTTCTGCCTTTTATTTACCCATTTACCATGCGTAGAGGGTTGTGTCTTCTGGCGTTGTCACCTCATCTTCTCTTGTCTCGGCGGTGGGCACTTCTGCAGCCGAGCCCCGGGAGGCCTCTTCGTCTGCGGTATGCATTTTTACTTTTGAATATTTGTTTCCTTTTAATAGGAGTCCTAATGGCTCTTGGACTTTCTTCTCAGGGAGGGGCTCCTCCCTTAGCTGGCGTTATCGCCCCGGGTTTATCCTTTTCGGGGAGAATTTCTATCCCTAGGGTCCGTGTATCTATGGACGGTAGACCTTTGGTTCAGGCGATCTCTCGTGGACCGATATTTACTGTGGCTTCAGCCAGCAAGCCTACGCTTCAGGTCAGGCCTTTTCGCTGAAGCATGGAATCTCTTTCTCCTCGATCATGCGATGAATAACATACTTTCATTCTTTGCAGGCTATCAGCACAGCCCCTACTGCACCGACCGTCCTTTTCTGCGCTTCCCCTTTGGATGGGGTTCAGGTACTCTCTTATTTTCTTGGTTCTATATTTCTTATCTATCCAGCTTGTACTTATCGTAGCCCTCTTTTACTTTGTCGCAGTTATCCCTTGGCGCTGTTTCGAGTGCAGCTCCTGCCACTGTCTCTTCAGCAGCCCCTCTCGCCCTTTCTTGTCACTCGCAGCCCCGCCTACCCCTCGCGCCCTCCGTCGCTGAGATTGTTGTTTCGGAAGTGCCTGAGGTTGAGGTAGCTTCTTTGGAATAATTGGTTGCTGAGACAACCCCTTCTGGAGCATCGATCAGTGTTGTTGCCCCTATGGGAGCCCCTCCTCCTCCTTCTATGATCGTTACGGAGGGCGTTATTCAGGTACCGTGTATAAGAGTATCTACTTACTTCGTGTAATTCTTATGTCTTTATTATTTTGTTTAAATTGCGCAAGCATTACCCTCTTCACCTTTGTTGCATTGTCTCCAGGTGAGCGGGGTCGCTCTGATGACTAAGGATCCGGATGAAGTTGCTCTGATACTTGTGGAGTTAGAGAATGAGATGGCTGCGAGAGAGGTATTAAACTGGCATACTCTCTTTTTACTATTTCCTTTCTTTTTTTCTTGCGTATACTGTGCAGGCGTTCTCATTTCCCCTTTGTTTTATTGTTCCCAGGTGCATGAAATTACTCCGATGACTGTGGAGTCTGGCAGTGGGGCAACTGCGAGAGAGGTATTAGACTGGCATACCCCCTCTTTTTACTATTCCCCTCTTTTCTTCTTGCATTTACTGTGCAAGCATTCCCATTTCACCCTCGTCTCATTGTTTCCAGGTGCATGAGAGTACTCCGATGACTGTGGAGTCTGGCAGTGGGGCAACTGCGAGAGAGGTATTAGACTGGCATACACCCTCTTTTTACTATTCCCCTCTTTTCTTCTTGCGTATACTGTGCAAGCATTCCCATTTCACCCTCGTCTCATTGTTTCCAGGTGCATGAGAGTACTCCGATGACTGTGGAGTCTGGCAGTGGGGCAACTGCGAGAGAGGTATTAGACTGGCATACCCCCTCTTTTTACTATTCCCCTCTTTTCTTCTTGCATATACTGTGCAAGCATTCTCATTCACCCTTGTCTCATTATTTCCAGGTGCATGAGAGTACTCCGATGACTGTGGAGACTGGTAGTGGGGCAACTGTGGAGGGAGATCATAGTTCTGAGTTCACTCCTTTGGTCGGTGACGCTGATTCTGGTGGGGAGTCTTCTTTCCTTCCTTCTGAGGCGGGATCTCGTCACTCCGATGGCGATGATGAAGCAGAGGATGCTGCGACTATTTCTAGTAGGCTATGGCGTGAGGAGTTACCAGGCCGATTCAGGGTACATGAGCGTCAGCTCGTGGATCTCATCTTGGAGCACCATCCCGAGACGTTCACTTCTCAGAGTATACTTCAGGTTGACAGTCTTACGGCCTTCAACCTAAGGGCTCTTGCCAGCCATGTTCATGAGTTCTTGGCTACCTCTCCTGCTAAGCTGACTAGCTCTTCTATTTTGCTATTCTTGGATGCTCTCCGCGACTTACAGTAGTTCTATCATTTTCGTTTAGATTGGCTTGACGCAGGGGTTCGCCCCTTTCTGAGTGTTCCTTTTCGAAAGATAGTGAGGTTTCACACTTCCCGACAGTCTAGGGTTGAGCAACGGCATGCTGAGGCTACGAGGATCCGGAATTAGATCGCCCGACTGCAGGTGAAGCTTGCCAGACTCGAGTCTGGCGATGAGGAGGATGAGGCTAAATTTATCAGGTTGGAGGAAGAGTTTCTGCGGGAGGCTGGTCCGTCATATGCTGGCGCCATCGCGAGCGATGATTTATTTTTTGTGGTTTCTAGCAGATAGGCTACTTCTTGCTTTGTAGTGCTCAGAATTCTATGTGTACATCACTTATCATTACTGTATGAGACACTTTGTTTCTTCTGCACTTTCTTTTTCCTTTGCTCTCCCTTTATACTGTGGGTGTTTGTTTTATATGACTTGCTCTAATTTCTATGAGCATTTGGTCTACTGGTGGCTACCCCATATACTGCGGGGTATTTGCATTGATATGAAAAGTTATGTATTATCATATTGTATATATTTTTTGAAAATGCACCTCTTGTAGCTGTGAGGTATTGGCATGTGACTTTCTTGGGTTGCCCCTCCTGTCTGTGGGGGTATTCCTGCATATTACTGCTTATAGTCGTAGAGGCTAGGTTGGAGAGGAGGGTGACCCCTGCCCCTTTTCGAAAGCCTGATTTTATTATAAAAAACTGTATTAATTTATGTCTGGGGGACTTTGCTTAGTATACTTTCTCTTAGGATGGACTTACCTCCCAAGTGTAGTGAGCAAAGTTCCTGATCTTTTTTTTTGTACTCTCTTCTAACTTAATAGGGAGTGTATATGTATGTATAAATGAGCAAGTAAAGCAAATGTCAACAATGATCAAAAGTGTTGCTATTTTATTTCTTTACCTTTATGTGCTGTTTACAGTGTAGTATTTCTCTTAAAAAAAAGATTTACAAAAAACTTTTTTGGTATAGGAGCAATCCTCGAAATCCATTACAGACATGCAAAACACAAACAAAACTTGTTAGCTGTTACTAAGCATAGTACCTCTTCAGCCACTTGCAGTTGATGGACTGGAGGCAATCACTCTCTGGTTCTGATATTTGGCAGTATCCCGAATTCCCCACTCCTCTGACAACAAAAGGGCCTTCCCAGTTAGGTTTGAATTTTGATGCCGACATGCTAAGGAGATGGTGAGTTGATGCTCGCAGGACTAGATCTCCCACCTGGAATTCTCTAGGCTTAACCAAGTTTTCGTAGGCCCTGGACAGTTGCTGAGTGTAGACTTTGAAATTCTCTCTCGCCTTGTCTCTGTGCTCGTCCAGTGCCTCCAGTTGCACATGCCTTGGGTCTAGGATGAGCCCATTGCTATGAGAAATTCTGGCTGAAGGTACCGCCAGTTCCACTGGTAGGACAACTTCGATCCCATATACTAGAGAGAAGGGAGTGAACCCTGTTGGCTTTCTTTTCGAAGTATGGTAGGCCCATAACACCATAGGCAACTTCTCATCCCATGCTCCCGGCATGTCTTCTAGCATTTTCTTCAAAATATTTATCAGGGTCTTATCAGGGTCGTACTCAGCTTCATTATTTGAGCATTTAAAATCTAACTTGAAAGAGAGGGTAATCTTCTCCTTCCCATCTGACAGTATGACGCCGGCCCCACCTGTTCCTTGAGCACTGGAACCATCAAACTCCATAAACCACTTCTTCACCTCCTCTGCCATGCATGCTTGGAAACTTTCTCCGAGCAGCTCTTCACTAGGTGGTTCGAAAACCCCACTCGGGAAGTGGGCCAGCAGATCTGCTACTGCCTGGCTCTTAATGGCTTTAGGCACTACGCATTTTAGATCGTATTCTGACAAGATCAAAAACCACCTTGTTGCTCGTCCCACTAGTATAGTCCGCGCGAGGAGGTACTTAATGGGATCACACTTGGTGACTATGTGAACGGTGAAGGCTAGAAGATAGTGTCTCAACTTCTGGGTTACAAATACCAGCGCCAGGCAGTGCCTCTCAACGCTGGTGTATCTCGATTTTGTTCTGGATATTACTCATGACAGGTAGTAGACCGACTTTTCCACTCCTTCCTTCTCTTGCGCCAAGAGAGCCCCTATCGACCTCTCTGTAGAAGTAAGGTAGAGCAGCAGCGGCGCTCCGGCTTCGGGGGGAATCATCGTGGACGGAGAGGCTAGGATTTCTTTAATCTTCTCGAACGCACTCTCTTGCCTCTCTCCCCAAACCCACTTGGCTTTGTCTTTTAGTAGAGGTGCGAACGGATGAGTTACTTCTGCCAACGCAGGTATAAACCTCCGCAGGTAGGATACCTTTCCCAGGAAGCTCTTAAGTTATCTCTGACTCTCGGGCGGTGGCATAATCACAATGGCTTTCATCTTCTCTGCATCCACTTGCACCCCTTGTCTATTTACCACAAAACCTAAGAATTTCCCCGCAGTAACCCCAAAGGCACACTTTGAGGGGTTCATTCTCATCTTATACCGACGACACCTTTCGAATACTCTCCTGAGATCCTGAATATGATTGTTTTATTTCCTAGACTTCACCACCAGATCATCCAAATAGAATTCTAGTATATCATGAAATAAGTCATGAAAAATTGCCATCATGGTCCGCTGGTATGTGGCTCCAACGTTCTTCAATCCGAAGGGCATGACTGTATAGTGAAAGTTCCCTAACGGTGTGCGAAAGGCAGCCTTCTCTGCGTCGGTGGGGTCCATTTTAATTTGGTTATAGCCAACATACCCGTCCATGAAGCTATACATCTCATGTCCCGCGGTGGCATCCACTAAGCTGTCTATGCTGGGTAGTGGGAATTCATCCTTAGGACACGCCCTATTCAAGCCACGAAAATCTACACAGATTCTGATTTGGGTCTTGTCTTTCTTTACCACTAGCACTATACTGGACAGCCATATGGGGTGTTGAATAGGCTTGATGAACCCTGCCGCTAACAACTTCTCCACCTCAGCTTTTATTTTCAAATCAAGGTCTGCTTTATATGTGCGTGTGTCTTGCCTTACCGGAAGGGCATTGGGAAGGATGTTCAATCTATGAGAGCTCACTTCTGCATCTATTCATGGCATCTCCGTGTACTTCCAAACAAATACATCAGTGAACTCCTTAAGTAGCTCAATGAGCTCTTACTTCTGCTTCGGTTCTAGGCACTTGGAGATTAGAATGGGTCTACTCTCGCCCTCTTCTAACCCCAACTTGATTTCCTCTAATTCCTGCAGCTGCTCTCTGGGTCCATCTTACATGCACTCTGGCGCTTCTTCTGGTTCTTCAACATGCTCAACAATATGGGATTCATCAATAATAAAACACTCGGGCGTCGGGTCGATGCTCTCGTCCCAGAACACCGCCCGTGCAGACCGTTATAAACGGTAGATGATTTTTCCATCGGTCAAGAACACTTTCTTACAAGTTCGAGGGGGTCTAGCTACCTCCTCTGCTTTCCTATTGCCTTTTGCCATATGGGGAATTATCCTCTCCCCTAGACGGTCATGAGCGGATTTCTTCTGCGGGACCCTTCCCTCAGCTACCTTGATTCCTACTAGTTTTCTTGTAGAGACCTTTCTTTCCTCATCTAACTCGGTGTAGAAGGCAGCATCTACCAGGTGGGCCTCCTCAACGGTGAAGGGTCTCTACGTAGCCTTGATCATTATTCTGTACCTCTAATGTTTGCCTTCACGCATTTATGGTAGGTGGAAGGCACTACGCCATGAGTATGCATCCATACCCTTCCAATGAGTAATTGGTAGCTGGTGTTAGCGTTAATAACATGAAATTTGATGTGGGAGGTGAAATTTCCAAACTTAACTCCCACATTCACGTATCCAATAGATTGCATTCCGGCGTTGTCAAATCCGGAAATTACTAGCGGTACCGGAACCACCTTCTCCTGGTCAATTCCTGTTTTATATAATGAACTGATGGGCATGATGTTAATGGATGCTCCTCTATCCATCAACTCCCTGGGAAATGAGACTCCATTAATTATGGTTGTGACGTACAACGGGCGGTTGTGGAAGTAGGGCACCACCCTATTGGCTTCTGAAAATACCACTTCAGAGGTATATTTCTTAATCATCCTTCCGATTGGCCCCTGCCAATTTAGCGAAGGGTCTCCCCGCTGCTGCACTGCCTCCAAGACTTTCCTCATGATGGACACCCTCGTGTCGTACTTCACCCCTATCTGGTAAAAAAATCACTTGAACTTGGGGTTCCTCGCTATGGCCTCACATTCAGAATCTAAGTCTACCTCATACGTCTGGGCACTGCAAACATACTCCGCTTCAGAGGTCCCTCCCTCGTCTAGAGCGAGGATGACGTCTACCTCACCTTCTGAGAGAGCGACCTCCTGAACTTCCCCACTTCAACTTTCATGTTCCGGAGTGAAGAACCACTCCTCTTGCTTTCTTTCTAGCTCAAGTCTGCTCAGTGATAGATTTTCTAACTCCTCGCATAACTACTCGCCACTCTCCCGCTTCACAAGACTTCTTGTAGCTTCTTCGTCGTAGGCAACTACCATGTTGGCGGTGCCAAAGTGATGCGCAGGAAGTGGGTTCTCGTTAACGTCCACAGGAGGTATCTGCAAGGTACCGCTGGCCATTTGCTCACCAATGATCATTCTCAAGTAGTAACAATCCTTGGTTGAGTGCTGCACTCGTTGGTGCAATTCGCAGTACTTTGGATTGGCCTTGTCAGCTCCAGTGGGGGTTTCTCCTTTTAGGTGGGGAGGTCCTGCTACGCCTTCTCGCACTAAGGTGCGGTAACAGTCCATAGCCTCAGCTACGCTGCACGGTAGTGGCGGTGGGGCATCTTCCCCAAACTTTCTCTTGTTGTCAAGACTGTCGGTCTTGGCCCCAGAGCCTCCCTTATTCCCTTTGTTACTCCCGTCCACATAGTTAACCGCTTGCCTCCTCGAAACTTGAAACCTCCCGGGAGTCAGTGGAACTTGTGTCCTCCAACTCGGGGCTCTCGGTTTGATTATCATAGCTATGTTGCTGGCGGCCCTGGTGAATTCTCTGAAAGTTCCCTCTCTAGTTTCGTTGATCAAGTGCAGCTTGTACTCTTCTAAGAGTCCTTCCACACATATCTGTAGCAACCTGGCCTCCGCCACGTCCTCGTGAACATCTAAGGCCCTCTCGCGAAATCGCTTGATGTAGTGCATCAACTCTTCTCCTGGCTTCTGGACCTCTTGCGCCAGGTGCCTCAGTGTAAATTCATCCTCCGCTACAAAACACTTCTGGAGGAACTGTCTGTGCATCTCTTCCCAAGTAAGGACGCTGTTAGGCGCCAAGTGGGAATACCATGTATAAGCCTTCCCAGTGAGAGTTTTAGAGAACTCCCTCAACCTCAGGTTCTTATCGCCAGCATGTACTCCCAGGTACTCGACGAACCTTTTCACGTGCTCTCTAGGGTTCTCCCCCCTACCGCCAAACTTGATAAATTTTGGTGGAATATACCCCTCAGGGTATGGTTTCTCACTTACTTCCTCTGGATAGGGGTCTTGTAACTCCTCGTATAGGTGGGAACCCTCTCTTTGAGAGGAGGAGAGGAGCTTCCTCACTTCTTCCATAGTAACAGCCTTAGAGGGTGACTCCTCCAAACACGTGCTTTTAGCAGCTGGAGAACTTGTTGGCACCAAGACATGCTCCGGCGCCGCCTTCCGAGACGGAATCGTCTCTGCCAGAATCGTAATAGGAGTGGCTACCCCTCCGAAAGGGGCAGCAGCAGGTGTTACACAACCTTGACCCAAGCTTGATAGATCCACGTTGTTTTGCTTTAAAAAGTCAAAAAATATTGCCATAAGATTCATACCTGCCATTGGAGCCACTGCCGGCGAACTGGTCTGCCCTCCCTGAGGCGCTGGCGCCTTGGCTCCGATCACCACCACTTCTTCCTCAGTAGTCTGGTCACTGTGAGCTCCATTACCAGACGGAATGTCCTCAAAAACCAACTGCTTAGAGACATTGAAACCTTCTTTGTCCATGGAAGTGAGGATACCTCCCCAGCGGACTCGTCAAATGTAGGAGGGTAGTGAGACTGGGGTCTATGAATAACTGGAAAAGGGTGAGGCGTGACCCACTCCAATGGACGCTGCCTGCAAGGTCTTCAAGGTCTCCTGGTGCAACTTTTGAAGAAAACTTCTCATTCTGGTAACAATGGAACTCAAGCTTCAACTCCCTCCCTGCAAGAAGATGAACTTTTGCAGCAAAAATAGTAATTTTCTCAAGGGAAACACCTGAGAGTGATGGCTGTCAGTGGGGAGTGAAGGAACAAGGCACTCAGCACTAAGAGAATGAGCAGGGAGAGAATATTAGGTAGGTCTGGTGATATTTTAGCAGAGTAACAGTGCAATCTCTATTGTCTATCCTTGACCTTGCCCAGAGGTCTATTTATACTGGGGCGTTAGGGGTGAGTGGCATTTTTGGGCGCCAAAATTGAGAGAGTTGGTGGGGAACAATGTCTGAAGTGTACCATTTATCCCTACCTATGGCAGCCTGCCTGTCCCCTCTGCAGGCGCCACCTGGCGCCGACCAAAGGTCAAAACGCACATATGTCCCCTAACGGAGACAAAATATCATATTTGGTAATTATCCTTTGAAACGGTAACTTGTGGTGCAATTTTGCAAATCTTGAGAGAGGAGACCTTAAGGACTCCTTTCCTCTAAAAAATGTTGTTTTTCTTGAGAGGGACCTTGAGGACCCCCTCTTCTGGAAAAGTTATTTTCTTGTAAAGAGTTTATTTCTTGTGAGTAGCCAGCTCTTTGGCTGCTCACTTCACTTGTGACCAAGTGTGTAGTGTGTGTAGTCTCGAGTGACTTCTGGGTCTTCCTACTAGTATTCTCTCAATCCTATAGTGCTAAGTGGTTGAGCTTGCTCAACATACCTTGTCCCTCAGCCGCCAAGCCAAAACTCCCAGGAGGTCCCAACGCGCCTGTTTGAGCCCTGCTTGCTCGACTAGGCAACCTGTACAAGAAAGTAAAGTGTTAGTGTTGTTGTTCATTTAGAGACTGATGTTTCATGATGAGGAGTTGTTCACGATAGCTACTCCCTCAATGTGAGTTTCTGTCGAAACCCCTGTAGCAGCACTTCTCGAATAACATTTCTGCAGTGACCCTTGCAGTGGCGCTGAGCCTTGCAGTGACACTGACTCTCTCGACTGTCATTACTGCAGTGACCCTTGCAGTGGTACTTCTTAATTTTGGACTTCTGTGGTGACTCTCGAGGGCACCTCTCGAATGTTATTGCGGTAGTGACCCTTGTTGTAGGGGTGCTGACGCTTGAAGCGGCGCTGACCCTTGCAGCGGCGCTGACACTTGAAGCGGCGCTGGCACTTGGAGCGGCGCGAACACTTACAGCGGCGCCGACCCTTGCAGTGGCGCTGACACTTGCAGCGGCGCTGGTACTTGAAGCAGCACCGACACTTGCAGCGGCGCTGGTACTTGAAGCAGCACCGACACTTGCAGCGGCGCGGACACTTGCAGCGATGCTGGTACTTGAAGCGGCACCGACACTTGCAGCGGAGCAGACACTTGCAGCGGCGCCGGCACTTGAAGCGGCACTGACCCTGGCAGCGGCGTAGACACTTGCAGCGACGCTGACACTTACAGCGGCGCAGATACTTGAAGAGACACTGGTACTTGAAGTGGCGCCGACACTTGCAGCGGCGCTGACACTTGAAGCGGCGCCGACCCTTGCAGCGGTGTAGACACTTGCAACGGCGCTGACACTTGCAGCGACGTAGACACTTGAAGCGGTGCTGGCACTTGGAGCGGCGCTGATACTTGCAGCGGCGCTGACCTTTGCAATGGCGCAGGCACTTACAACGGCGCTGGCACTTGAAGCGGCGCTGACCCTTGCGGCGGTGCGGACACTTGCAGCGGCGCTGGAACTTACAGCGGCGCCGACCCTTTTAACGGCGCGGACACTTGCAGCGGCGCCGACCCTTACAGCGGCGCTGACACTTGCAGCAGCGTTGGCACTTGAAGCGGCGCCGACACTAGCAGCAGCGTAGACATTTGCAGCGGCGCTGACACTTGAAGCGGTGCTGGCACTTGGAGCGGCGCCGATACTTGCAGCGGCGCTGACCCTTGCAATGGCGCAGACATTTGCAATGGTGCTGGCACTTGAAGCGGCGCCGACCCTTGCGGCGGTGCAGACACTTGCAGCGGCACTGGCACTTGCAGCGGCGCCGACCCTTGCAGCGGCACGGACACTTGCAGCGCCGCCGACCCTTGCAGCGGCGCTGGTACTTGAAGCGGCGACGACACTTGCAGCGGCGTAGACACTTGAAGCGACGCCGGCACTTGCAGCGGCGCGGACACTGGCGGCGGCGCTGGCACTTGAAGTGGCGTTGGCTCTTGAAGCGGCGCTGACCCTTGCAGCGGCGCTAAACCTTGCCATGGATTTTGGACTTCTGGGTGGCCCTCGCGGGCACCTCTCGGATGTCATTAATAAAAGAAGCATTTTTTATTTTATTTTATTTGCTTTTTTATTGATAGACACCCATCTACAGTCGTTATGGAAAACCATTTAAGGATGACTCAAGGATTATTGCGCACTTTATGATAATTATGGATCAAGTGGGAGACTGTTAGAATTATTTTATATAATTCTTCATTATGTGCTCCATAATTATATTAATTATAAGAGTCACTTTGGTTAATGAAAGGTTACTCTAAATACCAAGAGTCAAAAGGACTCTTGGGCATCTACCTTGATGGACGGTTGATATTAAGTGACTGTTAGAGATTTAGGTATTGTCCCTACCTATAAATAAGTGACTGATTTCCATCATTTAGACACTTTAAAAAGACAACATTATGAAATTATAGAAATGGGAGAGGAATCTAAATTCTCAATAAAAGTAAATTTTGAACTAGTGTTTTGCCATACTGGGAGATCTAACCGTTGGAATGCATCAAAATTGGAGTATGTTTTTGCTACATACAAGATGAAGCGGTGTTCCAAAATTTAGCCTGATCAGACATTGTCAAGGTTGACTGCTCTGTCAATATTTGTAGTTGTAATAATAATGGAGGTATGTTATTTTAACACCATTTATGTTCCGCATAACGTTTAAATGTGATAATCATGAAGATAAAAGATCCTTTTATTAAGAACATTTATATGTGGAATTTAATCAAATTAATGTTTTCTTAAATAATATTATGGTGTTCTTAAAATGGTTTTACAAGTTTGACCTCAAAAATTCTATGGGAAGTGTACCATAGTCATCTTAGACCTTGTCCAAATTATCCTCGAACCTGTGATAATCTCCTAGAGTCAAATGTTTTATAGGGCTGATATTTTCTTGTGCCTTTTTCTAGGTTAACCCCAACCTCTTTCCTGACCTTCTTGAAAGATCGCTATTTAACAATTTTCTTCTTATTCCCTTTGGTGTCTCTTTCCTTGACCACCAATTATTTGTTGTGGGTGACACTCTTTTCTCTATCACGAAAGACGTGATGAAGTAACACATCCCAATTATCGTATGAGACTCGTTATGGCCAATTTGAACATACATAATAATGGCAAAGGATTTAACGAGATGAGAAATGTTAAATATAAATGAAAGGTTTTAAGGTTCAATTACTCATATAAATGATGAAGAAAAATGGGTTAACTTGTATGCCGAGAGCCTTTGGCCGTGTAATAGTAAAAAATGTTATATATATATATATATATATATATATGTATGTATGTGTGTGTGTGTGTGTGTGTGTGTGTGTGTTTAAACCTTCGTCAATAAGCTCGTCTACCTTTTTCCAAGTATATGAACTTGAACAAGAGGAGACTATAGCTAAAAAAAAGTGACGGCAAGATAAAAATCATTAGGCTCAGCAGTTTAAACATAAGAATACACTTATCTATGAACAAAGAGAAAAGAAATCGACATACTGCTAAGAGGGGTGTTCCCCATTCATAAGATATCCTAATTTCTCCAGCTTAAAATTCATTAGCAATTAATTACCATGCCTCGCCGACAAAAAAGTACAAGGTCTTCCGGTTATAATTAGAAGTTTAAACTACCTTAACAAGTCTAAGTTTGGAGTTATGGGGGAATTAAGTGGAAGTGGTAGTAACTAATAAAATTATTAGTTTAGATGGTAATATAAATGCTCTTGAAGATATCTCAGTTAACGTTTTCTATGGGAAATTAATAACCCAGTCCGAAATTAATTATTTAATTTCAAATATATTAAATTTTAAAATTATAAATTTCTCATTGTTCATAAATTTCTCATCTTAAGCTTTAACCCATATGGGTCTGTCCAATGCGATTTATTCTCAAAATTAAGGAGTATTTCTAAAGCTTTAACTTAAATGAGTTAGCCAATGGTGATTTGGCCTTAACATTTAGGAATCCTTCTCAATCTCTGACCTACATGGGTTACCCTAGGTTAGTTTAGCCTCAACATTTTAGGGTCATTTTCAAGCTTTGGTCTAAATAAATCGGCCTATGTTGGTTTGGACTTAACATTTTGGAGTCCTTCTCAAGCTTCAGCCTAAATAAATTAAAAATATTCCCCTCGGCCTATTACAAGATAATATCATTTTTAGACTACAACCTCCTACCCTATCAAGATAATTCATAATCATGTCTCGGTCAACCTCGACCATTATGGTTCGGCCTCATCTTGTTAGGGTTGACCATTTCTCAGAAGACAACCTAAAATGTCAATAAAGTTTATAAAAATGGTATTTTAGTTACTATTCACCTCAACTAATCGGAATGAGGATCGTAAAAGCATGTGGAGGAAATTTCCATGATTTTCATTCATATTTTAAAATGACATATATTATTACAGTGGAGGATTTTTACACAAGCATTTGTCATACGACTTTAGGTGCACACCACATCCCAATCCAAGTATAAATAAGCATAATTTCCTCATTTGTAACCCAAGTAATTTTTAACCGTACTGATACTCTCCATAAATAGTTATATAGAAGAAGAGAGATAAATAGTTTATACAACACCGCAAACGTGGTGGTTTTCCACTATTATTAGTGATAAATAATTATACTTAATAGTGGATGTAAGCCTAAGGGCTTAACCACTTATGGCTATGTATTTTCTATATTCCCCATTTTATTCTTATCTATTTACTATTTGTGTAAACCCCTAATGATCATGTTTATACAAGTTTACTGTATTTCAGTGTATCATCTACATATTTGTGTTAAACCCATATATGAGCATCATCAAGAACATTAAGAGAGAAAAATATGTTTATTAAGGGTAATACTTCGAGTTGACTTCAAAAACATTTTTCAAGAGAGTTCATTATGGATTTTAAAGAAAAAAGAGATGAGGATTCTGAGTATGGACTCAAGATTGGGATTTGGTTTTAGTGAATTAAGGTAGGATTCATTTTCACGTGGTTTACTCGTGTTCTTCACATTTATACCATTTACGTGTATATATGTATTCATATTGTGTGTTAAATATTTCATGTTTTACTTATTTATATATTATTGATTATTGCACGAATGTTGATATGCTTATGTGCACGTTGAGTAAAATTGGGACTCATATGTTATTTGATATATTGCAATGCATGGGTTTAAACTCAAGTATAATATGATATCGAATCTTTCCCAAATTTGAGTTTCGATCTGTATAATTATCGTTGATGGATGTTAAGCATCCCCTTGCTAAACATCCCACTCGACGGGGTGTGCTATTTGGGTTTTTCATTTACCGTTAATCTCACAAGTCACACCGTGATCACATTTTTGTAGGAGAGTGAAAGAGAAGCATTATGACTTTATACTTTTTATGTGTTTTGTGATGGGGGCCATGGTATGTCTGGAGCTAATTGGTAACAAGGGAGACGATAGTTCACACTTTATTAAGGAACATGCAATAAGTATTTCCTATACAGGATTTTGAGATGTGTAAAAATACGAGGTGAGATCCCAAAGATGGCAATGGCAACTTTGGATTTCTATATGAGTGTCACATGCATAGATTTATTATATAGTACATGTATGAATATGTGTACACTTTAGAGTATTTATACGACCCATTGAGTTGTCTAACTTACATCACCCTATAATATGTGATTAGGCACAAATTCTTCGCATTTATCCCCGTAATTTAGAATTTTTTAACATTTCGTGCTATGTAATTCAAGTTGATTTATCTCATATTATTGCTATTGACATTATCTAACCAGTACGCCGAGTTTTTTGTATTTCTCATGAATTTTGCAGGTCCTTAGAGCACGAGAAGAAAGAAAGAAACCAGAGGAAAGAAAGAATAAAAAAAAGTCAAAAGGGCAAAAGAGTAATTTGCAGTTAGAATTCGGACGAGAAGCCTAAAGAAGAGTTAGAGACCTCGAGTCCACGAGCGCATAGGAAGAAACGAAACTTGAATTCGAGTCTGAGAGCACAAGTTACAAAACTTCAAAGTTAAGAGAAAAATCACAAGGAAGGAGGAAGTTCTGATTAAGCCAAACCGAACCCATGGAGGCTAAAAGGAACCGATTTTGATGCTGGCTAAGTTACTGTAAAGACCAAACCAAACTGGTAGAGTGAAAAATGAACCAGTCTGGTAGTGAATAATGTTACTGTAAGGAATGAACCGAACCAATAGGAGAGAAAACGAACCTATCCGGTTGTGGAAGAATTTCTCTGTAAAGATCGAACTGAACCGATGGATCTAACCGGATTGGTTCGGCTATCGAAAATTTGAATTATCCTCTTTCGAAATAAGAGTTTTACATGGTTGGAACTATTGTAAAAACAAAGTGTATATATTCCGACATATTCCTAGAATTAAGAAAAGTCATTTTGGAGATAGTTTAGAGTCCTTTTAACTTAGAAAGAGAAATTAGAGAAGAACCCTAGAAGTTTTACAAGTTTTGATTTGCAATTCAGAATTCTGCAAGTGATGTTGTTCTTTCCTTTTCTTCTTTATTTGAATTCAATTAAATTCGTGCAAAGTTTATTTAATTCAAAGTGTTCCTAGTTTCTCTTTCTCATCTAGTTTTTTTTTACATCATGATGGTTTTGATTTTTTTTCCCTCTAGATAATATTTGTTTAGTTAATTGCTGTATGCTAGGCTAGATTACTAAGGGTTGCGGTGCATGAACCCAATCTGATGTAGTTTGCAATTATAAAAAATTAGTTTTGAATTAAATATTGATTTAATCGTGTTGTGTAGCGAAAACAACCGTCGTATATCTTTTAACCTCGTTTGCCCTAGATAACCGGGGTGTTTAAGAATGCGATGTGCATGTTAGCTCTTGCAGCACCGCTTTATTCTTGCTCTTGATTACGTATGAAGAGGGCTTGTACCCTCATATATGTAATGCTTGGGATTAATAAAGATCGGGTTTAATCAACTATGTAATTCATAATCTAGTTTTCTATCCGGCAAACATACTAAGGTTCGAGGGATTGTATTCCAACCTACTTTCCTCATTCGTATTTAATCACCTGCATTAGTTTTAATTTTGTGCCAGTAGTTTAATTAGTAATTTTAATATTAGTTTGCATTTAGATAGTAGACTTTAATCCCAAAAGTTAATCACCTTTTCGTTTCTTTTCTTGAGTCAATTTAGGGTTAGTCATCTTGCCTATGTTGTCACGAGCGATCGTCCTATTTCCCTGAGGATTCGATCCTGTCTTATCGGGTTATTACTTACGCATTCCGTTTGCACTTGAACCAATATAAGAAGGCACTACAGACACATTTTCAGTCGCATCATTATGCATTATTTTATTATTGATCAATGGTAGCATTGATGGGGTGTGACTTGAGTTATTAGGACGCGGGGGCGTTTTAACAACTATTTTCTTTTATTTCTATTACAATCAATTGTACAATTGTACTTCATTTAAAAAAATATTAAAGAGCCTTTTAGATTAATAAAAATAAAATGTTTTATATATTCAATTTATGTTATTTAGCTTCCAAAAATGATTTATTTAGTCACTGGACGTTGGAATATGGTTACAAAAAGTTTACAAATTTATTGTATTATTTATTCATTTGTAGAATAGCCCCAAGGTTATTTCAGAGTGCTACATGGCTTGTATGAGTTATTAGTTTAGTCTTTAGTATGCATGGTCTGATAAGTTGTGATGTGGGGTTAAAGTTTGGGGTCAAAGGTGTGACTTATATGTATTTTAAATAAGAAATTTGGGGTAACAGTTGAGCAACTCTTAGTATATGTCATGATTGACACAAGGTCCGATCAGTAGTTATGTTGGCCTATAGATCGGGTTGCCCTGTTATGCCTAACCAATTTATCGGCAAAAGGCCAAAGTTTAATTAACACTCAAACTTTAAACTCATTGTTTACCTAGATTAAACATTGAATGAGGTAAAAGGGAAGGAAAAAATAAATTTTGAAATTCTTTTAACGAGGAATAATTTCTTTTATTTTCCCCCCTTTAATGTGGTAGGATTTAAGTTGCACAAACTCAATATTAATTATTGCCCTATATTATATCAATGGTTTCAAATCATCAAAATCATTTGACATAGAATCATATTTAGTTGAAACTAATGAATGAGACTTCTTACGTTTAATATATCTTTTTTTAAGTTTTTCAAAACTTTCACATAATTCATCAAAAACATTTTGTAAAACTTCACAATCATCAACTTCATCATTATCACTATCACTAGAGTTAGGATTAGAATGTACCCCATTTTCCATAGCCACGAAACATAGATGAGCAACTTCATTTTCAATCGAATCTTCATCGGAAGAGCTTGAGTCGAAGTCACTCTATGTTGTGGTTTTCAATGCCTTCTTCCCTTTCTTATACTTTGAACAATTAGGCTTAATGTGTCCAACTTCATCACAATAATAACATCTTGGTTCATATTTGGATTGATGATCATCATTAAACTCTTTTGAATAATTTTTCCTTCTTCTTTCTTTGTCTTTCTTTTTGGAAATAAGATATTTTTTGAAGTTTTTAGCCAATAAGGAAATATCAACATCATCTTCATCTTCACTTTCTTTATTTTTGCTTGAAGATTTGAAAGCAATAATTTTATTCGCTTTAGGTTTCTATTCTTCAACAAATTCCTTAAGTTCCATCTCATGGGTGATTAGAGAACCCAAAAGCTCATCAAGAGAGATAGGTCTTTCTCTAATGGCTTCTTTGATAGCCAACTTTTTGGTCATCCAATTCGTTGGTAATGACCTGAGAATTTTGCTCACCATCTCATTGTTAGTATAGGTTTTTCCAATAGATTTAAGACCACTAATAATATTAGTGAACCTAGTGAACATATCAGAAATAGATTCATCAGATTTCATCTTAAATAACTCATAACTATGAACAAGCATACTAATTTTATCTTCTTTAACTTGACTAGTTCCTTCATATGTGACTTCTAGTCTATCCCAAATTTCCCTAGCACATTCACAACAACAAATTCTATTGTACTCATTTACATCAAGTGCACAATGCAAAATATTCATAGCTTTAGCATTTATTTGAATTTTCCTAATATCAACTTCATTCCATTCATTTTCTTCTTTAATTTTCCATTTTAATAGGAATAAAGGGATCATTTATAACAACTCTCCAAACTTCATAATCATGTGACTGAATAAAATATTTAATTATATTTTTTCAATAACTATAATCTTTTCCAAAAAATAGAGGAGGTTTAAAAATGGATTGGCCTTCACTAAGGGATGTAGTAACATATGCCATTGATCTTTAACTCTAAGATTGTTAAATCTAAAAATAAGAAGAGCACTAGCTCTGATACTAATTGTTGCCAGATTATACTCAAGAGGGGGGGTAAATTGAGTTTTTACAAACTTTAAGTCAAATTAAAATTTCACAAAAATATTTAATTTATAACGCTTTGACAAATTTCAGATTAATAAAACTATAAAGAATGAATCCAACAATATCAAATAAATGCAATCGACTAATTTAAACAACTAGAGATGCAGATTTTAACACACTAGGAATATTAAATTAATTTTTGTATTTAATATTAAGTGATATTCTGAAATTAATTCTTTAATTCAAAAATAATTATTTTAAGCTTAAAATTAATTTAGTCAAATTTCGGAATTAATTTATTTGCAAGATAGTGTGCTGAAAATATTAACTCAAGCAAGCATGTGCAAATAAATCAATAAAAGTGCGAAAAATAAATGACACCGAAATTTAACGTGGTTCGGTCAAATCCCGGCCTACGTCCACGCGCCTAGAGCCCCCGTCTCCTTTGCGCTTCACTAAACCTGATCCACTTGCGGGTAGGATCAAACCACCGCGTACAACTGTTTATAAGCTAACTCCGAGATTCAAACCCCGTGGCCCACTTGCGGGTAGGAACCAATTACCAGTACAAACCGAAGCTCTAACAAAGCTTCACAACAAATCTGAACTTTTGTAGTACAAGGTACGATATTGAAACTCCTTAAAATACAATTTGTAATCTGAGTTTCTCCTTCTTTAATGAGACTTCAATAAATGATGTTGAAGTAGGCACAAATCTTCTTCTTCAATGATTGAGCAGATAACAAGATTAATTGCTCTCTTGAATGTGTAGCTGAGTACTAAAATAAATGCTATCAATAATATTTTAAGTCTTGATCATATTCTCATTCAAGTGTCTGTCTTTAATGCAGCTCTTGAAACCTTTAAATGTGTCTTCCAAAAATTAGCTGTTAGACATATGCATTTTGAGCATTAAATGCTCCTGATTTTGCTGAGATGAGGTAGCAGAAAATAATCTCCAATTCTGATATGCAAATCTTCATTTTTATCTTCTCCATAAAAATATAGCTGTTGTAGCACAAGAATGGTCATCTGAAAATATGGACCTGAAAGTAGCACTTCAGATTTCTAAAAATGACTTCTGCAAAATTATGTTAGTCCAAAAGATAATATACAAATCTGATCTATAAATGTAAAGTGTTAGACTGAATTAAAAGACGAGGAGTCATGTCATGAAATGGTCACAAAAAAAGATGGTGACTAATAAAAAGAAATTTACAACTCTTAATAATGGATGCGCATGGAAAAGTTATACTGACAATAAAAGTAGCATAAAAAGGAATTTTGATAGATAAGTCTGTACACATGAGATTACATGCTAGAAAGTGGTGTATCATAAATGAAGAAGCTTTGAAGTGCAATACCTTAAAAAAAACGCAATAATATAATTGACACAGTCCTATTCATAGAAGTTTAGACAAAGACTGTAAAAGCCGAAACCTTATAACCAATGAACACATGTCCTAAAAAAAAGGACAAAAATATCAAATGAATCATGTAAGAAGATACAGCTCTAAATATTTTTATACGTTAAAAAAAATCAAGCTCTGAATATAAGTATATATTCTACTGATAGCGTGACCAAGTTGATGAATTACCAACTGAACCAAACTGACAACGTAAGGTTCACGGTTCAAAAGGATATGCGGTACAATACTAGATTTCCCGGTCACTTTAGAATAAAAGGTTTAGTTTAGTCCAATAGGTAGCAGATCCAAACGGCCAAGGATGAAATACGAATCTGACCAAAAACTCATGGCCCAAGAAACTGCCCATGGCAGTATGACATGTGGGTCAATAAGCCAGTTCGCGTGTACCTAAAAACAACTCCAAAGCTATAGCAGGTCAGATCGGCATAATAAATGGGAACACACCAACAGCTATGGTACGAGGGAGGCTATAGTCGAAATAGCTTAAAAGTAATAGTAGGTCCGTATGGAAGTGATAACTCCTACTAAGCACTCCACCAAACAAATCTTGTCCATGTAATATATGTAAGTGTGCCTTAAGGCTTTTATTTTCTTATATATATATATATATTATCACAGATGACACGAGACCGTCAACTGGTCTTTTTCGGATAAACAAAGTGAAGCATGGATATATTTAAAAAAAAACTTTGACAGCCTGAGCACAACAAACTGAAAAGGTGTGAAATATATATAGATATGTTATATATAATCGTGAACTTAGTTGGCAAAAAAAAAACAGGTAGTTACCAATTTTCATAGAAAGTGTCGAGCATTAACAATTCGTGTAGGGTCAAGGCGAAAAGGTGTCAAATTGGCCATGTCAAGTATGATGATCAATTGCAATGAAACTTACAGACAATTTGAGTGGCTCAAGGTATTAGTCTCTTCCAGCATGAACTTGTGGGATAAGGCTTATATGTATACAAGTCTGATAATAAATTTTGAAAAGACAAAATCTTGACCAAAGTAGGTAGCCAATAGAGATGTGATCTAAAAGACTTATGCGTGTAGATTTGGACAATTACATACATAAATAATTATATATAATGTATAGATAATCTGTATGTAACTGAATATATATATATATATATATATATATATATATATATATATATATATATATTAAGAAATATTTATATAATAGTAAAGAATATATGTTTGGAATCATCAAAATCAATATATTAAGTTAAACTAAAACAAATTAAGTATTAATTAAGGGATAAATACATTTTCATTTAACAGAGTGGTAGTGAAAAATTGGCAGTATGCCCCCATTCTTGAGGGGCTTGGGTGTAATGGTCCCAGATGCCTCCAGGAAGGACGTGGAATAGGTCAGAGATTTTTCGATTTTTTTTTAATTTTCTATGCTTATTAGCTGTTTGATAATATGCCAACTAGCATTTGTAAATAGTTTTTCTATAGAGGAAAGGAAAAGAAAGCCCCCTAATGACTCAAAACTTAATTTTGAAGATTTGAAGTTCTTTTGGTCAATCCAGCAAAGACGAGGAGACGAACACCCTAGGTTAGCCTCAATTTTATTTGAATACAAGAGTGCAATCACTACATTCATTGCCCGACCAACATATACCATATCAGAAGCGCCCATTAAACTTGAAGAGAAAGAGGATGAAGAAAAGCCTTTTTCCACCTCTTTGTCTGAAAGAGAGCTGGCAATTAGAGGGACATCAGATTCATTTGAGTTCATAAATATCAGTACCATCCTTAATTTATTCCTAAAAGAGATGGGAAGGAGGAAAATTCCCAACATAATGTGACCACCCAAGAAGTCTGTTGCAGTTGAAGGTGGTCCCAAGAATTCTAGTTAATGTGGTTCTAAACGACCAGTAGTTATCATTACTGAGGGGCTTAAGGAGACCTAGACTCGATTTAAGAGGTTGAATAGAGGGCCTGCTGTTCAGCAAGAGGTGGTGACGAAAGTTCCAGTCGACCAGGCTGCTGTAAAATTTTCCTCTGGGGTAGTGAACCCTAATTTGTCAAGGGGATTGATCCATTCAGGAGTCCTACGTGCTGATATGTCGGTAGCAGTGCCAATGACAAGGGCCAGGTTAATAGAGAGGGCCAATTAAAATCTTACTTGGATAATTATAACCCGCATACTTATTTTCTTCAATTTATTTTTCGTTACTAGTATTTGATACCTACCTCGTTGCTAGATGTTTTGTAGTTCTTGGTCAATTATGACCAATCACTGATAAGGGATGACGGGTTGAGGTCATTATCAACTGATGTGGAGGACGCCTTTGAAGGCTTAAGGAAGTCTTTAAATGACACGAGGCATCCCTTGAGAGAGATTAAAAGTAATGGCAAGATAAGCTTAAAGAAAGTGAGGATAAAATGATAGCAACCGAGGAGAAGGTGAAGACTGCCGAGTAGATGATAGCTAACTCGACTGTTAAACGACTGCTGAGAAAAAGAAGATGTCGAAACTGTAGGCTTAATATAACAAGAGAAATCTAGATGATTTTAATAGGGGAAGGGAGACGACCTTCGTTGTTGCTATTATCCAGATTGAGTATATGAAGAAGGTCTCCTTTAAAGATGGCTGGACTGATGAACTTAATGAGGTCGACACATCAAAGGATTCTGATATATTCAAAAGGCATAACCTTGGTACTCCCCCTAATATTGAGTAAGAAGTTGATGATAAAGAAGGTTCTGAGAAGTCCTCAATTGTGCATGTGGTTGAAGTCGATGTCCCTCCCCATGAAGAAGTTTCCAAGGACAAAGAGAAGGTGTAACTCCTTTAAACCGCTGACCAGTTCTTCTTTTTACGTGATTCTTTATTTGTGATGATGCTGTTAAATTTTTCTTTTTATCCTTTTTGGGTTGTAATGACAAGGATTTTGTAATGACTTTTCTATATAATCAATGGGGTAGTCATTTGGTTAAACCACTATTTTTTATGCTTCATGATTTTGCTTCTACTAGACTGTTGTTCTTATACTACTATATTTCACTTCAACTCTAGGCAAATTGCTATCATGTCTCCTGAGAGTGACTTGCTCAAAAAAAGTCGTAAATTATTTAGAATTGGGCATACAAATTTGATCGATGCCGAGTTGCAGGGGTTGCTCAGCATTGATGCCTTCGACCAAGTTAAAGAAGCCTACCTCCATTTACGGGGTCCGTTTAATATGACAGTAGCCAACAATGTTGCTTATTATGAATTAATTGAGCAACTATAAGATGATCATAACCTTTCATTGGCTTTGCTCCACTCTAATTATGAAGCCAAGTATAATTCACTGAGCATTGGCTCTGGATTTGACCAGAAGCTCAAAGACATTTTCTCGACCTTCAGGAGGAAACTATTCTTGTTAAATTAAGAAGTGGAGAGTGCTCAATAAGTTGCTAAGCTATTAAAGCATTAAAATAACAATCTTAGGAATGAACTGGAAAGTTTGAAGAAGTCTACAGTCTATGTTCCTCCTAGTGAAGGAACATTATTTTTAGAGATGGAGAATGATCGACTGATAGATGAGTTGAAAAGTTTGAAGATGAGTAAGCCTAGTCAATCTTTTAAGTAGGTGATTGTTTATCGACCTACTTAAGAAAACCTTGGCCAAAAACCAGGCATCTCTATTAAAGGATAAAAATAAAACAATCAAAAAGCTTCAAGACCGAGTGGATCGATTAACCTTTCACTTTTATGAACAACCCAAAGTAATTTGGATGGATGGCTATGATGAGGCAATAACTTATATGGAGGATCAATTGGAGCAATCTCATCGATAAGGTTGTAAGTGGGGGTGACTGAACGTACTAACACTGTTAAAAGTAGATGAAAAAAGTGAGTTATGGCATTATCATGATTTAAACATGCTAGATTATCCTGGCACCTCGTTCATCATTGATGCCAAATGGATTTCGATTGATGCAATTCCCCAAAGCTTAGTGAGAAAGTACTTAGGACATTATGGCCTTCATGGTAAAGATTCCTACATTCGTCCTCTTCATTTATTGGACTAGTTGAGCACTAGTAGTCCCAATAGGTTGAGGGATTTCAGTACTACTACTCTTCCTAATACTCTTGATGTTCCTCTTGCTGGGATGGACAAAGATGATGGCAAACGTCCAATGGAATGACTTTGTTTTTCTTATCATCGCCTGCTTTTGTTTCAATATCATCTCTGTGTTTGTTTTCTATTTAAGTTTGTTGAAATGAAAAAGACTTTCTTTTGTATACATGTTTTTCTGTGTATTTTAGCATTTGTTTAACAATTAAGCTTTTGATTAGTTGATCGGCTATACAATCAACTAACCTGCTTGATTGACCAGTGCTTGGTTAAGTGTGAACTTTAGTTATTGGGCTTTGTGTTCTACTAATGTACTTAAGTAAAATGAATCTTTGTCATTTTCAGATCTAAGTGTTTGCACTAATTACCATTGACGACCAAATGTTTCAGGAATGTGAGGTTTTCCTAAATTTAACTTGGTCTGGTAACACTTCTTGTTAGTGACTTTAAGTCATGCATGATATTTTAAGGACTTCTCGTTCGCAACTTATCAAAGAGGAAGTCATACATTAAGTCTAATTTTTTTTTAAGTTAGAAAAGTTTATTGGGGATGTGGCATCGTCGTACTCCAAAAAAACACAAAAAGGAAGCACAATTGGTTGAAAATCACAACTTTATTAAGCTGGATGACATGATCACATCAAATGCTTAACAGAGCTATCGATAATATTTTCTGAGATCATCAATGTTCCATAAATTCTTGGATTCTTCCTCTTCAAATGTTTCTAAGCGATAAGTTCTTTATCGGACAACTACCAAGATACGATAAGGACATACCAGTTTGCTTCTAACTTATTTCCTTTATTGCTGACCTTCTTATGGACACAATCTCCCTCTTTTAATTTGGTCAACTTGACAGCTCTTTGTTGATATATAGCTACTCTAAGTTAAACATCCTTACTGACTTCCTCAATCAAGTCTAGATCCAATCTTCTCATGATATCACTTTTAGGTGAATCAAAGTTCAACACCTTGTGAGCCGGTAGACCTATTTCGCCAGGTATCATTGCCTCGGTTCCAAAGCAAGCATATAAGGAGTTTCACCTGTGGTTGTTCTCAGTGTAGTTCTATATTCCCAAAGACCACTGTGCAACTCATTTGTCCAGTTTCCCTTAGCATCATCTAACCACTTTTTTTACCTGTAAAGTATTGTTTTATTGGTGACCTCGGTTTGGACATTACACTGTGGGTGTCCAAGTGTAGAGCAAAGTTTTTGAATCTTTGACTAAATTCAGTACTCCTCAAACTCCTCGTTATCGAACTGAGTGTCGTGATCAATGGTGAAGGCATATGGCATTACATACCTACACATGATATGCTTCCAAATGAGTAGGAAAACTCTTTCATAAGGCATTACAACTAATGGCTCGGCCTCCACCCATTTTGTAAAGTAGTCCACTGCCACCATCAAGTACTTGAATCTTCCTTTGGTCCTTCATAATGGGTCGAACAAATCAATTCCCCATATAGAAAAAGGCCATGGAGAAGTAATTAGAGTTAAAGCATCCAATTATCTTTTATGGATTACAACAAACTTCTGACACTTATCACACTTCTTAGCAAAGGAAATGGAGTCTGCTTTCATAGTCGGCCAATAGTTTTCCTGCATAGTTATCCTTCACACCAATGATCGGCCAACTGAATGAGCTCAAAATGAACCTTCATGCACCTCTCTGATCAAATTTGTTACCCCAGTTGGGTATACACATCGAAGTAGTGAAATAGTGTATCACCTTTTGTATAAGACTCCTCGCTCTAATACATAACTAGCTACCTTGTACCTTAACTTTTTGACATTTTTTGGGTCAGTAGGCAATATACCTTTGTCAATGCAGCTTTTAATACTATCCATATACGAAGGTTATAAATCTATCATAACGAAACTGACAGCTTCCATATCTATACTTTTATGTGCAAGAATTTTCACCGGGATGGGTTATTTGAGCTCTATCCAGGTCGCTGAAGCCAGCCGAGCAAGTGCATCTCCTTGTATTTTCTATCCTTGGTATCCTGATTATTTTAACTGCGAGAAATATGGAGATAACTTCCATAGTTTTAGACAGATAATTGATCATGATATCTCCTTTGACCCCATATATTTAAATCACTTAGTTAATAATTAGTTGAGAATCACTATGTATCGTAACCTGCTCGGCTCCCAAGGATAAGGCTAACTCTAGGACTATGATTAGTGCTTTATACTCTGCTTCGTTGTTGGAGACCTGGAATTAAAATTGAAGTGCATATTCCACATCTATGTTGTCTTAAGTATTGATGATAAGGCATGCTCTACAACCAGTTGCACACGAGGATTTGTCAACATACAACTTCTAAATTGGAATGTCATCATTAAAGTTCCCCTGAGATGATACTCCTTGCTTGAATAGAAACTTATTTTGCTCATTGTACTGTTGATCCATATCTTGTGCACCTGATGTTTCAAGTTGATCGGTGGTAACTTCAGTTGGCTTTAAAGCGGAGATCTCTTCCAAAAAGTATGTTAGGCAAGTAAACTTGGGTTATTAACCATTTCTTAATATATGAATTCAGCGATAAAATCTACTACAACGTGTTCCTTCAACGCGGTTCTTGGCTCATAAATGATTTTATATTCTCCTAGCTCTGCTGCCAAGGACATCAATCTCCATGATTTCTCTGGTTTGTGAAGCGCCTGATGCAGAGGTAAATCTGTGTAGACCGTGATGGTATATGCTTGAAAGTAATGCTTCATCCTCCTTAAAGCTTCAATAAAATCGAGGGATAGTTTTTTCAGACATGGAAACCAAATTTATACTCTTCTGAATGCTTTGTTAATGTAATACACCGATTTTTTAACTTTGTTTCTAATCTGACAAATATCGAGCTAACAATGGATTCTGAAATAGCCAAATATAAATACAATTTCTCCCTCATAATTGGTCAAGAAACTAGTGGTGCAAATCCCAAATACTTCTTTAAATCTCTAAAGGCATTTTTGCATTCCTTATTCCATCCAAAGGTTTTCCCGAGCACTTTTAAGAATGGTAAGCATTTGTTAGTAACTCGGGGTATGAATCGGTAGAGGGCAACCACTCTTCCAGTGAATTTATGTACATCATTCTAGCATATTAGAGATTGCATATCAATCGATGCCATTATTTTATCTTTACTGACTTTAATTCCTTTCTAATTCACAATGAAGCTCAAAAACATTTCTTCCTACACGTCGAACATATATTTGGTCGGGTTGAGCGTCATTTTATGTTTTTCAAGTTGGTCAAATACTGGTTGAGGTCTTGGATATGATCTACTACCTTCTTACTTTTAATGCCATCCACATAGACCTTCATAATCTTCCCAATATGCTTTTTAAAAATCTTATTTACTAGCCTTTGGTATATTGCTCCAAAAATTTTAAGCCCAAAAGGTATAACATTGTAGCTGTTGCCCAGAAAAATACTCAAGAGGGGGGGGGGGTGAATTGAGTTTTTACAAACTTTTCGGGTTAAATTAAAATTTCTATAAAAATTTAATTTAAAACACTTAATTCGAAATTCAGATTTAATAAATCTTAAATGATTAAACCAATGATGATTAAATAAATGCAACCAATTAATTTAAACAATATAAATCAGAGATTATAACACACAATAAATAAATTATCAAATTAATACTTCCAATTAATTAAACAAGATAAGAAGCAGATGACAACATCCAATAAATAAATAATCAATTTTTGTATTTAATTTATATTAATATTCTGAATAAATCTTAAATGATTCAAATCAAGAATAACAAATAAATACTCTCAATAAATTAAACAAGTTGTTATATTTCAAGATTATAAGACCCAAAAATTTTATAGACAATTTTCATAATTAATAAAAATTAATATCCTGAAATAAATTAATTATTACAAAATTAAATATTTTAATCTTAAAATAAATTTATCAAATTTTCAGATTTAAATAACTTCCAAATGTAAGTGATTAAAAAAAATAAAATTAATCAATCACAAGCATATAAATAAATTTAAATGCTGAAAATAAATGACACCGTATTTTTAACGTGGTTCGACCAAAACCCGGCCTACGTCCACGCGTCAAGAGCAAGCTTCCGCCTCCCGCACTTCACTATTCCTGATCCACTTGTACGGTAGGATCAAACCACCTCTTGTACAACCGAGCAGCAAAAATCCGCTACTAGTACAACCACCGAAGCTAAAACCCAAGCTTCAAATTTTTACACAAATGGAGTAGAAATGATGTATAGTTTCTGAAACTCTTTAAAGATACAAAATGGGTCCGAGTTTCTTCTTGGTTGAGACACCCAAAATTAAATCTAATTTTTGGTCTCTTAAACTTCTCTTGAGATTATAGCAAAATGGAGTTGTTGTGCTCTGTTTCTCTTGATCTTCAACGAATGGCAGAATGCTGAAATTATTTCTATGTAGAGCTGATTGCAAGTTTGAGTGAGTTGCTCTCTCGAAGTGTATAAGATAAAAAAATATTTTCTTCTTTGTGCGTATGAGCTGAATGTAAATTGATTGCTCTCTTGTTGATATTTTCTTGTCATACCATCGACAAAAACTTTAGCCTTCTTTTCGTAGATGCTTTAAAAAAAATGACCGTTTGGCTGAGCTCTTCTTATTAAATGATGAAAAAATTTCTGACTGAGAGTATGGTTCTTCCCCATAAAATTTGTAAGACTGAGAGAAAGAATTAAATGCTCAACATCTTGTAATGAAATCGTATCTGTTTTCTCCATGATTTATGTCTTAAAAAAATATAGACCGATAGAGACATAGAGGGGTTAGAAGCAAAAGGAAGAGAAATATATAATGTAACTCCCAAACGTTGTGTGTAAGTTAGTAGACACAAAAAGAATAAAATGTAAAATGTAAATAAGTCTTCAATCAAATCGTCCATCAGTCAACATATGGAAATAATATTATAAAACCATGCGAAAGGTATAATGACAAATACCAAAGCTGCAAGAAAAAGTAAGACATCAACTTGAGTCAATAAACGTGGGACCCAAGAGATTGATATCCCAATCTACTTATGGACTTCGAAGAACAAGCAAACCCAATATACAGTTTGTCCAAAAATCCCAATACAAATAATATCGCGTGGTTTTAACAAAAGAGGTAATAAACACTACTTGTTCCAAGTTCAGATATGCGTTGAGTTATATGTAATATATATAATGGTGGTCTTAGACTGTTATATTTTATAAAACGATATAAGTTGTAAATATAAAACAATATTTGTCAAAATAAGAAGACAGTTATAACTTATAAAGAAAACGTGGTCGTGGCTTCCAAACAAAAGGATTGAATATTTCAAACAAAATTGTCAATAATATGTCTGCACAGAGAATACAACTGGTAGATAGCTTTATGTCAAACCAAAGTCATTTGTCAATACTGTTTGTGACAATAAAATATTATGACTTGACAAGTCAAGCTAATGAAAGACTTGGGTCTCAACTTCTAGTTGGAAAAAAAATGTACACGTAGTGGAGCAACTGATTTGAACCAAAAAAAATTATATGTATATTTGTATATAATCATAGCAGGTAAAAGTCTTTATCAAATGATATCTCCAATTGATCAGGGGGTGGAATAATAGGAGGTATGCATGGTCCAAAATTTGTAAATGTGTTCATGCATGAAATAGGTATATAATAAAAAACTTGTGGATGGAACTTATGAGAGAAAATATTATTATATAATAATAATATATGTATGTATAATAAACAAAGTGTAAAAGTTAAACATGCATATGGCTCCAAACAAAGGAAGCAAAAAAAACTTATGTTCATTTTAGGACATGTCATGCAAATTATGGGACCTACATATATGGTGAGATAAGACAACCACATGGAGTAAATTTAATATAATATCATGCACAAAACTATACATCTCATAACATATATAATATTACTAAATAATAAAACCTATCACGTAATATATAAAACGTGACAAATAATTATATTAAATATATATATAAACTAGTTGTGAATATGAAATAAATATATATATATATATATATATATATATATATATATATATATATATATATATATAATTATTTAAAAAAAATGTTATCTATTTTATGTAAAAAAAAACATTTAAAATATACGTAATAAAAATTAGTTTTCTGTTTAATTAAAAAAAACGTAAATATGTGACAAAAATAAAAAAAATTATAACTAAATAAAATGTACAAAGTAAAGTAAATATAAAAAAAAATGTATACGTATAATATTCCGAGAAAAAATATTTTTATATAATAATAATATATACCAGATGTCTCACTTGGCCAAAAAAAAAAAATAGGTCTTGAACTATAAAAGATATGTACTCCATTTGAAAAGGATAATGCATGTCCTAAGTAAACTCACACAAGCAAGACAAGATAGAGTTATGTAAGAAAATCTTATCAATCCATTTCTTTAGCTTTTCACTGGATGCATGGCAAGTCTCAATCTAACATATAAAGTAACGTGTATACATATTTAAAGACTAGTAAAATATATATACGAGTAGTTAGCTAAAGTAATAAAATATATATATTAAAAAAAACGTAACAAAAATTTAGAATATAAATATAAAGTAGAGTGTATATATATATATATATATATATATTAGTTTAAATATATATAACTAAATATAAAAAAAGTTAACTATTATACTACATATATAATAATATAACACTTACACCACTATATAACAGGTACAACTACTGCTACTACTAATATATATATAATTAAAAAATATAAAATAAACTAACAATAATAGTAAAAGTTATATAAAAAAAATATATAAGGTGATAGCATGTGAAAATATAATTTATAAAAATATAGTATGTATACAATTAGTTAAAAGTACTGTCATATTATAAATATTATAAAAATAAGAAATATTTACATACTACTTAAATAAAAGTTTGTTTGGAATCATCAAAATTAATATATTATATTAAACTAAAATGCATATAATCACAATTAAACTAATTAAATATTAATTAAAAATTGATTTAGGAGTTAAATACATTTTCGTTTAACAGTAGCAGTGGGTACCTTGGCTAGTGATAAATGATGTGATTTTTATATCCTCAGGCTTCATTTTGATTTGATTGTACCGACAATAGGCATTATGAAGCTTAGTAGCTCATGACTTACTGTGGCATCTACCAACTGATCAATCCTTTGCAAAGGAAAGTGATCTTTTAGGCATGCTTTGTTGAGGTTGGTAAATCCACACACATTCACCATTTGTCGTTATTCTTCTTGACCATCACTATATTGGCCAACCAATCAGGATATTTGACAACTTCAATGAATTGATCTTTCTACAACTTGTCTACCTCTTCCTGGATAGCCACATTTTTCTCGGGGCTAAATACCATGCACTTCTGCTTGATCGGCTTAACATTCTTGCTGATGTTAAGTTCATAATATATAAAGTTTGGGTCGATTCCAAGCATATCTTTATGGCTCCAGGCAAACACGCTTTTTCGTTCTCTAAGGGATGTAATTAACTCCAGTTTAAAGGATGGTTCTAGGGTTGAGCCAATTTGGGTGGTCCTCTTTAGCTTTTTATCATCACGTATGATGGTTTTTGTGGCTTCCACGACCTGCACTTTGACGAAATCAACTTCCTCTTGGGGGTTCAGAGTGTCGATTTGGTAAATGGTGGTGTTCTTCTTCACATCCTGTTGGTCGGTTGAAGTAGAGTAGCACTCTCTAGCCTCCACTTGGTTGCCTTTTACTATGCTGACCCCGTAGTGAGTGGGTAACTTCAGATACTGATGAACTGTAGACGATACTGCCTCAAATCTCTTCAATCCGACTATGCCGAGGATCGTATTATAGACTGAGGGAACATTCTTGTCTAAGACGAAGAAGCATATCTTCTCAGCTCTACTTGTTGGCCAAGTGCCAATAAGAATTTATGACTTTACAGTTCCCAAAAGATAAACATTTTATTTGAGAAAAATGATTAAAGGCCTAATATAGGGTTCTAGTTTGATATCTCATAACCCTAGACTGAGAAAGCAATTATAAAACATAATATTTGCTAAACTACCATTATCCACGAAAACTCTGGCAACCCTTGCCCAATGCACCCAGAAGGTGACGATTGAAGGGTCGTCATGAGGGTAAAGCACTCCTAATAAGTCATTATTGGAGAAGTCAAATACCAACTTATATCCATTTACCTTTATAGGCCGACCATATGTCTCGTCTGATAAGTTAATTCGCCTAATGTAAGAACAAGCTTTAGCCTAATTTAAATAGGCCTTTCTCTCGGCGACTTCATCTCGACCTCCAATATCTCTTACTGCAATAAAATGACAACCAAAATATATCATGCCAACCTCAATCTCAGGATCCCTGAGTTTCTTTGGCAAGTCAGGGTCATCCTCAGAATCACCATCTTAACCTTTTTTCTTGTCATCTTTGTTTTTGCAAAGGGACTTTAATCTTTTTCTCGTGTCTCGAACCTCTGTTCGATCAATAAACTTGGTTAGTTTTCCTCGGTGAATGCGAGATTCAATTTCATTTTTAGGGCAATGCAGTTATCAGTGGTATACCCGTGGTCTTTATGAAAGTCACAGTATTTAGACTTACCCCTCTAGTTAGGTGGTGATTTCAATTTCCCCGACCACTTCAAGTCCTTACTACCCCTAATCTCCTCCGAGATGTGATGCACACATATAGTAAGTAGAGTATATTCCTCATACTTCTTAAGCTTCTCGTTCTTCTTGTCTTTCTGATCCTTTTTTTCGAGCTCTTCTGGCCATCGGATTTTATCCCAGGAACTTGCTTGATAACCATATATTCCTCGACATTTATGAATTTTCCAGCCTTTGCCATCAGTTCAGTTATTATTTTTGGAGGTTATTTAACCAACGCATAATACAGCTTTTCAGGAAGCAATCCACTCATCAATGAAGTAATGGCAGTTTTCTCTTCATAACCTACCACTTCTAATTTCTCATTATTAAAGCGAGTAATATATCCCCGGGTAATTTCTCCTAGTCGACGGCGGACATTCAATAAATGGTCTACTCTCTTGATCGGTTTGGCCCAAAGCATCAGTCGCTGATGAATAATTTAGCGAGCTGATGAAAATTAATAATTTGTCCTTGGGGTAGATTATTATACCATATCAGGGTTGGACCGATGATTATACTTGAGAAAGCACAGCATCGCATCTCGTCAGGAATAAAATAAATATTAGCAGCAGCCTGGTATTGTTCAACATGAAGGACGAGATCAATTTTTCCATCATACTTAGGTGTGATCACTGGTGGTTTGAATTTGGAGGGTGTAGGGTAATCCACGATGGTTGGGATGAAGGGAGATCCTTTCATAATATTCCTGTGTAGTGGATTCTTGGTCTTAGCCATCTCCCCCAGATGATCATCCAATATCTGTACTGATCCCTTCCAATAGTGCTTTTTTGGTTTGGACTTGACTGAGGCGACTTTAGTGGTCTTACTGTGCGTTTGTTTTGAGCTCTCTTCCTGAGAAATCTGCTCGATACATATAGATCCTCGGATGCTAGCTCTGAACCCGACTGACTCTTCTCGGTGCTCATGGGACCTAAATAGTTCTCTATGATGACCTCTGGTTATTCGAGGACCCAAACGATCAAAAGCAACGGCCTTGCTCAACCGTTCCAATACGCTCAGTTGCTCAAAAGTGAAATATCGGCCATCATAGTAATCAGTAGATCAGATGGATGAGGTTGCTCCTGGGCGATAAGATCTGTCACGTGAGGACATATAATAACTACTTTTTTCAATTCTGGGAGGAGGAGACAGCATCTCCCTATGGGATGATGCAGTAGTAGACTTTCCCAACAATGTTTGAGCTAATTGCCTCAATGTCTCTTGCATTGCTTCTTGCCCTTTGGCAAGATTGACTAAGATTCATTGAAGATTTGCTATGCTAGGAGGAACAGATGGATTAAAAGTGTTACCTGTAGTTGCAAGGCTACTTTTAGGAACGTCCGTCATCCTCATCCTTTATAAATCTTTCAAAGTGAACAAGTGAATAAAATTGGTCGAGCATGATGATAATAAGTCGTTCCCACATATGACGCCAATTTGTTGATGTCCAAAATTAGTATAGATATTATCTTAACTATAAATTACCAATTGTGTAAGCACAAATAATTATGTAAGTAACAAGGCACAAATAAAGATTTTTAATGCGATTCACCTAAGAAAAAGCCTACGTCCACGGTTATAGTATTACTGTTGAGGATAGTTACACAAAACTTTGTGCAGTCTTGCTTGTGCGCGGTTGACTTGTCCCTTAAGCTAACGAAAATGATATATTTATAGTGGTTTGGAAACTAAGGGATGGAATGACTTTATTGTGATACCCCGCATAATAAAATACCGGGTGATCAGTCCTATATCAAATTAAACAAGAATCTTATTTGGATTATTCTTAACATCACTGTCGAAAATCTTTTAAAACTTACTAACCACCTAGTATTCAAAAGACATGGTAACAAAATCTATCTTCTTATTTAACATCCCAACAACAACATGCGAAAGAATATATAACCAACCATCATCCAATCACTGGATCAAATAATACTAAAAATGGAATAAATGTAATCTTTGCCGAGACGACCACCGGCTACAAATCAATAACAAAATGAATCACAAGTGTAATAACTGTATACATCAACTAACTGAAATAAAATGGAACAACTAGGGCGACATGCCTAACTGGAATACTGACTGCATCCTACTCTAGAAATGAAATGAGTGAAGCGGCTTAGTCAAAGTCCTGTAACATCTACATGTGTCGTAGCTGCGTAATTCTGGAATAGAACAATTCTGGCGTCCCTGTGACTGGACACCTAAAAGATTTTGAAAATATTTTTATAGCAAGAGTTAAAACCCAAAACATTTTGAATATAATTTAGCAAGTGAATTTAAATGCATGAATGCTCTTCATATTTAAGTTAGTGCCGCACACTTTCTTAAGGACACCTCACCCCTCGACTAATGTGCACGCCTAACGTACAACATGACCCATCTAGATAACTACCCCGCAACTAGTCTTATCACATATATCCAACTAATTCCCTCTACTCTATCCCTAGTGAGTTTAGTTGTACATTTTATAAGTTATTAATCACATTAACTTATTTAAATCTCTTCTCAATTAATACCATATAACATTTTCACAAGTTATATAATTTATACATTTCACATCATGTATTTACCTGTATATAAATCTGCACCATATATACGTATCACTAACTTATTTAAGTAATTTCTCATTTGATATCATATAACAATCTCTCAAGTTATATTTATACATTTCACATTATGTATTCACCCCGTATATAAATCTGCACCATATATACGTATCACTATATCCCAACATTCACACGCACGTCGTAGATATCTAAATGCTATCACAAACGCGTAGGAGACGACCATAGTTCCCCCGAAAGTGTCCGTCCCACACCATGACGACTCACCCCTAATAACAGACGCTATGACATAGGGATTATACTCACCCCGCATTCGCTAGCTAGGGGGCTCACCCACATCGCGCAACCTCCTAAGATATCATTAATATTGCTATGCTTTACTATAAATATTATACACAAATATTTATAAATCATATATATATATATATATATATATATATATATATATATATATATATATATATATATATATATATATATATATATACTACACATCACCGTATACATATTAAACCCAGGCTACCGGTGTACTAGATCCATACACAAGCCTTATGCTTTACTATAAATATTAATCACTCAAGTATTTATAAATCATATATATATACTACACATCACCGTATATATATATATATATATATACTACACATCACCGTATACATATTAAACCCAGGCTACCGGTGTACTAGATCCATACACAAGCCTTATGCTTTACTATAAATATTAATCACTCAAGTATTTATAAATCATATATATATACTACACATCACCGTATATATATATATATATATATATATATATATTAAATCCAGGCTACCGGTGTACGACGTCTATACACAAGCCTAAACACATGCAAGCCTACAATTTGACTTAATTTTAATTAATTATACACTAATTAATATCATTATCCTGGGGTCACCCTACCAAATATACCGAACTATATCTCTCGGCCCGAAATTCAAAATTCCCAATTCGATATTCAATTTCATCCAATTAAGATTACCCACTTAACTAATAGAGTTTTAAATCACTAAATAATAAACCTTAATTCTACAATCGAATTTATCTTCTAATTAATCCAAGGGTGATTTTCCCAATTTAAAACCCTGAATTATAACCATAATTTTTCCAAATTCAACCAGCACAGGAATAATTCAACACAAAATGTCCATCAGGTGTGAAACAGGGGAAGGGGAGAAATCTGTCAAAAATAACCAGGTCATTTAAACGACCAGTCATGTCGTTCGAACGACATTAGCTCTCGTTTGAACAAGACACCAGGTCATTCGAACGACCCTGGTGTTCTCTCTCCTCTTTCGTTGCCTAAAAAACTAGTCTGCCATTACTGTTTTAAAACCTCAAATTTTGTACAGATTATCCCCAAAACATTCCTAGATTTCATCCTAAACTCACCCCTTTGATTTACTCAATTTAACTACATCATCTACACCAATTGGGGCATAAAATCTATAAAATCTTATCATCTATACAGATTTATAAATCCCAAACGTGAAATCCCCAATTTATAATTAGATTAAACCCTAACATATTAATTAATTCCCACCTTCTTTAATATGAATAAGAAAAATTCAAATCACCAAATGTAAGTTAAGCCACTTGCCTTAGGTTTGTAGAATCAAGTCCCTTGGATGAAGATGTTGGGTTGAAGAAAAGTTTTAGGGTTAAAAAGCTTGTTTACAAGATTAATAACAAACTGTTATGAGTTGTGTAAACTCTAAATAAACTTTTGGGAAAAACTCTTTTCGAAAAACACAAGATGTGTTATAAAAGACTTTCTAAATGTATGGTTTGAATTTGATAGTTGGTTACTTTATTTTTAATTTTTAAGAAACATCTACTAAAGTTACCATGCAGTCCCAATAACAACAACAGTTAAGAACATTCAAAGAAATAAACACAGTAATTTTTAACGTGGTAAAACCCTTAAACAAGGGAAACATCTACGGTGCCCTCAACGGCACAAAATAAAAATTCACTAGAATAAAGAATCAAGTTACAACACTTAAGCAAACCACAAAGATCCTAACCTAAGTTCATAATGTACCTACATGAGACTCTCCACTCCAAAGGTAATCTGAATTGGACTGATCTTTTCTTGCTGCTTCTTTGCTTTGTCCTTTATCTCATTCTCTTTGAATTTTGATTCCAGCAACTCTTTGAAAATCTAAGATTCTCAGATATAACCATAGTGTCTAAGTGTTCGTGTGATATAGTGTTTGTGATGTGCTACTACATGCAAACATGCTACTCACCCTCTCAAAATTATACAAACAATCCTAACAAATTACAATAGTTAAAAAAAGATAGGTTATTTATGAATCCGTATTTTCAAGCTAAGACTTATTGATCTTTTTATTTATCCACAGATCTCAAGGATACCTTGCTCAGAAGACGGTTCAAGGTCTTAAACAATTTCAGTATTTTAAAAATATTTTTGAAACTGTAAACCTCCAATTGAGATCCAAACTAGACTAGAAGTATACTTTATTAAAACAAATTCAGACTTAACATGCAGAGGCTAATTCAACATATTCTGACATAAAACTTCTTTTCAGATTTATGGTTATGCTTTAAAACTTTTAACAAACGTTCTTTGTGTTCTTTTTATTTTTGTACACACGTATTTCATAAAACATGAAATAGAAAACCAAAAACACAAACAACTCACTAGATCTGAAAATATATTGAAACTTAAAAGTTTATATTTCAAAATTTGTTGAAACAAAAAATATATAAAATACCAGATATAAAAAGAGTAAAAGAAAATAAATCGCGTGATGTTCTCTTTTTAGAAAAACTCAGTTTCAACAATGAAACTTAAGTTTCTCTTACAGATGAATTCTGAGAGAACCAAAGATTTGAAGAGGTCTTCAAACGAAGAATAAACTCAACACCAAAAACGCATAAACCCTAAAATATCTAACTCTCAAAAATAGGTTTTTTGGTGTATGGAACGTTTAGGTTTTGGTGTTTGATTTTGGGAGAACTCACTCAAAGGTTGGACATTGAAGAAACTAGGGTTCTTCTCTTTTTTTTTCTCTTTCCTTTCCCTCTCTTCTCCCTTCTCTCTCTTTTCACTCTACTCTCTATTTTCTCTCAAGTCTCACGAAATGGAAAAAGTCTGTAATGGCTGAGACTTGGGTCCTATTTATACTAAACGGATAAGGACCCAGAACCTCGAACTCAATCCTATGGCTGGGATTATATATTGACCATTTGACTTAAATCCAACGGTTCATCACAAGCGGTGGTTTAAACGTTTAGTGATTGGTTTAAATTGGGTCACAAGGATTGACTCTCAACGCATGCAGAACGTTGATAAGGTTGATCCAAGGGTTGAGAAGGTATAACAATTTTGTGTCTTAAAGAAAACATAATCTAAGTCGTCGGGACGCTAACACGTGTACGCACCAGATGCATTAAAAAATGCGTGTTTTAAAATAATTACACAACACACCTTGAATTCTCTAGTGCTTTTGGATTCTACCCAGACAAACAATCAGTAATTAAAATAACTTTTTGAAATCCAAATTTTTCCCACAACACTTTTAAAACCAAGTTTTAATTGATTCAAAAATCAATTTTAAATTGTATAAAATGTTTTGAATTGAGTTGAATTGAATTAAATGGATTTAAAAAGTCTTAAAGTATTGTAAAACCATAAATGAAAATAGGAGATATGAATAATGCAGTGAGTGTGTCATATTTGTGGTTTTAAGGTATAAATTACTTCCTTTTATGTTGATCTTGAGAATTTTGGATTTCTTCATTGTTCTTGAACCTTTGAGGAGATGGAGTTCTCATAAAATCTAACCTATTTTGTCTAGATATCCAAACTAGTTGAAACTCCTATATATGTAGACTCAAGTAAGTCAATATGTAGTGTGTTCTCAATATCCCCCTTTGGATATTAGAGACAAAATTTCCTTGAGTATTCAAAACTCGTGGGTCAAAATGAAAATTCCTATTTGTCCTATACAAAAGTTCTAACTGCCCATTCCCATCCTAGAACCGAAAATAAGATGAAAAGAAAATACATTACTCAGCTATATACAGACCAATAATTTACAAAATAGGAATAGGCTATACAACGGGTCTGAAATGCCTGTGATAGAATAAATACTAAATGGCATATTAGTTGAGTTAGAATTAGGAATGGATAGAAGAATCGCTAAGCAATACTGAAGATCTTCTCCCCCAATTTTTCTCAAATATACAAGGGGTATAAATAAAAATAATATAAATTAATTGAGAGTTATCATGCGTATAGCTATGCACAAATACTCAAATCGTATGTTATCTAAAGGTTTAGTAAAGAGATCTGCGAGCTGCTTTTGAGTGTTCAGATATTCAATAATGAGATTTTTGAACTCGACAAGGTCACGGATAAAACGATGTCTAATCTTAATATGCTTAGTTCGTGAGTGCATTATAGGATTTTTAGAGATATTAATGGCACTTTGGTTATCACAAAACATGGTTAATTATTTTTCGGTGAGACTGTAATCGCTAAGCATCTGTATAATTCATAGTAATTATGAACAACAACTACCAGCTGCTATATATTCAGATTCGGCGCTAGATAATGAAATACAATTTTGTTTCTTACACGGCCAACCTACGAGATTATTGCCTACGTAGTAGCAAGCACCAGAAGTGCTCTTACTATTGTCAGAACAACCAGCCCAATCGACAACGGTGTATCCTATAATAGAACTAGTCGTACCGTCTGTGTACCAAATACAAAATTTTAAAGTACCCTTGATATATTTAATAATTCTTTTTACACTTAATAAGTTGGATTCTTTGGGGTTACTTTGATATCGAGCACATATATAGACAGCGAAGGATATGTCGGGTCGAGACGCAGTAAGATACAACAAACTCCCTATTATACTTCTATAAAGAGTGGGATCAACACTTCTACCATTATCATCCTTAGAAAGTTTAGTTGAAGTACTCACGGGGGTTCTAGAAGTTTTAGCATTTTCTAAGCCGAATTTTTTAACTAAATTCGCAGCATACTCGGATTGAGAGATAAAAAGACCATCACTACATTGTTTTAATTGTAAACCCAAAAAATATTATAGTTCACCCATTAGAGACATATGAAAATCGGTATGCATGATATCGAAAAAATTCTCTACTTGTTTAAGACAGGTGGAACCGAATATAATATCATCCACGTATACTTGTGCGATTAAGACATGTTGATTTTCCTTTCTAACAAACAACTTTTGATCGTTTCCGTCGTGGACAAATTTGTGAGACACTAAAAAGGTAGACAATCTCTCGTACCAAGCTCTAGGAGCTTGTTTCAAACCGTATAAGGCGTTCTTAAGTCTAAAGATGTAATCCAGGTGTACAAGATTAAAAAATCCTTTGGGTTGTTCTACGTATACTTATTCATATAAAATTCTATTTAAGAAAGCGGATTTAATATCCATTTGGAATAATTTGAATTGCATGTGGCACGAAATTGTAAGTAAGAGACGAACTGTTTCTAGACGAGTTACGGGTGCAAAAGTTTCGTCGAAACTAATTCTCTCAATCTGGGAGTATCCCTGTGCAACCAACCTAGCTTTATTTCTAATAACCTCCCCATTATCATTAGTTTTATTTTTAAAAATCCATCTAGTGCCAATAACCTTTGAATCTTTTGGTCTAGGTACAAGATTCCACACATCGTGACTCTTAAATTGGATTAGCTCTTCTTGCATATCATTTATCCAAAATAATTCAGTAAGGGCATCATTAACATTTTTAGGTTCCTCAAGAGAAACAAAATAAGAAATTTGTGCCACTTGTCGAAGTTGGGATCTAGTTCGAACAGGTTCCGAAGGATTACCGACAATGGTTTCAGTGGGATGATCTTTAGAAACCCAAGTGGACACGAAAGGACTCTCAGGTGGCAATAAATCAATGTTATTTAGAGGATCAATGGATAAATTAGGTTCGTCATCATCAAATGTTACTGGTTGACTGTCACTTTTTCTTACACTCGTGTCATCTACAATTACATTAATTGATTCCATAATAATAGTTTTGGTTCTATAGTTAAAAACACGCTAATCCCTACTATTTTGGAAATATCCAAGAAAAATTCCCTTTTCTCCTTGGGTATCAAATTTTGAAAGTTGTTATCTATCTTTGCAGATGTAGAAGATACTACCAAAGGCTTTAAAATATTTTAAGTTTGGATTTTTATGGAACAATAACTCATAAGGTGTTTCTATGGAATTTTTTTTGAGGTAGATACGATTAATAATATGACACGCAGTTTGGACAGCTTCTACCCAAAAATATCTAGGGAGATTCTTAGCATGTAACATAACCCTAGCCATTTTCTTGTAAAGTCATATTCTTACGTTCAACTATACCATTTTGCTGTGGGGTTTTAGGAGCGCTAAACTCATATTTATAGCCATTAGTGACACAATACTCAGAAATTCCAGAGTCCTTGAACTCTTCACCTCTATCACTCCTAATTCGACATACCTGGGTATCCTTCTCATTCTCAATTTTCAAGATGATTATTAAGAATTCATTGAAGGTATCTGATTTTTGTTTCATAAAAGTTACCCATGTATATCTCGTATAGTCGTCCACTATAACTAGGATGTAAGAGTTTCCACAGACTTGAAGGATCCTTGAGGTCCATGTGGATAAGTTCTAAAGGTTTAGTGGTAATAACATCTTTAACTTTCTTGTTAGTGGATTTACTTATTTTGCCTTCCCGACAAGGTCCACATACAGGACTAAATGAATTTTTAATTTTAGGAAAACCTCTAACTATCTCTTGGAAACTCAACCTTCTAAGGTTATCATAATTTGTGTGCCCCAATATATTGTGCCATAGATCAAAATCCTCTAATCTGGTAACATTGTAAGATTCAGAATTTTAGATTATTGTGTAACAGTTTTTCGAGGTTCTGTTTCCTGTTAAAATGCAATTACCTTTTTCATCAATAGCTTTGCAATCATTTTTTGAAAAAGTAACTGAGTGATTAGAGTCACAAAATTGTGATATACTTAAGAGATTGGCTTTAAGGCCTTTAACTAAGAGAACGTCATTCAGTTCAGGAAGCCCATACTAACTCAATGTTACCTTACCTATGATTTGGGATGAAACACCATCTCCAAATATGACACTACCTCCAAGGAAGCCTGTCTTGTTTTTCAATTTGGTTTCGTCCCCGATCATATGTTTAGAACATCTGAAGTCTAAATACCATCCAGTTGAAGTGCTTTGTGCCTTTAAAGCAGAAATGACAATGTTGCACTTGAGTTGGGGTAATAGATCATCTTTTCTAATCCAAATAAGCCTGGTTTTAAAATTTTTGTGGCCTTTTGACTTAGAAAAGGTTTGAGGGGTCTTTCTGAATGATTTTTTCTTAGTCTTGGACCCTCCCTTTTTCTTTTTAGAGTTAGAGTTGTTTGTGGCCTGTCTAGGAAGTACATAAGTATTTCTTGATTTCCTAGATCAGGGTGTATAACCTTTTCTGGAAACATTCATCGAGAGTATGGCAGAAAATGTCGCAGTAGGAACAATACTGTTGGGTATAGGACTTGACTTTCTTGCTAAAATCTTTGAAAATTGGCTTGGATCTATTGTGTACTATAGTCCACTTGTCATTGGGTTTAGATTTATGTCTTTGGTCTCTGGCAGAAGGACAAACATATTTGGTCTGATTACTTGGTTTCAACTGTTGATTGTACTGATTATGTATTTTTTGAGAAACATTGAGACTAGATTCACATTTTTTAACATTTTGACAAGTTTGGCCTTGTTTTATAAAATTGACATTTTCAGGAGAAACTTTGGTCTTACTTGTGTGCGCTATTTCTCCAAAACCCAGGCCAGACTTATCTTCAGAGTCAAATTTGCTTCCAATAATAATTTTTTCATAAGTCTTGGTTTGTGTTTCAAAGTGTTGGAATTTTTAAACACATTTAAAACCATTTGTTTTGACTCTTCTAGTTCAACAAGGATTGCCATGTATTTTGTTCAAATTCATGGTTATTTTGAGTCAAATCTTTTATTTTCAAAGCATAGTCTTCAATCTCAGTCTCATGAGCAACACATTAGGCAGTATAATCTTCAGTATTCTTCTTAATGGTTTGGTTAAGCAAACCAATATGCTCACTTAAGGTTTTTATCATTTTTTCTAGGCGCGCACTCTTTTTAACCGTTTTAGTGTATAACTCATGTAAATCAGGCAGATCATCGTCAGACTCACTATGTGCATCGTGTGAAGTGTCCCCTATATTTTTGGTAGGTTCATTACTCACGCACACATTCAATTCGTCATCAACATTCTCATTTTGACTCACACACAATCTTTCAGGAGTTATAGGAACAAAATTATCAGGAATATCATTAACAACATCAACAGGCATAACGGATTCATGAGCAGGCAAGCATGCATCATCATTATATATTATCTTAGCAAAGAAAGACATGCAGTACTCATATATTTGGGTTGACTTAGTTTCATCCTCATCAGAATCACTGGAGTCGTCCCATATCTTACACATATTGGCCTTGTTATTGTTATCAAAACTAGTTGGACATTTACTAGCATAGTGACCTAGTTTACCACAACGGTGACATTTAACATCTTTTAAGTCAGGTTTAGATCTATTGGGGTCATAATTCCTCCTATTGTCATAAGTGTGTTTGGTATTGTCTATGTCACGAGGTCTGTGAAATTGATTGCCTTGATAATTTGATTTGCCTTGTTTAGAGGCTACAACATTTCTAAATTTTAAAATCTTTTTGAAATGCTTACTCATAAGAGCTATTTCATTGTCAAGGTTTTCCAAATAACAGTTTTTAAGACAGTCATTGTCAAAATCTACAGTGTTCAATTCAAGCACTGGCAATTTAGACGAAAATAAAACATTTGAACTAGAGGCCTTATTAGTTTGTCTGGTCAATTGCTTTTTTAAAGTCTAGTTCCAATTAACCAGTCCGCAGTTTACTGCTAAGTAATTCAGGAGTCATATCATGGTCATTCATTTCTTCAATAGCATATCTCTTGTTGTCAAATTTATATGGCAATGGACTAAGAATCTTTGAAACAATTTCCTTTCTACTGTAGGTTATACCATTAACATGAAGTTTTGTAAAAATATCAGTTAACCTTATGTAAAAATCGTAAAAATATTATTTGTCATTCATAATCAGGGTGTTATATTGTTGAATGAGCATTTGAGTTTTTCTGGCTTTGACACATTCATCACCCTCATGAGCAATGACTAACGTATCCCATGCCTATTTGGAAGTAGAACATATGGATATTCTTTGAAATGGCAATTCATGTTCGTTTATGGACATAAAAATGGCATTCTTTCCTTTGTTATTATCTAGAGAGGCTTTTTTCTCTTCCTTAGTAAATTCACTGAGAAGTTTCTTAATTATTGTTGGATCAATGGCTGAAGTAGGATGTTCAAACCTTGTTTCAATCATTTTCCAGATTTCATCACCCAGGGTTCCCCGAATGAAAGCAGTCATTCGTACTTTTTAGTACGAAAAATTATTTCCATCAAAGAGTGGTGGTCTAGATAGGTTACCTAACTTCTCAAATTTCTCTTCTATATTCATAAATTTTTCAGAAAGAAGTTTCGAAAATAATTTCTCAAATTTCAGGATCACAAAAGGTGTTCCAGCTCTGATACCAGTTGAAGAAAAGCTTTAGGGTTAAAAAGCTTGTTTACAAGATTAATAACAAACTGTTATGAGTTGTGTAAACTCCGAATAAACTTTTTTGGGCAAAACTCTTTTCGAAAAACACAAGATGTGTTATAAAAGACTTTCTAAATGTATGGTTTGAATTTGATAGTTGGTTACCTTCTTTTTAATTTTTAAGAAACATCTACTAAAGTTACCATGCAGTCCCAGTCACAATAACAGTTAAGAACATTCAAAGAAATAAACACAAGAATTTTTAATGTCGTAAAACCTTTAAACAAGGGAAACATCCACGGTGCCCTCTATGGCACAAAATAAAAATTCACTAGAATAAAGAATCAAGTTACAACACTTAAGCAAACTACAAAGATCCTAACCTAAGTTCAGAATGTACCTGCATGAGATTCTCCACTCCAAAGGTAATATGAATTGGACTGATCTTTTCTTGCTGCTTCTTTGCTTTGTTCTTGATCTCATTCTCTTTGAATTCTGATTCCAGCAACTCTTTCAAAATCTAAGATTCTTAGATAAAACCATAGTGTCTAAGTGTTCTTGTGAGATATTGTTTGTGATGTGCTACTACATGCAAACATGCTACTCACCCTCTCAAAATTATACAAACAATCCTAACAAATTACAACAGTTCTAAAATGATAGGTTATTTCTGAATCTGTATTTTCAATCCAAGACTTCTTGATCTTTTCATTTATCCACAGATCTCAAGGATACCTTGCTCAGAAGACGGTTCAAGGTCTTAAACAATTTCAGTATTTTGAAAATATTTTTGAAATTGTAAACCTCCAATTGAGATCCAAACTAGGCTAGAAGTCCACTTTATTAAAATAGATTCAGACTTAGCATGCAAAGGCTGATTCAACATATTTTGACATAAAACTTCTTTTCAGATTTATAGTTATGTTTTAAAACTTTTAACAAACGTTATTTGTGTTTTTTTTATTTTTGTACACACGTATTTCATAAAACATGAAATAGAAAACCAAAAACACAAACAACTCACTAGATCTGAAAATACTTTGAAACTTAAAAGTTTATATTTCAAAATTTGTTGAAACAGAAAATATCTAAAATACCAGATCTAAAAAGAGTAAAAGAAAATAAATCGTGTGATGTTATCTTTTTAGAAAAATCCAGTTTCAATAATGAAACTTAAGTTTTTCTTAGAGATGAGTTCTGAGAGAACCAAGGATTTGAAGAGGTCTTCAAACGAAGAATAAACTCAACACCAAAAACGCAGAAACCCTAAAATGTTTAACTCTCAAAAATAGATTTTCTGGTGTATGGAACGTTTAGGTTTTGGTGTTTGGTTTTGGGATAACTCGCTCAGAGTTTGGACTACGAAGAAACTAAGGTTTCTTCTCTATTTTTCTCTTTCCTTTCCCTCTCTTCTCCATTCTCTCTCTTCTCTCTCTACTCTATCTTTTCTCTTAAGTCTCATGAAATGGAAAAAGTCTGTAATGGCTGAGACTTGGGTCCTATTTATACCAAATGAAGAAGGATCCAGAACCTCGAACTCAATCCTATGGCTGGGATTGTATATTGACCATTTGACTTAAATCCAATGGTTCATCACAAGCGGTGGTTTAAACGTTTAGTGATTGGTTTAAATTGGGTTATAAGGACTGACTCTCAACGCATGCAGAATGTTGATAAGGTTGATCCAAGAGCTGAGAAGGTATAATAATTTTGTATCTTATAGAAAACACAATCTAAGCCGTCAGGACGCTGACACGTGTATGCACCAGATGTAATAAAAAATGCGTGTTTGAAAATAATTACACATCACACCTTGAATTCTCTAACGCTTTTGGATTATACGCAGACAAACAATCAGTAATTAAAATAACATTTTGAAATCCAATTTTTTCCCACGACACTTTTAAAACCAAGTTTTAATTAATTCAAAAATCAAATTAAAATTGTATAAAATGTTTTGAATTGAATTAAATGGATTCAAAAAGTCTTAAAGTGTTGTAAAACTATAAATGCAAATAGGAGATATGAATAATGCAGTGAGTGTGTCCTATTTATGGTTTTAAGGTATAAATTACTTCCTTTTATGTTGATCTTGAGAATTTTGTTGGACAGGATTTCTTCATTGTTCTTGAACCTTTGAGGAGATGGAGTTCTCATAAACCTAATCTATTTTGTCTAGATATCCAAACTAGTTGGAACTCCTATATATGTAGACTCAAGTAATTCAATATATAGCAAGTTCTCAGGATTCAAGGATCTCCTCTTGTTCTCGAGGTAATCTCCCAAAATTTCCAAATGATCTTATAGTCCTTTAAGGCTCTCCCCAATTTTGGTCTTCTAAAATGAATTCAAGTTGCCTTACCTTCTCTCAATTATAGTTATTAACTCCAATCCCGCTTTTGGGCTTATGAGCCTTTTAAAAAGGGCCCAACCACTTATTTGGGAGCTCAAATGTGTCTAGAAAAGTTTCGAAATTCAATGTATATCTATGGCCACTCATTTTCAACTATTTTGACCCATCCGGACTCAACCGTGCACTCTAAATTGCCATCCGAATTAATTTATAACATTATTGAAATTTTTGACCTCAAAATTCGATACAAAATAGCCCAAATAATTAAACTCAATTCGCCAAATTAATAAACTCCTCAAATTTAAATTTTTTCCAAATCACGAATTTAATTCCTCCCTATAAAATACTTTTTTTTCTCCCAAATATAATTAAATTAAAGGTCATTGAATTTACGGGGTGTTACATTTATATATTCAAGCATGTACACCCATTTGCAATAAATGAGACTATTGATCTTTTAGGGCACATGTGGACTGATTGTTGATAATTCTCATGTGAGTGACCTTTCTCCTTCTTGATTGTTTATTTTCTTACGTTGATCGACTGGTATGCCGACCAAGTATTTCTGGAGTCGACCAAGTATAAATGAAACCCTGAGATGTATACTTATAAGGACAGGTGTCCCTATCTCATTGGTCCACGTGGCATGAATAATTTAAGACACAATAATAATAAACCTTAAACTTTCATGTAATTGGTAAAATCATAATTTTTAAATCGTGATTATTGACTTGAATTATCACGTATGAATGGATATGACTAACTAAGTATAATTGTAATGAAAATCATCTTATTTTCTTATGGACTCACTTCAACTATGGTTGATTTTAATAAAAGTCATTTAGTCGATTAATATAAAACCCTAAACATAAATAAGGTATAATACATTTGTTTATTGTGGGATATAATTCTTATTATTACTAAATCTTCCACAATATGTGATTTGAGAAAAATTTACTCTTATTTCAAAAACACGTTGTAGATATGAAAATCTATTTACACATAAAAATTTATACAATTGGATTATTGTTAGAAACATAACGCAACATGCATGATCATAAATTTATTGTGTGATAATGTACATCAAAAGGGTGATACCTATATGCCATGGGTATATGGGTAGTTTTACTACACAACTGCTATAATCACAATATATATATATATATATATATATATATATATATATATATACATAGGCCCCCTCACATGTGGACTAGAAAACGAGTCATTTTTTCAAATGGCAAAAAAAATTGGGATACCTTTAAAAAATCAACGCAAACTGATTTTTTTTATATATTTAAAAAGATGGGTAAATGTTTCAAATTTTTTTGAATAGTTTCAAAGCTGTCAAACATTGACCTATTTTTTCTATAAAAAAAAACACTTCTAGCTGATTTTTAGGGGTATCCTGAAATGTTTAAAACCCATAAAAAAATAACCAAATGTTTTTAGCATTTAAAAAAATTCCATGCCATACATACTCATTTTTTAGTCCGTTGGAGAGGCTCACATATATATATATATATAGGGGGAGTCCTCACCCATGGTTGCCTAGCTAAGACGATTTTGTACTTAGCGAAAGACTAATAAGAGAATAAAGGCAGACACTGCTCGAGGAACCTCTCACAGATATCAAGGCTATTCGAAGGATAATATTTGTAACAAGAAGTGTGATGTGATATTTTTATTTACACTTGTAAAAGTTCACTTTGTAATATGGGCGAGGATGTTTGGTACCCTCGAGAAAATATGTCTAGCAGAGCATGGGAGAGCTTACATGCTCTATCGAATGACCTCCTCTTGGGAACCTCGCTTTGGTTTGAAGAATTAAGAGCAAGACAACGTTGGGAAAGCAATAATCAACCCTCTTATCACACTTAGACAAAACTCCGTCTAGCACAAATAGTGCTCGAACCACCATAGTCGATGGGGAACCTCCTCGATGGACCATAATCCCAGATGATCGTCTGGAGATAATTTCCAACCAACAAATAGTGCACTTAGTGCTCGAGCTACTTCCAGTCGAACAACCTCAACTTGACAAATCATGTATTTGATTAATATGACCACATATATATGACCACACATCTGGTGTAGGTCACTATTTACCCACTTTGTGACGTAATGGCATCTGAGATTTAAGAGCTCAAAGTAGTAGCACTTAAGTGGGCTTATCCTTAGGATGACAGGCTCATTGGATGCATTTGTACCTTTTAGATGTTATAAGATAAACATGCGTATCCCCATTAATGCCACCATGCTTTATGGGCGTCAGGTAGTTTCCCCCTAAAACACGACATCTCGTGCATTTAATGCAATATATTTGACATTAATTCCATAATACTTTCACATTTAATGCTGGCAAGGTCACTCGAGTGACCTTGCCTTCATATAAATAAATTGACCAAACAGTTTACGAGGACAACAATTCGAACCTATAATTGTTGTTAGATTTTCCTCATACACGAGAGCTTTTGTGAGAACATTTATTGTTTGAATATTCCCTTTGCTTCCACTGATACCACTGTTGTTGAGTATTAACTGAGCCAGATGTTCCTGGCTTGCCTTTATCGCGATAAGAGTGCTTGCTCTTTCTCCCCTCAACCAAGTTGATTGATAGTTCCACTTATTTATCGCGTTCACAGTGCATTTATGGTGTAAAGACCTCATTTAATAGCAGTTTGAGAATAAAATACTATTGTACCTTTCACTCTCATTTATTGTCATCATTAAATATAGTTTTGAGCACTAATCACGGTCTTGATAAGGGGTTACGCCTCTCTTGATACTAATCGTATAATAAGAACCCACATGTTGATGCAAAAAACTGGACCGAATCCCATTTTTATGATCACAGATAAATAGATGAAAGCAATCCAATCAAGCACATAAGAGACAAAGATTTTTAAAGTGGTTCGACTATGAATAAAGCCTGCGTCCACTGTTATTTTATTCCCAGGGGTTTACAATAGCACCATAGGGTGTAGAGAGAGAAATGATGTGTATCTTGTGTATGGGGTTTCTAGGTTCTCTTGGATCTCCCCTTCTTTTGGCTAAGGAGATACATGTATTTATAGTGATGGGAGATAAAAAGATTCATTGTCTGTAGACATTTATGTCTACATTCAACGAATCTAATTGTTGAATTTCTTGGTATGCTATGTGTTGTCATCTATTAATACAGTATAAATGTACATTAAGGCTCATTAAATGCGCTGCTATCTTCATTAATGCACATTAAATGCATAGTTATCCTTTGATCTTCTTGGTTGGTATGCCGACCAACTCTCCTCGGGTGCCGACTAACTCTCCTCGGGTGCCGACTAATTCTCCTCGGGTACTGACCAACTCTCCTCGGGTGCCGACTAACACTCCTCAGATGCCGACCAACTCTCCTCGGATGCCAACCAACTCTCCTCGGGTGTCGAATATTACCACGTAGGATTACGTGTGTCCTTTTCTGATTGGTCCTCGTAGATGGAGAATTTTTGCGTTAACAGAAGCCCCCAATGCTCCATGCTTGATGGTTTACTTGAAAGGATGGAGTATTTATTCTGCAGTGTTGCTCGGTGCTCGTGAAATTCTTGATCTACCTTCTTGATTTGTTCAACATAAAGTGCATTATCTCCTGGACGATATATGATGCAGGTTGATCGATGGTTGCTAATCTTTCTTTTGAGAAACTCCATGTGTTATGTATCACCCCTGGGAATTTGGATGCAGCCATGCCATAGTATGTAGCTTGTCATAATCTTCAAGTATGTTGATTGGTTTGCTAGCCGACCAACTGCCTCCTGTGCCGAGCAACTGAGTGCTAACTTCACGTGCTTGATTCTTCTGATTTATGATCCTCTGAATACTTTATCGAGTAACATACTAGCTTTTGAACCCAACTCTTCAATCTGATTAGTACCAAGCTAGTGGTGGACTTCGAAACATTTTCATACAATTTCTTCTTCAATGTTGGTCGGGATAGTAGTAGTAGTAAAGATCTCAGTGCTGTAGATGCTAAATTTGACTTCTGAACTTCAATAATATGTGCATAATAACTCCTGAATATGCCTCCTGAACTTCTGAATGCACCTCCTGAACTTCAATATACCTCCTGAACTTCAATATCAAAAATAATTCCTGAGCAAGCAAAACAACTCCTGAATGATAATTGGTCGGGGCCCCGACCGTGTGAGTTTGTGGAGTTGAATTTGATGCTCGACTGCATGATGTTATAAGAATGTGCCACCGAATGAATAAATATATCTGTAATAGAAGCCCCCAAGTGTGGAATGTGAACTTTGAATGCTTTTTGCTTGATCGCTTTCACATACTCATACTTTGTTTCCGACCAACTGTAGTTGACAGCTTCTTATTTCCGACCAACCTGAGTTGACATTTTTGGAAATAGATTTACTTCCTAACCTACATAAGTTGGCATTTTTAGGAATATATAGTTTTACTTCCCGGAGGAATACAAGTTTTACTTCCCAGAGGTATACAAGTAGCTTTACTTCCCGGAGGAATACAAGTTTTTACTTCCCGGAGGAATACAAGTAGCTTTACTTCCCGGAGGAATACAAGTTTTACTTCCCGGAGGAATACAAGTAGCTTTACTTCCCGGAGGAATACAGTTTTACTTCCCGGAGGAATACAGTTTTACTTCCCGGAGGAATACATAGTTTTACTTCCCGTAGGAATACATTTTTGATAATAAATGATAGAGACTTCCCGGAGGAATACAGTTTTACTTCCCGGAGGAATACAGTTTTACTTCCCAGAGGAATACAATTTTACTTCCCGGAGGAATACATAGTTTTACTTCCCGTAGGAATACATTTTTGATAATAAATGATAGAGACTTCCTCGGAGCTGACCAACAGATTGTTGGGAATATAATAAGATATAATAAATGCTGGAGACCTCCTCGGTGCTGACCAACAGATTGTTGGGAATAAAATATAATAAATGCTGGAGACCTCCTCGGCGCTGACCAACAGATTGTTGGGAATAGAATAAGATATAATAAATGCTCGAGACCTCCTTGGAGATGAATATATGATTATAAATATTTGTCGAGCTCCATGCTGAAATAAGAATAGAATATGCATCCAAATAGATATAAAGAATAATAATAAAGTGCCTCGTTGATCTGTCGAGGTAGAATTATATAATGCCGAACAAGAATAAGATCTCCCAGAACATAAGAATATGGCCGAGAACGTTGTCAGGCCTGAATATAAATAAGAATTATCCAACCAACTATCCGTTGGGGGTGAAATACAACGAATGTTGTAATTCTCCTTAAAGCTGAATAAGTATCTTGTCGAGGAATAATTGCATAATGCCGAATAAGAATAATATTTTCCAGAACATAAGAATATGGCCGAGAACTTTACTGGGCCTGCATATAAATAAGAATTACCCCGACCAACTATCCGTTGGGGGTAACATATAATAAATGTTATAGTTCTCCTCGGAGTTGAATATGATAATAAGTATCTCGCCGAGTTCCATGTTGAGATGAATATAGAATATGAATCCCAAGGGATATATATAATAATTTGTGCTTGAGCCGATATCTGGGCCTGAATATAAATAAGAATTGCCCCGACCAACTATCCGTTGGGGGTGAAATATAATAACTGTTGTAGCTTTTCCTCGGAGCTGAATATATATAGAGAGAAGAAATTTTTCGAGCTCTATGCTGAGATAAATATAAAATATGAATCCTAACGGATATAGAATAATATGTGCTTGAGCCGATATCTCCGAGTGAAATGATAATAGTTTCCAGATTGTTTCCGAGCATTCGTCGACGTTGAATCTTGTACCTGTAAAAATTAATAATTTGCTCTACCATATGTGTAGGCTGAATTTATTAGTCGTGAGAATAATTTAATCATTCAATAAATATATGATATGTATATGTTTGAGAAATAAAAATATTAATTTCAAAAAATGAAATAATATATGTTGGCTGATATGTCGAATCAAAATCGCCTGATGTCGAGCAATACTACTTTCTAGAGGTTTACGAGAGCTTTCATCGGGATTGAATCTCGTCCCTATGAAATTTTAATAAGCTTCCCGAGCACCTGTCGAGACTAGAGAAAATAATTATTATCATGAGAATAATTATTCAGCCAAACAATCAACATAAAATAATAAAAATTTCAAAATATGAAATAATATTTTTGTGCCAAATGTGTGTAAGATGGACAAATTTTTATCAGATATGCATCATAAATAAGACGCAGAGTTTTTTGTAAAGTTATTTAATCTCCAACAACTAATCATGTATAAGTTGCTGTTTGAAAATTATTTATCACTTGGTTTTAAAAATATTTTCGGGGTGATCACAAGTTAAAAAAGACTTAAGCCCCTGTTTGTCCCCGAGCTGAACTCATCTTTAAAGAAATATCTGGGGTGCTTCGCATTTTTTAATACCCCAAGATTCTTCTGCTGCCGACAAACGGCATGGATGTTGTCGACCATCATTTAAGGATATCTCAAGTTATAGAATATATGGTGCCGACCAAGAAGCAAATGGTCCCCGACCAGCTGAGCAATTTTGCCGATCAACAAAAATGGTGCATTGACAGCACTGAACAACATTAGATGTCACCGACCAAAAAATGGATGGTTGGATAGTTGTCGACCTGTAAATTGAACCCTCCGAACAAGATTGAGATGTCGCCGATCAATAAGTAGATGATCTTCGACCTGCAATTGGTTCCATCGAGCTACAATAAGAGTCTCTGACCAATAATAAGATACCTCGTAGTTGGATAAAATTATTTCAACGTTGCTGATGGATCTTCACATCTTTTCTTCGACAACTAAAAATGGTTTGGTTAAGCTTCCCTTTAATAAAAGATGGCCCAAGATGATGCCGACCAACAATATGGATGGCTGACCAAAATATCTCGAATCCTTAGATAAGAAAAATAACATTCGATGTAAAATTTAAGCATTAAGAATGTTAATTAAATGAATACTCATCTAATCCACTAGATCGTGTGATTTCGACAAAGAAACCCCGTGATGTGATGAACGAGGGGCCAACATATCAAGAGGTGGGTAATGATTTTTCAGGTGAGAGAAAATTATTTTTTATATTGATCCTTTTCTATTCCCTATTTGGAGAGATAAAAATATGTTGAATGATCGAAGTTATTACCAAATTTATATAAAAAATCAGTCAATAAGACTTTATTGACATAGATGGAAGATGAACCAAATTAAGTATATAGTTCATAAAAATAAATACAAATAGACTCAAACTTGAAGAGAGAGAAAGTAGATATGGGTCATGATTTCCATGAGAAAACTTTGTATTGTCTTTAACCTTTTTCTATTCTCTGATTAAAAATATAATGGGAATTTTAATAGTCATCAAAGATCTTTCAAAAATTTATAATGAAAATTATCAAATCTTACCACCGTCATATATATTGGTATATGTAATCATTTAAAATATTTATTCCATGATATAAAATTGAAACTTGAGAATCAAGCAAAAGGTTATGATTTATGAAATCCACTATTTTTCAGATTTCTAAATAAGAATTAATCTAACAGGTATGATTTTAAAATCATGATATGCAATATTTTGCAGACAAAAATTGGACAATTAATATATGTATATAAAAATAAAAATCATGATTGAATCAAAAGATGTATGTAGAATATATAATTGATTGTACGTAAAGAAAATAAAAACTTAGCTTTTGATGGAGAACAATGCTTGTAACACGTTCCCACAGACGGCGCCAATCTGTTGATGCAAAAAACTGGACCGAATCCCATTTTTATGATCACAGATAAATAGATGAAAGCAATCCAATCAAGCACATAAGAGACAAAGATTTTTAAAGTGGTTCGGCTATGAATAAAGCCTACATCCACTGTTATTTTATTCCCAGGGGTTTACAATAGCACCATAGGGTGTAGAGAGAGAAATGATGTGTATCTTGTGTATGGGGTTTCTAGGTTCTCTTGGATCTCCCCTTCTTTTGGCTAAGGAGATACATGTATTTATAGTGATGGGAGATAAAGAGATTCATTGTCTGTAGACATTTATGTCTATATTCAACGAATCTAATTGTTGAATTGCTTGGTATGCTATGTGTTGTCATCTATTAATACAGTATAAATGTACATTAAGGCTCATTAAATGCGCTGCCATCTTCATTAATGCACATTAAATGCATAGTTATCCTTTGATCTTCCTGGTTGGTATGCCGACCAACTCTCCTCGGGTGCCGACTAACTCTCCTCGGGTGCCGACTAATTCTCCTCGGGTACTGACCAACTCTCCTCGGGTGCCGACTAACACTCCTCGGGTGCCGACCAACTCTCCTCGGATGCCGACCAACTCTCCTCGGGTGTCGAATATTACCACGTAGGATTACATGTGTCCTTTTCTGATTGGTCCTCGTAGATGGAGAATTGTTGCGTTAACACCACATCTTATAATATATATATATATATATATATATATATATGTGTGTGTGTGTGTGTGTGTGTGTGTGTGTGTGTGTGTAAGAGAGAGAGAAAGAGATTTGGTGTGTGTTAGGCGTATGTGCGAGACAAACGTCTTTAGTGTCAACTATATATTATGACATGATTATGTGGATGTCACACATATGAGTGACAACTCCCTAATAATGGTTGACTATTGTGACATTATTGTTCATCATTAGCATGTAGGGGTATAAAGGTGCTAGTGTTCCAATATCAACTAGATACTATGACGAATTATTAGACGTTGGATTATATTATGGATGTGTTAATAACTAAATATAAATATTAGTGGGGCGGTGTGGGTGTGAACTTAATTATGTGATATATATTTATAAATAAGTATTATTGTGTAGCGTCGGTTATAGGTTTGATTTATGGTATCTTGTGAGATTATTTTTATTTATGACAATTAACTAAACACCCGTGATATATGCTTACATCTTACTTTCTGATTGTGATCATTTAGTTTTATTCTTATAATGGGGCTGACCAATGTGTTGTTTGTGATATTTCATGTTATGAAGTTGCACATCCTCCGGATAAAGACCAACAATAAGTGGATACCAGCTTGTAATTTCTTGTCTTCTTTCCCCGCAATTGTTTTGTGTATGAATTTATCACATGATTTGTTTTGATTTTGAGTTGGATTTGATTTTGGTTCAAAATGATAATTTGTATTTTGGTGTTGATGGTATTATGTATAATTTCGTGTGTGTTTTGGGGATTTCAAAGTTGCGAATTGTAGGAGGGGCTTAAAATTAATCCTCGTCACTTGCAGATAAACTCAACTATTAAGAGATTAATGAAATATCAAGAGAAAATGGAGCGTAATAGATGACTAATGAAGACTTTCAGAAGAGGCTAATTGATCCATCATTCATCTTGTTTATTTTTATGCAATTATGATTTATATCATAATATTTGTGAGTTTACTCAGTACCAACGATGGACCATGTCTGACACGACTTGGGAGAGCTTTCATGCTATATCGGGGATTAGTTTGGAGGATAAAGAATAAGGCATCACTGAGGCATTGAACTTGACTATTTTATACACACCACGTAAACACACTCAGCTTAGCCCGAATGAGCATCACTCAAGCAATCATAGCTAAACTTATTATCACCACGAAGTTTTGGCACAAAAAATAATATAATTTCTTAAAAGATTTGTGTAATGTCATACCATACCTAACACGTGTCAAATCAAACTTACCTTAGTACAATAGCGGTTTGGTGAGCAGTTAGCCGTAAAGGTGTTGACACCCTGTTGTGCCAACTGACAAAACGGATGGTCACTCGAGAATTCCAATCAATATATAATGCTAATGATATGTTAGGTATGGTAGTCTGACCCAATATTTAATGCCCCTGAGGTTCATCGAGACCAACCTCAACCTATAAGTACCCCACTTATCCTTTAATAATCCATCGCATCTTTGAGACATCAGATTGCTTTGAGATATCATGTTGTTAAAAACTTTAAACTAGATAATTTACTCTCCACCATTAATACGATTGTCTAGTTCTCACCGAGAACTTAAGCATTTGTTGAGATCTAAACAGTATGTTGCCCACATTTTGGTGTTTGCCTCCATACTATTAGTGTATTTAGAATGCTTGCTTCTCTCTACATCTAACTAACATCCACCAAAGGCTATTTTATTGTATAAACAATTTGTATTACGCATCAATTTATTCATAAACACCCAAAAATAAAATACTTTCTTACACGAATAATGGGGGTATGCCCATTTATCTTATTGAAGTTCAAAATATAACTTGATTATTAGTCTCCAATGACCACTACTATTTATCTTATATACTGAGAGCGATATTAGTTTGTATGATGACCACAATTTTGGTAAATAGGACTGGCCACTATAGATTCCATCGTAGCGTGATAAAGAAAAAATGATGATCGTATGGCAAATTTCCTTGCAACACTTTAACCACATCATGTTACAGGTTTGAGCCATCGGAGCTTGCGTTTTGCCTAATCTTTTAGAGCATTAACTTGACAGGTAAATAAAAAACTTTATTGACATAGGGAAAATACTGCCAACACCAATGATATGATATTAACCAACCGCTTAAGCATGATACGTTTTCACATGACCATCTCAAAGCCTTTTATTTTGCAAGGTAAACCAGTAAAATTTTAGATGATGCGATTCTCATGCCGGGATAAGGGCGGAGCTACGTGTATTCCAGTGGTGTCAATGAATAATACTAAACTTTTAATATTTTTCCCAAACATATACATATAAATGTCAATTAATAAGACCATTAACTAAATTGAACCCACTTAAATTATAAAAAATACAAAGCGCGTTGTCAAAACAATTGCTCAATAAAAAAATAAGGTAAGAAATTATTAAATACAAATTGTCGTTATAGACTTTCTTGAACATATATGATAAAACAAATTTATAGTCTATCTACTCAACTCAACAAAGCTTTTTCTCAATTATTCTGGTTCGGCTACATGAATCACATTTTTCATTCGACTCTATTTAGCGCAATACCTTTGGTTAAAATACATGATATTATGTCTTCTTTTATACTAGTCCACTAAATAAATTTAGGTCTATCTCTGCCCCTAGCGTTACCTTGGATCATAACAAAATCACTATTCCTTACGGGGACATCTATTGATTTATGCTTGACATGTCCAAATCATTAAAGTCGTCTTATTTCAATTTATCTTCTATAAGAGCTAATTTTACTATTTTACGAAGTTGTTCATTTATGATTTTATCATTTTGAGTTTCACCACAAATTCGTCTTAGCATTCGCATATCCACCACGCTCATTTTCGCACATTTTATTTTTTTGTTGCCCAACACTCCGTCCCATATAACATGACGGGTTTAATTGTCGTTCTATAGAATTTTTCCTTAAACTTCAAAGGTATATGCTAATTACACAACACGCTAGTAGCACTTATCCACTTGACTCAACTTGCTTCAATCCCGTGAGTAACATCATTACTAGTATCTCTATCTTTTTGGATATTTGAGCCTAAATAACAAAAATGATCATTTTTAGATATATATTCACCTTCTAATTTCATCGCATTTCCTTTTGTCCTCCTATTATTACTAAATTTGTTCTCCAAATATTCTGTTATAGCCTCACTTATTTTAAATCCGGTTGTTTCTCTCCACAATTACAATCCAACATCAATTCGCTTCTTAGTTTTATTAATTAAAATAATATCATCTGCAAATAACAGACAACGCGATAGCCAATTCACCAGTTTCTCCGACTGATGTTCTTACTATAGTCATGATTTTATCATACGTATTATTGATGGCATCAATATATATATGAATTACTTATTTTGTATTGTTAAACATACCATATTATATCTCTTGGTATCATATCATACGCTTTCACCCTATTTATAATCTATCATGAACGTAAATTTTGATAGGTTACACAGGTCAAAATTTTAATATACAAAATAACTTGTAGAATAAATCAACAGAATTAAATTCCTCGCTACACACCTAGGTTGAGCAACACTAAAATTACCGCACGAGAGTCATCCCACACTTCTATTGCCAACCCACTATCTATTTAAATAATAAATATCACGGTGACAATGACAAATAAACTATTTATAAATTATTTGAATAAAATGGCCTTGAGAAATAAAAATCGATTTATATAATAGCTCAAAATTCTCCCGTTATTGGAGGTGGCGTAATTCCATTGGTCATTGACCTAACTCATCTGTAGACCCGTAGCCATAAATTGGGAACGAGCGCGGGAGAGCGATCCTACGACTCAACTCAGAGTAACTCGCATATGGAGAGCTCACACGATCAGACTTTAAAACAACCGGTTCCCGCCGACGATACTCACCATGACCTCTACACCATCCCCAGCTTCTCAAGTAAGTCTCTCAAATTCCACACTTTTGACTCTCTTTCTTAAAACCCTAACCCTAACCTTAACCCTAACCCTAACCTTCTCCAGGTTGGTTTTCATGGGATGATATCCACCAAGTCGAAAGAGCCTCACTCAAAGAGTTTTTCGATGGAAGCTCAATCAGTAGAACTCCCAAAATATACAGAGAGTACAGAGATTTCATCATCTCCAAGTACAGGGAAGAATCTTCCAGAAGGCTCACTTTCACCGAGGTTCGTAAATCACTTGTCGGTGACCTTAGTTTGCTCCGTAAGGTTTTCTCGTTTCTGGAGAGATGCGGTTTGATTAATTTTAGTGCACCCTCACTATCTACGGATGATGAGGATAAATGGAACGTTAGGGTTGAGGAAGGGGCTCCCAATGGGGTTAGGGTTGTGGCGGTTCCTAATTCGTTAAAGCCTGTTTCTGTTCCGCCTTTGTTGCCGGGTGTGAGATCCAGTGGTGATGGGGTTGATAATGGATTTAAATTGCCGCCGTTATCATCCTACTCTGATGTTTACCGAGAGTTTGTTCGATCAAAGGAAGTGAAATGTGGGAGTTGTAAAGAGCCTTGCCATACTGGACATTATGAATATACTAAGGTACAACTTTGGTGTTTGAATTTACCTCATGTAAGGCTTATTATAGTTCATTATTAGATTTTTTTATTTTTTTGTTCTTTACACTGCATTATAGTTTTCATATTTTCAGTTTGTTGTTTGTACTTTCATTGTCACTCCAATTTGGTAACTGCTTTGGGGCCGTTTGATCTTCTGTCGCGTTGGAGTAATAGACCCTGTCTAGTAATCTAAATTCAATGTTAATTAATATTGTCTCTAATACTGCATGATTTAATTTTCTTGGTGAGGACTATTCACTTATTGGTTTCTGCATGTGTATTATGTAACTGACTGTTGTGATTAAAGTATGGATGTATTACTTGAACAACATATCCTTTTTTTATGGGAATTGGGAAGGTCGCATTAAAAAGCCCACTTGGGGGGGGGGGGGTATAATCTTCTCTATGCAGGATATATACGAAAAGAAAAATAAAAGCCTATAAAGAAGAGAACAAAGGGGGAGGAACCACAAAACTCTACCACCAAAAGATTTTTTTTTATCCCAAAACTAGTCCCTTCGACTCCAATCCTCTAACAAATCTACAAAGGACACCGTAGATAAAGGAGACTCTTCATTTGGCCCACAAATATGACAATATCAACATCAAGGGAGTCTAGCGAGAGCAATCTCCATGTCCTCAAGCATCTCTTATTATTCCCTTCCAATTACAAAATATATAGAGGGGAAGCCTCTCATAATCTCCTCCTACCTTTTTCCGTCTCACGCAATCCTCTAATGCTCCCGACACATACTTGGGCATAACCCATTGCATCCCAAACAAGCTGCAAACATCCTAAAGACTCCCACGCTTCCTGTTCTCCCCTGTCCCAACACAAAATCGGGCATAATAAAGTGCATCCCAAACAAGTTGCAAACATCCCAAAGACTCACAGATACCGTAGTGATCCATCTTCTCCTCAACCCTCCAGCATAATACCTTAGTGATCCATCTTCTCCTCAACCCTCCAGCATAACCAAGCACCGACTAACCTTGTGCCGTATTGGATGTTAATTCGGGCCTTGGAATTAGGATGACAATTAGATTTGTATGTCCGTGTTGTTGCTAATGTGACGGGGCTGGGGTTGTTTATATGAGGGTAGGGAAGGGTTTCGAGGAGAGAGTTACAAATCATATAAGGTTGTAGATTAGGCGAATCTGACTCGTCCTTGCCCAATTATGCTACGAATTTACTTATATTCACATGCTGTCTCGTGTATATTTCCTAACATACCATATATATACACCACTTCACCTTATTGCACTTAGGTCCCCCTTATACCAAACACTCGGTCAACTCTCATTCTCTCATGTTGTTACACCAATAACGATGATTATTTTGTTGAGACCGTTGTTCTGCCTTTTTATATTCTACTTTATAGGCTGGTGACTCCATAAATTGTGGATATATATGCTTTAAATTGACTTGACTGCTACCATAGTTGATTTTTATACATAAAACCCTAAGAAACTTCATGAAACAAAGAGTAGAGCTCAAGTGATTGGGGTACTTTGTATGATGTTTGTTTCATAGAGACTTACATACGTTCACGTGTATAAGACAAGATCCAAATCATTTACTGTTACATTATCTCTCCTTCTCTACACAAAGTTGTATGTATATATATAGTGTGGCGGATCCAGGATTTTAGTCGAGGGGGAGGGGGAGGGGGAGGGGGAGGGGGGAGGAAATACAAGGTTGGTTTTCTTCACCCCGCACAAACGCGACACAGGTAGCAGGTTAAGCTTGCCTAGGCCTTAAAAGGACCTCAAATTTGACATGACACACTTGAATTGACATTTTTAAACAAAATAAAATACTCCCTCCGTCCCAAATTAATATTCTTGCTTTTCTTTTTGGGTCGTGTAAATTAATAGTCGCTTTCCTTTTTGGACATAATTGACGAACTAAATTCCATGATAGTGAACAAGACGATCTTGGCAGTTCATTGGGTGGATCCTTAAAAACTGTTATTTTCAATTAATGACTATTAATTTGGGACGGAGATAGTAATAAAAACTATAATTTTGAAGCAAAAGTAATAAGCACCGAACAAAGTTAACCTAAACAACTAAATATTTTACATTAACCTACATATTTGGCAATTTATAAATTTTAGTGTGCATTAAATATTTACGTAAATACTAAATATTAAAAAGTATGTATCCTAGTATGTCGTATACTAGTTTTTGGAAAAATCACGTGTCGCGTGTCGTGTTGAAACACATATTACTTGTTGAGTCCGTGCTTTATAGGAGAGAACAAAGTGGGCCATGCTCGGCTTGGTCTCGCTCCCTTCCTGCACTATTTCTCCCCACTAAAAAGAGCGATTGCGAATCTCAGAACCTTTCTGAATGTCTGTCTTCGTGAGGCGATTTGAAAGGAGTATATCTTTCTTGTTCCATTTCACTATTTTGATCGAGAAAGAATCTATTTCGAACGACCAAGTCATAATGAGATTAAAAACATATGCTGCCTTTGCCGTGTGGAACATAGATTGGCATTATGTCATCATACAAGTGATCCCCATCCAAGAGTGTGCTGATGTAAGAATTTGCACCTATTTGTATCTATTTAGTGATCAGTTCGAAATAACGTTCCATTCTTTTCGACGACAACCTTTCGCATTGGCGGCGAGTGGAGTGCAAGGAGACGGACATCTATCTTGGTTGTCTAGCTATGACAAAAAACCTAGTTGTAACAACTCGACACTGGAAATTGAGGAGAATCTTTTTGCCAGCACACGACCATAAGCTGTCTTTGTCTTTGTAGCAAATTCCAAATGCTTCCCAGCAAGACCATAAGCTGTCTTTGTAGCAAATTCCAAATACTTCACAGCACGACTGACTCTTTTCACATGATCAACCTTCTCTCATCAAGCTTGTTGTCATTTTGAGCGAGATTGTGGTTGTCTTCTTTCATCAAACTCCTTAGAGTCGAATGGTCTCGAAATGATGTAAATGACGTCAAATGGGAGTAAGAAAAGATAAATCTCTCTAAATTCTCTCAAATCTCAATATCTCAAAATAGGAGAATGCCTAAAATGAGTATTTATAAGAAGGAGTTTGCTTGGTCTCTAAACTAAGAATCTAATTACAATTATGTCCCTAGGAGCCAATAACCTTCCTTCTAAATACTAAACAAAAGGAAAAATACAATGAATACTAAAAATAAAAGAAAGACTGAAAATGACAAAATGCCCTTATTCACATCACTCTCCCTCCCTTGAAAGAGTTCGTCCTCGAACTTAGAGGGGAAGGTCTTCAGTGTCACCATCGAGGATAGTAATGAGGGTGGAATCTCCGATTTCTCTTCAAGTTACTCAGGATCGCTCGAAGCTAGGAGAGCGCGGCGCCGGGGAAGGGAGCAATCTGAGGCTCTATGGCCAATCACCCCACAATTGTAACATTTGAATGTTACTGGGTGAGTGGGTGTAGGAGGGGGAACCGTGGGGGTCGGAGTAGTTGATGTAGATAGGATCACAGGAGCAGGAGAAGTCACAGGTGCTAGAGGAGTTGGTGTAGAGCGGTCAGGGGGTGGAGGAGTAGACTGATGGAATGACTCGACTTTAGTGGCGTACTCTACCGCCTTGGCAACGAAGGTGACTTCACGTAAAGCGAGATCGCGCTGGATATAGCTCTGAAGATCGTGGATATATCGACTGATCCGCTACTCCTCACTCTCACTGAGGCGGGCACGGGTACAAAGAAGCTAAAAGCGCTCTGTGTAGTCTAAGACTGTAATGTCTTGTTGAAGAGACTGGACCCGCAAAAAGAGATCATGTGCGTAGGTAGCGGGAACCAAAGCGGTTATCAACTGTGCACGAAGCTCTGTCCAAGATTATATAGGAGGCTGACTATCAAGAACACGACGCTGCTCCAAATCATTCCACCAGACACTCGCGTAGCCTTGAAATTTGGTGGCCGCTAACAGGACACACCGGCGACCTTTCAGTCGCTTGTACTCAAATATCCTCTCCATGGCGGCAAACCAATCAACAACGGTATCGGGTCGTAGGTGACCATCAAACATCGGGATATCCACGTGAATGCCTCCCTGCATACTCCTCGATAGTAACTGAAGGGCCAAGTGGGTAATGGTGGCATCACTCTGTAGTGGTGGAGCGAGGACCAATGGCTTGTGGTAGGGATAGTAGTTCATCTGGTGCTCCTTTTGATAACACAAAAAACATTGCCGCTCAAAGAGAGGTACATATGGACGGAGTGACTTCGGACCCAGAGAATCGAAAGTTGAGACATCGGTGCGCCACGCAGTAGGAGGGGAAGGCTCAAACTTTGGAGTGGAGTGGGGTCAGGATGAAGGTGGGCCGTCATGTGGGGGTGCGCTAATCCACTCCCGTACCCGCTCATGTGAATCAACGGGTGCGGAATGGATGGAGCGGGCATCCCGTGTTGAATGAGGGTGGGGTACATGTGTCGGGTGATCGGGTGGAGGTGATGTGTGTAGAATAGGTGGAGGCGGAAGCGTGGGGAAGGCTATATGGGGTTGGTGGGGGGTGTAGTAGCGGGTGGAGCAGGAGGAATGGAGGGAAGATGTTGTGGTTCGAGCTGTTTTTGTGGGTGATGGCAAGGGTAAATGGAGATATGATGTAAGGGGTGGTTGTGTTGAAGAGAGGTGGGGTAAGTGTGGTGGTCTTGTGATGGTGAATGGGGAGGGACAAGAATACGCGGTGGAGGAAGGTGTGGTGAGGGTAAATGGTGGTGTGTCGATAGTTTGGGTGGGTTAGGAGGGTATATGGGAGGTGTTTGTGAATTTTGGAGGGTGAGAGTATCGGGGATGTGTGAGGGTTGAAATTCTGTGTAGTCTAAGACTGTAATGTCTTGTTGAAGAGACTGGACCCGCAAAAAGAGATCATGTGCGTAGGTAGCGGGAACCAAAGCGGTTATCAACTGTGCACGAAGCTCTGTCCAAGATTATATAGGAGGCTGACTATCAAGAACACGACGCTGCTCCAAATCATTCCACCAGACACTCGCGTAGCCTTGAAATTTGGTGGCCGCTAACAGGACACACCGGCGACCTTTCAGTCGCTTGTACTCAAATATCCTCTCCATGGCGGCAAACCAATCAACAACGGTATCGGGTCGTAGGTGACCATCAAACATCGGGATATCCACGTGAATGCCTCCCTGCATACTCCTCGATAGTAACTGAAGGGCCAAGTGGGTAATGGTGGCATCACTCTGTAGTGGTGGAGCGAGGACCAATGGCTTGTGGTAGGGATAGTAGTTCATCTGGTGCTCCTTCTGATAACACAAAAAACATTGCCGCTCGGAGAGAGGTACATATGGACGGAGTGACTTCGGACCCAGAGAATCGAAAGTTGAGACATCGGTGCGCCACGCAGTAGGAGGGGAAGGCTCAAACTTTGGAGTGGAGTGGGGTCAGGATGAAGGTGGGCCGTCATGTGGGGGTGCGCTAATCCACTCCCGTACCCGCTCATGTGAATCAACGGGTGCGGAATGGATGGAGCGGGCATCCCGTGTTGAATGAGGGTGGGGCACATGTGTCGGGTGATCGGGTGGAGGTGATGTGTGTAGAATAGGTGGAGGCGGAAGCGTGGGGAAGGCTATATGGGGTTGGTGGGGGGTGTAGTAGCGGGTGGAGCAGGAGGAATGGAGGGAAGATGTTGTGGTTCGAGCTGTTTTTGTGGGTGATGGCAAGGGTAAATGGAGATATGATGTAAGGGGTGGTTGTGTTGAAGAGAGGTGGGGTAAGTGTGGTGGTCTTGTGATGGTGAATGGGGAGGGACAAGAATACGCGGTGGAGGAAGGTGTGGTGAGGGTAAATGGTGGTGTGTCGATAGTTTGGGTGGGTTAGGAGGGTATATGGGAGGTGTTTGTGAATTTTGGAGGGTGAGAGTATCGGGGATGTGTGAGGGTTGAAATTCTAGGGTTTGGTGTTCAAGATTTGGGTTAAGATGCATGTAGGATTCATTTGACAACGGAATTGTTACCTTTGTTTGTGGATGAATTTGATTTGAACCCTTTGTGTGCCGAATGCCACGGATCATCTCGACAAATGTCGGAGAGTACGTTCTGATCATGGGGGGTGCCATTTGAACACATAAGGGAGAAGAATTTAGGGCAATTTACAATTATGTCCCTTGGTAACAATTTTTAAACATTTAAGGACAATTTACTATTAGGTCCACTTGTTATGCCACTAGCTTGGACTTCTACAAGAAGAGAATTAGTGGACCTAAGTGTTTAAAATTTGTTTAAATTCCTTTAGTGTTTAAAATTTGTTTATGAGGGATCTAAGAGTACTTTCCTCAAGAATTTATCAAAAAATTGTCGGAATGGCCCGGAGATGTGGACGACCCTCGGTAGGGACGATCGGTAGCTATTGACTGCGGACTTGGGCTGTTGGTGCGTTGGAAACTGCCGACGTGGCATTCCGGCTAGTCCGTGGATTTTCCAGGTGCGATATGCTACAAAGATGATATCCGGTGGTCGGGAAGGGATCTCCGGTGGACTGTAAGTTGGTCGGCCTCGGGGTAGAGGTGTTTTGGGTTGGACGAGTCTCGGAGGTAGGGATCGATGGAGGTCGGGACGGGTTGGGCAGTGGTGACCTGCCTTGAAGGGCTTTTGGGTTGTCCGATTGGTAGTTTGTGGTAGTGGGGCACCATCTTCGGTGGTGGTACTTCCTTGGATGTATATGGGGTTAGGGTTTTTTTGTGGTAGGGGTGTAGAATGGTTTGATTTGAGAGAATTAGGGTTAAGGTTCTGAGATGTTACTGGGGTGGTGCGAGGGCGGCCATCGGTGGTTGTTGGTGGAGAAATTCGCACGTCGATCTCATCCACCCAGGGCATTGATCGGTTGATAGCCTTCAAGAGTTTTCGCGGAGGTCTTCATCTTTCTTGGACCCACCTTGACGTTGTTTACGAGTTTTTATTTTAAAACAACGACGACAACAATAACAACGGGTAGAACCGACTAGGATCTGATACCAATTGACGTAACTGACGTCAAATGGGAGCAAGAAAAGGTAAATCTCTCTAAACTCTCTCAAATCTCAATATATCAAAATGGAAGTATGCTTCAAATGAGGCTACAAATGAGTATTTATCGAAAGGAGGTTGCTTGGCCTCTAAACTAAGAACCTAATTACAATTATGTCTCTAGGAGCCAATAACCTCCCTTCTTCTAAATACTAAACAAAAGGAAAAATACAATGAATACTAAAAATAAAAGAAAGATTAAAAATGACAAAAAATGACAAAAGGCCCTTATTCACATCACGGAATAGGCTTTAAGGTGAAGCGAAATTAGGTAGGTATTATTTATAGATATATCTTAATGGTAAACTCCGTCATTGGCTTTCGAGCCCCTCGTCGGTGAGGAACGACTAGTAGCTGTAGCGCCACTAGGCCTTGATCAAACCTTTGCAACTTGTTGCGATGCTGAGGACACCACATGTAAGTTTGTAAACAGGTCGAATACGGGTCGGGTATACCCTTGAGAGTCTTCAGATCCGTTTAGTTTTGGCGGATCGGGTCCAATTTTTTTTACTAGACTCGGATCCGTTAAGGACCCGTTTAGCAGTCATTAGAATTTTATTTTTTAAATCAAATTTTAAAAAGCACTTTCCAAGAATAAGCACCCTTTAATCTTTAAAAAAGTAATAACAACAAACTAATAATAATATTTAAGTACCAGTAGAAATATATTTTTAGTACAAAATTAAAGAAATATTTAGGAAAATATATTTTTTAAGCTGGTCGGGCCCTAAACGGTACCACACCCGATCCATTTTATAAATGGGTAATAGGGTATCCGGGTATAAAAAAAATTGCTCTAACCCGCTTAAAAGGACTGGGTCCGGGTCAAGACCCGATTCAGTGACAAGCCTAACCGCAGGGCTTGGTGGTTGTGTGGTTTAGCGTCTAATGGGTATTATGGGCTTATTGGGCTGGCGGTGGATTAGCTAGATTTGGTTTGTTTGAATACAAGGGTGAATGGACTGATTTGATGAAATTTAGTCCATTACATGATGGGTATATTGGAATGTGATGGCCCCAAAATTTGAAATGATGGGCACTTTATTCTTGAACCAAATAATTTGGTTACGAATTATTTTTTATTCGAATTTAAGATACCTGAAGGTTTCAAAACATATATTTTGGTGGAATGGATGCATACAAGTCAACCGTTACAGCTCAAGTTCGAGCTCCACGAACTGAGGTAGGTAAAATGAAAAATAATGGTGAGTTTTCCTTTGTCCTGTCAAAATGTGGTAGCTGTATCTTAAACAATATAAGAGATCTTAGGCAACGATAGGTTATGCTATAGGATTATAAAACTAATTAATCATTTCAGTATTTTCATAAGAAAGGTCTTAATGCACCCATTATGATACATTCACCAAGGCTTTGGTGGGTCTTCTTTAGGGAATTCAAAATTGCTGCAGCATAGGAGATATTTTAGGATCTTTTATTATTATGATCATTATTGAGTTGCTATTATTTAGGATATATTTTAGGTTGTAGATTGGTGTTAGTGATTAACTTTATTATCAGTTTCCTATTAGGATTAGGATTAGGATTAGGATTAGGATTAGGATTAGGATTAGGATTTTTTATTTCTGCTTTTGTTGTGAATTTAGGATTAGAGTTAGTTTTAGCTATAAATAAGGCCCCAGGCTTCCATCTTGTATTCAACTTAATTATTTTATGAGAGATGATGATGGATTGAAGAGAGAAACCCTATTTTTTATGTGTCTGCTAAGTGCTTTGGGTCTTGCCCTGTGTTTGCATCAAAAGCTGTATCAGAGCTTAATTGCTCTTGCTGTAGTGTGATGATATGAATTTCTTGTTGGAGGAAGAGATCGCGGAGGTATGCCGACACAACTTCAAAGCAATTGAAGAGGACATTGAAAGGTGGATCGAAGAGGCTTCCTATTGGTGTGGTGGTATATACGACTCATTACGGCTGCTCTTATAAAGAATATTGATAGCAAATCGCTAGGTATGACGAGATAATTGACAATCTCAAAGCGGAGTATAACGTGGTTGAGTATGATTATCTAATGTGTTTGTCTGAGTTTTGCCCAACCACAACTTAAGTCGATGCTAAGTCGTCACAACCTGTCGACTCTAGTGACGACCAAACCTCAATTGATTTTAATTTGATAAGGACAATGCGAACCAGACCACAATGAGGAAGAAATCACTGACTATTATTTGCACCGTGTGATCTTATTGCGAATACTATTTTGATCTGGTCAGGGATAGGACTCGAATGACGAAGTCAATAAATTAGAGAAGTGTGGGGTGATACCGAGAGGACCTCAGATTTGGACATGACGTTGAGTTTCGTCAGTGACCAAGTGTATGGTGGTAGGGTTGCACAAGACCATTGTGCATCATGATCCTGGTTGGTTTTGTTGGTGGACGATGGAGACAGGATTCACAACAGGCTGGCTGGTGACAACAGTCTAGAACAAAGGATGAGGGGGGTCGGATGTTCCGGTGAGGGTGAAGGCTACTCCGGGGGACCAGCCGAAATCGGAAACCCCAACTATGGTTGGAGCGATTACGAACAAGAAGCTGCTAGGGCTTTTTTAAGGTATGGTTCAGTGCCGTGCAGCCATGGTTCAAAGTCGCGGTATCGGTCTATGACTCGGATACTTAATTTTTGACTCGGTATCGGTATCGGTCTCGGTCTCGGTCTCGGTCTCGGGCGATACGCAACTATACACTATTTCGAGAACTCAACAATTTGAAAAAAATATAGAAAATTTTAGAAAAATAAGAATAATAATATGGCTCAATTAGACAAGTACAAAATCATCATTTAGTATGCATAACATTGTGTATTTGTTTATACTGAATCATCATGTAATACGCATAACATTTTGTAATTGTTTATACTGAATCATCATTTAGTATGCATAACATTGTCTAAATCAATATATATTTAGTAATATATTCTTTGGGAATGTTATAATAGTACCTATTATTAATTTAAGGATATATATAATTTAAATAATCATACACTTTAAGGATAGATGAATAATGATACATTTTAATACAAATTAAGTAAATTCAAAAAGAATGTTGATGGGAGATGACCCCTTTAGTAACACTACAAGAAAAGAAACGAGAGATTCAACCAAAAAAGTCAAATTTGCGATCACGAAATATGAAACATCATATAACCTGTACCGAATTGAAAGCGATTGCTCCGATCGTGACATGGATGCAGAATCGAGGCTCAATTGAGTGAGTTAATAGTTGAGATAGAGAGATTGATGCTTAGTAATTTATACCATCTCGGCCGATGTATCACCAATATGGGTAGATACTACCGTGACATCGCCGATATGGGCGGTTTCAACCGCGATATCTCCGATATGGGCCGATTCTACCACGCTATAACCGATACTACCAAGAAATTACCGATATAGGGTCAATGTTTAAAAAGGCGTTTGAGCCTTACGCCTCGAGGCTTGAGCCTCAGGGTTGAATTTGAGGCTTACGCGTCAATGCGCCTCGAGGCTTATGCCTCGGTGCGCCTCACGCCTCGCCTCGCGCCTTTTTGCTGAAGCGCAAAAAAAAATAAAACTCTTGGTTCTTTTTTCTTGTTTTAAAACTGCACTTAACTTATACTATTTACTATTGAAACTTGAGAGAAATTTTTTAAAAATAACCAATATATGAATGAAACCTAAAAAACTGATTTTATCAATTTGATTTTGTTTGAAATAAATGTACTAAATTAACTTCAATATGACTTTTTTTAAAAAGTTTTCTGTTTTTTGGTTTTCAACTTAGATTAATATGTTATCTTTAACTAAACTGAATATATATTAAGAAACTAATATATTTTAAAGGTTGCTGTTTTTTTTAGTAAACTTAGGTTGATATCTTTTATTAATTTATTAATAAAATTGCTGTTTTTTTAATCTTAGCTTGAAAATCAATGTTTTTAATAAATTTGCTTATTAAGTTGCATCGATTAATTTACTGTCATTTTATAAAATAACCAATATGTGAATGAAGCTAAAAAAATGATTTTGCCAATATGATTTTGCATTGATTGATTTATTTTCATATTGTAAAATAACCAATATCTTAAAATTGATTTTCTCAAATTACTTTTTTTTTTTTAAAGTTATCTCGGGGGAACAAAAAAATGTCAAACTATGTGAGAAAGTCCTCAAGGATGTTTTTTTTTTTGTAGTTTTATTTTATATTTCTTTGTTATTTTATTTTTATGGTTTTATTAGTATTTTTTTAATATTATTTTGCTCTTTTTTTCTTTCTTTTCGGCGAGGCTTACGCCTCAAAACGCCTCGAGGCTTACGCCTCAAACGCCTCGAGGCTTACGCCTCTCCTCTCCGTGACTAAAACGCCTCGCCTCGCCTTTCGCCATTCGCCTTTTTAAACATTGTATAGGGTCGATTCATACCAATAATCGAAAACTCAACTCGTAACTCGGAATCGGATCAATGGGTACCGATACCTAGTCAACTCGGCCGTATCGTCGCGGTATCGGCCTTGACTTTGAACCAACCGTGCAACCCTATAGCCACTTTGATACACCTTAATCCTCTAGTTGTTTTGACCGAGCACTGGAGGGATGAGAAAGTCCTGAAACTTAATGAAGGCAGAGATGTATTAGGCCGTGAGCATAGTTGTCAAATCGCGAATCGTATCGTGAATTGTTTACCCCCCGAATCGCGAATCGTGAATCGAATCGGTCGAATAGGAATCAAATGATAAAAATGTAGTAAAACATACGTAAATGGGATTTAACACTATAGAATTGGTAATTAAGCATAATATGACAAAAAACTAATCGTAGCACATGATAATATACCAAAATATGTCACAAAAATTAACCGTAGCACATGTTCTCATTCATTTTAAGCTTAAAAATGTAAAAAACAAAAATATATCATAAAACAGCCTACATATTAATTTAAAACAATATTAATTCAAAACATCCTACATATTAATTTAAAACAATAAAATAAATACTAAGATTAATTTAAAACTGTAAAACAAATACTTTCAAAAATTTTAAACAACCTACCTACTAAAATAACAATATTAATTTAAAACAGCCTACAAAATTACAACAATATTAATTTAAAACAGTAAACCATATTAATTTAAAAGAATAAAACAAATACTAAGATTAACTATAAAACAATATTAATTTAAAACAACAAAACAAATATACCTTCAAAGATTTTATAACAAATACAAAGGTTTTATAAACAAAAAAAAAGCATAGAAGACACTCAGCCAAGAGAATAGACAAGAAAAGTCAGTTGATAATAACCGAGCCAAGAGAATATGTTTCTCTAAAACTCAGTTTCTTAACGGTATTCTTTGTTGTTTGCTTCTTTTTTATTTGTTTTATTAAAACACACGTATGGTTATAAGGTAGAAAAATCGCGGAAAAAAAAGAAAAGTGAATCGGGCTTGAATCGTGAATCGGACCCGAATCGGATCCGAATCGTAAGATTCGAATCGTGAATCACCGATTCAGTTAGATTTTTTAACCCTATACGATTCTCAACTCGATTCGAATCGTTTTATGTGAGAATCGAATCGAATCGTACGATTTGAATCGCGAATCGTACGATTTTGACAATTATGGCCGTGAGATTTGTTTGGGACGTAAGATCGATGTTCACAAATTAGCTCCAGTCACCTAGGCCCCAAAGCTGATGGTTATAATGAAGTTTGGGGCCAGCCCACATGGGTTTTATTTGGCATCCAGCTGTGAGTTTTATGGCATCCTTGTTTTAAGTGGGTTGGGCTTGTACCATTAATAGATGTGCCAACGCATACTGAAATGGGCTGCGAATTGAAGGCAGATTCTGAAAATTTGTCTGATTTGGACGCATGTTGTAGTAGGACTCCAAGTATAAATTTTCTTGGGTTATACAATTTCAGGTTTCCCCCCAAATTTCAAATTGTTGTCGATTTAATTTTTGGCGCAAGACTTTGGGTTGAAAGTAATTTGGGTCAAAATTAAAGAGCCAAATGTTCAAATTTTTTGTTTTGGTGGCACGAGCTTCTCCAGTTCTCCCTGAAAGCTCTAGACAAGTTATTCTGAACTAGGGGAGAGTAATACATCCGGCAAGGCCTGGAGGGTGGGTCTCCTGGGTAGTTCAAAATTACTGCAGCAAAGTTAGATATTTTCTAATCTTTCCTCATGGCACTGGAATGATGAGTAATTTTTGTTTTTTTGACTTTGTTTAAGAGGTTTAAGTTATATGCAGAAGAAAAGTTAATATTGAGAGCTACTACTGGCTTTTACACTTGTGCTAAAATTATTAGCACTCTATGGGTGTGCAATACAAGAATGAGTATTTTTGATATAATATATTAACATAAAAAGATTTAAATTACTAGGGGAATCGTACCAATATTTGGAAGGAGTTTTTGCCTAATAATAATTATAGAGATTTTTTACTCATTATACATGGTCTCATGTAATTTGGTTATTATATATTATATTGTGTGCAGTTTTTAATTATACATAATCAATATTGATGAGCACATTATAGTCATTTTAGGGTCATACCAAAACATTCACCCCCTCTCTCAATCTGTAGTATATGTTATTACATTCTAGGCCCATTAGCCTTCCACATAGCCTTATTTTTTTTCTGGGAGGCATATACCAAATGATCCCAAACATTTTTTAATACACGCTTAGTCCAAGCCTTTTTATTTTACTCCAAAAAGTCCCTCACCGCATAAAAACACTAAAAAGGAGGAGCTCCGGCAGTGGGAGGTGGGGCGGGGGTGCTGCTAACGCGGACCTTTAAAAATAAGAGAATGTTGGTCAAACGGGTGATTGAGGTACTTTTTGGAACAAAATAAAAGTTTTGGACTAAATGCGTATTAAAAAGTATTTGAGGAACTTTTTGGTCATTGATCCTTCTTTTTTTTACCTCAAAAACACTTCTTAAGGTTCTCTGCTTGTTACCTCCAATCACCTTATTCATTCTGTATACATGGTTCGCTCAGGGGTCTGAAGCGCATATTGCAGAATTGTGATGTCTGTCATGTTTTTATGTGTTTTTAACCCTACATCTCAAGAGCTGGCTATCATAAGATGTCATGAAACCTAAAATTTTGATCTGACTGCATCCTTGTCTAGTTGCCTACAATTTTGACTCATCTCTTTAATGGATGTCAATATTGGAAGCATGCCATTTACAACCTTGAGCAGTACCCCTCTCATTTGACTTTGAGGCATGCCTTTTACATACTGAAGCACTTTCTCATTTGACTTTGAAATTATTGCATCAGGAGACAAGCTTCGTAATATGTGTGAAGTGCTTTAAAGATGAAAACTGTGGGGATAATAAGTCTGTTGATGATTTCAAGCTTATTGAAGGCATTCCCAACAGTGGATGTCGCGAGGCTGTCTGGACCGAAGCAGAAACATTACTTCTTTTAGAATCTGTTTTGAAGCATGGTGATGACTGGGAGCTGGTTGCTCAAAATGTTCAAACAAAGAGTAAACTGGATTGTATTTCAAAGCTTATACAACTCCCTTTTGGGGAGCTTATGTTGGGATCTACCCATGGTAAGGGTAGATTCTGTGATCTCAGTGACAATATAAGCAGTGTCAAACAAGTACAGTTGCCCCCCACTGAGTCTCAAGAGAGCACACAAACAGAGGATCAGTGTCACGAGCTTAAGAATGAGAGTGAGCAGAATGGAGACACTGAGAACGAAGGTCCTCCTCTAAAGAGGGTATGCATTTCCCCTATTTCAGATGCCAGCAGTTCACTGATGAAACAGGTAGCAATCCTTTGATACATTGGAATCTCTTGATAAGATATAAGTTTTGAGTATTTTTTATTTGCTGCAGTTTTATTGTTCGTCATTATCTTTGTGCACCACTATTGACATGTATATCCCAGTAGGTAGCTCACATATGTACGATGGTTGGCCCACATGTCACAGTTTCTGCTTCTGAGGCTGCTGTTACAGCCCTTTGCTATGAAAACCTATGTCCAAGGGAAATATTCGACGGTGAAGATTTTGTTGGTGATGAGTTAGGATCTTCCACTCAAACTAATGAAACAGAAAGGTTATCTTTACATGTATATAAATTTTCTACACGATAGTCCTGACATGATGTTTTCTTTTTGTTTAAATATAATAATTTGGAATGAATATATGTATCTTTACCATTTCAGAGCCTCCCCTCTGGTCAAAGATTCTGAGAGGAAAGTAAAGAACCCTCAATCAGGTATTTGTCGTAACGGAATACTTCAGTTTCCTCTTTATTTTACTTTCTTCTGTTCCCAACAGTGCTTGTACTTTCCATTACTTCCTTCTGTGTACTTCTATTTGCACTTCATTCCAATCACTGCCTTATTATTGTTTAGTGTTGTCATGTTATCAGTTTTCATTATCTGTGTGAATATTTCTAATAGAAACTCAGGAACCATCATCTGAGAAGAATAATATACCTGAAGGTTTACGAATGAGAGCTGCAAGCGCAACTGCCCTCGGTGCCGCTGCTGCTCAAGCCAAGTTATTGGCAGATCAAGAAGATAGAGAAATAGAATATTTAGTGGCAACCATAATTGAGACGCAGGTGAGACAAACTTTTTAATAGTGTTTTGATTTAAAAAAAATGTGATTTAGTTCCATTTTGGTAGGAGGAAAATATTTTTCACCTAGGTTAAAAGTAAATCGGTGAAAAATGTTTTCATGGTTACATCTATTTGGTGTGATTTTTTTTCATTATTTTGTCCAGAACCACACAATTATAGCGTGTACACTTTTTGACAATTTTATAGGAACAATTTTTTAACTACAAATAGGTGAAATGCTTTTCATTACATTTCACCCAAGTGAAAAACAATTCCCGAACCAAATGGGGCCATAAGGCCATCTCTAGGGTACGTGTGCATTTTTGCACTCTCAAAATGCTCAAGTGCATTTTTGCTCCCCCCAGAAGTTGATTTGCTCCAAGGCAATAAGACTCCCGTGGCAAGAGTGGAATTTAAAAATAAAATAAATAAATGCCGAAAAACGCTAAAAGACATAAAAACCATGGTGCTCGCGTGACAAGTGAAATGTCACGGGAGCCTAGTTTTACCACTTTTTGGTTAGCAAAATTGTTTATTTGCAACCAATTTTGCTAAACCGGATTTTTTTTGCAAATATGCCGACGGTTCTGGAGCGCCAAAAACACAAAATGGATAGACAAAAATAGCATTTTGTAAATATGCCGACGGCTCTGGAGATGGTCTATTATAAAATATAGGAGTCAGGCTGTCAGCCAAGATACACGGAGCTTCCTTCCATATTGACGTCCTTCATTGTTGGGGGACTCTATATTCTTGAATAAATGGTCATTTGACCTTGTGTTTGTACTTCGAATTGAGTGGCTGTATAGTTAAAGAAATTGCACTGCAAAATCAAGCATTTCGAAGAACTGGAGCTGATAATGGAGAAGGAATACGCCCAAATGGAGCAATTGGAAGAGTCTCTCCTAGCAGAGAGAATTAATGTCTTGCAAAGGGTATTCAATTCTGGGATATCTAGATGGAGGGGTCATACTGTAAAGCCTCCAACGAGTACAGTACTTTGATGTTTTTTCTTTTCTTTTTTTCGATGTTAATGCAAGAGAGAATTAATGTAGAAAATCCAACACAAACTTGCCAGGCTTCTAATGTATGTAAAATGTTAGTTCTTCGTTTGATTACCAAAATAATTTTTTTAAATCAATTTGATTAGTTCCATCATCCATGAATTCTCTTGGAAATTTGAGATCGCAACTTTGTTCTAAAACATGTCAATGGTTGTCTGTTTTGGCCATTCCTACCCAGCACAATGTGTATGTGGGATTCAGTTGCCCAATAAATATTGTTCCAAGCCCTGATGCAATTTTTGCTACTTGTTATTTATCAAAAAGCATCTTTGAACATAACAAATGCAGCTCTTAAAAACTTCTGATTCATTAAGTAAATACGTAAAGGCCATTACCATAGGGTATCTTCATTTTAGGGGCGGGCATGAGTAGGTTCAATCGAACCTTGTTATATTAATCTCGAACATAATTGTATAAATCGGTTGATATAACAGTAGTTCTGTTTTCCAACTATAACAATCAAAAGTTATTTAAATATAAAAAGAGTACAAGTTGTGTGATGTATATGTTAAGTTTCTTATGCAAACAAATTTAAAGTTGGTTTTAAATTGTTTCTCTATATAGTTTAAGTTTTAAGTTCGGTTTTATATTGATTGATCACCGGTTTAGTTTAGGTTGGTTTAGATATAAAATGAAGAAGCAAAACTAAATTTTAGAAATCAGAAGCTACATATATTGGTGGAAAACACCACAAGGTTGGTTTTCGTTCCTTGGGTTCACAAATTCCAATGCCTACACCTAATTATTATATTAATCTCGTCTTCTTACTACATAGTCTGTCGGGCCGGCTCGAGCCTTTGATCTCAAAAGCTAGAACTCGATACCAATCCTTTTTCCATCAACACGTGAACTTTGTTTGGACGCTAAAGCACAAAGAAAGAGGATTTCCTCAAACTTGACATGATCTTTCTTATGTCAGTTCTCGTCTTGTCGCCTCCTATTAAGGGTGGGCCACTCTTGCTTTTTGCCTTCACCACTGACAACATTTCCTTCTTTGGGCACGTTATGGCAAAAGGCGATGATTCTTGGAAGGAAAGATAAGGCCATTGACTACCTCATACCTAGCTCGCAAAGATTAGAATAATACACCATTAGTGAAAGTTAATTACATTCTAGTGTACAACATCAATAATAATAATAATAATAGTAGTAGTAGTAGTAGTAGTAGTAGTAGTAGTAGTAGTAATAAAATATTATTAATAATAATAATAAACAATGATGATGATGATGACCACGATGATAATGATGATACCTAATTTTATGCTTCAAAGTAAGAGAAACCCACTAGTATTCATTTAATTTTTTTGGTCACATCCACCTATTTTAAGATAAGCACTACTATTCATTATTTTTGGGGGTAGAAACCACCTATTTTAAGATAGAATAGTGTTATTGGTACCTACAACTAATACTAAAAGTGTTTTACATGTATTATAGCATTGTGTGGGCCTACCATTGTACAACACTTTCGATAAATTTTTGGTGCTAGTTGTAAGTAAATGTATCAATACTCTTTAAGATAAGTACCCGCTACAAATTTTTACCCAAGGAACCAGCAAAACAAAAGATGGATCCCTTATTCAAGTAGAGTAGTAACCATACTTATAATAAAAGTGATCTAGCATTCTAGCCTAAGCAAATACAAAACTTTCCTGGGGACCCCATTGCAGAGGTAGCACTCCTATACGTTTCCTTCAAGGCTTTCTTGCACTCAGCAACGCATCGAGGGAGTTTGCATGGGTTGAGTGGGATACCAAATGTGCCCTCGACGCCCTCTGGGATCAAAACCAGATCCCAACACTTGTTCATTGCCTTTGGTTCTGTTGTAGCAGAAATTAAATGCAGAATAAATGAAACGAATTTATCGAGATGACGAGTAGAAAAACCAAGACAAAAAAAAAAATAAGATATCCGGAATACTGGAATATAGCTAAGTTGCGGACAATGTCACTCTCTTTAAGGTGTTTCGCGTCTCAGCCTCCAAATTGCGCCGACAACATATAGCCTCGTTGCCCCCAGGATAAAAGAGTCTCGAAAAATAATACGGAGCAGTAGCACGAACCAGTTGCGTTCAACAAACACCCTTCAACAATATTGCTCGATTCTGAAATATAATTAATATGAGGGGAGATCAATTACTCTATGTAATAATTAATCTTTCGTAGAATAATTATTATTGTCTATTTAAGGAAGGAAAATTTCGCAGCAGGAAGAGTATTTCCGCAGCAGTAAGATATGTATTTATTTTTTATTTTTTTTATTCTAGTTCTTTCAAGATCGGAGGCTAAGTCATATTTATTTTGAAGGTGATGGAAGATAACGGGCAAAAAAGGGAGAAGATAGTGGGAAAAAAATGAGGATATTCATTTTTAGTGGGCGGCCATAAAGCCCCACTACCGAAAATTAATTATCGTAATATATATTTTTTAAAACAACGGTAATTTTTAAGTACAAAAAATTATTTCTTAATGAGACCAAGACCCAAGACCCCCACCCGAACACGTGCACGGGTCGGGTCAGTCGGACGGACGACGACAACGGCGCGCGCGCATGTGACTTGACCCAATAAGTCTCCCACATACACCCACAAAAAAATTGAATGCCCAAAGGGCTGAACCTTTGACCACCAAAATGGGTATATTAACTCTACACTATTTTGCCACCTCACCAATGTGGGACAAGGGGCAAAAGTCTTTTTTAAAACTTTGCACTACTTAACAACTATTAGCTGTTCCAATAATCCCCAACTTGCAAAATTTGAAAACATAATATCGAGCAATAATCAATAGAATTGTGCATAAGAAAATGTATATTTCGACTTGAACCTTTACGTAGTAAAAATGATTCAGAATATATTAGAGTAACCGTAGTTTTGAACTCTATCCCTGACAACATCCTATACACAACCCTACTAGGGTGTGGTTCTAATAGCCAACACGTTACAAACATGTGCTTCTATACTAATATAGTGTACGCTCTAAAATTTGTCCAGAATATCCATAAGAAGCCGCTACACTTTCACATTTATATAGGTGAGTTTATGAAGGATACTCCTGTGCCTAGGTACCCCACTTAAAATAGAGCTATATATCTCGTTAAGAGTTTTAATAACTCAACTTTTACTCGCTTCAGGATATCATGCTCCATAGCGATGAACTCAGAGTAAGACCTCGTTCTAAATAAATAATAACATGATTCAACCCATATCACTTGTAACTTGTTATTACCCTTTGAACCTATTTCTTGGTATCTCCACTGTATAGGTTAGGTTACCATCACATATGACTCATATATCCATGGGCTTTAGTCCCATCCCTTTCGAGGTATTCCACACATTCTCCTTAGTTAGTCATTTCATCAAAGGATGAGCTAAGTTCTTTTAGACCGTATATGATCCACCTTCAAACAACCTTAGCGATAAATTCTCTAACAGTAATATACTTGCGATGTATTTGTCATCTCTTACTGTTATAATAACGGTTCTCAACTTTTGCAATAGTTGCGGTACTATCACAATGAATCAAAATGGTTGGTATCGGTCTTTTCCATACCGGGATATTTGACAGGAGGTTTCTTAACCAACCTGCCTCTTCATTAGCAGTAGCTGGTGCTATCATCTCAGACTCCATAGTGGATCGAGCAAAAATAGTTTGTTTCTTAGATTTTCAAAAGGATGCACCACCAACGATGCTAACTAAATATGTATCCACTAATAGCCTTAGAGTCGCCAGATAGGGTGTTCCAATTTGCATCACTAAATTCTTCAAGGACATCAAGATGATTATTATAGTGTAATTCGAGGTTCAATGTCCTTTTAAGGTACCGCGTGACCCTCTCAATAGCATACCAATGCTCCATACTAGGTCTACTAGTAAATCTACATAGTGGGCGGCCATAAAGCCCCACTATCGAAAATTAATTATCGTAATATATATTTAAAAAAAACTGTAATTTTTAAGTACAAAAAATTATTTCTTAATGAGCCCAAGACCCCGGACCCGGACCCCCACTCGAACACGAGCATGGATCGGGTCAGTCGGACGGACAGCGACAACGGTGCGCGTGCGTGTGACTTGACCCAATAAGTCTCCCACATACACCGATAAAAAAATTGAATGCCCAAAGGGCTGAACCTTTGAGCACCAAAATGGGTATATTAACTCTACACTATTTTACCATCTCACCGATGTGGGACAAGGGGCAAAAGTCTTTTTCAAAATTTGCACTACTTAGCAACTATTAGCTGTTCCAACAATCCCCAACTTGCAAAATTTGAAAATATAATATCGAGCAATAATCTATAGAATTGTGCATAAGCAAATGTGTCTTTCGACTTGAACCTTTGCGTAGTAAAAATGATTCAGAATATACTAGAGTAACCATAGTTTATAACTCTATCTCTGACAACATCCTACACACAACCCTACTAGGGTGTAGTTCTAATAGCCAATACGTTACAACCATGTGCTTTTATACTAATATAGTGTCCGCTTTAGAAATTCGTCCAGAGTATCCATAAGAAGCGGCCACACTTTCACATTAATATATGTGAGTTTATCAAGGATACTCCTGTATCTAGATACCCCACTCAAAATAGAGCTATAGATCTCATTAAAAGTTTTAATAACTCAACTTTTACCCGCTTAAGGATATCATGCTCTATAGCGATGAACTCGGAGTAAGACCTCGTTCTAAATAGACAATAACATGATTCAACACATATCACTTGTAACTTGTTATTACCCTTTGAACCTATTTCTTGGGATCTCCACTGTATAGGTTAGGTTACCATTACATATGACTCATATATCCATGGGCTTTAGTCCCATCCCTTTCGAGGTATTCCACACCTTCTTCTTAGTTAGTCATTTCGTCAAAGGATCAGCTAAGTTTTGTTCAGACCGTATATGATCCACCCTCATATAACCGTAGTGATAAATTCTCTAACAGTACTATGTTTACGACGTATTTTTCATCTCTTATTATTATAATAACGATTTTTAACTTTCGCAATAGCTGCAGTACTATCACAATGAATCAAAATGGTTGGTATCGGTCTTTTCCATACCGAAATATCTGACAGAGGTTTCTTAACCAACCTGCCTCTTCACTAGCAGTAGCTAGTGCTATCATCTCAGACTCCATGGTGGATCGAGCAAAAGTAGTTTGTTTCTTAGATTTTGAAAAAGCTGCACCACCAACGATGCTAACTAAATATGTATCCACTAATAGCCTTAGAGTCGCCAGATAGGGTGTTTCAATCAACATCATTAAATCCTTCAAGGACATCCAAAATGATTATTATAGTGTAATTCGAGGTTTATCGCCCTTTTAAGGTACCACGTGACCCTCTCAATAGCATACCAATGCTCCATACTAGGTCTACTGGTAAATCGACATAGTACTCCCATAGAATAAGCTATGTTAGGTTTAGTGCAATCTGTAGCATAACGTAGGCTACCAATGATGCTCGCAAACTCAGTTTGGTTAACATTGTCACCAGTGTTCTTGAACAACTTTATACTAGGATCAAATGGAATACTAGCAGGTTTACAGTTAAAGTAATTATATTTCTTTAAAATTTTCTCAATATAATAACATTGGTCTAAAGAAATTCCCTTTTGAGACCTAGTAATTTTGATTTCCAATATTGCACTAGCTTCACCCATAACGTTCATATCAAAGTTAGAACACAAGAAAGATCTAACATTATTTATGACATGAATATTAGATCCAAATATAAGCAAGTCATCTACATAAAGACATATGATAGTGAAGATATTATTTTCATATTTATAATAAATACATTTATCATTTTTATTGATTTGAAATCCATTAGAGATGACTAAGCTATCAAATTTATTATGCCATTGTTTAGGTACCTGTTTGAGACCATAAAGAGATTTTTCTAATTTACACACTTTATTTTTTTGACCATGTATAATAAAACCTCCAGGTTGATCCATATAAATTTCATTCTTTTAATTCTCCATTTGAAAACGTAATTTTAACATTCAATTGGTGTACAATTAACTCATTTATTGCAACTAAGGCAAATAGTATACGTATAGACGTTATCCTAGTCACTGGTTAAATTGCATAAAAAAACTCTACGTTTTCTCGTTGTCTAAAACCTTTGGCAACTAAACGTGCCTTATACTTTTCAACATAACCATTGGATTTTAATTTCATTTTAAGAATCCATTTACAACCAATAATTTCACACCCTCGTGGAAGATCCACTAAATGCCAATTTTTATTCATTTCTAAATATTCCATTTCGTCATTAATAGCTTCTTGTCATAAATTGTCATCTAAAGAAATCAATGCTTCTTGAAGGGTATTGAGATCTTTCTCTAATGTGTAAGCATAAAAATCAGGACCAAAATCTTTTTCAATACGAGATCTTTTACTTCTTATTGGCTCAAAATTAGATTCATTTTGTTCTGAATTTTTAGAAATGGAAACAGTAGTGGATGTCGAGCCCCCACTATTTCTCGATTTAAATGGAAAATTTTCTTCATAAAAATCAACATCGTTTGATTCGATAATAACTTGATTTTTCAAATCATAAAATTTTTATGCTTTGTTGTTAACCGTGTAGCCAATAAAAACACAATGATATGCTCTACTAGCCAATTTAGACCTTTTCGAATCGGGTATATGTACATAGGCTAAACACCCCCACGTTCTAAAGTAAGACACGTTTGAATTTTTATTTTCCCAAATTTCATTAGGAGCAATTTTAGTTTTAGTCTTAGGAATTCTATTAATGACGTGACACACCGTTAAAATATTTTCTCCCCACCAATGCGAGGTGGCCCCTGAATTTAATAAAATAGCAACTACCAATTCAGTTAAAGTCCTATTTTTTCATTTGGCATTATCATTCATTTCGGGAGAATATGGGGCTTTTTTTGTGTATAATATCGTGGGCTTTATAAATTTTAATAAATGGTCCAAAATCATATTCGGTGTCTCTATCACTACGTAGCCATTTAATTTTCCGATTAAATTGATTTTCTATTTCAATTAAGAAAATTTAAACATGTCAAATGCTTCACTTTTATTTTTCATTAAATACATGTATGAATAATCTGTGCAATCATCAATAAAAGTAATAAAGTAACGTTTGCCATTTCTAGTCATAATTCCATTTAATTCACAAATATTCGAATTCATTAAGTAAAGTGGTTCAGATTCTCTAATAACATATTTATGTGGGATCTTTTTTATTTTAGCTTGACTACACCATTCATATTTTTCAAAATCATTTAGTGATATTCATGGAATTAATCTTAAAGTACTCACATTTTTAACAAGTCGTTTATTAACATGACAAAGTCTAGAATGCCACACATTACAAGAACACGTAATATGAGAAGAATGTGAAATTTTATTGATAACATCAATGTTTAATTTAAATATCCCATCAGTGGCATAACCGCTGCCTACGAAATCCCTTTTTGGTCAAAGTAAATAAATCAACACCAATAATTTGAGTGAAACCAACTTTGTTGAGAAGATAACCCGAAACCATTTTTTTTTTAATCTCAGGAACATGAAGAACATCTTTAAGGATAATAGTTTGCCCGAAGTAAACTTCAATTCCACATCTCCAGTACCACCAACCTTAGTGGAGTGAGAATCACCCAACAACACTTTCTTATCTCTAGCCCCAGAATAAGCCTTGAACAGTGTACGGTCTAGACAGATATGGCGAGAATCGCCGCTATCTACTCATCACCCTCAGATTCCACATCTCCAGTACCATCAACCTTAGGGGAGTGAGAATCACCCAACAACACTTTCTTATCTGCAGTCTCAAAATAAGTTTTGAACAACGTACGATCAAGACAAATATCGCGAGAAGCACCGCTATCCACCCACCACCCTTCAGCACCGCAAACAATGTTAATTCAGTACTCATAGCTCGTAGGTCCTCTTCGGTTAAGTTTGCCCGAGTCATACTCTGACATTTACGAGCCATATGGCCAAGCTTTCCATAATTGAAATAACGAAACTGTCCCGTGTTGCTAGACTATCCATTTTCAGGGTTCTTATTCTGAGTCTAAGTCTAATTTTTAAAATTCTCGTTTTGGCTAATTTTTTAAAATTTTATGTTTTTTCTATTTGTCTTTAAAATAACTGGAGTGTGGTTCTTTTCTGATTCTTGCTATTAAACACAACATGAATTTCATCCTTACAGTCCTATTTTCGGGATTCGTCATCAATTCTTAATTTTGTAATAAAAGACTCTAGTGAAAATTATTTAGATTTATGCCTCAAAGTATTTTTGAAATCTTTGAACATGGGGGACAGTTTGTCAATAATCACAACCACCTGAAATTTATCATCTAAATCCATACCCTTGGAAATAATTTCATGGGCAATCACTTGTAAATCATGGGTTTGAGCAACTACATATTCGTCATCCGTCATTTGAAATTTTAAATAACGATCGACGACATATTTTTTAGTTCCTCCTTCCTTCGTGTCATATTTTTTAATCAAAGCATCCCAAACCTCTTTGGAGGTTTTATAATTGGCATACTAATAATAAATATCATCACTTAGAGCACTCAAAATTTAATTCTTCCACCCAAAATGCCTATTTCTTGTGTGCATCAATTGAATTATTTTGAGAAATGAGCTGAAGAATGAAGGCTTTCTCAACAGGAGGGAAAAAAAAAATGCAAAAATCCTCTTTTTCTATAATATAACTTAACTGAAGTTTCTTCAGAACGCTCATTCGTGCCAAAGCAGACGCCTACCGAATGAATAAGTTCAATTTGAAGTTTTTGATTCATCTAATATTATAGACGACACTAACAAAGATAAAGTGACCGGTGTATAAAAAGAAATTGATGAAAATTCGAGATCTAGTGATATAACACAAGGTCTTCCAAAAGTGGAACAGGTGTTAGAAGTGCGTTCGATTGATTCAATATCAATGAATCTTGAAAAGAGGGTTGAGGGTTGGAATGAATGTATAACAAGAATTCTTGGAATTCCTTGGGGATTATTGATTGGTGCTGAGCTAACTATAGTGCAAAGTCGTATGTCTTTATTTCGATGTGTTACTTATTTTTTTATTAAATTATTAATTTGAGTTGTGTATATTTCAATACACATAAAAGACCACAAAAAAGAGTTTTTTTATGGTTGTTCCGTAGATGTCTACTTTGGCTCGAATGAGCGTTCTGAAGAAACTTCACTCAAGTTATGTTATAGAAAAAGAGGAAAAATGGACAAATTGATTGGGCTGAATCGTTGCATAGAAATATAATTATTTGATTGATCTAAGTTCATGCAATTTATTATTTATGAAAAATTTCTTTTGGTCAATCGTTGAATAAAATCAATCGAAAGGGGCATCGTTCTATAGAACATCCCACCCTTTTTTTTTATTTAATCACACGTCGTAAACATATACCACAAGAATTCTTATTCAAATTATGACTCTGAATATTTTCTATTGAGATTGGCTGACCAATATAAAATGACTATTCATTGAGGGGAAGTATGATATGATCTTATATGTATTACCATTATGTATTAAAATAAGAGAAGGAGGTTTTTCAATGAGAGATCTAAAAACATATCTCTCCGTGGCACCGGTACTAAGTACTCTATGGTTCGGGGCTTTAGCAGGTCTATTGATAGAGATTAATCAGTTTTTCCCTGATGCGTTGACTGATATGCCCAAGTATAACCTCGGCCCAGAGATACCTACCTCGGCCAAGATGATGGCCGAGACATTGATCGACCCTGAGGGGCAGGGGCCCACGATATCATCCCTCGGCCAGACCTACCTCGGCCCAGGCCGACACTACCTCTTTCACTTCCATGGACCCTACGTCTGGGAATAGCAACCTCGGCTAATAGTAGGCCGAGGTGACAAGGAGCCCTAATCTTCATGGAACTAATCCTGCCTCGGCCTCGGCCGAGGTGACGAGAAGCATTAATCAGAATGTATATGCCCAACCTCGGCTAGGGCCGACCTATCATAATGTCTCGGCTAAGATCAGGCCGAGACTCCTCATGACATTACTCGGATTGAACGGACCAAGCCTTTACAGCTCGGCCTCTCCCAGGCCGAGGTCATTCACCAACATGACTGCCGAGCATTTGTTGACATTTGGATAAGGACACCTGGGCACAAATCAGTTGTAACAAGATTATTCTCCACATGAGGGAGAATATTTCATCATCATTGCTTACATGTGACAGTGACAGATGGCATTCCCACATTGGTGAGGATACCACACACATGCTCATTGCATGCATGGGGGTACAATGCGCCCCTTAGGCACTATATATAGGGATCATCCCCTACCTTGCAAAATGATCCAGTGATCCAACCCTAGCCAAAACTCTGTCTAAATATATATATACAGTAGAGAGAGAGAGAGAGATGGAGAGAATTGTATCCATGGCCATTAGTGCCTTCAGTCAGTGATATTACTCACACACCCACTGTGGACGTAGGCCGGATTGGATGAACCACCTATATTCCGGTGTTCATTCCTCATATCCTCACCTCCTTCTCTTATCTCTATATATAGCTGTGCCACCATTGTTACTAATATATTGAGCTTGGAAACACCTCACCTGGTGGTGCTAATTCTTAGCATCATCATTGACATTCCCCTTTTTTGATTCTAGTTATTGACCAATTATATATAGTTTTGCTTTCCTCAGCTGTTGGTGGATTATTCACTATGGGTTTTTCATATTTATTTAGAAGGTGATGGAAGGTAACGGGAGAAAAAAGGAGAAGGCACTGGGAGAAAATGCAGGTGGCCGTTTTTAGTGGGTGGCCATAAATCCCCACTACTGAAAATTAATTACTGTAATAAAAAAATAAATTTGTTTTAAAAAATGATAATTTATAAGTGCATTAATGAGCCCAAGCCCAAGACCCGGGTCCCGTACACGAGCACGGATCGGGTCGGGCCGGGCGGTCGAACTAACGACGGTGGTAGCATGCGTGTATGACTTGGTCCAATAAGTGATATACCCATATATACCCTTGGCCAGGCCGAGGGTGTCCTCCACCCAGACGAGTCCAATGACCACAGTTCTGTTACAGGAAGGATCAACTAGGATGACCCATCAACGAAGACCAGACGACCCTTCAAGGGGCCGACCCCTCATCATGGCTTAAACGACCCTTCAAGGGGCCGACCCCTCATCATGGACGGACGGCCCTCCAAGGGGCCGACCCCTCATCATGGCCGGACGGCCCTCCAAGGGGCCGACCCCTCATCATGGCCCAGACGACCCTTCAAGGGGCCGACCCCTCATCATGGCTGGACGACCCTATGAGGGTACGACAGTACGAGGCCACATTTAGCCAGACCCGATGCCAGCATCAACTTTAGCCTCGGTCTGACATCTTAGGCCGAGAGTGACATCATCATGGCACGTAATTTGGGAGACGCGCGGAACAGTGCGCATGGGACTGATATAACACGTAGACTAAACCGTTATAACAATATCATCCCCTCACGTGAGGGAATATTATGTCATCATTAATTACAAGTGGCACATCCAGGTGTCAGCAGGGGATTGGCTAGATCATCATTCACATGCACCACGCATGCTTGGGAAGTACACTACACCCCCAAGCCCTATATATATGATCATCTTCAACCTTGTAAAGGGATCGATAATTGTAACCCTAGCAATAATTCTGCTTATACACACAGTAGAGAGAGAGTGGGCTTATGTGCATTATATCCAAGGCCATTAGTGCCCATATTTAGTGGATCACATACTCACAGTGGATGTAGGCCTAATTGGCTGAACCACTATACATCATTGTCTCATTCCTCTTATACTCATCCCCTTCTATACACTTATACATATACATCTCTATGGCTGCCATTGTTATTACTGTTTGAGATCACCATCACTTATCTGGTGGTGCTGAATCTTAGCATCATCAGTTTGGCGCTGTCTTTGGGAACGAGAAGATATCTATTCCTTTATACAGCTTGACCTCATCGAAAACTCTGGTGGTGAACCAGTTCTCCCCCTTCGTGTGGAGCTGTTTCACCATTGAAAGAGGTCCATTAAGGTTCTCAAGCTCACCAGTCTTTTTTTAGTTCATCTCTTCATAGCTCAAACATATGGCTCCGGAGATTCCACCACCACCACCTCCTCCATCGGCCAGTGGAGTAGGACCTAGTTCCAGTCATGCACCACCTCAGTCTGAGATGGCTGATGTGGCTGCCGCCCTGAAGTCTTTAGCAGCAAGCCAGCGAATTATGCAGGAGCATTTTACAGCTCTTAGCCAAAACATACTAAGACCACCGGGGGTCTCATCGGAGATGATTACTTCGAGAGCGGCTCCAGGGCAGCATGAGGCCAGGGGACCACCCCAGGCGCCACCTCCACAGCGGTGGAGGGATGTTACTGACCCCTGGCATCTACGCCTGGAGAGGTAAGGAAATCCTTGCCGAGAAGACAGATATGATGATCTAGAGGTGGAAGAGGCCCCCATAGAGTGCTGGGAGCCGTATGAGGTCTCCAAAAATACTGTGCGACTTATCCAGGAAAGCAGAGGAAAGTGTGGAAGGCAAAATCCCGACGATCGCCCGAGGGGCTCTACTTTTGATCGTCTGAGCAGAGGGTCGGACTTTGAGAGGCTAGTCCCAATAAATGACCTGCGAGAAAAATTGTCCCGATCGAGAAGTATTATGTGGTCCAGAAGGGAGGAAGCAGATGGCCGACCCCACGAGGGCCGACCCCACGGACAGGACGACGGTCAGGGAGAAGTAAACAGCCGACACAGACCTGCCGCAGCAGAACCCTCTGTTCACCTCAAAGAGGCGGCATGGGATAACATCGGCCAGGCCGACCCTAGGAGGCCATGAAATGACTCGATCCAAAGGCTGGAGGATAAAATTGGTGACATCCTAAAGAGCCGGGACCCTCTTCAGAGAGGATACTCCATAGTCTCACCCTTTGTGGATAAGATAGTCAACTTCCCAACGCCATCCAAGTTTAAGCCACCTGTGGTCACTCCAAGGTATGACGGGAGTACCGGCCCTGTCCATCATATTGAGATGTACCGATCAACGACAGACATATAATCTATCTCAGATGAGATGAGGTCTCGTGCCTTTTCCAGCACTCTGACAGGGGCTGCACATGTCTGGTATATGTCTCTCCCAAAGAACTCCATTGAAAATTTTTAGCAGTTAGCGGACCGATTTATCCATAACTTCTGCTTTGGAGTGAGGCAACAAAAGAAGACCACACACCTGCTCTATGTTAAGCAGGGGAAGAATGAGAGCCTAAGAGATTACATAGCTAGATTTAACAAAGAAAAATTAGAGGTCAAAGATTACGAGGAGAATATAGCCACGACGGACCTCATTGGAGGACTCCAGAAGGGGAAGCTATTATGGAAACTTACAGAAGACCCTCCGAGGACGATGTCCAAATTGCTGTCAACAGCGGGAAATGTGATGAACGCCTAAGAGGCGATTGTAGAAAAATACGAATATGAAAAAGGAGGCACCAGTGGGGGTAAGTACCAGAAAAAGAACAAGGAGGGGAAGAAGAGGTCTGCAGATGACAAATTCACTGATTACATCCCTTTGATGGTCAGCTACGAACATATTCTGAATGAGATCAAGAGCGACCTGTCCTTGAAATGGCCTGAGAAGTTGAGGGAAGCTCCCCACAAGAGGAATAAAAACCTGTGGTGTGAATTTCACCAAGACCATGGTTATGTGATCGACAAGTGTTTTGCTTTTAAAGATGAAATCGAGAAAATGCTAAAAGAAGGGAAGCTAAGGAAATACGTTAACAAGAGTGCCTTCAAGAGGGGCCGAGGGGACGACCCCAGGAAAAAGAGGGGTGACACATGCAGAGAAGATCCTCCAAATAGAAGGGACGACCCTTCAGAGGATGAGGACGACCCTGACCTCCCACCGAGCGACGACCACGACCCTATAAAAAGACTTAATATGATCTCACTCTATGTCGAGATGATCTCCAGAGGACTAGCAGGAGGAGGATCAGAGGTTGCCGACAGGAAGGCCCATGTAGCTGAGGCAAAGGCAGTGGCAAAGGCTATACACTCTACCTCTATTAAAGCAAAGCCAGAAAAGAGGAAGAAAGTTGATATGGATACTCTCATAGTGAGTTTCTCAAGAATGGACTTCAAAGTCCTCTTAGCCCCGCATGATGACCCTCTTGTCATCACCACCAGGGTACATGGATGTGAGGTGCCGAGGATCTTGGTGGATGGGGGAAGTTCTGCAGATGTGATGTTCTGGCCATGCTTTAAAGCCTTAAGCCTCAACCGTGCGAGGATCGTCCCATACCATCACCCCCTGATTGGTTTCAGTGGGGAAAAAGTTCATCCTCTAGGAGTGTATGAGGATGATGTTAGGATGGGGGACAAGTGGCTAAGATGGCTCACCAAGAAGGTTAAATTTTTTATGATGGATAAACATGTCTTTTTAGCCTACAACATTATACTGGGGCGAGTGGCCCTCAAGGAATTTGAGGTCGTGCCGTCCACAGTTCATCAGATGATAAATTTCCCGACCCCTTACGAGGTAGGGGAAGTTTAGGGAGACGAGATGACGACACGTGAATGTTACTTCAATTCCACCGAAGAAAGAGAGGCGCACAAGAAGGCAACAACTACTTACAATATTGATACCCTCGACCCCAGGGATGAGATAAAGTTGAAGAAAGGAGAAGCCATGGAAGAGGTAGAATCCATCATCCTCAATGAGGACGAGCTGGAAAAAAACGTGCAAATAGGCAAAGCACTAAAGACAGACATAAAAGAAGATCTCATCAAGCTGTTAAAGAGAAGACAGAATGTCTTCGCATGGAGTCATGCAGATATGCCGAGGATCGACCTCAAAATCATGTGCCACAAGCTCAATGTGGTAGAGGGTACAAAGCGAGTAAAGCAGAAGAGGAGAATTTATTCTCGATAAAAGTATGAGGTCATAAGGGATGAGGTCAAAAAGCTAGAAGATGCTGAGTTTATCAGGGAGGTCATCTATCCCGAATGGCTGTCCAAAGCAGTTATAGTCCCCAAAGCCAATGAAAAATGGAGGATCTGTGTAGACTTCACCGACCTCAACAAGCATTGTCCTAAAGACAATTTCCCTCTCCCTCGCATTGATCAGATGGTAGACGCTACCGTAGGCCATGAGCTGATGAGCTTCATGGATGCCTATTCAGGTTACAACCAGATCTTCATAAGCCCTGAGGACTCAGAAAAAACGTCTTTCATTACTGACAAGGGGATGACCCCCCATTCACCCTCAAGAAAGATGAGGGGGGACTTGACTGAAAACATCATTTAGTTGGTGGAAACCACCCTCGACTATAATGATGGTGAATGGTGGGGACGACCTCCCATTCACCCTCAAGAAAGACGAGGGGGACTTAATTGAAAACATCATTTAGTTGGTGGAAACCACCCTCTGCTATGATGATGGTGAATGGTGGGGACGACCCCCCATTCACCCTCAAGAAAGACAAGGAGGGACTTAATCGGAAAACATCATTAAGTGGTGGTAACCACCCTCGGCTGTGATGAGGGTGAATGGTGGGCACGACCCCCCATTCACCCTCAAGAAAGACGAGGGGGGACTTAATTGAAAACATCATTTAGTTGGTGGAAACCACCCTTGTCTATGATGATGGTGAATGGTTGGGACGAACCCCCATTCACCCTCAAGAAAGACGAGGGGGACTTAATTAAAAACATCATTTAGTTGGTGGAAACCACCCTCTGCTATGATGATGGTGAATGGTGGGGACGACCCCCCATTCACCCTCAAGAAAGACAAGGAGGGACTTAATCGGAAAACATCATTAAGTGGTGGTAACCACCCTCGGCTGTGATGAGGGTGAATGGTGGGGACGACCCCCATTCACCCTCAAGAAAGACGGGGGGATACATGGTTTAAAGGGATAGTACATGCACATTAAAGGACATATAGAAAGACAGGAAGATGCATTATATTATAAATTGAGCGTTACAAACTCTTGTCCCACAAAAATAAAGTACAAAATATCTTTACAAGAAGAGGGTATTGGCTACAGGCAGCCACCCTACTGAGTAGTATTGGCAGGCAAGGTCTCAACGTCAATCAAAGGAGTTTCTTCAGTGACCAGAATAGGTCGACCCTCAGAGGTGCCGATGCCTTCAACGTTCACTTGCGACTCCATATGGGCCAGAGCCTCGACAATAAGTGGGTCGTCCAACTCCACCGCTTCCAGAGAAGGGAGAACAAACGATACCACATCAGCAAATTTCAGTACGACCCATCAACAGGACGTCCTGATCCCCCGCTCCAGGTACTCAAGACCGAAGCTCTGAAACTCATCTGAAAGCTTATAAGCCTCCACGGTGTCGAACCCGGCCTTTTTCACTGCCTCAGCTAGATCGCTCTTGAACTGGACGTTCAGGGCTTATTCCTTTGCCTTGAAGAGGTCATCCTTCACTTTCAGATCTGCATCGTGCTGCCTCGTAAGCTCATCCAGGACCCTCGTGTGCTTTGTTCTGGCACTCTTCAATATTGCCCTAGCAGTCTCGAGCTCGATCTGTAGCTCAGCCTCGTGCTGGATAGCTCTCTCGGCTTCATGATTTTTTTTTATTGATTCTCGACCATTCATTTAGTGGCAGACGTAAAGGCACAAACAGTCTGCACAAAAGCAGGCACATATTAAGGGGCCGAGGGAACAGTTAGTGAAAAGTTGACTGAGGAAATGAAGTAAAAATAAGTACCTGAGTCAGAGTATGCAGACCGTAATCATACACCTTCGCCATGGGCATCTTTGATAAAAAGTCATAATTAACGGCCGAGGGAGCAGAAAACATGGAAGCTTTTACTTCCCTCAGATGGGCTATAAGAAAAGCAGGTTCAGCCTTCAGAAACATCAGACTTTGGGCCCAGAAGGCACCTATGGAGGATGAGGTGCTAGTCCCTTCGGTGTGTATCTGAGGGGCCTCCATCCTCGCCCTCATGTTAGAATCCGGATGAGGGTCAACAGGAACTTCTGGCTCCTTTCTTTTATGATTGTCGATGGTCGGCTCAACATGTGTCGGCCCCACGGCCTTTGTCTTCCTCGGAGGTTGCTGAGGCTTTTTGCCTTTTTTCTTTCAAGGGGTCATCAAGTCTTCTAATTTGGCAACATCTCCCTCCTTCCCTTGCTCCCTCAGATACTCAACTATGTCCTTTTCATCCAAACTAAGTCCAGGGTCTGACCTAGCCTTCATAGAAGGGTTAGACCATCTCCTTGGGACTCTCGGATCGTCGCCCAAAGGCTGAACCCCGATGGAGAATTCCCAATCCTCAAAAATAAAGAAAAATCTCTTCTTCTAGTCATGGTTAGAGGTTTGTGCCACGTGGAGAAGTTTTTTATCGGACTTCCTCGACCCCAGATGATAATACCCAGGCTGTTTGGACGAGGAAGTGATATTATAACAGGCTAAGAACACATCGGCCGAAGGCTCGTCGGTGAAGGTATTTTTCCACAGGGATACATAACTGTGGATAGTCCTCCAGGAGTTGGGAGGAAGTCGAGAGGGGGCAACGCCGAGGGCAGAAAATGTGACGACTATAGCAGGGTGCAGAGGGAACCTAACACCCACCCTGAGCATCTGCTCATTAATGACAACTTCCCCTTCATCCCTTTGGAAGACCTTCTCGTCTGGATTGGGGACCCTCATAGTTACATTAGGCTGCACACCAAATGTATTCCTCCATAGCAAGAGGTCGCGATCCCTAACAGTGGAAACATAAGCTGAGGCGTGGGAAGTGTCAACTGGGTCAGCATCAAAATTCTCACTATCGTCTTCAGCCCCCTCTCCCTCATATCCGTCGGCCTCATCACCTGTCAGAGGTCCATCAGGAAAGGCCATCTGTAAGGCACGAGGAGATAATATTGTCATGGGAACAGCCTCAGAAGGGATCGTACCCTCGGCTTGTCGTCTTGGGCTAAAATCAGACGTCTCTCTCTCCCCAGAAGGCCCAGCGCCTGTTGGTGACGACGCTCTCTCATCCATCTCTCCTTCATATGAATAACTCTTGACTGGACGACAAGACGACCCACATGACTCAGATGGTATTATTATGGCTAAAGGAATGGGGAAGATGGGTCGTACCCAATTAGGGTCGGCCCCTCGTCTTAGCTCGTCCTCTTCCTCTATTCGCTTAATCTCTGCGAAGAATATCTCACTCAAAGTTGGGAACTCCTCGGCTAAATCATAAAGTCTCCTCAGCATTAAGGGGACGACCCTACACTTAAAGGAATTTGGCTAAGCTGATTACAAACAAGTTCGCAGTTGACTAGAATTGACTTATGGATCAAACTAAAGAAATAAAGGGTTTTTGTTGAATGAAACCCAAGATCAAAGGAAAATAGTTCACCGAAGAAGAAAGCCGGAAAATGCAAGAAAGCCCTAAAAATACCACAATGGGGCGCCAAATCACCACTGAAAGACGGGGGATGAAATCTAAGAAACCTAAAGTCTAAATGGTTCCCTACAACCACCACTGCAAGGAGGGTCTACTCACCGAAAAAGCAAAGCAACCAAGAAAAAATGAAAATCTACTAATGCGAATGCAAGAAACAAATAGAAATTGAAGGTTAGGAGGAGTCTAAGGCAGAGGGATTACCTGAAGATGATGACTGAGCAGGGCCTGAGATATTGAAGTTAAAGAAATGGCGGTTTGAAACTGCTAAGGGGCTAGAGAGAGAAATCTTGTGCGCAAAGAAGAAGAAGAAGAAAATGATTACTTTAAAAATCCTTTAAATTCCTTATTATTAGTGGGCCCAATAATCAATGCAAGGCACAACCCACGTGAAGAGGTATCATTAGGGCACAAAGTCCCAAGCTAAGTGTGCAGCCACCACATCTGGGAAACTGAAACGATGATGGATATCTGGCGAGGTGTCAATCAACTTGATAAGTGTCACTCATTAAACTGATCATACACTTAAACATCGCAAAAGCAGCACTATCCATCAGTTATCTCAACAACATCAATGGCTAAGGGATGGGGGTAATTGATATACCCATATATACCCTCGGTCAGGCCGAGGGTGTCCTCCACCCAGACGAGGGGCCCAAGAAGAGTCCAATGATTACAGTTTCGTTACAGGAAGGATCGGCCAGGATGACCCATCAACGAAGACCAGGCGACCCTTAAAGGGGCCGACCCCTCATCATGGTTGGACGACCCTTTAAGGGGCTGACCCCTCATCATGGCTCGAATGACCCTTCAAGGGGTCGACCCCTCATCATGGTCGGACGACCCTCCAAGAGGTTGACCCCTCATCATGGCCCAGACGACCCTTCAAGGGGCCGAACCCTCATCATGGATGGACGACCCTATGAGGGTACAACAGTACGAGACCACATTTAGCCGGACCCGATGATAGCATCAACTTTAGCCTCGGTCTGACATCTTAGGCCGAGAGTGATGTCATCATGGTGCGTGATTTGGGAGACGTGTGGAACAATGCGCATGTGACTGATATAGCACGTGGACTAAACCGTTATAATAATATCATCCCCTCACGTGAGGGAATATTATGTCATCATTAATTGCAAGTGCCACATCCAGGTGTCATCAAGGGATTAGCTAGATCATCATTCACATGCACCATGCATGCTTGGGGGTACACTACACCCCAATCCCTATATATACTGATCATCTTCAACCTTGTAAAGGGCCAGATAATTGTAACCCTAGCAATAACTCTGCTTATACACACAGTAGAAAGAGAGTGAGCTTATGTGCATTGTATCCAAGGCCATTAGTGCCCATATTTAGTGGATCACACACTCACAGTGGATGTAGGCTTAATTGGCTGAACCACTATACATCATTGTCTCATTCCTCTTATACTCATCCCCTTTTATACACTTATACATATACATCTCTATGGCTGCCATTGTTATTACTGTTTGAGCTCATCATCACTTATCTGGTGGTGCTGAATCTTAGCATCATTAATAAGTCTCCCACATACACTCATAAAACAATTGGATGTCCAAAGGGCTGAACTAAGGCTGTGTTTCTGCCGGATCGGATTGGAAAATGACCATTCGGGAAAAATTCTGATTTTTTCAGAAATAAAATATTTGTTCCGATTTCCTATCCAATTTTTTCGGAAAATCAAAAAAGTTTTCGAATTCAGAAAACTCGAAAAATAAAAAAAATCGAAAATTCAAAAAATATACTAAAAATCAGAAATTTTGGAAATTCCGAATTTTCAAAAAAATTAATATAGGATTTTGGATTACTTAAAATTCTCATTTTAAAGAAATCGAAAAAAAGATTTAACCCAACATGTAAATATATAAGGATTTAACCATTTTTTTGTGTGGAGAGGATATAGGGATATTCTCCTTTTATAAAGGATTTTTTTGGGCCTCTCTTCCTCTCCTAGCCGAAGTGGGACACATGAGAATGTTTAAAAAAATTGGAAAAATTGGAAATCGGAAAATATTTCGAAAAAAATTGGAAAAAATTCGAAAAAATCGGATCGGCATAGTTTCGAATAGATCAAATCGAAAAAATCAAAAAATAAAAAATTCAGAATTATTTCCAATTTTTGATCCTATTTTTTTCGGAAAAATCGAAAATCGGAAACCTTATATACGTTCCAAAATCGGAAAATATCAGATCAGATATCAGAAAAATCGAAGTGTTCGGAAAAAAACAAAGCCCTTGGCTGAACCTTTGAGCATCAAAATGGGTATATTAACTCTATACTTTTTTACCATCACTCCGATGTGGAATAAGGGGCAAAAGTTTTTTTCAAACTTTGCACTACTTAACATCTATTAGTTGTTCCATCAGGTTCTATTAAGAAAGAAAATACAACTTATGTACATGTACATATAGGCATAAGTTTTTCTATTGTGCATTAGTTTGGAGAAGAATATAGTAGGTTGATAAAATCCAACATGAACCTTGTCAATACAAATGTGTATTTGTATACCTACATTTTGAAGTCCAGTCAAAAGTTTAAAGGGATAATTCAAGGCTAGTCCTATTTATTGGGTCAAAGATGTTTCAATTCACATTGACTTTTTTTAATGTAACAAGTAGTTTTTCATTACAGACTATAATATTTAGACAAAAGTACCTTTACGTATATTTATTTTAAACCCACTTACTCTCTCTCTTTAAAAACAAACACATAACCCCACACTTTTTCTCTCTCTGGCAGTCCCACCTCCACCCCCGGCCCCTCCCCCGCCCCACTCCACCCAATCGGAGACTCGTCGAAAATAACCCACCGAAAAATATAGCCAGAGGCCACAGAAATTCTCATCGGAGTGTTTCTCTCTCCTTGTTTTTATCTCTCTTCATCAATTTCTTTATTTTTTCTGGTCCACGCTAGCGTCACCATCGTTCGAGCTGGAGAAAAAGAGTTTTTGCCGGAAAAAATGGAGGTTTTATAGCAACAGTAAATTTATCTATTTTGATTTTTTCGTAAAATAATATCGGATATGAGCGTTATTTTATAGATCTTGATGATTAGATTCCAAATATATAAATTTTATGAATTTTGAATTTTTAGATTTAAAGTTATGGACTTTTAAAGATTTTATGTTTTTTTGGGCAAAAAATGAGGTAACAGCTGTCAAAGATATTTTTAGGGTATATTTGTCATTTTCATGCACAAAGTTGGTAAAATAGGAACTCTTACACCATTAACTCAATGAAAGGATATCTTTCCTCATTGACTAATGCCCCCGTTTGATTGTCCCAAAATTGTAAATTGGATCATTAATAAATTGATCCATTTACAAATTGACCCATTAATTGTGTTTGGTTTGATTAATGAAAGGATTCATTAATTGCCCCATTTTAGATTATGTGCAAAGTTTGAAATTGGATCATTTCACAAAAAACGTGAAATTAATCCACTTGAAATAGGAGTCACATAAAGTGCATGTCCTCTCTCCCGTCCCCCTCTCTATCCCCCCCCTCTCGCTATGTTTTTACCTTTTTTTTCATAGAACCTTAACATCAATTTCAAATTACCAAACATCGTGTAAAATTGGATTTAACTCATTTCAAATTCACTCATTTATAATTCACTAATTCACAATGAATCAATTTACATAATCAAACAATTTGTGCAACCAAACTGGGCCTAAGTGAATGAGACGTGATAACTATTCATTTAAGTTCAAATTTAAATGTTCTGTGCTAACATCCGCAATCCAACACGGTTGTTATTGGCCGCTTTTTTTACATGTTAATGAGTTCAAATGAGTGAAGGATCAACACATGGCTGGGACTATGTGCTTTTCGTTTTCACGTGTTGATGATCAGTTTTAAGTTTCGTCAACAACATGTTAGACAAAGGGTTACACAAGCGTAGGTGTGTATCGCTCACTTTGCATTATTCTTTCTACTCACTAATTAGCACTCATGTGTTGAGCAATAAGAGTTAAGGCGTTGATTGTTTTTACATGTCCAAATTTAAATTTAAGTCCATTCAGATTTTAATGGTGTTAAAAATTATTTATTTTTTAATATATTAAAAGACTAGTCATTAAAATTCAAACTTTAGATTCAAATAAAAAAATAAATACACTATTATTTTTATTTTTTTATATTATAATCGCTTTCCTTCGAGGGAACTTTATATGTGCACAAAGAAACAAATTCTTTTAATTTTTTTTACCTAGGTACCTCACTATTTCTGTGTTTTAATCTTAGGTACTTCACTATTTTTATTTCTTTATTATATTTTGGTGTCAATTTTGTTAAACCACAATTATAATTAACTCTTATGTGCCTTGCACGTGACCCTTAAAAAATAATAAAAATAAAATTAAAAAAAAAGGAACTATTTTTTTCATTCTAAAAAAGACACCTCCCCCCATTGAAATAATCCCTCACTCAACATGAGAAGTCCTAAACATGCAAACTCTATGTGTGTGTGCATGTGTGTGTATCCCCCACCACACCTCTTTCTCTATTTGTAAATTGATTTTGATTCCCCCCTAACTGATTTTGATTTCCCCATAGATACCATAATCAATTTTGATTTCTCCTAAATCCTAACTCTCGTTCTTTATGTGTAAATCAGATACCCTAAAAAAATAAATCCATGGGAGCGGATACAAATGAAATTTAAAAAATGAGACTAAATAGTTAAGATCCACACACACACACACACACACATACACACACACACACACACACACACAGACACACACACACACACACACACACACACACACACACACACAGACACACACACACACACACACACACACACACACACACACACACACACACACACACACACACACACACATATATATATAGTTCGTAGGTCGAGGAGAGGATGGGAGGGAGAATATGAAGGGTTGAAAATTTGAGTTGTAATGGACTAGTGGTTTGCATGTGTATGTGCATATTGGGGGGGGGGGGGGGGCAATGGTTGTAAAGGGGTGTATGTGTGTAGAGAGAGAGAGAAAGGGACAGAGAAAACTTCAATCGTTTTTTAACAAAATTGACACCAAAGTATAATAAAAGTTTGGTGGGGTACCTAAGTCTAAAACCCAAAAATATCAAGGTGGAATAATATAAAATAACATGTATTTTATGATCTCGATAACGTTTGACCTTATGGGTACATATTTTCACAATTATTTTTATGAAGGTGTAAATCATATTTTTTTTAACATTCGAGTTAGGTAGCCACGGGCTCAAGCCCGTTATCTATCCACATAAATGGTGAATGCTAAATACTTTCAAAATAAATTTGTTCTTTCGTTAAATGAACTTGGGAAAACTAATGTATAGTGACTTGCGGTGTAATAGACTTAAAAGCTTGGGTGGTGAGCTCATCCCGGAGAAGAAAAGTCTGAAAAAATGGATCGCGGATTATTAAATACGAGATAAAAGTATGGTTAATATTTCTACAATGTGAGTACACTCTATTAATTTGGTAACATTGTGAAAACCACGTTAGTGAGGCGATTTCGAAAATAATTAAAAATTTGGAAATTATAATAGCCCTCTTTTCACCATCAAATTCTGACGGTTTGAATAACACTAAAAGACTACCATTAAATTTCCTTTGGTACTTAGGGTTGTTTCCAAAGTGTAAGTTGATAACAATGTCAAGTCTATTGTATGTTAGAAACATTTTGCTGTTTACCCACTTGCACACCATATATACAATACTTGGTGAGGGAAATGTGCTTAAGGAGAGCGATTCTTCACGCCTCTACGCCTTAAAATATTTATAGTATTCGTGTTTCTCTATTTTGTACGCACCCACTTTCTAAGAATCCAATAACAATTTTGATCAATAATGGAATAATCTTCTTTAACGAAATTTCTACATCCTATGACAAAGAGATTTGTCTTATTGGGTGATGTAAGGAATCCCCCACATTGGAAATTTAAAATAAATTTCCTTATCACTATATTGAAGATAACATATGTTATAACCACTCTAAAACCCATAAAAGAGGATGATAGAACCTGAAGGTTGGGACAAAAATAAGTTGGAGCAAGTTGATTAGTTATGCAAGAGCCAAATTTGGAATGCAATATTGGATTACCTGTTTGATCTTTAGCATGTGTTGCATCGTCGAAGGAACTTTAGGAGAAACTGTAAGAAAAATATCTCGTTGGAGACATAACAAATAAGAAGATCATTGTTAGCATTTTACTTAATTTTAATAGGTTTGTTTTGGACCATTTTCGTGACAGGCAACATATTACAAACAAATTTTGTAGAAAGAGTATGCATATAAATGAGAGAATTATTGTTTACTTTATCATTGAAAAACGAATTTACCTCAGAAAGACTTTATTTAAAATGACGGAGATAGTTCTCTTGAAGCAGTAACAAACCCTCGTCTAAAGGAAGGGTCAAGAACTTGAGAGAATAAGAAGATCCAAATGATCATAGAAGTAGGGTCCTACTTGTAAACTAAGGAAATGAACACACATATAATATATATATATATATATATATATATATATATATATATATATATATATATATATATATATATAGGGTCCATTTTGTAAGCTAAAGCGAAGGGAGTTTCCCCCATCGACCTCCTGGGAGTTTTACGATATGCACAGAGGACGTGGGGGTGGGTGGGTGGGTAGGAGATCATCCACCCAAGCACTTTTTTCCTTATCTAATATTTTTTTCATTTCGTCAAGTGCCGTTTTGTTAAAAGCCTCGGCCTGCCCATTACTCTGAGGGTAAGCTACTGAACTGAAGTAGTGCTTGATGATGTGGTTATTGTAGAAATCTTGAAATGGTCTGCTCTCAAATTGCATTCCATTATCAGTGATGATTGTCTTTGGCACACCAAAATGGGTCGTGATGTTCCTCCAGATAAATCTGATCATATCAGTGTCCCAGATGTTTGCCAAAGGTTCAATTTCAATCCACTTGGTGAAGTAGTCCGTGACGACTAGGAGATAATTATAATTTCCTAGTGCTATAGGTAGGGGACCCATAATGTCGAATCCCCACTGAGCAAAAGTACATGGGCTAGTCAATGACTTAAGGTCGCTGGTTGGTTGGTGAAGCATAGAAAATAACCCTTGTAACTTCTGGAAGTTCCTTACATAGTAGACTACGTCCTTTTGCATATACAACCACCAATATCCTTCCTTTATTGCTTTGAGTCAAAGATATTTCCCCAACATGGCTTCCACATATCTCTTCATGGAGTTCATACAGAACTTAGTTAATGCCAGTCGGGTGTACGCATTGGAGGTATGAACATGTGAAAGATCGCCTATAGAGTTTACCCTTAGGTGATAGGTAAAAAAGATGAGCTTTTACCCTGATTTGATGGGCTTACTTCTTATCGACTAGAAGAAAATCCTCTTACAAATAGGATATGATCGTGTCCATTCATCTTGGATGCTTTTAGAAATGCATGACTTATTCGACGATCTTTAGTCGTGCGATACTTGGTTGGGCAAGGTATCCCACCTTTATGGTTCTTTTAAGATCGAAATCTGTTGCTGAACCTAGCATGGCTAAAGCATCTGCATGACTATTGTGCTTGTGCGATAATTATTGAATATGGACTTTCTCAAACTGGGGGACTAGATCTTGAATGATCTGTAAACATGATGACTTTCGTTCCGCTCCCGATACCTGATTAGATACCAACCTTGAGTTGCAGTAGATGTAGAGGTGACATGCGCCAAAAGATATGGATTTTCTTAATTCGGTGATGAGAGCCTTGTACTTGGCCACATTACTGGATGCTTTAAAGCTAAGACTGATTCCTTGCTCGATCATGTTTGCTCCAAAGTGATAACGATAATTCCCTTTGCCTTCCCCTTTTGAGTTGGAGTCTCTGTTGATATAGAGAGTCCAATTCTGGATTTGATCAAACTCCTTATTGGTCGCTGGGATCCTTCCCCCCTTTTTAACTCAATGATGAAATTTTCCAGCACCTGCCCTTTTATTGCGGTCCCTAGTTGATAGTGGATGTCGAATGTTCCTAGTTCCAATGACCATTTAGATATTTGTCCAAATAGATCATCCTTTCAGATGACTGCCTTGAGCAAGAAGGAAGTGATGACCGTGACTGAGTGGTCTTTAAATTAGTGCTTTAACTTTTGTGAGGCTATAACCAGAGAATAAGCTAGATTTTTCGATTGGAGAAAGAATTTCTCGGTGTCTAGGAGTGTCTTGCTGAGATAGTAAATCGGGGCCAGATGCCCTTTTTAGGGGGGCCTTGAAGATAATCTCGAGATTAGAGATAATCCTCCCCAGATAATAAAACAAACTCAAGGAAAGGCAGCTCAACGAGGCAGCTTAGTGTGGTAGCCCAGGGAGATCTTCCAGCGAAGTAACTGGTCGAGAGGGCTCACTCTTTAGCTTTGTTATCTTACTTAGTCATGTTGCATCCTTTTATATTGGCTAAAGCTATAACTATTGTAATGATGTAACCATTATAGCATTATTCAGTGTGAGGTCAAACGGTACTCATGAGAGACTAGGCCTGGCAGGGCCTGGGAGAGCTTTCATGCTCTATCGGGAGACCTCGCAGTGGGAACTCCAGAAGGATTTGGTTTGGAGGATTGAGAAATGAGGCAGCGTTGGGGCTTATCCTGACCATCTTAGATAAAACTGGTAAAACATCGAAAGACATTTGATCGCAAAATCTTGGGCGGAGCAACCTTGAGCTCCATCATGCACTGAATTGTAGACCAAATAACCCTCTACTTAATGTCACATCTACTTTAGGTGATATCACTAGCCAGCTAAACAATGCCAAATATGCACTTGAGTAAACCACCATGAGATTTGGGGCTGTGAAGAAGTTGGTGAGACACCTATGTGATGACAGCCCCCTGACGCACAGTGATTAGGCAAAAGCATGTCTTGGCATTTAATATTTATAATGCGGAGCTGACTAGTCCATCAGGCATTTAATGTTTGTGACATAAAGTATGAGGGATGTCTTTCACAGTTGTGAAAGATTGAGGCACCTAGGGAGTGGTGTAGGGGACTATTTGTGGGACTCAACCACTTCTGGGCGGGGGATGTTCTTTCAGAGTCCTTCTCTAAAGAGATTATCATCGGAGAGAAATAAGTTATTGCAAACTAGAGCTCTTACTCACCCACCATTGTCATTTATTGTGAAGCTTTTAATAGCTAACTAGAGATCTTTTAGAGGTTGTTGGTCTGTTTGGATGCTTGTAAAGGTGTATCTAGGGTGCTTACTCCTCTCTCCCTTTGACTGAGTTACTTCTGAGTTCCCTCTATTATGGTTTGAGTTATACATGAGTGCATTGTGAGTCCAATCTAAGTGTTGATCAAATATAATCTTGTGCGTTTACTTGTGTTCATTAAAGAGTTTATGGGTTATCATTTATCACCATACCTATGGGGGTTACACCTCAACTAGTACTACCATACTCCCAGGATACAAGAGGACTACCCTCTTACATTTGGAGACTCTCTTGGGGAGGTATTGTTCTAAAAGTATGGCTCAGGATAATGTTAATTATGCTATAGACTTTGATGATATTCAACGTCAAGAAGAGCAAGCTGCGAGAGAGCTTGAGGCGGATAGAGATGGGGTCCCTCGAGATGGGTCCCCTCGGGTGGATGTACCTTCAGTTCAAATGGCGACGGGCATACCAGGGGAAACACAAGCTTCCACGAGTGCTGGAATGGGGCCAACTCAGGTGGCCCTCCTCATTACTAAGTTTTACAAGTTTCTACACACCCATGTTGCTTTAACGGTGTTGGGGGGATATGATGCCAGTTCCTTTGTAACGCCAATGGTGGCTCTAATAGCCCCAACAAGCACAGCTCTAACGGGAACTTCCCTCTCGAACACAGTACCCACTCATATTCTAACGGTGAGTGCACCAAAAGTGACGGGAGTTCCACCCATTGGGGTTACTCTAGGTGCAACGAGTGTCCCACCAGTGGTCCCTCTAGTCGTTACCCCAACGATCAAGAAAACATTATCGTCTGCTTTGGAAGAGATGAGAAAAGAGATGCAAAAGGAAATGCTAAAGATGATAGCAGCTTCCTCGCAATCAGCTGGCGAGGTGGCATCGGTGTATGATGATTTTTGTATGCATTATCCTCAAGAATACAATGATGAGCCCTACCTGAAGGACTATATTCCTTCCGTATTCGAAAAATACACTGGGAAGGGGGGAAACCCGAAAGAGCATATTAAACACTTCATCGAACACTTGGGAGCTCAATGTAATAACAAGAAGCTCAGGTTGAGGGAGTTCTCCAAATCCATGACCGATAACGCCTATACCCGGTACTCCCATTTAGCGCCAAAAAGTGTTTCAACATAGGAAGAAATGCATGTGCTATTTTTCCAGAAGTTCTTTCTGGCAGAAGATGAGTTTACGTTGACTCAGTTGGGCAGGGAAAAGCAAAGAACAGGGAAAGATGTGGTGGCATATGTGCGAAGATTGAGAGAAAGGTACCTCGATGTGAGGGAGGAGGCCAAAGAGTCAAAGGTGTTACAGCTTTATGCTGAAGGTTTGCTCCCGGAGTATATCTGTCACCTTATTAATGAAACACGCGAAGGAACTTTCATAACATTTTTGAAAGCAACAAGAAATATATCGTTAGTAGTTCGACCAAACCCGGTCATATTACCATGGTTGTTCAGGCAACCGATCTAACTCGGTGCAGCACGTGGCTAGTCCCCATAGATAGGATATGCTGACGGAGGTGAAGGGGATAAGCAGTCAAAGAAAGATAACAAAAGAAAGTTTAGAAGAGATAGAGAAGACCCACCACTGTTGCCTTACGCCATTAAAGAGTCTGTTAGTTACTACAACACCATGGTCCAAGGAGGAACGATGTACGAACCAAAGGGCATTCCAGCCGTGGAACCAGATGAAGCAACAAGGGATGATCCCAAGTATTGTCAGATCCATTAAAAATTGGGTCAACCAATGGAGACTTGTTTCACACTGAGGAAATCATCATCAAACACATGAAGACAGGAACTTTGCAGATCCTATAAAAGAGTGTAAACATTAACCCCCTCCCACCACACAGGTTAAATCTGGTGGTTGCCTATGATGAGGAGGCTGAACGAGGAATGAAGTAACCGAAGTTCCAACTGGAAGACTTCGAAGGTGAGGATTGCATAAAGGGCATGACCAATGTGGTCATAGCCTATGATGAATCAAGTGCGAGTGATGTGGAAGAAGTATACAACCTGGAAGGGAAAGAAGTGGACCCAAGTTTAAAGTACCAAGCTATTTCGCAGTCGCTTAAGTTCTCGTGGTTCTACGACCAAGTGGGGATACCTAAGGAAAGCCATTTGGATATAACACATGAAATTTTAGATATCACAAGAAAGAACGCAGTACCCTAATTGAAATCAAAGGGGCCCATGGCCAGGCTGGTGAGAAAGTTCTTGTCCGAAGTAACTTTTAGTGATGATGACAGAGCTATGATATTCCCACATAAGAGGCCCTTATACGTTACGACAAGTATCAACGGGGTAAGCTTTGTAAGGGCCTTAATGGATAGGGGAGCATAAATTAATATCATGCCTATCAGTTCCTTCCGAATAGCCAACATTCCGGAGGAAAGAGTAATACCAATGCCTTTGGTGATTTCTGGCTACGATACTCAATCATCCAAGTCTATTGGATATGTGAATGTGGGAATTATGATGGGGAACCTTACCTCGCATATCAAGTTCCACGTGCTTGAAAGTGCGACTTCGTACCACTTATGGATAGGGAGGGTATGGAAACACAACCAGGGTCTAGTCTCTTTGACGTATCACCAATGCGCAAAGGCAAATATTAAAAGGGACTAAGATCGTTATACTTACCATGAAGAAGCCTTTCACCACCAAAGAAGCTTATTTAGTTGATGCAGCTTTCTACACAAAGTTGAAGGAAGATTCCAGCGTGCTGACAGGGAGGATGGAATGTGCAAGAGTTCCCTCTATCAGATAACGGATGGGGCTTGTGAAGGACTAAAGCAACGAAGGGACAAAAGGAAAAGCAGTAATCGAAGAAGTTAACTTAGGTGCTCCCAAGAGGCAGAATCTCTCGAAGCAGCTCAGGGATCGAATGAGGCCCGTGATGGATCCAGTAGAACATCAGGTCCAACGACAGAGCGTGCTGAGCAGATATTCAGGAGATATACTGGTAGAAGCCTTAAGTTAAAGAAAGAGAGAAATGATTGTAATGACGAATAAGTAGTGTAAAAATAAGATCATGAAGGATGGGAGAGTTATTTACCTCCTCTGAGGGTGTGCGCGAGCAGTCAAAAGAGTTAATCTAGGGGCTGATGAAGAGGTTGAACCGATCTATGACTGTTTCCTGGTGGACCAGCAAGGGTAATGCATGATCACTGATAACTCAAACATATAGGAATTTATGGAGGACGTAGCCAAAGAACTAGATTACATGATGGATCGCCCTATACCCCAAGTGCAAGAGTTGGAGCAGTTAAACATGGCTGAAGAAGGAGACGAGGTTAGGCCTATTTTCATTTCAAAGGACTAGAGTGTAGATAAAAGAAATGCCTTGATAGAGTTAATTCAAGAGTTCAGAGATGTCTTTGCATGGAAGTACACAGAGATGGAGGGGCTAGATGAAGAGGTGAGTTGCCACAAGCTAAATGTTATACCTTCAGCCATACCGATGAACAAGCCACAAGAACCTATAATCTAAAGTTAGATTTGAAGAATAAGGAGGAGGTCTAATGGTTGCTAGCGACATGATTCATTGAGATGATACAACACCCACTCTGGTTCTCAAGCATTGTTCGAGTAGGGAAAAAAGACAAGAACCAGATAAGGATCTGCGTGGACTTTAGAGATCTGAATAGAGCCTACCTGAAAGATGAGTTCCCTCTGCCCTTTATTTATAGTCTGATTGATGCAACATCGGGTCATGAAATATATAACTTCATGGACGGGTATGTGGGATATAACCAAATCAAGATGGATCGAGAATATGTAGAAAATATGATATTTAGGACCCCATTGGGTAATATTTTGTATAAAGTGATGCCTTTTGGGTTGAAGAATGCCGGGGCAACATATTAAAGGATAATGATGGCCATTTTCCATGATTTCTTTCATAAGTTTTTTGAATTCTATGTGGATGATTTGGTCATCAAGTCAAAGAAGGAAGAATCCCATCTAGATAACTTGAGGAGGGTGTTCGTTCGCTACAAAAAGTACAAGCTGAAGATGAACCCGCTTAAGTGTGCCTTCGGGGTAACAAGTGGGAAGTTCCTAGGGTTCGTGGTGGATCAACAGGGAGTACAAATGGACTAGGACAAGCAACAAGCAATCCTGGAATTGCTGTGTCTAAGGACGGTAAAGGAGCTAAAGAGTTTCCTCGGTAAAGTCTCCCACCTTAGTACCAAGACTAGCCAAAATAACTCACCTGTTGATGGAACTGCTGCAAAAGGGCACGAAGTTCAAATGGGAGGAGGCTCACCACTTGTCTTTGACCAAGCTGAAGAAGCTGCTGACCTCTTTATAAACGATGATCCCTTCAAAAGTAGGAGTACCGTTGCAGCTCTACCATACGTTTACCACCAGGTCTATTGGAGCACTCATGGTGCAAGAAGTTGATGGGCAAGAAAGGCCAGTATACTACCAGAGCAGGATCATACATGGACCAGAGGCAAGGTACAGTAGTGTAGAAAGGCACTGGTTAGCCTTAGTTTCGTAGCACAAAAACTTAGACGTTACATGTTATCTTCCATAATTTACATTGTGACAAGATGTGACCCAATTAAGTTTTTGGTTGCAAGAACTATTTTAATTGGAAAAGAAACTAGGTGGTTCATCATCCTTTCAGAATATGATTTAAATTACGTGGTTCCTCGCATAGTCAAGAGCCAAGCCTACACAAATTTATTGGTAATCTTTCCATTTGGAGTATTTGAGCCACCCTGAGAAACCATCCAGAGGGATAACTTACGGGAAAATTTTTTGGAGGCAAACCTTGAAGAATGGACGATGTAATTCGGTGGTTCTTAGGTTAAAAATAAAGGAGGGGCATGGATTATCTTTTCTAAAGGAGAGGAGGAATTTTTCCTTTCATATATATGGGATTTCCCTTGCTTCAACAACGAAGCAGAGTATGAGGCATTGGTACTGGGGCTGCTAGAGGCCCTTTGAAGGGGCATTCGTTTACTGTGAATTAAAGGTGATTCAAACTTAGTGGTCCAACAAGTGAATGGCGAATATGCGTTAAAGCACCTCGGTTTAGCACCGTACATAATGATCATCCAATAACTGATCAATTAATTCTTCAAGTGAAGATAAGAAGGCACGCTAGAATGATGAATAAACATGCTGATGCCTATGCCACCATCGCTTAAAATTTGGCTATGAAGACCGATATAACTACTTTGGTGATCCAATGAAGAATAGCCTCATCAGTTGTGCAATCAGTTAGAGTTTAGGCAAGGCAAGATGGAACTAAAAGAGCTTGTGCAATACTTTGACAATCATGGTAACCTCTACGTCAGTAATGTGGGAGGATGGTTGTCAAGATGTATTGGCCCGAAAGAAGGAGAACAAATACTGACAAAAATGCATGAAGGGCACTGTGAAACAACAGAGATACCACTGTATATAAGGATTCAAAGGGAAGGATACTTTTGGCGAACAATGAAACAAGATGCAACTGAGTTGCAATGGAAGTGTGATAAATGATAACTTTTCTTTCAGGCGAATGAATGACACTTCGTTGAAACCCAAACGGACTGGAGACAGCCTTACATTGACTTCATCAAAGATGGAGTTGTTCCTTCAAAGAAAATGGATGCGATGGGACTCAAAAGGAGGGCTCCACGGTTCTACGTCCAGGAAGATCAACTCTATCTAAGGGGGTACTTCAACAGGCCATTGAGATGCATCACAAAGGAGGAGTCAGCAAAAGTATTGAAACAAGCCCACGATCCAGCCCACATTGGAGGGGATAAGCTATATGACGAACTAATGACCTTAGGGTATTATTAGCCAACCATGGAGAAGGATTCTGCAGAATTTATGTGAAAGTGCAAGGTGTGCCAGCTGTATGGAAATATGATTGAAGAATTTACAGCACAATGTGTTGCCCTTGAGACTGAAATTGAAGATTTTTTCGCAAAAATAGAAGATCTTTTTGAGAAAAATGAGATTTTAGAACAAAAATACAATTCTAACTTAGTATAACTTGAAGAATCTAAGCAAAAAGTTTCAAACGTGTTTAAAAAATGGTTACACTTTGAAACTCAAGCTAAATCCTATGAAGAAATTGTTGTAGGAAGCAAGTTTGATTCTGATGACAAATCTGGTTTTGGATTTGGAGAAAAAGTTAATACTAGAAAAAATGTTTCTCCTGAAAATGTTGTTTTTGTAAAACAAGGCTAGAATCCTCAGACCACGTAGAAAGAAAATTATTTTTCAAATGTCTTTGAGGCAAAACAAAGTGATTGTACTTAACAACCCAAATCTAATGGTCCAGCTAAGTACGTCTATCCTCCTGTTAGAAATCAATATCAGAAACCCAAAGCGGACGACCATTCCTATTAGGGATAAACCAATTTTCAAAGACTTTGGTAATAAAGTCATGTCCTCCACACATCAGTACTGTTCATACTCTGATGTCTACGGCCACTCTATTGTCGAATGTTTTGAAAAGAGAGTGTATACACCTACTTATTCAAACTTTAACTATTCTAGAAAGAGTAGAAATACTTATGTTCTCCCAAGACAGACCACTCACAACTCTAAATATAAAAAGAAGGGAGATCCTAAAACTAAGAAGAAATCATTTATAAAGACCCAACAAAACTTTTCTAAAATAAAGGCCAATCAAACTGTTAAAACTAGGCTTATTTGGATTAGAAAAGATGACTTGTTACCCCAACTCAAGTACAACATTGTCATATCTGCTTTTAAGGCACCTCGTACTTTGTCTGGATGGTACCTTGACTCCAGATGTTCTAAACGTATGACCAGAGATGAAACTAAATTAACAAACAAAACAAATTTCCTCGGAGGTAGTGTTGTGTTTGGTGATGGAGTTTCATCTAAGATCATAGGTAAGGGAACATTGTGTGAGGAAGGTCTCCCCAATCTAAATGATGTCCTCCTAGTTAAAGGTCTCAAGACTAACCTGCTTAGTATATCTCAATTTTGTGATTCCAATCATACTGTTACCTTTTCTAAAACTGACTGCAAAATGCTCGATGAAAAGGGAAATTATATTTTAACAGGAAACATAAATGAGGATAACTGTTACACAGTCCTTCCTAAGTCTGAATCTTGTAATAGATTGGGACATATAAATTTTAATAAGCTTCGTAGGAAAAGTTCCCAAGAAACTGTTAGAGGATTGCCTAAAATAAAGAATTCTTTTTATACTGTCTGTGGTCCTTGTCAGGAAGGGAAAATAAGAAAACCTTTCATAAGAAAGTTAAAAATGTTTTAACAACAAAACCTTTGGAATTAATCCACATGGAACTTATGAGTCCCTGCCGTGGTAACCGTTGCATACTGGTTATTGTGGATGATTACACACGATATACTTGGGTCGCATTCATGAAAAATAAATTCAACACCTTCGACGAGTTCTTAAAAATAGGGAATGAGAAGGATACCCAAGTATGTCTCATCAGAAGTGACAGAGGTGGAGAATTCAAAGATGTTGGTGTTGTAGAATATCGTATAGGCAATGGCTATAAATATGAATTTATTGCGCCTAAGACATCTCAGCAGAACGAAATTACTGAAAGGAAAGATAGAACATTACAAGAGATGGATAGGGTTATGCTACATGCAAAAATTCCACCTAAGTATTTTTGGGCCAAAGCTGTTCAAACGACTTGTCTTATCATTGATTGGGTATACTTTAGGAAGAATTTCAAATCTGTTGATGATATTCGATATAAGTATCTTCGTAATGCCATTGGTATGCTAGTTCTTACTTAATTCAACATATCATTCATATCACGGTAGTTGCATGCTTACAATTGGTTTATAAGGATTTAGGGTATGGACGTTTCTTAAATGGCAAAAGACTCCTCTTATTATCTGTTTAATGTAGGAGGCCCTTATATCTGCCCTTGTATATGTGATTGCTTGTGTTGACATCTTATATCATATTCTCCTAATTTATACTTTTTACCCCGTTGTATATTTGAGCAAAATTGGGGGAGAAGGACTTGAGTACCTATGCTACATTCTATATTTTTTTGGTACTAACTCAACTAATATTCCAGTGAGTGTTTAATCTTTCCAGGCATTTTTCAGACCCGGTTGTATAGCTTGTCCTATTTATTAGGATATTGGTATGTATTGTAGTTAACTAATGTATTTTCTTCTCTTATTTTCGATTCTAGTATGGGAATGGGTAGATAGAGATTTTTGTATAGGAAGTCTAGGATTTTTCATTTTTACCCAAGAGTTCAGGATACTCAAGGGAGTTTTGTCTCCAGTATCCAAAGGGGGAGATTGATAACACACTATATAGTTGACTTACTTGAGTCTGTGCCATATAGGAGTTCCAATTAGTTTGGATATCGAGACAAAATAGGATTAGATTTTTCGAGTTACTCTATATCAAAAAGGCATCAAGCTTCATCAAAAAGGAATCCCAGTCCAAGCACCTCGATGAACTTAAAAGGGAAATATTTTTTTCTCGTGAACCACATTAGGACACGCACACACACACTCTTTGCATATATGTGTTTTTTATGTGTGCATAATTGTTTAGTGGTTAAGACCTCGTCAATCATTTTTTTTTGAAAAAGAAAAGTCATTTGATTTTTTTTTTATCATTTAAAATAAAGTCTTTTTGATTAATTAAAATTGTGTTTTAAATGTTTGAGGCTAAAAGTAGAATTACTTTTTATAAAAAAAACTTTTGTGGTGCAATTCAGTAATTTTCAAATCCTTATTCTTGCGTCTGATTCTCAATTGTCTGCCTAAGGCATTTTGCATTTTAAACACAACATATGTGTTTCTACAAAACTTAAGATGAGATCGTAACCATAACTAAAAAATCCATCAACTATAAAAAACCGTACCAGGATCAATACTCATGACCCAACTGTAGCCTACCAGAGGCATAATTTCTCCAGCTCGTGTACACGATCGTGACCATTCCTTCATCTGAGTTATCAACGAACCAAAACTGATTTAAATCGATCCTCGTGACTTCACCTCTTCCAATCAGCGATTCGATCTCAGCTAAACGTTGGGAATAGATCTCAACTTTTGACCATTCGATTAGTTGGTCAACGAAATTGATTCCTATCCATTCATTTGTATCAACCAATCAATCCGTGTGACTCTACTTCCATGAACCATGGACGGATTTCTACCGCTTCTTACAGAATTTAGATCAGTTCATGTGAGATCTAAACCCTTGGATTATAACCGTTCGTCCATAACTGAGTATATAAATTTCTTTTAAGGTTTCGGTTTTGCTATTGGAGAGATCATTTCCAAAGAGAGAGAGACAAAAGAACTGCGCTAGGGAGAGAATATAGAGGGTTAGAGAGATTAGAGAGAGGCGAGGTTGGCACATCCAAGAGAGAGAAGAGAACAGTGCCGCCTGAGAAAACCGAGGCTGTTGGAGCTGCTGTGAGAAAATCGAGAGAGAGAGAAACCCAATTCTATATACAACCATTTCGTTTCTTCTTTTCGAACCCTAATACCACACTTTCAATTTTAATTAACAATAAACCCATTTGAGAGATTAAAAATGTTTAGGGTTTATTTGGTTTGGGGTATTGGTGGTCTGACTCAATATTGAAGACCTTCTTCAATATTACATCTCTCTAAGAACCATATAGTTCACAGATTAGATTTTTGTTAGTTCTTTATTTTTTTCTTAGATCTTTATTATATTTGTTGTTGTTGAATCCAAGAATATAGTTTCAAATAAATTTGAAACATAAGACTTCTTATTGTGCATATGTTCAGATTTGATAAATACTTTTTTGGTTTCAAAAATTAGTTTCACAAATTGGTGAAATAATATTGAACATAATAATTTTGAAACAAAACTTGATTTGAAATTTTTTTATTCCAAATCTGAAATTTTTTGAAGTCTTGTATTCAAAGCATATTTGGGATTATTTGCATTTCATATAGAAGTGGCTTGTAATTCTTAGGATATTGCTTGTATAATTGATTGAGAGGGTGAGAAGCATTGTTTCATTTAATTTAATTCACAAACACTATCACTCTCACATTAACACTTAGAGGTTGTGGTTCTTGGTGAGATATTTTGTTTGTTGGAGATTCTATAATCAAAGAGGACAAGGACAAAGCAAGGAAGCTGTGGGAAGGAAGACTACATCAAGTCAGAAGCCTTTGAGAGTGGAGTAATTCGTGTATGTAACATTATGAACTTAGATTTAGGTCTTGTATTTACATGCTTAGTGTTACAACTTGTTCCGTGTGATTATTAGTGGATTTTGTTTTGTGGCGTAGAGGTCACCGTGGATGTTTCCCTTATTTTAGGGTTTTACCACGTTAAAAATCGCGTGTCTAATTTGCTTGAATCTTCTTAATTACTTTGGTGAACATTATCGCATTTAAGACTTAATTGAAGATGTTAGTTTTAAAAACCTAAGGTAATCAAAGTAACAAATCTAGAGAACATATTCAGAAAAACATTTTAACACATCTAGTGTTTATTTTGAAAAGAGATTTGTTCAACGAGTTTATTTCGGAGTTTACTCAACTTATAACTTTTTGTTCTTAATCATATAAACAAGTTTTTCAATAACAACGGGAGTAGGCGAACCCGTACATAGAAGAACGGGGAGGTGATACATCGGACGAAGCGCTCCCGAAGTGTCCTCCCACGAAGGGGCTGACAGGAGGACTCAGTCCTTCTTTTTTGACAGGCTGCGCAGAAGGGTTAGAAAATTCACTCAGTAAACTGAAAAATGACTAAGTATGAAAAAAAGGGAAGTTACCTCTTGTTCGGGGGGGGGGGGGGGGGGAATGGGATGATATGACCATTGGCGAAGAAGGAGGAGAAGGAAGAAGCCCTATCAGTTTGGCCTTAGTCTGCTTCAGGACTGTCATCCACAACTATAGCTTCAGTTGCTCGTTTCTTCTGGGTCTTGGTGCTTAGAGTCTTCTTTCTTGGATCAGAAGCTCCAAGGACTGAGGGAACTATTGTGCTCTTCCTTCATTTTGATCCCCCCTCAGGTGGATCTACCAAATGGTAAGGAAAGCAGCAGTAGGAGGAACGGAAGGAGTGTGCATGTGAAATTCAGTGTTTATTTATTCCACCTCAGCTTGAACTTTCTTTCTTAATTCTTCACTCACTTCGACAGACATATGAGGAAGAACGGAGGCAATGGGTAATGCATCCAAGGGAGTTTGAGGTTGGACTTTGAAGAAGTCCCACTCTTAGATCTCATAGTCCTTTTGGCCGGTGGCTTGGAAGGTCCTTCGCTAGGAGCCGCACCGGTTAGAACACCCTCACCAGAAACACCTTAAGAAGGGGAAGGCTGTTTTGGGGTTAGAACATTCTTGGGCTTGGGAGTGGTAGTGGGGATCATGGGGCAATAAAGAGGTAGCTCGCTGGGAGGATCTTTAGGAGTCTTACTTAGAGGGAACTCAACCCCAAGAATAGAGTTGCCCTTGAGGCCTAATTCCAAGGTAGGGAAAGAGAAGCTGGGGGATACTGAGGGGGACATTGTATAAATTCATGAATTATGGTCAGATGCATCGGCTAGAATTTAGTGGCAAATAAAGTGGACACATCCCCTTTCCTGGTGGCACTGGGGATGGTAACCCGTCCATCCATAATAGAAGTTACGCTAAGTATAACAGCAAAAAGGTAAAAAGCACAGGCCTCAGTAAATGTATCCCTCTCATTTGTTAACTGAAATATAGGTTGAGGAGCCCCTTAATCAAAACCAAACTTCCTGGTGCATCGATCGGAGTTGTAAGGTTTATAAGTACATCCCCACTTGGTGAATGAAATAAGGAACCTAGGGGTGAATAGAAGCACCACGGCTTGCGAAGGATCTTGTACAATCGGAACGAAAAAGATCGTTCTAGCTACAAAAGAGAAAAAATTCCAAGTGTGGGCAAAGGATGATTCCCTATATGGCCTCATGAAGAAGGAGTCCAAACGCTCTAAAATGCCCATTTTCTTCTTTCGACTTTGTTTATTGTGAAAGCACAAGAGGTAAGGGGGCTTGATTCCTTGGCTACGGGGATAAGGAATAGATTTGGTGGCAATAGCAGGAAACGGGTGTAAAGGAAACCCATTAAAATAATGGTGTTGGCGAAATTAGCTAGGTTATAATGGCCAAGGGACCGTTCCATATCAAGATGGCTCTGATCCAACCAAGTGTAGAGGGACCCCATAGCAATAGCGTCCAGAGGAAGGTTGAAACCTCTAGACAAATGAATGGATATGTTTATGAGGTCCCTCCTAGGCTGGTCGTTGGGCTTTCCAGTCAAGAAGAAACGGGAGAGAAAAATAAGGATGTAGGCTGGTAATTCTAGGGATGTACCTTTACCCTTGCCCATGATAAAAGTAACATCCTTCGCAGTAGGAGCTTCGAAGAAATAACCGATTAGGGGAGTACATGTGGCTTTATTGACCCAGTGCAGCGTCGACATATTCGATCTAACACTGCTCGATCAACATCTTCCTCGACATCCAAGGTTGTTGTCACACGTAAACCCCCAATTTTAAATTTTCTTTTAAAATTATATATTATTTTCCTTTAAGATGCGGAATTGGATGGTTCAACTAAAACAACCTACAAATTAAATCTCAAAAATTAAATCTTCACAAATTAAAATTAAACTATTTTTTTTTAATTTTCTCAAAATTAAAATTACACTTCAAAAACAAATTTGTGATTTTATAATTTTAGCCAAAAAAATTATTTAAACACAAGTTCTAAAAACCTAACCAAATTAATTCATTTTAGCAAATTAGGCAAAATAATTTTTTATCAAATTAAATTAATGACTTGAATGAAGTTACTCTAAATTTCACCCAAACTTAAATTAAGCACCAAATTAAATATATGTAGCAGTTTAAACCAATTTTATCTTTTTACCTAAGAATGCATCTAATGATTTTGCAAAAGATAAAATAAACAAACCACTACGCTGCGATGTATGAGGAAAGCCCAAAACGGAAAAAATCTGAGACGACCCCAAGCCTTAAGCCTACTAAGTACGAAATTTTTACAACTACAAGATAGATGACTTACACAACTCGACTCGACTCCTTTCAATCCCCTGACGCATCTTCTTGTATCAACCTCTGCTTAGTCAAAAATTTTGGACTCCACCGTAACCTTGGACTCCTCCAATGAAGCTTTTGGAACCTGTTAACCACACACGATGCCTTTCACAGTATGAGAATGCCGCAACAAACTTATCTCCTTATTGGGGGTAGAGAATGAACCCAAACAACTCTTCGACGGGTAGAGTAGAACCCGGTGCCAAACAACTCCAAGCAAAATATATGTATGTAGAGATACTTGGACTAAACAAATGAAACTATGGGTGTAACAACATGTGTTTTGTAGGATTTTACTTTGAATTTTAACAAATGAAAACATGGACTTTTGGTTGGAAGACTTATCTCTCAAAAGCTCTCAAAGTGTGTTCAAAATTCTTGGAAAAATTCTGTCTCGAAATGGGTTAAAATCTATTAAGAGTAGTGGGGATAAAGTAGGGGGAACATGGAGAAAATTGCCTAAACTGTTCCTGCTAGAAATCTTGTTCGAACGACATTTCAGGGTCGTTCGAACGATATTTTTGAGCCAAAATAGTTAAAATTCTCGTTGGAAGAGTTCGTTTGAACAAGACTTCTAATGACAGACCAGTGTTGAATAGGGAAAACTCGTTGGCAAACTCGTTCGAACGACATTCTCGTTCGAACAAAAATTTCAAATGAAATGTCAGAATAGCATTTTTCATTTTAAGCCCAAACAATTTCTAAAATTTATTTTAAATAAAAATTATTCCAAGTCTCCTACATATATATATAATGTGCATTCATACCTTTTGGAGACTTGGAATATGAACCGTTGAGGATGCAAAACTAGGCACTATGTAAACCCGATACTTTGATATCTTCACTTGAAATAGTGGTCGCTACGTCTTCAACTTAAACTTCAAACATCATAGGCTTGGAGGATACTCATGAATACTATCCTATGACTCAAATTTTTTTGTCCGAAATTGTGCCAACACTACATAAGACTCAATTGGAAATTTATGTCCTTAGAAATCTCCCCCTTTGTCTATTTCGGGACAAAAAACAAACAAAAATTCTAAAGGACCGTCAAGCTCAACTAGAGTAAAAAACATCTATCGAAAATAAAAAATACAAGCTTGACTCAAAATGCAAGGATGGTTTTCTTTGCCGGTATAAAGATGCCACTAAAGATGCATTAAACGCATAGGGAATATCAAAATATTAAATGCAATTAAAATAATCACTCCCCCTAAATTAATTCTCCCCTTTATCAAATAAATGACCTACTTAGAAAGATGTCCCCCCCCCCCCCCAAGTTAAATCCCCCCTATTATTCTCCCCCTTTTTGTTCAGGAATAGACAAAGGTGATAGAATTAATTAAATACTCATTTCTCCCCCAATTGAACGAAGTACCATTTCTCCACCTAAAAGCTACATAAGGGATATAAATATGGGAAAGAAAGTAAAACAAGCATGAAGTGATATATCATTAAATCCTAAGGGCAACAAAAATTTGAACAAATCCGTACAAATATTAAAGGATACGAACTATGATGCAACAAACAAAATGATATGAATTTGAAAAATAAGGAACTAAGATATCAAACCAAATTTTTGCAACAAGTTAGATACCAATTCTGAATTAAAGCATATGTGGACTAGCTAGAATGACAAAGACTCAAAACAAACAAAATATCATATATATGTATACACAATAGATATAAAATATGCACAAGCACGCATATATAGATATAAACACACAAATGACACAACATTAAAATAACATAGTCTATCTATACTCTTAATGCATAAATGCATCATATGGAAACAAAAGTGAAGGGGTGTGAACTAGATACCAAAGAAATAAAACCCAATAACTTAAACATGTTCATGGAGTTCTCATTTGATTGCAAAACTTTATCAACTAAAATTTAGCCTTATGTGACAGGATAACGTGAACTCATGGACAAACAAACACAATGCTTACAAGCCTAGCATGTTGATGATTTTACAACCAATAAAGTCATGACAATGAAAGCGCAACTAGGGTAAACGAACATTGTGCAAACCGTTGGTATACCATCCAAACTCCCTCAAAATAAGCATATTATATTTGAACGACTATATCAAACTAAACAAATATAGGCCTTGGCTAAATATTTTCTTTTAATACCATATTCTTTTAGGCCTTTGGACAACGTATTTCTTTTAGTTCCATAGCAAACGGTGGCTTACTCGCAAAGGATAATATTTCCTTTCGGAGCCTTCCCCGTGCACATATATATATGTATCATTTTTCTCACACAAAACTCACGTGCAATGGATTTTAACATGCACTAGTCCTCCTAGGTCACAAGATATGTAGATGAATAGATTGGTAGGAGAACACCTCACAAAGCTCAAATATACAAGTGAAGTTAAAATTTCAAAAGAGTTCGTGCATGTGTGTGAAAAGGTATATAAAAGCGAATCCTTTAAGCAAGTCAAACTTAAACTACTCCATGTGACCATGACAAAGAACATTTTGAGGATTGAAAATTTTAACCAAAAGTTATAGCCACATGGAAGCGGAAAGAAGGAATCAACACAACCATATGCCACAAAAGGTGTGCCAAATTGAGATACACACACAAAAAAATCTTTTTGAGTTTTTGAAATTTTTTAACCAAACATACAAAAAAAAAAAATTACTCAAAAGACCAAAAAAAAATAATTTGTATTTTTCATTAATGCAAACAAAAATGAAAAGAATATAATACAAACGATAAACAAGAATCATAATTCTAACATGTGATTGAATATGGATCATAGTCTAGAAAAATTATTAAACATGCGTACAACTAATAAACATATATGATATAAAACACAAAAAAAACTTGAGTAGCAAACAACTAACACATTCAATCTTTAGATTTAGCAATGGAGATAACATGTGAAAGTAAGTGAGAATAAAAAATCCTGTTTTGTAAAGCTACCAAGTCGGATCTCCTAACCCAAACCAATGAAGAGTGACAATCTCGACATATAGGAATCTTGGCTACCTCGGTTGCCTTACTTTTTGATTTCCTAAAAATACTTTTAAGATCAAAACAAAACTTCCTAAGATGACCTTTTCGACCACAATGTGAGCAAGTAAAGACACATCAAAAAGTAGTACCTAAGGATTGACCTCTAGAATTGTTCCTAGGGGATTCTCTCAAAATATTGGTTTTGGCTTTATTAGTAGGATCGTTACAAGAATCGAAGCGTAAACCATAAGTGTAATTTTTTACTTGGACAATTCCTAATATTTTATCTAATTTAGCGGACCTACATTCCAAATAAAATTTGACCTCACTAGAGTCTCTCAATTTTTCTTCCAATTATAAAATTCTAGACTCTAGAAAAACATTACTCTCTTCAAACATAAGAAGCTCCTTTTTCATTGATTCCATTAACCCCTTAAGGTTATCTCTCTCGCCTTCCATATATTCAAGCTTCTCACGAAGAGCTCTCTCACGCATCTTAAGGTCATCAACCAATGCACTCTCATCAACGACCATGGCACGCTCCCTTAAACTAGCTTCTAACTTCAAACTTGCTCTTTTTAATTTGATGAATTCATCATATAATTATCTAAAAGTAATTAGAAGTTCACTCTCATTAACCTCCTCATCACTTTCACTCTCTCTCTCTTCTCCACTCTCATTACCGTCATCTTTTTGAGCTTCACAAACAAAGGCCTTGGAGGTGTCATGTTTTAAGGTGTTATCGTCGTACAATATCTCAAACTCACTAACATGACTAGCCATGAACGCGATAAAGTTGCATTCAATGGGGGAATCTGGTCCCTCTTCCTTATCACTATCACTAAGGGTGGCATTGTATGAAATAGGTAACTTACCCTCTCTCCTTAGTTTAGTGGAGCATTCAAAAGCCTTATGGACATACCCTTCACAACCAAAGGACCTATTAGAGTCGTCCCTATTAAGATTTTCATTATAAGATTTAGGGATCTTTTCATATTTGTCATGCTTAGAATTTTCAAATTTCTTAAAATCATTTTTAAACTTATCTTTATTAAATTTAAGAAATTTTTGAAATTTCCTAGCAAACATAGCCATGTCCTCCGAGTCACTATCACTCCCATCAACCGCAACTTATTTTTTCTCCTTTCGGGATTTCAAAGAATTTCCCTTATCTATTTTCTTTTCATTTTTAGAGGGAAACAAATCTAGCTCATAGGTTTGCAAATCACCTACTAATTCCTCAAGTTTGGTAGAGTGCAAGGTGGGTAAAAAATTTAAAACTGTCACTTTAGGGATAAATGAGGGACCTTAAATTTTTCTTTAATACTCGATCGTCGGGTATTTTTTCTCCCAAACTAAATGATGAATTAACTATATCAGAAAGTCTAGCATAAAATTCATCAAAGGTTTCATTATCAAGCATTTTGATGCTTTCAAATTGAGTGGTGAGGTTTTGGAGTTTTGAAGCCTCAATGACACTAGTTCCCTCGTGAGTGAGTTATAAAATATCCGAAGCTTCTTTAGCGATATCACAAGTTATGATACGACGAAATTCATCCGGTGTGAACGCACTAAACAAAGCATTTAATCCTCGAGAATTAAAATTTGCAAGTTTAAATTCATTCTCACTCTATCTATCTACGGGTTTGGAGACATGCTCATTATCTATTAAACATGTGGGTGGGGACCACCCGTTAACAACTGACAACAAAACACTCTCGTCTATGGACTTTAGTGCCGATTTCATACGCACTTTTCAATGCGCTTAATTCGAACCATCGAAAACAGGGAATTTTGAAAATGGTAAAAATTCCATTTTTAAACAAAACTCAATAAAGGACCTTAATGCAATAAATTAGCGCTCTGGCTCTGATACCACTTGTTGTCACACGTAGACCCCCAATTTTAAATTTGCTTTTAAAATTAAACATCAATTTCCTTTAAGATGAGGAGTTGGATGGTTCAACTAAAATAACCTACAAATTAAATCTTCAAAAATTAAAATTAAACTAAACCAAATTTTAATTTTCTCAAAATTAAAATTGCACTTCAAAAACAAATTTGTGATTTTATACTTTTAGCCCAAAAATTTAATTTAACACAAGTCCTACAAATTTGCCTACCCAAATTAATTCATTTTAGCAAATTAGGCCAAACTAAATTTTTATCAAATTAAATTAATGACTTGAATTAAATTACTCTAAATTTCACCCAAACTTAAATTAAGCACCAAATTAAATATATGTTGCAGTTGAAACCAATTTTATCTTTTTACCTAAGCATGCATCTAATGATTTTGCAAAAGATAAAATAAACAAACCACTACGCCGCGATGTACGAGGAAAGCCCAAAACGAAAAAATCTCGGACGACCCCCAGCCTTAAGCGTACTAAGTACGAAATTTTTACAACTATAAGACAGATGACTTACACAACTCGACTCGACTCCTTTCAATCCCCTGATGCGTCTTCTTGTATCAACCTCTTCTTAGTAAAAAAATTTGGACTCCACCGGAACCTTGGACTCCTCCAATGAAGCTTTTGGAACCCGTTAACCATACACGATGCCTTTCACCGTATGAGAATGCCGCAACAAATTTATCTCCTTCTTGGGGGTAGAGAATGAACCCAAATAACTCTTCGATGGGTAGAGTAGAACCCGGTTCCAAACAACTCCAAGCAAAATATATGTATGTAGAGATACTTGAACTAAACAAATGAAACTATGGGTGTAACAACATGTGTTTTATAGGAATTTATTTTGAATTTTAACAAATGAAAACATGGACTTTTGGTTGGAAGACTTATCTCTCAAAAGCTCTCAAAGTGTGTTAAAAATTCTTGGAAAGATTCTATCTCGAAATGGGTTAAAATCTATTAAGAGTAATGGGGACAAAGTAGTGGGAACATGGAGAAAATTGCCAAAACTATTCCCGCCAGAAATCTCGTTCGAACGACATTTCAGGGTCGTTCGAACGACAATGTTTGAACGATATTTGATGTTTTCCCTAAGAAAATCTTCTAAGGAAGAAGGAGGAGGCTGAAAGTGGTAGAGCACAGTTGCTAGAGGCGGTGAATGAGGCAAAGAAAGAAAGAACAAGAAGATAAACTTGGTAACAATGGCGGTTTGATGTTTTCTCTCTCTAAAGCCTCTAGGAGTTTAAAGAAGACGAAGGCAAGGCAAATGAAAATTGATTAAGTGTTTGAATAATAGTCGTTTGAATTTTTTTAAGTTGACTTTTGAGTTTCTCACCACCACATGTACAAATTAGCCCTTAATCATTTTAAATGGACACGTGGCACGTCAGGGAGTGCCCTGACAGTTGAAAAGACAGTACCACGTCATTAATGAAGTGACGCATGGGGAGTAGGCAGGGTTGCTTTCAAAAAAAGTTATGATTTTGGTGCCAGAATTTTTTGTCAGGCGCATCGGATATACCACAATGAAGAAGCTGTTACCACGGTTCAATAAGCTACGATGCTCCCTCGCCACAAGTCTAAATGGGGTTAGCTTTGACTTAGGCACATCGGGGGATAAATTTTCTATTCGAACAAGATAAAACGGTGATGTAGCACAATCCAAACGAGAAAGTACTTTCAACTTGGGGAAATTTCGTTAGGAGAATTTATGCAGGAGAATTTTGACATTAGAGAAAAGGCTCCACGCAGCACATTATAAAAAGTTCACGATGTCCCCTGGCCACAAACCCGTTCGGAGTTATTTCTGGCTTTAGTACATCGGGGATAATTTTACCTTTTGAACAACACAAAACGAAGAAGAATATAGGCATGATGAGAGTTGGAAGTATTTTATAGTGCAATAAGTTAGTTTATGAGAATTTCATAAGTCTAAATACTATGAATTCAGGAGGGAGATTTCATACCACTAGGGGCAGTCCTAACGTAAATACCAACTTATTACAACTACACTGCATGGTGACACAGAAGAGTGAAGACAGAGGATAGTTTAACTTTTGAACAGTCAGATCAAATAATTAATAACTTCCTCAGATATTTCAAAGAATTCCAATAGCCAGTGAAGAAGACGGAACGACTGAGGTGCAACGACAGAAAAAGTCGCGATGTCCCCTCTCCATTCGCTGACAACTTGTAGTGCTTTAGTTTAGGTACATAGGGGATAATTTTATTTTTTTCTGGTAGAGACAACGGTAGAAGTTGTAATGAGACAAAGATGCCAGAATTTTTTCACAAGTTGGGGGTTCATTGGATTGAGAAGTTTTTTATGCAGACATTTCTTATTACCACAACAAATCTCTAACGAAGGGGCAAATGTTAGGGGCTTGAATATAATCTCGAGATTGGAGATAATACCCCCATCTAAGACAATAGACTCAGGGGAATAAGGCATCTCGGCAGCTCAAGCAAACTAGCTCAGCGAGCCAGCCCAAGCGAGGTAGCTAAGCGTGGCAGCCCAGGGAGATCTTCCAGCGAAGTAACTGGTCGAGAGGGATCACTCTTTAGATTTGTTGTCTTATTTAGTCATATTGTGTCTTTTTATATTGGTTACAGCTATAACGATTGTAATGATGTAACGATTATAGCGCTATTCAGTGTGAGGTCAAACGATAATCGCGAGAGACCAGGCCTGGCAGGGCCTGAGAGAGCTTTCATGCTCTATCGGGAGATCTCACCGTGGGAACTTCAAAGAGATTTGATTTGGAGGATTGAGAAATGAGGCAGCATTGGCGCTTGTCCTGACCATTTTAGATACACCTGGTAAAACATCGAAAGACCTTTGATCGTGGAATCTTGGGCGGAACATCCTTGAGTTCCATCGTGTGCTGAGTTGTGAACCAAATAACCATCTACTTAATATCACATCTACTTTAGGTGATGTCACTATCCAGCTAAGTAATACCAAATCTACACTTGAGTAAATCACCGTGGTATTTGGGGCTCTAAGGAAGTTGGTGAGCCACCTCTGTGATGACAGCCCCCTGACGCACACTGGTTAGGCAAAAGGCGTGTCTTGGCATTAAAGTTTATTACGTGGAGCTGAATAGTCCATTAGGCATTTAATGTTTGTGACATAAAGTATGAGGGATGTTTTTCACAGCTGTGAAAGACTAAGGCACCTCGGGAGTGGTGTGGGGGGCTATTTATGGGCCTCAACCACTTCTTAGGGGGGATGTTCTTTCAGAGTCATTCTCTAGAGAGATTATCATCGAAGAGAAATAAGTTATTTCAATCTAGAGCTCTTACTCACCCACCATTATCATTTATTGTGAGGCTTTTAAGAGCTAATCAGGGATCTTTAAGAGGTTATTGGTGTGTTTGGCTGCTTGCCAAGGTGTATCTTGAGTGATTACTCCTCTCTTCCATTGACTGAGTTAGTTCTGAGTTCCCTCTATTATCGTTTGAGTTATACATGAGTGCATTATGAGTCCAATCTGAGTGTTGATCAAATATAATCTTGTACGTTTACTTGTGTTCATTAAAGAGTTTCTGGGTTATCATTTATCACCATACCTATAGGGGTTATACCTCAACTAGTACTATCATACTCCCAGGGTGTAAGGGGACTACCCTCTTACACCCTTACTTCTCGCACATTAAAGTTGAGCTAACTGCGTGGTCGGACACCGCCAGATATAGGTAGACTGCATATCTCGAATTTGGGATCGCGAGTAGAGGTGGTTGGATTAAATAGGTCTTGAATTCATCAAGTGACTTTGAACACTCTTCATTATAGGTGTGGCCCTTCTCTGTCTTCAATTTTTGAAAGAATCATTGGCCTTTTTCTGATGATTTATAGATAAAGAGGTTGAGCGATGCTAACATTCAGGTTAACTTCTAGATATCGCGAATCATTTTTAGTGGCTGAATATTATTGATCAAATCATTGTGGTCGGGGTTTGACTCGATTCCCCTTTGAATGATCAGGTATCCCAGGAATTTCCTAGACTAAACTCTGAAATAGGACTTGGCTGCATAGAGCTTCGTTCTGTAAAACCTGAGGACCTCGAACGTCTTTGCCAGGTTCTGTAAATGGTGATCTTTAATCTTGCTTTTTATGAGTATATCATCTATATGGTGTCACCTAGCTGGTGTTCGAGCATATTGAGGACTAACTGTTGGTAAGTTGCTCCTGCATTTTTTAGTCCAAATGGTATGACTTTATAACAGTAAAAGATAAGAGTTGTAATGAATGAGGTCTTCTCCTGGTTGAGGACAAACATAGGAATTTGATGGTACCCTGAGTATTCATCTAGAAAACTCATCCATTTGTGATTGGCTGTGGCGTCGACTACTTGGTCAATCGTTGGTAAAGTAAAGATATCTTTAGGAAACGATTTGTTGAGGTCGGTGAAGTATACAAAAAACCCCCACATTCCATTACTGATCTTTATGACCACTGGGTTGGAGACTCACTTAGGGAATTGAACTTATTTAATGGACCTTGGCTCCAAAAGTTTCCTTACTTTTTCTTCGACAACCTTCACCTTCTCAAGAGCTATTCGGCGAGACTTTTTTATGATCGGAGGGAATATCAGGTCCATGTAAAGTCGACGGTACATGACTTCGGGATTGATCCCGAGCTTATCGTAAGGATGCCAAGAAAACACGTCTTGATTCTCTTTGAGGAAAGAGATAAATTCTTCCTTTTCTTGATCGGTAAGTGATCTGTCGATTACAAACTCCTTTTCTAGGCGTGATTCATTGAACATCACCTCTAGTAAGGGTTCCATGACTCTATCTACGGGATCCACCCTAGTTTCTTCCGCCCTCGTTCCGCCACACTTTAATTGATATTCTAACCGAGTAGCCCCATCCTTGGTCAGCTCTTTCGCGATAACTTTTATTTTTTTCTTCTCTTGGTTAAGCCTGATAGCAACGATAAAAAATTATCGATCAATGAATTGGTTTCCCATATCTCCATTATCCCTCAGTTGGTGATGCATTTGAGCTTCTGGTGATAGGTGGATATGAAAGCGTTCATTGCTTGTAGGGCAAATAAATATCGACAACTAAAATTTCGTTCAAATTAAAGATAATCCCAATTCAAAATGGCAGAACCACCTTCCCTAGTGACATAGTCATTTTTCCAGCTAAGCCAACCAAAGGGATGGTCGATGCTTTTAAATTTTACATATTGAGATTGAGCTTGTTAAATAATTTCAGTAATATAACCTTTGAGGAGATTTCTTGGTCGACCAGTAGCTTGTCCACATCCCAGTTAGCAATTTTGATGGTAACTACTAGTGCATCATGAAGTGGAGTTCAGATTCTGACAAGGTCCTCTTCGATAAAGACTATATGTTTGTTATAGTTAATATATTTTGAGCATCGATGCTTGCCCGCTGAAATTTTGGCAGGGTCAATCTGGAAATCCTTCATCACCATAATTGCTTTCTTTAATTTCATCAGGACAATATTGACTTGGAACTGTTTTGGACTTGACGCTCCGTGTATGACAACAAACTCGTGTTTTATTTCATCTCCGTCTAAGACATTATCATGCTTCTGGTCATTATCATCGGTGGGCTTAGTGTCCTTATTCTCCACATAGTTATTAAGGTGGACGTCCTAAGTTAAATCTTCTACATGGGATTTGGGAGCTGTTACAACCCACGTAATTTCGGCGTTGGCCGCCACCAAAACTACTTCGGGTGTCACTAATTAAACTATCATTCTTAGCATGTGACAGTTATGAGACATATAAAATTCATCCCACAAGATAATAATTAAATTGATCCCAATAAATAATACCCATTCGAGCAATAAATAAATCCATCACCATGCTAATCTCCAAAAATAAATCCACCCTCCAATAATGATAAAATCGAATAAAATGACCCAACTACAAATATCTGAATAAATCGTAAACAACCGTGGAATCGATTGGCCCACCAAATCCATAATAAGAGCCTCATAATAAAATACGACGGAAAGGAAATAAATTCAACTACTAAAGCATCTAAAATTAATCACTCCAGTTGCACCTCCAAGATGTATCTCCAAACACTCATATGCAGTTACTCCAGCACTAATACCTGAAAAATATTTGTCAACACACATAGTTACTGCCCCGAGCATGAATACACACTACTCCTCTTAATTAGGGTCCGTGAACCCAGACAGTAGCATTATACATGATAAATATCACAATATAATATTTTTAATTTAAATGAGATTATTAATAATGATGCGAGTAAATAAATGACATATGCTAAAATGTGCAACTATGATACCCCAAAGTCTATGTACAATTATTTAACTTATCGAAAGCAATCCATATAATTTAATTCAATTCATCCGAACAGTTATTTTCATCATTAATATCAGTTGCGGGACTCCCGCCTAAAGTTTTACTCCATTTTATTAGTGGGACTCCCACTTCAAGCTTTATCTCGTATTATTTGTTTGGTTGCGGGACTCCCGCTTTTCTACACCACACCTATTCCCCTAAATATGGCCAGTCAACCCGTTATACTATCAGCTCTGCACACACTCGTGAGGTTCCACGCATAACACGTCACTATAGCCCTTCAACTCGTTTAACTGTCAGACCACACATACTCGTGACGCCAACACACACACACGACGATATAGCCAGTCGACCCGTTTAACTTTCAACCCTGTATATACTCTCGCCACAAATATATTTTAATACCCATTTTATTATCTTAGGTATTAATGTTCAATTTCTCATCTTTCTCATTATTATAAAATTATTCACCCCACGTTTATTATCAGAGTGAGATCCTTAAAACACCCTTACTCCCATACCTAAAGGTCTCCAAAACACAATTACGTCCTACCCTATGATATATGATGAATTTCTATCAATAATCTCTCCCTAGTCTTAATCTTAGGCTAGCGAATCGACGGCACGACATAGAAATCAGCCCCACCACGAAATATCCCATCCGTAAAAATCTACACTAACTAGTCCCATACCTAGAAAGTACAAATTGCAACTAAGGCCTACCCACTAGTCCCATACCTAGAAATCATCCTAAAATATAGGTGAGAGCATACTACCAAAGATCCCATCTTCCATGGGATGGAAAATATGAATAATGATTATTTACACAATCCAACAACATATGTGAACAATATTGTAATTTACTCATAATGGCACAATTTAATTTAATTTAATTTAATTTAATTAATAACACCGTCGCGATTCTCAACACAATTATTTTCATGTAATAATTTTAGACTAATCAACATCCAAGTTTATAAAACACAAAAAAATCGTCCACTTTTATTAACTACATAATTTTTATGAGTTTGTACGCGCCCCATTTTCATTTAAATAAACTCTATCAAATTTTACATGCGAACCTACACCTATAATAACCAAAACTCAATACTCTATCCAACGCACCCAAGGATTTTCAATCTTATTTCGTATTAAAAAAAACTCATGAAAATAGTACCAAATTAGTTCTCACTTTTTCTAATTAAAGTTGTTAACTTATTTTGAAAGAAACATGTAATTAATTGTTTAGGCGACAATTAAGACGCATAATACTAAAGGAAAAGAATAGAGTATCCATGCTTGATAAAAAGTTGAATAAGAAATATGATTAAACGGTTGTAATCCTCTCAAAAAATTAACAAAGTATGGTTCTTGTACGATTGAGAAAACACCATTTGAGTCTTCAAATCTTGAGTTAAAACTATGGGGCTAATGTTTGTAGGAGGAAGATGGTCAAAATAAAATAGGTTTTATGCTTTTAGAGTTTGTAAAATTGTTGTTTAAAAGTCCTAATCCTATATTATTTATATATATATAACTTTAGAGGAATTTAAGTGGCATTAGAATCCTATTAAAACTAAAACAGTTCGCCCGTTAGTCACGGTCCAGAATCGTGTTAAACTTTTTTTCTTGGAGAGTTTTATGTTATAAGGACTCTTCTAAATGGGCCAAGACTTATATATACTCATATTAGGAGTCTTTTAAGCTAGATTTTTTAATTTTAAATTAATTTAATTAATTACCAGATAAAATTACGGGCTGTTACAAGAGCCTTATAATTCCTTATTTTATGCCTACGCTATTTACGATAAACATACTCTCATTGTGTCGGTGGACTCATGTGCCTAGAGTGCTTTTGATCACGTCACGAACTCCTCACTTGCCTGCGAATTTTCCTCTCTTTAGGGCTACGCATCCGAGTGTGACGCTTGCGATTGTCTCCCATCTTTATCCATTCTGTAAAGGCGATATTGCAACCATGCATTCTCCTCCTCTTGGAAGCGCATGACTTCCTCTTGCTGACAAAGTCATCGTTCATAAGCATCGACAAGCCGCGAGATCTGGGATGTTTGTTTCTTTTCTCAGAATGTTCCTCATGCGGGTCATAATGTGACTTTGGAGCATTGGGAGTCCTATTGGGGTGGACCTCATACTTGAACCTATGCGTTGGGGGGTTATTTTGTTTATTTCCATTGAACGACAGAGGTGAACTGTGAGGGTGAGAGATAGCTATTCACTAGATCCAATTGGCTAGGAAAAGGAAATTTGTTTCCACAGACGACAACAATTTTAGATAGTAAAATCCTATTAATATTAATCCCAATTGAATAGAGCCGAACTGTAAATAAAAATCACATAACACAACGTGTACGTGATTCGATAATGTTCCCACATCCACGGGGAATTTCTCCATCTTCTTATTTATCAGTTCACAATAATAAGAATTACATTCCCCTTTTTCGAGGGGTAAGGGTTACATTTATAGGGAGCGGAAAGAGGATGAACTTTACAGGACTCTAGGACTTGTAGATACAGTTGCGGTGTGATAAAACATATCATATCCTGAGATACTCACTAATGACACTCCCCTTTATTCTTATCTTCGAGCCGTGATACTTTATCTGAGCTTTTGGGTAGGTTTCAATCAATCCATTTTGTCTGGATTGTTCAAATAATTTGCCCACACAAGTGTTTAACCTAAAACAAACCTTGATGGGGGATGAATAGTTTTGATTGCATATCATTACTAATTTTTGAAATTCAAATTTTTTTCTTGCAAACTCGAATCACCTAACACGTGTTTCAACTAAGTGATATGAGAAATGTCTTGAATTATACACACAACAAGTTTAATTATGTAGAACGGAGAATAACTAAAGATCATAACCTAAGTCAAATTTTAAGCCATTATACTAGATCAAACTGTGATCTAACTGGTGTTTGTAATCCGAAGTGTGGAGTTGAGTAGAAAACAATCATAAGCATTTGTAAGACAAATTTTATGAGTAAAAGCTTCCACCAAGGGGTAAAAAAACTCGACGGAATCTAATTTCTAATTCTACTTGAAAAGATGTTTTACACAAGGTAAGAATATACATCTCACACAAGCTCTCTCATGTAGTTACCTATGAATCTTGCGACTTTCCCCCATAAATGATAAAAATCCATACTAAGCTCCACGATGCGAATGAGGAACTTCAATCTCCTTCTTGGAATCAATACCACACTTCAGCTTCTCTAATGAATCAAAGATCCTACTTTTTTTTTATCTATTATATGTCATTATTGCAATTCAAAAGTAGATGGTTGAATTGTAATAAGATAATGATCATTTTATCAAAATCACTCTCAGTTTACAAAACACTAAGTTCAAGACATAAATCTAAGTTTGAATTTTTTTTTGAGGAACAAGTAAATTTTGCATAAAAGAGAAGAAAAAATATCTCTCAACTATGAAAATATGCTCAGAGAGTTTTTTCAATAATGTAATGTTTAGATTATATGAAATGGGAAGGAAAATGGCCTATTTTTAGAAAATTTTCAAATTCTACTCCGACGTGCGCACGGTTGACTTTTGACATCCACATGTGCTGACATCGAGGCAACGTCGTGCGCACGGGGCCAAATGATGGTCATTTTCACGAAGTTATGCGCACATATCCAATTAAGTACCGTGCGAACGGTTAAAGGCATTAAGTGATCAAAACAGCCTTTAAGTGCACCAAAACAAGATGTTCAAGTCCCAAAAATATTTTCACAAACCTCTCAGTCATTTTAACACTTCTTTATCAAAATTTTAGGAGCAACTCACACATTTTAAAACATCGCGCACGTGAGTGTTAGCCATATATAATTCACAATAATTACAAAAAGAATGTAGTCTTCAATCTAAGTGTATGTAACAATGAAAGTCTTTTGTTGAGAAGCTTGCATGATCTTCAATTTCAAAGGTCCATCTAAGACAATGAACGCACCTCCATCAATCCTACCAAATCTATGTGACTTGAATAACTCAAACGACTCAAATATTCTTACACGAGAATAAGCCAAATAATATATATGATACAAAATTACATTTTCAATCTCCCCCTTTAATTATTATGTGGCAAAACCATGTGACTTGAATATCTCAAACGACTCAAATATTCTTACACGAGAATAGGCCAAATAATATATATGATACAAAATTACATTTTTAATCTCCCCCTTTAACTATTATGTGGCAAAACCCTTAAAATCCAAAACAAACTTTATTAACCCTAAGAAATTTCACACCTCATTAGCCATATAATGAGAGTAGCAGAGACTACTGCACAAACCATCCAATAGACCAACGACACATCGATAGTCGAGTCTGATCAATGGGCTGGAGTCGGAATCAACATATTTATGCTTGAAATCACTCGAAACAACAAAAAAAACCACGTAGGTAATAATATGCACAAAGAGAAACCCCCCTGCTTAGGAATCTTATAAGAATATCAATGTGATATAGATTAAGTAAACCATCTGAACATGAAATAAAACATATGATATATAAAATATAATCATCTAATATCAATGAAAACACAACGTAATAAAACTCACCCTACATAGCATATCCCCAAAACAATTAATAACTCTCCCTATGGGTCAACTCCCCCTATAATAGACAATCTTACTCCCCCTTTTGGACGCAATGGACAAAAAAAGGAAATAATTTTGTCTTCCCCTTTTTGGCACTAAAGAGTCCAAAAAGAAGAAACCATAATAGATAACAAGTATATCATAACAACAAGAAAAATTATAATGATAAAGAGAAACTAGCAAAGTAAAACATAGTAAAGCATGCGAACTATCAAAGATATATCACGGGAACATAAAATGAGCAAATACATATGTATCAAAATATGAATCTAAAAAATAAATATTAGAAGATGAGTGATATCTATTACTAAGCAAAAATATTGATGCGTGATATACAAGGAATATAACTAGTAAGATGAGATCATAGAACAATCATGGATATAACAGGAATCTAATAATATAAGCACAAATGATATGAATAAAATCAAAGATAATCTTTAAACAAAATATCCATTTAACAAAAAAAATTATTCAAGTGCCAATAAGAAAGGCACAAATATCCAAATACAGACTATGATTATCTAAGTACCATAGGCGGTACTATCAAATAAGTATCATGAAACTAGAGAAAAAAATGGAATCTCTATTCATCATCATAAATGTACTCAACATCATCAACATTTGTGTCCTCATAATCATTGTCATCATCTTCGCCAGCCTCATCATCATCAACATTCATGGGTGGAACACGTGGAGGAGGAGGAGTAGCAACCGGCAGTGGAACAGTAGCAAAAAATTAGGCACAAGATTAGATCGTCTCAAATACTCCGTAATAAACGCAACATCGGTGCGTAAGTTGTCCTGATCTTGATTAATAGTCTCAAATTGTTGTCGAAAACCCTATTAGGAGCCGATATACGCGGAATAAAATTTTAAGCCATGGATCTTTAATTAATCAAACACTATAAAGAGGTAAAACAAAAAAACTAGGTATAAATAACACACCCTGGGTCTGGAATACAATACCTTTGCGGATTTGGTCGCAATCTGATATAGAGAATGGAATTTGTTAAAAATGAAGGCCTACCTTGTTTTATATCTTCAAGATCTTGCTTGACAATATGAAAATATTTAATCTTCTAGTGTATGATCCTTCCCAAATCTAGGTAGGTGTGTCATCACCTTTTAATATGAAAACTCCTCCTTATGAGTGAGATATGGTGGTCCTCTCTCTAGGTTTCTTCACAAAAACATGAATAGTTTTTTCTCTCACCCTTCTCAAACCCTAATGCTGATGAATAACGATAAAAAAAAATTCCACACCTTTATATAAGTACAAAAGGTGGCCTTTGGCTAAATTGGATTTCTTGAGCGTCTAGACCTAACTACTTGGGTATATGGACTACACTGAGAACCCAAGATAAATAATTAAATTGTCTTCCAAATAAATACTCAAAAATACCAAATTATAATTATCGTAATTTTATTTACTTTCTTTATTTATTCATAATTAATTCCACTAATAATTATTATTATATTCTAACTTAATTACCTCAATAATTACTCGGATATAAAGAGGTCGAATTTACAAAGTTTAGTATGGTACATAATATGATTCCCCGCGTTAAAATTTCGATACCCATTTAGTCCAATCAATTTACTATTAATCGACTTTAACCGATATCTAATCAAATTTCTTAATTCTGAGACTTAACTTATTTTGCCACTCCATCGAATTATAAATATTCCACTAATCAGTTTTGTAAGAGTATTCACACACTCATTTATGCTCTCGTAGGTAGTTGTCTTATTTTGAATTTTCAAAACACATCGGGTTCTTGATTTACCTCTCCGAAAATCTTCATCAACGTTCAATGTTGGAGAATTCCCACACCTAAGTCACGTGTTTTTATAAATCATTTTCAAAACTTCCTAGTAATGTAAGGACACAAATTTATAATTGAGTCTTAATATAGTGTTGGCTCAATTCCGGACAAAAACATTTATGTCATAGGATTGTATTGAGTGAGTATCCTCCAAGCCTATTACATGCAAGAGTTGAAGACGTAGCGGCTAAGACTTATAAAGCTTCATCATTTATCGAGTTTCAAGTGCCATGTTTCTACATCATCAACATCATATTCCATAGTATCCAAAAGGTATGAATGCATTTCTATATATGTATAGGGAGACTTGGAATAATTTTATAAAGGGCGTTATTTTATTTTAAACTAAGGTTTATTTTCAGAAGGTTTCTTTAAAACTTTAAAATAAAGTTTCTGGGCTAAAATCGATTTTTAAACTTTGTGGTTTTTCGTTCGAAATTGTCGTTCGAACGAGTTTTTCGTTCGAACGAGAATTTTGTTCGAACTAGGTTTGCCAACGACTTGCCACTGGAACTTCGTTAGATAGTTTGTTCGAACAAAAATGTCATTCGAACGAGATTTCGTCGGGAACAGTTTTTGGGAGTTTTTTTGGCACTTTCCCACTACTTTGTCCCACTTCTCTTTCATAGAATTTAATGACTTCGGGACTAGAATTTTTTGAAGAACGTTTTCTATCTCCTAGAGAGTTTTTGAGAGCCTAATCCTTTCATAAAAAGTTCCCTTGGTGTTTGTTATTCAAATTGATTAATTCAAAGAACAAACTAAGTTTACACCCAATTGTTTATTTTAATCCAAGTTTCTATCTCTATATATATACATCTTGCTTGGAGAGTTTGTTCGGCACCAGATTCATCTCTACCGTAAAAGAGAGTTTGGGTGTTGCTTCTACATCCCATAAAATAAGAAGCTTGTTTGCTATGACATACCCACTTGGAGAAAGGCTCCTTGTTCGAGTGGCGGTGACCAGAAAAAGTCCGATCGGTGAATTCCGAGACCGCGGTGGAGCTTCGTGGTTATTCTCTAGGCAGAGTTAGTTACAAGAATATGCGTCAGGGCTTGAAGGAGTTGAGTCGAGTGTTGTAAGTCATCTTGCTTGTAATTGTAAATTCCATGCTTAGGGGATTTGAGGCTAGGGCCATCCGAGGTTTTTTCCCGTTGTGGGTTTTTTCTCGTACATCGCGGCGTAGTGGTTAATTGTTTATTTTTATCTTTCGCAAAATCACCTAGTACGCATGCTTAGGTCAAAAGATAAAATTGGTTTAAATCACTACTCATCTTTAATTTGGTGCTAACTAATGTTTTGGGTAAATGTTAATTTAATTCAAGTCATCATTTAATTTGTTAAAATTGGTTTGGCCTAACTTGGTAATATTGCAAATATGGTTTAGGCAAATTTCTAGGACTTGTATTAATTTGTTTTAAGTGAAAAATCTATTTGTTAATTAATTTAATTTCACTTTGAGTTAAGTATAATTTTAATTTGAAAGAAATTAAAATTTGGTGTTTGTGTGTGTTTAAATTGAACCATCTCGCTTCGCTTCCGCATCTAAAAGGAAATTATTCTTTTTTTACAAAATCTAAAATTGGGGGCCTCGTGTTCCAACAAGTGGTATCAGAGCATTGATTGAGAAAAGCTACCATTTTCACATTGGTATCACAGCCGGAGCACTAATTTATCGCGTCAAAGATCCGTTTTTCGGTTTTTATAATTTTTGTGCTCCTTGTATTTTTAGGTGGTTCATTTTTTTTATTCTCTCATTTTTGTTTTGTATCTCTCGATGGGACGTCTTAATGACAATTTGTCCATTTCTAATGATAATGACGGTTTTGCTATTCGAGAGGAATGTAATGGGCTTAATAAGTGTAATGAAAAATTAAGAGAATTAAATTTGAGATTTGCAAAAAGAATTTAATTTCTTGAAAATAAAAACTCTTTTCTAAAGCTAAAGTTGAGTTTTTGCAAACCTCCCTATCTCAAAAAGATATTTTCGTGAAAAGCTCATGGGCATAAATTATAATTTTAATATTTTAGAAATGTCCAAGAAAGAGAGTGATTGTCGAGAAAAGACTCTTAGGGGCAGGTTTGCTCACATTGAGGGGGAGCGTGATAACCTTCTAGGAGTTATAAAAAATTTAAAGAAGGAGTCCTTTAAATTTGAGGAGTCTAATTTATTACTTGAGTCCAAAATTTTAAAAATAAAAAATGATTTACTTGACTCGATTAGTAGTTGTAATGGTTCTAGATCATTTTGTTCAAATACTTCTGTTGCTAAAGCTAAGACCATTATTTGTTTTAGAGGGTCAACTTTATCCAAGGACTTTAGAAAAAAGTCACACCTTAGATAACATTCCTCGTATTTACACATGCTTGCATTGTGGTAGGAAAGGTCATCTTAGGTCATTTTTATTTGATCTTAAAAGAAGCCCTAGGAAGTCTATGTCTAGCATTTCATTAGTTCCCAAATCCCATCATTTTAAATATATATCTATATGGGTTAGGAAATCATTTTTAGACGCGCTAGATATTAGATTTGTTGATTCTCATTTGCTTTCACATGAAACCTCCCTTGCTAAATTTAAATGTTGAATATGTTAGTTTTGTTAGCATACTTTAGCTTTTTGTGCTTTATATTATCTATCATTGCTAGGTGTATGCATGTTTAGTCATTTTCTAGTCATTGCTTTATTTCATATCTCATGCTAGAAATCAAGACTTGTTTGTCTTTTGTATTATATTTCTTTTGATTTGCATTAATTATAAAATACAAAATGATTTTTGTTTATCATTTGTGTTTCACCTTTGAGTTATCTAGGCTTAATGAAGAATACAAATGATTTTTGTTTGTCTTTTGAGTAAATAATTTTAGTTTTGGTTAAAAATTTGAAAAACTCAAAAAGATCTTATTTTGTGTGTATTTTGGTTTTACACACATTTTGTGGCATATGTTTGTGTTTTAATCCTCATTTCGCTTCCATGTGACTAGAACTTTTGGTTAGAATTTTAATCCTTAAAATGTTCTTTATCATGCTTACATGGAGTAGCTTAAGTTTGACTTGTTTAATGGATTCACTTTTATATGCCTTTACACACATGCATGAGCTTTTTGAACCTTAACTTCACATGTTATATTTGAGTTTTGTGAGGTGTTCTCCTACCAATATAGTCATCTACATACTATTCCCTAGGAGGACCAGTGCATGTCAAAATCCGTTGCACGTGAGATTTATGTGATATAAAAATAATATGTATAAATGTGCACGGAAAAGGGCTCCGAAAGGAAAAATATTATCCTTTGTGAGTAAGCCACCGTTTGGATTGGACCTAAATACGTGGTCCAAAGGCCTAAAAGAAAATATGGCATTAAAAGAAAAATAATTTGCCAAGGCCTAATTTGTTTAGTTGATTTATTCATTCAAAAGAATAATATATATGCTTATTGAGGGAGTTGGATGATATATCAACGGTTTGCACAATGTCCGTTTATCTTAGTTGCGCTTTCAATGTCATGAATCTATTGGTTTGTAGAATCATCAACATGCTAGGCTTGTATGTATTGTGTTTGTTTGTTCATTAGTTCATTTTATCCTGTCACATACAGGTTAAATTCTAGTTGATAAAGTTTTGCAATCAAATTTGAACTATGTGAACACGTTTAAGTGATTGGGTTTTAATTCATTGGTATCTTGTTCACACCCCAACACTTCCATTTTCATATGACACATTTATGCTATAAGAGTGTGAAAAACGTATGTTATTTAGTTTTGTGTCATTTTGGTGTTTATATCTATATGTGTGTACTTATGCTTAGTTTGAATCTATTGTGTATACATATATATGATAAGTTGTTTCTTTTTGAGTCTTTGCCATGTTTAGCTAGTTCATATATGCTTTTAATTCTTTTTTTGTATCTATCTTGTTGCGAATTTTGTTTCGATATCACATGCTTAGATTACTACAATTAATTGATATCTTTTGTTATCACGTCATAGTTGATATTCATATCTTTATGTGGATTAGTTGAATTTTAGCTGCGCGCGTGCTTTAATGTTCTCATCACTTTATGCACTATTGCATGTTTATCTTGTTATCCCATTCTATTTATCCCTTGTTTAGCTTAAGGGTGTATATGCTTTAATTGGGGGAGATAAGTCATTTTTAATTCTTTAGCCTTTGTCTATTCCTGAACAAAAGGGGGAGAATGATAGGGGGAGAAATGGTATCTAATCCTATTATTGTCGTATCTAATTTTAGGAGATTTAACTTAGGGGGAGTCGTGACCTTCTTAGGTAGATCATATGATAGGGGGGATAATTCATTAAGGGGGAGTCTTTATTTAAATTGCATTTAATATTTTAATATTCCGTATGCAGTTAATGTGTTGCTTATGTGTGCAGGTATTGTAAAGCGGCATCTATTTAAAGTGGCAAAGCGTTTAATTCTAAAGTGGTATTCGAGTCAAGCATTGTACTCTTTATTTTGGGTGGGATGTTTTTGAGTCTATTGATCTTGACAGCCCTTTAGGATTTTGTTTTGGATTTTTCTCCCGGAATAGCCAAAGGGGGAGATTTGTAAGGACATAAATTTCCAATTGAGTCTTAATGTAGTGTTGGTTCAATTTCGAACAAAAATATTTATGTCATAGGATTGTATTGAGTGAGTATCCTCCAAGCCTATGACATGCAAGAGTTGAAGACGTAGCGGCCAAGACTTATAAAGCTTCATCATTTGTAGAGTTTCAAGTGCCATGTTTCTACGTCATCAACATAATATTCCATAGTCTCCAAAAGGTATGAATGCATTTCTATATATGTATAGGGAGACTTGGAATAATTTTATAAAGGGTGTTATTTTATTTTAATCTAAGGTTTATTTTCAGAAGATTTCTTTAAAACTTTAAAATAAAGTTTCTGGGCTAAAATCGAATTTTTAAGCTTTCTGGTTTTTCGTTCGAAATTGTCGTTCGAATGAGAATTTCGTTCGAACTAGGTTTGCCAACGACTTGTCACTGGAACTTCGTTAGATAGTTCGTTCGAACGAGATTTCGGCGAGAACAATTTTTGGCAATTTTTTTTGGCACTTTCCCACTACTTTGTCCCACTTATCTTTCACAGAATTTAATGACTTCGGGACTAGAATTTTTTGAAGAACTTTTTCTATCTCCTAGAGAGTTTTTGAGAGCCTAATCCTTTCATAAAAAGTTCCCTTGGTGTTTGTTATTCAAATTGATTAATTCAAAGAACAAAACCAAGTTTACACCCAATTGTTTGTTTTAATCCAAGTTTCTGTCTATATATATATATACATCTTGCTTGGAGAGTTTGTTTGGCACCGGATCCATCTCTACCGTAAAAGAGAGTTTGGATTTTGCTTCTACATCCCATAAAAGAAGAAACTTGTTTACTGTGACATACCCACTTGGATAAAGGCTCCTTGTTCGGGTGGCAGTGACCAGAAAAAGTTCGATCGGTGGATTTTGAGACCACGGTGGAGCTCCGTGGTTATTCGCTAGGCCGAGGTAGTTACAAGAAGACGCGTCGAGAATCTTTCTTGTAATTGTAAATTCCTTACTTAGTGGATTTGAGGCAAGGGTCGTCCGAGGTTTTTTTTCCGTTGTGGGTTTTTCCTCTTACATCGCGGCATAGTGGTTAATTGTTCATTTTATCTTTCGCAAAATCACCTAGAATGCATGCTTAGGTGAAAAGATAAAATTGGTTTAAATCACTACTCATCTTTAATTTGGTGCTAACTAATGTTTTGGGTAAATGTTAATTTAATTCAAGTCATCATTTAATTTTTTTAAAATTGGTTTGGCCTAACTTGGTAATATTGTAAATATGGTTTAGGAAAATTTCTAGGACTTTTATTAATTTGGTTTAAGTGAAAAATCCATTTGTTAATTAATTTAATTTCACTTTGAGTTAAGTATAATTTTAATTTGAAAGAAATTAAAATTTGGTGTTTGTGTCTGTTTAAATTGAACCATCTTGCTTCGCTTCCGCATCTAAAAGGAAATTATCCTTTTTGTATAAAATCTAAAATTGGGGGCCTCGTGTTCCAACAAGTGGTATCAGAGCATTGATTCAGAAAACTATCATTTTCAAGTAAAAACTTTTATGTTTGTAAAACTTGTGGCTTTGCTATTTTGATCTTGCTTCTATACAAGATGTTTGGAAAATAAAAAATAAGAAAAATTGAGCGAAACTTATCAATTTCAAAAATGACATTTTTCACTTCAATGATACTTCCCACACTGTTCGCCAAGTTCCTTGAAGGCTCCGTCAAAGATATCTGTAAAAATGCGCGACTTGTTTCACAGCAGGTTCACTTTAGCGATGATCTTCCTCGTTATAGCGAATCCTCTGACGATGGGTAAATATTAGTGAATCTATCATAAAGATCTTTAAGGATCTTCCCGATTTTTGTGCGAAAAGCACCTTTTTGGGAGATGATTGGACTTGTTAGCCCCCAACCACTCTCTCTGTAATGCCCCAACTCAAATTTACGGGTTATCCGTAGTCAACCCGGTCCGATCCAATCGTTAGGTATGAAGTGCAATGAAACACCCTATATAATGTTGTTTAGTTTTATTTTAGTCAACATTACACTTGTTTAGCATGCGATTCCAACTTCAAGTTCAAACTAAGTGAGGGACCCGTGGGAAGCATCCCCCGAGTCCAAGCATACAGAGCTACTAACGTAAAATTAAATAGAAAACATACTTGTATAACGCTCTCAAAATACAAACCCCTATCCAATATACCGTAACATAGATGAGGGTATGAGCCAAGGCCCAGTGGGAATATACGAAATGCATTATAGAAACGAACGGCGAAAAGAAGACTATACACGTTATACATACGTGCACATGCAACTACCTCGTATATGTATATCCTTACTTAATGCATGGAACCATTTTACTTCCGAAAATGTTATTTAGTCCGATTAATTTACCTTAATCTCATAAAGGAGTTCTTCTTTCTTAACTTGACAATTATTCCTTTATTTAACACACACGGTTAAATAATTGAAACCGCTACACTTTATTTAACTGAAACCATTTCTTTACCAAAATTACCCTTTCCATTTACAACGATTCACATTAGTGCTTTTATTGAAAATAACCTCTTTCAACACACCCAAACACCGTGTTAGAGAATAGTTCTTTAACCTTTGAAAACCTTTCACAACACACCCTTTTGTTAAATACGGTTTACACCTGCTTAGGTCCCTTAACTCGCCCATTTACCACTACAAATTCCCTTTCCTTTACTTTATGGACATTAATCAATTTACACATTTCTTGTCCACTTTATCCTTTATCGTAACATTCATCAATTCATTCAAGTTAGGTTGTCTTAATACATTATATCACAAAACTCATTTCTTGACATGTTCCTTATTCATTTATCTTTTTCTCAGAATTTTGTAAAATGAATTGCATATTTTAACGGGCTCTACACGGCCAGTAATGCCACCATATACTCTGGACAGCGATTTTGGGTATTTTACCCCCGGGCTCCGGCCCTCCTTAATTATTCTGGTGTCATCGGAGATCCTTTTACTGCGTTTTAAGATTTCACAAATGTCCACATTATTCTGTCTTCCCCCTTTTACATCATTCCATGTCCTTTATACTTTACCATTTTACCCATTTATTTCCAAACGTGTTATTTTCCTACATTTTACGAGTGTTGTTTAATCAAAATACCTTTAAGTTACTCACACTAACTTCCTAAGTGCTTTCAACACTTTAACACGTTTTTAACATTTGGAGTATCATTCTTCTCATGTTGAAAACCTCTTTATTCCATTATTTCCTGTCCAAATTCATAAGTGTTAATCTTTTAAACCATTATTAAGTTACACACACCAATTTCCCAATGTTTAACCATTAACACTTATTCAACACCTTTGCTAACCATATTTTCAAATTAGACATTTCTTCACTTCCTTTATTCAAGAAATCTAATTACACTTAAAGACTACTTTTATAAGAATAAATCATTTTCTTTTTTTCAATACATGTAGTCTTACAACCTTATATTCGTCACATCTTTAGCCCTTTTTGCCCACACTTTGAAGATTTTAATTTCTACTTTTCTTATTTCTTGTTAAAGCCAATAAAACCTCCTTTGAACTTGTTCACATATTTATTATCAATATACTACAAGTTTATATGCATGAGAGATGAATTTTAAATCCTAAATCCCTATTAAATGGGTTAAATATACATTTCATTCTAGAAATTCACAATACTTTCCAAATTATGATTTTCAAGACATGAAGAAATTTTTAATTTCTTTAAACCTAACAAATGTTCATTTTCCCTAAAATCTCCATTTTTGCAAGAAACTTTATTTCACAAACAATTAGCAAAATCAACATCATTTTTCATAAAATACCAATTTTAATACTTCAAAACTTTGAAATATTTACTCATCCTTATTTTCAACAAAATGACATTTTACCAACATTTTATTTCATAAAAATGTTTAGTATTAATCTACTAGAAATAATCGTTTATTCATGTGCATTCTACTCATGAAATCTTACAATAAGACTACTAATAATGCAAATAGAGTCTTAAATACTAATGATAGTGTGACACCCCGCCTAATTAAATACCGGGCGATCACTCCTATATCAAATTATAACAGGAGTCTCATATGGATCATTCTTAGCATCACTGTCGAAAATCCATTTAATTACTAATAACCTATTAGGCCGGTGTCAAAATTTTACTTAACTACTCTTTTTAACAACTTCAAAATTTAAAACATCCACACAGTTTTGTGTAAATGAAATTGAAATGAAATAAAATAACCGAATAGTCGGTCAAAATATACAACCATATCGAATGTTGTACTGAAAGAATAAATAAATGCAATTGGGTTATTTATCCGAATGTGTATACAATACCTCCTATCTAGATTACAAGGATAGAAGCGTCTACCGAGAACCTACACGCATCCACAGCTGCTGCAGCTGACGTCTGACTCGAAGGAAGTGCCATCCAGGCGTCCCTGTGTCTGGACACGTATATAATATATATATAGCAAGAGAGTAAAAGTAGATAAACGGGTCAGAGCCCGAGTTTTGAAAATATTTAGCAAGTGCATAAATGCCTTATTTTTAGAAAAAGGTTTTGTCTCATATTTAAGTTTGGTATCGCACTCCCATGAGATACCCCTCACCTCTCCACTAACAGTGCACTCCTAACGCATCCCTCTAACATCCTAGTCAAGCTACCCTGCTAAACTAGTCTATCACCCAACTAATATCAACCCTAGATAGTCCAAGTAATGTACTAAGGGCTAGACTTCAACCCAGTCTCAACGCTATGCCATGTTCATGCTTGGGGTGTCTCGCAAAACGAAATCCAAACAAGAAACTCCCTCGATACACTACTACGCGGCACGGTCGATCGTCGAGATCTGCTAGTCCGTCAGTACCGAAAGATATATATAAATATATATACCATAAGAATTAATATTAGAGCACTAAGGATTAAACTTCTCCCCAGTCTCAACACATTTCCATATTCGTGCGTGGGGTGTCTCGCAAAGCGAAATCCAAACAAGAAACCCCCCCGATACACTACTACGTGACAAGGTCGATCGTCGGGATCCATTAGACCCTCGGTACTTGATTTATCCATATATATATATATATATACATATTACCATAAACATCCGGATCTATCTCCCAGACTGAGGATTCATATACCAAGTACTTATCAATACTTTTCATTTTTCTCAAAACTTCCCATTTCCTTTCTTATATCTAGGAAATGTGCATATAAAGTCCAATTCATTATCATGAATTGCTTTAACAAATCATATACTTTTAAAAGCCAGTTTTATTATCATAAAAATGCTTTTCCGTTTTATATCATCCCATATCCCTTCTCATATCCAGGAAATGTATTCAAAGCCATTTTTATTATCATAAAAATGCTTTGATCATATCACATGATTCCACTTCCCTTCTTCCATCTGGGAAGTGTTAACGAAGCCAAAACATTTACCCCATTTCCCTTCTTCCATCCAGGAAATGTAAATTAAAGCCAATTTATTATCATAAATTGCTTTAACAAATCTAAGACCGCCCCTCCGGGTTTCCCCACTGGACGCGCCCCTAAATGGCTTTCATCTTCCAGGGCCTATCAAACAAGACAACCTGGGAACCTACCAACGTCGGGAAGCGGCCATATGCCTGCGGGAAAGTCAAGACCACACCCAGAATCTCCTAACCAGCGCAGTAACAATAATCGCCCATATTGCCTATAGGACTATATCCACCCTGCATTCATTAGCTAGGGGGCATCACCATATGCATGCAACTTCCCTTATGATAGCGATTTAGGGAGGTGTGTAACCATAATTTATTAATTATGAAAAATCATTGTCTTTTCCATTTTGAAAACATTCATCTTTATATTTTCAAAATCATTTACCTCATATCATACATATTTTAATCGCATTGTATATATATATATATATATATATATATATATATATATATATATATATATATATATATATATATATATATATATATATATATATATATATATATATTCCTCCTCGAATATATAAATGAGCGTATTTGCCGAACCATCTAACGATGACCATAATCCCAAGGATTCTCTCAAAGAATCATAATCATGCATTTATATTTGCATGATACTAAACCCAAAGTATTTTCCTTACTTTGATAATCAATACATACTTTAATCCCCTCTAAGGATTTATTGGATATCTCCAGTTATACCACTCCGCAATCAATTATAATTATATGGGGCTAAATGCCCTACAGAAATATATCAGGGATTATTCTCCCCCGAATACCCTTAAATTAAATAGGTTGTGGATTTCCTTCCCACAAATCCAAGGACTACATTTCGCTCAAATAGTGATCTAGAGGTCCCCATTCTATATTTAGGAACCCCTAATATTTATCTCCAAACAATTCTAGCCTTAATTCTCCCAAAATCAGGTTTGATTTCTAACTAACGATTTCGATCTCGGTCAGCTTTCCGTAGAAAAATCACTATAAATCCAAAAAAAATCAGAAAAATACGCGGTTGGCGCCCACGCGACCGAGTCGAAGAGATCTACAAATTTCATTTTTTTGACCAAGAGCCGAATCGATTCGCCTCTAGGTCGAATCGATTCGGCAAGCACGCTGCATATACTATTCATCATCTTCTCCGAGACGGTTTCGGCCATTAAAGCTTCTCCCAAGCTTTTGTCGCCTCACCCAATGTCCTACAACCTCAACCAACTACAAATACACATATATTAAGGGTTCTAAACATCCTAGAACCCAAAACCACCAATTAATTTCTACGTTTCTCCAACTAGAAAATTTTAAGGGTTTATTCGTTTTGACTCTCGAAAATCCGTTTTATCCACGAAAACCCAACCCAAAATCTTTAGGGTTTGTTAATACCAAAATACAGTATGAGATTTATGCAAAAAAGTAAATAAAGCAAGTAAACACTTGCCTCGTAGATAAAATCCGACGACCTCGAGCCGAATCCTGCGGAGTTTGGCTTGAATCTTCCTTTTTCTCGTCTCTTCTCTTCTCTTCCTCCTCTCTCTCTTCTCTCTCTTTTCTCTTCTTTCTTTCTATTTTTCTCCCTCTCTACCTCCTTTTATAAGAAGAAAAAGGTTTAACCCCTTAATACCCCAAAAATGTCTCGTTTACTCAATTACGAGCCCGTTTAACTCTAAAATTCTCCGAAACTGAATTTCTACAATCGGACACTTTTTTTCGACTATCTCGGACATTTCGAAACTCACGACGCAGTCGAAATTTCCATTCGAGGTACTTGACCGCAAATCACTATTCTAACCCATAAATAATTTAATGCGGGTTCTTAATAAAAATCTGACCTTTTTGTCACTTTTCTCCACGGTGACATATAATTAAATTACTTCAACCTATTTAGTCCCAAAAGTAATTACAACACCCATCGAAAATCATTAAATCCTCAAAAATTCCAAAAATCACTACTTCGAGAAAGTCTCCACATTTCCCAATTTATACCCAAATGTGGGATTTAAGTGTCTCCAAAAGGGCGGGTTGTTACAGATAGATTTCCCACATATAAAGATGCCAAATGGTGGGAGAAAGTTGGGGTAGGCGGAGCATACCCGACCTTCAATTATGTCCTTAAGGGGTTACTAAATTCCTCCTTCATTTATACTCCATATTTGCTCCATGAAAGCTTCCATCTTCATCTTCTCCAAAATCCCTCGACCTTAGGCCAAAATTGACAGCTCCGCTTCAATAATGGTGGAAATGGGTGTTTAGGCTTGAATATGGTGGAATACACAAAGAATGTGGTGGTTTATGGTGGTGGAATGGTGAAGAGAATCCAACAATGGTCGAAGACTACTCCACTCTCCCCCCCCCCCCCATCTTCAAATAAACCAATTAAACCCAAACAAAGCCTTATAAAAAACCTTAAACACAAAAAATCCCATTTTGTCCAATCTGGGCTCACCAGAGCTCGACAGCTCATCAACCCAAGGGTCCAGAATGTGACGGAACATAAGGGCAATCAGATTAAACATTTCCTAGGCATGTCATTCGAATAAGATTGAACCTCGTTCGAAGGAGAACCTCATCTTGTTAGAACTCTTACTTCTAACGACCTTCGAACGACCCTGAAAAGTTTGGATAGTGGGATCCCGTTCAAAGCTCATACATTGCTTTGCGTTCAAACGACCCATATCTCGTTTGAACAACCATCTATCCATTTCTTTTATTTCTTCTAAATTGAAATATTAGGGCGGGGTATTACACTATCACGCGTGCATTGGGAAAAAAGATGTGTCCTTTGTCTTTGGTTGGTAATAGGTAATTTCATTTTTGTGTTTTTTCTTATTTAAACATTTAATCCTCTTCATTTCAAAATATCTCTCATATCTTTCAAGAGAAAAATACCTAGAGATATTTTTATCTTTTCTTCTTCATTTCTAAGGAGATAAGAACACACTTGAGAAAGAGAGTGAACTCATTTTCAAAATCTAGTTCATTTTTTTCTCCTTGTCTTCTTTGCATTTAATCATCTCTATCTTTAGAAGTTGATTAATATCAAAGAAACCTCATCTTTTCACCAAAAACTCATTTTCATAAAATAAAGTTTATATATACTTTGGGTCTTTCTCCCAACTTACCTGCTATTTTTCCTCTTTAGATGATGGTTCATCGAATCATAAAGAGTTGTGTCAATCTTCTTCCATTGATGATAAATATTCTTCTAAGATTGATAATTAATCTTTTTCTAGCTATTCTAGTGATGATTCTTTAAATGAAGAAGATAATGACCTTTAAAAATGTTACGATAAACTCTTATTTGAAAATGCTATACTTAATAAGAGTTTGTTTAAAACTTCCATTAAATTGAGAAATGTGAAAAAGAAAACGCCTTTAAAAATGAAAGGGTCTCTTTTGAGCAATGTTGAAGCTCAACGTGCATATCTTAGTTTGAGTCTTCTTGTGATGGAGAATGAAAATACATATTTCCAAGAAAGGTTAAAAGTTTTATAATGTGAGTTGGAATAATGTAAGAGTTTTAAGGATTATTTAAACAAAAAAACAACCTTTTTTTTAAAATGAGCTATCTCAGCTAAGGATGTCAAATTTACCATTGAGGATAGATCGAATTGGACAGGAAAATTGCTTTTGGACCATACTAGATCTTCAGTCGGTAAACTTGGTATAGGTTTTGAAAACCCTCATGTCAAATCTAAATATAAGTAAAAACTATTTTTATGAAAACTTCTCAAAAGACTCAAAGGCCTGAAGAGTCTTCATAATCTCATGCGAATAAATTTATTTCAAAGCCTTTGAAGAAAATCGATGATCGATTTATGTATCATTGCGCCTTTTGCAAAAGCGATAAATAGATCATCATTTTATGTATCATTGCACCTTTTGCAAATGCGATGGTCAATTGAAAGAGTCTTGCTATAGGCGTTTAAAAAACTCCAAGGAAAATAAAAAATCTCACTTGGATGAAGTTTTCACCCCTAAAGCGAGATTTTAATTCCCTTTTTGAAAAATCTATAACTATTTAGTCAAAAATTTAGAAAATTTTAAAATCTAAACATTTTAACAATAGTTCAAAGATTTAGGGAAAAATAACAAGACCAAAGTTGTTTGGACGTGTTATTCATAGTGCCTTAGTTTCCCAAAATGATTCACACTGTTTTTTTAATGGTGGGTTCTCTAAGCATATGACTGGAAAGCATTATTTTCCAAACTTGTTAGGAAAAAATCCGGTTCTATTACTTTTGGAAATGGAAACAAGTCTAACATCATTGAGAAGGGTAGCATAAAAATTAATGACTTTCCTAGGTTATATAATATTCTTTTGGTGGATGATTTAAAGGCAAACTTGCTTCACACAAGTTAAATGTATGACGATCGTCACAATGTGCTTTTTACCAATAAGGAATGTTAAGTCCTTGACTCTAAAGGTAAATGAATTTTTAAGGGTACAAGAATCACGGAGAATTATTATATTATCAATGTATCTCCGAGTATGGTTTGCAATAATGCTAAGTAAGATATGGAAAATCTTTGGACTTTGAGGTTAGGTAATGTGAACTACATAGATCTTAGTAGACTTTCTGGGAATGAACTTATTTGTGATTTACCTCCTTTGGAATCAACTTCTTCTCGTGTGTGTGGTACTTCACAAATGGGTAAACAATTTCGGAATCCACATAGGAAATGTGTCCAATATTTCCACCTCACAAGGGATAAAGCTTTCACACATAGACCTTATGGGTCCAATGTGTACAAAAAGCATATGTAATAAACATTATGTTCTTGTGATTGTAGATGAATTATCTAGATTCACTTTTGTAGAGTTTTTGCATAACAAGTACTATGCGGATAATATTTGTATTCCCAAGTATAATTACTTAAAAATGAAAAGGCATGCACTATCACTAGAATTCAGAGTGATCATGGAATGGGATTTGAAGAAATTGGTATACCGAAATGTGACACCCCTTTAATTAAATATCGAGTGATCAGTCCTTTATTAAATTTAATCAAAGTGTCCAATTGGTTCATTCTTAGCATCACTGTCGAAAATTCATTTTTTATTATTAATCACCTAATAAATAATTAAGCTAAGTGTTAAAACATTTTCCCAATTGATTATACCCAATTAAGCCATCAGTAAATTTCCATTTGTTAAAATATACTACTCACATTCCACAAGAACAAAATAAATACTGGATATGAATCAAATACTGAAATAAATCGGACTGGATACAAAATTCCAATTCAAAGTCTAAAACCAAAAGAATAATAATACTCAATCCAACGGGAGAAGAAATGCTAATAAGGAAATACATTCTCTGAAATAACTAAGCAGGAAACGGGCGACACATGCCCAACTGAAATGTCTAAACTGAAACTGAATGAAAGGGTAGAAGTGTCTAATCTCAATAGCCTACATCTTCCACAACAACTGCAGCTCACCGAATGATCCACGCATCTAAGTCTGGTGGTAACCCTGTGGTTAGGCACCTGGTATAATATATATAGCAAAAGAGAAAAAGAATAGCAAGAAACAGGTCAGAGCCCGAGTTGCAAAAACCTTTATTTTAGCAAGTATTTAAAACTGCATTAATGCAATTATTAGGCGCATATTAGTTCCTAACTCTCACATGAGATCCTCACCCCTACACTACTACCAATTATAACTAGTAGGAGACACCCGTATCGCCCATGCAATACGTTATTAAATACTTTACTCCAATTAATCGTATTTTGTATTCCATGTTCTGTTAGAAAATCCTTTACACCCTTAAGTTACTTTGTTTACCAACATTTACATATTTGCTAATTTCACACATTAGGATTATTCACAAATATATATATATATATATATATATATATATAGTCAAATCATCCCTATACATATATTTACAAATCCTGCACCTCTTGGTAGGGGTGGCCGTGGGCCGGGCCTGGGCAGGCCCGGTCGGGCTTGAAAAATTAACTGCTATCCCAAGCCCGCTCGGGCCCAGATCGGTCCTTATTATGTAATCCCAAGCCCGCCCAGATTTGAAAGCTCTTTACCCAGGCCCGCCCGATCGGGCCTTATTATGTTAATTAAAAGATTTTTTTAAATTAAAATACCTATTTTTTATTTAAAGACCAATTTTTTTAATTAAAAATCTGTTTTAAACTCCATATATTACAAAATCCATATGTAAAGTTTCCCATTCTACATGAAAAGACTTGGTATACGTTTTTATATTTATAAAAGTTCCCCCCCCCATATATATATATATATATATATATAAATATTAATATTATATATATATTTTTCGGACCTCGGGCCGGGCCGGGCCTCATCGGGCTTAAGAACTCATGCCCAAGCCCGACCGAAAAAAAATCGGGCCTATAAAATTATGCCAAGCTCGCTTTGCGGGCCTATTCACCTTACCCAAGCCCTATTTTTTTATTGGGCGGGCTGTGCGGGCTTGGCGGGCCTCGGGCCTATGGCCACCCCTACCTCTTGGTTAGGACCACTTGCGCAATGCATGCTCTGCTATCGTGTCCCAGTGAATTACTCGCTGCATAAAGGACAACTGGTTCAACATCTCTCACGAACCATAAATCTCATAACACAAATATTAGAGGCGAGCATACTCACCAGCTAAATGGGTCACGCACATACCTACGCTCCCATTCAACCGTCAAAAACATCCTACGTAATAGATAGGACGTATCCAAGTTCACATGCTCTGGGTTCAAGTCAAATATCCCCCCATTGGGTCACCCAGGATAAGATTGTCCATTGAACGAAACCTCCTCCCGATAGCAAGCGGCGTAGGTATGCTATACACAAAATAATAATAAATATATAATAATTGGCATTCCACACTTCCTATTAAAAATTCAGGCATTCATCCGACCCACATATTTCTACACGTAGTATACATCTCATTACTACTTATTCAATAACTAGCTTAATTATTCACACTCGGCCAATTATTAAAGTATTATACTAGGATTACTCCCCAAATAAATATGTACTGTGCTAAGGATCGTCAACTATAAGTGCCCCTCACTCAAAAGTTACATAACTCAAATGGGACTGGACTGGAAATTTTTCCAATTTTGGGGGTGTCGTTCGAACCACACTTCATTTTGTTTGAACGACATAGTGTGTCGTTCGAACGATAAGCCATCTCGTTCGAACGAGATTACGCATTTTTCTGGTTCTATTAGACCTGTTATGTTTCCCTACTACTATTTCGTCTTCTACAAAATTTCAGTCCTAAGACCTCTAATTTCTGAACTCAACCACCAAAACAACAAACCTAATTGATGTTCTAACATGTATAACTGATTTCCCTAAACTTTGAAGCATTAAATCCTCACAATTTGTTCAAAAAGCCCCAATTTAACAATTCAAAACCCTAGTTCATCAAATTTCTATACAAGAACATCAAATTCAAATTCGTCCATCATAAATAATCATCAATTTGGGATTTATAACCTATCTACATGAGGGATTCATGCTAGTTTGATTTCCAGATTTTAATTAATGTCCTTTGATGATGCTTAGATTTAGTACCACCAGATAAGTGATGATGAGCTCAAACACATGTAGTAACCATGGCAGCCCTGGAGATATGTATGTATAAGTATATAGAAGGAGATGAGTATAAGAGGAATAAGATAATGATGTATAGTGGTTCAGCCAATTAGGCCTACATCCACTGTGAGTATGTGATCCACTTAGTATGGGTACTAATGGCCTTCGATACAATGCACATAAGCTCACTTTCTCTCTCTACTGTGTGTACAAGCAGTGTTTTTGCTAGGGTTACAATTATCGATCCCTTTGTAGTATTGTAGGTGACAAGTATATATAGGTCTTGGGGGGTGTAGTGTACCCCCCAAGTATGCATGGTACATGTGAATGATGATCTAGCCAGTCCCCTATTGACACCTGTGACTAATGATGACATAATATTCCCTCACGTGAGGGGGTGATATTGTTATAACGGTCTTCCACGTGCCATGTGAGCCTCACGCGCACTGTTCCACACATTTCCCAAACCACGCTCTGCGATGATGTCACCCTCGGCCTATGATATGAGGCCGAGGGCAAAGTTCCTTCTGGTAGTGAGTCTGGCCTAATTTGGGCCTCGTACTGCCGTACCCTCGGAGGGTTGTCTGGACCTGATGAGGGGTCGGCCCCTTGAAGGGTCGTCTGGGCCTGATGAGGGGTCGGCCCCTTGGAGGATCGTTTGAGCCTGGTGAGGGGTCGGCCCCCTGGAGGGTCATCTGGGCCTGATGAGGGGTCGGCCCCTTGGAGGGTCGTCTGAACCTGGTGAGAGGTCAGCCCCCTGGAGGGTCGTCTGGACATGATGAGGGGTCGGCCCCTTGAAGGATCGTCTGGGCCTGATGAGGGGTCGACCCCTTGGAGGGTCGTCTGAGCCTGGTGAGGGGTCGGCCCCCTGGAGGGTCGTTTGGGCCTGATGAGCGGTCGACCCCTTGGAGGGTCGTCTGATCCTGGTGAGGGGTCGTCCCCCTGGAGGGTCGTCATGGCCTGATGAGGGGTCGGCCCCTTGGAGGGTCATCTGATATTTGTTAAAAGACTATCCTAGCCCCGTCCAGGTGCAGGGCGCCCTCGGCCTGGCCGAGGGTATATATGGTTATATCAATCACCCCCCATCCCTGAGCCATGGACAATGTTGAGATGGCTGAGGGATAGCGTTGCTTTTGAGATAAGTGTGACCAATTTGGTGAGTAACACCTATCAAGATGATGTGACACCTAGGCAAATATCCACTGTCATTCCAGTTTCCAAGGTGTGGCAGCTGCACATTTGGCCTAGGACTTTGTGCCCTAATGATGCCTTCCTCATGGGCCATGTTTTGCCTTGGTTAGTGGGACAACTCATTAGCAAGGTATTTAAGCAATTTATGAAATCATTTCTTTTCTTGTTCTTCTTCATGCCTCAACTCTCTCTTTCTAGCTTCTCAACAGCTTCTATAGCCATTTCTGCAACCTCTGTACCAACCTTCATTCAGCCGTTGCTTTCGTCTTCAGATACTTTCTTTTGCCATAAATTCCATTTTTAATCTTCAATTTCATTTCATGCATTGGGGTTCATGCCCCCTTGTGGTGCTTCTAGGGTTTTCCTTTTATTTTTGGTTACTTCTCCGGCAAGTTGAGTTCTTCCCTTTCTTGAATGTACTTAATCAAAACCCTTTCCTTCTTTACTTTTGATCCCAAAGTCCAACTTAGTCAATTGTGAGATTGTTTATAGTTCGCTTAGCTAAATTCTTCCAAGTGTAGGGTCTTCCTCTTAATGCTTAGGAGACTTTATGATTTAGCTGAAGAATTCCCATCCCTGAGAGAGAAGTTCTTCGTAGAGATTAGACGAATAGAGGAAGAGGATGAGAGGAGATGCGGGGCCGACACTAATTGGGTACGACCCATTTTCCCCATTCCATTAGCAACTATCATACCCCATGAGTCCTGTGGGTCATCTTATCGGCCAGCCGAGATTTAATCGTCCGAGGGAAAAATGGATCAGAGAGCATCATCACCGATAGGTGCTGTCCCTTCTGGGAGGAAAGAGACATCCGCCATCAGCCTAGGCCGAAAGACCGAGGGCACATCACCTTCGGAGGCTCTCCCTGTAACAGCGTTGTCCCCCTTTGAATTTCAAGTAGCCTTTCCAGGTGGTCCCCCAGAGGTTGGAGGATCTGGGGACGAGGGAGATGAGGACGACAGTGAGGGTTCTTCTGATGGCGGTGATAGTCAAGTTGACACTTCGACTGCTTCCACTTATGAATCGTCAGTCAAAGACCATGATCTCTTACTATAGAGGCACCTCTTTGGCATACAACCCAACATAAGTATGAGGGTTCCCTCTGAGTCTGAGAGAGTCTTTGAGGGTGTCGAGGGAGAGATCGTTGTATATAAACAGATGTTAAAGGTCGGTGTTAGGTTCCCTCTGCACCCTGCCATAGTCAATTTACTGTCAGCCCTCGGCGCTGCCCCCTCTCAACTTCCTCCCAACTCCTTGAGGACTATCCTCGGCTATGTATCCTTGTGGAAGAATACCTTTACTGACGAGCCTTCAGTCGATGTGTTCTTGGCTTGTTATAATATCATTTCCTCGTCCAAACAGCCTGGGTACTATCATCTGGGGGAGAGGAAGTCTGATAAAAAACTTCTCCACGTGGCACAAACCTCTAACAACGATTGGAAGAAGATATTTTTCTTCATATCTGGGGGATAGGAATTTTCTGCCGATGCTCAACCTTTGGATGATGATCTGAGGGTTTCAAGGAGATGGTTTAACCCCTCTATGAAGGCTAGGTCAGACCCCGACCTTAGTCTGGATGAAAAGGACATAGTCGAGTATCTGAGAGAACGAGGGAAAGAGGGTGGACTTGTAAAGTTTGAAGATCTGATGACCCCTCGGTTCCTCAAAGAAGCTAGTCTGAGGGTCGGACCCTTGATAGAGCTATGTGAGTTATATTCTTTTTTATTTATGTTTTTTGCTCAATCTTTAATTTTTTCCAAGTGTTTCATCTTTGCCTTTGTATTTTTCTGATGTGTCGTCTCCTTTTCAGGTCGTTCTGTAGGTATCTCTGATCATCTTTGGGAAATAAATGCTCCAAGCTTATTATCTAATTTAGGCAAGAAGAAAGGCAAGGAGCCTCAGCAGGCTCCGAGGAAGTCAAAGGCCATGGGGCCGACACCTGTTGAACCGTCTGCCGACAGCCACAAAAGGAAAGGCCCTGAAGTTTCTATTGACCCTCGGTCGGATTCGAGGACGAGGGCGAGGGTGGAGGCGTCCGAGGGGACTGGGTCCTCCTCCAGTATGGGGGCCTTCTGGTCCCAAAACTTAGCATTTTTTAAGGCTGAGTCGTCTTCCCTGATAGCCAATCTGAGGGCGGCCAAACCTTCTATATTCTCTGCCCCCTCGGCTGACGACTATGATTTCCTATCGAAGATGCCCCCGGCCAAGGTGTATGGCTATGGTCTGCATACTCTGGCTCAGGTATTTGTTTTTACTTCACTTAGTTTGAATTTTTCACCAACTGTTTCCTCGGCCTCATAACAAGTGTCTTTTTCTGTGCAGTCTGTCTATGCCTTTACCTCGGCCACTAAGTGGATGGCTGAAAACTAATAAAAATTTCATGAAGCCAAGAGGGCCATTCAGCACGAGGTTGACCTGCAGACACAGCTTGAGACTGCAAGGGATGAATTGGAGAGTGCGAGGACTGAACATGCAAGGGTCCTGGACGAGCTGACGAAGCAGCATGATGCAGACCTGAAGGCTAAGAGCTTGCTTATAAAAGAGAAGGATGAGGCCTTGATCAACTTGGGGGTTCAATTCAAGACTGATCTTGAGGGGGCTGTAAAGAAAACCGAGTTCGATGTTGTGGAGGCCTATAAACTCTCAGATGAGTTTCAAGGCTTCGGTCTTAAATACTTAAAGAGGGGGATTAGGACGGCCTGTTAGTGGGTCGTCCTTAAGTTTGCCGATGTTGTATCATCTGTCCGCCCCTCTCTTGAGGCAGTTCAACTGGACGATCCCCTTATTGCTAAAGCCCTATCTTAAGTGGAATCTCAGCATGTAGAAGGCATAGTCACGTCTGAGGCTCGACCTGTCTTGGTGATAGAAGAATCTCCCGTAGATGTTGAGGCCTTGCCCTCTGACGTTGCTCCATAGGGTGGCTGTCTGTAGCGCATACCCTCTTCATGTGACCAATATTTTTGTACCTTACTTTTGTTGAAAAAATATTAACATTCTATAATATAATGCCTCTTGATGTCTTCTATACTTGTCTCTTGCATGACTTGCATTGTGATGTTTTTAAATTAACAATATCACTAACCCCTCCCTCGTCTTTCTTAAGGGTAAAGGAGGGATCGTCCCCACCATTTGACCTCATCGTAGCCGAGGGTTGAAAGAGTTGGCGCTTGCGTTCAAATAAGAAATAATATAATAAACACCAATTTTAACCCAAATTAACCCTAAGCATGCAACTAGGTGTGATTGAAACAATATGAAATCATGCACAAGATATTCAACACACAAAGTTTAAGGAAAAATCCCCCACAGGGGCAAAACCATTTGTATATCACTATAATTTGTAAAATACGGTTTACAATCGGATTACAATGAAATACAGATTGACTAAGAATTACCCTCGGGTATCGGATTCTGTAGTCGCGGCTGGAAGAAAATCCCTTTCCAGAAGGGCTTGCGGCTGGAACTATCCCTGTCCAGTAGGGCTGCAATGAAGAGGAAGAAACGGTCCACTTCACAAAGGGTTGAACAACATCAATGGTGTTCTTTGGGTTACCAAATTTGATTCACAAAGATACGGAAGATGTGTGAATCTAAAAACCTAGAATCATAAAAACTCAATAGGTTAAGACTTTAGGGTTGATATACTCTGAAAATCGTGTATAAGTCTTGAGAAAACCAACTGCTGATCGTGGTTTAAATAAGGGATCGAAACCCTTCAAAATCGGCTGCACGATCTGGCAGTGATTATCCTCGCCAGATCGGTCCGGTCGATTAGGCGGATCGGTCCGGGTAAGTCGGATCGGTTCTTTTTCTGAAACCGGATCGGTCTGGTTGGCATCGGATCGGTCCGGGACTTTTGCCTTCATCGGTTCGCTATGGATCCGGTGGCTACTGGAGTCTGACAAAACGGATCGGTCCGGTAGATGGTCGGATCGGTCCGGTAAACCAGATCGGTTCTTTTCTGGACCGGATCGGTCCGGCCAGGTCTGATTCCCAAATTCTTCTTTTGATCTTCGGATTTTGTTGATGACGATGTGATCTTTTCAACCAACAATCTTGTAACGACGTATGACATAACATATACATAAAGATGGACAAATTGTCCTTACAAATCTCCCCCTATGTCTATGCCGGTACATACATAAAAAATCCGAATTATCAATTCGCAACTGCCTATACAAATCTACCCTTCCATGAACCCAAAACTGGAAAGATACATATGAATAAGACTGCATCGTTTGTTCTTCAATTCTTCAGGAATCTTCACGCTTTTCTCATCAGGGTGTGCAATTCAGAGATCATCAAGATAGTGCCTACACACATGAGATAAAGCAAAATACCAAGTGACGTATCGAGTTTTGAAATGAGATAAACATAAGCATATATATCAATGTAAGATGATATTCTCAGAATTTCAAAAACTCCCCCATAATCAGATAATTCATTCTCCCCCTTTTTATGATGTCCCCAAATAGACAAATGAGAGAAATAAATCAAGCAATCAAGTACCGGGATGTCACAAGGCATAAAATCACACCATGAATGAACATAAAACAACCAAGTCGGTGATAGCGTAAAAGAATGGGTGTGATCAAAATTCAACAGGAAAATCAAAGCATACAAACATGACATGTGTGCACGATGAATATTGGATATTCCTAACGAATGAACTCAAATGCTTCCTTTGGTGTAAAAGATTGGAAATATATGACATTGACTATCAAATCTACAAATCAAAGCTCAAAGTGATTTCTACACCAATAACGTCCAAAATGATTTTCATGCGTTTTCAGGACTTTCAAGGAAGTGCAAACCCGTTTTTCAATCTCCAAACTCCCTCAGATTTATATTTTGAATAGAGGTATACTAAATTCTCAAACTTTGGAGAATTGGTGGTGAAAACCTAAATGGCCCATATTTGGCATGTATTGCTTTTTATTGCCTTTCAATTTTTTCGGGCTCTTTTAACCTCTTAGGACCTCGGATATTACAATTCCTCCATTTTTTAGGTCCTTTTTAACGGTGGCTTTTGCGCAAAGGATAAGAATCAACTTTCACAGCCCCTCCCCGTTATGAAAATATGCGCACAGTCTCACCAAACGGTTTTTACATGCAATCCAATCTGGTCAAGTTTTATCGCATTTTATACATTGTATAGACAGGATTGAGATGGAAACACTCAAGCCAACATGAGATTGACAAGTGCAACAATCAAATATAGCCGTGCATGTGTGCAAAAAAGGATATAGGAGTCAAGCATGTAGGAAATATCACTAATTACATCTCAAGGACTCCAATCAATGTTAAGCACATGGATGAAATGATGTAGCCTCTCAAATCTCTATCAAACAGTCACATGGATATATGGAATGAAGTTGTGACTTGGCTATCTTAAATGCTCATTCATAAAAGGCAAATCTCTTTTTGAATTTTTTTCAAAGAATTTTATCAAAATAAAATCTTTTTGTGTTTTTCTCAAAATTTTTCAAAAAAAATCTTTTTGTATTTTTCTAAGAATAAGAAACAAATACATAAAAGCTGTACAACAAAGCTATGGTACATATAAACAGACTAGCAATAGGAAGCATATGATATGACCATGAAGAAGCATCCTATTCTAGACATAGACCAACCCCTCAGTCAACAGTGCAAATCCCCAAAGACTTCCTAAGACTCTCAAATCTAAGGGCATCTAAAGGTTTCGTGAAAATATCGGCTAACTGACGGTCGGTAGGAACAAAACTCAGGGTTAAGACTTTCTCTTCAACTAACTGACGTATAAAGTGCTCGCGTAACCTGATGTGCTTTGTGCGCGAATGTTGGACAGGATTGCGGGATATGTGTATCGCGCTCGTGTTATCACAGGAAATGGTCATGGTGTCCTGTGAAATCCCATAATCCTCCAACATTTGCTTCATCCACATGAGTTGCGTGCAACAACTCCCGGCGGCGAGGTACTCAGCCTCCGCAGTGGACAAAGAGATGGAGTTTTGCTTCTTGCTCAACCAAGAGACAAGAGCAGAACCAAAGTAGAAACACCCACCAGAAGTGCTCCTACAACCATCTACGTCCCCAGCCCAATCGGCATCCGAATAGGCGGACAAACGGTCATCGGTATCAAAGGAATACCAAATACCGTATGAGAGAGTCCCATTCACGTATTTGATAATACGTTTTAAAGCGAGTAAGTGTGACTGTTTGGGAGACGCCTGATAACGCGCACAGACTCCAACACTAAAGGCAATGTCGGGACGACTAGCAGTCAAGTAGAGAAGACTGCCTATCATACTCCGATACAAGGTTTGCTCTACGTCCTTGCCTGAAGTGTCCTTACTAAGCTTGGTAGTGGTACTCATAGGTGTACGAGCATGCTTAGCGGAGTCTAAACCAAATTTCTTTACTAGGTCTCTAGCATACTTGGATTGGGAGATGAACATCCCATCCTCTAGCTGACGAACCTGGAGACCAAGGAAGAATGTAAGCTCACCTACCATGCTCATCTCAAACTCACTTTTCATCTCCTCCTCAAAGTGGTGAGCATGCTGGGAGCATGTGGATCCAAAGACTATGTCGTCCACATAGACTTGGGCAACCAAAATAGCACCGTCATCTCTCCTGACGAACAACGTCATATCAACTCCCCCTCTCTTGAAGCCACGGGCTAAGAGATAGGAAGTAAGCCTCTCGTACCAAGCACGGGGTGCTTGCTTCAAACCATACAAGGCTTTCCTCAGATAGTAGACGTGTTCAGGGTGCTTAGGGTCTTCAAACCCTTTTGGTTGTTCCACATAAACCTCTTCCTGTAGAATGCCATTCAGAAAGGCACTCTTGACATCCATCTGATATACCTTGAAGTGCAGATGACATGCGATGGCGAGTAGTAAGCGGACGGACTCAAGCCTCGCAACAGGAGCAAATGTCTCTCCAAAGTCTACACCCTCTATCTGTGTGTAGCCTTGAGCGACCAACCTAGCCTTATTTCTGATTATGGTACCATTTTCATCCATTTTATTCTTGAAAATCCACCGGGTACCAATAACATTAGTATTACTAGGTCGGGGGACAAGTTCCCAGACATTGTTCTTCTTAAACTGAAGCAACTCATCCTGCATAGCAGATATCCAGTGTTCATCTTTGAGTGCTTCCTTGTGATTCTTGGGCTCGACTTTGGACGTGTAGCAAAGATGGCTAACAACGTTCTCTAGCTGAGCACGAGTCTTGACCCCTAGAGTGGGATCACCAACAATGGCAGAGGGGTCATGACTCTTGCGAACCCAAGCAGGTGTGTCCCCTAACACAGGAGTAGGGTCCACAGAGTGTGAGAGAGGAGCAGGTAAATCACTGTCAGAACAGTCCTCATCCTCACACTGAAGGTTGGGATCAATAATCGTCGGAGGTTCGTCATCTTGCACAGTGACGTTTATTGATTCCATAACCTTAGAGCTCTTCAGGTTAAAAACCCGGTACGCTCTACTGTCCGATGAATATCCTAGCAGTATTCCCTCGTCGCTCCGGGAGTCGAACTTTCCTAATTGCTCTCTATCCCGTAGGATGTAGCATTTACTCCCAAAAACACGGAAATATGCTAGGTTGGGTTTCTTGCCTGTCCACAATTCATAAGGCGTCTTAAGTGTGTGTGGACGCAGATAGACCCTATTCACCGTGTGGCATGCAGTAGACACTGCCTCTGCCCAAAATCTCCTAGAAACTTTACGACCTAGAAGCATAGATCTAGCCATCTCTTGGATCGTTCTATTTTTCCTCTCAACAATCCCATTTTGCTGAGGAGTTCTCACAGCAGAGAACTCATGTTTGATCCCAAGGCTATCACAGTATAAATCCACCTTTGCTTCCTTAAATTCAGTGCCGTTGTCACTACGTATTCTGTTAATAGTGACCCCGTGTTGATTTTGCAGGACACGGCACTTGGTCGTTAGGAATTCAACAGCATCTGATTTCTCTCTTAGAAAACCGACAATAGAGTATCTAGAGAAATCGTCCACCATCACGAGAATGTATCTCTTACCACCTAGACTCTCTGTGCGAGTAGGACCCATAAGATCCATGTGAATTAACTCAAGAGCACGTGAGGTGGTAATGGAATTCAACTTCCTATGTGAGCTACGAATTTGCTTTCCCAACTGACAGGGTCCACAGATCATGGAAGTTGGCTTTCCAAGTGATGGTAAGCCACGTACTAGGTCCTTTTTGACTAAACGAGATAAGTCTCTAACGTTCATGTGACCTAGACGTTGGTGCCACAGATCCATATGAGTGATCGTGGCGCTGTTGCAGACAAGTGAGGATTTAGGCTCAGTCCCATAACAGTTATCTTCTGTCCTCACCCCTTGCACTAATAGTTTACCGGCTTGATCATAGACCTTACAAGTTTTCCGGTCAAACTTCACTGCAAAGTCATCGTCGCACAGCTGGCTGATGCTAATAAGGTTTGCTTTCAAACCTTTGACGTACAGCACGTTCTCTAGCTTTGGAAATCCTGGTAACTCTACTGTACCTCTTCCTACTATGCTAGATTTGCTACCATCTCCAAAGGTGACTCTCCCATCATTATAATCCTCAAGATGGGTAAAATATGAGGTATCACCTGTCATATGTCTGGAGCAACCACTGTCAAAATACCACTGTGAGGTATTATGGGCTTTGAGAGCGACATGGACAACAAGGGACTTTTTCTCTTTCTTAGGAACCCAAGAGAAGGTACCTTTTAGTATTCCCTTGTTGTTGTTGGTTTTAGCCGGAATGCGGGGCGCATTCATTGATGGTAAGGTCATCCGTCGGAATTCCTCCATCAAGCTCTGTGATGTGGCGGCTAGAAACTCAACACGCTCTCTCAGACTGGCAAACTCATCAGTCTGAAGTGGTGGAGCAACCGTACGTCGTGTCCGACCCAACTTATAGCAATCAACCCTAAGGTGTCCATTTCTTTTGCAATGGGAGCAAAAAGGCACAATATTAGGAGAACCTTGGTTTGCTTTTCTTGGTCGAACTCTCCTTCTTGGTTTTCCATAAGGAGTCGTAGTAAACTCAGGAATTGGTCCGGGTGCAATTTGGGACGTGGAGGCACCATCAAAACCTATTCCTTGCTGGTCACCAAAACCTAAAGCGGGACCGAGGAGCATCTTTCCCATCTTCCCAGATCTGTCCTCGATTTGTACCTTGACTTTCCTAGCTCTCTCAACGTCATGAGTAAGCTGAGCAACAAGGGATTCAAGTTTCTTTCGAGTCTCCAGGGAGGAATGGAGCTCACTCGTAAGACTAGCCACTTGTTTAGTCAAGTCCGCTTTCTCTTTCTCAAAACTGCTCTCTCTCTCTTTAAGCAAATTCTCTTTACTAACCCAGGCAGACTCTCTCTCTCTCATGATGGTGCAGGTGGAGGACTCTCTCTCTCTCATCTTTCCTAACTCTTCTTCTAACGCGGTGATCCTAAGAACTAACGCCTTGTTACGTTTTTTAGTTTTGAAAGACTCATCATATAACTCGGCGTAGGCGCGTTGAAGGCTACTCTCGTCCTCACTACCTTCCTCCTCTCCCTCACTCTCTTCGCTCTCGCTGTCGAGGTGTCCCTGTGAAGTAGCATCCTCATCGTCGTGAGATGCACTAGGAGTACTCACATGACTAGCCATGAACGCGGTGAAGTTACGCTCATGCGGTGACTCATCGCCCGAGTCCACCGACTCGACCTCACTGTCGTCACTAAGGGTAGCGTTTAGGACAGCTTTACCCTTTTCCCTATTCAGACGAGTGGCACACTCAAACGCTCTGTGTCCCTTACCGTCGCACTCAAAACACCTCTCACTGTCTTTAGGGGGTTCTTTGAAATCTTTCTTTTCAAACTTATTTTTCTGAAAATTCTTTTTATCTTTGAAATTTCCACCTTTTTTAAATTTCAGAATTTTCTTGAAGTTTTTAGCAAATAATGCCAAATCATCTAAGTCAAACTCACATTCAGAATCAGAAGTTTCTATCTTTCTAGATGACTCGACTCTCTTTCTTGCCGACCCCTCACTTTTTCTCTCTTGGGCTTTAAGGGCAATTCCCTTATCTTTTGGCTTGGCAGATTTGGGAAACATGTCTATTTCATAAGTTTGTAAATCTCCTACCAGTTCTTCCAATTTTAGAGTATTTAAATTACCCAATGAATTTAGCACAGTGACTTTAGGTATAAAACGCTTAGGAAGGGAACGAAGAATCTTTTTAACAACCCTAGCATTTGGAATATGTTCACCAAGATTATAGCTAGTATTAACAATGTCAGAAAGCCTAGCATAAAATTCATCAAAACATTCATTTTCATGCATGGTGATGGTTTCAAATTGAGTTGTTAAATTTTGCAATTTTGACTCTTTAACAGCATTTGTTCCTTCATGGGTAAGTTGCAAAATATCCCATGCTTCTTTTGACGTGGTGCACGTCATTATGCGTTTGAACTCATCAGGAGTGACAGACCCAGAAATAGCACTTAGACCCTTAGAGTTAAAAGACGACCATTTAAATTCATCATCAGTCCAAGTGATGTCAGGTTTCAAGTTGGTCACATTATCAACAGTCACGGTTGGAGGATTCCATCCTCGTTCAACCAAGATCCAGACACGTTCATCAATGGCTTTTAAAGCCGACCTCATACGGGCTTTCCAATAGGCATAATTCGACCCGTCAAAAATAGGCATTTTATAATATGACTTCTCCATTTGAACACGCTCTTTTCAAAAATCAATTTATTTCAAAAATTGATATCTTTAGAAAAATTTTGCGGAAAAAGGAATACGCGATAGATTAGCGTAACCTGCTCTGATACCAATTTGAAAGAGTTGGCGCTTGCGTTCAAATAAGAAATAATATAATAAACACCAATTTTAACCCAAATTAACCCTAAGCATGCAACTAGGTGTGATTGAAACAATATGAAATCATGCACAAGATATTCAACACACAAAGTTTAAGGAAAAATCCCCCACAGGGGCAAAACCATTTGTATATCACTATAATTTGTAAAATACGGTTTACAATCGGATTACAATGAAATACAGATTGACTAAGAATTACCCTCGGGTATCGGATTCTGTAGTCGCGGCTGGAAGAAAATCCCTTTCCAGAAGGGCTTGCGGCTGGAACTATCCCTGTCCAGTAGGGCTGCAATGAAGAGGAAGAAACGGTCCACTTCACAAAGGGTTGAACAACATCAATGGTGTTCTTTGGGTTACCAAATTTGATTCACAAAGATACGGAAGATGTGTGAATCTAAAAACCTAGAATCATAAAAACTCAATAGGTGAAGACTTTAGGGTTGATATACTCTGAAAATCGTGTATAAGTCTTGAGAAAACCAACTGCTGATCGTGGTTTAAATAAGGGATCGAAACCCTTCAAAATCGGCTGCACGATCTGGCAGTGATTATCCTCGCCGGATCGGTCCGGTCGATTAGGCGGATCGGTCCGGGTAAGTCGGATCGGTTCTTTTTCTGAAACCGGATCGGTCTGGTTGGCATCGGATCGGTCCGGGACTTTTGCCTTCATCGGTTCGCTATGGATTCGGTGGCTACTGGAGTCTGACAAAATGGATCGGTCCGGTAGATGGTCGGATCGGTCCGGTAAACCAGATCGGTTCTTTTCTGGACCGGATCGGTCCGGCCAGGTCTGATTCCCAAATTCTTCTTTTGATCTTCGGATTTTGTTGATGACGATGTGATCTTTTCAACCAACAATCTTGTAACGGCGTATGACATAACATATACATAAAGATGGACAAATTGTCCTTACAAGGGTGGATTCTACCAACTTAATGATGTTTTTAATTAAGTCCCCCCTTGTCTTTCTTGAGGGTAAATGAGGGGTCGTCCCCACCATTTGCCCTCATCATAGCCGAGGGTGGCTTCCACCAACTTAATGATGTTTTCAATTAAGTCCCCCCTCGTCTTTCTTGAGGGCAAAGGAGGGGTCGTCCCCATCATCACGAGCTGACGAAGCAGCATGATTCAGACCTGAAGGCCAAGAACTTGCTTATAAAAGAGAAGGATGAGGCCTTGATCAACTTGGGGGTTCAATTCAAGACTGATCTTGAGGGGGCTGTAAAGAAAGTCGAGGCCGATGCTGTGGAGGCCTACAAACTCTCAGATGAGTTTCAAGGCTTCGGTCATGAATACTTAGAGAGGGGGATTAGGAAGTCCTGTCGGTGGGTCGTCCTTAAGTTCACTGATGCAATATCATATGTCCGCCCCTCTTGTGAGGCAGTTCAATTGGACGATCCCTTATTGTTGAAGCCTTGGCTCAGGTGGAGTTCCTAGTGCACGACGAGGGTACCAGCACGTCTGAGGATCGGCCTGTCTTGGTCATAGAAGAAACCCCCATAATTAATGTTGAAATATTTCCCTCTGATGCCGCTCAATAGGGTGGTTGTTTGTAGCCAATACCCTCTTCATGTATCATATTTTTGTACCTTACTTTTGTTTGACAAACATTAATATTTTCTAATATAATGCCTCTTTCTGTTTTCTATACTTGTCTCTTGTATGATTTGCCTTGCGATGTTTTTGAATTCACACTCACACTAACCCCTCCCTCATCTTTCTTGAGGGTAAATGAGGGGTCGTCCCCACCATTTGCCCTCATTATAGCCGAGGGTAGTTTCCCACCAACTGAATGATGTTTTAAATTTTAAGTCCCCCCTCGTCTTTCTTGAGGGTAAATGAGGGGTCGTTCCCACCATTTTCCCTCATTATAGCCGAGGGTGGTTTCCCACCAACTTAATGGTTTTAAATTTGGAGTCCCCCCTCGTCTTCTTGAGGGTAAATGAGGGGTCATCCCCACTATTTGCCCTCATTATAGCCGAGGGTGGTTTTTAACCAACCTAATGGTTTTTCAAGTCCCCCTCCTCTTTCTTGAGGGTGAATGAGGGGTCGTCCCCACCATTGACCCTCATCATAGCCGAGGGTGGTTTCCACCAACTTAATGATGTTTTAAATTTTAAGTCCCCCCTCGTCTTTCTTGAGGGTAAATGAGGGGTCATCCCCACCATTTGCCCTCATTATAGGTGAGGGTGGTTTTCACCAACCTAATGGTTTTTCAAGTCCCCTCTCGTCTTTCTTGAGGGTAAATGAGGGGTAGTCCCCACCATTTTCCCTCATTATAGCCGAGGGTGGTTTCCCACCAACTTAATGGTTTTAAATTTCAAGTCCACCCTCGTCTTTCTTGAGGGTAAATGAGGGGTCGTCCCCACCATTTGCCCTCATTATAGTCGAGGGTGGCTTTTAGCCAACCTAATGGTTTTTCAAGTCCCCCTCGTCTTTCTTGAGGGTAAATAAGGGGTAGTCCCCCCATTTGCCCTCATTATAGCCGAGGGTGGTTTCCCACCAACTTAATGGTTTTAAATTTCAAGTCCCCCTCGTCTTTCTTGAGGGTAAATGAGGGGTCGTCCCCACCATTTTCCCTCATTATAGACGAGAGTGGTTTTTAACCAACCTAATGGTTTTTCAAGTCCCCCTCGTCTTTCTTGAGGGTGAATGAGGGGTCGTCCCCACCATTGACCCTCATCATAGCCGAGGGTGGTTTCCACCAACTTAATGATGTTTTAAATTTTAAGTCCCCCCTCGTCTTTCTTGAGGGTAAATGAGGGGTCATCCCCACCATTTTCCCTCATTTTAGCCGAGGGTGGTTTTCACCAACCTAATGATTTTTCAAGTCCCCCCTCGTCTTTCTTGAGGGTAAATGAGGGGTAGTCCCCAACATTTGCCCTCATTATAGCCGAGAGTGGTTTCCCACCAACTTAATGATTTTAAATTTCAAGTCCCCCCTCGTCTTTCTTGAGGGTAAATGAGGGGTCATCCCCACCATTTACCCTCATTATAGTCGAGGGTGGTTTTTAACCAACCTAATGGTTTTTCAAGTCCCCCTCGTCTTTCTTGAGGGTAAATCAGGGGTAGTCCCCACCATTTTCCCTCATTATAGCCGAGGTTGGTTTCCCACCAACTTAATGGTTTTAAATTTCAAGTCCCCTCTCGTCTTTCTTGAGGTTAAATGAGGGGTCGTCCCCACCATTTGCCCTCATTATAGCCGAGGGTGGTTTTTAACCAACCTAATGGTTTTTCAAGTCCCCCTCGTCTTTCTTGAGGGTGAATGAGGGGTCGTCCCCACCATTTGCCCTCATTATAGCAGAGGGTGGTTCTAACGAGTATCACCCCAATCACACTAGGATTAATTAAACACAAAATGAGGGATTCATGTGACATTATCATTAACATTCCAAGTGTTCTGTTAGAGCAATACATTCATTACAACTGTGGTCCGATAGGACTTTACAAAATTATTGATAGTATTTCTTCAAATGATCTGCATTCCAGGGATTGGAAAAGGGTTCCCCTTCTAGGTTTTCTAGCCTATAGGACCCAGGGACAATTTCATCGATGACCCTATATAGGCCATGCCAATTCGGGTGGAGCTTGTTGGGCTTCTGTCAAGTATTTCTGAGGACTAAGTCCCCCACTACAATTGGCCTTTGCTTCACCCTCTGATTGTAAAACCTTGCAGTCCTCTGCTGGTAGGCGGCATGCCTTATCTCGGCGTCTTCCCTCCTTTCCTCAATCAGGTCTAAGTCAAGTCTCCTCTCTTCCACATTTCTCTGGGGGTCATACATTTGGACCCTGCTGGTGGGGATGACGGCTTCTGAGCCATAAGCTAGCATGAACGGGGTTTCTCCGATAGAGGTCTTTGTCGTCGTCCTGTAGGCCCACAGTACAGCATATAACTCCTCAACCCATCTTCCTTTTGCCTCCTCAAGTTTCTTCTTGATCACGTCTAGGATTATCCTATTTTTAACTTCTGTTTGCCCATTAGCCTGAGGTCGACCTGGGGTAGAGAAGAATTTTTTGATACTCACCCTTTCACAGTACTTCTCTAGAGATTATGCAATAAAAAGGGGCAAGAAAAAAAATGTTAAAAAAAATAGTGAAAAAAAAAATGAAAATTGAAAAAGAAAGAGAAAAATGAGCAAATGCCCGAAAAAGCTCAAATGGACATCATAAGGACATTTTCCAATTCTGAACATTCCGTTTATTCCCATTTTTACCCTTTACATCTTTTAACCCAAAAAGTCCTAACTGAGTCCGAATGGCGAAATTAATTACTGCATGGAGAGCTAAGACATGAAAAGATAATATGAGAGATTAAATGGTGTGAACTAGAGGTGATGTTCCCGTTTCCTAATAACTGTAATCCGATGATGAGATCTTTTCACCATAAATTTCCTTCTTTTCAATTTTGTATGCATGAATTTGTGTCCATTATATTTACTCTTTATATCATGCATACTGAGAGAAAAATAACCACAATCCGAGTGATTCGTTTGTGAGTGCATCCGTAAGAATTTGAATCAAAACGAATTTTCAAAAAGTAACGTAATGATCAATCGGTGGAAATTTGAGGTTTAATTTATGGCTTTGCACACACACACTATGGTTTGAGACATTTGAATATGAATTTATGGTGATTATTTTTCAAAAAGTTTAAATTGTACAATTTTTAAGTATTTTGATCTTTATTTGAGTCAATAAAGAATTTTGTGGGTGTATTCACTGCAAACCTTCACGAGACAAAACTAGTCCTACTAGGGTAACCTAGGGGTTTAAAGGCTTATTGCATACGCTAAATGCAATCGCTTGCCCACGAAAAAGGTATTCTATCCCAATAAAAGAATTTTCAAGAGTAGAATTTTGGCTAATTTCATTTACATTGCTCGGGACGCGCAAAGTTCTAAGTTAGGGGGTGTGATTAGGCACATATTCTTCACATTTATCCCCTTAATTTCGGTATTTTTATGATCCAGTGTAGTGTATCTAGCTTGGATTTGTCTCTTATTTATGCTACTAACCTTTTTTGGCAAGTATTTCGTGTTTTGTGTATTTCTCATGTGTTTTACAGGTATTTCACGCAAGTTAGTGCGAAGGAGAGCTCAAAACAGTGAAAGAAACCAAGAAATGGAGAGTTGAAGGGCATTTTCGTAATTTTACAGCCTTAGTCCGGAGGTGGGGCCAACTAGAAAGTTGAAGAGTTCTAAATTACAAGAATACTGGAAAAAACGGCACCTCAATCCGAGCTACGGTGAAGAAGTTACGATGTTTTGAAGTTGTGCGATAATGAAGAGTCTGGATGTGCGGATTTCTGTAATTAATTATGCATTTAATGCAGTGCAACTCTTGGAAAACTTGTGCCACAAGCGAAATTTGATGCCAAATTCGTGCAACTTGGTGCTATAAAAGACCAAGCCCTACCTAATTTTCAAAGGAGTGGAATTCTAGAGAGAGGGAGTTGCTAGAGAGAGGCTAGGTTAGGAGTAGGTTAGAAGTGCTAGATTAAATTTTTGGTTTAGATTTTGAGAGCAAATTTTCTATTCCTTCAAGAGTTTTCATGAACCCTAGTTTGTAAGAAATTCTGGATTCCAATTCCATTTTTGTTGCTGAATCCAAGTAATATCTTTCCATTCTCTATTTTTATTATTTGTAAATTATTTCCCATGTCTTGTAGATCCATAATTTTGTGTGTGAATTTATTCTTGAACCAAATCATGAGTTGCTAAATTCCCAAGGGTTGGGGTACACGAACTCAATCCAAGGCAAATTATTTATGTAGAAAATAGAGGTTAAATTAAAATATTGATTGAATCGTGAAAGCACCGCTTTATATTTATCTTTGATTTCGTATGGTGCGGGCTTGAACCTCATATACGTAATGCTTAGAATATATAAAGACTGGATTCATTCATCGCTTTATATCTATCTTTGATTTCATATGATGCGGGCTAGATCCCTCATATATGTAATGCTTAGAATGTATAAAGACCGGATCTAGTCAATAATTTTAATTTACAATTCTAGTATTCTATACGGTAATTTGTTAAGGATTGAGGGATTGTACCCTACCCTATTTTCTCCCATTTGTCAGATCTAATTTCTTTTGCACTTTTCAGTTTGTTTTGCTAAGTAATTTTTTAATAGAAATTTTCCCAATTTTTAATCATCTTTTCGTTTCTTTTACGAAATCATTTCAAGATTTAATAATTTTTCTTATTACTATTTGGCAATCTCGATCCCTGTGGATACGATCCCGACTTACCGAGTTTATTACTTGAGCGACAGGCTTGCACTTGAGCCTAGATTGTACGCACTTTTGAGACAAGTTCTTAGTTGCGTCATCCCCCATACTTCAAATGGCCATAGGGATGTAATTGAGGTAAGAGGCTAATGGGGATGGTGAGGGATGGTTGCAAATCTTTGACATTTATCTCACTTTTTTACATATGCCGTGGCATCTTTCCCCAAGGTCGGCCACCAGTACCCCTGGGTGACCACCCTCTTTACTAAAGATCTGCCTCCAATGTGGCTTGAACATGACCTCTTGTGCATGTCTTGCAAAATGTGTGGGACTTCAGATGGGTGCACACACCTAAGTAAGGGGAGCAAAAACCCCTTTTTGTACAAGGTGTCTCCGATGACAGTGAATTTCGCAGCTCTGTATCTTAACTTCTTCATTTCGTGCCTTGCTTCTGGCATCTCCCCCTCTTTAATGTATCTGATCAGAGGGTCCATCCAGGATGCTTCCTTAGAAATATTTAATCAAGTTCCAAGTGTTCCCTCAGCATCTTTAATAGTTGGTCGAAGCAAAATTTCCACTGGCACAGTCCTCCTGATATCTGTCTTAGTTGCCGAGGCCAATCTAGCAAGTGCATCATCTCAGTCATTATCGAGCCTAGGTATCCTCTTCAATTTCACTTCTCTGAAGCTCTTTAGTAATGACCTCACCTTCTCAAGGTACTTGGCCATCCGCTCATCCTTGGCCTTGTAGGCTCCTAGTATCTGGTTCACTACTAGCCTTGAATCACTATGGACCAAAATTTGGCCGACACTAAGAGACTTGGCCAAGGAGAGGCCTGCTATCAAGGCCTCATATTCGAACTCATTGTTAAAGGCTTTGAAGTTGAACCTCAGGGCATACTCAATGTCTGTACCATTAGGTGCTGATACTATCAGTCCAGCTCCACTTCCGTTGTCACAGGAGGACCCGTCAATGAAGAGGCTCCACACAGTCTGTTCTTCTGAGAAATTTCCCTCGATGACGGACCCCTGTTTGAAGAGGTATCTTCCCTCTTCATTTTTGTCCACTTTCCCTCTAGCGGTGTTTGTTTCAGCCTTATCTGCGGGTGTGTTGGTGAGTTTGCCTTGTAGGGTATCTGTCTTCCCGAGGCTCTCATCTTCAGCTTCGTCATCTTCCTAAGTAAATTCAGCCATGAAATCTGCCAATGCTTTCCCCTTAATGGCCATCCTAGGTTGATACACAATGTCAAACTCTCCCAACTCTATAGCCCAGGCCATTAATCTACGTGACTTTTTTGGCTTGTGTAAGACCTACCTAAGAGGAGAGTCAGTGAGAATGACCATTGTATGGGACTGGAAGTATGACTTCATCTTTCTTGATGCATGGATCAAGGCATAGGCTAACTTCTCCATCCTTAGGTATCTTTGCTCTACCCCCTGAAATGCCTTACTGTTGAAATACACTAGCTTCTGTACTCCGTCCTCTTTTCTCACAATGGCTGCGCTGATGGTTGATTCTGAGACAGCTAAGTACATATGTAGTTATTCGCCCTGTACCGATCATGACAACAGCAAGGGAGGCCCTAGGTATGACTTTAACTCCCTGAAAGCCTCGTCACACTCTTCGCTCCATCTTAAGGCCTTTCTGAGATTTTTGAAGAACGGTAAACACTTGTTTGTGGCTCTGGACACGAACCTATTCAAAGCAGCCACTCGCCCCATGAGCCTCTGAACGTCTTTAATGGTCTTGGGAGTCTTCATCTCTAAGAGGGACTTTATTTTCTCATAATTGGCCTCAATGCCTCTTTTATTCACGATGAACCCCAAGAATTTCCCTGCTCCAACCCCGAAGACACACTTGGTCGGGTTGAGCTTCATCCGGTACTTATCCATCGTATTAAAGGTCCTCTCAGGGTTAGCCACATGATCCTCTGCCTTCAAACTCTTAGTCAGCATGTCATCTATATAGACCTCCATAGACTTCCCAATTTGGTCTTCAAATATTTTATTTATAAGGCGCTGATACGTTGCCCCTTCATTCTTCAGGCCAAAGGCTACCTCAACAAGTATGTCCCCTTGTCGGTAATAAAAGCAATTTTCTTCGAGTCTCCAGGGCTCATAATGATCTGGTTGTAACCTGAGTAGGCATCTATGAAACTCATTAGCTCATGGCATGCGGTAGAGTCTACCATCTGATCAATACGAGGGAGAGGGAAGCTGTCTTTGGGATAATGCTTGTTGAGGTCGCTGAAGTCTACACACATTCTCCACTTCCCGTTGGCTTTTGGGACAATGACTGCATTGGATAGACATTCGGGGTAGATGACCTCTCTGATAAACTCGATAACTTCTAGCTTCTTGACCTCATCCCTTATGACCTCATATTTTTCTCGAGAGTAAATTCTCCTCTTCTGCTTTACCGACTTTGCACCCTCTACCACATTGAGCTTGTGGCACATGATTTTGGGGTTGATCCCCGGCATATCTGCATGACTCCATGCAAAGACGCTCTGTCTTCTCCTCAACAGCTTGATGAGGTCTTCCTTGATGTTTGGCTTCAGAGTCTTACCGACTTAGATGGTTTTTTCTGGCTCATCCTCATTGAGGATGATGGATTCTACCTCTTCTGCGACTTCTCCTTTCTCCAGCTTTGTCTCGTCCCTGGGGTCAAGGGTATCAATATTATAAGTGGTTGTTGCCTTCTTATGTGCCTCTCTCTCTTCGGCGGAGTTGAAATAACATTCTCGTGCTGTCCTCTAGTCTCCCTAAACTTCCCCTACTCCATAAGGGGTTGGAAATTTAATCATCTGATGAACCATAGACGGCACAACTTCAAACCCCTTGAGGGCTACCCGCCCCAGTATAATGTTGTAGGTCGAAAAGATATGTCCATCCATTACGAATAAGCTGACCTTCTTGGTAAGCCATCTCATCCACTCGTCCCCCATCCTGACATCGGCCTCATACACTCCAAGGGGGTGAACCTTTTCCCCACTGAACCCAATCAATGGGTGATGGTATGGGACGAGTCTAGCATGGCTGAAACCTAAGGCTTTGAAGCATGGCCAAAACATCACATCTGCAGAGCTACCCCCATCTACCAAGATCCTCGGCACCTCACATACATGCACCCTGGTAGTGATGATGAGAGGGTCATCATGTGGGGCTAAGAGGCCTTTGAAGTCCATTAATAAGAACCCCACTATCAGAGTATCCATATCGACCTTCCTCCTCTTTTCTGACTTTGCCTCAACAAAGGTTGAGTGTACATCTTTTGTCACTGCTTTGGCTTTAGCTACATGGGCCTTCCTGTCGTCCACCTCCGACCCTCCTCCTGCTAGGCTCCCAGAGATCATCCCCACAATGAGATAGATCATATTAAGTCTCTTGACAGGTTCGTGGTCATCTCTCGGAGGGAGGTCAGGGTCGTCCTCATCGTCAGAAGGGTCGTCCTCTCTTTTTGGAGGACCTTCTCTGCATGCATCAACTCTCTTCTTTCTAGGGTCATCCCCTCGACCCCTCTTGAAGGCACTCTTATCAAAGTTATTCCTTAGCTTCCCTTCTTTTAACATTTTTCAATCTCATCTTTCAGAGCAAAGCATTTGTCTGTCACGTGGCTATGGACTTAATGAAATTCACACCACAGGTTTTTGTTCCTCTTGTTGGGGGTTGCCCTCAACTTCTCAGGCCACTTCAGGGACCAGTCACTCTTTATCTCATTGAGAATATGTTCACAACAGACCATGAGATGGGTGTGATCAGCGAACTTGTTGTCCGTAGACCTCTTCTTCCCCTCTTTGTTCTTCTTATGGTACTTACCCCCACTAGTGCCTCCTTTTTCGTCTTCGTATTTTGCGGCCATCGCCTCTTCGGCGTTCATCACTTTTCCTACTGTCGACAGCAATTCAGCCATCGTCCTCGGAGGGTCTTCAGCAAGCTTCCATAGCAGCTTCCCCTTCTGGAGTCCTCCAATGAGGGCGGTCATGGCTATGCTCTCCTCATAGTCTTCCACCTTTAACTTTTCTTTATTGAATCTGGCTATGTAGTCTCTTAGACTCTCGTTCTTCCCCTGCTTAACATAGAGCGGGTGTGTGGTCTTCTTCTGTGGCCTCACCCCAAAGAAAAGGTTGTGGATGAATCGGTCTGCCAACTGCTTAAAGTTTTCAACAGAATTTTTTGAAAGAGACATATACCATACATGTGCAGCCCCAGTCAGAGTGCCAGAAAAGGCACGACACCTCATCTCATCTGAGATAGAGTATATGTCTGTCGCTGATTGGTACATCTCAATATGATGGACCACTGGCGGCTTGAACTTGTATGGCGTTGGGAAGTTGACTATCTTCGCCACAAAGGGTGAGCCTATGGAGTATCCTCTCTGAAGAGGGTTTCGGCTCTTCAGAATATCACCGATTTATCCTCCAATCGCTGGATCGAGTCATTCCAGGGCCTTGTAGGGTCGGATTGGCCGATGTTATCCCCTGCCGTCTCTTTGAGGTGGATGGAGGGTTCTGCTATGACAGACCTTTATCAGCTATTTACTTACCCCTAACCGTCGTCCCATTCATTGGGTTGGCCCCCGTGGGGTCGGCCATCTGCTGCCTCCCTTCTGGACCTCGCAACACTCCTTGATCTGGACAATTTTTCCCGCAGGTCATTCACCGGGCCCAGCCTCTCAAAGGCCGACCCCCTGCTCAAGCGATCGTCAGGATTTTGCCTTCCACACTTTCCTTTGCTCTCCTGGAGAGGTCCCACAGTATTTTTAGAGACCTCATACGGCTCCCAGCACTTTATGGGGGCCTCCTCTCTCTCCAAATCATCATACCTATCCTCAGGGCAAAGGTTTCCTTACCTCCCTAGGCGTAGAAGCCGGGGGTCAGTAGCATCCCTCCATCGCTGTGGGGGTGGCAAGTCTTTGCGTGGTGCCTGGGGTGGTCCCCTAGCCTCATGCTGCCCTGAAGCCACTGCCGGAGTAATCATCTTAGGTGAGACCCCTGGTGGTCTTAGTATGTTCTAGCTTAGAACTGTAAACTGCTCATGTATGATCCGTTATCTTGCTGCCAAAGACTTTAAGGCTGTCGCCACATCAACCATCTCAGACTGAGGTGATGGCTGACTAGAGTTGGGTCCTACTTCGCTATCCGGTAGAGGAAATGGTGGTGGTGTCATCTCCGGTGCCATGTGTTTGAGCTATGAAGAACTGAACTGAAGAAAAGACTGGTGAGCTTAAGAACCTTAATGGGTCTCTTTCAATGGCGAAACATCTCTTCACAGGGGGAGAACTGGCTCACCACTAGAGTGCCCAGTGAGGTCAAGCTGTACAAAGGAAGAGATGTCTTCTCGTTCCCACAAACGATGCCAAACTGATGATGCTTAGATTCAGCACCACCAGATAAGTGATGATGATCTCAAACACATGTAGTAACCATGGCAGCCCTGTAGATATGTATGTATAAGTATATAGAAGGGGATGAGTATAAGAGGAATAAGACAATGATGTCTAGTGGTTCAGCCAATTAGGCCTACATCCACTGTGAGTGTGTGATCCACTAAGTATCGGCACTAATGGCCTTCGATACAATGCACATAAGCTCACTCTCTCTCTCTCTCTCTACTGTGTGTACAAGCAGAGTTTTTGCTAGGGTTACAATTATCGATCCCTTTGTAGGATTGTACGTGACAAGTATATATAGGTCTTGGGGGGTGTAGTGTACCCCCCAAGTATGCATTGTGCATGTAAATGATGATCTAGCCAATCCCCTGTTGACACATGTAGATGCCACCTGTGACTAATGATGACATAATATTCCCTCACGTGAGGGGGTGATATTATTATAACGGTCTTCCACGTGCCATGTGAGCCTCACGCACACTGTTCTACGCGTCTCCCGAACCACGCGATGCGATGATGTCACCCTCGGCCTATGATATGAGACCGAGGACAAAGTTCCTTCTGGTAGTGAGTCTGGCCCAATTTGGGCCTCGTAGTGTCGTACCCTCGGAGGGTCGTCTGGACCTGATGAGGGGTCGGCCCCTCAAAGGGTCATCTGGGCCTGATGAGGGGTCGGCCCCTTGGAGGATCGTTTGAGCCTGGTGAGGGGTCGGCCCCCTTGAGGGTCGTCTGGGCCTGATGAGGGGTCGGCCCCTTGGAGGGTCGTCTGAGCCTTGTGAGGGGTCGACCCCCTAGAGGGTCATCTGGACCTGATGAGGGGTCGGCCCCTTGAAGGATCGTCTGGGCCTGATGAGGGGTCGGCCCCTTGGAGGGTCGTCTGAGCCTGGTGAGGGGTCAACCTCCTGGAAGGTCGTCTGGGCTTGATGAGGGGTCGTCCCCTTGGAGGGTCGTCTGAGCCTGGTGAGGAGTCGGCCCCCTGGAGGGTCGTCTAGGCCTGATGAGGGGTCAGCCCCTTGGAGGGTCATCTGATATTGGTTAAGAGATCATCCTGGCCCCGTCCAGGAGCAGGACGCCCTCGGCCTGGCTGAGGGTATATATGGGTATATCATCCTTAATTCTCCAATTTCATCAAAACTTATGAATCAAAAAGTGAATATTATACACCTACGCTAATATGAAAATGTTTGTTGCTATAAATTGCAAGAATTAAACACTTGCCTCAATTTCGACGGTTTGATCCGCTGGTGATTTTGGTATAGGCGTATTCCGCGTCTCATGATCTACACTTTGGTGTGATTTTTAGTGTGTGTTCTTGAGTTAGGTGATAATACGCAAATATTACGTATTTCATCCCTCGAACGTACGCATTTTAGCCCCCTCGGGTATCTTATTCCCTATATTTATGCTCGTTAACCAAATAAACTCGGATTTCTATGTTAACATGCTTTGCATGAGTTAATTGAGTTTTTATAGGTATTTGGATGCTAAGTGTGAAGTTCGGATGCATTTCGGCTAATTTCCGAATGCAATCGCATGTTAAAGGGAAATTTAGTGAATTCATAGCTTGGGAAACTGGTCCAACATCTTCACGAAAGTTGTATCCCTCCCCGCAAGCTTTACGTGGTCATGAACGGTGCGTGATTTCGATCCCTAATGAAGAAGTTACGGAAATTTTAGCGGAAGAGAAAACCAATTGAGGCAAAATAGGATGCAGCTTGAAGCAACCCTGCTTGATCGATCGATCGATCGATCAATCCTCTAATTTTCATTCTTCGATGGGAAGTAGTGGGCTCAGATATGAGCGATCGATCGATCGATCAAAGGGAAAGATCGATTGATCCCCTGTTTTCAGCTGATATTTTGCCCTTTTCTTTTCTAATTTAATTCCACTTACTATATAAAGGTTTTTTGCTGTAAATATCAGAGAGAATTCATTTTAGGTTAGTTTAGCTTAGGGTTTGGAGAGTTCTTCTTCATTTCTTATTGGTTTGACACCCAATTAGGTTTGTAAGTTGACTATTCATCTTCCCTACCATTTTAATATAGTTGTATTTCCTTTATTCTTGCTTAGTAGTTAATTTACATGCTTTCATAATTAGGTTTACATGCTTTCTTTCCGTGCTTTCTAGTGTAGATTTATTGCGTTTATTTACGGTGTTTATTTACCACGTTTTTAATTATGCTTTATAGCTAAGATAGTCTAGGTTGTGTCGGATTGAACTCATTCCGGGTTGACATGTTGCTTGGCTTTGATGGTGGAGTTTAGGGGTCTATTTCGGGTGCGTTGTCCTAGTTATTGCGTCTAGGGGATTTGACGAGGCATATCATGTATGCTCCGTGCTTACGACCTTGCGTGCGTAATTTTCGGGGTATTTGTTGACACCAAAATCTTATTAGGCTTTTATGTGGATTTAGGGGCGTGACAACCCTTGATTTAATTAATTGTCAAAACGACACGCATTTGTAATAACTGGTCGACCCATGTAACCATTTTATACTAATTAACTCGGGTGAGGGACATTTAACGCAACCTATAGTTTTTACTCACTTTATTAGTCTAGCTTTATTTTCCCTCGCCTAAATTAATCTTTCCCTTTTTGCATATTTTTCTTTTTGTGTATAATTATCTTTTGCACTTTTATTTAGGAGTATTAAATCCTATAAATTCTAGCAACTCGTCTCTGTGGATTTTCGATACTCGACTTACCGCTAAACTTGTATCGCAAGTGCAGTCGTAATTTAGGTTTTTGTATTGAGGTGGTGAACAGAAAACAACGCTCGGCGTTTGACACGCGCCGCTTTTCACCCTCGATCATTAGGCACCAAGAACTCCAATGGTCTCTTTTTCCTTCTTCTGTGCCTCTCTCTCCTTTCTCTCTCGTAGGATTAGAACTGATAACTCCTCTCTAACCCTAGTGAATCCATATTTAATTTCCTAATTTTCGTCCATAATATTCCCTCAAAAATTCAGAGGACAAAAATACTCCTAGGGGGTGCCGGTTAGGCCTAAGAATATCTCGGAGTCCAAATAAAATACCCGGGTAGAGTTTTCTGACTATCTCGACCCTTCCGGACTCAATGGCGCACTCCAAATTATCATATGAGTTACTTAAAAATAATTTATCTTTTTATTCCATAAAATTAGTCGCGACACGACTCACACACGCGTCCTGAGTTAAAATACCAAACTGTCGTATTTAGTACTCCGATAATTTATAAATCTCATAATTTCATATTACATATCTACACAGTAATATTCATTAATTTTCATCAATAAGTATTAACCGTTGGCAAGCTAGTTAATAATTATTTTAATTCGAATTAATTAACAATTAAATTTTCTGACCTTTTTAATTTAATTAATCCAACAATAATAATTAATCCCATAATTATATAACATTATAAAAATGAGGGGTATTACACAGAATAGTGTAGTGAATTTGGAATACACCATGATTTTTCAACCCCCAAAATGCCTTAACAAAATGGAATAGTCGAATGAAAAAATTGAACTATCCAAGAGATGGATAAGTCCATGTTTATTAGCAAGAATGTTTTGAAAAAGTTTTGGACAAAAGCTTTTCATACAACTTATCACACTGACAACTGAGTCTATAGCAGGCACGGTACCAACCAAACCCCTAATGAGATTTGGAAGGGAAAGAAACCTACACTCAATCACTTTAGAGTCTTTAGAAGTTAGTGTTATATACTTAATGATAGACAGTACTTGACAAATCTTGACTCTAGAAGTGATGTAGGCCTTTTTCTTGGTTATTCCAATAATAGTCGTTCCTATCATTTTTTCAATTATGTCTCTCAAAATATTATGGAATCCGTTAATGTTTCTATCGATGATAATAATTCGTTCGACTTAAAATAAATGACTGTGAAGACAAATCTTCTGTTTTCCCACATATTAAAGAATAGGGAGAAGAAGAAAATTATGAGTGTGAAGAGGTTTCCCCACCACCTAGTGAGGTTGTGAATGTGGAAGACACACCTCCTCAAGTTAAGAAAAATCATGATATTACCGAAAGCATTGATAATCCCAATATTGGAGTAAAGACTAGATATCAACACCAAAAGGAAGTTTATTTTCTTTGCTACACTTCCACAAGAAAACCCAAAAATGTGAAGGATGCCTTATTAGGTGAATATTGGATCAATGATATGCAAGATGAATTAGACCAATTCGTCAAACAAGAAGTTTGGAATCGTGTCCCTTTGCCGGAGGATGTTCATGTGATTGGTACTAACTGGTGTCATTCTGATGAACAAATCAAGACTTGTGGCTCAAGGCCATACATAAGTTAAAGATATAGATTTTGATTATTCATTTTCCCCCATTTCTAGGCTATAATCGGTTCATTTGCTCTCAGCTATAGTATGTTCCCTAGAGTTCAATCTACATCAATTGTATGTAAAGAGAGTCTTTCTTAATGGAAATCTTCAAGAGTAAGTATATGTGTCACAACAAAAGGGATTTGAGGATCCCAAATTCCCAACGCATGTTTATCGCCTAAAAGGGATTTGTATGGACTTAGACAAGCACCTAGAGCTTGGTATGAAAGTCATATCTTATATATCTTATGAGGAAATGATTCAAAAGAGAAAATGTGGAAACACCTTATTTTTTAGATCTCGTGAGAAAGACAATGTGGTTACCCAAGTATATGTTGATGAAATTGTTTTTGGCCCCAAAAATGAATAACATGATCGAGGCTTTGCTTCGATTATGCAAAACATAATTTTAGATGGGCATGGTTGGGGAACTTACTTTATTTTTTGGTCTTCAAGTGTGACGAATGGGTGGTGGAATTTATTTCTTTTTGCAATCTAAATATATAAGGGCCCTTGTAAACAAATTTGACCTCAACTCTTCTAAGCCTAAACGTACCTCCATGGGTGTTCCTATTAATCTTGGAAAGGATGTCGATGATATGCTTAATCATATCATGATAGGTAGTTTGTTATACCTCACGGCTAGTCGTCTCGACATATCTTCTAGTGTAGGAGTTTGTGCTCGCTACCAATCTTGTCCTTAGAAGTCCCACTTGAAAGTCATTAAACACATTATCAAGTATGTTTGTGGGATAATAGGCTTTGGTGTTTGATATCCTAGGAATACAAATACATACTTGTTGACTTATTAGGATGCCAACTAGGCTGGTGATGTTAATGCGAGGAGAATTACATCAAGAGTATGATTCCTTATTGGAAGTTCTTTGGTCTCTTGGCACGCCAAGAAATAAAATTGTGAATCGCTTTCCACGGTCGAAACGGAGTTTATTACGGGGAGAAGTTATTGTGCTAAACTCCTTTGGATGAAGTAAATGTTGGAAGGTTATAGTATTGGTCAAAATTGCATGGCTATTTATTACGACAATACCAGCGCTATCGATATATCCAAAAATCATGTCCAACATTTTTTAACAATGCATATCGACATACGACGCCATTTTATTAGGCATAATGTTAAAGAAAAAGTCGTGTTTTTGAGGTATGTTTATATCGGTCTTCAATTGGCAGATATTTTAATTAAACCCCTTGATTGTACTAGATTTTAATTTCTTAGTCATCATTAGGTATTTGCATCGTTGATTAAATGATTTGATAATATGTATAAGATTTATGATTTTTTATTTCTTGCATTTTGTTCCCATTCCATGTTGTCCTTTTTTATGAGAGTTAGTCATATTATTTACCATAAAAAGATTTGTTAAATACAATCATTTATATGATATACTCCTTGTCATATTTTTGTATATCAAATGGTTGTTTTTTAATACTTTTTTTCTTTTTGTTTGGGTAAGAGTGATTTTTTGCATCATGAGACAAGTTTCTATTTTCTTAAAAAGACTTATAAACTTTGAGAAACTTTTTATTCGGAACACATGCTCATATCGTATTATATTTTACACCGTACTACACATTGTATAGATTCCACTTTATGAGGAATGTCATAGTTGTACAATCTTTTACAAATGATTCAAGGCTTAAAATATTTGTGAGAGGGAGTCCATTATCCCCAAATGTGAAAGTGTGAGATTTATTATGTTTTAAAGGAGTTGAAAACCTAGATACTGCATAAAAAATCATGAGAAATGATGTGGTTAGGGCTAAAATGTTTATTGGATGATGCCACCATTGAAAAGTTAAAATAGTGTCCCATCTTAGTAATGAATGAGTGAAATTCGCCGCAAGAAAATATATTTTGAATGAAGCGATGTTTTAAAGATGTATATCCATTCAAAATTTAGTAACATCAAGGATGTAAAACTAAAGGTTTTAACCAAATCTCTTAATGAGGCAGAGAAGAATGTTAGTTGAAAATATCTCAAAAGTTGTTGAAAATTTTCAATAGTATTGAATCTTCGAGTCATTTGTTCTTGAATTGTTATTCTTACTTGAACTCAAACTTGATTTTATTCTTTTAGTGGTGTTCTTTCTTTATTTTTTTTCTCGTATGAGATATAATCTTATGTCCGTGGTTGATAAACCTTATCATTTTATTATCCTTTGAGATAATCTTACCTTTGATCATGAACATTTGTCATATATCTCCCAACATTTAGTAAGTAGTAAACCTGAATCTATAATTTTCCTTATCCAAATCAAGGTTTTAAAATATTTTTTCACTATGTATTACATATTTAAAATTGTGATTAACAAAATCTTATTACAGAGTATGCTAATTTAACTCTATCTTATTAACTTCAAGTGTTCCTTGTGATTCAATTGATTCTTTTTTCTTGATGCTTTTCTTTGTCTACTTGCATGATAAAAAGCATGAGAAGTTTTGAGGAGAAGTGCTTGTGGAAAGGGGGAGTATTCATATTTAAGGGGAGACTTGAATGTTGTTTCATATGCTAGTTAGTATAAAATTTAATGTATACATCTCTTATTGCTAACTTTTTTTATACTATGGATTTATTCACACATTGTTATTTTGATGATGTTTGCTAATGTGTTTAATAAAATCTTGCTACAAGTACTTTGAAGAAGTATCTTCTGGTTTTAGGGTTATAAGCATTTATAATTTCTATCTTGTTAAGCCTTTGGTCGGGCCTTGTGTCATAGTTTATAGGAATTCCATTTTATTGCTTGTAATCTTTATTTGTTGTGTTTTGTTAACATAATAGACAAAAGGAAAGATTTAAGAGTATTCGCATACTCATTTGTGCCCTCATAGGTGGTTGTCTTTTCCAATTTTCTAAAAGACATTAGGTTCTTAATTAACCTTTCCCAAAAGCTTCATCAACATTCAAGATTTTAATGAACGGTTTTGATCATCCTCTTTATCTCATATATCCCATCATTGGATGAAATATATATTGTAGAATTCGCTTTCCCACGTCATGTGATTTTACAAATCATTTTCATAACTTATTCATAGAAACTTTTATCTGTGTAAAACTTGTGGTTTTGCTATCATGATCTTGCCTGTATACAAAATAATTGAAAAATAAAAAATAAACAAAATTGAGCGAAACTTACCAGTTTCGCTGCAGGGACGGTTTGTGTTGCTAAAGAAAAAATGGGAAAGTCTCTTTGGAAAAACCCCTAAAAATTGATGTGATCAGCTTCATTGTTGAAGCATCACTGCAGCGAATATTTTCACTGCATGGTTACTTCCCTCATTGGCCGCCAAGTTCCTTGAAGGCTTTGTCAAAGATCTTTGGGAAAATGGACAACTTTCTTCGCATCAGGTTCGCTCCAATGACAATCTTCCTCGCTACAGTGACACCTCCGACAGCACGTACAAATCTGTAAATTTTTCATAAAGACTTTTGAGGATATTCTAGATTTTTGGGCAAAAATTACCTTCTTGCCTGTCGATTGGACTTGCTAGCCTCAACCACTCTCTCACACATGCCTTGTGTAAGAGATGTGTCCTATATTTTTTCTTGGTATTGGGTACACCCATTTGTGGGGTTTTATTTATTTGAACCCTTTTAATCACCTCTCTTTCAAAAGAAAAATTCTTAGAGAGGTTTTTATATGCATTCTTTTCTTCTTCCTTTCTAAGGAGATAACACACCTAAGAAAGAGAGTGAACCCTTTTTCAAATTCCAGTTAATCCCTTTCTCCTTCTCTTCTTTGCATTTATTCACCTCTATGTTAGAGTTTGATTAATACAAAGAAGATGAACCCTTACACTAAGAACTCATTTTCATAAATCAAACTTTATATACAGTTCGGATATTTCTTCCAAGAAGAAATGTTGTGATATTTGAGGTTCCTTTTTGTGGTCCATATCATTTGTGATTTTCCAAGTTTGAAGATAAAGGCTTATGAAACATTGTTGACGCGTGCATGACATCGAGATGTTGAGATCTTTTATCGATGGATAGGAATCTCCAGCTCGCTACAAATTAATGGAAAAAATGTGAAGGTATGAGTTATCACGAAAGGAGTGTTAGTCGTTATTCCCCTCTGTTGTAAGGTATGATATTTTTCACCTCTTCGCATATTTTATCATCCACATGCTTAAACAAGATAAAATTTGATTTAGTTGATTAAATTTTGGTAAAAAAAATTTAAATAGTATTTTAGGCGGGCAAAATAAATTTTTGGTAGGTCCCCATTTTGGTATGCAATACGCACTCTGAAGGTTTACTAGTGGAAACAAATCATGTAAGTCTATCAAGGGGTATCTCAATCCAAGGTATCCCCAGAAACAGATTCCTTCGAATTAGGATCTCAAACCTACTTACATAATTGTCTCCAAATATGCAAGGATCATTTGATTTAATCAAATATTGAATTACACACATAGCAATCAAAGCGACAATCATATAAGAATTTCAATCCTCATAATTCTTGTGACTAAGAATCTGTTAACCCATTAAAAATTGTATGAGATCGCATGAGTCTAATCTAGATAGTCCTTGGACTCAAATTTCACGGGTGGTCTTGTTCAATACATTCTTGAGATGTACCGATCATAATTTTCTATTGAACAATCGCATAAGTTCTCAAACCATCATAAAGGTTCCCATAGTTTAAGATAAATATTAGAATTGCATCGCAATCATTCCAATAGGATGTTAAGTTCTTATCTAGGGAAGAAGTCAAGTTTTTGAGTTTGTTTTTAGATGAGGATGAGAGGATTGATGATGTTAATTGGTGTTCCTCTTTTTAGGACTTACCTCCTCAAGACTCATACGAGGTGACCTTGGATGTGCAATTTCACAAGCTTGATCTCAAGCAATTGCCTTTCGAATTAAAATATGCATAGTTAGGTGATAATGAGACATATCCCGTCGTTGTCTCATATATCCTCGATGAGGGTCAGGAACAAAAGCAGATGGACTTGTTAAGGAGGTATAAGGGTGCTTTCGGGTGGAACATTACGAATTTGAAGGGAATTAGCCCTTTAATTTGCACTCAAAAAATCCATTTAGAGGAGGATGCAAAGCCTGCCGTGAGATGCAAAGTAGGTTGAACCCGATTATGAAGGTGAGAGCGGAGATAATTAAGTTGTTAGATGCGGGCATTATATACCCCATATCGGGCAACAAATGGGTGAGTCCGATACACGTGGTTCCTAAAAATTCGGGAGTTACGATCGTCCAGAATGTGAAGGGAAAATTGATAACCAAATGCACCACTGGGTGGCGTGTATGCATAGATTATAGGAAACTGAATGCCATGACCTTAAAAGATCATTTCCCCCTTCCTTTTCTCTACCAAATGTTGGAACATATTTTCGGACACCTTTTTTGCTATTTCCTCGATGGATATAGTGGGTATAACCAAATCGATCTTGATATTAAGGATAAAGACAAAACAGCATTCACATGCCCCTTTGGGACTTTCGCCTACAAACGAATGTCCTTTACATTATGTAATGCGTCGGGGACTTTCCAAAGGTGCATGCTAAGTATGTTCAGTGATATGGTAGAGAGAGGTTTGGAGGTATTTATGGATGATTTTAGCGTCTTTGGTAACTCCTATACAATTGCCTCTCCATCCTTGAAAAAGTTTTGTCTGGGTGTGTAGAGAAGAATCTCGTGCCAAATTGGGAAAAGTGCCATTTCATGGTCACAAAAGGGATTTTTCTCGAGCACATAGTGTCCTTGGAAGGTATTGAGGTTGATAAGGCTAAGACTGAGGTCATTTCCAATGTACTCGATCCAAAAACCCTCAAATATGTGAGGTCATTCCTTGGGCATGCCAGGTTTTATAGAAGATTTATAAAGGATTTTAGCTCCATTTCTAGGCCTTTATGTAATCTCCTCTCTAAGGAGACACCATTCGAATTGAGTGATGAGTGTCAAGAAGCTTTTGAGAAGTTAAAAACATGCTTACCACTGCTCATATTATGCAAGCCCCTGACTGAACTTTACCTTTTGAGTTAGTGTGAGATGCTAGCGACTTCGCTATTGGGTCAGTGTTAGGACAAAGAAGTGATAAAAAGCCCCATGTTATTTACTACGCGAGTCAGACTCTTAACGGTGCACAATTGAACTATTAGACCACTGAGAAAGAGTTAATAGCAGTTATATATGCCTTGGATAAGTTTCGAGCATACTTAGTGGGATCTCCCATTGTTTGTTTTACTGATCACGCGACATTAAAATACCTTTTTTCAAATAAGGACGCTAAGTCGTGTTTGATAAGGTGGGAGCTTTAACTCCAAGAGTTCAATTTGACTATCAAGGAAAAAAAAGAAGTAAAGAATGTCGTGATCGACCACTTGTCGCGTTTGACATTCGAGGCACCCAAAGACCAACTCCCCATTGTTGAGGTCCTTTTGGATGAACAATTGTTCTCCACTTCCTCTCTGCCGTGGTTTGATGACATTGTGAACTACCTCGTGACGGGTTCCATTCCATCCCATTGGACCCCTCAAGAGAAGAGGAATTTTTTGTATGGGTGCGTAGGTTTTTCTTCGATGATCCCTACTTGTTTAAAATTTGCGTGGACAAATCAATCGAAAGTGCATTCCCGATGAAGATATTAAGAGTGTTATTCAATTCTCCCACTCGCAAGCGTGTGGAGGCCATTTTTCTTCGAAGAAAATCGCTGCAAAGATTTTTCAAAGTGGATTTTATCAGCCCACACTCTTCAAGGATGCACACGAATTATGCATTTCGTGTGAGCATTACCAAAAATTGGGAGCCATAACTCGTCAAAACATGATGCCAATGTTCCCCATAATTGAGATTGAGGTGTTCGACTGTTGGGGAATATATTTATGGGCCCCTTTCCCCATTTTTTTGGAAATCTTTGCATCCTAGTGGCAGTTGATTACGTCTTTGAGTGGGTGGAAACCATAGCGTCAAAGACTAATGATCATCGAGTGGTGCTAAAGTTCCTTTGGGAACACATGCTTTCGCTCTTTGGAACTCAAAAGGCGATTATTAGCGACAACGGGTCGCATTTTTATAATGCTATGTTTGTGAACCTCATGCAAAGTATGGGGTTTTTTCCTAAAGTTGGAACAACCTACCGCCCTCAAACTAGTGGCCAAGCTAAGTTGGCGAATCGAGAGATTGAGCATATCCTTGAAAAGACGATCAATTCCGACTGTAAGAATTGGTCCTTGAGACACATTGATGCATTATGGGCGTACTGCACGACCTATAAAACTTCCCTTGGCCCTTTAGGCTTGTGTATGGAAAGCCTTGTCATCTTCCTATTGATCTTGAGCATAAGGCCTAATGGGCGATAAAGAAGTTGAGCTTCGGCTTGGACAAAGCTGGAAAGAAAAGAATGCTCCAACTCAATGAGTTGGAGGATATTTGAAATGAGTCGTACGAGAGTGCGAGAATTTATAAGCACCGAGTGAAAGTGAGACACGATAAAAGCATATCCTGGAAAAAATTTCACCCCAATCAAAGCATATCCTGAAAATCTTGAACTTCATAATAAGGGCTTAGTTTAGAATTGTTTTAATTGAACTTCATGTGTTGGTATTAGAATATCCTAGTTTATTAACTCTCCTTGTCGTGCAAGGGGTAGTCTTTGATGCTTTACTACAACCCTAACCCATTTTAGAAATAATTAATTAACCCTAATCTTCCATTAATGAGTTTGATCTCTACATGGTTGATGTTCGGATCTAATTAGTTATGCTCAATGAGAATCAATTTGAACTAATTTCTATCATATTTATTAGAGAATTAAAGGTGGGAGAATGATCCTCAATCCCTTTTTATATTGAACTTAAGCTTAACTTAGTTCGATTATATTTAATCTTTGTAAGTAACTTGTTAATTGTTAAGTACTACGCATGATAGTTTAGTGTTTAATAACTATCACATTTTCAAACAGTTAAATCATCTTTTACACTTTCCTTTTGGTACGTTTAGAGAATTGTCTTCATCCTAATCTTGTTCTCTTATAAGTGTCCAATCCCTTAGGAATACGATACCCAGTCTTTCCCGATTACTACTTGTTGCTATGATTTGCACTTGAATCATATACACTGTTTGGAGGCAACCATTTGGTCAACACCAAGATGCCTGAGGGTAATCCCATATATGAGAAAGTTCTAAAGATAATGTCCATCTTAGGAGAACTAGAGGTGTTTGGATATGAAATTGATGGGGGTTACCCAAGTTGATTTCATGATCCAATCACTACCGGAGTCCTTTCTATAAACAAATTTAGTTACTCTCTAGCGTAAATGATTAAGGAACTCTAGGTTGTGGAGAATATCAATAAGAAAAGGGGTGTGATTTTGGTTGCTGAGAGAAACACATCTACTTTTGTCCTGAAAAGTAAGAAGAAGAATAAAGGCAAGTCTCAAGGAAAATCTAAAGTTGACAAGAAAAACTTTATGCCCCAGTGAGCAGTTAAGAAGTCGAAAGGCAACTATCACATTGCAAACTAGAAGGACACTAGAAGAAGTAATGCCCCGTATTCTTATTTAAGAATAATGGAAATGGTAATGTCGCATACATCACTGAGATATGTTTTCGGGTGCAATTTATCGATACGTGTTCTGTATATTCAGGAGCCACTAATCATGTTTGCAATTTTTTGTAGGGGTTCCAGATAACCAGGGTGCTCAGTGATGGAGAGATGTTTATATTCATGGGCGATCATCACAACGCAACATTAATAGAAACAGGAAATTTGGTTTTAAATTTTGGTGGAGACAATAAGTTATTATTGGGTTTTTATGTTCCTAGTATTAAAAGAAGTTTGATTTCGATTTCTAAGCTTATGATGAACGGATTCCTGGTTTATTTTAATAAAAGAGTTTTTATCAAAAATTACAAGTCTCTAATTTGTTGTGGAACTTTGTAAATGATCTTTATATTATAAGACCCATCTCACCATTACTGATTAATATTGAATTGAATAACTTAAATAGAAATAACCTAAAGATAAAGGAACATTATAAGTTGAACTAAATATATATTCGTCACTTACGGTTAGGTCATGTCAATCTAAAAAGGAAGTAGAAGCACTCCCAATATGTGAATCCTGCTTAGAGGGAAAGATGATCAAGATGTCATTTACGCCCCCAATGGTATACAGTAGAAAACATGCTGGAATTAGTTCGTTCTGATTTGTATAGGCATATGACTATCGAGGCAAGAGGTGGTACGATTACTTCATCACGTTCATCGATGATTAATTGAGATATGGATTTGTTTACTTATGCACACAAGTCTGAAGCCTTTGATAAGATCAAAGTGTATAAGGTTGAGGTAAAGCGAAGTATGGTAAATTAATTCATACTCTGTGATCTGATTGTGGAGGGGAATACCTCTTAGGAGAGTTTAGGCAACACCTATCAGATTTGGGTATAACAACCCAATTGTCTGCATCGGGAACTCCACAATAAAATGGTGTAGTTGAAAGAAGGAACATAAATCATTTGGATATGGTTAGGTCCATGAAGAGCTATTCAGATCTACCGAATTCTTTTTAGGGTCATGAATAAGAGGTAGCCACTTATTTACTGAACTTAGTTCCTTGTAAATTATTCTCAAGAACTCCCATAAAATTGTGGACTGGGTGCAAACCTAGTCTAGGGCATGTTTGGATTTAGGGTTTCCTAGTATAGATGCCAAGGAAGGAGTTTGGGAAGTTGGAATCAAGGACAAAAGTGTGTCTCTTTGTGGGTTACCCGAAAGGAACCAAAGGTCATTTGTTTTATAATCCTAGGACTAGAGGGTAATTATTAATACAAATTATCGGTACTTAGAGACAGATTATATGATGAACCGCAAGCCCTAGAGCAAGATTATATTGCAGTAACAAAGAGGACAAGAGCAAAAAAACTTCGAGACTAGCCATACAGGAAGAAATACAACCTGATCTTGATAGTACATTGCCTAAAATTAGTGGGGAGTATTACTGATGATTAGGACTCACGTGTAACTTATTATGGACCACAAGTGGATCCACGTCATAGTTCGATGGTCATGTGTGAGCCTTATAGATTAGTGTATTTGGCATATAAAACCCATCGAATGTAAGTGGATATACAATAGGAATAAGAGGGTAAAAATGAAGGTGGAAACCTTCAAATCACCACTTGTTGTAAAAGGGTTCACTCAAAAATAGGGAATCGACTATAAGGAGACCTTTTTGCCGGTATCCATGATTAAGTCTATCCAGATTCTATGATCCATTATTGCTCATCTCGATTATGAGATTTAGAAAATGGATGTCAAGACTGCGTTCTTGAATGCCAATCTTAACGAGTTCATCTATATGGTGCAACCCACAGGATTCATAGCAAAGGGCTAAGAAAGAAAGGTGTGAAAGTTTAAGAGATCCATCTATGGACTCAAGCAAGAATCAAGGTCTTAGAATATCCGATTTGATCAGGCCATCAAAGGTTTTGGTTTTGATCAATGTTTGAATGAAAGTTGTGTATATAAGAAGATTGGCAAAAACATGTTAATATCTTATAGTACTATACGTAGATGATATTCTCCAAATTATGAACGATGTGGGTGCATTGTCTAGTATAAGAGTGTGGTTGTCTTGTCAGTTTGAAATGAGAACCAATTTTTTTATAATGCTTTATATATATGAAGTAATATATATATATATATATATATATATATTACTTCATATTAATGTCAATCATTAGAGCTTAATAGAAATTTCAGTGAGGGGGCTTTGGGTTAATTAAAAGGAGATTGGAATTATGGTTTTGGCACTATTGAAATGAGTATATCCAATTCTCCAAGTCAATTGAGTTCACTAAACACCCCTCCAAAGGATCTGAGAAATAAGTAGCATCGAAATGTCCTGAACTACCTCTTCTATGAGGTCAACTTCCTGGACATCATCATCATCACCTATTTGCTTTGCTACATTAAAAATTTTCATCTCCGAAGTCATGTTTCCAAATGTAAGATTCATTTGTCCATTCCTAGCATTAATTAATGCATTCAAAGTTGCTAGTTTGGGATGACCAAGGATGATGGGAGTAATGTTACTACTCAGAGAAATCGGGTGAGTGTCCAAAACCACAAAGTCCATCGAAAAATAGAATTTGTCAACTTGGATTATGACATCCTTTACAACTCCCCTCGGAACCTTGACAGAGAGATCCGCTAATTGGAGGGTTATCTTGGTGGGATTGAGGTCTCCTAAATCGAGTTGTTCGTACACATAGTATGATAATAAATTCACACTAGCGCCTAGGTCGAGCAAAGCTTGATCGATCTTGAAGTTACCTATCACACAAGATATAGTGGGACAACCGGGGTCTTTGTACTTGGGAGGTAGTTCGGACTGAATTATCGAGCTAACATTTTTGGCCAAAAATGTTTTTTTACTCACAAATAACTTCCGCTTAACAGTGATCAAGTCCTTTAAGAACTTGTCATAAACGAGAACTTGTTTAATAGTATCTAATAGGGGAATGTTAATTTTCACTTGTTTGAACATCTCTAGGATGTCCGCATTGTTAACATTTCCCTTAGGAGGAATGAGCCTTCGGGGATAAGGCACAGGATTGGGACACTTGGGACTTACTTTCTGCTCTACTTGAGGTTCCTCCTCCTTTTCTTTTAAGGAAGCTTCTTCGACCTCTAATGGGTCGAGCGAGACCGCCTTACTAATGGTGGGTTATGGAGGAGGGATTGATTTATCAATAATTTTCCCACTCCGTAGAATAGTAATAACCTTTGCTTGATCGAGAGGGGGACTCAAAATGTCGGTCCCGCAATGTTGGCCAATGGGCCTTTGGGATAGAGAAGGGAACTTTCCCTTATTTTGGACACTTAATGATGAGGCCAGGTTTGAAATTTTTTTCTCAAGCCCTGCATTTATGTCTTGTTGAGAAGTCATAAAAGATTGAAGAGCTTCTTCAAGACTTCTCTTGTTCGGGTGAGCATACGGGGGTATAGGAGGAGGATTAGGTCTTGGGGGTTGACCTTGCATTTGCACTTGGGTAGAAGGAAGTTGATTATAAGGTTGTTGGTAATTTTAAGGCGGTGGAGGATTTTGATAATTTGGAGGAGTGAATTTTGAGCATGTTGGGATTGCCCGTGAGAGAAACCGGGGTGGTTTCTCCACGATGGATTGTACCTTTCTCTAAGAGGAATCATAAACTATTTATTGTACGTGGACGTAGCATTTGCTTGATCATGAAGCATCACTTTGTAAGCCGAAATTCTAGGACAATCCTTCATTGATTGATCTTGCATGTCGTATATGGCACACTACTCTTCTATGTGGGATGGAGAAGGATTAGTGGGTTCCCAATTCCTTTTATCCATGGTTTCAATGCGCATAGTGAGTTGAGCTAATATCACGAACATATCATCCCCTTCGGCGAGGTTATATATCCCATGGCTTGAGGTGGGCGGAATGGATGAGTTCGAATTGTCTTTATTAGAGTCCGAGGTGTCCTAAGATTGGGTCATCTCAGCACAATATTTTAAGTCTGCCCGCACGTCATCCCGGTCAAGTCCAAAGAACCCTCGGAGCACATCGTCTCCACCATTTGCTTAGCATTTAAGGTAAGCCCATTATGGAAAAAGGAGATTAATCTCCATTTCTCGAATCCGTGATGAGGGAACTAATGGAGTAGCTCGTTAAATCTCTCCCAACATCGCTTGAAGGTCTCGCCCTCGCTTTGAGCGAAGGTTTAAATTTGACCTTTTAGAGCGTTGGTGCGATGCATTGGGAAAAATTTCTCTAAAAATTTCTCTTGCATATCGCGCTAACTAACTATTGAATTAGGAGCCAAGGACCAAAGCTAAGTTTTGGCTTTGTCCTTTAAGGATAATGGGAAGAGTTTGAGACGGGTTACGTCAAGAGGACAGTTTTGATCGCTAAATGTAGCACAAACTTCCTCAAACTCACGGACATACAAATAAGGCTGCTCACTTTCCATTCCATGGAAAGTTGGAAGAAGTTTAATCATTCCATTATGGAAATGGAATTGAGAAGCATTATAAGTTAAGATGATATATAAATGAGAGGTGGTACTCTCCGGTTGCAAGCAGTCTCTCATGGGTCGACAAGGAGGCTCGACTTCCCTTTGACTACTGTGATCACTTATATTATCGGCCATAGTCGTGGGTTCGGAGTGGGCACCGGTATAAGAAGAGATTAAATCATAAGGAGTTGGAGATGGTCTCCAATAATCTGAATATTCGCTAGACAACGTGGTTCTAGGATAGGATTTAGATTGCTACTGCTCGCGTCTTACATTTATGAGATTTGGATTAGTTTTTGGAAACCATGTTATCACAGTGACCACAGGGAATGTATGAGTGTAAAGAGAAACTCTAAAACCTAAAATTATTGTAAATCCCCAGCAATGGCATCAAAAACTTGGTTACCTCCAAAGAGTGTATATAATTCAAGTGCAAATAATAACAACAAGTAATAAACGGGCAAGATCGGGTATCGTATTCCTAAGGGATTGGACACTCCTAAGAGAACAAGATTAGGATGAAGACAATTCATTAAACGTCACAAAAGGAAAGTGTAAAAGATGATTTAACTGTTTGAAAATGTGATAGTTATTAAACGCTAAACTATCATGCGTAGTAATTAACAATTAAAAAGTTACTTATAAAGATTAAATAGAATAGAACTAAGTTAAGATTAAGTTCAATATAAAAAGGGATTGAGGAGCATTCTCCCACCTTCAATTCGCTAATAAAGATGATAGGACTTGGTTCGAATTGATTCTAATCAAGCATAACTAATTAGATCTGAACATTAACCATGTAAAGATCAAACTCATCAATGGAAGATTAAGGTTAATTAATTATTGCTACATTGGGTTGGGGTTGTAGTAAAGCATCAAAGACTACCCCTTGCATGACAAGGAGAGTTAAGAAACTAGGATACTCCAATACACACATGAAATTCAATTAAAACAATTCTAAACCAAGCCCTAATTATGAAGTTCAAGCATCCGAGGTGGGATTATGATTCCCAACCTTAGGTTTAGCTACTCATGCTAGAAATAATATTAAACATGCAAAGGAGCAACATAATTAAATAAGTCATCTAGTTTAAGCGCACAACAATACAGGATAAGGTAATAAATGCAAACTAAAGCTAATAAAGCAATTAAGGAAGATATGGGTGATCAAAGCTTTACATGTAGGTGAAAGCAATAAATGGTCTTGACCTAGGAGAGAGAAGAGCGTGTTTTCTATATCTAACAAATATCCCAAGTAAAACTATATCCCCAAATGAAGGAAAACCAAAGATAAAAACCATAAAAAATCTATCTATAATGGAAAACTAGTAAATAAGAAGAAAATTGAAATCCTGCATACCCGAATAGATTCGTAAGTATGCAAATTGATTCGATGATAAGAAGATGACTCACTGTCTGCACCCAAATCGATTCGCAGGTCTGCGAATCGATTCGTACCCTCTATCAAAATCAGCCTCTATGCTTTTTCTTTGTTTTCCCCAAGCCTCACCGAATCATTTGTAACTTCTTCGTTCTAGATCGGATTTAAGCACCATCAGAGGCCATGCGAAGATGAGAAGTAGGGATACAACTTTCGTGAAGAGATCGGGATCAAACGCTGAATGCTGAATTTACTAAATTGCCCCCGACATTAGGGCAGTCAATGAAACTTCTCCGAGAATCAACCAAACTTCAAACATGCATTCTCGAGGCCTACAAAATCTTAATTAAGACATACAATATATATATATATATATATATATATATATATATATATATGATGAAATCAGGGGTTAGTCAATAAACGAGCATAAGAACCGGGAAATACATGCACGGGAATGCTAAAATGTACAACTTAACGGGGGAAATAATACAATAAAAGTGACTAATTACCAAACTTTCCATCGCATCTAACCTATGTCTTTCAATTGTGTACTTGGACAATTCAAGAACTTTTGTCCTCCTTTTGATGGAGTCTGAAAATAAATATTTCTAAGAAAGGTTAAAAGTTTTACAATATGAGTTGGAATATTGTAAGAGTTTTAAGGATTCTTTAAACAAAAAAATAACATATCTTAAAAATGAGATAATCCCAACTAAGGATGTCGAATTTACCATTGAGGATAGATTGAATAGGATGAGAAAATTGCTTTTGGCCCATACTAGTCGGTAAACGTGGTATTGGCTTTGAAAACCCTCATGTCAAATCTAAATCTGAGGAAAAAATTATATTTGTGAAATATTCTCAAAAGAATCAAACACCTGAAGAGTCCTCATCATCTCATGATAAGAAAGTTATTTCAAAGCATTTGAAGAAAACAGATCATCATCTTATATATCATTGCACCTTTTGCAAACGCGATGATTATTTGAAAGAATATTGCTATAGGCATTTAAAAAACTCAAAGGTAAATAAAAAACCTCAGTTGGATGAGTTTTTCACCCAAAAATGAGATTTTAATGGCCTTTTTGAAAAATCTAAAACTATTTAGTAAAAAATTTAGAAAAATTTTAAAATCTAAACATTATAATAATAGTTCAAAAGATTTAGGGAAGAATAACAATACCAAAGTTGTTTGGACTAAGAAAGAAAAATGTCTTGGTATTCACAGTGCCTTAGTTGCCAGAAATGATTCACAATGGTATTTTTATAGTGGGTTCTCTAGGCATATGAATGGAAGCCAAGCATTATTTTTCAAAATTTTTGGGAAAGAATTTGGTTCAATTACTGTAAGGACAAAATTTCCAAATGAGTCATTGTATAGTTTTGACTTATTCCCGAAACAAAACACGTTTAAGTCAAGGGTCATATTTTTATTATCATGATCCCTCACAGACTATGACGTGTTGTAGTTCAATTGAAGACGTTGCGGCAAAGATTCAAGGAATTATTTATGTAGAATGTTTAATTGGTGCAAGTTTATTCGTCTTCAAAGTTTAATTGCATTACGAGATCACTCGGGTATGAATGCGTAAATTTAATAAGACTTGGAATTAATTTTTATAAGGATAAGGATGCTATTTTATTAAATAAATGTTTTTAAAATGTTTTGTAAGTGTTTGAAATTTTTTACACTTTGTTTAAATCTGATACGGACGGATTAGAGTTGGTTTTTATTGGGACTCTAATATTCACATTTCTCAAACGACATCAAGCGGCATTCACTGTCGTTCAAGTGAGATGCCATTGTCATTATAAAGTCATGGTCATCTCGTTCTAGCGAAAGCTTCCGTTGTTTATTCATAGGCGTGTTTCCTTCATATTTCAAAAGTATGCATTTTGGAAAGCTATTTTCGGACCAGTACTTTTCTGCACACAAGTTTTCTAAGGTTTTCCAGAGTAAATACATCCTTAGAGTTTGAAAGATCTGAGTTATCATTAATATATACTATAGTGATCTTTGTGGCACCGAGAAGAGTTTTTTTACACTTGAACATTACTGGTTTTACAAAAGATTCGATGGAGTCCAATTTTAACATCGTAGACGACAAATCATATCGGTGGACATCGAGACATACGTGGACGCGTGTATTGTGGACAGGTTTCGTGGAAGAAGAACTTTCTGCGTGGGAATTGTAAGAGGAATAGTTAAAGATCAAAATAGCGTCAAGTCTCGTAGGGATCAAGTCGTTGAGTAAGACTTGTGTCTGTTCGTTGTAATTCCACATTCATAGTGATTGTCTGGCTTGGGTCATTCGAGATTTTTCCCGTTGTGGTTTTCCTCATACATCCGGCATTGTGAGTATTATTTACTTTACTTTACTTGCTTTAATCACTAGATGGATGTTTAGGATTAATCAAGATAAAATCTGGTTAAGTTAAAATTTGTTCACAACTTGGTGCGAATTAAAAATTGGAAAAAGGGTTTTCATAAAAAGGGAAATTGTTTTTGTCATCCTTAAAACACTTTTCTCTTAAGAAATTAAAGGGACCATCACTTACTTTTGGAGATAAGAACAATTTTAACATCGTTGGGAAGGGTACCCTAGAAATCGATGGTTTTCCTAGGTTATATAATGTTCTTTTGGTGGATGGATTAAAGGATAACTTGCTTAGCATAAGTCAAATGTGTGACGTAAATCATAATGTGGTTTTTACTAATCAGGAATGTAAAGCTCTTGATCTAAAGGTAAATGAATTTTAAAGGGTACAGGAACCACAATGAATTGTTACATTATTAATGTAACTCTGATTGTGGTTTGTAAAAGTGATAAGAAAGACGTGGCAAATCTTTTGCATAAGAGGTTAAGTCACATAAACTATAGAGATATTAATTATATTGTTAGGAATGAAATTGTTCGTGATTTACCTCCATTATAATCAACTTCTTCTCGTGTGTGTGGTACTTGCCAAATGCACAAACAAATTTGCAATCCACATATGAAGTTGAATGTTATTTAGACCTCATATGTGCTAGAGCTTTTACATATGGACCTTATGGGTCTAATGCGTACAAGCCGTGGGCTGGGCCTGGGCAGGCCCGGTCGGGCTCGGGCCGGGCTTGAAAAATTAAGTGTTATCCCAAGCCCGCTCGGGCCTAGATCGGGCTTTATTATGTAATCCCAAGCCCACCCAGATTTGAAAGCTCTTTACCCAGGCCCGCCCGATCGGGCCCTATTATGTTAATTAAAAGATTTTTTTAAAAAATTAAAATACCTATTTTTTTATTTAGAGACCAATTTTTTTAATTAAAAATTTGTTTTAAACTCCAAATATTACAAAGTCCATATATAAAGTTTCTCACTTTACATGAAAAAACTTGGTATACGTTTTTATATTTATAGAAGTCCCCCCCCCACACACACACATATATATATATATTTCGGGCCTCGGGCCGGGCCGGGCCTCATCGGGCTTAAGAACTCATGCCCAAGCCCGCCCGAAAAAAAATCGGGCCTATAAAATTTTGCCAAGCCCGCTTTGCGGGTCTATTTACCTTACCCAAGCCCTATTTTTTTATTGGGCGGGTTGGGCGGGCTTGGCGGGCCTCGGGCCTATGGCCACCCCTAGGTGATAGACATTAGGTTCTTGTGATTATAGATGACTTCTCCAGATTCACTTTTGTAGAGTTTTACGTAATAAGATATGTTTATTCCCAAGTACAAAAAATTCAAAATGAAAAGGCATGCATTATCACTAGAATCCGAAGTGGCCCTGGAAGGGAATTTAAAGAAATCAGTGTACTGGAATAATGCTGTGAAGTTGGAATACACCATGAATTTTTTGCCCATGTTGTACCGTAAAACTTTAATGGGACATGGACCAATAAAAGTATGACACCTATCATCATAAAGTACTCATGGGACATTGTCATCTCATTGTCACTATGGGTGTTTTCCCTTGGTCAGCTATCGGTCCAACCACCAGTAATTAGCATACATGTGAAGCACATGTGGGAATATCAACAACTCTCTCTTTATACACACATGGGTTAATCCTTTCAACTACCTACGATTAGCTCATCATTGGTTCTCATTAAGAATGTAAAAATGTGTAACTTCCTAACTTATAAAGGCATTCCACCTCTTTATCTTAACTCTTCCACTATAAATATCACCCATATTACATAGCATGGGCAGGAAGAGAGTGACATACAAAAAACCTAGAGAGATTCTTGAGAGATTACACCCATTTCTAATACAAAACAACACTCGACTTGAGTACGTAGGGGCCTCATTGGGTTGAACCACGTTAATCTCTTATCTCATTCTCTGTCTCTCACCTCTCTCAAGTTTAAGTTGTTTTCTTCTATATTTGTTATAGTTTATTATTGGTAACTCCTAGCTAAGACTTAAAAAAATCATATTACCAGGTTTAGACATTAACAGATTGGAGTTATATGTGGGAACGAATAGGTAAGCCATTTATTATTTTCTATTCAAGTTCATTCAAAACGCCTATCAGTTCATTTGCTATGGGAAATGGGGGATAATCCAGAAAGTAATCGGGCGAATGAAATAGTTTATCCCTCCAATCCTGTGGGGATAGGGGATCTATAAGGGATTTTGATGAGCATAACTAGAGGCTATGCAGGAGACGGTGAAGCAATTGACACAGATGCTCCAAGTTAGTCAAAATAAGCCTGCAACGAATTTTATCATGCCATCTAGAAGTGAACCCTGTGACAGAAGAGATGAAATGTTACCTCCTGCACCCTACAGGGATAGACAATTAGTCCATCACAAACGGATGCTAAAAAACCCTACCAGGACAAACTTTGGATTCCAAAATGAACTAAATGGATCTAGATACTCTATATCATAAGATAACATGTCATATCTCCCAGGATCCGCCTCGTCCCTATGGATAACTGACCACCGTGACGAGCAAATATTCTCCGATGAGAAGCCAAGCGTGTTGGAAAGGCTGAGCAGAGGCTCCACATTTAACAACGAGGTCCCCAAGAAGTGAAAGGGAAGTATCACAAGGAGCTTAGAGGGTTCAAATTTAGTCGAGAAGGTTCCATGTGGTCAAGAACAAGCGTACGGGTGTCGATGCGTGCTAAGTAGACTTCTTAAGAAGAGAGCTCTGCACAAAATAGTAACTGAGCAGTCAAAACCATATCGGTCAAGGCTAGCTCAGATGACCAACCATAAAAGGATTTAATCCAATGACTGGAGGATCATTCGGGGGAAATAACCAAATCAAAAAATACCTTACATAGAGGTTTTGTGAAAGGGTCATCATTCACACCTTCTATTGTGGATTACCCCACACCGGCTAAGTTTAAGTCACATATGGTGACTCTGAAGTATAATGGTAAAATTGACTCAGTGTTACATGTGGAACAATATCAATCTTTTGTCGTCTACTCAGTCCTCAATGAGATGTGCTATCAAGAATTCTCCAGTACGATCATCGGGTCGGCACAAATCAGGTACAATAATCTACCATGAGGATAAATCTCCAGCTTTCAATAGCTAGATAATTTGTTCATTGGCAACTTTTATTTTAGGGCTAAGCCGGGTAAGAGGGTATCCCATCTATTAAATGTTCGTTAGAAGGTCGACGAGATTGCTAGTGAATACATCACCAGATTTAATAGTGAAAAGTTAAAAGTCGTTGACTACGAAGAGAAGATGGTGATCACCGTATTAATGAGTTGCATGCTACCCGAGGAGTTATATTATGCATCGACCGAGGAGACACATAAAATTATGATTGAGTTTCTAACCAAAGCAGGAAAAATTATGAATGCAAAAGAAATTACAATTGTTAAAGAGACTAGCAACTCCAAGGATGAAGCCACCAAGACCTCAAAGAATAAGGAGCAAAGGGACAAAAAGGTGGAGAAACCAAAGAGATATGATGAATACACTCCTCTGACCATTGGCATCCATCATATTCTAGAAGATATCTGTCAAAATAGAGATCAGAAATGGCCTGAAAATCTAACATCTCCTCTAAATCGAAGAGTTAAAAGTAAATATTGTGAGCTCCAAAAAGATCATGTCCACAACACTAACAACCACAAAGTCCTAAATAATGAGATAGAGAACATAATCCGAAGAGGAAAACTATTAAAGTTTGTGGAAAAAATAGTCGAACAGCTCGTAGGGATGATCGGGAACCCAGGAAGTAATCGAAATCCCCTTGTAAAAGAGGAGATGATAAGAAAATAGGCAAATATGATAACTCGAAGATGATCCAGACCTACCAAGGAGGCCTAAGGAGTTTATGCATGAAGTAAATATGTAAGGACATTTTTATCATGTCCGAAATGTTTAATTTGTGTATGTCGTACGTCGCTACAAAAGGCACGTCTGTTCACGATCTCACATGACGGCCTCAATCCAAATTCTGAGAATCATGCATTTATCATATCTATCAAGGGTCCCACATCTGCCTCAATGACTTCACGTTCCACGATTTTAGGGAATTTACACAAGTGGTACGTAAGAGAAGTCAAAACAGTGAAAAAAGGCTTGATATGGAAGTTAAAGGGAATTTTGATAATTATACAGCCACCGTATGGAGGACCAGTCAACTGGAAAGTTGTGGAGCTCGCCACAACGAAGATACTGGAAGAAACGGGACCTAAATTCGAGCTACGGTGAAAAAGTTATGGCCTTTTGAAATTGGAGAAAAATAATTAAAAAGATCCCGAAAATTTTCTATGTGTTTTAAACCTCCAAGCCAGCGATTTTCCCTGAACCCAGGCCGAACCGGTTCGGGGGAGCGAATCGATTCGGGGTCCCTGTTTGCTGGCAAATTCTTTGTGCTAATGCTGTCCCCACTAGAACCACTTTGGACCACTTTTGGAACATGCTGAGTAAAATTCGTCCCCTCTTCCTCAATGCTTTCCTAAAGATGTTTTGAGAGCCTCTAAACCTCCCTATAAATGAAAGCTCCTCTCCCATTTGTTACTTACACAACATAGAACCTTCAAGAGGTCTTTTACAATTTTTGAAAACCTTCAGATTATCTATTCTACTCATTGAGGAGTATTTTGTGGAGAAGACGGTATCTTCTTCATTGCTGCCCATCTGGAATTCTTGTGGGAGATTCCAGTCGACGATATCGGAACCGACACCTGCGGGTATTTTCGTATATCACATTTATTTTCATTATAATCCATTTAAACCGTTCTTTACAAATTATACTGAAAATAATATGGTTTTGCCCTGCGGAGATTTTTCCTGATATGTTGTGTCACATGCTTTATATATTTATTTGATAAATCGTTTAGATGCATGTTTTTAGGATTTAATTGAAATACCGTGTTCAATTAAATATCTTTTTAATTTTAACGCATGTTTATGGGTTGTATTTAATTTGTTCAAAAATAGACTCTAATTGAATATGGTTTAATTAGAAACTTGCGAATAATTTTCATTCGATATCACACACCGCGTTTATCACACTTTTCAAAATATGATCTTTATTGGATGTAACTTTATTTCAAGAGGTGGCATTGGTAGAGGAGATGAAATAGCGAAAAGAAAAGATTACGTTAATGAAGCTAAGGCCAATGCCTATACTAGGCAGACCAACCTATCCTCTGACGTAGATGCTCATTCAAGAAAAGTAAATAAAGATAGTTTGGTGGTCTCTTTCTCCAAAGATGGCCTATTAGGAGTGCTTTACCCCCATGATGACCCCTATTTGTCACGATAATGGTACACGTAAGAATGGTGGCACAGTTTTAGTTGATAACGGTTGTTCGGACGATGTTTTATTCTATAATTGCTTCAAAGGTTTGGAATAGTGTGACAGTAAACTTAAAGCTTACCATAGTCCCCTCATCGATTTCTCTAGAGATAAGTTTTATCCTCTAGGAATAATTTGTCTAGAAGTAGTGATCAGTGTCTGGTCGGCCTGTCAAATTGAGAAGATCCGTTTCTTCATCCTAGATAAGAACGTCAACTCAGCATATAATATCATCTTTGGCAGAGTTGGGTTAAAGAAATTCTAAGTAGTATCCTCAATTGTGCATAAGAATTTACAGTTCCCCACTCATTATGGGGTCGGGTAGTTACAGGGAATTAGGTTGAAGCTAGAGAGTGCTATTATAATTCAGTCGACCAGGAGGAATATAAGAAACAGACCACCACCTACTAGATTAAAACGATGGATCTACGTTAAGAGGTAGAGCTAGTAAAAAGACAAGTCGTGGAAGCACTAGAATTAATTATATTGGATAATGAACACCCAGAGAAAATAACCCGGATCGAATCATCACTGGACCCTATGATAAAAAAGGAGTTGATTTATTTTCTCAAGCAACAGAAGAATGTGTTCTCTTAGAGTCGCAAGGACATGCCAAGTATTGATACAGAGTTCATGTGTCATGAACTCAACCTAGTCAAGGATGCCAAGCCGATCAAGCAAAAATGACGTGTCCATAAGAAGGACATGGCAATACAGGAAGAAATAGAAAAAGTATAAAAAGTGAATTTCATTAAGGACGTTAAGTACAAAAATTGGATGTTCAATGTAGTAATGGTCAGGAAAAAAAATGAAAAGTTGCGTATGTGCGTTGAATTTACTGATCTGAACAAAGCCTTTATCCTTTACCTAGGATTGATTAATTAGTCGATGCCACTGCTGGACATGAGCTACTCGGTTTTATAGATGCGTACTCAGATTATAATCAAATCAAGATAAAGCCAAAGGATAAGGAAAAGACTTCTTTATAACCATATGAGGTACCTATTGATACAAAGTTATTCTTTTTAGGCTCAAAAATGTCGGGCAATATACCAGAGGTTGGTAAAAAAGGTGTTTGAAGAGAAGATCGACAGAAAAATGAAAGTATACATTGTTGACATTCTCACCAAGAGCAAGATAGATACCGACCATATCTAAGACTTAGGTCATACGTTTGACCAGTTAGAAAAGCATATAATGAAGCTTCACCCAGCAAAATACATAGTTAGAGTATGGGAAGGTATGTTCCTTGGATTTATAATAAACCAAAGAGGCATTGAAGCAAATCCAGATAAAATCCAAGCACTGATTGATATGCAGTCTCCCATGAACAAAAAAAGAAGTAAAAAATTTAATAGGTAGGGTACCAACGCTAAATCGATTCGCTTCGCGAACTACCGATAAATTCCTTCCCTTCTTCAAGGTAATGCAAAAATAATTTGAATGGAATAATAAACGTGAAAATGCCTTATTAGAATTAAAGAAATATATGTGTTCTCCACCTCATCTTTCAAGTCTAATAATGGGAGAAATTTTTTACATGTATTTAGTTGTATCTAAATCAGTAGTTAGCTCGGTGTTGGTACGATTATAAATGGGGTGCAAAATCTCGTTTACTATACAAGTAAAGCATACCGAGGAGCGGAGATCCAAACTCTAATACTGGAGAAACTAGTGTTATCCCTAATTTAGGCTTCCTGGTGAATGAAATTTTGCTTCCAAGGCCACACCATTGTATTATATACAGACCTGCTAATATGGCACTCCATTCATAAACCAAAAAAATCCGATAGACTGATGGATTGGGCTATAGAATTAGGAGAGTATTGATTAGACATATATTCTTCGTATTTATCCCCGTAATTTAGAGGCTTTTATCACTTCGTGTGGCATAATTTTAGTTGATTTATCACATATCATTGCTACTGACATCTCCTATCCAGTACATCAAGTTTCATGTATTTCTCTTACATTTTACAGGTATTTGATGCACGTGAAGAAAAGAGAGAAACCAAAATCAAGTAAAAATAAAAGAAGAAAAGTTAAGGGGTGGAAGAGTAATTTTACGCCCATAATTCGAACACGGAACCTAAAGAGAAGTCAAAGATCTTGATTTCACAAGCGCTTAGGAAGAAACGACATCCAAATCCCATTCCCATATGAAAAGATATGAGGATTCGAAGTTGAGAAGAAATTAATGAAGAAAGGAAGAAAAATTCAAAAAAGCGAATCGATTCTATCAGAGGAAAACCGGTCCTACCTACTGGAAAAGCAAACCGAACTCATGACCAAGAAATAGAATTGGCTTTATAAACTGGAATAAGCGAACCGGTTCGCCCAACAAAGAAGGAAAATTTTGAACCTGTTCGGCGTGAAGGATTTTTGAATTTTATTTCTTAAAAATAGAGTTGTGCAAGGTGGAAACACTTAATAAAACGTGAGAGTTATATTCAGTATTGACACCAAACGTTATGAGGTAAGTTTTAACATAGTTTTGAGAGGATCTTAAAGGCAAAAACCTATGAGTAATACTCTTCAATAATTGATCATCTTCTACATTATTTCAAGGGTTTTTCATCAATACAAGTATAGTTTCATTATTCCTTTCAATTACTCTCATCTTTTGGGTTTATGATTGACTCTTTCCTTGCTAAAAGTATTTTCTGCATGTTTTATTACACTTTTCACGTAAGAATGATTTCATGCAGCGTAGAGAACATGTTTAGTTGTAATTACACCATGTTCAGCTAAGTTTTTAGAGGGTTGGGGTATATGAACCAAACTTAGGTATTACGAACGGATTTAAAAGCGAATAAAATGTAATTAACAATTTAAAGATTTGAACTTTATCAAAATAAAGGTTGTAGGTCTTTTACTTTCGTTTGCCCCGGGTAACCGGAATGCTTAAGGGTGCAATTGGCGTTTTGGTAATTTATCATTCTTGTCAAATGCAATTTCTGATTTGATATTATGAGAAGTAAAATCTGCATATGTCAAATGCTTAGAGTATTTGATGTTTCATTGAATTGAGAATTAGTTTTTTGAAGTTTTTACTTTCTAAGTAATTACCGATGGTTCGGGGGAGTGTACCCTACCTCCATTTGCTCATATAGTTTAAAACCACATCATTCTTATTGCATGCGTAGTTCAGTCATTAGTTTAATTTACTTGTTTTAGTTAGTTAACGGATCTCAAATCAATCATATTTTCCCCTTTTCTAGAGTCAATTTAAGGTTATTCATTTTCCCTATTCTTTGTCACGATTCTTCATCTTAGTACCTGAGTTCGATACCCGTTTTTATTGAATTATTACTTGAGCGACCGATTTATACTTGAGTCAGTATAAGCACGCACTAGAGACATTTTTAAACTCGCGTCAAGTTTTTGGCATTGTATCCGGGGACTAGATAGACATTTAGGTTAGGTCAAGTTAATCCAAAATTTGACTCTAATTCTTAAAAGGCAAAAAAAATCAAAAAAAAAATCCAAAAACATTCAGACAAATAAAAAGCCAAAAAAAAATTGAAGAAAATCTCCCAAGTCCTTACATGGAAAATCCTCAGCAAACTCCTCAATCTACTCCAACGCGAATTCACAAAAATCCTATATTGAATACGGTCCCGATAGCCCACATACTCCTTGCGTTCCATAATTTTGGGTTCCACCACTCAACTCCACTTTGAGTCACACTTCTAGGGCGAGTGAGGATATCGAGTCAATTGGAGAGAGCGCAATGTCTGACCATGCTACTTGTGGTACGAATGAGGGTGAGATGTCGTATCGCCCCATGAGAGACCTCTTATATCCCGAGTGAACCATCACTCTAGGATGCATTCTACTTTCGTATAATGTGGGGCAATTTCGTTTTCGTAATGGGATGATTCAGATTCTTCCCATGTTCCATGGTATGGATTCGAAAAAACCATACCTCCACATCGTGAGTATGAAGAGTCATGCAAAACTTTTAGCGATCAAATGTGCACTTAAGACGTCATTCACCTCAAACTTTTTCCTTTCTCTTTGAAGGATAAAGCCAAGACATGGCTATGGTCTTTATCACCGAACTCAATTGGATCGTGAAAGGATATGCAAGCCAAGTTTCTTTTGAAATTCTTCCCCTAACATCGAACAATTTCCATCAAAGTTCAAATTCAAACGTTTAGACAATAAGAAAATGACCCATTCGATCGATATTGGGACCGTTTTAACGAGTTAGTCAACACATGCCCACATCATGGTTTTGAGAAGTATTGTCTTATATCTTTATTCCACCACAGGCTAAGTATATCTTCTAAATAACTCGTTTAGACTATGTGTGAGGGAGAATTATTTGGGTTAGACGCAAAGGATGCAGAGGCCCACCTAAAGTATGTCACCGAGACTACTCAAGCATAGGACACATCTGATCCTAGCACCCAAACCTGGGCTCGAAAAACTTCCACAACTCCTTCTGCATTCATACTCTATTAATTGGACAAAGAATATGAGTGGAAACTTTAATTAAACTAACTTAAAAAAGGATTGGAAAACTTCCTTGAATCACGGGTAAGAGAAATAATCGGATCCACTCAAGCTTTGAGAGAGAAGGTGTGCGATTTGTGAGGCGAGAAATTTAACAAAGGAATGCCCGATGATACCCACCTAAAAAGTCATGCTTCAAGAACAAGTAGAAGTGGTAGGAGGTTCTAAGGGTAATTTTAATCCCCCTCACGGGAATTCTTACAACCCTTCGTGGAGGAACCATCCTGGTTTTAGCTATGAGAAACAACATGTTGCGTTGAATCCTAATTCACACGTTGTCCCTCCTCGACCACCACCTTCACATTTCCAACAAGCCCCACATATGCAAGCACCACATCCTGGGCCATATATCACCCCACCGTGGAGAAATCTTGAGGATACTTTGAACCAATTTATGCAATCTCAAGTGGCAACTAATGCTTAAAATACCTGAATCTTTAACGATATAAATGCGAACATTTTGAAATTGCAATCTTCCTTAAGTATCCAAGAGAAGGGTAAGCTTCGGCCCAAGGCCAAAGACCTCCCCAAAGTCAACCTAGTTTTAGCTCTACGTCCGACGATCATAAAGAGAAATGCCAATCTGTTACCACTCTACATAGTGGGAGAGTTATTGATTTATCACCTCCCCCACATGATGAACTTAAAGATAATGAGGTTTTTCCCGGCACGAAAGTGGATGACAGTGCCACCTTGAATGAGAGTGACAACCATGACACTAGTGGGCTCGAAGTCATAGTGAAACCACCCACTGATGCGCCTTTCCCTCAACGGTTGGTTCCTCCTCCTAAAGGAACCTCCTGTGAAGATGTTCTAGATGTACTTAAGCAAGTAAAGCTGAATTTACCTTTTCTCAAGGACATAAAGCAAATTCCCACCTATGCTAAATTTCTTAAGGATTATTGACGGTGAAACGGAGACTAAAGGTGAAAAATAACATGTTCCTAACACAAAATGTTAGATCCATTCTATTAAATGACCTCCCACCAAACATTAAAGATCCGAGAGCACCGATCATTTCATGCATCATTGGAGAGAACCGCATCGAAAACCCTTATTAGATTTAGGGGCGAGCGTTAACATTTTCCCTTATTCCATATATAGGCAATTAGATTTGGGATACCCCAAGCCCACAAAGATCACTCTCCAACTCACGAATCGTATCGTAAAGATACCTCGAGTGATTGTTGAGGACGTGATAGCCCAAGCGGACACTTTTTACTTCCTGGTAGATTATGTAATTTGGGACACTGAGCCCTCCATCCCCTCGAGTAATCAAGTTCTTATCATCCTAGGCCTCCCATTCTTAACTACGGCTAAAGCTTTGATTAATACTTAAAATGGGCAAATGCAACTCACATTCGGGAACATGACGCTTGAGATAAACATCTTCAACATCACCAAGAAAGTGGGTGATGAGGACGATTTTCACGCGGTGGATCTTATCGAGGAGGTAATCAATGACCACATATAGGGAAATATCAGTGGGGATTTGCTAGGAGCGTGTCTTATTTCGGGTAGTGAGAGTGACATGACGTGCACCGACTTTGAGAAGGCGGCAGGGGAATTGAGTGCGATATTAGACGAGAGAGTGTTGGATGAGGATGTGAGAGAGGTTAATTTGATTTCTAGATTTGAGGAACTACATCGAGGGAGTCGCGCGTGGTTCCCTCTGACGAAAAATTTCCCCCCCTCGAATTAATGAAACAACCCTCAAATGTAAAATATGCTTATTGGGGATAGGATGAGACATCTCCCGTTGTTGTCTCCACGAGCCTAGATAAAGAGCAAGAGGGTAAATTACTAGTGATTTTGAGGAAGCATCGTCGTGATTTTGGTTGGAGCATTGCGAATTTGAAAGGTATAAGTTCCCTGATTTGTACCCATAAAATCCACTTCGAGGAGGACGTGAAGCCTTCGAGGGATATGCAATGGTAATTGAACCCCACGATGAAAGATGTTGTGGGAGCGGAGATTATTAAGCTATTGGAGGCAGGCATAATTTACCCCATCTTGAATATCAAGTGGGTAGGTCCTATCCAAGTCGTCCCGAAGAAGTCGGGAATGACTGTGGTCGAGAATGCCAAGGGTGAGATAATTCCTCAATGCACCACCACCGGATGGGGCATTTGCATTTACTACCAAAAGCTCAATGACAACATGAGAAAATATCATTTCCCCTCACCATTTATCAACCAAATTCTAGAGCGAGTAGCGGGACACCCATTCTATTACTTCTTTGACGATCATTTCAGATATAATCAAATTGAAGTAAACGTGCTTGATCAAGAGAAGACGACTTTCACATGTCCTTTTCGCACGTTTGCCTACAAACGTATGCCCTTTGGATTATGTAATGCACCCACGACCTTTTAAAGGTGCATGCTTAGTTTCTTTAGTGATATGGTCGAAAGGGGCCTTAAGATTTTTATGGATGACTTTAGTGTCTTCGGACCCTCTTTTTACCTTTGTCTCGCTGATCTTGAAAAAGTGCTAGCCCGTTGTGTGGAAAAAAACTTGGTATTAAATTGGATAAGTTCCATTTCATGGTTACCGAACGAATAGGTCTTGACCACATAGTGTCGTCCAAAGGTATTGAGGTAGATAGGGTGAAAGTATAGTCGATATTCCCCCTCCTAAGTCACTAAAGAATGTGTGCTCTTTCTTAAGACATGCGAGTTTCTATCGAAGGTTTATTAAAAACTTTAGTGACATCGCTATGCCCTTGAGTAACCTCCTTATGAAAGATTTCCCTTTGAGTGGAATGAAGCATGCCAAATCGCTTTTGAAAAATTAAAAAGCATGCTAGTTTTTGCTCCCATTATGCAAGCACCGTATTGGTCCCTTCCATTCGAGCTCATGTGTGATGCGAGTGATTAAGTTATAGCGACTGTTTTGGGGTAAAGAAAATATAAGAAGGCTCACGTCATCTACTATGCTAGTCGAACGCTAATCGGACCGCAACTCCATTACTCCACCATAGAGAAAGAATTGATAGCCGTAGTTTTTACCCTAGACAAATTATGCTCTTACCTCGTTGGTTCACCAATTACTTGTTTTATCAACCATGCGGCTCTTAAGTATCTCCTTTCCAAAAAGGATAATAAACTGCGCCTCATAAGGTCGATCCTACTCCTACAAAAGTTTAATATTTCCCTAAAAGATAAGAAAGGAGTATAAAACGTCATTGCCGACCATTTGTCTCGTCTTTCGTTCGATATGCCTAGTGATCCCATACCTATAGATGAGTATTTTTCGAATAAGCAATTATTTGGCACTTCTTATCTCCTTTAGTTTGCAAATATCATGAATTACCTTATCACAGAGGCCATTCCCTCCAATTGGACACCGCAAAAAGAGAAAGAAGTTCTCAACTTGTTCATGCATTTTCTTCTATGATGATCCCTATTTGTTCAAGTATTGCGAGGATCAAATCATCCAAAGATGTTTATCGGATGATGAGATACCTAGCATCATTCTTTTTTGTCATACGGAAGCTTGTGAAGGCCACTTTTCGATCAATAAAATGGACGCTAAGATTATTTAAAGCGGTCTTTATTGACCCATAATTTTTCGGGATGTGAGTGCTTATTATAAATCTTACTATAGATGTCAAAGGATGGGTGCCATTACACGGCGAGATATGATGCCATAGTCACCTACTATTGTAATTGAGATATTAGATTATTAGGGCATTGACTTTGTGGGTCCCTTTCCTCCCTCCTTTGGTTTCTTTTACATTCTTGTCACGGTAGATTATGTGTCAAAATGGGTTGAGGCCATAGCTACTAAGACCAGTGACAACAAGGTAGTGATTAAGTTCTTAAAAGAACACATACTTTATCGCGTCAGAGCTCCGAAGGCAATAAGTAGCGATAACGACAAACACTTCTGCAATCGGCCATTTGATAAACTCATGAGAAAGTATGGGGTCATCCACAAGGTTAGGATGACTTATCACCCCCAAAATAATGGGCAAGCTGAATTAGCGAATTATGAAATCAAGCACATTCTCGAAAAGACCGCCAATCCTAATCGAAAATATTGGTCTCTTCGTTTTAAGGATTCGCTATGGTCTTATATAATCTCATACAAGAACCCTCTTGGGATGTCCCCATTTCTTTTTGTGTATGGCAAGCCTTTCCATATCCTCGTGGAGTTAGAACACAAGGCATATTGGGCAATCAAGAGGTTAAACTACAACATGGACCAAGCCGATGAAGTACGTAAGCTTTAATCAAATGAATTGGAAGAAATGTGCAATGATGCTTATGAAAACGTAAAGATATACAAATAAAGAATGAAACTCGCACATGATAGAATTATTCGACGAAAAGAGTTTCATTCCAATCAAAAAGTGCTTATACAACTCATGTTTACACTTACTTCTTGACAAGTTATGTTGGCGGTATATTGGCCCATTCGTTGTGAGAGAAGTGTTCCCCCACGGAGTCGCTGAGTAAGAAGATCCAAAGGGGGGACACACATTCAAGGTAAATGGACAACGCCTAAAGCCATATTTAGAGGCATGTGTGGGAGAGTCCGACACAATTTGATTGTCGGACCTCGTTTATGGGGCTGAATGAGCTTCATATTAGAGGTCGTCGCACCCCTGACGCGTATGAGGTTATCCTTGTGTATTATAGTTAGGTGAGTAGGTTAGGGTAGTTAGAGGTCCGTAGGATGCGAGTTTATAGAAATAAGAACACCGAGGCACAACACAGGTGAGTGTAGAGCATTTCGAGGTTAGATGTCGCAATTTTTTAGGTCAATATACACGTGGGAACGTTTTGGGAGATTTTCAAAAAAGTGAATTTTTGAGAAATTCCACACTTAGTCATTTTTTGGGGATGAAAATTTTTAGGACAATAACAGTCTTCTGAATTCGTTCGCCCTTTTCTTCATTAAAGGTCCGAACCGGTTCGCTGTTCTGGTCGATTAAAATAAAAAAAGGGAGAACCTGTTCACCCCAGAATAGAAACGGTTCAATTTTCTTCTGCTTCATTTTCCCTCCATTGATTCATCCCCTTTTCCCTCCAATTCCTTTCCCTATATATTATTCCCTCCCAATCCGATTTACCTCCATCATACACCCCCTTTTTCCCTCCATTTTGCATCCTCTCTTCCCTCCATTTCATTTCCCTCCGAATCCATTCCCTCCTACACACCTTGTCCACCTATAAATACACCATCTCCCCTCCATTCTACCTTACCCCTCTCTTCCCTTCTTCAACTCTCCTATTTTTCCATAAATCCCAAATTCCTCCCAATGGAAAATGTTGAGCGTCTCGTCAAATACAATGAAACCAATGTCCTCCATGATGACAATCATGATAACACTCCCCCCAAGAGCTAATTTGGTGCGAGACATTCTTTTTCGCCTCCCGCTCAATGAATATGGAGTGGCAATTTCGATGGGCTGAGACTCATCAAGCAGTCACAAATCTCTTCCGTCCAAGAGGCTGGTGTCCTTTCTTTGAGGAGCCCGACACGACAAAGTGGGAAGATGAGGTGCGCACCTTCTATAGCACTCTCGTCCACACGAGCGACACAATCGTGAAGGCCTGTGTTAATAAGACGCCGGTCCGTTTCTCGCTTGACCTTTTAGTTCGAAAGATGCAAGATATGGGGGTTCTAAGCCCCAAGTGCTATGATTATCCCACCAGAGCCTTTCCCCTCTGCAAAAATATATGCATCAATCGCATTTACCCCGCTTACTCTTGGGAAAGAGATACCTTCCCCGTAGGCAATCTCGATGCACATTCCCACCTCGCCTTCCTTATTATTTGTGGAAACATTCTCCAAACGTCCAATGACTCATGAATGCGACTTAGCCAAGCCAACTTTTTGTACCGCCTCCTCAATCCGGGCACCACCATTCATCTTGCTCGCACTTTTTATGATGACATTCTCCATGCCGCCATGGACCACAAGGGAAAGGTTGCCCTCCCCTATCCCAGTCTCATCACCTCCATCCTTCGAGACGCCGAAATTGTATCAACCCGAGCACTCCCCCGCCTCCCAAAACCCATTGGGCTGGAATCACTAATGAGGAGCGAGCGACAAATGGACATTCTCCACGCTCCTCCACTGGAGGAAGATGTTGAGATGGAGGAAGAGGAGGAGGAAGGTGAAGACGAGGACTATGAACCCGAAAGGGAATTTGATGAAGCCCATTTCAACAGAACGATGATTTCCCAACGCATAGATTCTTTGGAATCCCCGTTTGGCAACTTTTAGCACATTTATGAGCGCGATACTAGGACGATGATTCGGCTCTAAGACAAAATGTATCGCTTGCATGTGGGTCCTGACGTGTCTCTTCCGACTTACTTTTATGACCCATATGATCCTAGTGCTCCCGGCACATCCCATCCTCCCCCACAGTAGGCCCCACATTGATTGTTGGTTGCTTTGGTTTTACATATGTAGTTCTTTGTTGTATTGGGTCCTCATTGTCTATTTTTTCTACAAAGAACTCTGTACTCTCTATCCTCTATCTAGCTTGTACCTTGTTGTTATTGATACAAAAAGTTGCATGTTGGCCTTTGTTTATTTTCTTACGCACTCTTCTTTTGTTCGGAATTTAGTCCTTTTTGCAAGAGGACATAGGAAAAGTTTAAGTTAGGGGCAGGGGTACACTTGCATTTTAAATTTTTCACAAATTTCAAAATGCCCAAAATTTTAAAAAAAATAGAAAGTTTTAAATTTTTCCAAAAAAATTGAAAGGTTCGAAAAAGTCAAAAAATATTTTCTTTTCAATTAAAAAAAAAATTGTAATTTAAATTTTTCAAAAATATCACTAGAATTTTGCTTAAAGTCCCAATTTGTAAAAATCAAACGCACTAAGCCGAAATTGACCAAAAATACAAATTGAGCAAAAATTTATGACTTAACGAATAAGTGCGAGGAAACCCGGTGAGATTTTGAGCCTATCATCTTTTGCAAGTAATTAAATACATTCGAGTTAATGGTTAACTCAACGTTCATTTTAGTGTTTAAGTAAGTCGTTGAAGATCTCTATTCCTTTGTCTTCATCGGTTATGAAAAACGTGTGAGACGTTGTCTTAAAAAATGCGCTAAAAACATCTCTAAACTAAATATAATCTCGAAACGCATATGGTAAAATAATGAGTAATTTGGATAATGAAGTTTGGCCCTCTTTGTTTATCCAAAAAAAATAGCCAAAAAAATAGTTGTGAAAAAAATACCCTTTTGCAAACCAATTTGAGCCCAAAATGATATTCCTTTTTGTTTGATTAACCCGAAAAGCCCATTTAGCCCGGAGTTGTGAAAATCGAAAAATTCTTCAATAAAGTCCAAATGGTGCAATAAATGGGGCAAAAAAAATAAAAGAAAAAATTCTCAACAAAAATAGCAAGAAAAGAAAATTGTGAAAAAATGGAAAAAAATAAGGGAAAATTGAGCAAAAGCCCGAAAAAGTACTAACAGACATCGCAAGAAAATTTTCCAATTCTAAATTTCCAAGCCATACCCATCTTTATACCAAATACACCTTACAACCGGAAAAATTCCTAACCGAATTCGAATGACGAAATTAATTACTACGTGGAGAGCCTAAAACACGAAAAGATAATAAAAGAGATTAATTGGTGTGAATAAAAGGTGATGTTTCCTGTTTTTCAATGACTGTATTTCGATAATGAGATCTTTTCACGGTAAAAATTACATCTTTCAAATTTACCTGTGTGAATTTGTGTTCCATTATATTTACTCTTTATATCACGTACACCGAGATAAAATAGCCACAATCCGAGTGATTCATTTACGATTGCATCCGCGAGAATCGAATCAAAACAAATATTTAAAAAGTAACGTAATGATCAATTGGTGGAAATTAGCGGTTTGATTTTCGACTCGCACACACACACTATGAATTGAGACTATTGAATACAAATTTATGGTGGATATTTTTGGAGAGTTTAAATTATACAATTTTTATATTTTTTGATTTTCCTTTGAGTCAAAAACTGAATTTTGTGGGTATATTCACTGCAAACCCTCACGAGACGCCACTCGTCCTACTAGGGTAACTTAGGGGTTTAACGGCTTTTTTCATACGCTAAATGCAATCGCTTACCCGCAAAAAAGGTATTTAATCCCAATAACATGTTTGTTAAGTGTTTTGACCTTGCTTTGATTATTTTACATTGCTCGGGACTATCAGAGTTCTAAGTTTAGGAGTTTTGATTAGGCATAAATTCTTCGTATTTATCTCCGTAATTTAAAGGCTTTTATCACCCCGTGCGGTGTAATTTTAATTGATTTATCTCATATGATTGCTACTGACATCTTCTATCTAGTACATCAAGTTTCGTGTATTTTTCTTACATTTTACATGTATTTGATGCACGTGAAGAAAAGAGAGAAACCAAACTCAAGAAATAAATAAAAGAAGAAAAGTCAAGGGGCAGAAGCGTAATTTTACACCCAAAATTCGAATGGGGAACCTAAAGAGAAGTAAAAAAATTGAGTTCACAAGCGCATAGGAAGAAATGACATTCAAATTTGAGTCCCAATTGAAAAGATATGAGGATTTGAAGTCGAGAAGAAATCAATGAAGAAAGGAAGAAAAATTCATAAAAGTGAATCGATTCTATCAGAGGAGAACTAGTTCTACCTACTAGAAAAGAAAATCGAATCGATGAGCAAGAAACATAATTGGTTCTATAAACTGGAACAAACGAACCGGTTCCTCCAACAAAGAAGGAAAATTTAGAACCGATTCGACGTGACGGATTTTTGAATTTTATTTCTTAAAAATAGAGTCGTGCAAGGTGGAATCACTTAATAAAACGTGAGAGTTATATATAATATTGATACCATACCTTAGGAAGTAAGTTTTAACATGTTTTCGAGAGGATCTTGAAGGCAATAACGCTAGGAGTAATATTCTTCAATAATTGATCATCTTCTACATTATTTCAAGGGTTTTTCATCAATACAACTATAGTTTCATTATTGCTTTCAATTACTCTCATCTTTTGGTTTTATGATTATCTCTTCCCTTTTTAAAAGTATTTTCTACATGTATGATTACACTTTTCACGTAAGAATGATTTCATGCAACGTAAATAACATGTTTAGTGTTAGTTACACCATATCCGGCTAAGTTTTTAGAGGGTTGGGGTACATGAACCCAACCTAGGTATTACGAAGGATTAAAAAGTGAATAAAATATAATTAACAATTCAAATGTTTGAACTTTATCAAAATAAAGGTTGTAGGTGTCTTTTAATTCCGTTTGCCCTCGTTAACCGAAATGTTTAAGGGTGCAATTGGCATTTTGGTAATTTATCCTTCTTGTCAAATACATATTTTTTTTTCATATTGTGAGGAGTAAAATCCGCATATGTCAAATGCTTAGAGAGTATTTGATGTTTCTTTGAATTGAGAATTAGTTTTTTTTAATTTTTACTTTCTAAGTAACTACCGATGATTCGGGGAAATGTACCCTAACTCCATTTTCTCATATAGTTTAGAACACTTCATTCTTATTGCAGTGTAGTTGAGTCATTAGTTTAATTTAATTATTTTAGTTAGTTAACGAATCTCAAATCAATCATCTTTTCCTCTTTTCTAGAGTCAATTTAAGGTTATTCATCTTCCCAATTCGTCGTCATGATTATTCGTCTTAGTCCCAAAGTTCGGTATCCATTTTTACCGAATTATTGCTTGAGCAACCGTCGTACACTTGAGTCAATATAATCACGCACTAGAGACATTTTTGAAGCCGTGACAACTATGACATACAATATGAACTAAGAATGATAATAAAAGTCCAAGCCGTAGTATATTTCATCGTTGAGTTCATATACAAAGAAAAGACCGTCGAGCAGACTTTCACGGAAGAGGGTTTAACGGTAAAAATGGCAAAGGATACTTCTACGAAAGAGAGCTTAACCCCAAACCCGACTAAGCAGACTTCTTCAGAATAGAGCTCCCCATTTTAACCAGACGAGCAGATTTCTACGAAAGATAACTCAATAGTGAGACCGACCGACCAAATTATTGATATACCAGAGTCATCATCCAAACAAGAAGAAATTGCTCATAACCAAGAGCAGTAGAAAAAACAATGTTCGTAGACGGTTCATCATGTGCCTCTAGCAGCGAAACACGCTTGATAATTAATACGCCGGATGACATCGACATAGAATATGTCCTCAAATTCCAATTTGAGTCCTCTAATAGCAAAGCAAATTACAAGGCACTCATAGCAGGGTTTGGACTAGCTTCATCTCTTGGAACCGAGCAAATACAAGCACATAGTAATTCTCAATTAATAGTGAATCGAGTACTGGGAGTCTATGGAGCAAGAGATGAGTCCATGGAAAAATACCATGCCAAAATATAAAGACTGATAGCCACATTCCTAGCAGTCAAGATGGTCAGGATCCCTAGGGTCAAGAATACCCGAGTAGATGTACTTGTTCGACTCGCTTCAGCCACCATATTTGAGTTAAGAAGAATGATTCATGTAAAAATCATCATGCATCGAAGTATCAATAAAGAAATTTCCAATACAGTGGAATTGGACTTGGGGGCATCTTGGATAGATCTAATACGAGATTACCTATGAAAAAGTATTGTGCCAACAGAGCCTAAAGAAGCCAAGAGACTCCGATACAAAGTAGTAAGGTATGTCTTAAAATGGGGACACTTATATAGAGTAGGGTTAATCATTTCCTTACTCCGATGTGTTCATCCTACTAAGCTCGGCAACTTAATAAAGGAAGTAAATGAAGGTTCTTGTGGAGCACACTCGACAAGAAGATCGTTAGTTAAGCGAGTAGCCACACACGGCTATTATTGGCCCACCATATAAGCAAATTGTGTCGTCTATACAAGGCAATCTAGTAAGTACCAGAAATACGCCATAATTAATAGAAGACTGGAGCTTCACTCACACCGATCACATCCTCTTGGCTCATTGTCGCGTGGGGTATTAACTTTGTCGGCCCTCTGCTAAAAATAAGAGGAATGTTCATATACCTGGTCATTGCAATTGACTAATGTTTGAACTGGGTGAAGGCTGAACCCCTAGTTGAAATCCCATATGAAAAGGTCTTCTATTTCACTTGGAAAAACATTATTTCTAGTTATATAATGCAATATGAATTCATCACTGACCATGACACGCAGTTTAATAATAAAAAATTTAAAGACTATTGTATTTGCTCTAAGATTCGAAAAATACATTCTGCACCTGGTCATTCAAAGTGCAACGGGTAGACAGGAGTAACAAATAAAACTATGCTCGACAAAATCAAGAAGAGACTGGATGATATAAGGACAAAACTTTTGATCATATCAATTTATATGTAATTGGCTTGATTCTGGACAAGTTTAAGTCATAGGATATACTTTTTGTTGTTGATCCCATAAGCCTATGATGTTGTTTGATGAAGACGTAGCGGCCAATATTCAAATATTAGATATATCATGACATGTTTAGTGCCATGTTAGTCTTCATGTATACCGAGTATCTCGCAAGTATGAATGCATATTAATTATGAGTTCTTGAAAATATTTTAAGGGTATTAGTTTTTTATTTAAAACTTGTTTGGAACTGTTTTTATTTTTTTTAGAATTTTTTTCTGAGCTTTAATTCGTTAGAATGAGTTTTATATATTATTCGAATTACTTTTTATTTTTGTTCGAAACAAGGTTTAAACGAACATCTAACGAGGTTGGACTGCTTTATAGGGACTTCTCGTTAGAAGGTAGTTTCGAACGAGATTGCATTCTCGTTCTAACGAACTGAGGTTTTTATTCAAACGAGATGCTATTCCCATTCGAATTATCGTATTTTTCATTCAAATGATCCACTGCCTCAAAAATTGTGCAAACTGAATTTAAGGCATTTTGGACACATACTTTTTAAGGACTTATAGCGAAAAATATTTCTACACCTGTTTACAAAAGTTCAACACCCCACATTTCACCACATATGTTTTTAAGATCCAAGTTCCATAATTTATATGCTTTGAGATCTTAAGTTTGGGTACCAAAGCTTGATTCTTTCATCTTGAGAGAACTTTCTTCTTAAAGTGGGCTTCATATGTGCTGATTGTAGTGTTTGACAGTTGCTAAGCCTAATCGGTGGATACCGAGGCACACATGGACTCGTGTATTATGCCAGCTTACGTGGATAAATTCCTAAATTGCACTGTGGAGGAGCGGTTGAATATAGAAAAGTGTCGGGACTTGTGGGGAATTAAGTTGTTGTGTAAGTCTAATGTCTATGCTTTATAAAACCATATCATAGTGATCTGTTGGTGGCCCATTCAAGGTTTTTCCCTTTGTGGTTTTCCTCGTACAGCAGAGTCTTGTGGATTGATTTATTTATTTTATCTGTTATCACCTTAAATGAGTGCTTTAGGTTCAAAAGATAAAATTTGGTAAATTAGTTTTCCACAAGAAAAGTTTAAAATTGGTGCTAGGTTTAATTGGGTTAATTTTGTTTGAAGGTTCAATCTTTAAAAATTTTAAACTTTATCAAATTGGTATCAGAGCTAGAACATTCAGTTTTTGTGTTTTTGATCTCGTGTCTTTAGGAATGAATTTCAGAGGTTTTGATGGTTTTATAACCCCTATGTTTTATGGGTCGAATTATGATTATTGAAAAATGCGTACGAAGTTAGCACTTAAGGCTATAAATGAGCGGGTGTGGTCAGCATTTATTAAAGGGTGGTCACCACCAATCACGAGAGATGGAAACGCAATTCACTTAAAACCTGTAGAGTCATGGACTGAGTCTTTGCATAAATTATCACAATATAATTCTAAAGGTTTAAATGCTCTTTTATGTTCTGTTACCCCGTAGGAATTCCACCGTGTTATGATGTGTGAGATGTCAAAAGAGGCTTGGGATATACTCCAACTCACCCATGAAGGAACTGGTGTTATTAAGGCTTCCAAACTCCAAAACCTCACCACTCAATTTGAAACGATTACAATGTTAGAGAGTGATACCTTTGATGAGTTCTGCGCTAGATTGTCAGACATAGTTAACTCGTATTTTAACATGAGATAGATGATAATCGGCAACCGAGTGTCCCTCTAAACTAAGGAAGGAGGGCAAGAAACCAATATCATTTAATGCCACCCTTAGTTATCCATAAGAGGGAAATTATTCCTCCATTAAGCGCAACTTTATCGCATTCATGGCTAGTCAACCGAGTGTTAACGAGAAATATTCCCATGAAGATATTCCTTTGCATGAAATTTCTGAGACCATTGTTTATGAATCCCAAGTGGGTGTTAGTTGAGAGCGTGGATATGAAAGTAATGATTAAGAAAAGGAGGAGGAGAGTGAACTACAACTTGCCTTTCATGAATTGTATGTGAAAACTTTGAAAGTGAATAAGGCTAACTTGAAGCTGGAAGCTAGGTTGAAAGAACGTGTCATAGAAAATGATGATAGAGCTTTGATTGAGGATCTTAGGGCATGTGAGAGGACTCTTCATGAGAAGTTAGAGTATGTTGAGGGTAAGAGAGATAGTCTTTGTGGTTTGATAAAGGCTATGAAGAAAAAGCTTCTTGAGTTTGAGGCATCTAGGCATTTGCTAAACTTTAGGATAGTTGAGCTTAAGGAGAAATTGAGAAATTCGAGTAATATCAAATTTAATTTGGAGTCTAGGTCAGAAGATTTGGATAAAATGTTAGGTACCATCCAAATCAAAGACGACAAGTGTGGAATTGGCTTCGATGATCATATTTATCCCACTCTTAAAGCTAAAGACCCTGCATTTGATAGAGTCAACTAGGAACATTAGGAAATGTCAACCTTTAGGTATCATTTCTCACCGTGTTTACACGTGCACTCATTGCGGTTGGAAAGGTCACCTTAGGAATTTTTGTTATAAACTTAAGAAGGGTCCTAGAAAGTCTAAGAATAGAGTCACTGCGGTTCCAAAACACCCTAAGTGTCATTTTACACCTACTTGGTTTAGGAAATTGAATTTAGAGACTTTACGTGTTAGACTTATTGATTCTCGTTTGCTTGCACATGATACTTATTATGCTATATCTAATGGTTGATTGTGTTAGCTTGTTTGTCATACTCTAGTTGTGCTTCATGATATATATTAGCTAGTGTTATGACATGTGTATCTTTTGAATTTTGTTTTTCTTTTATTTAGTCATAATGAAACATACAAAAAGTTTTTGTTTATCGTTTGAGTTAAAGTTTGTTTTCAAAAATTAAAAAATGGTATTTTTTTTTGAAAATTTTAAAAAAAGTAAAAATGATTTTTAGTTTTTATGTATTTTAGTTTTGCACATTTTGTATGGCATATTCGTGTGTTTGAATCCAATTCACTCTATATTTTCCATGTGGCTAGGATATATGGTTATGATTGTAGATACTTAGATTTTTCTTAGTCATGCTTGCATGGAGTTGTTTCGAACTTTATTGGCTTAATGGATCCGACTTTGTATATGCCTCTGCACACACATGCACGAGCTTTTTGAAAGTTAATTGGACATGTATATCTGAGCTTTGTGAGATGTTCTCCCATCAATTTTGTCATTTGCATATTTTGTGACTATAAGGGGATTCGTGTATGTAAGAACGTTGCTTGTTGACGATTTTGATTAGTATTGAAAAAATATGAGGGTGCACGGGAAAGGGCTACAAAAGGAGCAAATATCCTTTGTGAAAAAGCCACCATTATCAAGAGCCCAATGAAAAGATTAAAGGAAATAAAAAAATTACCAAAAAGGGCCAACATAGTTTAGTTTGTGTGATCTTGCAAAAGAAATTACTCCAAAAGAATCAAGAATAAAAAAATATGATATATGTTTATCTTTTGAGGTGTTTAGTTGAAGATCAACGGGTTTGCACAATGAATCCTAGTTACGCTTATTCTGATTTGTAGAATCATCAATATTCTAGGCTTGTGTACATTGTGCTTTTTTGTCCATTAAGTTCAATTTTACTTGTCACTACAGACTAAGTCTTAGTTTTCATCAAGTTTTCCGATCAATTATAACTTCTTGAACATATTTGAATGTCTGGGTTAAAATTCATTTGTATATAGTTCACGGCCATTCATTATATCCCACATGTTTAAACATATTGATACTATGTTAGTATGTAAAGCTTATGTGTTTTGTGTCAAGTTTTGTGGTCGTTTATACCTATATATATGTGTCGAATTTTCATTGACATATTTTGCATATATTATATATGGTATCTTGTTTTAAATCTTTGCAGTTTACATTTAGTCCATGTTTACCATATACTTGATCATTTGGATTATTTGTGTTTGACTTATCATGTTGTGTGTTTGCTACACTTTACACTGTTGCATACTTTATTCCCTTCTTCCTATGTTTAAAATTGGTATCAAATTTTCTCATTTTTGGTATCTTGTGACACGCATTTAGGGGGATATTTGATTTTGTTAGAGTAATTGATTATGCTATCTTGCCTTGTTTATTCTTGAACAAAAAGGGGGAGCAATTGTATCTTTTCGTTGCATGTTTAGTATCGTTATCTCAGGGGGACACGTCTTACCTAAGTCGAGATTGTTATATATTTTTCATTTGCGGATTTATACTTGTTATATTCCCTTTGCATTTGAAGATGTGTTTAAGTATGCAAGATTAATGGTTTACAACATCAATGCGGCAAAAGTTTTTAAGCGGAGTAAAACTACTCATGTTTGTGTGTTCGTCGAGCGTATGTACCCTTTTTCTTTTTTGGAGTTGGGTAATGAGACTTTTTAGAGAGCTTGATGACTCATAGGATTTTTGTTTTGGTTTTGTTCCGAAATAGCCAAAGGGGGAGACTTGTAAGGATAAATTTCTGATCGAGAAAATTTGTATATAATTAGCTTAATTATTGACAAAACATTTGAGTCATTGGATAGACTTTGTGTTATTGATCCCATAAGTCAATGACATTGTTTGATGAAGACGTAGTGGACAAGCTTCAAAGATTGGATATAACGTGTCGTGTTTAGTGCCATGTTAGTCTTGATGTATACCGTGGATCTCATATGTATGAATGTGTATTAATTATGAGTTCTTGTAAATATTTTAAGGGTGTTAGTTTTTTATTTAAAATTTATTTGGAATTGTTTATTTAATTTTTTTAGAACGTTTTTTCTGAGTTTTAGTTCTTTAGAATGAGTTTTATATCTTGTTCGAACGACTTTGCATTTTCGTTCGATATAAGGATCAAACGAAAATCTAGTGAGATTGGACTGCTTTAGAGGGACTTCTCGTTAGAAGATGGTTTCAAACGAGATTGCATTCTCGTTTGAAGAAACTGAGGTTTTCGTTCAAATAATATGTTATTCTCATTTGAATGACCCTAGTTTTTGTTCGAATGAGCAGTCGCCTCAAAAATCGTGCAAACGGTATTTAGGGTTTTGGACTCAAAATTTTTAAGGACTTTGGCGATAACATTTCTACACGTGTTTACAAAAGTTCGAAGCCCCAAGTTTCGCCCTTTATGTTTATAAGATTTAAGTTCCATAATTTATATGCTTTGAGATCTTAAGTTTGGGCACCAAAGTTTGATTCTTTCATCTTGAGAGAACTTGTTTCGTGCGGTGGGCTTTATACGTGTTGATAGCTATGTTTGACGGTTACTGAGCCTGATCGGTGGATACTGAGGCGTGCGTGGACTCGTGTGCTGTGGCGGCTTGCGTAGGTGCATTCCTACATTTCATTGTGGAGGAACAGTTGAAGATATAAGAGCATCGAGGCTTGTGGGATATCGAGTTTTTGTGTAAGTGTACTGTTTATGCTTTATGAAACCATATCATAATGATCTGTTGGCTGAGCCGTCCGAGATTTTTTCCTTTGTGATTTTCCTCGTACGTTGGTGTCTTATGGATTGATCTATTTATTTTATCTGCTATCACCTTATATGCATGTTTTAGGGTAAAAAGAAGAAATTTGGTAAATTAGTTTTCCACAAGAAAAGTTTAAAATCGGTGGTAAGTTTAATTGGGTTAATTTTTTTTAAAGGTTCAGTCTTCAAAAATTTTGAAAAACATAAAAATAGTGTACTTGTGCTTTTTCGAACCATCCTTGCCTAAGAGTACACCGTAGGGGCCTTCTCAGATGATGTTAAATGAAACTAGATCAATGAGCTCCAAAGTGTACTATGGGAATACAAGACAACACCAAGAACAACAACTGATGAGACTTCTTACATGTTAGCTTATAAAACAGAGGCAGTGGTCCCAAAGGAAATTGGTCTTCCAAATCATAGGGTCCTCAATTTTAACTCGTTGTAGAGTGATATCATGAGAAGGTTTGATTTATACCTAGTGGAAGAGGTAAAAGAGTATGCAACGCTTAGGGTGCCAGCCTACTAAAAAAGAACCGATCGATTTTACCATAAAAGAGTGAAGTTAAACACTTTGAAGGAAGGAGACTGTGTGCTGAAGAAACTACTCCGGAAAGGAAACAAGTTAGAGCCAGACTGGCATGGTTCATATCGAATTTCTGTTGTTGTCCGTCCAGAAACTTACAAAATTAAAACACTAGAAGGGTAACAATTCAAGAACCTTTGGAATGCAGAACACTCGAGGAAGTACTACTAGTACTATTACTACTACTACTACTACTACTACTACTACTACTACTACTACTACTACTACTACTACTACTACTACTACTAATAATAATAATAATAATAATAATAATAATAATAATAATAATAATAATAATAATAATAATAATAATAATAATAATAATAATAATAATAATAATAATAATAATAATAATAATAATAATAATAATAATAATAATAATAATAATAATAATAATAATAATAATGATGATGATGATGATGTAAAGTCTTTCAAAAGTCTTTTTGACTCCCTGTAACTCATTTTCATTAATCAATAAAGATTATCAATTCCTAGTAGATATTATTGTTCCTTTTTATGTTTTTTCATTGGAGTGGGAGATGTGTTGAAAACTCAAAGCAATTCAAAAACATCTCAACCATGCAAACTAATAAAAAAATTCCATGTATGACCTCACAAGGTCAAGTATAAGAAGTTCCAAATAAAAAACTTTGTGAATGACCCAACAAGATCAAGAACAAGAATTTTACCAAACCAAATTAAGGAAATCTAGTTCTTTCAGTCATATGGACGACAAAAACCATAACTGGCTAAAAGTAAGGACTAATCCTTTCACTTTTGGTCGCCTTGGGTAACTAATGTTAGCAGTTGGTCAAAGCGACAAGATTTGTTTATACGACCAATAAGCTAGGTTACACGTTAGTATAACCTAAGGCAGGATAACCTAGGTTCGTCCAACATTGGTAACTAGTAAGTCAGATTAGTCGGGTGTGACACCACGTCTATTTAAATACAGAGTGATTAATCCTTTATAAAAATAAAGCATGATTCTCATCTGGTTCATTCCTAGCGTCACTATCAAAAAAAAAAGTTTACTAACCACCTAGTATTTAAAAAGTCGGTGCCAATTGTTTTTTCTTTTTATTAAACAATAATAATTGCGGAAACAAAAACAATAACCAATCCATTCACGCAGTAATAAAAATCTGAACCGATCACAATATGAATAACAGAAATAAGTATAATATCGAATAAACCATCGGTTCCTAATACAGAAGTCCAACTAAACATTTGATGAAATCAAACTGAGTCCACAAATACAAAGTCTGATATACTGAATAAAATAAATAGTTGAACGGGCAATATGCCCAAAAGAAATAACTGAACTGCATCCTACTCTACGAATCAAGGGACTAAAGCGTCTAATCCAAATCCTGCAAGCATCCATACGTGCTGCAACTACACATCCCTGGAAATAGATATTAATCTCGACGTCCCTATGGATGGACAACTAAAAGGTTTTGAAAATATTTTGCAAGACGGGTCAAAGCCCAAAGCATTTAAAAATATTTAGCAAGTATTTGTCACAGTTTAAAATCAGTTACTAATTACACATGTTAGTTCAACATACACTCCTTTGAGTTCCTCACCCCTCAACTAATGTGCACGCCTAACATCTCCTACCTTGCTATGCTACCCAGACCAACTAGGTCTCCTCAATAACTATCTATCCGCTAAAGAATTTGGCTATCCCGTAATGCCCATACAGTACGCTATCATAACACGAGTAAATAACATGTCTCATATGTTATTATTAACCATAATTAAAACCTCACTCATGTTATCATCAAATCATTTCATTAAGTTACTCTACTTAAATCATATTTTATATATACGTTATCTACTTTATTACCATCACACATTAGGTAAAATATCTCTTAATTACATCACATTTAGATATACGTTGTCTACAGCTACTACTTTCACACACAAGTAGATGTATAGATATGTCACACAATCTATATACATAACTCCAACATCCCCGGGCTAAGAACCATGGTGTGAGTCTATATACTCTGCTATAAAGTCCATGTACCTCTCGTACTCAATCAATGACTATTGGTTCAACATGTATCCTCGAACCCAAAATAAATCAACACACAATGGAGGTGAATATGGTTCTAAGGCTTTGGGCTACACACATACATAACGTACCCAAATGACACTCCAGCCAAACTAATACACACACATAGTGAGCCTCCCTAAGTTCCATGTTCTGGGGCATAAATTCAAACCTTAGTGGAATCTTCAAAGTGGCATCGCCCTCTACGCGGAAACCTCCTGATAACAGGCAACATAGGTATGTTCACACACATGAGAAAGCACATAGCAATCATACACACCACCTATAAATGTAATCTGTATAGGTATACACACAACCTATAAATAACATCCACGTAGGTATACACGCAACCTATAAATATAATATATATAGGTATACACACAACCTATAAATAACATCCATTTAGGCATACACGCAACCTATAAATATAATTTGTATAGATATTCACTCAACCTACAATATAATCCGTATAGGTGTACACTCAACCTATAATTATCATTCGTACGTAGTGTATATATATCTCGAATACTTACTGTACTTATCAATTTACGATTATACCCCTCTATCGTAACTCCCGAGTATTATTCTCAATTCGAAGGGCCCTAGTTACTCCCTTACGTCAATTCAGTAGTTAATTCACTCATACTCTACTTGTATATATAATACATCCATTTCAAATCCTCGTAACTCATCCTCCTGCTCTCGAATAAATTACCTTTCCATTTAATCCCGATTAATCCTCGCCTTAATTCTCTCTTTAAGACTATAACATAGTCCTATTATCATCCAATATACCCCTCATTATATTATAAGGATGTCCCAAAAGTTTCCCCATTTATAAATTACATTCTAAGGGCTTAATAAGGGAAATAACACAAATCTGGGCAAACCGAATCAATTCGCCCTTGGGCCGAATCGATTCGAACAGTAGCAGGTTGTCTTCTCCATTGCGTTTTAGAGTTTTTCACCATTTTTCTTTTACAAAACATCCATGATCCTTCACCAAACTTATAATCAATTGTCCCAACCGTCATCTACATATGTTAGGATGATTTCCAACATAATTATAGCATCAAAACACTAAGATTTCTATTCATGAATGGATCAAATCATTTATTCATCAAAACCCTAGATTTTCATGTTCTTCATTCATACTCAACATAAAACCCAATTTTTTCCCACCTAAATCATCACATATCATCTAGTTTCGTATCCTCTACATACATGGACCAATCTACATAAAATCCTATCTAAGATCATGTGTTTAATTCATCAATTTTCCAAGAACTTCATTTAAAATCATCAAATATAAAACCCTACACTACATAGGTATTATAAATTCAAAAGAAATTGCAATAAACACTTGCCTCTTATGAGTATGATCTGATTTCGTGATTAAGATGATGGATTTATTGTCTTATTCTCCAACTCTCAATCCAAAGTTGATGGGGGTGCAAGAACAATGAAGAACACTTCAAGGATCCTCGTTAAATCTCCAAGAATGCTTAATTTTCCTTCTCTAATGGCCTCCCTTGGCTTTATAACCTATTAACCCTAGACTCTACAATCTACCATATGATATAACCTTTGGGAATTCGTAGCTCTATTAACCCTAGGCTACCAAATGACTAAAATGCCCTTATAATGTGTCGGTTTAGCCTAAAGTTACCCCGGGATCCAAACAATACCTCTGGGTACACTTTTCTGACTATTTCAACCCTTCCAAACACGCTAGCGCACTTAAAATGACCATTTGGATAATCCATACATAATTCACATTTTATTTCATACATTTTAAGTCCCGACACAACTCACACATGCGTTCAGACTAAATTATCGTAATTGTCGTATTTCTCATTCACGACAATCGTAATACTTTTTCATCAATTTATTACTCGTTCACTAGCAATACTCAATATAATTCATACAAATAAATACCAATCCTTATCACGCTAATTAATATTTTTTTAATCCGAATTAATTTCCCCTTTTAATTTAATTAATCTCCATATAAAAATCATAAATTTTTATGAGGTGTTACATCGGGTAACACCAGACCATATGATTATAAAGCTAAACTACTAATAGACCATTTCTAAATAACTAATAGTCAATAAGTTTCTTTCGATATAAATTCTCATTATAAATCATGAAGAATTATTATAGAGCCAACAAAACGGAAATATAATAAGTTATCTAAGGGAACGAGGTTGCTCGCTTGATTCCTTTTCAAAACCAGCTGGAGGAACATCCAAGGCATAAGGAGTGACAGTGGTCCTCGTATCTCAAAGTCTTGTTTGAATGCTAAAACTTGCCCTGTCCGTCAAGTGCAGTGATCGACTACATTCATCGTTTCCATGTAGGCCATAATCCTCAAAATATTTTTTTGATCAAACTCACTGGGATAGCATCTAGAGAAATCTATGAAACATCTAGTTTGAGGGTAGGATTGGGGTGATCGAGGCATCCTGGATCATAGCAATAACACAATTCATTTTTCTTCAATAACTTCATCACTGTAAGGGTGTTAAGCCAGCTTTATTTATAGCCAACTTTGCGAACATGGTTTAGCTTTATGCTCGTGTGTGTAAGAGTTTCATCATAACCATCCAGACGGTACGATGTTGCTTATAAAATTGATACATTTTTTACCTTATCATTTAACATTTTTATGGTAGGCGACTAATTCTACATGATTGCATCTTTTTCGGATAGAGTCTTGTTAGTTCGCTCTTCCTCCACTATTTATAGAATCCTACCCTACTACTAAGAGGACTCACCCTTGCCCTTAGACTTCTTTATTTTTTCTTATTCTTCCATCAGATGAGAATTCTCATGTTCTAATAAGGAAGCATCTTCATTATGTTCAGCAAACGCTAGGCTCGTGAGGCCTTCAAGCTCAATACGTAAAAAATAATTATTTTGCTCAAGAAACTTGTCAACCTCTTTGGCAATCTTAAGCTTTAAATGAAGGAAAAATCTTTCTAGAATAGGTTGACGATAAAGAAAACAACTTCTGATCAAATCCACCACTCTGCCACAAGTTGGACAGTTTCTTATCATAATCGGCGTAAAGACTTGCTATTGTCTATTTGTGGCTTTGCTGAAGATTAAGAATCATTTCATGATAAGCAGTGTTGTTTGCTATTATTTCATCAAAAGGTGACCCAGACTTAGATATACTTCCATGGTTTGATCAGACATGTCTTGGCCGAGCAACTCCTCAAGCTGACCAAATAGAAAAGTCGATCATGCCTTTCTTGGAGGTCACTCTGAACGATGACCAAATACGCCAGCCTGGCATTAAACTGAAAAATAGGTGGTTGGATACGAGTATTTGCCGAAGAAAATACATTTGCGAGAATTTAATAAAGACGACAGTATGGGGAATATAACCTCATTTTATTGAAAAAATAAGAGTTACATCAAGGTAGTATATTTCAAAAAGGAAATAAAATAAGATAAAGCATCAAGCTCCTATGCTATAGGGATCCATCTCCCACCTTCTTTTTATTAACCTCAACCTCATCCTCTGCTCGCTTAGCGACCACCAGTTGCTCATTAGCCACAGACTCACCAACCTCATCATCATCATCTATCTCTTCATCAATTTGATAAGGAGTTCCAGGATTACGCAAGTGAAATAGCTCAGACCCTTGAGCAATGCTGACATTGGCAAGGGCAGAACCCCATCCATCCTTGAAGGAGGACTTCTTCAGATAACTATTTGTATAGAGACATGAGAAAATGCCTTGTCCTAACCCTGGTGAAAGCATTCTCTTTATCCTTGGCACTTTTGGCCTTTAGCTCTGCTACCTGGGTTCTTTCCTGGTCGGTAACCTTCCTAGGGTCCTCGACCTCATTTTTAGCAGTGGTTGCAGCTTCATCCACCAACAGTTTCTACTTCTCCAATGACTTGACCTTCTTTTCTAGCTTCTTCTTCTCATTCTCATGAGTGCGACCAACAGCTTCCAAAGAGTTGCACATTCCATGAATGCCACCCTAACATCAGAATAATACTCTTTCAGTTTATCGTTCTTCATCATAAGATGGTCATAATCAATCAATAACTGCAAGATAAACATTCAAAAATTGAAGTTAGCAAAGAGAAATAAGGAAATATGATAACAATTATACAATGGAAAATCAACTTACTACGGTCAGATTATGATTTACCCAATCGACCGGCCTTAAGATATGAGGTACTTCAGGATTTATCTCAGCATATTTCTAGTTAGTCAGTTGATGTATTACTCAATTTTTATTTATTTCATTTATTACTCGAATTGTTCATTGGACTTTTATTGAGAGTTATTTGTGAATTTATTTATTACATCTTATTTTGTATACAACGTGTTATAGTGGTGAATGTGTATCTTATTATCTAAATGGTTGGTTACGTGAATGAGAATTTTCTATGAGCAAGTTAATAAGTATTAGATTTGACACCTTGCTTGATAGGTTATTAGTAGTTAAATTATTAGGTTATTAGTAGTTAAATTATTTTCGATAGTGATGCCAATAATGAACTGGATGAGATTATTGCTATATTTTAATAAAGGATTGATCACTCATTATTAAAATAGGCGAGGTGTCATAGATGGTATCAAAGCATCAGGTTTTAGTGTCCTTAGGATTTGTGCGGACTTTATATTTTCAACATTGCTTTTCTTTGATGCATACTCCTATGCTTAGGACTGTCAACTCATATGGACATTTACGTTCTCCTGCTATTACATATAATTGAAGTGAATTTTATACGAGTTCGGTTAGGTTTCATATACCGAATAGGAGAGGACAAATGGTGAGGGCCATTACGAGGATAGGAGGAGGAGAGTCTCAGCTGGAGCCGTAGACTATTAAAGGGATGTTGACTGCAACAGAGGTCACAGCTATTGTTGCTCAAGCAACAGAGGTCACAGCGATGACCACTAAGGCGCAACAGATTCCTAAAGAACTGCCACAATAGGTAGTGGCACCAATTCAGGCTCACCTAGTGCAGTCACTGTGGGAGTGAGTCAGAGGGGCATTTTTGAAGGGCTCAGCAGGAGTTTCGTGAAAATGCGGTCATTGTATTAGCTAGCCAATGGATGAAACATCCAAAGGCATTTGCATATGGTTGAGTGCAGTGACATTCAGAAATAAATTTTGGGGACTTTTAAGCTCGTTGGAGAAGCATTAAAGTGGTAAGAGTCAGTCACCTTATTTGAGGAGAGAGACGCCTTGACTAACGGGAAATTTGGGTTACGGTTCGATTACAAGTTCTTTCATGTGTTGTTCAAATAGAGATAAAAAGGAAAATTCTAGACTTATCACAAAAGGGACTAATAGTGGCAGATTATGAGGAAGAATTCACTAGGTTGGCAAACTTTGTACATAACGAGGTGGATACGGAAAAGAAAATGGTCCTTAAGTTTAATGATGGACTCACAGGGAGAATTCTCCAGCACTGATAACTTATGCCACTGTTGTCAATGCTGAATTTTTGCACTTCCAAGGTTATCGCTTCCATATGAAGGGAGGCAAGAGAGTTGGAGAGTCTAGCCAATATGGCAAGATTGGGCATATCGGTTCTAGTGGAGCACCACGTGGAATACCCAGTAGGGGGAACCATCTAAGAGATTTAAATAAGGGGAATCCTATTGGGTGATGATGAATTCAAATCGAATCAGTAGCATTTTTTATAGGGTCAGTAGTCCGAGATAAGGGGATTACATAGAGAGGTGTTTTACATATGGAAAGCAGGGCCACGTGTAGGGCTTGTACACATCGACCTAAAGTACATAAATAGAGTGCCTAGAAGGGGCTACAATTACAACAGGTTTTGGTTCACTTCGAACATGAGTATTATGTCCAGGAACAGTTGAGCAGTTAGTGCCATTAAAAATTGAAAATGATTTCTATCCTCTGGCAAATGGGGTAAGTTTTGTGTGGCACAGGTGTGTCGCAGTAATTTTTTAATCACTAGATTCTCATGCGAAACGGGATTAGTGGATGTATCATTACTGTTACTATTGTGTGTGTATACACACACACACACACACACACACACACACATACACACACACTTACCATTTCGTAGCGAGGCTCTCTTTAATTCCATCTGTAGGGGAGCGAGTGTGGACACTAAGAGGATATATTTTCATGTATTTTCTCATTTTAGAGAGATAAATTATTCGAGTATGACGGTATCCTGTGTATGGACTGGTTAGTGATAGTTTGAGTGATGGTGGACTATTATGGTGAGGCTATCGTGTTCGTTGTTCCAGGGCGGGAAGTGTTATTTGTGCGATATCTCGTCTGGAAAGAGGTTCAAGCCCATGCATATAAAGGAGACTTTTGAAAGTATAGTTGCCTCGTTATATTTGATCCTGGTTTGTAGGAACTTTACTGATATGATTCAGGGGATATCGAGTTTACCGCTGAGTGGAGAGATTTAGCTCGTTATTGATTTAGCACTGAGGACTTAGTGATAGTGAGAGCACAGTATTATATGAGTACTTTAAAGATATGAGAGTTGAGGATTAGACTTATATGTCTGGGGGTAGGATATTGAGTGTCTTGGTTATGTGCTTTGGTCCAAATGATCTTAATGACTGAAATGCTTGGTGATAGTGTATCGGGGGGTTCCTTATTTAGATTTCACTTGTGAGGCATTCCACCCGTGAACCTTAATAAGCACCAGGATTTGGGGGACATTGTTGGATTTTAAGGCATTAGTTTTGTACAAGTGTGGAGAAAACACTTTGAGCTGAGAGATATTATACAATATAAGGCCAATGGAGCTGGATAGTGTTGTGTAGGAAGCGATGGGGGAAACTTTTGCACCACTAGTTGATAAGTGGGGCAATGTCGAGAAGAACTAAAATATGATTAATGGGGTAATTGAGCATACCTTTATTATATAGCCATGTTAAGCATGCAGGGGCGAGTTTGATAGAAATATGTTATGTCTGTGATGCGTGTGCAAATATGCACGAGATATAGGGTGTATGGGCGCCCTATTTAGCTTGGTTTTTAAAATCATCTGGGATAAGGGGACATGGTAATAAAGGTGTTGAACAGTATGCCTTTGGGGAAGTTAGAAGTAGAATTGGAAAAGTAAGATAAATTGAACCTTGTTGAGGAGGAAGACAGTCCGGATATGTATACAACAAGGAGAGATATCACACTCGAGATGGGTTGAAAGACTGTGGAGACACAAGTGAGGGATATCGCTTACAAAGGGAGGATTCAACAGTTTTGGAAACTAGATCGGAGTCATACTCAATCAAAGTCTAAGGGTGGCTTGCACATAAATAGGATGTTGATTTTTACCAAGCAAAAATGACCCAGGAAGTGCGCGGTTTTGGAGCAGACGCATAGGTCACAGTTTTTAGTGTACCCCAGGAAGGGGAGTAAGATGTACAATGTGATGTGGTATATAGAGCGTATGGAATGGTGTGGACATGGTAAATTTAACTCCAGGTACACCACTCATAGATGGGAAAAGGTTGGTCCGAGGTGATCAACCATAATTTTGCAATAATTGGTGATTCTAATGACATAATGGATAGGCAGACTGATGGAGTTCATTATTGAGCTACCAATATCATGAAAATGTCAATATTTCCTTTGGCTTGTGGAATTGGTTGAACGAGATGGAGCAGTTATATCTATTTTGGATGAGTTACACGATCGGGCAGTCTACCCAACATTTAATTAAAAAAAGGGAATGAACCGACATAAAGCGCCACCTAATATTTTTTATAGATCAAGGTAAGCTCCTTGGCTCCCACCTTTAATAGGGATTATCACGAAGCGATGGGAACGGTGTTGCATTTGGAGCTAGGCACTCGACGGGTAGATGAGAGAGGTTATAAAGATGATAAAAGATATGCAAGGGATGTATATCGTGGAATTGTAGGGTAATTGGGTGGAGTAATTACCGTTGGTAGGGTTATATAAAATAATTTGTACCAGTTTATTATTGGCAAGTCGCCCTTAAAGTTCGATGGCATGGATTAAGTTAATAGAAGTTATTTTTGTTTAGTTCAAGAATGTCGTAAGAGTTACGTCTTCATGAACCGAAGATTTTAAAGATTGACGTGAGTGGTCAAGCACTATTGTGGGTATATATCCTATGAAAGGAGTTATGTGGTTCGACAAAAAGGGAAGTTGGAACCTTGGGAAGTGGGGCCTTTCCCTAGTATTGAGATGATAAAGCCAGTGGTGTGTAGGCACATCTTATTGGAACAGTTTTAGCCATTTCACAATGGTTTTGTGTATCGTCATCAAGGGGAGAGATTAAGAATGATGTAGCATATCAGTATAAAATGATTTGATTATACTTGTCACTAGTCTTGGGACGTAGTGAGTATGCCTTCAGTTAGGACAGTAGTATTAGTGGGTGTATAGTAGAAGCATCATGATGTTGTCATGAGTCGATTTTGGGGTACGTGAGGATGCCGTACCGGTAAGTACCCAAAGTTTTTGGTACTAGGTATATAAAAATTTTGAGGACATAATTCCTTTGTAATGGGAGGGGGGGTATGTAACGCCTCTTATTTTTTGGGAATATTTAAATTACACGTGTGCTCGTAGTTTGGTTAAATTGTGAAAATAATGTGAATTGAATAAATGTTAATTGGAAAATATTGGATTAATATCTATGTGTTATTATATTTAATTGTGTGATATGTAAGTGAAAACATATTATTTTATGTTACATCGTAAGTGAATAAAATCAATTGGTGAAAGGCATCTTACTCGGGACGTGCTTATGGGTCGTGTTGGGAATGAGGTGGTAAATGGATGATAGGTGACTCGAATGATGGTTTTGAGCGCACGAATGATCCGGGATGGATCGATATAAACAAAACTAGGTACCCGAGTGGTTGTAATTGGATTTCGGGGATTTTTTAAGCTATGCGAGACCCGTACGGGGGTATTTGGGTAATTTTGATATTATGACTTAACCTAATTTCTAGATTATGGGAATATTAAGGAATATTATATGGGGTATGCAACCATACACTCATTCTAATTCACTTAGGATTGAGAGATAGGCAAAATAGAAGGGAGTAACTCAAGAGAGAAATCAAAAGGCAATTCGGGGAGGAAAGTGGGCAATTTTCTAGTTAGGATTCTTGTGCGAGAAAGATATATAAAGAAAGGATTCATAATCAATGATAATATAAGGCAAGTCTTTAACATTGCTTAATATTTTATGCGTGTTTTTAGTTCATATCACGCTTAGCGAAATAAACATGGATTTTGGGGGTGTATTCATATTATAAAATGGGTTTTGGAAAATGATTCCATATAATTCAATGGATGATAATGTCATATGAAACCTGAGTATTTAGCCCTATTTGAAAGAAGTAATCTTGATAAAGAAATTTGATATTTAATCTTGAAAAATGTGATCTTAAATTATGAATCTGGGAATTATATGAAAATTAAGGTGAAAATTAATTATGGAAAAGGTGATGTTAAATACCATGATTAGGAACAATTCTTGATGAATTGATACAATAAAACATGTATCCTTAGATTGGAAATTGATAGGGCAACGTTAATGTATGTTGGGATGAAGATTGGGACTCAATTCAGATGAAATATTGGGTAGAGATTCGTACCAACTAACATTGATGTCGCATACGTAAATGGGTGTAGTAATAATTGAGAATAGTTTAGAGTGGTGTCATGGTAAATAAGAATAACTCGAAATATGATTATAATTAATACAACGGAAATTAAAATTCTTTTATTAAAGAGATGACTGACATATTATTACATAGTGAAGTCTGGTAAATAAAAGAAATATGTTATTGCTTATTTTGGCGTACATAAACATATAATATTGGAGAAACACTGGGAGTTGATAGGATGCGGTATAGATATTACAATGAGGCTTTCCATCCTTGTCTGTTACTTCCCACACGTCATAGCCGTGAATATTTTCGGAGGTAGAATTGAATAGAAGTTCAAAGAGGCAGGCGGTAACTGATCGTTTTCAGGCTCGTTGTTCATCTGGAAGTTAAAAAATTAAACAAATATGCCAAGTAGATCATTTTTATATCTATACAAGATGTAGGAAATAATAATGTTAGAGAGTATTAGTAATATTTTAAATTTCTGCCTGTTGAAACAAGATGACATATCATAAGACGTTCGGGGTTATACTGACGCTTATTGATATGTAAATAAATAATATAGTAAAGATAATCGGATAAAATAATATCATGTTAAGATAATCTTGGTTCAGAAAATAACTCGATAACCCATAAATAATCGGTTATAATATTTCATTAGCATATACATGCCATTATATTATCGCTCAAGACATAAAATTCTCTTGAACAGACAATCCCAAATAATTGAAGAATAACCACAGATTGGCGCGCTTAGCTAGAGCGGCACTCATACGTAGAGTAAATATAACAACAAGGAACTCAACATTTGAGTACTTCATGCCAATTAGATTTATCGAGGGCTTACCGGGTCTAATCCCTATATTATACGAAATGCTACTGAAGAGTTTATTTATAAGAAAAATAAATTGTAAGGTTCAATGCAATTAACAACATCTCGTCGAGTGGTGTAGGGTTCAGGGTTTAATAGTAATTGAACTAATATATATCGAGAGAACCAATATTACGGGGGGAGTTTGAACTACTCAAAAGAGTTCAGTATAAAACTTAGAGTTCAAGGGTATCACAAGGTGATATAATAATCAGTAATTGAAAGACAAAAGTTCAAACAATTAATATTGATATATAAATCACCTACTTTGAGTATTTTGATATTTGGTTGGTGTTTGGCTAGTTTACGAGTGGACTGGGTAGTCTGAAATCATAACAGATATGAGTATGTGATGCAGGTCTTAAAGCAAAGATGAAAATGCAATAAAAGGAAATTTAAGTAACCATTCTAGTGTAATAAGATTTGAAAAACGTTTAAAGAAGTAAATTTCAAAACTTTAGAAATAATTTATTCAATCCTTATTCATTGGGATTTAGGTTTGGTATTAAGAGACAATTTAGGTCTAATTATGCTTAAGTACTTATGGAAAAAGTTTGGGACTGATTTAGAATACTTGTAAAAATAATCAAGGGGCTAGGTGTAATTTATTAAACTTAAATTCAAACTTTAAAACTGATTTTCGTGGGAAAATGATTTCCTGTGATCCAAAGAAGGTGTTATTATATACCAAATTATTCAGATTAAAAAAATATAAATAAGGGAAAAAATCAAAAATTGATTGGGGACGCGCTCTCACGGGCGGAGTTAATGTTGGGACGCACCTCGGTTGACCATCACTCTTGTGCATGAGGCTCACTTGCCTTCAACCTTTGAAAATTGACTTTAGGGTTTAACAGTTTGACCATGATTTCCAAACGTTATGGAATTCCTTTTAAGACGGTTTCTAAATGAAAATTGTTCAGAATTCAAAGACGAATCAAGCCATACAAGTTTTAAGGATTTTGATGAAGTAAATCAAGCTATTGATTTTCTGAAAAACTGGTAAAAGTTTGACCAATTAAATCATTTAAAAGCTATGATTTAGGTTTCGGCATTATAGAGGTGTTGTTGGTCTGTGAAAATGGAAGAGATTAAGCTTGGTTTAAAGAATTTGGTGGGGTGAAGACTGAGAATTTCATCTCTGAATTTATCTGGGCCGAAACTTCAAATGTGAATTTGGGGCATCAAAAGTGGTTCATATTAAAATTAAACACATATGATCTCCTGAAAACTTAAACATAACTTACCCCACTTTGAAACTAGTTCAAGGTTAGGGAATTAGAATTCACCATTGAAGCTTCAAGCTCTAATGGTTTTTTCTGGGTTTAAGCTCATAGATAACATATATATGTTAGTTACTCAATGTAAACGCATGTATACATTCTAAGGACATGCGAAAACATAAACATAATCGAAGAATTAAACATTCAGGCATAAAATCATAAAAATGTAAGAAATTATCAAACTTTACAATGGAATTGCTCTCAACTGTTATGAGTTGTGACTGGATGGAGAGGGGTATTTATAGGGATTAGCTAGGAGGGTTCATTGGTGGAGTTGTAGGTGAGTTTTAGGTTGTGGTTTCATATAACACCCCGTTTAATTAAATACCGGATAACTACTCCTTTATTAAATTAATACGAAATATCTAGTTGGTTCAGTCTTAGCATCATTGTCGAAAATAATTAGTTAATTACTAGCCACCTAATATTTAAAAAGATAGATGCCAAATTTTATTAATAAAGCTAACAAATAACCAAGAATTTAAATCATTACTCATCAATCGCATAAACAATCTCATATGAATAACCAACGAAATGAAATCAACTGAGTCTGGAGTAAACACTCCAATAATAATAATGTTAGAGTAAATAAAGTCCCAATACAAGAGTTTGAATAAATAAAACCAATAACCGAAATAATGAAAATCTGTAACTACAACCTGTAAATAAGAATGGGAAACATGCCCTAACTCATACAAATGACTCTGAAGGAATCAAGGATAAATATAAAGGCGTCTAATACCAAGATCCTGTAGCTTCCACAATAGCTACAGCACGTCATCAGAATGGAACTCCTATGCTTGGCGTCCCTGTGGATGGACACCTAAAATGTTTTTACAAAACAAAAATAGATTTGGAGGAAAACGGGTCAGATCCCGAGGTGAAAACAGTTTAAAACTTTAGCAAGTGTTTAAATTACAATTAAACAACACATATTATAAACATGTTATTTGCATACTCTCACATGAGTTTCTCACCTCTTAACTAATGTGCACGCCTAACGTATTCCCTTAACCCATCCTAGTTATGCCGCTAACCAACTAGTCTGTACCACTCCTGCTTTTGCAATCTAACATAGAGAATATACTCGCAACACCCAAACAAGTTATATTCACAAACCATATTCACATTCATTAAATTACTTATCTCGAGTGTTAATTAAGTTCTCACATTCTTTGCCCATTCAAATATCTTAGTTATTCACATCTACTAAGCAACAGTAAACCAGTCACAAGTACATAAGTATATCACTCTCAGTACATAAATACATATATGGCACCCCTAGGCTAAGTTGCGGTGAACGCATACTCTGCTATCAAATCTATGCCCATCACGTAAGTAAGGATCACGTGTTCCGAATCACTCAGGAACCGTCTAAATACAAATCACACGTATTGGAGGCGAACATAGTTCACATACCCATGGGTCACGCACATACCTACGCTCCCATGGTCAGCTGACTTATTAACTCACAAATAAGTTATTCACACTCCTATGTCCTTAAAGTACCAGCCTAAATCCCCTCGAAGCCACACAAGGATATGAAGGTCCTCTTTAAAAAAAAACTAACCTCCCGTGATAGCAAGTATGGTAGGTATGTCATACACATATGAAATCCATACACTAGGCATTCACACAACCTAAGTAGGGGTGTGCAAAAAAACCGACCAAACCGACAAAACCGAGCCGAACCGAAAATTTTTGGGCCGGGTTTTTTTGAGGGTCGGTTCGGTTCGGTTTAATCAGGTATAAAATCGACAGGGTCGGTTCGGTTTTCGGTTTTCGCATAAAAAAACCGATTTTGAACCGAACCGAATTAATTTTTATACTTTTTAATTTTATATTTTATATTATATTTATATTAGTGTTGACATATTATATTATATTTTTAATTTTATATTTATATTAGGTATTAAAAAAATAAATTTTTTATTAAAATAAAGGAAAAAACCGAACCGGCCCTGTATAAAATCGGCCCTGTCAAAAACCGACCCGATTCGGTTCGGTTCGGTTCGGTTTTTCAGCATTTTCGATTCGGTTCGGTTCTCCTCCTCCAAAAACCGACATGGTCGATTCGGCCCAAAAAACCCGGTCAAAACCGAACCGACCGACCCGTGAACACCCCTAAACCTAAGTAATCATATTAAAATATAAGTATTCACACAGTACATCTAGTAGGTCTCGTACGTAGCAAGTTTATCCAGAACATCATACGTAATATATATTTAGCTTGATAACTCTCTCGTCGTATCAATGTGAGTATTTAAACCTATCCCAAAAGGTTTCTAGGTCTCTTATTAGTTTCTAATTTTATCTCGATAACTTAAAGTCCCTCCGTTACTGTTCTTATCCTTACATCATCATTAATTCCCATTATAGCTTCCATTTGAATGATTTCTAACCGTACCTCACTCAGTAACCCTCGTAAGCAATAGCATTTAATTTCATATGATAAACCATTTTCCCGGCATCAACTGACCTTAACTAAGTCCCACAATATCAATTTAAACATCCTAAGAATCATCATCGGCCATGGGATTTTCATTAATCCTTAAGGGAAAACAATTGCCAAAAATCAGAAGGGGTCGATCGATCGAAGAAAAATCGATCGATATTCTTGAGTCGATCGATCGATCAAGCAGCTATCAACTCGGATTTCTCTTAAACAGTTACGGGTTTCTTCCTTTTTACACCTCTAATTCTTCATTACAACATCCCAAACTCCCAAGAAATTTCACTAATCATCCTATTAACATATCAACATCATCTCTAACGTATTAGAATCATTAAATCCTTATGGATCATAAGTTTCTTGGATTAAAACACCCAATTTTCATAAAAACCCTTTTTCTCCTACTTTCCTCAAGAACACTATATAATTCCTTATAAATTTATAATTCACTACCCATAAATCATAATTTCATGGTTGTTATTATCTTAAATGTAAAACTACATGCAAGGCCGACTCAGATTACGATTTCAATTCTTCAAATCCATTCAATTTTCATTATTCAAGGTTATTCTCCAATTCTAACCTAACATGGATGATATATGCGTTAAATTATTGCGAGTCAAATCACTTGCCTAGTAATGAAGATTCTAATTCGATGAAGTTGACGGTATGAGGATGATCCTTGCTTTCCGATCTATCCGGTGGTGGTGACGACGGTGCAAAAGCCTCTAAGCGGTGATTGTAGCCATAGAAACCCTTGGAATCTCTCCTCTCTTCCTCTCTAACTGCCATGATGATTTTTGGTTGTGAAAACCCTAAGAGACTCAAGGGTTGGCTGATAATTAAAACCTAAATTTCGAAGGTCACTATTCATAAAAAATAGGAATGACTAAAATACCCTCCCGGGTTGTCGGTTAGGCCTAAAAATTACCCGGGACCCAAACTAAACCCCCGGCTAGTGTTTTCTGACTATCTCGACCCTTCTAGACACGTTGGCTCGCCCAAATTGATCATACGGATGACATAGAAATAAAATACTTTTAAATCCATTAAATTTGATCCTGATACGATCGACACGCGCATCCCAACTTAATTACCGAAACTGTCGTATTTTCAACTCACAGTAATTTTAATAAATTCAATAATCACATATTATCATAATTATTCAGTAATATTAAGCATTACCATCATATTTAAATAATAACTCTCGTCTCGCTAGTTATTTCAATCCGACTTAATTTCCAATTAATTATCCCAAATTAATTTAATTAATCCCACAATTAAAAGCAATTTCATTTAGTTAACCTCATAATTAAAAGTCATAAAAAAATACGGGGTATTACATACTTCCCCCCTAATAACGGAATTTCATCCCGAAATTCGAAAAAATAGGCATACCGGGAAAAATTAGGTATCCTCCAGTACTCAAAACAAAATATAAAGAAAGGCTCAATCACTACAGCCCTCGCTTCACAACAAGCTTGTTGAACACTCTTGACACTATCTCAATTATAGGGTTACACCTCAATAAATGCACCTCACGTTGTGCTCTTACTAAACAATATTCGAATAAGAATAGCCTACACATCATTGACCGTATTATCTCAATATTATTGGGAGATCATACCTCACTTCGTGTTAACTCTCGCGGTTATTTAAACACAAAACTCTCCTCTTGGGAGCAACCATAAAACATCAGACTACTCTTGTTCGTTCTTTGAATCTCTATTCCCGACATTATGACTTTTACATAAGGGAAAGCCACTCATGACTGTTGGTGGTTATCCCATGTTAGTCATCGGACTCTAACTCCTGACTGATCCAAAACTCTGATAATCCGCTCACCTCTAAACATCCAGAGAAAGAATGATAAGGTTTATCCACACAAAACCTCAGTAAGCACCTTGTCCACTATGAATAGATACGGGTGCTTTCACCCAACTCTACTATTAGGTAATATCTTCTCCCCATTACCACAATATACCTCACTTACTAGCTATACCCGTTTTGGAAATGAAATGATCGCAATGAATCCAAAATTGCTTTCATACAGTTCCACCAGTCGTCAATCACTTTGCCCCTACTCCTCGGGCTATAGATGATCAACCTTCTCAGAACGAAACATTATCTCCACTACTTGATGATACCCCATGTTGAAGGTGGATTTCGGGGATCTCATCCTAGTTCTGAATAATACAGCGTAGGACCATGTACCGGCGTGTTCCCTATCTAATAGTGTAAATCACCCGAGGATATAACAATTTCTCTCCTTCTAGATAACATGTCCCACATATTTAAAGGAACTCGTTACTTATCTATAAGTTGGCAACCCCTCAAGGAAATTTATCAACTTGACTCTTCCATCACTAGAATTCTTCCCCTTTCAATGCCGACTTTAACGTATAATTCTTCCCTTTAAGTGATACTTAATAACCCTCTCTTCCTTCGGCATATGCTAAAAGTTCCGACCCGTGCACCATCCACCACGTGGTGCACATCTGGACTCTTATTGACATCCTCACTCTATTTACGCGTAAGCCACCCTCAACCTTCGATTGGATGGGACTCCGCTTCAAATCGCCCATAATAGTAAAATATTTATCTTTTCAAGGGATACCCCCTTTTAAATGGCTTCCCATTGCCCTTCAACCAATTTTGGATGTGCTACTCTGATTGCACATGAATCTATAGATTGTCGTCCTTCTCACGACGCTTAATCCATTCTACCACTACTATTATGTAATATCAGTCTTACAAGCATAAATTTTCACCCATTTCTGTCTCTTCTTCTGGCGATTCTGACACCAACAAACCAAGGTGTCCATACACCCTATACAACTTGCAAACGGGTTTAAACATCACATAGGCTTCATAAGTACTCCAAACTCTTTATTGTCCCTGCATTTGCAACGTGGCTATAGCCTATACCACTTGGGCGTTCTCAATCACCCCCAAATTTGAAATTTTAAAACCTCCTAAACATCATTTCATCATTCACCCGCTAAAAATAAAATAAAATTATCAGTATTTCCTCACTAGCAGCTGGCTCTACTGGCCTTATATCGTAATTTACCCTTTTAACTTCCAGTTATAGCTACACACTTCCATAACGATCGAGGTACGCAAATCATGGACGAATGGACAAACATCTCCTTACTACTAACCTTACGCTAAGTTTCATGCGTGGGATTTCTCGCAAAGCGAAATCCAAACAAGGAATCTCCCGATACACTACTTCCTAGTATTATCGGTCATCAGAATTCGTTAGGCCCTCAGTCCATAACATGTACCCCTATGTTCTCATCTCTTGACAACAAAGTTACATCTCCTTTCACAAAAATTCTTAAACAAGGAACTTCTTCCGAAAGACACTATCTCTTAATATTAATGGTAATCACATTCCATAAACATCCTGCAAATATAATTGGGGCTCTTAAAATCCCATCCCCAGACATACAACTATGAGTATTAACTTCCACGTCTCTAAAGGGTGGTATAACAATGCACTCTTCTTATTACCACATCCTGAGCGTTAATTATAATAACCAGCTAAATATTTCCGCTGAACAGTAAACCAAATACACTCCGAAACAATATCAATACAGTCCCTACACATACCGAGAACCAATATTCGAGACCATTATACTTTCCAAAGTCTCAACAATATATATACCTATATACAAATATATGAATGTGATTCCGGCCCTCTCACAGATGGGGCCTTGCCATAACAAAAACATGCAACACCAAGGTAGTAACCCCGATGGACTATCAATAACCGCACACAATCGGTTTAATCATTATCATAAAACCATAATTAGGATAATATCATACTCATATAACACAACACTAAAATGAGTAATTTCAATAAAGTATATACCACTATCGATACACCCATACATCCTTCGCGGATAACACTAAAGGTAACCCCGCTATACTAGAAAAAATATTCACATAAATAATAAAATTGTCGAGATACTCATTAAACTCGTCTCTCATGCGAATATAGTAATAATAAAAATAATATGCAGTAACTCGTTCCTGACACATACAACACGCATCATCGTCTGAGGATATGACTCATACTTCTACCAAACTGAAAATTTCAATAAATATTGCCCTTGATAGGCAACATACCCTTATCCCTATTCTTACTTCAGAAAAGTTTTATTGCACGGGTTTCACTCCCCAAAAAATACCTCTACACATACTCCACTTATCTCCGGTCACATTGACCATGTTAAGGTTGTCCTTCTCTCGAACGTTGGTAGTCTCGGCTCTAATGGCTACCTCTGTTGTTCCCTTAGCTTTTGATGGCCCTAAGGAACATGTTACTGGTTTCAACATCTCTTACTGAAATGACCTTCACTCGGTAAACAATTCAGCTATCCAAATCATTTAAACGGGTCCCCTGATGGGTCTCCCCCTTGTGGTGCTTCACCAACACCGTTTCCCCAGTCTTACTCTATCCGAATTCTTCGATTCTTGTAGCTCCCCACACAAGGAAGCGTTTACCTCCATATTAACACAACGCGATATTGTTACCATCTGTATTGATCGTCCAAGCAGAATTCCCCAGAAGTGTTAACAATTCCTCTTGTAAATTAATATTCCTCTTCAATGTCCTCTTCTCCATTGCACCTACTTCATCCGGTGTAAGGTTCGCTAATTAATTAAATTTATTTTCATAAAGATTTCTTTTCACAAAGGGATCTCTGTTCGAAACTCTTGTGTGAGTTCAGAACAACGTTTGCATCTTATCCTGAACATCTGATGAAGGAACTTATGGTCAAACCGTACCTATGCTCCTTCTCTTGACAAAACATTCCACTATAAGTGTGGTGGTTGCCTCACACCATTGTAACTCTGCTCTTATGAGCTAAGAAAAATTTTACCCCAAATTTTCATTCTCGATTAGCCATATTCAGACATATGCCCGTGCTTTTAGATATTTTTACTTCGTTGGCTAACACACGCCATCTCCGCATTTCTAGTATTTCCACTGTTGGTTCTCTTCAATGTTTCGTCTGACTCTCTCCCAATCCAACTTTGCTGGGTGAGTCTAATTTGACCCCACTTTCTACTATAGTGGTACCTGGAAGTCATAAGTTACGCCTTAGCCGTCTTTACCGTCCTGGAATTCCGTGTCATAATATGGGTGACCTCAACTACAATCATCCTTCTTTAATATACCTTATAACCTCAACTGAGCTTTGCCTCTTGCTATCCGCCCAGCTCGCACTACATACTGCATTGTTCGGCACACGAACACTCCCGAATACAAATAAGATTCACTATCATATTCATTATAGCAGGAGAATGAAATATCACCAAAGAAATCAACCATCCTAAACATAGGGCTCTACATCGAAGAAAGCTACGCTGGAATCATAATAAGCCTCACAGATCCTAAAGGACACTAGAACCTGATGCTCTGATACCACCTGTAACACCCCGTCTAATTAAATACCGGGTAGCTACTCCTTTATTAAATTAATACTAAATATCAAGTTAGTTCAGTCTTAGCATCACTGTCGAAAATAATTAGTTAATTACTAGCCACCTGCCAAATTTTATTAATTAAGTTAACAAATAACTAAGAATTTAAATCATTACTCATCAATCGCATAAACAATTTCATATGAATAACCAACGAAATGAAATCAACCGAGTCTGGAGTAAACACTCCAATAATAATAATGCCAGAGTAAATAAAGTCCCAATACAAGAGTTTGAATAAATAAAACCAATAATCAAAATAATGAAAGTCTGTAAGTACAACCTCTAAATAAGAATGGGCGACATGCCCTAACTGATACAAATGACTCTGAAGGAATCAAGGATAAATATGAAGGCGCCTAATACCAAGATCATGTAGCTTCCACAACCGCTACAGCACGTCATCAGAATGGAACTCCTATGCTTGGCGTCCCAGTGGATGGACACCTAAAATGTTTTTACAAAACAAAAATAGATTTGGAGGAAAACGGGTCAGAGCCCGAGGTGAAAACAGTTTAAAACTTTAGCAAGTATTTAAATTACAATTAAATAACACATATTATAAACATGTTGGTTGCGTACTCTCACATGAGTTTCTCACTTCTTCACTAATGTGCACGCCTAACGTATTGCCTTAACTCATCCTAGTTATGCCGCTAACTAACTAGTTTGTAACACTCCTGTTTCGCATTTGAACATAGAGTATATACTCGTAACACATAAGCAAGTTATATTCATAACCCATATTCATATTCATTAAATTACTTATCTCAAGTGTTAATTAAGTTCTCACATTCTTAGCCCATTCAAATATCTTAGTTATTCACATCTACTAAGCAATAGTGAACCAGTCACAAGTACATAAGTATATCACTCTCAGTACATAAATACATATATGGAACCCCTAGGCTAAGTTGCGGTGAACGCATACTCTGCTATCAAATTTATGTACATCACGTAAGTAAGGATCACGTGTTCCGAATCACTCAGAAACCGTCTAAATACAAATCACACATATTAGAGACGAACATAGTTCACATACCCATGGGTCACGCACATACCTACGCTCCTATGGTTAGCTGACTTATTAACTCACAAATAAGTTATTCACACTCCTATGTCCTTAAAGTACCAGTCTAAATCCCCCCGAAGGCACACAAGGATAAGAAGGTCCTCTTTAAAAAAAACTAACCTCCCGTGATAGCAAGTATGGTAGGTATGTCATACACATAAGAAATCCATACACTAGGCATTCACACAACCTAAGTAATCATATTACAATATAAGTATTCATACATTACATCTAGTAGGTCTCGTACGTAGCAAGTTTATCCATAACATCATACGTAATATATATTTAGCTTGATAACTCTCTCGTCGTATGAATTTGAGTATTTAAACCTATCCCAGAAGGTTACTAGGTCTCTTATTAGTTTCTAATGTTATCTCGATAACAAAAAGTCCCTCCGTTACTGTTCTTATCCTTACATCATCATTAATTCCCATTATAGCTTCCATTTGAAAGATTTTTAACCGTACCTCACTCAGTAACCCTCGTAAGCAATAGCATTTAATTTCATATGATAAACCATTTTCCTGGCATCAACTAAGACCTTACTGACCTTAACTAAGTCCCACAATATCAATTGAAATATCCTAAGAATCATCATCGGCCTTGGGATTTTCATTAAGCCTTAAGGGAAAATAATTGCCAAAAATTAGGAGGGAACGATCGATCGAAGAAAAGGAGTCGATCGATCGTCGATCGATCGACATTCCTAAGTCGATCGATCGATCAAGCAGGTATCAGCCCAGATTTCTCTTAAACAGTTACGGGTTTCTTCCTTTTTACACCTCTAATTCTTCATTACAACGTCCCAAACTCCCAAGAAAGTTCACTAATCATCCTATTAACATATCAACATCATCTCTAATGTATTAGAATCATTAAATCCTTATGGATCATAAGTTTCTTGGATTAAAACACCCAATTTTCATAAAAACCCTTTTTCTCCTAATTTCCTTAAGAACACTATATAATTCCTTATAAATTTATAATTCATTACCCATAAATCATAATTTCGTGGCTGTTATTATCTCAAATGTTAGACTACATGCAAGGCCTACTCAGATTACGATTTCAATTCTTCAAATCCATTCAATTTTCATTATTCAAGGTTATTCTCCAATTCTAACCCAACGTGGATGATATATGCGCTAAATTATTGCAAGTCAAATCACTTGCCTAGTAATGAAGATTATGATCCGATGAAGTTGATGGTATGAGGATGATCCTTGCTTTTTGATCTATCCGGTGGTGCAAAAGCCTCTAAGCGGTGATTGTAGCCATGGAAACCCTTGGAATCTCTCTTCCTCTGTAACTGCCATGATGCTTTTAAGTTGTGAAAACCCTAAGGGACTCAAGGGTTGGCTGATAATTAAAACCTAAATTTCGTAGCTCACTATTCACCAAAAATAGGAATGACTAAAATACCCTCTCGAGTTGTCGGTTAGGCCTAAAAATGCCCCGGGACCCAAACTAAACCCCCGACTAGTATTTTTTTACTATCTCGACCCTTCCGGACACGTTGACGCACCCAAATTGATCATACGGATGACATAGAAATAAAATACTTTTAAATCCATTAAATTTGGTCCTGACACGACTAAAACGCGCATCTCAACTTAATTACTGAAACTGTCGTATTTTTAACTCACGACAATTTTAATAAATTCAATAATCACATATTACCATAATTACTCAGTAATATTCAGCATTATCATCATATTAAATACTAATTCTCGTCTCGCTAGTTATTTAAATCTGACTTAATTTCCAGTTAAATATCCCAAATTAATTTAATTAATTCCACAATTAAAAGCAATTTCATTTAGTTAACCTCATAATTAAAAGCCATAAAAAAAATAAGGGGTATTACATTTCACAAGTTCCAAGATTAGATCAATGGAAGGTTAAATGGGTATCTCTTATACTTCACATGGTACGACCCATATTGATCAGCCAGCAGTTGCAATGTCATTAGGGAGCAAAGTTTAAACAAGTTCAAGTTTTGGTTTCAGGCCTTAAAGAGTTTTCATATGTAGTTTAAGGACTAAAGGATATGTAATCAAATTTTAGGGGTGTTTCTATAATTTTGTAACCTTAAGGTATTAGGTTGGGTAAATTCTATCAAATATAGATCTTTAGGTAAAAATTTAATGGAAAGTTGAGGTTTAAAAGGCATAGGAATGTGTAAATTATGATGATTCTAAGTAGAAGGGCATTTTAGTCATTTAAGAAAATATAGGGTTAGTCTTTGGAATTTGTGGAAACCATGGGCTATTGAGTAATTAAGAGTGGTTTGTTCCAGCAGGCCCAACCTAGCCAGCGTACAGGGGCAAACTGATTCCCCCCTAGCCGAATCAGTTTTGGTATCCTATTTAACTGAGGTTGTTTCTTTAATCGGTTCGTTAATCGGTTTGGAGTCCATGTTCTTTTGGGGTGTCCATCTATGAAATTAGGACTTCTAGAAGATAATTAGAAACCTTATTTTGCCTTGGGGTGTATGGGATAAATTCGGGCGATGGAGGACGAACAACACTCAAAAAATAAATTAATGGATTATTTGGAAATTCAGTTAGGATAGGGATACAGGATGGTTGGGAATGGCTTAGTGCTCATATTTATTATTATACTGATGAATCAATTAAGTGAGGAATTATGTAAATATGTGAGAGGCAAGATTAGATTTAGGGAAATATAAGTTAGTGCTACGAGTGACATGCACGATTAGCGGGGATTATGTGTGTGTGTGTGTGTGTGTGTGTGTGTGTGTGTGTGTGTGTAGACAATATCTACATATGTGTGAATATGTCTATATGTGAAACATATATACTCTCAGGGAATTCTATCAGTGGAGGTTGCGCATAGTGGGCGGTTTACCCAGGCATTAACCAACAGGTGTAGGATTGATTCCCTATGTCATAGGTATGTCGTATCACCACCCTATGTGAGTTTTGAGTCCATTGGGGTAATGTGGTATAGTTATGACCCACGGATGTATGACTACGATCGCCTTCGTTTTTACGTTATGATTTGAGTTCGGTGACGCGATTCTGGCCCGGTGGCATTGAGGTATATATATCTTGAGCCTGATAGAATGCTAAAGTTTCCATCCGCGTGGTAATTCTCGGATTGGTGCGATTATTAGAATTTGCATCCGCGAGGTAATCCTCGAAGTGGTGTGATTAATAGAATTTATATCCACGAGGTAATGCTCGGAGTGGTGCTATTATACGTATATAATGAGTGATATATAGATGTATATATACTTGACGTGATATGAAAATACGTATATAAGTGTGAAGAATATATACGGGTATATGACACTAAGGTGTGAATGTTTAATGAATAATTATAATAAAGTTATGTTAAGTGAATTATAATTGAATATTATTATTGTAAATAGAATGTGGAAGCTAACTGAGAATTTAAAGTCAAATCATGTATACGTGTGACACATGGTAGCGTACGGGACTAAGATTAGTTTTCATACTAGTTAGGATGGGTAGCATACTAGGGTATTTAAAATACATGCATTAAGTGGACATTATAGATGAGGGGTAAAAGGTGTCTCATGGGAGTGCAACACCAGTTTAAATATGCAACATCTCATTACATATTTATTAATGTATTTTAAACACTTGTAAAATATTTTCAAAAGGTTTTGGGCTCTGACTCACATCAAAATAATTTCAAAACTTTTAGGTGTTCAGTCACAGGGACACCAGGCTTAGCCATCCTTCCAGTCGAACAATTCTGCGGTAGTTGTGGATGCCTGCACGGATTGATTAGACGTTTCCATCATTGTGATGTAGATAGGAATTTCTTTAGGATTTATCTCGGCACATTGCCAACTAGCCAGTTGATGTATTATTCAGTATCTATTTATTTCATTTATTAGTCAAATTGTATAATAATCTCTTACCGGGAGTATTTAGTGAATTTATTTATTCCATCTTATTTTGTATAGAGTGTGTTATAGTGGTGAATTTGACTCTTATTATCTGAATGGTTGGTTATGTGAATGGAAATTTTATATATGCAAGTTAATAAGTATTAGATTTGACACCAGGCCTAATATGTTACTAGTAATTAAATTGTTAGGTTATTAGTAGTTATTTTTTTTCGATAGTGATGCTAATAATGAACCAGATGAGATTCCTGCTTTATTTTGGTACATAATTGATCACCTGTTATTGGAATAGGTGGGGTGTCACACGATATGGTCTTAATTCAAAATCACATTTGTTACATAAAATCCATTAAATGAAGATGTATCTCAGACCTTCTCACAGGATAACTTTTATCGGGTGAGAAAGAAGAGAATGACCCATAATTCCTAAACGAATACGTATTTACCTTAGACGACAAACAAACATGGAAACTCCACTTCGACGAGTCCACAATCAAAATAGGATTCAGCATCAGAGTTATCCTAATATACCCCGACTCACGTCGACTCCCCACACCTATCATACTCACTTCTAAGTTCACCGAAAACATGTCCGAGTTGGAGGCTTGCATCACGGTTCTCAAAATTGCATAAAAAAAAGGAATCACTGAACTGAAGCCCTATAAATACTCAATCCCATTAATCATTTATATATTGGGAAAATGGAAGATCCGAGATAATAAACTACAACCTCATAATGCCAATCTGGAAGAGGTAGGCTCACGATTTGAGCGTCTCGAGTTTGAATTTTTCCCCGGGGATGGAAACGACTTTATATATGCACTCTCCACCCTATTCTCGATTATAGAAACGCCATAGGGAAGCATAGAAATCACCTTCACCATATAAAGACAGAGTACCTAATTATACTTCCTTGAGGTCGATTATATTGAGGAAACGACAATGGAACCCACGATCTAGTACTTCGACGTATGGAACTTGTTAAATAAAAACCATTACCCATCGAACACCCCTCTAACTTATATTTTCACTATAAGTAAACTAGAAGCCCATCCATCATCTATGGGGGGAAACTCTACAACATAGGGTGAGACAAAGTACACTTAAAATGCGTCATAGATGGCGAAATCCTTAAGATTGTAAACAAAATCCAAAACACAAAATGAGTCCCACACAAGAGTAAAATCACTGTCTTTAGAAAAGTATTATGACAACCCTACTATAAAACAACCATGCAAAATGAGTGTAGTGATTTTGTAAGGAAATGGCTCAAGCAATAATTGTACTCCCCGTGGCAACATCTACCTCACCGAGAGCTCTATTAAATGACCTTAACATGTCACTTCTTCACCCGAGGAATATATATCATAGGGAAAGTGACTGTTAAGGCCTCGATCAGGAATGAATTCATCTTGGTCACCATCTACTATTTCACTAAATGGGTCGAAGCCGAATCTTATTCGATTCTCAATGCCAAGAAATTAGCCATGTTCATACACCAAAACATCATATGTCTCTTTGGTGTACTCCGTGAAATGGTATCGAGTAATGGTTATCACTTCGAGAAATATTTGTCCTATCTTTTACATGAATACATAGTTACTCACCCTAAGTCTTTGTCATACAAACCTCAGACCGACGAAGCAATTGAAGTTGCTAACTAAAATATCAAAACCATCATAAGTAAGATGCCAGATCCGCACATTGACTGGCCTGACCAAATCCCGTACGCCTTTTGGGGTTACCTCACTATAAAGTGAAACTCGATAAGGGCAACGCCTACTCACTTGTTTTTGGTATGGAAGCATTCCTACCCATAGAACTCAAGTTACCCTCGATAAGGTTCATGCTAGAAGGTAAAGTATTCGAAATACACTCGGTACAAGCCCATTATGATGAATTAGTTCTACTATGTGAGAGGAGACTAAAGTCCTCTTATCATAATCAGGGCTACCAACAATGGATCGCCTGGGCATTCAATAAGAGTGCCAAAAATTAAAATAAACTCCGATGGGACCTTACCTTGTCACCAAAATAAACTCCGGTGGGGAAGATACCTTAACTAATATCGAATAGAGTCACATGTTCTAACCTTTCATTCTCAATCGGTTGGATAATTTATTTCCTTAAACCTGCCTATGAAAAAAATGGTAAGAAACCGATTAAAAAAAGAAATTGGTCATAACAGGAAGGAAAATTGCATAGACCCCAAACACATTCGTAAACTTACATAAAAATTCCAACTTTATCCACCAACCACTCATTTAATGTCAACTAAAAACTTCGATCCCCTAACTCTTTCATTTTTTAAATAACCACATAGACCTAATTCTTCACTATAAAATTTATCTCGGACATTCAAAATAAAGACACATCGTCACATCAAATCATAGACTTGTAGGGAACCAAAGATATCACTTTGGTCCTGATCTAAACCAATACCAAATCCTCCTCCTAGAGGAAAACCCTATATATCGTAATTGTGACTTTTCCCTTAAGAATTCAGCACAATTTAAATAAACTGAATGTCAAGTAATAAAATAGTGTCATGAGTCATTTTGGAAATCCATGGAGTTATCCTTATTCAAGATAAAACACACAAATGCTGATGCCCTAAAAGAAACAATCAAAATAAACCTAGCGGGGAAAATAATACCCATCACCCCTCCATCCAAAAATAACCCTCCCAAAAAAACCACATCCTGAGATAATAATCACCAATAGACAGGCTCACGAAAGGCTTCCAGCAAACACACACATTACCTTGCCTAAAAATAAATGATCCGGCTCCAAAGTAAGACAGGTGAATGCCCAACCACTCACATATAAGAAAAGGAATCCCTTTTTCGAAAGCTTAACCAACAGAAGATAAACATTCCCCTCTCCAAAAGACAAGTCTCATAAACATAAGGCACTTTTATTTTATGTAAATAAACATGTGTATATATCCACTTTTGCCTTTTTAAATTTGTGTATATCTACTCAATATTTTCTACAAATAAAAAAGGGTACATGATCATTATATATATATACACACATCTTTTTGGAAGAATATCATAAAGTCCGTTACCATTTTTCAAACAAACCATCACAAACCTCCCATAAAGAGCAGATACATTTTATTTATAAAACATGGTGATGAACGAGAATCCTCTTACAACAAGAAATGTATGGGGGATTTCGCTTGTTCCTATCAAAGGAACTATCTATAAAAAAACAAGTTCTTCCCCTAAATACCCATGAAAAAACATAAAACACGGGTTTTGGGGTGAGTACATCAAATTCTCCCCCAAAAGTGACCCATAAAACGTCATTTCAATATATTATCACATGAAAAGCCTGTTTCCATCATAACCACCTTCGTAGACACCATTAGAATCCCTTGACCCGTCATCCTTTTGTGCATGCTAGATAAGAAAGCATCCATTATAAAGGAATAACCAATCAATCCTATGCTCAGGATCGAAGACTACCCATGTAATATGTGTCCTTGTCCACCGAAAGCTTGGCAACTAACTGACTTAAATCCAAGTGGGTGGATAACAAAAGAGTATAAACCTTCCTGAAATGGGTTGCATTGACCACCACTTGCCGAATTTAACACAAAGAATATATATTATAATAATTAAACATAGATAAGTGTTTATGAAGTGCACCAAAAGGGAAAATTATCTAAGAATCATGGTGTTTGAGGAACAGGGGTGGTAAACGGACGGATAAGGATCGGATACCATGTTTTCCATATCCGTGTCCGCTATCTGAATATACTATCCGTATCCGCCCGGATAGTTAAAACAACTATCCATATCCGTATCCGCTCGGATACCTCGGATGCGGATAATATCCGTATCCGTTTACATTATTTAGCCATCGCAAAAAATAACAATTAAAATATCCAATCCAATGAAATTCAATCCAATCCAAATAAATATATAACAAAATTACCGCTTCCTAACATTAACAATTATGGATTCCATAATAATAGTATCATTCTGTAATGATAATATGGCTTAAAGCCATCCATACTTTACAACCATATAAGCTTAAAGCCATGCAAAAAAAATAACAGTCACATTCCATGATAGTAGAAATAAATATGCACCTTTTAGATTAATCAAATTTATTGAGAATGATAACCTCATGGACCTTTTGTCTTCAAAACATACTGATATTTTTATTTTAATAAGTACACATTTTTATTCTGTATATAATATACATGTTGTTAACTTCAGTTATCATCACAATCAAAACCATCTCTTTACTTTTTTGTTTCTCTCTTACATTCTATTATGTTTCTCTCTTGCATTCTTTTCTCTTTCTCTCTTACATTTATTTATAATTAAGGAAACTAACGAACAACCACATGAGAATGTTTTTTCTCTTGTTTTGTATGAAAGGGAAATGAAACGAAGTTAGTGTTTTTTTGTTTTGAGTGGAGTATATGTTCTTTAGTCTGCGTATGTTGTGTGTGATAGGGTGTATTGTAACTTTAGAGTAACTCCATGATAATATACTCAATAAAATAATAATACATGACATTTTATAATATACCCAATAAAATAATAACTTTTGGGTGTTTTTATTTTGAGTGGAGTATGTGTTTATTTTGTTTTAGGGAATAAATGATTAAGTTTTTTTTAACATTATTTTATTAGTAATACTAGTACTAATATTATTAGTAATATTTTAAACATATGTTTGACGAATAGGGATATCCGGTAAAATGGATATCCGATAAAATGGACACTTCGCATCGGATACGGATTATCTGTGTCGGATACTAGTACTATCCGTATCCGTTTTCTCGAATATTTTTATAGAGTATCCATATTCGTATTCGTTTCCATATTTTTGGATAAATATCCGCAAATTCGGATTCGGATATCAGACGGATGCGTATTTTCGAATATCTGTTTACAGCCCTAAAAGAACCCAATCAAGGGATGGCATAAAACATTCCACATGCATCCACCATTGATGGATATGGACAACTTGGCCCTGTCTAAATTCGAAGGAATTGTGGGGAGTAAAAAGAAATCGATGTGAATGGTCGGTGTAGATGACATAGAATTACTAATGGAGAAAGAATTTACTTGGGATACACTTATAGAAACTAAAAGTACCGAGGCATAGGATTTCTCGTACATAGGGAGGGTTCCCACTATAGAAAGAATAAAAGGGGCGTTGAGTATCCCAAAAGTAGTGTAAGAGAGTAGTTCTCTTAGTATTAGTGTGCTTAAATATAAACTGACTCATAACCTATATTAAAGATGATAATTTAACAGTCAAAGTGCTCTCAACAAAGAAATACTAAAGTCAGTTAGAATATGACCAACTCTTTTGTATAAACCCAGACAGTAATGAAGATAAGTGATTGTTAATAAATGAACCTCTAAGGCAACTAGCTAGAGGGAGAGAGAAGAACCACTCTAGACACGACCCAGGTAGTAGCTCAAACACATAGGTAATTAATGATGAAGATCAATGTCTAATAAATTCTTATGTTATTGGTTAAATCTTGAACAAAAGAATTAATGTCCAAAAGATATGAAGGCTCTGATAATCTCAAAATATGTGTTTGGCTGAAAACTCTAGTTTATTTTGTAATGTCCCCTAAAAATATCTATATGGTGGTATATATAGTCTACCAAGTACACTTGAGTAATCTTAGGGGCATTAAATTCTAAGTCGGACCATTATGGCTCCATGTCACTACCAATAAATGTAAAATTATGCCACCATGCTTCCAAAACTGTACCACCATGCTCCCACGTCACAATAATTAATTGCTAGGAAAAGACTTAAGTAACTAGATGTGTATCAAGCGGCTTCTCACATGTAGTATCATGGCAAGAAACTAGCTAATCCTCAACCCCCCTGGGTTTAGTCAGGTTTGAATCGGATGTATGCTAAATCACACATAATGTCAATAGGATATTTTTGGAAGGATATTTGTTAGCCTGGAAAAATACCACATGTATAAAACCCAATGATTACGTATAGAACCCAATGGATACAAAAACTCATGGTTGCTCAAATAGGTATCCCTCATATGATGCTCTCTCGGACGAGCTCGTATTTACTTGGTGTACTTCAAGAGGTTAGGTCATGACTTAACGTTTCCTTGAAAATTAATCCTTCAAAATAGTTCCCTCATAGGTTCCTTAAGTGAGGTTGCTTAATAGAGCATGGGAGCTCTCCCTAGTCTTGTAAAACCTTGTTCCTCATGAATACCGATTATCCTCACCAACTATTATAATATTCCTTAAAAATACACATAATATAAGTAAAATAAAATACAAAGGTTCTTTAAAAACATCCCTAAAAAAATCTTCATCCTTATTCCTTCAATTGTTTGGACTAGTTTACATGCTTCCTTTGTGCTTGGTCCAACTTCCTCTAGGCTTACTCCATCTTCCTATATCTTCGTTCGAGATAGTTTATGAGCAAACTTGTTTGATTCCTCACACTCCTTTGTAACGCAACTAATATTTATTCAATCTTTCTTTAGTTTCTTGATGAGGGGGAATATCTCTAATTTAGGATTTATCTTTAAGCCCCTACATTTTCCCCTTCGTAGAGAAATCTATTGCGCGGGCAAGAAATATCTGCATGAAACACCTTGTTTCTAAAAAACCTCCATTATGACAAACCTCACCTAATGTGAATCCAAAGGAAATTTGTGACTTGTCATTATAATAAAAAATTATGGATCTGATAAAACTACTAATGAACTATCTTAGACTGTGGGAACTCAATGCAAACAAATTTGAACTGAGGGAACTCATCGCGAATAATCTTGGCTAACCAAAAATTTTAAAACTAGAATTTAAAGAAACACAAAAGCCTTCATTTGCAAATAAGTTATTCTCTTTTGGTATATGCTGGAGTACACTCATCTAAAATCTCAGTCGCCATTTGCCACGTGGCGAGTTAGGTGAAGTGGGAAATCAAAATGTTAATCATCTAAAGGGCTAATTCCAAACCATTTAAACATTCCAACAGTTGGAGTTCTCTAAAACTTCTATATCTTTCACTATTAAAACTCAGAGCTTATGTTTTTACGGAGAGAGAAAGTGCCATTTTCCCTATTAAAACTCACCGAAAACCACCATAAAAACCAATCTCCACCACTGATTTTTTGTCACCTCCAATTCTATGGTGTTTGAAATTTAATTCGTCAATTTAAACCTATATTAGCATCAATGGACACCTCGAGCAACAAACCTAAAATTTTCAACTATGTTTTTAGCTAAGCTATAGAGGCCTAAAAGGTGGCATATTAAGACCATCTAGAGTTGTACCGTTATGACACTTACTTTGGGGAAATCGATAAGTCTGAAAAGCTTATTCCTGCCAATTTAAGACCAAAGTTAATGTTTTGTCATTGTTGAAAGAACCAGAGGAAAGATAAGAATGGGGGTATCTTGCACCAATAGGGATTCTTCATTTTATATTGGACCATAGGGACATCCATTACACACACATTTATTTAGGAGCTCTTGGATTCTCCTTAGAAGTATTTTATTCCTTGTTAACTTATATTCACAAAACATATAATGATATCCTTTAAAATGTAGGTCTTATTAACACTTGTTGGTTTGAGGGCTTCACTTTGTCAAAGAACAATGGATTCTTCCACCTATTGATTTTTAGATGGAACTACATGTCCCACACTTTCGTAGCTACTTCTCTTGAATTCATAATCTTTGTTGAAGATGTTTGTAAGCTAATGGACATTAATCCTTATGGTTTCCTCTTTTACAATAATGAAGCTCTTGATGCAGATAAAGTTAAAGAACAAACGAACTCAGATAAAATTGATCTTGAATGCGTTGGGAATTCCAACAAAGCTACCTTCACCCAGCTCATCAAATAGTATTATAACGTTTCGTCAAAACCCACAAAGGATAAAAAGACCAATTATATTATCTCTGATGTATCTTTTGTTGATGGGAATGGTTTCTCATTGGATCTACCTGTTTACCTCTTATGCCTTCTCTCTTGCTTCTTTTTACCAGGTAAGCCCTACGATCATCCTAGAAGAGACCTGATCAATAACTACCCTTGTGGGGTCAATTTTTTTTCTTACAACCTTACTCTCGGGTCCCATTATACTTGCTTGGATATCACCCATATTAACATGAAACGATTTGTGAGGTGGTATAATGTCTCTAATTTTATAAACACAATTCTTTTAACATGGTCATCTACTCTAGGTTTCCAGGTGTTTCGCCTTCAAAACTTCCCATCAATGAATTCCCTGTGATACGTACAAGGTTACTTCACTATAATTAAAAACAAAGAAGAAAAATATACTTCCTTTGGTTGAAAAATACTTTTTCTTTTTTGCCATGACTTACTCTGGGAAAACCCAAGCCTAAACATGGTCATCCTTCGATGAAGATGATCTTCCAATTCAAACAATAATAGAAGAAATGATTACCTAGAAACCTTATATGGTTGTTTTGATCGTGCTCAACCCCGATGATCTTCCCTCGTTCACTAAATAGGGTGTTGAAAGTGAAGACTATCACCCCTACCGTTCTGCCAGACAGTTTCGATATGACCAACATAGATAATGATTCTTTCCACATAGCTTGATAGGGTTTCACAGTATCCACTGTGGTAACTCTCTGTTATGAGTTTAAGGACAAGCTCACCATTCCAAGAAATAAAAGGCAGTGTGACGTGTCCACGAGTTAGCTCGTGCATTTTTGGCCATCTCAGCTTAACAAATTCAGAGAGTGGCTCAAACCCCACCTTCTTATCATTTGGTGAAACATTATGCCTCGAATGAGCTTGGGATAAAACATAAACCAATAATAAGAGTTGGATTTATGCTAAGAACCATAAAGAATGGTCCACCCCAGTAATTGCCTCACTTGGCATCGTTCACCAATATGCCCCAAAAGAGGAAAAAGAAGAATGATGCCCCTACTACTGCTGCCACAAAATGGAAATCTTCCTCTGCAGCTAGTTCATCTAAGTAGTACGCTTCACCTAAAGTTACCAAGAAATTAAAAAGCAAAATAAGTGCCCCAGACATGGTCGGGGTACATCTAGAGGCTGTTCTATCACCAATGTCAGATTTGGTGGAAAATGTGCACTTAGTAGCTGCTAAAGTTCTATATAGCTTCAATCTCACTCCAATTATTTAACATTTTAATTTAGATAGGGTACCTAGGTAACCCATTGCATATAATGGTGTTACATCTCGGGTTCCTTCAAAGAAAAGTTTTACCATTGATCAGGATAAAGTGGGACCTTCCACTAGTGTTCCGTCATAGTGCATAAAACATTTAAGCACTAAGACCTTGAGGAAAGGAGTGACTTAAGATCATGCTGTCATCCAACCGAGTCTAACTCCCATACATAAAAGTTCCTTTAAATTCATAGTTTAAGAAGATAGTCTTGTTGATGATGATGTGGTAGATGCTTCTACGTAGCATGCTCCATTACAGCTTGTTCCAACACAACTTTATCCAATGCTACCCACTTCTCCTATTTCAGAGGTAACTCTTTATTTTTGTACAAGTTCTTTGAAAAAAAAGTGTTGAGATGAACCTTCTGAAAACTTTTTTCTCTTTACTGTTCAGGATTCTCTATCACTAAGTTATTCTCCATCACCCCTAAGGGATCCTGAAAGCCCAATCGTCAATGAACTTATCATTGATCTAGATCCAGATCCATGTTCATCGATGGTTGGGCTTATGTACACTAGGAATGCTTCCTCTCATTATGTGAGTGAGGTGTCACGAAGGTTATCAATGGCATATGAAATAATGGTGCAATCAAGTGGTGTTGGGGATTCTTCAACGACACCTGACTCGCCATTTTTAACGTTTTACCATTGGTGGTGATTCCTCCAGCCAACTAGGCAGAGATAACTTATTTTTTTACTTGAAAATTTATAATTATGCCTCCTCAAACTGTTGTGTTGATGATAGTGAAATGATATGTATTCCCTTAGTTAGATATTCTGGGAATTGTGAACGCTTTACATGAGTGCATTCCACCTCACAACATTATGAGGCTAATTATGGATTAGTTACTGTGAGAAACCTTTAACTAGGTAAACTCTTGAGTATAGGTCCACAATACTTCTATTTATTTCCTTGTTGGCTCATGTGTTAATTCTTAATAGGATTATAGTTCCTGTGTTGATGTAGTTATCCTGAGGTGAGTAAGGCAACCAACGACTTCTTCCACCGATGTTAATCTTCCCTTCGTGGAAATTTACCCTTTAAACTTTGAGACTCGTGCTACTTCATCATGGCCTACTTCTTGTATTGCTCTAGTACCAGTTCAACAGGAGTTTCCTATGCCAGCTCTAGAGAAAATATACTCAGGCCAAATTCCTACCATTGAATTTTGGGATGAAAACACTCCTCCAACATTAAATGAGATTGCTCAACCTTTTTAGGTATATTTTAGCTTTGTGTCATTCCTTGCCTATATATATAACATTTTTTAGAGGGAGATAAGATGCAGCTACTTTATTGGTAGGGAGAACTCCACCATCTATAAGCTCGTGAGCAAGCTCAAGGTTGACTGCAACAGATTGAGTAGTACCATTGTCCTTATCAACAGACTTCTTTCCGACCATCTCCATAAGAGGAGCTGGATCCTTCCTTAACCTTTTAGACAGAGGCTCATGGTCCTTGGCTAGGGATTTCTCCAAGAGGACACGATGACTAGAACCCCCAGCTTCAAGTTTTTTCCTCGCTGAGGGGCTAACCTAGTCCCGATAAGGAATGTTGCTCGACACTAGAGCAACATCTAGAGGCTAAAAAGGTGACGAGTTTCTATTCATCAAGAAATTATCCTTTGCTCTGTAAGAGAACTCAAAACCAGATCCTGAGGTATCAAAGGAGGAGGAAGCAGGTTGTCTAAACTAATGGGGGCATATTGTACCTTCTCTGTTTGTTTAGCTACAAAAAGGGTGGTAGAACTCCGGTATCTGAGAAAGAATGAGGTCGACCTGGGATGGTCTTAAGGACTAATTTTTTGCTAAACCGACCAAATAACTTATAAATCAGCAAAAATAACCTCTAAAAAGTGAGGGATTTTCTTCTTACTCTTCTCTGCAAAACAGAAATCAGAGATGCATAATCGATTATAGAAATGAAGCAGAAAACAAATGGAAAAGTATTTAAAATGTGTGTGCATGTGCCGACCTATTCTTTGTCCTTCCAGAGGGCACCTCGAGCCACTATACACAGCACCTTAATGAAGAGGGGCAAATAGCCAATTCTTCACAATTAGACTGTGATCCCAATAGTCCTTATTGGAATCAAGTACATTCACAACTAGAGCCCTTTTGGATTGCCTCGTCTTCGAGTAATATATATTTTCATCTGTAGTACCCTAATGGTAACAGTACATTAAATCCTCAAGGCCTATATCTATTTCGTATTTCTCATTAATGCGGTGAACACCATAAATAATCCTCAAAGTGTTTGGGGAAACTTGGGCAAGAACCACATCAAAGTACTGGAAAAATTCTAACCCCACATTCAACAATAAAAATTATGGATAATCAATAGCCCTCCGCTAGGGCACAGAGGTCACAGGGCCCAGTCAGCAACTCATTTGTTACCCATGTAGAGATTCCATAGGTTACCCTAAAAAGCTCTAATGAACTCTCATATGCCATATAAACCATATTTTCAGCAAAAAATTATAAAAGGGAGAGGATAATGAGTTCTTACTACGAAAGGGAACAACATGACTCTCACAAATGGAAAAAAAAAAAGCTTAAAGAAGAAGAAAAAGATTTTTAAATTAATGATGAAATGAACAGAGGGGAAATAACACTTTGTAAACCGGATGACGTATTTTCGATTGTGTAAAGATGGTATGATCAAAAGTACCTTTCATTTTATTTTGATGAAGGTATATTACCCAACGCGCCTTATTACCGAAGTTCTCGGGACGCTTCTATATTTTTGCCCTCATTTACAAAATTTCCATTGCGTCAAGAATAAAAATAATTTCCCGTAAATGCCAACTTTTAGAGATCGGAAACCAACCTATGCATCTCAACAGGCCAATGTCACAAACAAAGGCTTGCGACTAAGTCTCCATAAAACCGATCAACACCTAATGATTAATACTTCATCCATTCATTCCACGAGCCACTGCTCACTCCAGTTATGAATGAATTATTGGGGGCTTCTATTGTTCTATAAAATTGTAATTGGACATGACCAATAAAATTGTGATAACTTTCATCATAAAGTACTCATGGGACATTCTTAACTCATTATCACTTTGGTCAACTCGGTGTTTTTCCATGGTTGATTTTCAGGCCGAACGCTGGTAATTAGCATACATGTGAACCACAAGTGGGAATTGTGACACTCCGCCTAATTAAATACCGGGTGATCAGTCCTTTATTAAATTAAATCAAAGTGTCCGGTTGGTTCATTCTTAGCATCACTATTGAAAAATAATTTTCTTTATTAATCACCTAATAAATAATTAAGCTAAGTGTCAAAACATTTCATTTATAGATTAAGTTCCATAATTATAATTTAATATACAAAAATATTTTTGTGAACACGGATAATAATAATGAATATCAAACCATCCAAGTGAAATAAACAGGCTAGATTAATCAATCCAAATAAAATATCCCAATCGAAGGACAATGAAATAATTAAAACAATCCCAACTAAAACTGAAGACTGAAATAATAAAGAGTACAAGTCTCTCTGAACTAAGTAAAACTGGAAATGGGGGACACATGCCCCAGCTAAAATGACTAAGTGAATAGCTGAGATAACAAGGATGAAGTCGTCTAAATGCAAAGACCTGCAACTCCCACACTAGTTACAGCACGTCAAGTCCAAAGATCAAAGTTTGATGCCCCTGTGGCTGGGCACCTATAATACTAACATATATATATATATATATATACAAAAGAAAGAAGAGATGATAGGAAACGGGTTAGAGCCCGAGTGTAAAATAGCTTTAAAATAGTTTAGCAAGTATTTAAAAAGCTTACCAATTGATATTATATACATGTTAGTGCCTCGACACTCGCTTGAGAATTTTCACCTCTCCACTAATGTGCACGCCTAATGTACTACTGAATTACTCTAGATAAAGTTAACCCAGTCAACCAGTCTAACCCAAATCTCCCCTCACCGATCCTGATTCAAGTGATCGCATGACTATAGTTTATATATGATAACCTTTCCTCATGAATTTATCAAGCCATCCATGTACATCTCAATACAGCCTTAAGTTCTCAACCACTTAACTTATTTAATATTAATTATTCAATTTTATTCACTTACAATCACAGTAGATGAATCATAGGTACATATATTTATCACTCATAATATATATACTAATAGGGCACCCCGCATAAATCTATGGTTCTGGCATACTCTGCTATCAAGTCCCCGTATCTCTCGTACAAAAGGGAAATACTAGTTCGGAATCACTCTCGAATTGTATTAAAACAAAACACACATATTGGAGGCGAAGCATAGTTCTAAGTCACTAAGAGTTCAGCACATACCCTCACGTCTCTTAGGACCGTCTGACTATCATTCTCAAATAGCCTGTACTAAGGATTCCATGTTCCAGGGTACAAGTCGATATCCCGATAAAGGTCACATCGAGATAAGACAGTCCCGGTGCGAAAACCTCCGTGATAGCAAGTAGCGCAGGTACGATTAAACACAGATATTCAAATAACATATATATACACGCACTCGTTTATATATATATATATATATATATATATATATATATATATATATATATATATATATATATATATATATATATATATATACACATTAATCAGATAGGTACACCCACGACCAGCAACATATTCTACCCATATATCGTCACATAATACCCGAATTCTACGTGTAATTAATTTATTCTTTTATTTCCTCAATACCGCAAGTTCTCTCGTACTTCTTGACCCTCGAAGTGTATCATTCTAATAAATATAAGATCAATGGGTGTATTCTCTCTACCCTACTGGCCTAAGTCATCATTGACTTGCAAAATCCCCAATTTGTCACACGTGCAATCATAACCTATTTTATACCCTCATAACCCCACGATTAAATTCCAATTGAAATCGTACTACCTGAACCTCACTCACGACCCTACTGGTCCTCCTCAAGTCCCATTATGATATTTAAATTGTGTCTAAGGGTTATTATGACTTGGGGTTAGATTAACATTTAAAAAGGAAAGAAGATTCAATTTCCAGGAAGAGTCGACCGATCGATGAAAAGGGTCGATTGATCGAACCAGTCGATCGAGCAGTTATTGGCCTAGGTTCTACAATTCTTTGCCTACGAATTTCATCGACTTAAATCCTCAAAACCTCTATTAATTCGTCCCAAACTCCCAAATAATCAAACAAAAAGTTGTATTGTCCTAAGTACATGATTTTTAACGTAAAACAAATACAAATTCATAAAGGGTCATCAATTAAAGGTCTAATTCAAGCTAATTCATCAAGAACCCTAATTTTATCATCATGTTAAATATCCTCATAATTGTTCCAGATTTCAATCCCTACTGGGCATCAATTTCTTAGTTAATATTCTATATATATATCAAGATAGTTGTCCTAATGTGGTTTCTCCTCAAAATTACAATATAAATCTCCCAAACAACATTATTTTTACATGAGAACATGAAATTATATCTCATATACTAGCATGGATGTATTATTAACTCAAGAAAAACAAGATAAATACTTGCCTGGAAATTAGAGGTTTGAATCTCTAGGATTTGATGGTGTAGCTGAGTTCCTCTTCCTCCGATCTACACTCCGACGGTGTTTGTGGTGAAAACGGTGCAACTAAGATGATTCTAACCTTGAAAAGCTATTGGCCTCTCTCCCCTAATGGCTTATGTGAGTTGTGTTTTTTCTAACCCTAGAAGACAACCTCTAACAACAGATATAGCCTTATGATTTTTGTGATTAATTAAGTCGTAACATTGGAAATTACCAAAATGCCTTCCCGGGTTGCTGGTTAGGCCTAAAAACGTCTCGAGACTTAAACTAACCATCGGGTATACTTTTCTGACTATCTCGACCCTTCCGAACACATTGGTGCACTCGAAATGACCATACGGGCGACTTAGAATCAATTTACTTTTTATTTCCTTAAATTAGTCCCGACACGATTTACACGCGTGTCCCGACTTAATTTTTATAATTGTCGTGTTATTCACTCGCGATAATTTTTATAAATTCAATCTCATATATTACTTTACTCATTAAGTAATATTCAACATAATTCTTACCAATAATTACTAACTCTCGTCACCATAGTAAATATTCAAATTAAAATCCGGATTAATATTAAATTAATTTGTCCCAATTAAATTTAATAACTCCCATAATTAATGGCCATAAAAATATGTGGTATTACAGGAATATGTACAACTATCTCTTCATACACATATGGGTTAATCCTTTCAACTACCTACGGTTAGTTGGTTATTGGTTGTCATCAATAGTGTAAAAAGGTGCAACTGCCTAACTTATAAAAGGATTCCACCTCTTCCATTTTTATCTCCCACTATAAATAGCACCCCATATTACATAGCATGGGCTAGAGAGATTCTTGAGAGCTTGTACCCATTTCTAATACAAAATAGCACTGCACTTGTGGACGTAGGTACCTCATTGGACCGAACCACGTTAATCTCTTATCTCATTCGTTGTCTCTCACCTCTCTTAAGTTCAAATTGTCTTCTTTTATATGTATTATAGTTTATTATTGGTAATTCCAAGCTAAGATTAAAAACCGTTCTATTACGAGTTTTAGACAATGACAACCCTCAAAACACCTAAACAAAATGAAATAGTCGAAAGAAAAGATTTAATATCCAAGGGATGGCTAAGTCCATTTTTATTGGCAAGAATGCTTCGAAAAGGTTTTGGGAAAAAGCTTTTCATACGGCTTATCACACTGCCAGTCGAGTCTATAGGATGTACGATACTAACAAAACTCCTTATGAGATTTGTAAGGGAAATAAATCCACATTCAAGCACTTTAGAGTCTTTAAAATTAATTATTTTGTACTCAATGATTGACAATAATTGAAAAATATTGACTCTAAAAGTGAAGTAAGCCTTTTTCTTGGTTATTCCACTAATAGTCGTGCCTATTATGTTTTCAATTGTGTATTTTAACAAAAGATGGGATCCGTTAATATTGTCATTGATGATAATTATTCCTTCGACTTCAAAGAGAACGATTGTGAAGCACATATTTTATTTTCCCACGTATTGAAGAAGAGGGAGAAAAGGAAGATGATGAGTGGGAAAAGGTCGCCCCACCACCTAGTGAGGTTGTGAATGTGGGAGACATACCTCCTCAGGTTAGGAAAGATCACAACATTACCAAAATCATTAGTAGTCCTAATATTGGAGTGAAGACTAGATCTCCACTCCAAAAGGAAGTTAACTTTCGTTGCTACACTTTCACAATCAAACCTAAGAATGTGAAGGATGTATTGTTAGACGAATATTGGATCAATGCTCTGTAAGATAAATTAGACCAAATAACTAAATAAGAAGATTGGACTCTTGTCCCTTTGCCCGAGGAAGTTCATGTGATCGTCCAAACAAGAAATTTGTGTTAATGAAGCAAAAATGGAAATTTCTCTTTAGAAAAAACACTGGAAATTAGTGTGAGTGGCTTCATACATACTTACATAATTGTCTACCAATATGCGGGGATCATTTTATTCATTATAATATTGAATCACAACCATAACAATCAAAATGATAATCATATAAATAATTAAATCCTCATAATTCTCAGGATTAAGAATTATAAACCTTTTGTAAATGGTGTGAGATCGCCTCAGTTTAATCTAGACAATCTTTAGACTCAGATATCATTGGCGGTAGTTTCAGATAAACACAAACTACTAGAATTTAAACACGATCGTTCTGATAGGATGTCAAGTTCCTATATAGGTTGTGAACTTTTCAATAGTACTATAACCAAAATTCCAATCTCCTTATGATCAACCCAAATCCAACTCACTGGAATTCTTACTAAGATCTATTGATCGACAATAATATGAAATAATATACCTAAAAAATATAAAGAATTATCATAAACATGATTATCCTTTAAAAATGAATAAAATAATCCTTTATTAATCAATAATAATATATTTAACACATGGTTTTAAGAATAAATCCCAACAAACCCGCCATCTCATCTAAGGCCTCACGAAACTGTCATCTTATGTATGCAAATTAAGCTGCTATGAAAGATCTCTGACCTTGACATGCAGGTGGATCGTGGGTAAGTTGAGGTATTGGGGGAGGAGCCGATGCATCTGGGTCAATACGTTATCGAGCTGGATAATGTGCAGTCTAACTTGTCGAACGAGATGAACTAACACTCTAAATAACTCCGATAATAAGTGTAGCCTCATCGATAAACAATCGAGGGACCCCTAAAAAATATAGGTAACGAGTAATCAACTCCCAAATAACAATGCCACATCTTCAATATTTGTTCATGACCTCTTTATCACCTAAATAACTAGCTTAGGATAATATAGCGCCCGACCACTAGCTAAATTATATATCAATCCACCATTGTGGCATGAGAAATTCTTCTTACAGTTTTGGGGCATAAGGTTGTAAATAACTAAGAAATAACTTAAAGAATATCATTTATCCATGTCAATCTGAATAACAAGGAACGTACCCCTCTAGATGAAAACCCCGCTAAAAAATATCTAATACGATTATGTGTAACCTTATACTCACAATACACCTCGTAATCGATCTAAAAAAAAGATGAGTCTCTAGACCTAAGTGACTGGAAATAACATAACTAGTAAGCTCAATAGAAACACCACAAACAAATTGATGGATAATATGTGTGGTATCAAGTGGTATTATCATGTTCGCATAGAAGTCCTGAACTAATGTAGCATTGGTCGAACCATGTAATCGAACCAAATGCGACTCTCAAATCCCACCAATCAATGATATAAGATATTTTCCCTCGTAGATTGTCTCAAGATGCTATAAATCTACATCTCTATCTGTGATAATCGGTTGTGACATGAAACTCTCCATGAGAGGAGAACCATCTTTAGTAAAAAGAACCATATATTCATCATTCGTGGCAGCTCGAATAGGTATCGATGCACTTGGGTCCTGTTTACGACGCCTAGAAATACGAGGGGTAGATAGTGACTCTCGCGCACACCAATATGTACATGTGCCTTCTTCCTTGTTTACATATTCCTTATCACCATAGAACAAAAATATAACAAGGAACACAAACAAATAGATCAACTAGGGTTAAAATAAAAATTTACTAAATCCCCAGGTGTACTAGCCCAAAACACCAAATAATCCTCCAAGACTCGAAACGTAGCACCTAAGATGATAACACAAACCTAAAATAACTATAAAAGAAGTAAATCAACAACAAAAACAAGTTTGGATGACTTACCAAAGTAAAATCAAGTCGAATGAACCAAATATGAAAACTAGGGTATTGTATCAACTGTTGATGAAAAATCTCCCAAATCCCACCTAGGTCAACATGCAAGATCAAAAAATCACTTAAGGGGCAATTTTAGCTAGGGTTTGAGGTTTGGAAAGAGTTAGAATTTAAAATGAGCAACTGAACCAACCAAACCCCATATATGCTGTCGACAGCTATGCGAACAACACAAATTAACCATGTGCACGATATCTGTGTGAATAGACACAAAATATAGCCATGCGAACGAAATACGAGATTTCTTAATAAAATATAATAAATCCAAAAAAATATCTTGACAAGCACTTGAATCCCAATATTCTCAGATCCAGTAGTATGAATGAATGCAATGTATGAGAAATCGTTCATTTTTTACATGAAAATCACCAATATGGGATAAATACAAAGAAATGTCATACTACAAATACAAACACAAAGAATGTAAAGCGTGATAGTGATTAGGCACATATGACAATTTTTATTTGACACAATAATTTTATTTAAATATTGATTAAAACATGAATTAGAGACACATTTAATTCAAATCTCAATCAATTCAACATACAAGGTATGAAATTCTCATCAAATTAATTTCTTATAACTCTATAATATTAATGAAGGTATGATTCATAATACATAAATACAAAATCAACATGAATACATATAATCAAATCATATCATCATTATAAATGATGTTCAAAAAATAATCGTTCGATCGATATCCTTTTATCTCAAATAATGGTAGCTTTTAACCATTTTATTTCCTCAAGCATTTATTGAACCCCCTCTTTTGAATGCCAACTAAATAATAATTTTCTTTTTTAAAAAGCTACGCCCTATTTTATTTTTATGCTGATTAAGCTCTTGTTTTGTGGCTCTTTTCAACATATTGACTTTTGTCATTGATTGGCTTTTCACGCACTTAGATGACATGTACCCAAAAATGTTTAAAATTTCAAATTGGGTGTAATCACCCCAATGGTACCCCTTACCAATACTCTTGAAAACGGTCCATTTTCAACCAAAAATCTCACACATGGACCATAGAAACTTTTAAAATCAATAAGATCACGGGATTTTATCGTGATCAATTTAAGAACTAGAAGCAGTAATCATATAAGTATAATCATATGCAATAAGTGATATACATGTGCTCAAGTAGTGTGAAATTAATACCATGGACTTTAACAAGTTTGTAAATCATGATTTTCATATGGATCTCAACCTAACAATTAAATCAATCAACATTTTTAATTAAATTGTTTAAAATTCCCCTTTAATCGCCATTCAAGTTAAATCAATGTATCAATAGGAATCAAAGACTTAACCACATGATCATAAAAAAAAACACGAAATCATTTTGGGATTTTTGAATAAGAATTATGTATGCATTTATAAAATCATAGTTTATAGATAACATAGCATCGAAAAGAAATGCATGAAAAATGCATATATGCATGAAATCTCACCAAAGCATGAAAAGATGATACCAAGTGGACTTCTCTCACCCACAAAGATTTGTTTTCCCCACAAATCAAGAGTGAACTAGAAATGCATTTTTCAATAATGAGGAAAATCTATCTATCTAGATATCGATGGGTGTTCCATCTCTAAGATGAATGGGAGGAACAAACTTCACCTATTTTATTTTATCTAAACTTTTATTTGAGGGGCATCAATCTTAACCTTATATCTAGGTATATTCCCAGGCAAACCGCTACCTACCCTCGGTATCCATATCTCATCCCTCCTATGATTCTTATGCCTAGTCCTTGGAATTTGGGTGTAGTGTCCAAGTCTAGCCTCACCCTTATTTTTCACTAGAAATGTCATCATTCTCATCAACTCACCAACTTTCTCTTTTATTTCATCAATAGGATCTCTTTGAAACATGTTTCTCCTATTTCCAATGAAATTTTTATTTATTTCCTTTAAAAATCAAAATGCTTGATTTGTGTGACCATGTATTTGACAAAAAGTACAAAAAGCCACATTTCATCCACAACATTCCGTGCAATCCTTCTTATCTCTTTCTTCTAATGTCGAGATTTTTGACCAATTCTTTCTAAAACAAAATGCACAATATGATTCATCTTACCACATAATGAGCATTTAATATGGTCTTTTACAAAATTAGATTTAGGGTCAACCTCTTTCTTTTTCAACATTGGAGTTTGTTCATTATCCTTTTAAAGAGTACAACTTTCAACCTTTGATTTTGATTTTTCAAATTCTTCAAGCTTTGTTGAATTTGTGAAGAAATGCCACGATTATTAGGTTTTAATTGAGCATGGTTTAAAAAAATACTATTTAGAACACTTGTTCTTTAAAGTATGTCAAATTTTATATCCTTGGCATATTCCAATTTAATCTTTAAATTTTCAAAATAAACCTTCAAATTAAATTCTCAAGTTCTAAATTTTCGTTCTCTTTCAAAATGGACGCATTTTGTGATTTCAAAGAGTCACATTCCTTAGTCAAAACATCAATAACTTTCTTAACTTCAAAATGGTCCAATTGAACATTTTCAAAATTTTCTTATTTTTCCTCATGTTAATTTTGAAAAACTTTCATTTTAGTTAAAAGTTTGATGTTAAACTTTTTCAGTTTTAGAGACTCTTGATAGAGTTCGTCAAAAGCCTCATGAATGTCATCAACTTAGACATCATTACCCTCTTGAGACTTTTGGATAGAAGTGTGTGAATTCTTGCTACTAACCAAAGACGAGTCACCAAGCGACCTATCATTTGAAGATTTCATTCTATTTTTCCTCACCAAACTATCTAATGACTTTTGATCACCACTCATTCTTTCATTATATTCCGGACTACCCATAAATTATATCTCACTCCCACACTCACTACTTGTTGACGTAAAAAATTAGATCGCTCTAATTATTCAATCACATATAAATAAAATGAGACAAAGATTTTAAAGCGGTTCAGCCTTATATGAATGGCCTACGTCCACTGTTATGTTATTGCTGAATGTTTGGGAATTCTCGAGTACAAATTCTCTCAAGAAATTCCCCTCCCATCTTGAATGAGGGTGATACAAGGTATTTATAGCCCTTAGGCTGTACATGAAAGGGTTGATACATTAAATGATATACACATGAAAGGGTAATACATTTAATGCAGCGTGTGCGTCAAGATGATGAACATTCAATGAATAGTTGAATTGTTGATTATCTGGCAATTAATGCTATGGTCGAGATGCAGCTCGGACCGCCTTAGTTGTTCATTGCTCTGAAGTTCCTCGGAGCGTTGGAGTACCTCGGAGTGCTAAAGTTCCTCGGTGTATCCTCGTTGCTCGGAGAGAACATGAGTTGGTCGGGAAAATGAACTTCCTCGTTGCTATTGCGCCATGTAGATTGACACGTGTCTTCGTATTATTCGTCCATATCAGCATATTAATTTTTTGGTAGGAACAATGGTCTGATTAGTAGAAGCTGGGATTTATTCTGGAGGAGCAGGCAATGACGAAATCTCCTCGGTGGCTGTCTGGTTGGATGGTGGAACAAGGACTTGATCACCCACTGTCATTGAAGATTCTTCAGATGCAGCTTCGTCTGAAGACTCATCTTCAATAACTGGAGGAGGACCAGGGAGATGTTGTTGAAATAGCTCGGAGTCCTCACTCACCTTCAACTCCTGCAGTGCTGCAACCCAACCATCATGAAAATATTTCAGACTTCCATATTTCACCTGAGTCGTCATAGCTGCCACCCCCCTGTCCCATCCTTTGTCCCAACCAGTTTTAAAGGACGTCTTCACAGCTGTTTTTCTCTTCATTTTTTCCGAGGATAGTTTCTCGGACATAAGATTCTCGGTGGCCTTCAATTTGGTCTCCACCTCCTCCTTCTGGCGATTTACTTCTCGCAGGAGGGTCAGCTCTTCTTCAGCCGATTTCAATTTATTCTCAAGCTCCCCAAAGCCTGAAAGTTTCTCGGCATAATCTTTATTTTCTCTCCCCAAGTCCTTCACCTTATTACCCAATTGTACCTTCTCTGCATCAGACGCAGCCAATTTCTTCTCCCATTCAGTTTTATCATCGTCATACTTCTGACGGGACTCACTCACAGATTTAATAGCTTTCTCCAGTGCTCCCTCCACAGTGGACGAGGAGCAAGAAGCTTTGATTGCTTCATCCTTTTTAAGGATTAAATTGAAAGAATTCGTCAACTGCAATCAAAAGAGGAAAATGAAATCAGAAACAAACATGGGAAACAACCAAGGAAAATTTAAAAAGCTCGGAGTAGAGATACTTACTGAAGCCAAATGACGAGCAGCCAGAGCAGTAACCACATCCCGAGTAAGGTAATCTTCAGTACCTTGCACCTCGGGGATGGGTGAAAATTTTGCCAAACTCATTGTAGAGCTCGGAGGAACAATAATTGGAACACCATCTCCACCAGCTGGGAGCTGGGGAATGGCTCCAGAAATACTGACCGAGGAGGATTTCCTCAATCTCCTCGGAGCCTTTTCAGTAACCTCAACCAAAGAGGAACTTTTGGTTGGTGAGAAAGTGATTATCTCAACAGGTGCATCATTCTGCACAGGAGCCACTGGGGGCTTCTCGGCAACCTTCTGAACAGCAACAGAAGGAGCATCATCAATTTTCTTTGTCCCCTTTGGGACATTAACCTTGGTTTTCTTCCCATCGCCAGCAGAGGAATTCTCCTCGAAGAGAGTGGGAACTCTTCTCTTGCCCATTTTCTGGCTCAAAGGAATATGAGATTCCGGATCAGAGTCTTCAGGAATTTGCACTGGATCACTGGAGCTGACCACGGGGCGAGCAATAAAAGACGACGTATAACTCATGTACTGTAACAAGTATGAGGCAGACCTGATGTGCTCATCTGCAATCTTCTGATGCAAGCTCCAGATATGTTTCAATTGCCTTATATTAACTTCTGATTCTTTAGGAGTTTTTCTCTTGCTGTTAACTGCAAACAAAAACCATTTGAAATGTCAATCATGCATTTATTCAAACATGATGAAGTCACAATTTCGAGAATAAAATAAAATGAAAATAACCTATCCCATTGCCATATGGGGGGCATTTGGGACATTCATACACTCTGTCTCCGACTAAAGGAGCATGTTGCCAATTTTTGAAAACTAACCCATGTTCAAAATAATCCCTGTTATCATCAGGGAGGTTGACTACTAAAGCTCTATTCAAAAATCTGGTTTTTAAATAATAAACGTTATCTAAAACAACCCATCTATAGCAATACATAATCTCAGGAATTCCTATGCGAGTTCCATGAGTTTGATTTAATTTATGCACCCCATTAACTATTCTCCATGTATTGGGGGCTACTTTTGCAGGAACAACATCGAAATGTTGGCAGAATTCTAAGCATAAAGAGTTGGGTGGAAAAGAAAATCCACACTCAGCAATAAAGAGGCTGGGGAACCAATGTCCCTCAGCCAAACGAAAATAATCAAAGGGCTCAGGAAGATTCTCCAGAGTTACCCAAGACGGAATGGAATAATCAGAACGGAATTTTTCAATAGATTCAATAATATAAACCATGGTGAATAAAAGAAGAATGAAGAAGATCTTACAGGAAGAAAGGAGATCTGTTGACAACGAACGAAAACAAGGATGAACGCACAAGAGAAAGAAAGACTATGGAGAATTCGAAAGCAAGAAAATTGGAAAAGGTAGAAGACGATATGATTGCTTGGGAAGTTTAAATACTGTGCCTTGGGAAATGGCGAAAGAAATGATTACAAAAAGAAACTATCGAACTTCCGGCGGCTAAAAAGATAAAAGGGGCACGAAGACCGAAGCAAAATGGCGGATTCTGCGAATTTGGAAGGAAATTCAAATATGAAGAAAAGGCTCCTAAAACCCAGGAAAGTCATTTAATATCACCATATACGAGAAAGAATGTTCCATACTCCTCAAAGTTCGAAATATGAAACATTGGGGGCTTCTGTTGATACCAAAATTAATATGCTGATATGGACGAATAATACGAAGACACGTGTCAATCTACATGGCGCAATAGCAACGAGGAAGTTCATTTTCCCGACCAACTCATGTTCTCTCCGAGCAACGAGGATACACCGAGGAACTTTAGCACTCCGAGATACTCCAGCGCTCCGAGGAACTTCAGAGCAACGAACAACTAAGGCGGTCCGAGCTGCATCTCGGCCATAGCATTAATTGCCAGATAATCAACAATTCAACTATTCATTGAATGTTCATCATCTTGACGCACACGCTGCATTAAATGTATTACCCTTTCATGTGTATATCATTTAATGTATCAACCCTTTCATGTACAGCCTAAGGGCTATAAATACCTTGTATCACCCTGATTCAAGATGGGAGGGGAATTTCTTGAAAGAATTTGTACTCGAGAATTCCTAAACATTCAGCAATAACATAACAGTGGACGTAGGCCATTCATATAAGGCTGAACCACTTTAAAATCTTATTCTCATTTTATTTATCTGTGATTGAATAATTATAGCGATCTAATTTTTTACATCAACACTACTAAAGGGACTTTCATCACTTTCACTTTTTGAATCACTCAAACTTAATCACTCAAACTTGCTTTATACACCTCCTCATCCTCCTCATCCTCCTCCTCCTTCTTCTTCTTCTTCTTCTTCTTCTTCTTCTTCTTCTTCTTGTCACCTTCTTTGTTCTTCCCAGATTTTGTCAGATATGTAGGGCATGCATTAATATAATGACCAACTCCACCATAACCAAAACATTGGTCTTCATCCCCATACTTATTCTTCTTGTGATCACCGTTCTCACCAAAAGAAGTATGTTTAGTAGGCTTGTATGGCTTTGATTCAAACTTTCTACCATTTTTGAAAAACATCTTGTTAATTCTTATAGAATTTGCTAAAACGATTTACAAATAAAACCATGTCTACTTCAATATTTTCTTTGGATTTCTCAACACTCTTCGTAGGCACATTCTTATATGACTCGACAACGAATGCCGAGTCTTTCTTTAGTTTAGGAATAACCACACTTTCTTCTTGATCACAAATTTATAATGATCCTACTAACTCCTCAAGGCTACAAGTATCGATATATTTCACTTCATTCAAAATTGCAACCTTCGTGCTAAACCTAGACGAAAGAGTTCTAAATAACTTTTTAAGGATTTATTCTCGGGGATCTTCTCACCAAGATTGAATGAGGCGTTAACAACATTTGTCAACCTCCTGTAGTAGTCGTTAAAAGAGTCACTCTTCTCAATTCTCGTCGTTTAAATTTAGTCTCAATATGTTGCAACTTTGCGCGTTTAACACTCAATATACCTTCATGAGTTACTCTGAGGATGTCCCATGCCTTTTTTTTCTTATTCTCAATTTATAATGAGATTATACTCTTGTGTGCTCACAAAAACAAACAAGGCTTTCAATATAATAAAGTTGTAATTGCAATCAATGAACTCTGCATCCGTCTAAAGCACTATTGATTTCTTCACCCCAATAACCATCTTCTTTAATAGTCGGATAAATCTATATTTCCTCTACACTCATCTACACATGTTCATGTTTAGACTGCAAATGTGTTCTCATTTTTACTTTCCAATGACCATAGTTCGAGCCATTAAAGTACGACGGTCGATTAGTAGAACTTGAATCACGATATCGATCCATTTATAAAAAATAACCACACATCTAAACGAGCAATATATGAGAACAAAAACACAACAAACACACAACAACACAAGGATCAACTCAAACACCTCAATGCATAAATAATAACACCTTGCTCTGATGCCAATTGAGGATGTGTGTTATTAATGCAAGTGTTTAACCTAAAATAAACCTAGAGCGGGGGTCAATAGGTTTAATTGCATCTCATAACCAAAATTTGAAATTCAACGATTTTACTTGCAAATTTAAATCACCTAACACGTGTTTCAACTAAGTGATGTGAAAAATGTCTTGAATTATACACACAAGTTTGATTAGGTAGATCTAAAGAGAATAACTAGAAATTACAACCTAATTTTAAGTCATTGTACTAAATCTAAGTGTGATATAAATGGTGTGTGTAATCCAAAGTGTGTAATTGGGTTGAAAACAATCACAGGCATTCACGGGACAAATTTTATGAGGAAAACCTCCTCCTAAGGGGTAAAAAACCTCGATGCACTCCAATTTCAATTTCTATTTGAAAATATATTTTACACTAGGCAAGAAGATATCTCTCACATAAGCTTTCTCGTATAGTTACCTATGGATCTTGCAAATTCCCCTGTAGATGAAAGAAATACACATCGAGCTCCACAATGCGAATGAGGAACTCCAATCTCCTCCTTAAAATTAATGCCACACTTCAACTCCTCAAATGAATCAAAGTGCCTCCTCTTTTAGATATAAGAGTATGCGATCATTGCAATTCAAAAGTAAATTATTAAATTGTAATAGGATAATGATGATCTGATCAAAATCACTCTTAATTCACTCACAAAACACTAAGTTCGAGACATATATTTAAGTTTTAAATAGTTTTTGAGGAACAAGTAAATTTTATGTAAAAGAGAAACAAAAATAACTATCAGCTATGATAACATACTGAGATAGGATTTTCAATTGCATAATTTTCAAATCATGTGTAGTGAGAGAGAAAATGACCTATTTATAAAAAAATATTCAAAATTGAGCACCACCATGCGCACGAAGTGAGGCAGTGCTGACACCGAGGCAACGTCGTGCACACAAGGTCAAGTGATGGTCGTTAGCATGGGGCCGTGAGAACGGGTCCAATTAAGTACCGTGCGAAAAGTTAAAGGAATATTGTGCTCAAAATAACCTTTAACTTCACTAATACAAGATGATCAACTCCCAAAAGCATTTTCACAAACCTTTGAATTATTTTAATGCCTATTCATCAAACTTTTAAAAGCAACTCACACATTTTAAAACCTCGTGCACATGCGTGTTAGCCACAGATAATTACAAAAGAGATACAGTCTTTAATCAAAGTGTGGGCATTAACATAAATATTTTATTGAGCGGCTTGCATGATCTTCAATCTTCAAAGTTCCATCTAGGATAATGAACACGCGTCACTCAATCGTATCAAGGCTATGTGACTTGAATGACTCAAATAACTAAAATGTTTTGACACGATAATAAGCTAACTAATATATATGATACAAAATTAAATTTTCAATCTCGGCTATGGTTTTATGCTCGAACTCCATGTACTTGTAGTCCAGTACCTTTGTCCAGGGTTCTTTCAAGAAGTCGTTGCCTTACTTGGGCTCGGGGAGGCGTTCTTAGATGAATTGTTGTGCATGAGGAGGGGAATCTATTGCTTTTTCAGCGCCCTTCTCACTCTGAGTATAATACGATTGAAATGATTGTTTATTCTTACTGGTACCTGATCAATGTACCATTTGAAAGGTTCATTCACCGTTGACAACAACAAATTCAACACAAAAATGCGATTGGTAACCGCAAATTGAGGAAGTACAATATTTTTGTAATTATATTTTTTAAATGCATTTTTTAGTTAAAAAAACTCTATGTATATGGTATCCCTTTTTTTGCATCGAAATCTATTCTATACTCTAAAATGGGATACATAAATTAATATTCCCCAATTTTTAGCCTATTCATGTGGACATGCTCGTATTGAATTGTGAATAATATTGGATGGAAACTCATAAGCCAGAGGTTTGAGAATGTAAAAGGGTAAACATTTTAGAATATGAAAAGGTTTCCTTACCTGATTATTTTTTAAACCTCCCATTCCTCTCATTCTCCCATGGTTTCCAATAAAGCCGGACTATATTACCACTTGGTTACTTGATATTTAAAACTGATGAACGACTATAATATTTAACACAGGTGGTTTGAACGATGTTAGAGTCTATGCATCCTGATATGTGGCGGATGGCAACTCTCTCTCTCTCTTCACGTCGGTGCATCTCAGCGCCTTTGTCAAACCCATATAAATGACTTCAACGGCAACAACATTTTACCCAGTCCGTCACATGTCGTAGCCTTTGGACAGTTCATACATATCCCTTTTAATGCTGATATTCAAAGATCTGCATATTTTATATATAGATATCCTTTCATTATTCTTTGTATATATTTATCTCTTGAACTAAGGGGTGGAAGCGGTACGGGTTTATACTGTATCGTACCGTTTTGGTCCGAAAAAAAATGGTTTTGGTTTCATATATTAAAATACCTGAAACCAGTCTTACCGAAACCGAAATTACCGCAAAAAAGTTGGTTGGTTTTTATTTTAATATTTAAAAAATCGATTTACCAAAATTACCGTACCGAATGTACCGAAACCAAAAATAACCGTACCGAACTTACCATACTGTACCGAATCTATCGAAACCAGAAAAAACCGTACCGAAATTACTGTACCGTACCGAATGTACTAAAATTAACGTATCAAATTTATCGAAACCAGAAAAAAGTTGGTTTTGGTATTGGTTTTAATATTTTAAAAAGTTGGTTGGTTTTGTTTTTGATTTTTTTGGACTTTTAGTGCTATTTACCGAAATCAGAAACCAGAAAAAACCAGAAGAAACCAGAAAAAAACAGAATTTACCGAAACCAGAAAAAACCAGAATTTATCGAAAAAACCGAAATACCGGCCGGTTTGATTTTGGTATTGATTTTGGTGTACCGGGTAGTAAACTGGTACAGTTTGGTTTTACCATCCAGAGTTTGATTTTGGTATTGGTATTTACTATTTATCGACCAAATCGTACCGCTTACACCCCTATCTTGAACTATCATTTTTACTAAATAAACATCCACCTCAAAACCAATGGTAGTTAGCACGCAACTCAAAATATGCTGGCTCTCCAACTACTTCATCCTCTGTGGATTTAGTAGGGGTGTTCGCGGTCCGGTCCGATCCGGTTTTTAGTAATTTTAAGGACCGAACCGATTAAACCGGTCCTAGAAAAAAAAGGACCAAGACCGGACCGATTAAACCGGTTTTCCGGTCTTAGTCGGTCCGGTTTTTTGTATGGTCGGTCCGGTCGAACTTGTCGGTCCTAAACTTATTGAAATAATCTTTTTAAAAATGAAAACTACCCGTCAAAAATTGTCCAAATTTTACCATCAAAACTCCCAAAATTTTACCATCAAAACTGTCCACATTTTACCATAAAACTGCCCACAATGTTGTTCAAAAGTGCTTAAATTTGGACATATAAAGTTGTCCAAAATTGCTCAAAGTTACATATTAAACTGTCCAAAAATGCCCAAATATTACAAACATATAGAGCTGTACAAAACTGCCCAAATTTGGACATATAAACTCTCCACATAATACAAAATAAAGCTATCCAAATTCAACCACAAGGTTGTCCATAATAATACATATCAATAATAAGCCAATAAAATAACTACATTCATAAAAATGGCCCAAACTAACTGCAACATTCAAAATAATGCAACAATAATGTTGCCCAAAACAATCTCCTCCATAAATCTGAAAATTATCACAAACAATTTTAAAATAAATAGAAAAATAGTTCAAAAAAATGCAACCATGAATTTGAAACATAGAAAAATTAAAACCGAGTGTGTGGAAAGAAGGCTACCTTCATTTTTACTCGCCATTGTCTACACCTGAAAAAATTAAAACATAGAAAAATGAACAAACTATTATTTATATAATACAACTGAAAAAAATAAATAAAAAAATTACTCTAACTGATGGAGCATAACATACACATCTGAAATGAAAAATTAGCTGGGAAAGAAAAATTAAACACACTAAAACCATCCAATCAATATACAGATCTGGAAAAAAATTTACATACGGAGCATACAAATCTGTATAAACCCATATATACAAAACGATTTGTGTATATATATACAACAAGCAACTATATATATATATATATATATATATATATATATATATATATATATATTACCGATCTGATGGTGGTTGAGCAGCTGAACGCATGTTGTGAGGGCTGACAGGCGGCGAGGTGGCGAGGGGCTGGGAGGCGGAGAGGCAGCGAGGGGCTGGGAGGCGGAGAGGGACTGAGAGTTGATCGCCGGCTGTGATGGGTGAGAGGTGGCGAGGGGTTGAGGGAAATGAAGTGAGAGAGAGGGTTTGAAATGAGAGAGAGAACGACTGAGTATTTAGAGAGATGAGAGAAGAGAGTGAGTGGGTGTTAACTTAGGGTTTTCTTTTCTATATATATATATTAATATGTAACCGGTCCGGTCCGGTCCATATCGGTTATTTTTTGTGACGGACCAAGGACCGGACCGGTTAGACCGGTTTTCCAAAAAAAAAAATGGACCGGACCGAATAAAAAAAAAGACCGGAAAAATTAAGGCGGTCCGGTTCGATCCGCCGGTCCAATCGGTTTTTTGAACACCCCTAGGATTTAGGGATAGGCAGGCCTGCTACAACTACTACCAATTATATAAAGTTTGGAACACATAGTGAGGGAGCCAATTCTACGTCTTCTGCGCTATCAAAGCTTATAAACCGACTCAATTTCTTGAAAGAATGACGTACCCAAATCACAACCGAGATCCATAAACATGAAAGGGGTAGAGGACACGAATCTTCCCCATATGCTCAACCATTGTCAGTCAAAAAGCAACCAAGATAAATGGGCAGCAATGGAAAATTCGTTTGTCCAAAATTTGGGAAACAACAATAGACCAAATACCCTCTCACTCCAAAACTTGGATAAGGGAAGAAGACCAGAAGGCCTACCCTCCCTTAATCTGGAAAGAGGAATATCAGAAAGCGTAATCTCCCCTAATTTGGACATAGTAAAGTTAGAAAGCTTCCCAAACGCTGACAAAGGCCGATCTGTTGTTCCCCCACGGACATTTTCTAGATGATAAAGTTGCCTATATCGTCGTCATGTTAATGAGGCCCATCTAATTGTTTTTAGCAGAGCTATTTGAATTATGTTTTTGTAGGGGCCCTATATGATTTGTTTTTGATGCCCATGCACGAGCGCTTCCACTGAATTCGTCGCCAAGTCGAATTGTTTAGTTTGCATGGTTACACACGAGTTGGGGTCAACACGACAAACCGTTAATACAACATAGTCCCACACGAAATTATAAATTAATGAATTTATATTTATTGAATTTGAGTTGTTAATGGGTTAACACGATAGATCCGTTTATTAAAGTAAAATTTAATATATGGGCTTATATATAAAATAAATATGAATTATACGCTATCAAATAAAAGTAGGTCAATTAAAGTGATTAATTTAAGTTTTGATGTCTTACTAATGTATTATTAAAGTGTGGATTTTATTGTGTAGAGACAAGCGTAATTTCTATTTTTATGATGGGTTAAAATAGTAATATACGAAATATGAAAAGACACGATTGTGTTATAAATAGGGGTCATGGTCCCCAGATCACACAACACCAATCTTCTGATTCCCATTGTCAGAGAGAAATTTAGAGAGGAAATAAAATTGTTGATCTGGAAGAGCATAAGACCTCAGACTCAGATATTTTAACTTTTTGTTATGGATTCAGGTACGCTTTCGCAAAATCAATATTTATATTTCTTGATAATTCAATATGAATGTTCATGTTTGTGATAGTTTTCACAAAATAGAAATTAATCCATCATGTGGTATCAGAGTTATTTCATGTTGAACTGTTTAAAATATATTAGGAATGTATTGATATTAATTTTCGGTTGCAAATATTTTTTCAAAAAGGTTTAATATTTCAGAAAATTTTTGGATTCAGAAATATTCTCGTTTCATTACGATTCCAACGATATAAAATTCATGAAATTTGGACTAGCGGTTGATTTTATATGATTTTTAAAAAAAATTAAGTATAAATGTTGATTTGATGGTAATGGAAGGTTAAAGGTTCGACTCTTGGTGTTTCATATTTAAGCCTCTTAAATGATGAAAATTATGAAGGAGCCAAAGGGGTTTTGAACCCATGACCTTTCAAATCTGGAGCCAAAGGGGTTTTGAACCCATGACCTTTCAAGTTGAATATTACTTTCATGCTTGTAATACCATACAAATTTAAATTCAAATTTTGGTGTATTTATATATATATATTTCGAGATAAATTAATTTAAACAATATGTCACCAAAGTGACCTCTTTTGTTCAAAAAAAAAAAAAATTATTTCGAAATATAAAAAGAATTACGTGCATGTAATTTATGTGAATATTAATCGGCCCAAAGGAAGATTATTTTTTAACAAAATTACATGTGCCACTTTAATAATAAGCACGTGATAATTATTTAGTTTTACATATGAATAATAAATCGGCCTAAAGGAAGAATTATTATTCAATATGTTCTTATTATCAGTGTTTGATTATTACGGCAAGATATCACTTACAAGTTAATATTTTTTCAAAGATCAAATATTAATAGAGTGTCCGATATCTTAAAATGGGATTTGTCCTTTATTTGAATTTATTTTTGATTTAAGACTTATATGAGCTAGTTTTATTTGTTTATTGTTCTCTGATTCAGCTATATCAGTTCTGTTTTCAACATTACTACCAGTATTAATTCTATTCCCATGCTTAATGGCACAAACTTTAAGCCATGGCAAGAGAACCTTCACATAGTTCTCGGTGTCATGGATCTGGACCTTGCATTAAGGGTTCCTTCTCTTGCACCCCTTACGGATAAAAGTTCCTTTGATGACAAAAAGGACTTTGAAAGGTGCGAGAAGTCAAATCGCATGTGTTTGATGATCATAAAGAAGGTCATTCCAGAAGCATTCACGGGCATAATATCGAAAACGATAAAGACAGCTAAAGAGTTCCTAGAAGAAATTAAGAAAAAAATTGCCAAAAATGAAAAGATTGAAACAAGTACACTTTTCGCAAGTCTCGTCTCAATGAAATATAAAGGTAATGGGAATATTAGGGAGTACATTATGGAAATGTCTCATCTCGCTTCAAAGTTAAGAGCACTTAAGCTTGATCTCTCTGAGGATTTGCTTGTGCATTTGGTTCTGATATCTCTTCCCACACAATTCAGTTATTTTATTCAATCAATTTAAGGTGAGCTACAACTGCCAAAAGGAGACTTGGTCTCTTAATGAGCTCATCTCACATTGTGTGCAAGAAGAGGAAAGACTGAAACAAGATAAGACAGAAAGTGCTCATTTGGCTAGTACTTCCAAGGACAAGGGGAAGAAAAGAAAGAAGGATAAAGAAGCTGCAGTGGTTCCATATCCAAAGAAACAACATAAAGAAAAAACTGTTGATGGTTGTTTCTTCTGTGGAGCTGCGGGACATAGGAAGAAGTAATGTACCAACTATCATGCTTGGCGTGTCAAGAAAGGGTTGCCTGAGTTGCCGATAGCCAAATGATGGTGAAAGATACATTTTTGTGGGCGATGGCAAGAAAGTTGAAGTTGAAGCAATTGGAATATTTAGGTTATTATTGAAGTCTAGTACTTATTTGGATTTGAATGAGGCATTTATCGTACCGTCATTTAGACGGAATTTGGTTTCTATTTCTGTATTGGACAAATTTGGTTATACTTGTTCCTTTGGAAATAATAAATTTAGTCTTCTTCGTAATTCAAATTTGGTTGGTACTGGTTCTTTATCTTATGTATATAACCTTTATATGCTTGATACTATTGCTTCATATCATGAAACATTGCAATTAAGTACTCGAGGTATTAAAAGAAAATTAACCAATGAGAATTCTGCATCATTATGGCATAAGAGATTAGGTCACATCTCCCAAAGGAGAATTGAAAGACTTGTGTCAGATGGAATTCTAGATTCCCTTTATTTTTAGATTTTAAAATTTGCAAAAATTGCATAAAAGGAAAACACACAAACATAAGGAGATCTGGTGCTAATAGGGCTACAGACGTCTTAGAACTGATACATACAGATATTTGTGGGCCATTCCCTACGGTTTCATCTAACGGTCAACAATATTTTATCACATTCATAGACGATTTTTCACGTTATGGCTACCTTTATCTCATCCATGAAAAGTCCCAATCTCTGGACGTGTTCAAGTCATTCAAGGCTGAAGTTGAAAATCAACTCAGCAAAAGGATTAAAAGCGTCAGATCTGATCGTGGTGGTGAATACTATGGTAGGTATGACGGTTCGGGTGAACAACGCCCAGGACCATTTGCTAAATTCCTATAGGAGTGCGGTATCGTCCCGCAATACACCATGCCAGGTTCTCCAAGTATGAATGGTGTTGCTAAAAGGCAAAACAGAACGCTTAAAGACATGGTAAGGAGTATGATCAGTTACTCTAACTTACCAGATTTACTCTGGGGTGAAATATTAAAGACTGTAGTGTATATCCTTAACAGAGTACCAACTAAAGCAACTGCTAAAACTCCTTTTGAACTTTGGGCAGGCAAGAAACCTAGTATGAAGCACCTTCATATTTGGGGATGTCCAGCTGAAACGAGGCCTTATATGCCACATGAAAAGAAACTGGATTCCAGAACAGTTAGTTGTTATTTTGTTGGATACTCTGAAAGATCTAGGGGTTATAAATTTTTTGATCCTACTACCAAAATAATTTTTGAGACTGGAAATGCCCGGTTCTTTGAGGATGTTGAGTTTGCCGAGGGGGATACGGTTAAGGATTTTGGTTTTGAAAAGGAATATGTTGATATTCCCACAGCTGTTATTGATATTGATCAGGATCCAATTCCTGACATTGTTCAAGAAACAGATCCTAATCAAAACAATATCCAAGAATCTCCCATTCTAGAAGAACAAACTCTACCACCTCCAGAACCTATGCCATTAAGGAGATCCACTAGAGAAAGAAGAAGTGATGTGCCAGATGATTACATTGTATTTCTCCAAGAACATGAGTTTGACATTGGTGCGGTAGAAGATGATCCGATCACCTTCCGTCAAGCCATAGAAAGTTCTAAATCTCAAGAGTGGATTGATGCCATGAATGAGGAGATAAAGTCCATGAAGGACAATGACGTTTGGGATCTTGTCCCATTACCTGAAGGTAAAAAAAAACATTGGTTGCAAGTGGATATTTAAAACCAAGAGGGATTCGAAAGGTGATGTGGAGAGATACAAAGCCCGTCTTGTCGCTAAAGGCTTTACACAAAAAAAAAGGCATCGATTATAAAGAGACTTTCTCTCTGGTTTCATCGAAAGACTCTTTTAGGATAATAATGGCACTTGTAGCGAACTTTGACCTTGAGCTTCATCAGATGGATGTTAAGACCGCGTTTCTCAATGGTGACATTGATGAAACAATATATATGGTGCAACCAGAAAACTTTGTGTCGGGAGATGCAAAGAAAACAGTTTTCAAATTAAAGAAATCCATTTATGGGCTTAAGCAAGATTCTCGTCAATGGTATTACAAGTTCATCAAGTTGTCATCTCGTTTGGTCTTGAGATGAATCTAGTTGATGATTGTATATACCCAAAGTTCAGTGGGAGTAAGCATATTTACTTGGTTTTATATGTTGATGACATTTTGCTTGCCACCAACGATATAGGTATGTTGCACGAAACCAAGAGATTTCTTTCAAAGAAATTTGAGATGAAAGATCTTGGTAACGCTTCTTTTGTGTTGGGTATACAAATACACCGAAATCGCTCTCAAAGTACACTTAGTTTATCACAAAAGAGCTATATCGAGAAATTTCTTAAAAGATTTGGCATGCATGATTGTAAACCAGGTGACACCCCTGTAGCTAAAGGAGATAAATTTAGTCTCAGTCAATGTCCCAAGAATGATTTTGAGATTCGAGAGATGCAAAAGATTCCTTATGCGCCAACAATAGGAAGTCTTATGTATGCTCAAGTATGTACGCATTCAGATATAGCGTACATTGTTGGCATGTTGGGAAGATACTTAAGTAACCCTGGAAATGATCATTGGATAGCAGCCAAGCGAGTCATGAGGTACTTACATAGAACAAAAGACTACATGCTCACCTATCGGAAGTCAGAACACTTAGAGATCATCAGTTATTCTGACTCCGATTTTGCTGGATGCCAAGATAGCATGAAATCTACTTCAGGTTATATCTACTTACTTGCTGGAGGTACTGTATCGTGGAAGAGTGTTAAGCATTCTATTATAGCTTCGTCCACCATGACAGCTGAGTTTGTAGCTTGTTATGAGGCGTCCAATCAAGAAATATGGTTGCGAAATTTTATCACGGGGCTGCGTATTGTGGATGGCATTGAAAGACCACTTAAGTTATTTTGTGATAATAAATCAACAGTACTGTATTCCAACAACAACATGAGTTCTACGAAGTCAACGTTTATTGAAATTAAGTTCCTTGTTGTAAAAGAAAGAGTTCAGAGTGGACTTATATCTATAGAGCACATTGGAACAAACTCCATGATTGCGGATCCGTTGACTAAGGAATTACCACACAAGGTCTTTCATGAGCACACTGCTCATATGGGTGTAATTTCTTTTCAGGATATGTCAGTTTAATGGGAGTTTGTATTTTATATGCTTTCATAGACATATTTGATTTAATGGATATTGTATGGTTATTTACTGCAGTAAAGTATTAAGTTTATATTCACTCTGACTTTATATGGTTTGATCTCACTAAGGTTTAAGGAGGACCAGTTGAAAATAGGCATGTTAAGATCACATTGCATGAAATTTCCATGCTACACATCCACACTTGATCTTTGTCATTAGTTGCATTGATATATGTGATCATTGATGGGTCTACTTACGAAATATGTAATGACGATCGCTTTGATTCTATATTGGTACAATTAATGGACAAGATTGTTAAGATACGTAAAGTTTTGATAGCTAAAACTCATGAGCTCATAAAGTATAATTCAAATTTATAAAGTTACATATATATATAGCCCAAGTGGGAGATTATTAGAGTAAAATTTAATATATGGGCTTGTATATAAAATAAATATGAATTATAGGCTATCAAATAAAAGTAGGCCAATTAAAGTGATTAATTTAAGTTTTGGGGCCTTACTAATGTATTATTAAAGTATGGGTTTTATTGTACAGAGACAAGCGTAATTTCTATTTTTTATGATGGGTTAAAATAGAAATATACGAAATATGAAAAGACACGATTGTATTATAAATATAGGTCATGGTCCCCAGATCACACAACACCAATCTTCTGATTCCCATTGTCAGAGAGAAATTTAGAGAGGAAATAAAAGTGTTGATCTGGAAGAGCATATATAAGACCTCAGACTAAGATATTTTAACTTTCTGTTATGGATTCAGGTATGCTTCCGCAAAATCGATATTTATATTTCTTGATAATTCAATATGAATGTTCCTGTTTGTGATAGTTTTCACAAAATAGAAATTAATCCATCACCGTTAACACTAACGGTTCGAGCTTAAAAATTTACTTATACCCGTTTATATCCGTTAACACTAACTGGCACTATAGGATCACTCAATCCGTACCCAATAAGAATAACCATTAAAACCCATTATTTATAAATCCTTTAAAATTAACGGGTACTATAGGGTCATCCAAACTATACCCAAAAAGAATAACAATTAAAATTCATTATTTTTAAACTAATGAATACTAGCGGGTACTATAGGTCACCCAATTCGTCACCCGTTTAGGCCCAAATTGATTCGATAATATTAGAGGGTGCTAACGGTACGAGTCATGTACCTGTTAATATTAACGGATCGTGTTTGGATATTGTCATTAGACCCGTTGGTCTTAACGGGTCGTGTATGGATTAAGGATGTTTTGGTCTGTTAACCCGTTGGCGTGATTCGTACCTGACTCGACACGACCCGTTGACAGGTCTACTTTTTATAATTATTGTTGATGAGTAAATACAACACCGATTAGTTGCTGAACCAACTGAGTAAAACATACTGCTTTTGATTCTTCATTGGAGCTTAATGAAGACTCTTGGATTGATCTCCAAAACTATTTTTTTTTGTCATGCTCCAATGTAAATAATGAATTTTGGGGTGTATTTAGCAAAAAAATAAATAAATTAGGTATTGAGTATCTCATATAATTTAATAGGCACTGAGACGGATGATATGAAAAATCGAATATAAAAAGAGTAATTCTCATGGATCCTTAAATTGGACCCTTTTTCTAAACCTCCTAATGCGTCAAACATATATTGGGTGGTGTTTATAATGGACTCCACGTGAACTACAAACATAACCCATGAGAGCTTAACACATTAGCGGATATAGAAAAATGGTCCAATTTAAGGATCCATTTAGAATTACTCATACAAAAACATAACTAGGCGATCATCTTCATAGGTATGTTTTCGGAAGATGAAAAGAAACGATATATAGTAATTTGATGTTGACCAAACTATTAGGTTTTCTTACAATAACACGTGTCCATAATTTAAGAAGTGTAATTTTGATTATATTTTATTTAAGTTAATTTAAAATTAAGTTATGATTTTAGTATGTATAAAATAAGAATATGGCTATTTTTACTCCACGTAAATCTCCTCCCACCCGAAACACTTTTTGCAGAGCGAAAGTAGTAATAGGTGGTTAGTTTAATTATTATAGAATGTAATCGTCGAGCAAATTCGTTAAGAGGTAGCCGTTGAGCGCCAAACATTTACACTAAAATTATAACAAATTGATATCAATTTTTAGATTTACTGATCAATTAAATGGTTGAAGCCTTATAGTTGATGTTGCCAGAGTGCTTTTCATGGATGCATTTTTTTTATTTCTTTTATCAAATTATCAGATCTCTAATGTTGTAATTCGACAAGGTTTGATGCTTGGGGCAAGAGGGTTCTTTTCTCTCTCCGGATTTAATGAAATGTAAGGAAGCTAAGTTAGGCATCAAAACGATCTTACCATTAATAATTTTTTTGGCTTTGAAAGCCTTTTTGTTTAAGAATTGTCTTGATTGATAATGGACTTTGAGAGAGGCTCGTGAGAAAGTAGAGGGGTATGAATAATTTCTCCTTTACTTACGTACATTAGTTGCAACTTCGAAATTAGTTTAGTGAGAAAGGTTTGTAATTTCTATATTTTGTAATTTAATTCGTGCCTAAACTCCCATTTATGGATGAGAATTCCAATAAATAATAAGCCCTAAACAAATGAAGTTGGAGTTGGACATCCTATCCCAAGTATTAGTATAATTATAGTTTACTTGGTGATTTAATATTTAGGGACACATACAACAATGCTAATAACCTATGTTTTTTTCTAGAGTGTATCGAATGAGATGGAAATGTCGACGTGAGAGGGATGGGAATTTCAAATTTCTTTGTCCCTGTTTTTTCGTTGAAATTTATCTGGCGAGATATATATTAATATGGATAAATGGGTGAAGAAACTAAAATTCCCATGTTCCCATTTCAACAATAATCATATCATACCTTTTTATTCTACGATATGCAACAAATCAAGTTTGGTAAGTATTTTCCCCTTTTGCATTGATATAAAATATTACGTTCCGCTTATGATTCACGATAGAGATGTGGACATTAATTGCAAAATTTCAACCAGCATTGAATGTTGTACGAGTTGATATATTTTATTTATTGTTTATAGGTTTTAATTTTTTTCCTTTTTTTCACGATGATTAACTCAAAATTCATGTTAAAGCTTTAGTATACGATGGGTTTCAATTTCTTATTTATATACCATCTTTAGATCTTTCTACTTTAGTTCACTTATATATCCTATTTGAACAAATAGTTAGCAATTAGTATGTTGTGATGAGGCTTTACCATGATGATCAAAGTTATTATAGATTCTTTATTATTTTTTATATAAGTTTCTTATAATTATTTTTTGATGAGATACTATGTACTTATATTTCTTTTACATGACTTGTGATTACAGATATTCTGATGTTTTGAATCAATTTTCTATTTTCATTTTGCATCTTTTCACATTTTTGCAATTCCTTGAATGTTTTTCATAGACTAATATATAACCTGCGCATCGCGCAGGTTCCAACTAATATAACATAAAATTGCGTGTATGTTAGTTGTCATTAGAGTTGACCATTGGATGGCAAAATGAGATTTCCTTCTCCGGACAAGCCTTGTTGAGAGCCGAGCTAAACACGAACATAGCTCGAGCCCAGAAAAAAATTGATTTCTTGGATTGTGGTTGGTCAATACCGCTGGTGCGGACCCACATTACTTGTGAAAATGGATCCGCACCAATGATATTGACCAGTCACAATCTAGGACATCAAAAAATTTGATATATGAGACACATTAACTTTTTTTTTTCCCTCGAGCCCAAGCAACACAAGCAAGTGAAGTGACCCACAAGTGGACTGGCATTATCTTTGGTGCAACACAAAAAGCCCAAGACCGCGCAATGCGGGCAGTCCACATTAGTTCCCTAGGAGGTTAGAAAATTGGAGGGAAAAATCACACCTAGTTGATTTGATTCCCTTCCTTCCTTGTATTCTGTAGAGAAAAAAGAAGAAAAATGTCTCGAAGGCGCGTGAGATTAATCACTTCTTCCTCCGACGAAGAAAACGAAGCACCCCAACCCCAACCCCAACCCCAACCAGAAATAATAGAAGACGATATTGAAGTTGAAGTAGAAGAATCTACACATAATCTCGAAAGCGTAACCCTAAATTCCTCCGAAGCTGTCCACGTGGACATCTCAGATGACGACTTGAGTGAGCAATTATCTCTCCCGATTCATCCTCCGTCACACAGCAGCAGCACTAACGAACCTTCCGAGGGTCCCATTGATGGATTTCTAGGGGGTCTTGGTTTGAGACTGCGAAGAGAATGGTTGGATTCTTGTGTGAGTGGTCTTGAGACCTCCGTACCTGGATTTTCGAGCTTGGACGCTGCTGCTAAGGCCAAGCTCTGTTTCCACCAGTTTTTGTATTCCGATATCAACTACACTGGCTCTGGTGTTCTCCCTCACAATGTGCACGATATGCATCTTGTTGATCTCCCTGGTCCTTTTGTCTTGCAGGTATGCATTTGCATCACTTATTTTTATTGCACAATTTGTCTAATATCACTACCTTATATCTCCTTATAACACAAACATTCTAATATGTATATGACGAAAATGTTAAGAGTTTATTTTAATGTTGAATAAGGACTTGTTTTATGGTATGTTTGTTGAGTCACTTCCTTGTTTTATGCCAAGCTTGTCCCCCACTGTATTACTCTATTTTAAGTAGCTGAATGTGAATGATAAAGCAATGCAGAATACTTACTTATTTCGTATCCTAGAGGTACAACCATTACAACAATTCTTGGGCCAGTTTTGACGCGAGAATCACTTTCAAGAACCATTTTGATTCTCGCGTCAAAACTGACCCAAGAATTGCTGTAATGGTTGTACCTCTAGGATACCATCCTGTAAGGATTTTGGGTACCTCAGTTATGTGCTTCGGGCCTACGGATCTCGATAGCCGACAATGGTGTATCGGGGGTTGCCTTATTTGGATTTCGCTTGCTAGACATCCCACGCATGAACCTTAGTGAGTGTCGAGAGTTGGGAGATGGTGGTCATTTAGGCATGGACTTAGTTCTTTAGTTATTGCTAGTGTATGCGGATAAAACTGTGAGTTGAGAGTTATTTTATGATTTGAGGCCAGTGGAACCGGGTAGTGTTCTATAGGATGCATTGTGGAATGTTGACATCCCTAGTGGATTGGTGGGGCAGTCTCGAGGATAATTAAGTTGCGATTAGTAGGGTGATTGAGTACTGTATAGTCACGCCAAGTATGCAAGGCCTAATTTGACATAAATATATTACATTTGGTATAATTATGCAGATATGCACGTTATAAAGGGTGTATGGGTGCCCTGCGCATTTCGATTTTTAGAACCGCTCGTGATAAGAGGACCGAGTAATGAATATGTTTAACCGTATGCCAAAGAGGCTGCTAGAAGTAAAGTTATGAAAGTAAGAAGGACTGAACTTCGTTTGTGGAAGGAGATAGTCCGGTTATATAAAGCAGGGAGAGCTATCACCACCGAGAAGGGTTGGAACACTGTGAAGATACAGATGAGGGATTTCTCTGGCTAAGGGAGGATACAACAGTTTTGGGATTTTGAGTGGAGTTGCGCTCAGGCAATTTCTGCAATCGAGAAAGACCTGCAATCGGCGAAATTGCGGAGCAGACGCATGCATTACGATTTTCTTTTTGGCATACCCCGAGATAGAGGAGTAATATGTATGAGAAGGGGTTAGTCCGAGACGACTGACCAGAAATTTTGCAAGACTTTGGAATTCCAGTGAGATGAGTAGGCAAACTCATGAAATCAGTGATGGGTTACCAACATCATTGGAGGGTCAAAGTTTCCTTTGAGTGGTGGAATTGGTTGACCAAGATGGAAACTATGGCGAATTTGTGGTGAGTTACTTATCGAGCAGTGAGCCTACTGTTTGATGGAAGAAATAGAATGAGCCGGCACATAGTGCAGCACAACGTTATTGTAGATTAGGATGAGACAATGGGAACGAAGTTGCGTTTTGAGCAAGATATATCGCCCAGTGCCCGAGGACTAGACAGAAAAGGTGATTAAGGTGCTGGAGAAAGCGAGGAATGTACATTGTGAATATTTAGGTTTAATCAGAAGTTACTCTGTGCAGAAGAGAAATATCGCAAGAATTACGTCCTAACTAACCGAAGATTTTGAAGTCTGACATGAGTGGTCAAGTATGATTACGGATGTCTCCCACGAAGGGAGTGATGTGATTTGGAAATGGGGGAGTGGGTACCTAGGGATGTTGGGATCTTTCCCTAGTAAAGAGAAGGGTATAGCCAGTAGATTATAGGTGAAGAGTACCATTAGTGGAGGTGTAGCGGGAACAGCATAATGTTTTCTAACTTTTAGAAGATGTGGATGCTGTGCAAGGAAGTATTCGAAGCTATTAATACCAGACTTATCTGAATTTCGAGGACGAAATTCCTTTGTAGTGGGGGATGTAATACCCCGTAATTTTGAGTAATTTATATTGGATTAATTAAATTAAAATGGGAAACCAACCTGGGCTAAAATAAATATTAATTAGTGTGATCAGAGTTAATATTTATGGGTGTGAATTAAATTGAATACTACTTAGTGATCAAGTAATAAAATATTGAGAATGCACTATGTTTAGTCGTGAGTGAGAAATACGACAATTTATGATAATTTACTCGGGACGCGCACGTGAATCGTGTCGGGACTTAAAATATGAAATAACTTGTAAGTGATATATGGGTCATTCAAATGGTCATTTCGAGTGCGTCAATGTGTCCAGACAGGTCGAGATGGTAAAAAAAGTATACTTGGGGGTTGTGTTTGGGTCTCGGGGCATTTTAGACCAACCGGGCACCTCGTAAGGGTATTTTGGGTATTCGAGGTTATAAGACCAATGAATTTGGGAATACTATATCAGCTGATATATTGTAGAGGCTACGGTTAGAACAAGTGAGAAACAAGAGAGGCTATAGGAGAGGAAGAGGAAAGGGTTTCTAGGCCATTCACCACCACCTAGCACCACCGTTGCCGCCGAAATCGAGAGGGGCACAAGGAGCAACCTCCATCACCAAACCACTGAAATCAGACCTTCGTCATCTAAAGCAAGTGTTTAAACTTGCATAAATTTAGTAGTTATAATTTTCATGCTACTCTAGAATTATCTCTACAATGAAAACATGTTATGTTGGGTTATTTCATGTGATTTAATTATGATTTTGATTGGGAATCATATTAGAATTTAACCTCCTGGGATTATATTTCGAAATTTGATTTTTAAGACACATAAAGATAGAATCTTGTTGGGTTCTTGGTTGAAGAACATGAATCTTGAATAACTCAGGGTTTAATTGATGAACATAAGATGGCAATCTGTCAGAATTTTTACGTTACTTTAAACATATGCCATTTTAATTGCACTTAGGATTAGATTGCGAGCCATAGATGTTTGGAAAGGTCTAGGTTTTAGCTTTCCAATAAGCTTTGAATGAGGTCATTTAGAGTTATGTTGAGGGAGTTATCAACTTTTTACTATAAGGTGTCTAATCTGTTAGCATATTAACCTGCCAGAATTTTTAACTTTGCTTTAAACGTATGCCATTTTAATTGTACTTAGAATTAGATTGCGAGCCACAGATGCTTGAAAAGGTCTAGGTCTTAGCTTTCCAATGAGCTTTGAATTAGGTCATTTGAATAATGTAGAGAGAGAAATTGCGATTTTACTAAAGGGTGTTTAATCTGCTAGAAAATTTACGATCCAATTCGATTGCTCAGAAAATGACAATTTTGTTAGTTTAAATGTAAAACTTTAAGAAAAAAAATAAAAATTTGATGGGGATCCGTTGCTATTTTCCTATTCTTCCTCTATTTTTGTTTCCTTTTTTAAGCATTTTCTTTCATTAATTAGCCCCAAGCATGTTTGGGACTAATTAGGCATTCTTTTATTTTTAGTAGGTCCTTTTAGTTTAGCTAATAACTTGATTAGCAAGTAATTCAGCCCATATAAATACTTCTTGTATTTTCATTTGTACTCACTTTTGCCATTCTTGAAATATAAGACAATTTTAATTCTCTCTCTAAAATTAGGGTTTGGTAATTCTTTTTAGCCATTTGACGTGTAGTTTACGTCAAATTGGTATCAGGGCGAGGTGTCGTTCCCTAAGTGGTGTATTGGTGTGTTGGTATTCAAAATCGTACACTACTCGTAATGGCTCCAAAGAAATCCAAGCCACAAGCGGAAGAGATTCAAGACTTGAAAGATCAAATGGTAAAGATGGAAGAAAAGCACGATCAAAGAATGGAAGAGATGGTTCGAAAGCAACAAGAGCAGTTCGAGGCTTTCTTGCAATAATTCTCCAAATTTCAAAACCCTAGTTCTGCCATTGTTGGTCCTGAATTGATCATAAGACAACTTTCAACCCAAGAAACCTCGGAAACCCATCTCCATAGGTCCGGAAGACAGCTAGGACTTCCTGCACCTCTGCCTGAGCAGAATCCGACGCTGGAAGTCCAAAGCCCACCGACAAAGGTCGGAATCCCCAGCTGCTTCAGAACCCTCTTCCAGTGCCCGATGTCCCTCCACCAATCAAACCTCCAGTCGACAGCCACCTGCTAGGGGTGTTCAAAAAACCGACTGGACCGAACCGAACCGAGCCGAACCGACTCCTTTTTTTCGGTCTTTTTTCTTAATCGGTCCGGTCTCGGTTTATTTTTTTGGAGGACCGACCTAGTCGGTCCGGTCCACGGTTTACAGATTCAAAAACTCTGATAGGACCGACTCGGACCGACTATATATAAAATAATATATTTTTAGATACATATGTATATATTTAAGATAAACATATAGTGAAAATATTTATTTTAATATTTGATTAGTTTAAATTATAGTTTAATCCAATACTAGTTTTGTTTTAATTGTAAATTTTGATATTTTTTAGTTTTTAATGTTTGGAAAAAATAGACTCGGGTATATTTTTATTATTATAAATGATGTAATTCATTAATGTGAGGATCGACGGGTTAGACCGGACCGACCCTATAAAAAATCGGACCGACTAGGGTCGGTTAACCGATATTATCGGTCCGGTCTCGGTCCATTTTTTTAGAGGACCGACCAAGTCGGTCCGGTCCGAAAAAAACCTTAAAACCGAACCGGACCGCGAACACCCCCCTACCACCTGCGACAGGCCCCAGCTGCTCCGATGGGTCGGACCACCCTTCAGGTGGCCGATCCATTTTTTTTGGATAGGGGTCATCCCGATTCTTGTGTATATGCTACATATCCTTACCAAGAACATCTTTCAAATCCTCTAAACACTCATTGTTGTCCAACCATCACTAATAAAACCCTAACACTTGCTGTCCCGTTTGAAAACCTAACCGTATGGATTTAACCAAATCATTGCCCCAATCTACTAACCATTTCTTCGAACGCAACCGTAAAACCCGTTCTGAATCGGGACCAAAATTCAAATCCAAATAATCCAAGAAACCCAATTCTCACCCAACAATTAACCCAATACAATTCCCCTCAACCAACCACCTAATCTCAACCCTATTCGACCACCCGACCCAAATGATTTTCGTATTTTTGAATATCAAAATATTGATCCGTGTTTGCATCGTCACGCACCACCATCACACCACACACCCTCTCATCATGATCTCTCCCTATTTTACACCGATTCTTCTTCATCCAGCGACGCCGGGGATTCACGTCGTTGCATCCTGGATTGGATTTCCCCACCCCCATCCGTGACCCTCGTTTTGTACCCCTACGCGACAGACAGTGCTACTATTGTGGAGAGCTTGGCTATTTGATTGGCACATGCCCCCACCGCTGCTCCCATCACCTCCTATGGTCCCACATACTCATCCTCTTCATCTACTACCTGTTTAGATGCCACCGATTTCGATGGATCCTGTTGCACATGTGCCGGGTGATGTGATGGGTTTAGGAGCTCATCGGGATGGAGATCCACTTTCATTAGCACTTCAGTTACTTTCGAGGAGTCTCCAGGGAGATATTCGCATAGATATTCCTATGTTTGATGGTAGATTATCCCCGGATGATATGACCGACTAGCTTGCCACTATGGAGACAGTTTTCGATTACAAGCGGATTAAGGGCCGCTCATTTGTTCTTCTAGCTGCTACCAAATTTTAGGGCTTTGCCCGTGTTTGGTCGAATGACCTTTGTTATCGTAGGACGGTTACAGGGACTGACTCGATCTCAAGGCCGCTTTTTAGGCCTCCTTTATACCCCGACGTATGAGCGAGGCCTCTTTACGCGCATTCTGTCTCTCCAGCAGGACACGTCTTCGGTAGTAGAGTATACAGAGCAGTTCCAGCTCCTATGCATTAGAGCTTGCCTGCTTGAGGCGGAGGATCAGCGGATCAGCTGCTACATTCTGGGACTCCAGCCACATATTCGCCGTGATCTTGGATTAAGAGAGATACTGACCTTTTTGAAGGCGGTAGAGTATGCTACTAAGGTCGAGGCCAATCATTCAGCCCTGACAGCTCCCCCATCATCCCGACCTCCACCTTCTTTGAGTTCTGTTCTGCCTGCAACATCAACCTCGACACCTTCTATCGTTACTCCAGTCACTGCCGCTTTCGCTGCGACCCATACAGGTCCTCCCACATTTCGGTGCTTCAATTATAGCACCGCGGGACACCGAGCTTTCGATTGCCCTCAGCCACGTCGCCGGGTCCTGTTAGCAATGGATCAACCCCCCAGAGTATCTCGATGACGCCGAGCATCCTCCTATCCATGCATTGATTATAGTTTTAGAGGGTGACTCTGTTGGCCTTCCCCTATGAGTTCGTGGACGAACTCTTTTGAGGGGGGGAGAGTGATGTGGATCCGTTGCTATTTTCCTATTATTCTTCTATTTTTGTTTCCTTTTTTTTAAGCATTTTCTTTCATTAATTAGACACAAGGATGTTTGGGACTAATTATGCATTCTTTTATTTTTAGTAGGTCCTTTTAGTCACGTTAGCCAATTACTTGATTAACAAGTAATTCAACCCGTATAAATACTTTTTGTATTCTCATTTGTACTCACTTTGCCATTCTCGAAATATAAGACAATTTTGATTCTCTCTCTAAAATTAGGGTTTGGTAATTCTTTTTAGCCATTTGACGTGTAGTTTACGTCAAAATTATTGGAACCATAACTTGAGTAGTTTGGGATTATGGAAAAATTAATGGAATATCAGTCGTATATAATTAAGACATAGGGGTAGTCGAGGAGTCGAATTTATAGATAAGAACCTATTGGAAATTATTGAACGTATTAGCGTACTGGAATCAAATGGGGATACATAGAGAATTGAGATGAACTCGATATTTGGATTAGCAGAATAATGTGATATTAACTACTAATATTATAAAAGAGATGATTAAAACTCTTCGAATAGCGAGTGATATTCGTAATAAAGGGAATAAAAATAAAGTGTGAAATACTAGTACGTTGAATAATTGAGATATATATGAGACGTACTATATGAATATACATGGGTTTTGTGAATGCCTGTTTTGTATGATTTTTATGCATATAAGCATACCTACGCTGCCTGCTATCACGGAAGGTCACGCGCAGTGGGCGATCCCACCTTGGCGATGCCAGCAAGGTCTAGATGTGTGCTCATAAACATAGATTTTAGGACTAACCACTATTTGGGTGTACGATAGTGTGACCGGTCGTTTGGGTGCGTTAAGTATGGGCGTAGCCCAAAGGTTTAGGACTATGTTCGCCGCCATTATGTATTTATTTGAATTATGGTTCGAGGGTGATTCCGAATCGGTAGTCCTTGATTTGGTACGTGAGGTACATGGACTCGATAACAGAGTAAGCATGCATCGCGGTGCTCATCCCAGGGATGCTGTAGTCGTATATATAAATAGTGTGATATATATATCTACTTATGATTTATTCTATTCTTTTGTGGTATTAGAAGATATAGATAGTGTATATCTAAAGTAACCTAAGTAAAAGAAACTTAAATAATTATTCCGCAATAATATTCGGCTAATTATTATGGTTTTACGGTAGCATATCGTTTGGGCGATACAGATGGGCTAAGAGTATTAATGGCTAGGTAGGTGCTTATTGTGACTAGTTAGGCCGGGTAGCATAACTAGGTGAGTTTAGTAGGACACGTTACGTATGCACTACAGTTGAGAGGTGAGGAACTCAAGGGAGTGTATGTGAAACTAACATGTATATAATAACTGTTTTTACTGCATTTTAAATACTTGCAAATATTTTTTAAATGTTTTGGGTCCTGACCTGTATCAAATCTATTTTCTTTTAGGTGTCCAGTCACAGTGGCGCCAAAGATAATTGTTCTTTCTAGGGACACGTAGCTGCAGTTGATGTGGAGGCTTGCAGGATTTTCGAGTAGCTGATTCTATCATTGATATTCTAGATTAGGTTCTCTATTCCAGTATTGGTTGGGCGTGTTACCTTTTTTATTTAAACTTATGTATTTCAGATTATTTCAGATGTTGGATTGGATGTATTGGATTTTTACCCGATGGTTTATTCGGGGACTTTATTTTTATCTCAGCTTCAGACTTTACAGTATGGTTTCATATATATCAGCCACTATCTGGGTTTATTATTGATTGGTTCATATTGTTGCATGTTAATGAAAGATTAAAATGACACTGCTTGTTAAATTAATAGGTGGTTAGTAATCAATTGAATTTCGATAGTGATGCTAAGAATGAGCCACATGAGACGCTTGTTTTATTTTGGTGGGGTGACCACCTATTATTTTAATAGGCTGGGTGTCACAATAAGTTGTATAATCCCATCACTAGGAAGATTGTGATCATCCAGGATGTAATATTTGATGAAGAAAGGTCATGGTAATGGGCTATTGATAACTTTTAGCAGCAATCGATTCAAACGAATTTTGAAGAATATAATGAAGAAACAAGTCACAAGCCTTTGGACGTTGGGCAGAAACAATCATATTACATTCCCATCAGTTCATAAAATCCATATACAATAATATCAAGTGAAATAAGAACACTCTGATATTCCAACCGAATCATGATCTCAATGCACCAAAAAGAGGCGAGCATGGATGCAAGATTATAAGGTAACTGGAATTAATCAGTCTGATGATCCCATTACCCATTTTGCTTTACTTTCAGATTGTGATCCATTGACGTACAATGATGCTATTTAAGATCCAAAAGGGCAACAAGTAATGGATGGGGAAATTCATGCCATTGAGAAGAACAATATCTGGGAATTGACTAATCTTCCGAAAGGGCACAAATCGATTGGTGTTAAGAGGGTCTACATAACCAAGTTTAATAAGGAGGGAGGAATTGATGAATACAAAGCACGACTGGTGGCTAAGGATATAAACAGGAATTTGACATTGATTACAAAGAAGTGTTTGCTTCGGTTGCAATGCTTGGTACGATTCGAATGATACTCTCTATGACATCACAAAACCCATGGCCCAAATGTGAAGTCAACATTTTTACATGGCAACCTGCAAGAAGAAGTATATGTGGATAAACCTTCAGGTTTTGTGCAACAAGGAAAGGAGAGCAAGGTATACAAGTTAAAAAAGTAAACTATATGGGCTGAAACAAGCACCCAGGTATAGTCGGATAGTGTGAATTTTGGCTCGAATTTTTCGTGGGCACTGTTCATACATGGGGTAATGTTCATATATGCTTTACTGTTCACTTTTACACCTTGTTTAAGGAGAGTTTCAACTATGGTTCAAAACACACAAAAATAGAAGAAAGCTTCTATTGTTCATCATTTAGTGTTGTTGTATACACTTAAAGAGGATTGTGAGGCTTGTAACCCTTGTTGTTTATATCAAAGAAAGGAAGCCATCATCCGTGGACATAGCCAAATTGGTGAACCGTGTATATTTTGTCTTGTGATTCGTTGGTGTGTGTGATTTCTCATTACTTTGTGTTTAGAGTGTATTTCTCTTGTGATCTCTCGGGTTGCTCTTTATCTTGGATTTTGGGCGTGCATGAATCACTACATTGAGTGAGTATCCGCACAGTGAATTGGTACCAGATCTTTGACCTGTAGGGTCTTTGCTTTGTGTGCATACAAGGTGTTTCGTAAAATTCTTAAGTAGATTTTGGCCTTGGCCCAATAGTTTCTTGTTGAAGACAAAGAATGTCTACATCTAAGGTTGTAAAGGTGTCAATGGTGATGTTTGACTTGGAGAAGTTTGATGGTTGAACAATTAACTTTGACATGTGGCAATGTCAAATGAGAGATGTCTTGATCTAACAAGGTTTGCGCAAGATGTTGATAGGCATTTCGGTTAAACTCGAGGATATGTCGGAGGATGATTGGAGAGAGTACGACTTACATGCGTATAGCACAATCTGGTTAAATCTCGCACAAAATGTGCTGTACTATGTCATGAAGGAAGAATCGACGGAGTCAATATGGAAGAAATTGGAAGATAAATATATAACGAAGAGCATAGAGAATCGTCTTTATCTCAAGAAGAAGATATTCCGATTTGACTATATTGAAGGTATGTCGATGTCTGAACATCTTGATGAGTTTAATAAAATTCTCTCCAATTTATTAAGCTTAAATGTTGATAGTGATGACGAAGATAAAGCTTTGTTACTTCTAAATTCACTTTCGGACTCATATGAACATTTGAGCACCACATTGCTATACGGGAAGGAGGAGGTGAAGTATGATGATGTCTCTTTGGCGTTGTTGGGGAGTGAGAAGTGGAAAAAGCAGAAGAGTGATTCTCAGTCCGATGCGTTGGTTGCACGGGGTAGGATCGATGAGAGACGACAAGGTGGAAGAGGAAGTTCTAGGTCCAAGTATAAGACTAAGGGCTTGACAAATGTCATCTGTTACGAGTGTAAGAAGAAGGGGCATTTAAAAAAGGATTGCCCTAAGCTGAGTGCAAGAGACGGTAAGAAACTGGTGGCGGAATCCCCCAATTCTGTCACTTCGGAGGAAGATGAATTTGGAAGTATGTTGATAATTTCTTCACGGGAAAGCTTTTCAAACGAGTGGATACTTGACTCGAGGTGTTCTTACCACATGTTCCCGAATAGAGATTTGTTCCATATTAGGAGGTGGATGGAGGTAAAGTCTTTATGGGTAATGACCACGTTTATCGGTGGAAGGGTATTGGCACGATCAAATTGAAGATGGATGATGGAGGCACTCGGACTCTCACAAATGTTCAGTATATTTCGGAGTTGAAGAAGAATTTGATTTCTTTGGGTGCTTTAGATTCCAATGGGTGCAAGATTGTACTCGAGGGCGGAATGCTAAATGTTGTTTTGGGTGCCTTGGTGGTGATGAGAGTAAAGATGGAGGGAAATCTTTATTTTGTTCAAGGGAGCACGGTAGCATGTCATGCTTCGATTGTTGATAATAAAGAGGAGGCAAAGTCGGATTCCACCAGGCTTTAGCATATCCGCTTGGGACATGCTAAGGAGAAGGTCATGACAGTGTTGTGTAAGCAAGGGTTGCTAAAGGGTACGAAGAGTTGCAAGTTGGGCTTTTGTGAGTATTGTGTGCTTGGGAAGCAAACACCAGTGAAGTTTGGCACGACGATTCATTGCACGAAAGGCATACTTGATTACATTCATATGGATGTTTGGAGTCCTTCGAAGACACCATCTTTGGGGGGTAGTCACTATTTTGTGATGTTCATTGATGACTACTCTCGGCGGACTTGGGTCTACATCATGAAACACAAAGACGAGGTCTTTGGAGTGTTTCTTAAATGGAAGAAGATGATGGAGAGTCAGACCGGTAAGAAGACTAAGATTTTGCGTCGATTAACGATGGGGAGTGCCGATATGATCCTTACTTGCAGTATTACGAGGAGGAGGGTATTGTTTGGCACTTTATTGTCCGAAAAACGCCACAACAAAATAGAGTAGTGGAGAGGATGAATCGAAATTTACTTGAAAAGGTGAAGTGTATGTTTTTCAATGCGGGCTTGCTGAAACGGTTTTGGGCGGAGGCTTTATTCTATGCTTGCTTCATTGTCAACCGTTTGGCATCTATTGCAATTGACTATAAGACTCCTATGGAGGCTTGGTCTGGTACATTTCTTATTTATGAGACGGTGCATGTTTTTGGGTGCTCAACTTATTTTAATGTTGGTGGGCAAAATTGATTCGAGAGCTCAAAAGACAATTTTCATTGGTTTAAGCAATGGGGTCGAGGTATACAAGTTATGGTCCTCGGAAGATAAGAAGATAGTAGTGAGTAGGGATGTGACTTATGATGAGGCGTCTATGCTCAAGATGCTAAAGGTAGAGAAAAAAAAATTCTCGGGTGGAGAATAAGAGTGAAAATGTGCAATTGGAGGTGATTACTCCAATCGATTCTTCAAATGAAGAGATGGAGGTTTCGGATGAGGGACCTAGTCAACAATGACAAGAACAACTATCTTTGGCAAGCAGAATAGAACCACAGATTCGAAAAACTACAAAAAAATATGGCTTCAATGATGACACTGTTGCTTATGCATTATTAGTTTATGGTGATGAGCCGTCTACGTATCGTGAGGCGATGAGTGATACTCATTGTGACGAGTGGAAGGTTGCCATGGGTGAGGAGATTGATTCTCTTCACAAAAACCTAACTTGGGAGCTTGTGAAGTTGCATAAGGGGAAGAAGTCTATTGGGAGTAAGTGGGTTTGTGTTAAGAAAGATGGGCCTCCAGAGTCCGATTGTCGTTATAGGCAAGGTTAGTGGCCAAGGGTTTTGCACAAAGGGAAGGTGGTAATTACAATGAAGTGTTCACTCCAGTGGTGAAATACACTTCCATCTGAGTGCTACTGCTATGGTAGCACATTTTGACTTAAAGCTTGAATAACTCGACATCAAAACGACGTTTTTGCATGGGGATCTAGAGGAGGAGATTTACATATCTCAACAGGAGGGCTTCAAGGTTGTTGGAAAGGAGGATCATGTGTACAAATTACGGAACTCTTTGTTTGGGTTAAAGCAATCCCGTTGCTAGTGGTACAAGCGATTTGACACATTTATCTTTGGCCAGAAATTCACACGGAGTGATTTTGATCATTGTGTCTATTTCAAGCGGCTCAAAGAAGGTACTTTTATCTATTTACTCTTGTGTGTTGATGAAATGCTCATCGCTTGTTCGAGCATGGTAGATTTTGACAAGATGAAGGCTCAATTGAGTCAAGAGTTTGAGATGAAAGATTTGGTTAAAGCCAAGAAGATTCTCGACATGAAGATTAATAGAGAGAGGAAGAAGAGAAGGTTGAGTCTTACTCAATACCTAGAGAGAATTGTAGCACAGTTCGGGATGCAGGATGCAAAGCCAGTGAATACTCCCTGGGCTGCACACTTTAGACTCTCGTCTACGATGACTACGAGCACCGAGGATGAGGTGGAGTACACGGCTCAAGTTTCGTATGTAAGTGCGGTGGGTAGCTTGATATATGCCATAATTTGTACTCAATCGGATATAACTCAAGCATTGGGCGTTGTGAGTCTGTATATTGCAAATCTGGACAAAGAGCATTGGAATGCGGTGAAGTGGATTTTGTGGTATCTAAGAGGTTCACTTGGTGTGGGACTTATATACCAACGGGTGGAGAAGTCACAGGTGTGTGGGTATGTGAATTTGGACTATGCGGGTAATTTGGATAAGTGTCGATCGACTACGGGGTATGTTTTTACATTAGCTAGTGGTCCAGTGAGTTGGAGGTCCATGTTGTAGGCCACGGTTGCTTTGTCTACTACGGAGGCGGCGTATATAGCGACAACGAAAGCCGTGAAGAAGGCCCTATGGCTTTAAGATCTTATTGGTGATTTGGGGATTACACAGGATTGTGGGAGGTGCATTGTGATAACCAAAGCGCTATCCACTTGGCTAAGAACCAAGTTCATCATGGGAGGACCAAGCATATCGGTGTTCGGTTTCATTTCATACGGGAGGTTATCGTTGGAGGTATTATTGTTTTGAAGAAAAATGGCACTAAAGATAATCCGACTGACATATTAACGAAGGTGGTACCGGTGGTCAAGTTTGAGCATTGTTCAAACTTGATCAATGTTCAGAGGCCCTTCGGGGTTGATTGGTGGCGGTGTTCCTAAGTGACTGCGTTGATGTATGGGGGTTATAGAATTCTTTCGCGAAGGTGGAGATTTATAAATCTTGGCTTGAATTTTTCGCTGGCACTGTTCATATGCGGTTTAGTATTCACTTTTACTCATTTAAGAAGAGTTTCAACCATGGTTCGAAACACACAGGAATAAAAGAGAGCTTCTATTGTTCATCATTTAGTGCTCTTGTATACACTTTGAGAGGATTGTGAGGCTTGAGAGAGTTGTAACCCTTGTTGTTTATATCAAAGAAAGGAAGCCATCATCCGAGGATGTAGCCAAATTGATGACCCGCATACATCTCGTCTTGTGATTTTTTGTTGTGCGATTTCTCATTATTTTCTCATTACTTTGCGTTTAGAATGTATTTCTCTTGGATTTTGGGCGCGCATGAATCACTCCATTGAGTGAGTATTTGCACAACATATAGATGCTTATTTCTTTACAAAAGGTTTTCAAAAGTGTCCATATGGGCATACATTGTTTACTAAAATTGGTGATGGAGGTAGAATACTCATTGTGTGCTTATATATAGATGATCTGATCTACACTGGAAATGATAGGGCTGTGGCTGATGATTTTAAACAAGCCATGATGACTGAGTTTGACATGTCTTATCTTGGACTAATGCATTATTTTCTTGGCATTGAAGTTCAGCAATTTCCTACTGGCATTTTTATTACACAAAAGAAGTATGTTCAGGATGTATTGGACAGGTTTGGGATGGCAAATTGCAACTCAGTTAGGATTCCAACCCCGAACCTGGTTTGAAGGTTATGAAAGATCTAGGAGGTGAGAAGATAAGCAACACATTATTTAAGCAAATTTTAGGAATCTTAATGCATGTGACAGCCAACAGGCAAGAAATTATGCATGCAGTCAGTCTCATTAGTCGTTACATGGAATGTCCAACACTGCCTCACCTCCTTGCTGCAAAAAAAACTTTCGTTATCTAAAGGTACAATTGATTTTGGGATATTTTACAAAAAGGAAGAAAAAATCTGGGTTGATTGGCTTCACCGATAGTGATTATGCGGGAGATCTAGGTGACATAAGAAGCACATCAGGTTATGCTTTTATGATGGGCTCAGGAGCTATTTCATGGTCATCTAAAAGCAACAGATTGTCACTTTGTCAACCACAGAAGCTGAGTTCATTGCAGCTGCAGTAAAGCTATTTGGTTGAGGAGAATTCTTGAAGAACTTCACAATCTACAACAAGGTCTCACTCTGGTTTATTGTGATAACAGTTCAGAAATCAAACTTTCAAGAAATTCTGTTTTACATGGGCGGAGCAAACATATAGATGTGAGGTATCGTTCCTTACGCAATCTTACGAAAGATGTGACAATTGATTTAATTCATTGCAAAAGTGAAGATCAGGCTGCTGATATACTGACCAAACCCATCAAATTAGCTGTGTTCGTAAAGTTGCGAAGCTTGCTTGGAGTGTGCTCAATAAAGGATCTTGTTTGAGGATACTGAAGTACTATCTCTAAACTGATGTCTACTGACATTCTGTTTAAGGGAGGGTGTTAAGAGTTTATTTTAATGTTGAATAAGTCCGTGTTTTATGGTATGTCAGCTCCTTGTTTTATGATATGTTTTTTGAGTCACTTCCTTGTTTATGCAAAGCTTGTCCCCCACTGTATTAATCTATTTAAGTAGCTGAATCATGGTTCAAAGTCTCGGTATCGGTCTCGGTATCGGTCCCGGTATCGGCCACTCGATTTTCAACTCGGTCGCGGTATCGGTCACGGTATCGGGAGATACGCAAAGATACACTATTGAGAGAGCGCAAAAAATTCCGAAAAAAATCTAGAAAATTTTAAAAAAATACGATTAACAATGTGGACCAATCAGATAAGTTTAAAACTATCATTTAATAAGCATAACATTGTACAATTGATTATATTGACGTGCTGCGAACTTGCCAGATTCAATGTTCCATAATAAATCAATGTTTTATTTCACGGAGGATACAAATATTATGTTTTTACAAAGAAAAATAAATGTTACTTTTTTAGTAAGAGGACAATTTTTTTTTTACAAAGAGGATACAACTATTATATTCTTAGTATTATTTTTAGTAAGAGGATACAAATGTGTTTTTAAGTATGTTATATTTTTCTAAAAAGGATAGAAATATTTTTTTTTTAGTATTGTTATTTTTTTACAAAGAGGATACAAATAGTGATTTTGACAAAACACTACATGTTTTTTACAATCGTTTTTTACAAAAAGGATGCAAATGTTATTTTCTTACAAAAAAAGATGCAAATGTTATTTTTTTATAAAAGGAATGTAAATGTTATTTTTTTGTTGTTGTTGGGTTGCAAATGTTTTTTTTTTTAAATTGATGGTAATGTTATTTTTTTACAAAGAGGATGCAAATATTTTTTTTTTACTTGTGTTGCAAATGTTATTTTTACATAAAGGATGCAAATATTATTTTTACAAATGTTTAGAGGATACAAATATTATTTTTACAATAATTACAGTTGTATATTTGTTTGTAAAAGAATAACATTTACATTTTTTTTATAAATAATAACATATTATAAAATAACATTGGGAACATTATTATAAAAAATAATAAATAACATTTGGATCATTTGCATTCTTTAAAAAAAAACTGACACATATACAACGCACTAAATTAAACCCACACGATGACCAAATAACCCACACACACAGCACACTAAATTAAAAAAACAATTAGCATTTCGTAACCCCCCCAAAAAACCATGCTTACTAACATAACACTGGAGAGAGAGAGAGAGAGAGAGAGAGAGAGAGAGAGAGAGAGAGATTGATGCTTAGTAACTTATACCATCTCGGCCGATATATCACCGGTATGGGTCGATATTATTGTGATATCGCCGATATGGGCCGATTCCATCGCGATATGGGCCGATTCGACTGCGATATCGCCGATATGGGCCGATTCGACTGCGATATCATCGATATGGGCCGATTATATCGCTATATCACCGATACTACCGAGAAATTATCGATATAGGGTCGACTCACATCAATAATTGAAAACTCAGCTCGTAACTCGGAATCGGATCGGTGGGCACCGATACCTAGTCAACTCGGCCGTATCGTCGCGGTATCGGCCTTGACTTTGAACCATGAGCTGAATGTGAATGACAAAGCAATACAGAATACTTCCTAATTTCTTAGCTCTTAGTACTTTACATATTCTGCTCTTGAATTTGACCTTACAGGAAACATTTCTAATATGACAAAATAATTCCTAATATAACAGGACGGACACAATGTTATACTCCCTACATCCCAAATTAAGAGTGCATGTCCTTATATTGTATAGATTAAGGATACACTCCATCAATGGTCAATGACCAGGATTGACTATAGTTCACCATATTGGAACTAAGTTTGTTGATTATGCCCATAAAAGGAAAGTGGACCCTTAATTTGACATGACCCAAAGAGGAATAGTGGACTCTTAATTTGGGACGGAGGAAGTATTAGATTTTTAGGATCACACACAATGTTAAATAACATCGAGTCCCGCAGACAAAAACTGTTAGATGTTGGGACTTAGGGCCTACGGCTAAGGGCCTCTATTTTGAACTGATTATGGAAAAGTTTTATATTATTGTCATTTACAAAAGCAATAAGGCTATACCTGTAATTAAATTTCATTAAAAAGATTCAGCATTAAGGTTTGCCTCTCCCTTAATGCTCGATGCTGAATTTCAACTGAATAAAAAGGCAAAAACAAACACTAAAGATAAAAACCAACATTCCCTTAGGTGTGATGCAATTCAAATTATCTAATCTAAAATGAAGTTCATATATCCATCGTGCTCTTGCTATTTGTAACTTTACAGTGCTAGAAGAGAAAATTGCATGTCTCTGTGCACACTTTATGAATCTAAGTACACTTGAAATGGTGTGACCGAGTTATAGAGCCTAATTTCAAATATTTCAAATGCCAATGCTATGACTATTTGAACAAATATGCATGCTATTTTATTTGTTTGTTCATTCATCTGCAACCCCCCCAGCCTCTCTGCGTATGCACGGGTAAGGCTACGTACATCCAACCCCCCCAGTACCCCGCAGTGGTGGGAGCCTCGTGCACTGGGTTTGCCATTTATTCATCTGCAACCTTACATTCAGCTTCATATTGCAGGTTGATGAGATAGTTAATATCAGCAGTCCTCTAAGAGGAAGGTTTCAGAATGCAGCTTCTGGGCTTAAGAGATGTCTTAAACTGTCTATGACTGATGGTGTTCAACGTGTCTTTGGAATGGAATACCGTCCCATCAAAGATCTTGAAGTTCTGGCACCAGCTGGACTGAAGGTTTCTTTCAAATATTTCTTGTATTTGTTTGCTTGTAGATTATCATAGATAGATATAAGGCTTCAAATGGTTGATTGTCTGAGTCAAATGCTACATTGAGTGAAACAATAAGAGGTTAAGATTTTCAAGTTTGAACTTGTGAAATAGTCATCCTCTTTAGTGGCAGATCCAGGATTTTTTTTTCCAATTTTTTTGGGATATACTATGATTTTTTTTCAAGAAGAATTATATCAGTAATAAGTGCAAAAACATCATAATATTAAACGGGGTACATTTGAAGGAATTCAACCTTGCACATTATTTGACCCACTAAAAATTGTAGTTTCAATGCAAAATTAGTTTTCTTCAAGAAATTAGTATTAATATTTAAGAACCAAACAAATGGGTATTCGAGTAATAATAACCAACATATAAAGTTGAGCCTAAATTATTAATAATACAACAATACAATAGAATAAACTTATATTTCTGGACCTTAATTAACTCGTTACATTTAGCTGTTTTTATTAAAACACAGTAGAAATTAATTATTGCAAGGCAATACATGAACAACCATGACAACCAATACAATATGTATTTGCCACATCTATCCCTGGATAAGGTTTTTGTATTTTAATGTAGATGACTTATATTTCAGTGTTTAAAAAGTTCAGAAGTTCATTGGATCAAGTATTAAAATTTGACCAAACTACAGAACAATCAAATTTAAACAAAGATTTTTTTTAATCAAAATATTTAATAAACTTAACCAAAATAATCAAGTAAAATTAACTAAACTTATTTGTCAAATAATCAATAGTATCAAGAATAGAAGTGTCTCTGACCTTGATTTTGAAGAATATGGAGTCAATATCTTGTACAAAGAGATGTTTGGGCAAAGAAATTTAGAAGCTCATCATGTAAATTAACGAAACTTATTTTTATCTATAACTTTTTGGCTATACAGATAGCTCCCTTATATTTTCAACTATATACAACCGTACTGCAAATTGTACAAAACTTACCCTTGGCCCTTCTTGTATCTGCCCCTGTTCTTCTGTAGCAAAATGAAAATTTTGACTGAATCATAAGGTAATTGGTCATTTAATATGTATCATTTTTTTTAACCTGAAGAAAGATAAAGTATTTTGGCTGAATTATAATAATTATTTGAAGAGGTTATTGCCACGGGGGTCAGTACTCGGCACAGATTAAGGTTTCCAATAAGGCGTTTCTGAGTAAATTGAACTGGGAATTGCGCGTACAACTAAAATGTAAGTACCCTGCAATCAGGTTGGCTTTTGATTTGTGATATAATTTTGGGGCTGCTCTCCGTAGTTTTGCTCCAACCTTGGAGCTGATCCTATTTGCCAGTGGTTATTTTCTTGATATTAGGATCAATGATTCTTGAGCTCTTTTCCTTTTATAGTAGGGCTTACTCTTGTTCGGACTTTAAGTAATTGCTGCTTTGAACATTAATTCAGATTGCGATTTCATTTTGTAGGTAGCCATTATTAATGTGAATATAAGGCACGGGATTCTCATGTTGGTGCCTGAAGCCTTTGAAGTGTTAGGAGGGCTGGTTGAGGAGTTGGAAGAAGCACGTCAGAGGCTTGTTACTGAAGTAAATAAGCCACCAAGGGGAAAAAGGTAATGTGTGGTGAACAAAGTATTTTACCTTGTTCCAATTTAAAATATATTATTTTTTATTTTTTTAATGATGAAGGTGCTATGACACATCGTACTTGTTTGCATTGTGCGCTTAACGCTGCTCTCTTACCAGTGGTTAAAAAAACATTGATCCAACTAAAAGGTGTCGTAGTCGGGACCCTGTTTAGATGCAAAACACTTCTATAAATTCCCTTTCTGCTTATAATATTTATTTGATATCTTTTTACACATGTCATGTTATTTTAATCCTCATTCAACAATATCATCACTTGATGCATCCTTTAAAGTTAGTGAGAAAATTGGTATCTCTGAGTAAGTTTTTTATGAGGACATTTAGTCATGTAAAATGATGATCTTATTGATTTAATAAACTGTAATGTTATACATAGTGTCGTTGGTATAGAGACCGTAGGAAGGGAAGTTAATGAACTTTATAGTTTATGCTGAATTATATCTTAGTACATTGTTTGATAACCGACTTAATCCAATAAACTATGATGTTTATTAATTTCTTCATTACACATTAGTTACTTTTCTGATAATTTTATACATCAATTTATTAATGGACTTCAATTACTCTGATTAGAACTAGGACAGGAGTGGTTCCGCCTTTAGCAACTAGAGCTACTCTCGCTGCATGGCCGTCTGATCGTGTTTCAGGGCACACTAATACCTCTGCTCCACAAGTTGCAATTCCTTTACAAGCAGATGACCAAGGTAAACCAGACTCGTAAAACTCATACCAAGGAAAATGAGTATTTATATACATATCCATAAGTATTATATTGGGACAATAATTGCATCCCTATACATGTAACATGTTTATAAAAGTGTTGTACTACTTTTTAGTAAGTTATTATTAACCTTTAAATCATTACTGAGAGAGAAAAGGAAATAATTTGTAAAATATCTAAATGGAAAATATCTTTTGACATAAAACGTTTTGTGTAAGTAAATCAAGCAGAGCTAACATGAAAATTATATGATATTGTTACTTGTTTGAGGATACAAGTGGTTCATTGTTTTGAGTTGCCTCTTTGATCGTTATCATTAATTAATTTCTCATTCCAAATGAAGTTTGTGGTGGATCTAATAAAACTGGGTCAGACTAAATTTAAGATTTTATAACATATTTGTCATGCTATTTTCCTGTTTTAAGTTTTAAGTCCCTGCTGCCCCATGTAGGTACTGCAACTGGTATACATTCAAATGAGAGGACTACAGAAGTGTCTGCTGTTCCCATTCGTAGGGAGAATGATGAACCCAACCCATCATCTACTGCTTTCTCAGATGTTCAGGATATTCATATGGCTGATGCGGTTGAACACCCGTCTATACTTACTGGAGACAAAGAAATCCCTTTCACCTACTTATCTAGTTTATCAGCCAAGTGGGCTGCAACAAAGGACAAAACTCCTAGTGTTCAGGGAAAAATTAAGGTTTGTATATATTAATATTTATCTTCTAAGTTGATGATTCGAACGCCTTTACAAAATTGCATAGCATTGGAGTTCAAATTTGTTGATACTCTCATCTGACTGGTTAAATATTAGAAGTGATGGGAACTAGGACAACTACTTTTATTTTATTTTTTTATTTTAATCTTTTCGCTAATCAGATGATGGGGTCACCCTCTTTTGAAGAGTTCAATTGATTTGAACTCATAATTTATTGTTGCAGATTCAGCTGAAAAAAATGCATTTGTCCGAACAATTGAGAATTGGAAAAACGAATGTTGTTTTCCATTCCAAGGCCAAATCTAAAGAATGCGTGTGCCTCGTCAACCAATGTCAATTGACTAATTGAGTGTACAGATAATTAAAACTAGGGTTAAGCACCAGCAGTCGCCTAAAAATTTATCCAAAAAACAGTGTTCTAAAAATAGTTCACCTAGGCCCCGCTTAGATGCTAGGCATTGCTCTGCCGCCTCGCCTACATGGTGATCTGTTGTCTTGCCTAGACCCAAAAGCTGCCTAGCTAATATTTGGACTCTCACCGCCCTCCTTGTGCCAGCTCCACTTAGAACATTGCACATTTCAGTTGGTTGGCTATTTTTCTTTCTTTCTTTTTTTCTTTTTTTTTTTTTAAATACAAAACATCATTTCTCTACTTTTCTGAGAGCTTGTTGATTTCTCTTCTTGTGATTGTTATACAAAATGTTTGATCACTTTCGACACTTACCCCATCTTTATGTTACAGTCCTAGTTTTGGGTTAATTCTCTGTTTTTCAAGCATCGTTCTTTTATTTTGAATAAAAATGATTTAGGGTGCAATTCCTAGTTTGTAGGGATATTTTGGATCTGGTCAAGTTTTTAAGGAAAGAGTTATCTTCTCCTTTTTTTTCTGTAACTTCTTTCCTATTTTATGGTAATTGAATGTTGGTAGTGTAGTCACCACAAACAGAAAGATACAATTGATTTGGTGGGCCAGAGATTCACCAGAACATATATCAGTCTGATTTAGTAGGTGAAGCTTTATTTGATCGAAGTAGTTTTACTCTAACTTGTTCAGTTAGTATATTTTAGAACCTTTTGGAACTGTGTTTGTACTGTCTTGTGGATGTTACTCTTAGGTCTGTTTGATTGCAAAGATAGAAAAGAAAACGTTTTGCTTGGAAAATGTTATCAATTTAAGTTTTACCTTTTGCGTGTTTGATTGTAAAGATGGAAAGTTGTTAAAATGGAAAAGATGGTATATATGGGGTAAAGTTTTCCATCTTTGCTCGAAAAATGTTTTTCTACAGGGGGTGGTGGTGGTAGGGAAAATAAAAGTTGGAAAAGTCCCTGTTGCTAAAGGCACGTCTAGGCTTCAAGTTCACAACGGCTCAACATTGGCACCTCGCTTGACTCACTCAGGCAAGGCCCCTTCAATAAGACGCCCGCCTAGGCTCCTGGCTCAAGGCAATTGGTTAAATTTGTCTGAAATATAATCCCAAAACAAGAATGGACCAATTAATACGTTGAATTTATATATTTTCCAATGAAATATGGAGATTTGGATCATTCCCATCTCAAACTAACCAACGTAAAGCATAAGAAGTCTAAGTCTCACAAGTTAGGCAAAAGAAACTAAAAATGATGGGAATCTGTTGTTATTTTCCTTTTATTTTTCGTTTTATTTCTATTTTCTATTCTTTTGTTTTTGTCTTTTATACATTTTATCCTTTAATTAGTTTCCGAGCATGTTTGGGACTAATTAAGCATTCTTTTGTTAATAATTATCCTTCTTAGTTATTAAGGCTATTACTTGATTAGCAAGTAATCCCTCCCATATAAATACCCCATGCAGTCTTCATTTGAAGATAGTTTTCCATTCTTGAAATATAAGAAATCTTTGGATTCTCTTTCCAAAAGTTACGGTTTGATGTATTTCTTTGAGCCATTGACGTGTAGTTTACGTAAAAAAAAGACTCCAACATTGTTGCATCTCGGATTAATTTGTTGATTTTGAATCTTCTTTTCACACATTAGAGGGCAATTGCTATATACATATGAATGTCTTTGCTTTTGTTGATTATATGGTACCTAAACGGTTAAATAAATTTTGATATTTGGATATTTAATTTTTTGGGTCATTTTGACGTAACACCTAAATTTTAATTCATAATTTGACTTAACCACTCGTTTTCATAATCATTTGACTTTCCCCCCAACATAGGGGGGTTAAGTCTAATTCGACATTATTAATACGAGGCAAAGTCAAATAAATCCTTAGACTTAACCCCTTATATTTATTCAATATTTTGAGACAACCCCATCATGCAGGGGGTAATGTTAAAGAGGTTAGCAAATTGGGGATTAAGTCAAATATCACATTAAAAAGTGGGTGTTAAATAAAAAAAACCCATTTTTTTCCATAGTGTATTATATATATCTTATCTATTCATAATAATGTATAATAGTAATTCATGTTATATATCACAAACTTTCGATCATAAAATAATATTACTCTTATATATATACAATTTTTGCATATTTTGTAGAATGTGCGCCTCACTTCGATAAGGTGCCTAGACTCTGAGGAGACATTGGCGCCTTTACGCCTTAAATAATTGTGGGCAAACTGAAAAAAATAAAGCTTTAGGTAGTTGTACATTCTTCAACCTGGAAAGTGTTCCATGCCAAAAATTTAAACCCTATGTTCTAAAATCCAAAAATCTCTTAAAAATAATAAAGAAAACATAAAAGACAAATTTAAAAACAGTTTAAAAAAAATAAAAAAACCCTAATTTTCATCAAACCCTATGTTCTAAAATCAAATAAAACTAAAAAGTCTAATTTGTGGGGGATTTCTTGGTTTGGCCTTCCCGTTTGTGGATTTACGTTGGGAACATTCTTTAGTGGGGGATTTTTAATGCCATCGTCTAAAATTGGTTTATGAATTTTAGGTAATAGCTAGGGGATTTCCAATAATAAACAATAACAAATAGAAAGATTATACTATAGGATTATTAAATTGAGAGAGAGAATGGAGTGAGAGACAAGTAGAGAAGATAGAGATTTACGTGGTTCGGTCTCAGGGCCGGTCCAGAGACTTAAGGGGCTCGAGGCGAACTCTCGAATTGGGGCCCCCATATTTAATAATTGATTTTTTATTAATTTATAAATTGTATTTTTTTAACCGAAAAGATGCCGACTTATTTTTGGGAGTTGCGACAAGTTTAAATGTTTGTCCGTTCAGTTTTGAAACAATTGTTTTTGGGACAATTGAAAAATGACGCTATCAATAGATATACACATAAAATTTTGGCCCCCCTAAAATACGTCGAAAATCGGGGGCTCGAGGCGGTTGCCTTCCTGGTCTCCCTCAAAACCAGCCTTGTTCGGTCCAATATAGTGCCTACGTCCACAGGTGCAGTGATGGTGTTTTGTTTTCTATTGGGCAATTGCCAATGAAGTGGTGAATACAAGTTCTGGTTTATTCTCTCTAGGGTTTGCCTATAGTTGTTAGTGAGATGATTCTTGATCCCTTATCCTGTGGGATTCAATGCTATTTATAGTTAGTTATCAGAGAGAGAATATCAAGGGACATGTGTATGCAAAACTCAACAGGAAAGTCAACTTCGTAGGCATTTGGCCCACAAGCTCGGACAGTCGTAAAAAAGGGCCAAATCATATAAGGAGCTTGTTGCCCTTGCCCTGCCGTCATGCCTTCTGGAGGTATATTATGACCAAATCACCTGGATGGAAGGAGATAAAGTGGCGGTGCTCATTTGCAGCCTCTTTGTAGGAGGCATAAGCGGTCTGTAGCCGAGCACGGATGTCGGCCTGGATGGAAGTCAGGCGAGCAGCATTCTCCTCAGCTGAAGTACATGTAGGCACTGTTGGGGGAAGCTCGGCAAGATCTATGGGCATAGTGGGTGAATGTCCTAATACAATCTGAAACGGAGAGAGGCCGATAGAACGACTGGCGGCGTTGTTGAAGGCGAACTCGACCTGGGCTATCATTATATCCCATTTGTGGGGATGCTCCGAAGACAGACACCTTAATAGGTTACCCACGCTTTAGTTGACCACCTCAGTCTGGCCATCTGTCTGAGGGTGAAAAGCGATCGAAAATTGCAACTCTATCATGGCCATCAGATGTACGGGCAACCCAACGATAAAGTCCATGGACACATCCTGCCATGGTTGCTCAGGGATTGGTAATGGAGTATACAGGCCTTTATTGGTGTGCTGGCCCTTGGCCGCCTGGCAAGCGTAGCAACGCCGAATGAAGGTGTTGGCATTCCTCCTCCTCCTCATCGGCCAGTAAAACCGGTCCCTCAGCATCGCGTGGGTACATGCCTGTCCCAAATGGCCCGACAATCCACTTCCGTGAATATCAGAAATGATCTTTTTTCGCAAAGAAGAAAATGGAATACATAAGGCCGTCCCACGGTATAGGAATCCATCCTGTAAACGATACTCACCCGAAGCACCATTGCCCTGTTGACAAGCTGCAAATATCGGTCCAAACTCAACATCAGTCGAATAAAGGACTCGGACCTCATCAAACCCAAACACTTGACTCCTAAGAGTCACCAATGCATGCACCTTCCTTCTAAGGGCATCCGCCACCAGGTTCTCTTTTCCCGACTTATACTGCAAATGAAATGTGTAGCGCTGGAGGTAAGCGGTCTATTTGGCATGCCTGTCACTAACACGCCACTGGCTATGGAGGAAACGCAAGGCCTCGTGATTTGACTTGATGACGAACTCCTTATGAAGGTGATAGGAGAACCAAAACTTCACTGTCTTCACAATCGCATAGAACTCGAGGTCATGTCGAATGATTGAGCATAGCCTCTGTTAGCTTCTGGCTAAAGAATGCGATTGGTTTCTCATTTTGGCTCAGAACAGCTCCCACTCCCGTCTTGCAAGCATCGCAAGAAACCTCAAACAACTGATCGAAATCAGGCAGTGCTAAAATAGGCGCTATCGTCATCAACTCTTTGACACGTGTGAAGGCTCTATTGGCCTCTGTAGTCCACGGAAACTCGATGTTCAAAGAAGTACTCATCAAATCCATGATAGGGGCCATGATAGTGCTAAACCCGACTATAAAGTGCCAAAAGCCTACTAGGCCATGAAAACTGTGAACCTGAGACACCGATGTGGGTGTGGACCAATCTACTATCGCCTGAACCTTGGCGTCATCTATTCTGACACCATCGTCGGAAACCACATACCTTAAGAAAGTCACCGATGGCACCATAGAGGCACACTTCTTCAACGTAAGGAAAAAGAGCTCGACTCGTAAGACCTCCAATATGCGGGCCACATGCTAAAGGTGCTCCTCCTCTTCGCGGCTGTAAATCAAGATATCATCAAAGTAAACCACCACAAATTTGTCAAAGAAAGGGTGCAAGATCTGTGTCATCACCCTCGTAAAACCGCATTAGAGAGGCCGAAAGGCATCACCGTCCACTCATATAGTCCATCCTTCGTCCTGAAGGCAGTCTTCTACTCATCCCTCGGTTTCATGCGAATTTGAAGATAACCGCTCTTCAAGTCTACCTTGGAGAAAACCTTCGCACCATGGAGTTGGTTTAGCATATCGTCTAATCTGGGGATAGGGAACCTGTACTTCACGGTGAGCTTGTTAATAGCTCGGCTATCAACACACATACGCCAACTCTCATCCTTCTTTGACGCTAATAAGGCTGGTACCACACAAGGAGACATGCTCTTCCGAATATAACCCGTCACACAGCTATGTGACTTGTCTCTGTAACTCTGCATACCCCGTGGGTGACATGCGGTAATTAGGCCTGTAAATTGAGCTAGACAAGTTCGAAGCCCGCTATTTTCGGGCCGAGCTTTATTTGAGTTTGAGCCGAGCCGAGCCTGAGCCAAAATTTCAAGCTCGAATGAATTTCGGGTCGAGCTCGAGCCGAACTTTGCCAAGCCCGAATTGGGCCCGAAGCCCAAACTTTGAATATATAAATAAATAAATAAATTATTTATAAAATATAACATATTTATGTTAACTAATTTTATATGTATGAAATACAATTAGTCATTGTAGGTTTTCATTCTTACCTCCCTTGTTTTAGTTTAATACATATCATAATTATATACTTTATTTTATGAAATATCATTAGATATTGGTGTATACATTTTCTCCATGATGGAAATACAAGATAAAAAACACTAATTCAAACTTTTTTTAACAAAAAAAAATGAATTCGGGCCTGCCCGAAATCGGGTCTGAAGCCCGAAATATTAATGAGCTGAGTTCGGGCTTAAGTAGAAAAGTTTAGTTCGGGCCGAGTACGGGCTTAAGCCTGGGTAAGGTAGTTCGGGCCGAGCCTGAGCAACCTCAAACCCGGCTCACCCAACCCGATTTACAGCCTTAGCGATAATGGAGGAGGTTGGGGAGCTGCAGCCCGGTGACAAAATCTATAGCATGCTGTATATCCCGGAGAGGCGAAAGATCATCTGGTGGTGTACATATGTCAGCATACGAATCCAACAAGCTTTGGATATGTGAGGGAATGGACGCCTCTGGAATGGTAATGGAACTTAAAAGGGCATAATATAACCCCGTCTCTGCGGCCTCTGTGGCTAACTCCTCGTGCGAGACTACTAAGGCGGAGGGTTGTGCCATCTGGAACGATCACATGGGACGGAGGAGAGAGTCCCTACCCTCGTGCATAAATGAGTAAGTATTAGCTCGACCATCATGCATGCTACGATGATCAAACTGCCACGACCTCCCCAAAAGTAGGTGGCACACCTGCATGTCCACCACGGTGCACAAAATCTCATCATGGTAGTCTCTAATGGAAAAGGCCACTCGACACTGTCGGTTAAGGGTAAGTGTAGCCCCACTACCCAACCATCCAATACGGCACGAGGTGGTCAATGACTCCGTGGGAAGATGAAGTTATTGTTGGGTCGAGGGTTTTGTCAGGTGGCGGAGGGTTGTCGGGGCTAAAAAGGGCTGTGGAGGGCTCGGTCGGCGGCGGCAAGTGCTGACCAACCGTTGTGAGGGGGTCACTGGCTGTTGTGGCGGTTTTCGGCCAGCTATGCAGCGCTTTGGCCGCCATTTTGGAAGGGCGGTTAGGGCAGTTGCGTTGGCACCATCGAGTCCTTACTTATTTGCCATAATATTGGATGAGATTACTAAGGACATTCAAGTAGATGTCCCATGGTGTATGTTGTTTGCGGATGATATAGTTTTAGTATACACTTCAAAGGAGGCCTTAGCGATGAGAGTAGATACTTGGAGAAATATCTTGAAGTCTAAGGGACTGAAAATCAATAGAAATAAAACTGAATATATGGAATGTAAATTTAATAATGAACATAATGTTAAAAGATTGAAGAAAAAGTGATAAACCAAACTAATAATTTTCGTTATTTAGATTCAGTGATATAGAGTAATGGGGATTTTGATGAGGATGTTACGAGTAGAATAGCAACTGGATGGATTAAATGGAGATAAGCGGGTGGAGTGTTAGGCGATAGGAGGTTAACTAATAAATTAAAAGGAAAATTTTATAGAACGGTTGTTAGGTCAGCGACCCTCTATGGAGAGGAGTGTTGAGCTTTAAAGAAAACATGAGCAAAAAATTTATGTTAGTGAGATTAAGATGTTCCGATGGGTGATAGGAATTACTAGAAAGGAAAATATTAAAAATCAGTATGTGAGTGTGTGAGAGATAAGTTAGGAGTAGCTCCCATTAGTGATAAATTAAGAGAAAATAGACTTAGATGGTACGGACATGTGTTGCGTAGACCATTAGAGACACTTATAACAAGAGGAAGATTATTGGAAATAGAGGGTAAAAGACAAAGGATCCGTCCTAAGCTATCTTGGGAAGAAATTATTAAGAGAGATCTTAAGGAATTAAATTTGAATGATAATATTGCTTATAATAGATTAGAATGGAAAATGAGAATTCATGTGGCCGGCCTTATTTGATGGGATTAAGGCAAAGGATGATGACGACGATGATGATGATGATTTGGGGAAGAAGATGAAACGACATGAGGTATTATTTAAAAGAAGGGTATTTTAGTCAAAAAAATAATTTGGGGGTCAAGTTTAATTAGCAAAGTAGATTTTTTAACATATCTCCAACGGTGTTAAGATTTTGGGGGTCTTGTCAGAGATTAATAAAGTGTGGGTTGAGTCAAATAACGCATTAAAAAATGGGAGTTTACATGTCATTTCTCTTTCCTTCTCATGATTCGTGACAATATTAGAAACTTTAGTTTAGATTGTCTTTTAAGGAGAGATGTATACTTGTCTTTTACCTGACCAAATCAATGAACCAACAGAGCATTAGAATTTTAAATTAAATAGTAGTAGGTTGTCATACAATAATAATTGCCCTAGCATAATATTTGTTTTGTTAGTGCTCCTTCATTCTTTCTTTGGATGAGATATGTCATACATTTATTGAAGAATTTTTGCTGTTTAATGATTTTTTCAGGAAAATACAGCATATAACTTGGTCACTTTCCATTTTTAATCTACTAATTATTGCTATGCACATTATTTTCTTGAAATTTCATCATGTGTAACTTCATTCAATTTAATTGTATTGTGATGTTGGGCTATGGCATTGATCTCTATATACTCGTGTTTTTTTTTGGTTGGTCAAACTCTATATACTTATGTTGGTAGTTACATAATTCTGGTATGGAATTTACAGGGAATTTTTGTTATAATATTTAGAGTGGTGCTACGGGTACCAAATAACTCCCCCAAATAGCATTGATGAGTTGTGCCCTGGCGGGACCCATACCATAAGGTATAACACTTAAAGCTATTTGGGGGATGATTTGGGGGAGTTGTTTGGGACACATAGCATTTTCCTAATATTTATCCTTGTTTATTTTATAAATTGACATGTTAGTGCAAATTTGTAGTGCTTTTTGACTGGCGTAAAAGGATTCCAGTATAAGCAAAGGATTACGTTTGAGCTTCGGGTTTATGTTGATGATGGTAGCCTCATCTCCGAGATCCTAATCGATCACAATGTAAGTTTAAGTTTAATGCAGATGAAGTGATAATACTCATTTTTAGAACTTATCGTTTTTGTTGATCTTCAGGTTGTACAGAAAGGGATAGGTTATTCTCCTGAGGAGGTAACAGCCGCTCTTACTTCTTCAGACAAGAAGAGAGTTAATGATATGAAGGAGACGTTGAAACAGTTCCAATTTTTCTTGGTGAACTTTGAGGTTTGTTATATAAGCTTTTGGATACAAGGATATGTTATTCATTGAGGAGTTTGTTAATTTACTATTAATATCACCTGGTTGTGTTTCTGAAGGGAACAATGCTTGTACAAATAAATGAAGCCTCCCCTCTTCCAATTGCCATAGAAATGAACGAGGGCTCACCCGTATCTGATGCTTGGTTGCTTCTTAGAAGACTGAAGTCCTCTAGTTCTGTTCAACCCCCACGGCATTCACTCTTGGAACCCATTAACCTATCCCCTTGACGGAATCAGCATCCATACTGCTTCGTGTTTGAAATAGAAGTCAAATTGGGAGTGGAGGATGGTAAAAATGGAATTTAGACCAGTCACTGTGGGTGTCTGTAAGAGGAAAAATATGATTTTGTGGATTCTGAATCACAGTCCAGAAAGCAGAGAAAGTCATGGCGGTGGAAACATTCTCACGACCATTGAGTTTATAGGGAAAAGGACAGTTTTCATGGACCTAGGAGTCCATGCAAGTCCATAATCCTTTGATTTGATTAGGGTCGGGGTTTTATTGATTGACTATTGATGATTGGTTGGATCCATTCAAGGCCTACTGTTTTCCTGTAAAATATTCATAAACAACTTATTTGGTGCATCTTGCGCTTGAAGCTGTGAAGGAGTGATCAATTACGTTTGGACATGCAAGGCCAACCCAGGAGACCTGCTCCAAGAATACCAGCAGAAGCCAGCAACATTCACAGGTGTTCTGTTGTACCGGACTGTACAGGAAAATAATTTCCATCAAGATACATCATGTATCTTTTTTTCCCCCCTCAAATGCACCAGGCTAAAAACTCAAGTATGTGATTTGAACTTTCGAGATACATTTATTTATACTTGCCTTTATTTCTAGATTACGTGATGATACAAGTCTTGGTTTTAAACAACATATAACTACGAGGAGTGGATGTTTATCCGGATATAGTCCGAGATCACTGTCAATGTTCTAGCATTCCTTTGTGCACCTCCCCGCAGAATACTATCAAGATCATGTGAGCTCCAAAGTTATGATGCATCAGAAACATCCCAATATTATACATCCCAATATTATACGGATAATCGTCACTATATGACGCTCGACAACAACCGGAAGTGTAAAATTTGGGTTTTATATAATAACTAGGGTCTAAGAGAGGCAGAAGAGAGGATAAATTTGATCGATAAAAGGGTCTATTATATATATATATATATATATATATATGTAAGCGTATTGCCCGTGTCTGAAGGCACGAAGAATTTTTTTCAAAATACGTAATCGCAAAACGGCAAAATTTTTCAAAGTATGTAAATGCAAAACGGCAAAAATTTCGTTCCCCGACAAAACAAAGTGTAATTTAAAAATAAATTGGCCATAATATCCTTTATTTATAGGATTCTCTAGCAAAACGGTAGTGTTTGTGATTGCCGCTTTTACTTGGATAGTATTCGTGATTGGTTAAAAAATACTATTTCATGTAATGTTACATTATGTCGAGTCATATGTATTTTTGCCGACTTCATTTTTTGTTTAAAAAATAGTGTTTTGCTCGTGCCTAAAGGCACGAAGAGAATTTTCCAAAGTTTCACTTGCGATCAAAATTTTCAAAGTGTCACACGTGTATAATAAAACTTTGCTCAAGTTCCATTCATAATACATATATTTATATTTTATAAAAATTGAGCGAAGTTTTCTTTGTTTATACAACTATCCATCCTGTTTAGACATTATAAAATACCACGAAAATAATAATAATAGTCCATTTTGGATCTCGCGCATATCATCAATTATTCAACTCAGATAAAAACACGTATCACTAGACAATTTGTAACAATTCACTATTTTCTCATGTAAAGATTGGTCGGGCACGATATGTCGAAAATAGGACTTGTTGTCAATTTATACCATTCTCAACACTAAAATTAAAAAAAAAATTATTCTTTACCAACAATTCATAATAAATAAAAACATCTTAAACCAAATTGATTTAATACATGAGTATAAAACTGAATCATCACACTATGTCCATAATGTAAAGATATATACAAACTGATATAAATAAACTCTCGGGCTTATGCCCATACAATTTCTATATGGAATATAATAACCAATGAATAAGTACAACCAATACTAGAATCACTGGGACAAAACCCACTACATCCAAAGCAACTGCAAGTCTGATCTATCGTCAGTCCTACTATCCCTGTTCATGAGAAAACCGTGGGGGTGGGGTGGGTGAAACAATAATAATTTTGGGTCAGAGCCCTAGAGTTGCAAGGATTATTCACCAATAAATATGCAAAATGTAACTAACTCATACTTTACGTCCCTCCATCGACGCTCGCATGTATTGAGTATTTCACCTCTCATCTAAAAGCAATCCTACTCATATCCTCAAACAAATACCAATTATGAACTCCAATGTTTAATCTGACATGTAATAATAAAGCTAGCTAGCCATGCATCAACTAAAAGTGGGTATTATATCTAATAGTACAGTCCCCGGATTAACTTCATAATGTTGTCCACTAAGTTTCAGTGTATATTTTTACATCATATAATGTTCCTTAACTTTTGCCTATCTCGTCAGACTATTTAACTTTTAATTCACACGAATTATCGTCTATACCATTTAGACTATAAGTTTCATTCTCTTTAATTACCGTCTACATCCTTAGACTTCCCAATTATTATTCTCATTAATAATTGTCTATCGTATTAGACCATTAGAACATTTTCGTCACTAATTATTCATGTCACTATGATAATTCAACTTTATTATCAATTAGTATTGTCTACATTTATAGACTATGAGAACGCATTCTCATACCAAGCACACAACAATGTGTATATAAATAAATACATATGTCTGCATATATATGTATGAAACACGAAGACATTTATCTTCGGCGTCTTGTTTATACTCCATCGGTAATACCCGGAGAAATCGCTCATCCTAAAGCAAGTAGCAACAAAACACAAGCAAGTGGGGCGGTACCTGCGTAGTACACCAATTCATGACCCATACTTAGTGGTGACAAAGGATCCCAACATCAACACCTACCTCTCGTAAGTGGCGCTGCTACGTAGTACCTATAATATGACTTAACACGACGCTTAGCCCACCTGTGTCGACGTGTGCTCCGGTCTCGAACACACGCGTAACTCCAATCGATAGGATAGTTCATGAACCCAGGTATGTCCACACTAAATAATGTAATACATATTATCATCCAATATGTATACGAATTTACTCTATAACTACTTTTACCCCAGAAATATCCATATATATATAATTATAGCCTTCTTGGCTTAATCATAACGTTTTAGTAAGTTATTACATAACTCCTATTAAGTCGTCATCCTATGACTACTTCCCAATTAAGGATTAAGTCCCATATATTGCCTCCTAGGTTGAATAATCATATTTATTTCATCGTTTATTTCTCCATAAATATCTAGGTATAGTTATCCCAAACTAACCTTCCCCAAACCATTATAGGTATAGTTATCCCCAACTACCCTTACCAACACAATTATAGGTATAGTTATTCCCAAACTACCCTTACGAATACTATTAATGATTTTAGCAAGTTGGCTTCTCGACTTAGACTTCAATTCTCCTCGATTATTAATAATTACATGCTTCCTGTTACCTTTTCAATTAGGTTTATATGTACATATATAAGGAGTCAACTAAAGTGAATAAGGGTTATATATACATATATAAGAAATCCACTAATATGAATAAGTAGTTTCACCCAACCTACTATCACAATCGTTGCTAACCACTTAGACTTAGCCCGCTAGGCTTAAGATGCATTTCTACTTAGTATTCTTACCCGATAAAAATTTGAGGGAGTTAACCATTAATTATATCCTCAAGTGTTCGACTTATTTCCAATAAGTATTTCTTTTATTCACATTTACCCTGATTAAATCATAATAGCACCATTGTATCTTTTAGGGTCATATCATCTATGTGGCCCTACCAACATTACCCAATCATCGAGGCACATCCCTGCCTTCTAATATATTCATCCCGTATGGCGTTATTTGAGGATTCTACACGAGTCTTCTTCTTTATGTAGTTACTTGTATTTTAAGTCATCACACATGCACTACCATATCACGAACCCATCCTCGTTTAACGATGTATGTAAGTCCATAATAATATCATTAATATCTTGGAATAAGTCTCTATTCCTCACTTGAACAAAAATGGTCTCGCACACTCTTTCGTAGAAAAATCATAACTAATTAAAAAAAAATCAGAAAAATACGAGGTCGGCACCCCCGCCATCGTAACAAAAACTTGACAAGCAGGTATTCTGAATCGATTCAGTCTCCATATCGAATCGATTGGATTTGCCCAGTAAGCTGAGAGCAGGTCTTCTTCTGAGACGGAATTTTTCCAATCAATTCTAAATGCATCGAAATTCTTTCTAATGATTCAAACACTAAACTTAAGTTATCAATATGAGTATTACAATTGATTTGGTTCATTATACACAAGGATTAACTTCTAAATCCACCAAGAAACATCAATATTCGCAAGGTTTTTTTCCAGATTTTTCTACACCAAAAATGCCTTAACTTTACATCATAAATCTTCAACAATCAAACTCAGATTTTTGAAATTTATTCTAAAAGAGGTTTAGCAGTGATTTATCTAAATCAAACAACCTATTTTCATCAACTATTATGGAGATTCACGAATCTAGTACCCTAGCATATGAATATCGCCAAAAGTTCAAGATTATTCAAGAACCCTAACATGGATGCAATGAATCAAATTTAACCTCAAATCTAAACATGGATTCAACATAAAAATGAAGTTAGAACAAAATAAATAAGTTCGGCAAGAGAATCCTTGCCTGAAAGTGTAGAGAAACTCCTCTTTTCTTCCTTCTACGGTGGTTTTTCTTCTTCTTCTTCTTGGGTGGATGTACTTAGGGTTCTTGGATATAACTCCCAAGGAGTGGTTTAACTCTTAATAAATATTATTAGTCTTCAAATCCCGAGTTGGGCCTTAGGCCACAACTTTGGACTGCCAAATGAGCTCAAATACATTATTTACTTAGCGCAATGACTACCTAACTATATATATATATATATATATATAGAGAGAGAGAGAGAGAGAGGATCATCTACATCATGCACTATACATCACACCATAAATCACACCTAATTCTAGGCCCTAGAAAACCTTTTTTTCAAATTTATATTTTTTCCTTGAAATTAACCTTCCAATCAACACATATGAAAAAAATTAGGTCAAAATACATTTTGTAGCTATTTTTAAAAAATTCACAAAAACTGCTGGCGCAGACCCTTATAAATAAGGTATTTTTAGCAGTTTTTTTGTGAATTTTTTAAAAATAGTTACAAAATGTATTTTGACTTAATTTTTTGCATATGGGTTGATTAGAAGGTTAATTTCAAGGGAAAAATATAAAATTTGAAAAAAAAGTTTTTTAGAGCCTGTAATTAAGCGTGATGCATGGATGATGTATAAAGCATGATGTAGGTGAGCCTTCTCCTATATATATATATATATACCCCGGGGCCATTCCTAAGGGCCCTAACGAGTCCGTAATGCCCCCCAAAGTGTGCCTCGAATATTTTTATCCAAAAAGTATATTTTAATGGTGACGTGAAACATGAAATTCTTCTTATTTAAAAATAAAATCCAACTTACATTTGTTCAAACCATTAAAGTCCAACTCTAAAATTTATAAATAATAACGAGTCTAGTCACTCACAACCTTCATTAATTAATTTCACCGAATTAAATTAATTCCTACTAAGTTTCATTTTATTCCAAAAATACGAGGTACTACATTCTCCCCCCGTAATAACAGAATTCCGTCCTCGGATTTCACTGTAGCATGAAGTCACATTTTATTTCGCACCGTTATTTTAAGTTTATACCCAACTAGTCCATACTCATATTCCATGAGATAAATGAAATGACTCATCTATGCCTATCATAACGTTACTGGGGCAACCATATACTTCACGTTATATGTGAACAATTATGAATGACGCATATACATCCAATTTGTACCATTCACACCAAGCATTTCAACATATTTGTCATGAGTCAATACTATTATAGTTCGCATTTGTATCCCACGATATTGAAAGGAAAGGCTAACATATGCCTCCAATAGTGTACTATCACCAAGACACCCACACGTCACAATCACAAGCATCTATACATAATTATCAAACATGACTGGCACACACATATCCATAAACCAACTATACACACCATGTATACGCATGAGGTACAAGTATATCTGAATACTCTACTGACTATACTCATACTCTTTGTTGCTCGATGTGTGCCCTCATTACATACGTACCACTTATTAAGCATAATATGTCTCAAGGACAAAAGTCCCCCAATTCCCGACACTTGCTAAGTTTCGTGCGTGGGACGTCTCGCAAGAGAAATCCAAACAAGGAACCCTCCCGATACACTACTACATAGATTCGTCGATCACTGAGGCCCATTTAGCCTAAAATCAAACCTGAACCAATATGCTAACCATAAGATTCCGAAAATTTTCCATTTCGAAAAAACCACTTTATCCTTCACAAGAGTTATACCAAACTCCTTTAGAGTCAACCGACCCTACCATGCCCAACACTCCAATCAGCACGACCCAGGTAGGACATTCTTTATCCGTATTTAATCTATAGAGCACTTAGTAATTTCTAAGTCTCCAAAGTCATACCCATTCTAATTAGGTCTACCATCACCACTTAAATAACCACGTCACTATACAAACATTGAACTTATCATATGCAATCTCAACAATCGAAGCTATCACTAGTCTTACTTCTACTTTATTGCCTATACTTTCTAAGGCAATACTTCCCTCAATCATACTATTACGTTATCTCACAAACGCTTTCCCTACATAAAAGACCCTTGCTCTAACCTGAGTATAACCCGATTTATCACATAATTTTGAGTTTATTCACACGCATCTACCTCCTTGACTTATTCAAAATTTCTAAACTACACACATGTTGGTTCCCTAAGCATACTCAAACTTCTAAAGGTCCTTGCACGACCTAAGTTCCCATTGAAATTCATTGTTTCAAAACTAGGCTCACCTATAAAAAATTCTCACAATAATCCTCACGACTACGGTGAACACCAATTTCTAACCAATCTTGTCTTTTAGACACGACCACAACTCATAGCAGTCCATATAGAATTAACATAATCCAAGTAACTATAAATCCATTCTTAGGAAAAATATTATACTCCAACATAGCTAACAAATAAGCCTAAGCTAAACACAAGCCTCCTAGTATGCATTTTGTACATCTACACACCAAAGTGTTAATGTACTTTCTCCCCACTGTGATCCAATGTAAAAAACTACCCCAAATACGAAGTCCATCTTCTCTAATGTACTAATAAAATCCAAATGAACACTAAGTCCAAATATCCAGAAAAACATATCCTACATACTCCAAAGTAAGGAAAAGCACATCCTTTCTGTAACCCGATGCCCTTCTTGCTATGGGTCCTGGCCTTGCCGGCCCTACTTGTTCCGACCATCGAAAATTTTATATCCTGTACATAGACTACCCACTTGGAACCCGAATGCCTCCCAAAGTGTATATTTTAATGGTGACGTGACACATGCAATTCTTTTTATTTAAAAATAAAATCCAACTTACATTTATTCAAACCATTAAAGTCCAACTTTAAAATTTATAAATAATAAGTCTAGTCACTCAGAACCTTGATTAATTAATTTCACCGAATTAAATTAATTCCTACTAAGTTTTATTTTATTCCAAAAATACAGGGTATTACACAATTCAAAATTTCGAAGAAAATTCTATTTATATCTGATCATTATACCTAATTGAACGTTAAGATGATAAACAATCTCATCACAACCAAAGCATATTTTCAAGGGAATCCACAATTACACCATGCCGCTTGTATCGCCCCGGTCACGCTTGTCTCATTCATCGTCACCAAATGCGTATACCAAAAATATATTTTCCTTGAATGAATCCAATAATCGAGTGGATTTGAAGTCTATATGCCTCTGATCGACACGACTGACTTGTGTAGATAATAATTGGACAATTAATAGAACTTCCTAAACCATAATCGATCTAGTGGATCAGACGAAAACTAAATCCAATAATTATCAAAAACCAAACGTCAAAGTTGAATATATATGCATCCAAATTTGAATGGCTTATGAATTAGTTATGCAATAGTTATGAATCAAGTGTCTGCTTAGACGTAGTGATTTTTGCCTGTTATAAATCAGTACGTAGTGATTTTTGCCTGTTATAAATCAGTTATGAATATAAGTGATTTATACTTATTATGAATCAGTTATGAATATAAGCTGAATATAAGTGATGCATCAGTTATGAATCAGGTATGAGCAGAGGTAGAGATTTATACCTGAATCAGTTATGAATCAGGTATGAGCCCGTATTATATAAACTGAATATAGCTGAATATAAGCGGTTTAGATATCTGCTTATGAATCAGGTATCCATCATTTAGATAGTAGTAAACCTAAGCAGGTATCCATCACTTAGTGAATCTAAGCAGTTATTACTATCAAAGCAGCTATATATCACTACTATCTAAGCAGGAATATGCAATATGGAATATGGAATCAAGTATAACATCTAATGTGAATGTTAAAAAATATATCATAGTTGCAATGTGGAATCAAGTATCATGTAAATCAGTTAAAAAAATGAGGATTTAAACTTAAATTTAGTTGTTCAATTGTGTAGAATCAGTAGACATGTTACTATCAGTTATAATCACAACAGTATACCTCCATTATAGCTGAGTAATCTGCAAATAAAAATAGCACAATAGGGGCCAACGATAGCCATAACGATAGTAATAAACACATCTAGATCCACCCATGTATTCCATACTTCTGAAGAAAAAAAGACACCGAAAATCAGTAAACAAATAGAGATTCAATAGACCTCTTAGCAACCAATAAATTTAACAAAAGTGAAAAATGCCACATAAAAATAGCCTGCTATAACAAAACTTCTGGATACATAATATTTGTAGTTGAGTTTGTACCATCTCGAGGTAGAAGGATACTTAAACAATTTGTACTTGTACATCTTGAAAATGCGACATATAGTTGTCCGTGACTAAAAATCGATGTTCTCAAGTCAATTCCAATAATTTAACAGACCGACCTTGGGATTTGTTCATCATCATTGCATATGATAATTTAATCGGGAATCGACGTCTTGTCATTTGAATTGGCACTTTTGCTGAAGAGGGTGTTAAAAATATTCTTAGAATGAAAGCAAAATTACCGTTGTGATCTCCCATTAAAATATGAACTTCAATTACATGTTCAGCACAATTAACTACGATCAACCTAGTGCCATTACAAACACCATCCCTAGGCGAAATATTTTTAGCAACATAATAGGATAGCGAATTTTGAGATCTAACTTAAATAAAGGCAACCCCGAGTGACTAAGGGAGTTCAAATATTCATTTGGATATTGATTAATTACGACATTACTTTTTTCGTCTAGGCACAACTTGTCTGCAGGCAAGTATGCTATTATTTCATAGGGATGAAGATGTAATGCAGAACTGTTTATAATATTGACACTGTTATTTCTTACTGAAACAATCGTTAGTTCTTTAAGGTAGTTAGGAGTGACAGTGCCGACCACATTCAGCGTTGGATAAATCTTCGTCAATAACTCATTAAGACCACTGCATTTGCGTATTGTCGAAGGTAGTTCTACATTTTGTTGTGGGTTTGACCCAATATACAAATATATAAATTAAAATTAGTAACATTATAAATGGTATAGAAATCTATGGAAACAAAAACGGACTACAAAATTCAAATTATACCTCAGATAAGAACCATTAAAATGGAACACTTTCAGTTTTTGCATTACTAAAACGCGTATTGGCAACCAAAGTCAAAACATGAATATCTTTCCATAGCAATGAACGTCTCAATGACACAACAAAAATTTGCTCACGAAGACCTCTTGGTATCATGGATAGAATTTGATGAAAATCACCACCCAAGACAACAATAATATCCCCGAAAGGCTTATTACAATTACGAATATCTTTCAAAGTCCTATCTACAGCCTCCACACAAAACTGATGTTGCATTGGAACTTCATCCCATATAATTAATTTTGCCAACTTAAAAAACTCATAATGCATCGAATGCTTTGTAAACCCACAAACTGAATTTTCAAGAATGTCCAAAGAAATACAAAAGGTCGAATGTGCAGTTCAACCCCTCCCCCCCCCCCCCCCCCCCACACACACACCAACAATGATGCAATTTCGAAAAAAGCAACAGTAATAACAATATGTCCAAGGCTGTAAAGTTTCATAGCAATAGTATTGTACAAAATTGTTTTCCCAGTGCCCGCACCACCATTCAAGAAGAATGTAGTTCCATTATTTTCTAAAATCGAAGCGATTATTGTTTTATATGTAGCGCATTATCCATTATTAAGACAATCAACATTAGATTGAGGCTCGTCTTGTTCAACTTCATTTTGCAATTGATGTTCACGAATAAGCCTATTACCCACAATTATACACCAATTTCTGTCTGAAATAGGCATTAGAGGAAAATCAGTTAAGCTTTCTTGCAATAACTTGTTGATCAGAGACAAATTATAATCTTCAATTTCAATCTCAGTTGGAGTCTGAATGCCGTACAAAGTCCGTATCTTATGATCCAAATCATTGCATATAGGCATCTCAAATTGATTCCATAATATATTAGGATGTAGAGGCGCATAACAACGAATAAACGTCTCAATTGATACCCAGTTTTAACGACCGCAGCCTCTTGCAAACATTGGACCCATTCACCGTCGTCTTTTAAAAGGCCTAAAGCAATACATGCTAACTTGAATAAGTCATAAGTTATATCGTTGACAGTCTTAAGCGCTTAATATGATGGAGGTCCTTTTACAACTGTTAAAATAAGTCGCAAATAAAAAAAGATCACCTGTAATCGGGCCAGCAAAATACATTCGACCAATTGAATAACCTCGCGTTCTAAAAGATCGTGTAGTCCACGTCTTCGATTCTTTATTCCAAGCAAAATGTTTTGGAAACTCCTGATATGTGAAATCGAGTGCAGATGCATTTGATGAACATGTGGTAAAGAATTCAGTCAAAGTGGTCCTTTGATTAGCAACCTTAGACAAAATTGTTTCCACATAATCATTTGAATTAAATGAAACTCGATGCATTCCTGAAAAATGAAGCGCTAACTGTACAACATTAGGAATTTCTTCATGCATTGGATTACCAAATAACCTCCAAGTAGCTTCAGGAGGTCTAATGTATCTCGCATCAAGGTATTGTTGGATCTCATCTAATCCTCTTAAAACCATTGTAGTGCGATCAAAACCCTTAAATATCAACTGGTTAATATATTTAACACATATCAACCCCGCACAAACTTCCACTTTAATATGACAATCGAACACTCTACAAAGATATGGATTATACGGCGCTACATCTTTGTTACATACTACTTTCTCTCCAGCAATAATGTACTTTCGACCATCATTATGTCGACAATATATTGGATATCCATCTTGATCCATAGTCGTGTATTCTTCCCAATCTCGAGGATATTTCTTTATACATCTACCATTTTCCATGCACGGTGTGTTGGGGATACAACCCAAGATTATTTTGAATAGGGTAGGATCTTTCTTCGAATTGGGTAATTCAGAACATACAATTCTATCCACCTGATCACGTGTCTTAATTTTATTTCCGTTTTCTAAAAAAAATGAACATGAACATGTGGCAAACCCCTCTTTTGAAATCCAGTAGTAAAAATGTGTGCCTTTCCTACTAAAAAAATTATTACTTCCCACCTCCTTCCTCATCGCTTTTCTTTTCATCTCAAACATGCGGGAAATGATGTCAGGCCAATCTGAAGAATCCTAATGTGGCAATAGAGCTCCAAAATTTCAGGCCAACTCGGATTTGCAATCATAGTAACGAAGATATCTGGATGTTGATGATAACATACGATGACCATTGAATCTTGAAAAATTTTAAACATATGCCCAGCACTACCAGTGAAGGAAGACAGTAAAATTCTACGTTTACCAATTTCATTTGCATTAAACCCATTAAATATACCTTCAGCAAGTCCAGTATACAAATCAACACACAAGTTGAATTGATTAAGATGGTAGTAGGTCAAACGATTTTTCTCAGTTGAAGCCCAAGCATCAATAATGAACTCTTGAAACAATTTCCATGCTCTAAGAATTGTGGAGTATTAATTCACTCGTTCGAAGATACGATAACCATAAAAATTAAGTTGAGTTAAGTGACGACGTAAATCAGGTTGTCCATTGACTACATCCTAACGTGTCATATCAAGTTCCCACCCGAGCTCACCAAAAGGGAACAATAACACATAGTGCAATTGTAAGTACGCCAGGTGGCACTTATTAATTCGCATAAATTGATTATCTCCTTTTAAACGAAGAATGATATCTCTCATCACACTCAATTGAGATCCATCTTCAGGTAATATAATTGAAATCTCCTCACTTGATGGTAATTTATACATTCGTCTATTTGTTGACTTGCTTTAATGAAAATAAGCCCGTACATTCACATTTGTAGTATTTACCTACTCTAAAATAGCACACGCCTGTCAAAATTTTGATGAAAAAGGATTAATGGTCAACAAAAAATCTTGAATAATTCCACGAACATCCCGTCTTAGTTGTGGGTTTCGGTGCTCGCGAATATCCAAAGCAGCATCAAGACCATAAATATAAAGCTGTTCATAACTTTCATCTTTCCCTTCTTCTGGTAATAAGGTTCCTGACCGAGGATGCAATTCACCATGAATGGTGAAAGATGTAGGACCCGTTCCAGTAAGTACTCTATCACCATTTGTACTCCAAGACCTATAAAGGCATTAACAACATTATATTGTCTAGAAAATCTCCAAAATGAATTTGACAGAACATCGTTACTATCGTATAAAGATTTGATCTGGGACATAGGGTCATTCAATGTTGGTAAACTTATTTTACCTTACAAACAAATTTTACCAAACAACGGGCGTGAAATTGAAGATTTTCTTAACTTTTCACCAATCCAATATAAAGCCGAACAATGAGGACACTCAACATTCATCATTCCAAGAAAATGTGTACCAACGCGTAAAGCATGTTCCCTATGCAATAACAATAAATTTATTTTAGAAAGGGGAATAAGAGTTAATGTATTTCATAAATATATAATAAAGAAATTAAATCGAACGTACCGATTAATTTGAGGAGCTTATTCAACAACGAAATCCATATTTTCTTCAAGTTAAAAATGTAAATGGTCGTCGTCTAAATGGTCTTCGAGATTCATAAACTAAGCCATATTTGCATCTGTTGTAGTATTACAAGATGACCACCTAGATGGCGTAGTTTCACGTCAATATGCTCACTTTCATGGCGGCAAAGCTATGCAAATGCAGCCTTTGAGATTCCAATTTCAAATTGTTCTAATATATGTAAAGATAGAAGTAAATACGTATTGCATAATAACGAAATAAGTAAATACGTATTGCATAATAAAAAAAGAGACACACTCCATTGATAAAAACTTCTTCTTTGCCTTTTGTCTCTCTCCTAGATGGCGGTAGGCCAGGGAAAGGTGAAGGGCACCGAGAAGGCGTGGTTCCACATTCAATAAGCTCACTTTCACTTCTCCGGCCCTATGCAAATGTAGCCTTGGAGATTCCAATTTCAGATTTCTCCTATAACGATAGAAATTTGGAACGATGTGATGTAGTAAATGATGTATTAAATGTGGTAGTAAAGACATATACCCCATCCTGCTATAATATAAGGGGAGTTATGATAAGCACCCCAAAGTGTTAATTTTTACCCCGAATAGATGCATTTTAGTCACTCGTTTTAATTAAAAATGACCTTATGTTCGTATTTATTTATTTCTTAAGTCAATATGATGTCGCGGTATCAAATATTGCTAAATCGGCGTAATTGCTACACAATAGCGGTCAAAAGCGTGCATTGAAGAAATTAAGGCGACCGTGAAGTCAGGGTCCCTATTTGAGCTTGCCCGATGAGTTTCGATGCCCCAAACCCTCTCCCCGAACCAAACCTAAGCCTAAACCGAACCCAGTCCATCACCCGAGCCTCGTGTGTGTTTAGTTTGTGTCTTTATTATTTTTCTAGATTTTAATTTTGAGTCGTTTTATTTATAGGATATATTTTAGAGTTATTTAGAATTTTCTAGGATTTATTTTCTATTCTTATATTTCTTTATTCTGATTTTGATTTTTAATCTTTATTTTTATTATTTTTCTTAGGATTAGTTTTTAAGAATTTTTTTTTTTTAATTTTTTAGCTTTTAGTTTTAATTTATTTAGTTAGGATTTTTAATTTTTATAGAGTTTAATTTTTAATTTTTTATTTTTGAGCCTCTTAGTAATAGAGTATAATTTTATTTTTAGATTTTAATATATTTTTATTTTAGTCTAGTTTTATTTTTTTAGGTAGTATTATTTTATTTAAGGGTCCAAATTAAACACACACAACACACTCACACAGAGAACAAAAAAGAGGCGTAGAGAGAAAGAGAGATGGAGTATATAATATGTACATAAAAAAATTCAGAAAAATACAAAAACATTAGTTTAGATTTAGAATAAATTTATAGGTTTGTTTTTTTATTCTTTTTGGTGTGATCAAGTGCTGAAAATTGTTGAAGAGTTGGGACGTACTTTCATGAACAAGTTCGACAAGAAAACTTTGCGTATTGCATTTCTTTCCCTTTCCTTTTTCATTCTTGCTATATTATTGAATGTTGTTTATGCACACATGAGAATGTTTGGCTAAACACCCCGTTCAAGGGGTGGGATGCACTGTGGATGATATTAATTTAATTAGTTAATTTCATTAATTGTTATAATTTTAGAAAAATTAATTTTTAACTGTCACCAATTAATTTATGTAACGAGAGTTAGTAAATTAATTGAACAAATTAATGTTTGAATTTAGGAATTGAACTAGAGATAGTTTTTTTCGAAATTTGAATATTAATTCGGTGTTGAATTTTGAGGATTGATATTATTTTCATTAAATTGATCATAGCGGGTAATTTTCTAAAAATAGTATAATTGTTAATGTTTCATCGTGTGACATTTTTAAATTAATATCTGAAAAAGATTTTATTAAATTTATAATTGTAACAAGAGTTAGATTATCGATTTAATATTATCTCGAAATATTTCAAATTAATAAATTGAGAAATTAAAATAATTGATTATGCAATGTAATTCCATCTCTTGACCTTCTCACATATTTCACACTCGGTTGCACATTCTTTTTCCGTTATTTAGTCATAATTTTAATTTTAGCATTAATTAAGTAACTTTTCCCTTAATTTTTTTTTTTAAAAAAAATTCATAAAAAATTGAAATTGTAAATTTGCACAATAATTGTTTTACCTTGAAAGTTGGATTGATACCCGTATTTACCACAATACGAGTTGTTTTAGACATGTTTTGTAGGTACTCAAGAGAATTTTGAGAGTAATTTTTGAAGACAACAAGCACACGCAAAAGCTACTTATCAAGTTACACCACTACGAACGTGATCATCAACGCTAGGTGTTTGACATGACTGAGTAAGAGTAGACTGTGCAGATAGAACGTGATCAACAACTCTAGGTGTTTCACGTTCAATCTACTCCCATTCCTGTCGTCGCCACTGGGCAAATGCATCCTTTGAGATTCCAGTTTCAAGGTGTGCCTAGAATGAAAAAATGTATTAAATATAACTACTGAAGTACAGTTTATAAAATGTGAAAATAAGGGCTAATAGCACATACCCCATCCGAAATAACTTTTTCTTTGCCTTTTCGCTTTCCTATACCTACATTGGAATGTGCCTCAATTCAAACTATATTTATCTCGGATTCATCTCGAATAATAACACCAAGGTGTGTATGTCGCACAAATTCAACCTATGATGTCAAACAATTAGTATCAATCACCAAAACATACATGTATGATTTTACATCTCAGAAAAAATAGACGTATCCTTACATCTTTCAACATGTCAGAACACTTCCAGACTTTAGTTCTCTAAACAAAAGAAGCATAAAAACACAAAACCCAAACTAAGTTTGTAAAAAATAAAAAATGTAAGCAAACTAACATAGAAGGATACCCGAGCTTACAATTAAAGAGGCAAACCGTTGAAATGTTCGAAACCACGAAAGCCGATCTGTTAATACAAAAAAGTAGATAAGTAAATAAGCAAAAAAAAAAAATTAAACTGAGAGTAAACATACAAAACCCAACATGTCTCCAAAATGTACGAATCCAAATCAGAATGTAAATAAGAAAATAACAAGAAAAGAATGTAAATACCTGAGCCAAGCTTCACAAAAGGCAAACCGTTGAAATGTTCGAACCCACGAAACCCGACCTATTAATAAAAAATGCAAATAAGTAAATAAGCATAAAGATAAAAAATAAAAAAAATCAAACTGAGAGTAAGCTTACGAAACCCAACATGTCTTTGAAATGTACAATCCCAAATCAGAATGTAAATAACCAAAACCTAAGAATGTAAATAAGTAAATAACAAAAAAAGAATGTAAAATCTTGAGCCAAGCTTCACAAAAGGCAAACCGTTGAAATGTCTGAAAGCACGAAACCTGACCTATTAATACAAAAATGTAAATAAGTAAATAAGCATAAAAAATAAAAAATAGCAAAATGAGAGTAAGCATACGAAACTCAACATGTGCTCGAAATGTACAAGCCCAAAATAAAACCTAAGAATGTAAATAAGTAAATAACAAAAAAAATAATGTAAATACCTGAGCCAAGCTTCACAAAAGGTAAAGTGTTGAAATGTTCGAACCCACAAAACCTAATCTATTACATAAAAATAAAAAAATAAAAAATAGCAAACTGAGAGTAAGCATACGAAAACCAATGTACAAATACAAATCAGAATGTAAATAACTAAAACTTAAGAATGTGAATAAGTAAATAACAAAATAAGAATGTAAATACCTTAGCCAAGCTTCACAAAACCGACGAAATCAGACCTGGAGCCAAACAAAACCTCTAAAATGTAAATAACCAAAAGCTAAGAATGTAAATATTTGTCAAACAATGACGAAATCCAGTAAATAACGATTTGGGTTTGTATATTTTGACAAAACGTAAGAATGTAAATGACGAAGTGTGCGAAACCTTAGAATGTATGACAAAGTGTGCGAAACCTTAGAATGTATGACAAAGTGTAAATGTACAAAATCTAAGAATGTATGACGAAGTGTACAAAACCTAAGAATTTATGGCGAAGTGTACAAAACCTCATAATTGATGAAATCAGAAGCCAAGCTTCCCAAAACCTAACCTTGACATGGGAGGTGAGAGGCGATCAGGTGCTGAGAGGTCAGAGGTGAAGATGTGAAAGAGTTGGTGAGGGGTCACAGAAATCGGGGGAAACCAAGTATGGGAGAAAGAAAAAGCAGAAAAGCTATGAGGGGAAACAAAAACCATTGAAACGAATGGTGGGACTTGATCTCATCCATCAATTTTGGCAAAATATATAAGGAGGTAACATCAATCCGCACCGTTAAAATGTGTACATAATTCAAAAACTTCCCCATCACACACACACACACATATATATATATATACATACGCACGCGCACACACACACACACACACACATATTAAGAAAGGAGGTGAATTTATGATAGTCCCCTACCACAATAGTTGGAAAAAAATGAAAAAATTAGACCAAATTACTTATTTTCCACCTAAACATTTAGGATTGTTCCAAAATGGATCCTAGACTATAAAAAGGTTCAAATATGCCCTTAAACTACTAAAATCATTTAACAAAGCCCTTTTATCTATTCTGACCTTTAACATTGACAGAAAATGGTCATGTGCAATGCACATGATTTTTTATAGAAAAAAATGTAAATAAACTTATCCATTAGGGGGTATAAAGGTAATTAGATATACAATTTAATTTAAAAAAATAGAAAACAAAATTAGCCTTCTCTCTCTCTCTCTCCCTCAGATTTATTTGAAACACACGGCGATAATTGTTTCGATTATCCGCCAATCCAAATTGAGGTGCGAAACTTCCTAGCACCTCCAAACGAGGTGCAAATTTTAGGCAACGATTGATTTAGGCAGATTTATGAGGTTTCGCGAGGGTTACGATGGGTGGAAACCTCCTAAGTAAATATGAGTAAATACGTAAAAAACTTATTGTGTGGACACCTCCTAAGTAAATATGAGTAATTATATAAACGATGTGTGCATTACACATGACCATTTTATGTTAGTGTTAAAGCTCAAAATAGACAAAAGGGCCTTATTAAATCGTTTTTCTAGTTTAAGGGTTGATTTGCAACTTTCTATAGTTAGGGGCCATTTTAGAACAATCATAGGGGCCAAACGAGTAATTTCCAAAAAAAATAAATCTTAAAGCTACAACATATAGGTAAAAATGCCTACCTTGGAAACCCGAAGGGAAATAAATCCAGTGACACAGTAAGAATCTCACCCAACTGATCACTAAATTGAATATAAAATGTATAATTTTTTGCATGATGAGATTGCGAATAAAATGATTTCAACCTCAATATGCTTAGGTTCCTAACGAAACACCATTTTGCTAGCAATGAAGGTTGTATGATTGCTTTATGGTCAAATGCATCTTGAGATCTTCACCCATCTTGCAAAGGGTGTCAGCCACGCCATCTCACGCGCTATATGTAGATTTGACGATGGTTCGTGTGATATTGGGTTCGTGTAAAAGCCTCCTTAATCCATATAAGAGACTTGTTAACAAATCGACTCCAAAAAAACAAACCAAACTTGAATCGCTAGTGTTCACGAGTCACACGACCCAAACAATTATCATTCGTCTAGTAACTAAAATTCCCCACCAATATATAATATTATTAATTGTAACATCCCAAACTCATAATGCTAATAATAATAGGTTCCAAACAACAAAAGGTTCCTTCCCCAAATTCGCTAATATTAAAAACATTACAAAATGTATCAAAAATATGTTTTCAACACAGAGGTATGGTAGTGTTCATGGGTTTTAGTAGGTATAAACAAGTCTAATTAGGTGTATTGAATTTTTCAAACTTGAACCGTTGGTTTTATGGATCCGTTGACTCAATAATGACCCGAACTCGATAAGCGTTAATATAACAACCCGTATATTTTAACATTAGGGTTGATCACTTACTAATATTAAAATATACAACTTGTCAAAACAATCTAAATATTATTCTTAGGATGTATGGAAAATTAATTGAAACATGTAACAAGATAAGAATACAATATCAATATGAATAACCTCAAATACTCAACTCGTAAATGCATCAACAACTAAATTATAATAAGAGGTATCTCTACAACTATACCACAAGTATAAAAATATGCCACTACATAGTCTCACTACCAAATCCAACTCAACTGAAATATAAAATATACATGCTAAATGTCCTGCCTAAATATACAAGCCAAAAAATATTCAAAATATTTAACTCACACAATTAAAAATGAAAATAGTACATCATGGAGATGAACCCACATCAAATATCTTCAAAATGATGATTGGTGTATAGAGGATGAGTGATCTGTGCTAGCAGGGTGGAAGTCTCGCGTGGTCCAATCCTAGCACCTAGAAGGTTTTCATGAATATAAACGGTTCAAAGCCCAACAAGTTAGCAAAGCTACAACTAAAAATTCAGATATATATACAAGTGATAAGTCCGCAATTATCTATCATACTACGATAACCAACCAAATACCAGGGAACCTCACAATCCATTTTAACCAACTCATTAGTTTTAATAATTAATTAATCTCTCAATTAATTAAACCAAAATTGACATGCACCCCATCTTTCCGACCATCTCAAGAACCTGCTGTACGAACACATAATAACCATTACACAACCATACACCACCTTTCTTTCATGTGGCTGGAAATATAAAATAAAACAAAAATAAAAACAAACAAGCTGATATCTGGGAGGGGCCACGATCGCGGCTAAACGTCCCGCGATCGCAGGTATGTTGTGCTGCGGGTGGCTCTGGTACGAATTCCTTATAAACCTATTTTCCCCACAAAATTCACTATTTTTCAACTAGCAACACGCATTATTCTCCTTAAATAAACCTTAAGAATTTTTCTCCATTTTCCCTACCACAAATAGTTTTCTGAACTCTTAGACACCAAATTTTCACATCCAATTGAAGATAAAAATCCAGAATTTGTGGAAGGTAATTTTCAAAAGATTTTGGTAGAACTTTTGAGGAATTTTATTCAAAGGAATATATTTATTTCTAAAGAGGATTCTACACCTTGGAGAAATTCTTCTAAAGGACATTCTACATTTTATTTTGAGGATTCATTTTTAAGTCAAGCTAAAAATTTACTCCTCCCCTTATATATATATAAATAGTATTTTTCACCTATACCTAATCAAATAATTAGAATCAAGTAAAGATAATCAAGTTGACACATATATATGTTAATTAAATGAAAATGGATGAATATGACCTAATAAAAGTTATTTATAATTTGAAGAGAATTAATTTAAATTCATGCAGAATCCATGCTAGAAATGTTTAGATAAAACTTTGATTATAAAGTAACTCCCTTTTAATTATACTCATGGAATAAAATGTTTATTTAAAATTTCTAAGAAAATTACGAACTTGAATATGAAAGGCCATCTTATTATAATTTGAAAATTATGAATCTTGTTTGTAGATTTAAGTGCATGCTAAATTATAACGTTGTTAATTTATTAGTCATTTCGTTACTTTTAACATGTTGAGTTGTTAAATTTAGTTGATAGAATTCTTGTGTCGTGATAATGTAAATCTATACGTAAAAATCATGTTTCTCTCAAATTCTCATGTGTTGCATTATTATGAAACAACTAGATATAAATACAACTTTCACCATACATAGGTCTTTATAACAATGGAGCAGAGTCGAGGTAAACCTCTAACTCTTGAAATGATTTCTCTCATTCTGTATCCTATTCAAAAGCCCTATTTAACACTTTAAAAAATGATAGGCACTAGTCGATCGATCACTCTTGATATGAACCTATTCAAAGCTGCAATGCACACCATGAACCTTTGGATCTCCTTCTTATTTCTCGGGGACTTCATGTCTATTAATGACTAAATTTTCTCTGGGTTGGCCTCAATTACTCTTTGATTAATAATGAAGCCTAGGAACTTATCTGAACCGACTCCAAACACACACTTTGTTGGATTGAGCTTCATCTGATACTTATCCATATCATCAAATATTCTAGACAAATCTTCCACGTGATCCTTAGTTCTTGGTAGCATGTAATACACATATATATCCATGGTTTGGCTAATTTGATTTTCGAAGACCTTATTAACCAATATTTAATAGTTGACCCAAACATTCTTCAGGTCGAAAGGCATGGTGTTATAACAATATGTTCCCTTGTTAGTGATGAATGCCATCTTTTCAATGTCATTTTCATTCATTGAAATCTGATTGTATCCGCTATACGCATACATAAAAATCATGAGTTTATGTCTGGTGGTGGTGCCTACCATTTGGTCAATCCTAGGAAGGGGAAATGGTCTTTTGTGTAAACTTTATTCAATTTGTAAAATCCACACACATTCTCCATTTGTCATTTTACTTCGGTACCAGCACAACATTTGAAAGCCAAGGGGGAATCTTGACTTCTTTAATGAATATGGCTTTTAACAGCTTCTTCACTTCCTTTTGGATGATCAGATAATGATATGGAACAAACTGTCTTGTCTTTTGCTTGACCTCTTTGGATATAAGGTCCACATTTAGATGGTCGTAGATAGCTTCGGGGGGTCTATCCCGAGTATATCTTTATGTGTCCATGCAAAGATGTCTCTTTGTTTACTTAGATGTTTTGATTAACTTTCTCTTGATGTTGGGATTTCAGGACAAGCTTATCCACATAGTTTTTAAGGTCCTATTTGTCGAGGACCACCGATTCTACCTGCTCAACTTTCTCACCCTTATTAAGATTCTCCTCATCCATGGTATAAAGTGTATTAATGTTATAATGGGTAGTATTCCTTTTGTACTCTTTTTTCATTCATATAATGTGAAATTCCATTATCTAGCCTCAACTTGATCTCCTAAAACTTATCCTACCTCAAAGTGGGTTAGAAACCTCATTATTTGATGGACAATGGATGGACTGGGTTCAAATTTCTTCAAGGACACTCGTTCTAAAATAATGTTATACATGGAGATCACATTTTGGTCAATGGAAAATAAATTGAGTTTCTTTGTGAGGTATGTTGGCCATTTTCCCATGTAGACATCTAATATTACCATTTTGAGCAAGAAAATCTTCTCCCCACTAATGCCGATCAGTTAATGTTAAGGTTTCAACTGCTTAGTGTTGAGTTTAAGGCCCTAAAAACAATCCAAAAAAGTCATGTCGACTGAGCTTCCATCTACAACTATTCTGGAGACGTTGTACTGATAGATTATGAGGCTTACAACTTGCGGGTCATCACGCGTGTAGAGAATGTATTTGAAATCAAGCCTAGAAAAGACAATGATAAGACGATCGATGTTCACCTTCCTAGGATGAGTTTCTTTTACATCCTCCCTATCAATATTTATGTCCATATATTGAGAACTGACTCTAGCCTCTCCTACGTAGGCTTTCCTATTCGCTGGCTCTATCCTACCCCACTGTCTCCTCCGAAGATCATATTTATAACGAATTAAATCATGTTAAATCTCCCTTGGGGTCTTTGGGTTTCTCAGTCAAGTCTGGATCATCTTTCATTTCATCCTCCGAATCTTCATCTTTCTATTTTTTTCCTTCCTTTTTATGAGACTTATCCCTAGTTGGTTGTCCCTACCCCCTTTCCTCTTCCTATGTGATTATCCATTTTGGTCCATGAACCTTTTTAATAGTCCCTTATTAATAAGCTTCTCAATCTCGTATTTGAGGGCATAACAGTCGTCAGTGTCATGCCCATGGTATTTATGGAACTCATAATACTTCTTCTTATTACTTTTGTCCGGTGAGGATTATAATTTTACTGGACATTAAATCTCTTCATTATCCTTGATTTCATTCGTGATATGATCACTTTAATAGTAAGGAGGGCGTACCTTGTGAATTTATGCTATGACTCACCTTGAGACTTTTTATCCCCCTTCTCCTTGCTATGTCCGTACTTTTTCGGATCATTCTTCTTTGAATTCCCCTCTCCGCGCAACCATCGCCTCCTTTGAGGCCATAACTTTCTCAACCCCTGCCATAATTTTAGTCATAGTGGTAGGAAGATCCTTTGAGAGGGACCAATATAAGTGTCTTGGTAGCAAATTGATGAGGTATGTCATCACAATCTTCTCATCACAATCAAGCATTTATAGCTTTTCCTTGTTGAATCAGGAGATAAAGTCTTTAAGTTTCTCCCCATTTTTTTAATCTCAAATTAAGGAGATGGGTCACCATCCTAACAAGGTTTAACTCGAACAAAAAGTTGTGTATGAACTTTTTTGAAAATTCTTTGAAACTTTTAATCCACGCTCTTTGCAAACTCGTATAACACATACGGGTTGCTTAAGTGAGAGTGCTAAAAAGCACGACATCTCATTTTATCTAACAATACAATGCGCTACTCCATGCTGATTATGAATACAAATATAAGACTTTAAATGAAGGATGAGGTTTTAACAAAAAGTTACAGGATATCACTTTTGCTATGAATAAAAAGGAACTGTCTTTGAAGAAGGATTTGGAGAGTGACCGAGCAATTACTACTATACCGGAGAATAAAAATAATGCCTTGAGGGATGGGCTTGACAATATGAGAAAATCATGTACCAATGGTCCTGATGAAGGTGCTTCCTTTTTAGAGACTAAAAATGCAGGATTAATGGAAGAACTGGAAGCACTGTAGCAGAAAACAACTAAACCTGGGTAAACTTCTAGGCAGAGGATGGTTGTTGGACTAAATATTAAGGAAGAAAGAACTAAGAAAACTCTTGCCGACCAAGCTCCCAGTTGAAAGCAAAAGATAATGCTAGTGCCGACCAAGTTGCTCAGTTGAAAGTCAAAGATAGTGTTCTCAAGAAACTTTAAAATCAAGTGGAGAGGTTAACCTTCCAATTCCATAAACAGCTCAGGGAAGTTTGTATGGAGGGTTACAATGAGGCCTTAGCCCATATGGATGAGCATCTTGCTCAAATTAATCGTGAGGGATATAAATGGGGATGGACCAATTTGTTGACTTTATTGAAGTATGATCAGAACAGTACCTTGTGGCATTGGGATGATCCAAGTTTCTTAGATTGTGACAAACCTCCATTAAAATTGGCTATAACATGGATCCCTCCTCATTACATTCCCCAACGTTTGATAACTAAGTATTTAGGGGATTATGGTCTCCATGATGAGCATAAAATAATCTGTCCTCATTTGATTGATAGGTCGAGCAACAATAATAGGTAATTGCTAAAGGATTTTAATTTTATAAACTCTCCCTATACCCTTGATGATCCTCCTGCTGGGATGGACAAGGCCCAAGGAAAATGTCCAGTAGAATGAATTTTTAATTCTTGTTCTGCATTTTGCACATTTATTGATATTGTAATACATTTTGATTAATGAAATGAAGTCAGTTTTGATTGAATTATTTTTATTCAAGCTTATGGTTGTTATTAATCTTTTTACCGACGAGGTAAACTGTATAAAGATTAGTTAATCGGCTTATAAACTATATAACCTACTCAAATATTTAATATCTGATTCATGTTTGAATCATGTATACAATCTTATATTTGACTAATGCACGTAGATAAAACTGTAAATAGTTTTATTGTACTATGTTATAGCATTAGTTATCAGTGGCGACCAAATGTATTAGGGATATATAATTGTTCCAGTATTTTAACCTGGCCAGGTAAAACCTCTAATTAAGAAGTTTTACTAACTTCTCGTTTGTGACTTGTCGAGGACAAATCATACATGAAGTTTGAACTTTTTTAAAGTTGGAAAAGTTTGGAAGAGTTTGAACCATGCTATTTGGTGAAGAAATTTTTAAGAACTTTTCTAAAGTTGGAAAAGTTTGAACCATGCCCTTCTCGGCGAGGAACTTTGATTTGAATTAAAATTGCCCATATTAATTCTGGTAGGTGTGTAACCACCATACTTAGAAAAACAAAACACAAAAAGGATGTTTGATCGCAGGGGGAAAATCGCAGCGCAAGTGTATAAAGATATACGCCGGCCGTTATGCTAGACTCCCACCGCTATGCAAAAACCTAGACTATTAACTACACTCTTTACGGAGTATATCGCCCATTCCGGGTATCCAATCCACAGAGACTAGTTGTTAGAATTCTATTGGTTTGATACTTCAAGAATAAAAGTGTAAAAGATAAATTTTTAACAAAAAGAAAAGATAACTAGGCATGGAAGTTAAACTAAGATTAACAAAATGAAAATAAAAAAATAGATTGAGACTGATATCCCTCATCTCGAGTTAATTCGTATAAATGGTTACATGGGTACACAAGTCACTAAGATTAAATCTGATTTCAAAAATTAATTAAATCTACAGTTGTCACCCGCTAAATTAACATAAAAGCCTATTATGATTTTGGCGTCAACAAATACCCCAAAAAATTACACATGAAAAGTCATAAATACAGAGCATATGTGATATTCCCCGTTAAATCTCTTAGGTGTAATAACAAGAAGAACACAATCGAAATAAACTCATGAAAACCCATCACTATAGCAAATCAACCCAATCAACCCAAGGTAAGTTCAATCAATCACAACCTACACTAAGTTAGCTACAAATAATCATAAATGGCAACTATTAAATTCAAGAAATAAATGAAAGCAATAAATAATTAAATAAACAAGGCAATAAATTTAGGGTACAAAGATTAAGAACAATAATGAAACTTACATTAATGGAGAAGAAGGAGGAATGGTAACTTACAAACACCGAAAATAGGAAGGAAAACCTAGGAGGGAGAAGCTCTCAAACCCTAACCTAAAAACTAACTAAAATGAGATATGATCTCTTACAAAATGAACAAAGGTTTGCTTATATAGTAAGTGGAAATAAAAATGAATGAAAAGGAAATTAAAAGAACAAAATTGTCGAAATACTGCCACGATCGGTCGACCGCAGCCAGGGGACGGTCGACTGGATCCAAGGGAAAAAACTCTGCCTTACTTAGAAGTCTTATTCTGAATCACCGGTTGATCAGGCTCAGCGCAGGTTGACTGATCCCCTATTTTTTGGGATTCCTTGTTCTTCACATGGAAGGAATTGCTCTTTTATGGAAATGTCCATAACATCTTTTTCTGATATCGAAACGAAGTGTCATTCACGAAAACACAAAGCTAACTCGATGAACTAAGCTTTCATGGAATTCCCATGAGCAGGAGATGAAGTGTGAAATGACTAAAATGCCCTTGAAGTTAAGTTCGACAACAAAACTTCTCAGAAACGCAGCCAATCCTTACTTTAAGCGTCCTAACACCTACAAAAACTCAATTAACCCCTGCAAAGCATATAAAAATCCAAAACCGAGGTTGTCTGGTTAACGAGCATAAAACTAGGCATAAGGAACACAAAAATTGCTAGAATAAGTACAGATAACAGACGTGGATATGTAATATTCGTGACACTGATACATTTCCACATGATGTATTGGGATGGAGCTTCCATCATATTTGGGCATGACCACCAGTGGTTTGAATTTGGTTGGAGTTGGATAACTAACAATTTTTAGGACAAAGTGAGACCCTTTCATGTACCCCTTTTCCAGGGGCTCTTACTCTTCATTTGGTCTCCTAACTTATTCTTCAGCCTCTAGAACGAGTTCTTCCACAGTGTTTATCTTTCGGAGTGATTATACCTCGATCCTTCTCTCGGTTCCTATTAGGCCTAACACCTAGGGTATCTCTCGATCTTGACATGGAATTTCCTTGCTAGGCTCTTCCTTTTCATATCTCATGTCAAGCTGACGAGATCCATCGATATATCTTTGTCTCATCCCAGAGGGTCAAACCTTCCTTGGTGCATAGACTAGCCCCTCTAGGGGTTTTGACTACCTATTACTACTAGGGTATGAGGGTTAGCTACTCACTCCGATGCTTGACCCACCGACGTCTGGGTGAGGGCCAATATTTGTGATTGTATATTTTTTCCTAATTTCAATCATCAATTTGAGTGCTATGGTGAGATCAACCATTTGTGACGGAGGGGTGTTGCTTGAAGAATATATGTTGCCTAAAAAGGGTAGTGGTGGCTGATCTGATGCTATTTCAAATAGCTGATTTTGAGATTTTAATTGAGAAGATCTACCCAGAAATGTTCACACAAGAGATGAGCAATAAGAGTGAATTTATGAACTTGAATTAGAAAATTTCCTAGAAAGTTGTAGATCTAACTAAACAAACAAAACTAGAATTGATCTAGTGGTAATTTTAGGATCAAATGAGTGAATCATGATGATGAATAGTAATTTCACACAGAATACTACCTAGATGAAGACTGAATAAATAAATTAGCTAAGATATGCGCTTATGATGAATAATGAGAAAACCTTAAATATAACCCTTAATGCTATAGATCCATATCTGGTTTAACCCAAATTTGGATTTATAACCAGGATATGAATGATTTCACCCAGGGAATAGGACCGAGTTTAGCCAGATTCCCATAGACGATGCCAAACTGCTGATGCTAGAAAATGCATATCAAATTTGTTGAAAAATATATAAGAAATCGTTGCAAAATTATGAACACCATCACCTGGTCATGAACATGAACAATAAATATAGAAAGATAAGATGATAAACGAACGCAAAGGTTTAAGTGGTTTAACCACTTATATCCTACATCCACTGAGAATGAAGCTTACTTTTCATTATCATATGGTGGTCACCAATTTAGGATTTTACAAGTTCACTCTCACTTTATATCTCCAGAGTACAATTTTATAGAGTAATAATACAAATAAAGAATGATTTGGATTTTAAGTTTCAGCTTAGTTCCCTTTTATAGATAGCTTATGGTGCAATATGTACCCCAAGTCACACTTTACATGCCGAGTCTCTATGTTGTTGACATATGTCCTTCTAAAAGGGTTGATATAATAAGTGATTATCCCCCTACATGTTATTTTGATCAATGCTCACATTTATGGGAGTAGGAAATGTCAAAAATGCCATTTCTAAAGAAATCTACACTTTTCAAGCCATTTTTCATGAAATGGCCGACCCAAAGAGGCCGTGGGTCTTCTGGGCAAGACTGAAATGACTGAGGGTCATTTCAATTTTGTTACCATATGAAAATATTCTAAGAATCATCAATTATTAATAATAAAAAATTTCCTTCTACCCTTAGGATAATCATATGGCGGGGCTGAGGTTAAAACTGATTTCAGCACCATCAGTTTGGTGCCACATATGGGAATAATTATTCTCTAAATTCCTCCTACTAAACTTCATAACTTTATTTCTCACCATTATGGTGATCAATACCAGACTATCATGGATCATGAAAGCAATAAACGTCTCACAGAAGGAGCTCCAAGAGTAGCTGACGTTTATAACAGCGAGACTCACGTCACTTGATCCGACACTAGCATTACTGGAACCTATCACACCAGTATCCTAACCTATTAAAGGGAATCAATAAGGCCAAAATTTTCAAGAAAAATATGGATAAAGCCACTCTAAGGAAACCAAGTTCTTTCCTAGCCTAAAAAATTCTCAACCCCGCATCCCTGCAAGGGAGAGATTATCCCTCCCAAGGGAGCATTCACATTGGGGCTCCAGGATGGCCAGTCCTTGGGATGACAAGATTAAGAACACGCAAAATCTGTAGGGTAATTTCCATAACAAATATTAATATCAAATTTCCAACAGCATCGAGTTGGCCATGTAGAAGATTTTTTCTCTGTTATCTAATAAAATACAACATTATGACCTTCCTCCCAAGTGGAAGATGCTCGCCATAGATACATTAGATAGGTCAAAAGACCCCATCGATCAAATTGAAAATTAGAGGCCTTTAATGCTGATGCAAGACACCCCAGCCGAGGCATTATGCAGAGACTTTACTACCACGCTGAGAGGCACCACCAAACATTGGTTTTCCAAGCTTCAATATGGGACCATAAAAAGTCTTATAGAGATAGAAATATCCTTTATGAGTCATCTCACAGGATCTCAAAAAATGCATAATCCAATTTTCTCAACTTTCGACAAAAGCAAGGAGAGACCCTAAAAGAATATGAGAAAAGGTTCAATCGAAAATCCTTACATGTATATAATCTTAATGACAACATATATGTATATCATTTTATTTTAGGAATCTCTTCTGAGGTTTAGTTGAGGTCTTTTAGTAAACCCCCAACTATTATTATTCTGCTAGAAAAAGATCACTAATCTATAAACGCGGATGATGCCATCTTTGCAAGAGCCTCTAACCTCATCCATCTACCTCAGCCCCAACAAAGCAAGAGGAAATATGTGTTTTAACAACTTGGGGGGAAACTCACTAAAAATGAAGACTAAATGAAAGAAGAGGAAGAAAAATGGAACCCAAAAAGTCAAGCATTTCATTTATCTTAGAAATACCCCCTGGGATATCTTTTTGTTAGTAGATTTGCAGGTCATCTTTACTGATCCCAAGCCCATGAAATCAACGAAAGACAAATAAAAGGGATAAGTCAAAGTATTTCCATTCCCATAGGGATCGTGAAACCAAAACTAATGATTGTTTTCATATCAAAGAAGTTACTAAAGAGGCCATCAAGAGAGGATATATAAAGAAATTAATAACTAAGCCCTGCTCAAACGAATAGAAAGGGATTATATTACTTTATGTAAATACTATCTCAGGAAAACTTTATGAAGGATGGACTTAATCGTTAGTCTAGAAAGACCAATTAAAGGAGATTAATTAGGCCTGCCTTATGAATAACCCTCACAAGGAAGTCCCGCTACAAAAAAAATTTCTTTTTACTACGGTGCTCCAACCGTCTCAAAAAGTCCTCTAGCCGTCTCAAAAGCCTTTTGTGACGCCATTTGAGACGGCAAAGGAGATAGTATTAGACCCCCGTTTTAAAATCTTTTTGAGACGGCAGAAGCCGTCTCAAAAAGTTCTTTTGAGACGGGAAATACGCTGTCTCAAAAGGTCATTGCTTACAGGACCCTTTTGAGACGGCAAAAAATCCGTCTTTTAATTTTTTTTAGAGACGCCAACATACGTACCCAAAGAGTTTTTTGAGACGATAACTTAACCGTCTCAAAAAGTCCCCGTTTATGGAACCCTTTTGAGACGGAAAAGATGCCGTCTTTAATAATTTTGGCACCAAAATTAAAATTTCATCCATTCCTTAATATACTCTATATAATTATAAACAAAACCTCTTAAAAATAATATGACATATTTTGCATCCCATTTCAACTTATAACATATAATTTTCCATTCAATTATAATTAAAGTTCATACAAACAAAAAATACACAATTTAAACATTGGGTCCAACATAGATCTCTCTATACAATTTCACTCACCTCATTAGAAAAAATACATAAAAAACAATCTATCCCTAACATAAAATGATGTTACGCAAAGTAAACTTGCAATCTTCAAGCATACGACCTCCAGCAAAATGACTCCAATATCTTGCCTTGTCCACAAAAGGTTTTCACCTGCAATAAATTTATTAAGTGTCAGTTACCTTAAACAAAGAAGTAATTTTTTTAATAGTTCCTATAGATGAAAATCTCTAAAAACCTCATCAAGTTTGAATATCTTTGTATTATTTACTTTTAAAAATACTTAATATTTTTAAAAAATTCGGCAGTCTCCTTTATTTATTCATGAAAATCAACCTATTTAAACATAAAAATTAACTAAAAAACAACGACAGAAATAGCCACAACTTTCTAAACAACTAATATAAATAAAAATACACATTATAATTGAAATTTAGTTTTGAGTACTATCAAGTATTCTGCAATTTAGTTTTCGAGTTCTATTTGGAAGTATCTGTGGCGGTTTTGGCAATGCTGCTTCGTTTAGGCTCAGAAGGCACGGTAGTTGGTCCATTATCTCACTCCATCGCAAATACGATTTATTTTGGTTCACTTCAAATTGCGAATATTGTCGCTCCATATTGATTGTGTTTGGTTTTGGCGGCCGAAATGGGGCGTGATTTCGCCTATGCTCTATAGTTGTTTAACAAATAAAGATACATATCAGTTCAAAATCATAGTTATACTTGGATCAAATAACAGTTATTCTTGAATCAAATCAAAGTTCAAAATTAGTTCAAAATAAAGATATGGATCCTTAGCACATTTACTTTGATCATAATATTCAAGAACCAGTTCAAAATGCAACTACCAATAGCAGCTATACTTGGATCATAATATTCAAGTAGCAAGTAGCAATACCTAGTATACCAGTTCCTCTAGAATTTAAGGTAGCTGCCAATATTCAAAATACTTGGTATACTAGTTCGTATATAATATTTAAATGCACCTACCAATATTCAAAATGAAGCTCATATAGAATTAAAGGCCGTTATACCAGTTCATGTATCAATTATAAATTGAGATTGATACCAGTTCAAAATGCATACCAGTTCATGTATCAATACCATATCAATTAAGAAATGCATCTATCAATCCCAATGAAAAAAAATTCTATCCAATAAATTCAGTAGTCTACTGCTATCAATACCATGCTTGGAGGTATGGATACTTAAATCCTATAGAATTAAAGGCAGGTACACTATTTCATGTAACTAATCAACTAAACTCAAGAATAAAGTACCAACATCAGTCCCATACTAGTTCAGTTCATATCAGTTCCATATAAGTATGTATCTGCTATCAAGTAAATTCAAGAAGCAAGTAGTAAGTATCACGTAAATTCAGTAAATTCAAGTATGTAATAGTTCAATAAGGCATACCAGTTCATGTATCTAATTAAAGGCAGGTATAGAAGTTCAGTAGCAACTATCAATTATAAATTATAACTTTGAATTAAAGTATCAGTTATCAATCTCAACGTATGTAGAAACATCAATCCCATATTAGTTCGGTTCATATCAGTAGTATATGGATAGCAATTTGCAACATCAGTACCATATCGGTCAAGTACACAATAGTTCAATGAAGTAGACCAGTTCATGTAGCTGGTATGCATACAAGTTCAGTTCAGTTCAGTTCAAGTAGCAAGTCAGTTCAGTTCAAGTAGCAATATAAGTTCAAAATCAGTACCATATTAAAGGCATGTCAGAAACAAAATCAATCCCATATCAGTCCAATACCAGTCCTATATTAAAGGCAATAAAATAAATGAAAATAGTAAATTGCATAATGTGTCATAAGTTTAATATCCGTAGTGATTCAACACCATTACATCACAATAAAAGAAATGAAAATAGTAAAGGCAACGAACAAAACAATATTTAAAACTTTTAGTTTCTTGAAAACCAATTACATCATTACAATCAAATCAAGGCTGAACTTCATCACTACCACCCATTAACTGCAATTGAGCCACATTAATGTACTCATTATTAATTAACTATAGGGGGATTACAATACAAATTCCTTATCTAACAAATTAGAATTGAGATGGGATAAAGATTTTGCGAGTTTGTGTAATGAATTGAGCAACAAATTAAAATTATTCTCACCATTATTATGTTCTATGAGTGGGAATTTAGATTGATTCAAATGAATATGTAGACATTTGTACCATTGTCATCGATAGCAATGAATGTGATTTTTTTATTTCCATTATAAAGATACCAAACTGAACGTATGAAAAGAAAATACAAATAAGCAGAGATTCCTTTAGTATCTTTCTACAGGAAAACTAAATAACAAGACGTAGTGAAAAACACCACTTGTTTGACCATTGCAATTAGGTAATCACATTTAAACGTGTATTGTCATTCACTTAAAGATAGGGGTGTATAATAAAAAAATAGAGGCACAAAACAGAAATGCAAATAATAACACATGTTTTAGCACAAGAAGCTCAAGATTGGGCTGTAAACACCATACATTGCAATCCACACCAAGAAATTTGAGCAAAATTAGTTCAAAGATTGAACTAATTATGTCAGCTCTGAAAAGATTGGAGGTCAGGACATTAATTTAGGTGTTGTTGCTGAATTAAATAATTGCATCTCATCTAGCTATCTTTAAGATCTTTCTTATATACGTTCTAAGTTTACTTGGATGAGATCTAATCAAGGCAACTTGATTTGGTAAAGATTAGTTCCCCTTCTGATGCAATTAGAGAGATGCTCAAAATTGAAAGCTGATTTTAATGGAGTCCTTTCAAATGAAGAGGTCTATTGGTATAAAAAATCTAAAGCTAACTGGATCAAAGATGGAGATCGAAATACAAAGTTTTATCATTCTATTGCCAAACAACATAGAAGAAACCTCATGATCCATAGGATCAAAGATGATCAAAATGTGGAAGTTACTTCTCAAGAGGATATTTATAACATTTTCATAAACTATTTTGCTTCTTTGTTTTATCCTGGTGATATTACAGATCCAAAGCTGCTTAGCTCTATTTTAAGTATAATCACAGATCAGATGAATGAGAATTTATCATCCATTCATGAAGAAGATGAGATTATCAATGCCATAAAACATCTAAACCACAATAGTGCCAGATGAGATTCTCAATGCCATAAAACATCTCAACATTTATGAAGGCTAAGTATCGCAGAAACTCTCACCCTATTTCTATCAAGCCTAAATTTTTTTCAAACACTTGGGGCAAGATGTGTAATGTCAGATTTAAATTTGAGGAACACATGAAATTTAAAATTAGCTTAGGAGACATAGATTTCTGTTAGGACAATTGGTTGGATTCAGGACCTATTGGTGATGTTTACAACATTCCCAAGAACTCTAAAATCAGAGATTTAATTAATCAAATCACTCAAAGTTAGATTTGGAATTTGGACAAGGATGGTTTGGTTTGGAGTTCTTCTAATTCAGGTTCTTTCACATTCTCTAATAAAATCATCTCAATTCATATGGGATCCTTTCATTCCCCCTAAAATGTCTATCTTAGCCGGGAAAATCCTTAAAAGCATGCTTTTAAATGTGTTTGTTGTAAAAATAATCAAGAAGATACTTCGAATAACTTATTCTCCTCAAGTTTAGAAGCAGCAGAAGTTAGGCGCAAAATTATTAGTTTGGGGAGGTTATTACTCCAACTGTGATAATTCAGAGCAGGTTCTAGAAATTTACCCTATATCATATTTGAAAATTTGCAGGGAAGGAATCAATATCCAAATAAACATTTACAAGAAAGGGCATTAAGTTTAGGAGCTCGAATAGTTTGTTGATTACACTCCCAATAACTTTTGGGTAATACTTTAGAAAAAAGACCAAGTGTGACTAAGAAAGAAGTGTTGATTCAGTTCATTTCAAAGAAAGTTGTTGTTTAAGTAGACCTTCAATACACAATAATCAGAGTAAAGAATGCAGAATGCAGGTAGAATTTCAAAACTACCGTCGTCGTATTCATTTGATCCATCAAATACTGCACTCGAAACATCTCAATTGCAGTCTCAACCATGATCATTGAGAGGCAAACATGACAAATGTTTTCTTGTCCAAGATGGGTAGCTTTCATAATAAATATTTGATGTCACATCAACTGGATATTCTGCCTAAGTATTTCAGTGGCATTTTGAGATTAGATAGGCTCCAAACTCCTTACATTAGGAAGGTGTCCGACATAATTTAAAGCCTAAGTATTTGTGCGCTGTTAAAATATTGTTTTCGACATAATTTAATAGCCGTATTTATTTGATTATTGTAGTATTATTGATTATAAATAGTCTACGATTTTTTTATATTTGTAGAAGTTCTTAATTTATTTTCTGTTTGAGCAGGACACTATTAAGGTTCCATATTATCATGTAGTTAACCTTCAAAGGGGAGTTCTGAGGACAGAAGTGGCATTGCGGAATAAGAACGAAGAAAATGTTGCTTTGAAACTAAATTATTATTGTACTAAACTTAAAACATACATCTTCGATAGGTACTCACATGTAGATCAGTGGCTTCAGAACCGTTTATATGTCTGAATCATTTGCCATATGAGCTTAAAGTTATTATTCGAGGCAGTGTTATGTGGTTAACAGTACTATGAGGATACATGAAACAACACCAAACATGACCTGCTCATACATGTATGTGATTTCCAAATAAAATAAGTCAGGTTATAACTTGTTTTCAACCTCTAAAAGTCATTTCCAATGAACTGCTGAAAGGAATTTGAACAAACAAACAAATGTCGAGCTGCTGAAATAATGGTCTCAAAAGTGATGCTCATATTGGTTCTAAAGGAATGGAAATATACACTCCAAAATTAAGGAAGGGAGCCCTCATCTAGGACAGTTTGCAGTATAAAGAGGATAATCCAATTAACCATAACTTAATACTTCTCAATTCTTTATACAAGGAATCTAATGCGATTATTTCAAAGTTGTCTTGTCTAAGTCAGCAAAAAAAGCCTCAGGGAAGCCAAGAAAAAAATTCAAATAAGGGAGCCATACCGCACCCAAAGTAGTGGGATTGGCACTTTTTCACGAAGAGTCTATTCTGGAATATAAGAGGTGTAGGGAACTCAAACTCTTAAGATGAGTTTTCTAACCTTTGCAAGGCTCGCAATTCAAGTTTAATTGGGATTACTAAGCCTATGATTGATTTGGATTGCATTTCTGCCTCTTTCTGGTCTTCTTTAGACCTAAGTCTTACATCAACAAATATTAGAGAAATTTGGACCTCTAATCATTAAACTCTCATTCTCTCTTACCTCGAACCATCTAATGGCCCATCCTCTTTTAGATTTAAAGCTATGTGGACCTCTCATCCAAATTTCATGAATGTGATATCTTCTTCTTGGAATTCTTCTCATATATCTGGATGCCCTATGTTTAAGCTTGTCCATAACTTCAAAGCTATTAAAACAGACCTCAAAATCTAGAATAAAAATACTTTTGGTCATGTTCAATTTAATATCGATATGGTTAGGAATAATCTCAAGGAAATTCAGGAGAAAATCAGTGAAGATGGCCTTGGTAATCATAAATTCAACAATGAGGCCAATGGTAAAATGGTCTTGAAATGGTCTTCAAATTCTAGCAAAATTGTAAGAATTGAAGCAATAAATGGATCCAAAGATTTGGAGTAAAATGTACCGGCCAGATCATTCTGTCCTATATCAAACATGTAAATCCCCTTTTGGAAGTATTCTTCAGCAGGAAGGTACTTAGCTATCTTTTTATTTTTGGCTAGAATTTCTAGAACACGGGCTTTGAATTTGAAAAATTGAGACACCTGAATGCGAAAGGAAAATAGGCTGACAAATGATGCAGTTGCTGGAAGTATAGTAGATCCTGCCGTGCTGCAAAATTGCATCCATTTTTGAAACTTGGTGCCCCAATAGCTTCCAAATATGCATTTACAAATGGAAGGTCCATTGCATCCAATAAGAAATCTATGATCAAGCGGCCGTCACAGAACCTCGCGAATGGTGTTTTGAAGTAATTCTGTCCATTGGGTGGGGGTAGCGGCTCGACCATTGCAGCAACGAGCCCTCCCGTGTCGAAATTTGAGTCACTAAAGTTGAAAGCGCTCAAGTCTCAACTCCATTTCTGTAAGCAAATATTGAATACCTCGTAACAGGTTAATGCAAATTTGCCATCGACAACTTCTTCATATTTAAAGCCCCACACCAATAGTTCATAAAACTCCATATTTAGAAGCAAGTTATTCTGAATATCCAAGCTACACACTCGCCTTAAATTAGATTCCAAGAACAGTAGAAAAGCGCATAATGTGACAAACTACGGATTTGTATGAAATAATGTCCGGAAACTTATCAAACTAAATGACAGAATACATATTATTTGGAAAACTATCATAAAATAAAGATTCTTGTAGCCAGTTAAGATTTTGAGATAGTGGGGAACCTTGCAAGCATTTCCTCTCTTGGTATATTGAGATAGTGGGATGTAAGTCACATTTTCAATCACATTTCGTCTCTTGTAGCCAGTTAAGATTTTGGGCTATTCTGCACGTAAAAGAAAATGTGATTTCAGTCCCTATTCTGCACATGAAACAACTGCAATATAGGCTGTATTTGGGACCACATTTTTCTGCACAAGAACAATTATCAAGTATTTCAAATCTGTTTTCAGTTAAGGCTGTATTTGGGACCACATTTTTTGGATCTTGATTGGTTTGAGTTGGTTTTTTGGACTTTCTTGATGCCTTATGATTGGTTGACAGTTTCTTAATTGATTGAGCTGGTTTTTGGATCTGATTTGGCACTAATAACTATTATAACAATTATGTTAACTATATAACATGACTGTTATAATAGTTATGTCATATAAGTTATATAACATAACAGTTATATAACTATTATGTTATATAACAGTTATATAACTTTTGTTATATAAGTTATATACTTCTCTACAACTAAGCGATTTGAGGTTTGATCAATTAGCGTCTCTTGAGTAGCCTCGTGCTTTAAGACAAGATGGGACACTCAAACGTGTGGAACATCTCATTACTTGCATTAATTTACTCAAGGTATACATCATCTTGATGACTATAGATAGCATTAAAATCTAACTTCATTATAAAATTTCGATAATTGAATAAAACAAACACCAATTAATTGATTAAAACACATTCCCAAGACCTCTCATCGCCTAGCAGTGTAAGAGGAGATGACCCCGTCTCCTCATCTCTTGGAAAGAAAGCAACGTCTGACCAAAAACTTTCCTCTAATTATCACATTATTATTCGTGAGGATTGCCCCCTTCTCTGTTGTCTACCTAAAGAAATCAACCTTTCCTCCACACCACCACCTACTTGCAAAGAGTCCCTCATCCCAAAGGGAGGGGTCCATCTACACCCAAAGCATCAAGAAATCATTAACCGTCGCCATCTCCACGTCCTGAAATTGACTTATGAATTAGGGGATGACATCCCCATCAATGCTACATAACAAGTCAGGGAACCCAGTGAAGAATCCCCACACCACAGGTCCTGCTAGAATTTCACTCTCCTCCCATCTTTCACCCTAAAGGAAACATACTTTCATCCCCATCACTAGCTATATACTTCAACAGGCTCACTCCATGAGGCGATCCGACATCATATTTGGACTGATTCGAGCATAGGAAAAATAAGCCAGTAGGTCTTGTGAATCTTAACCGATGGAAGGAGTTAGTCTTGGTACATTTATGTCGTATCTCAAGGAAAAATGACCCGAATATTTCTCTGATGACATTTGGAATCTCGAAAATGTATAGAATGAGAACTTAAAATAATATTTAATAATACACTTTATGAAAACAAAAGGTCATTCACATACTTGGATTATTAGTCAATAAGTAAAGGAATCTATGTGTTAAGCAAAGAATCACTAGCATGAGCCTAGTTTTGAAGCCCGAATCCGGCGAGGACACAATGACTTCTGTTAGGTCACCTCGGTACCTTTTGGGACATATGCATCTCTATTCGCGCTACTTCGTTATTGTTTTCAATTTTCACCCCTTAAAGCCCAGTTTAAACCCCAAAACAAAAACTTACTAGTTAATTTTAGAAATTCGGAGTTAGATGAGGATTAATATGACTATAGCCCTTGGTAACACAAAATGTACTTCTAAGTAATTGCTCAATAGATCTTATATCTATCTATCTATATGAAAAAGAAATCATGTAACGAAGGGGATTCTTATTTGTACAAATGGAATGAGGGTGTTCCTTTTGTCGATGGATGCTCCTATTATACTCGTAATCTCTGAAGGATGAGAACCAACTATGCATCATCTACACCGAGAATTTAAGTATTGTATACGTCATTAGTCTGATCCTTTGCAGGAACTATCCGTAATAACGAACTTTTTTTAATAGTTAACTCACACAAGCAAGTATAGACAATCAATAATTCTGACTTTAATGGCATAAACTACTTGCAAAGTACATGAATTAATTAACACAAACAAACATATCAATAATCTACAAAATTCACACAAACTAGTAAATAAATATTATCTTATATTAATCTAAAAGGATACAACAACAACCAATTGGTAATCCGAGTTTTCAATTGGCTCATCCTCAACCTCCTATCACCACTGCAAATCAATTCAGGCTTTCAATTGGCTCCCCCTCAACTTCGTAGCACCACTACAAACCATATGTACAAAAACTAATGATATAGATCAATAATTAAGAATTGGAATTACCTCTTATTCCTATCAATTCAATGTTGTAACTTGAACATCCAGGTTGTTTCAAAATGAATGAAAAACAACCACGCAAGCAGTAACTCCCTGTCAAATACCCGTAAATGAAAAACATGTGTATTAGGGATGGAACCAAATATGAAAAACAAATGGGTTTCTGCACAAACTACCATAATCTACATGCTCGAACTATGACTCACTAAATAAAGCCAAATATATTGTTCAATTTGAAGTTTCTAATATTAATTTGTGTACTATCTTTCTTTCATATAATATTTGCACAGTAAGAATATGATGTCGTATAACAAATGATTCACCAATACTACAATGATTTCATTAATTTTTTCTTTTCCAATTACAAAATACAAATACAATCAATAGCATCTATGGAGGTGAATTAAAAAAAAATATAAACAACCCATTATCATGGGTGATACATGCTTAATTATATAAAATCAACCTATAACAGAAAATGAACAATTTTTAATTGTTGCAAAACTTAATGTGACTTTTTGTAAGAAAATAAATACAATAGAGTAAGATTCAAAACAAAAAGTTCACCTAATACCTTAAAAAAAATCAACAAATCAAATCTAAACGTTAAGACACAAAACAAAATCAAAACTAAATATACCTAATTAGATCTCGAAATGAAAGGGTCCATTGACCACTATGTCAGATTCAAACAAACCATGAATTTAAATTAAAAAGCTAATCTTTTCTCATATTCATCTACTACAAAGCTTAAATGCATAAAAAAAGAAATATATTGAGGCTGGACGATGGGAATCAACATGGAGGCTAAATGATGAGAAGTATATCTTAAATTACTTAACCTAGATAAGTAGAACATCTATGGGAATCAACATGGAGGCTGAACAAAGAGAGAGAGCTGCATGGAGGAGCGCGTGGAGGAGAAGGAGAAGCCCGAGGGGAGGAGAACGGCCGAAGAAGAGATGAGAACCCCACGCTTGGCTTGTTTTTGTTTGCCTTTTTTTTTTCCTTTCTTTTTTCTATTTTCTTACTAATAGAAAAAAGCGGGAGTATAAATCGGTCAAGGGGGAAAACCAAATTGGGTTTAGCCGTCTCAAAATGTATTTCTTTTGAAACAGCTCCTAATATACCGTCTCATAAGGTATACCTTTTGAGAAGGGTAAAATTAGCTGTCTTAAAAGCTATAATTTTTAAAACAGTTAATTTTACCCGTCTCAAAAAGTAAGTTTTAAAGAACCAATTTTTTTTCGTCTCAGAAGCCTCCGTAGTGAAAAGCAATTTTTTTTGTAGTGTCCTTATGATGATATTTTAGAGCCATCCCGAACCTCATGATGTGTCCCTAGTCATTACAATGATAATCGGGAATGTGAAGATGCATATGATCCTCATCGATAAAGGAAGCCTAATCGACATCGTCTTCATGGATTCTCATAAATCCACGGGCTTCACTCTGTTCGACTTTCTACCAATCATGATTCCACTTATCTCTTTCAATGGGGGAATAACCTTCTCGATGGGATATATCACTCTACTACTCAAAATCAGAGTTGAAAATTATTGTACTATATTGTGGAGACATTTCCTAGTAGCGGACTTGCCCTCAGCCTACAATGTCATATTGGCAAGACCTTCACTCAATGAATTAGATGTTGTACACTTAACTAAGAGGACAATAATTTGCTTTCCCACACCCTAAGGGGTAGGAGAGGTCCGTGGAGAGCAGAAAAAATCTTGAGAATGCTACAACCTCATCACGTGAGAGAAAAAAGGTCCCTGGATGCACCTTAGGACTTTACACTTAGTCTAAAAATCGTGGTTAGGATTCCATGAGTGAAAATCTTCAATTTTTCGTAGAGGGGGTGAATATGACACAAGTAAATTAGGGCCAATTTTGCCCAATTCTAAAATCTAACACCTTAGATTTGTAAAAAACTTGCAGAATGCATATTTTATCCTTGAAAAATGAAATTGAACATGTATGATCATGATTTAAATTCATAAAAGTGAAATTAAATTATTCGAATTGCCCCCCACACAAGGATTAAACTAGCCTAATTTATGTAAATTTACTAGGCTAAAATCCTTATATAATCCAATTGCCGACCAAATTATAATAAAACCATAGATCTAATTGGATATGTGTGTGATATTTTCTAGATTAACAATTTATACCACAATCATCACACAAGTCCAAAAATACAAGGAAAAATCGTTCCATGGGGGAAAAAACCTCGGATGCATGCTCTATCTCATTCAACTTGAAAAGGTAATTTAATAAAATTTTAAAAACTACCCCTCACCTAAATCCTTTAAAGGTAGTTAGTAATGTACATCTCAGCTTTCCCCCATTTTATTAAAACCTCCATTGAGCTTTACCAAAGTCGAGAGGAAGTCCATTTCCATCCAATAATTATAAATTGAACAAATTCAATAGTAAATTTTCTAGTATCTGTGACACCTTGCCTAATAAAATACCGGGCAATCACTCCTATATCAAATTAAAATAGGAGTCTCATATGGTTCATTCTTAGCATCACTGTCGAAAAAAAATTTAATTACTAATATCCTTTTAGGCCGACGTCAAATTTTTAATTAACTAATCTTTTTAACCAAACCATTCAAATAAAACAATTACAACAGTTTATATGCAGCAACTGAAATGAAATAAAATAAAATAACCGAACACTCGGTACAATAATACAACCAAATCGAATGCCGCACCAAAAGGAGATAAAAGAAAAAATGAGTGCAGTTGGTCCATAAGCTCAGATGTTTCTACAATACCTCCTATCTAGATCTTAATGATAGAAGCGTCTAATATAAACCTGCTTGCATCCACAGCTGCTGCAGCAAATATCTTACTCGAAAGAATCATCATCCTGGCGTCTCTGTGTCTGGACACCTATATATATAGATATAGTAAGAGAGGGAAAAAATAGCGAAAAATGGTCAGAGCCCGAGTTTTGAAAATATTTTAGCAAGTGCTTAAAATCCATATTTTAAAATATGATATTTCTCATATTTAAACTGGTATCGCTCTCACATGAGATACACCTCACCCCTCTTCTAATAGTGCACAACTATCGCATACCTTTATAAACAACCTAGTTAAGCTACACTGCCTAACTAATGTATTTATCCATCTTCTAATAATCCTCATAAATTCGAGTACTAAGGACTAAACTTCTCCCTATTCCCAACATTACGTTACATTCGTGCGTGGGATGTCTCGGGAAGCAAAATCCAAATAAGTAACCCCCCCGATACACTACTACGTGACAATGTTGATTATCGGGATCCATTAGGCCCTCAGTACATGCCACATCTTACCATCCCATATATATAGATATATAGTTCTCACTAGAACCTATGATTCATATTCATATAAATCTGGATATTCATATACCGGAAGTAGTATCACACTTTATTCATTCTTTTACCTTTTTATACAAGGTTACGTTATATGATATCTCATCTCATATATAAACAATATACTATACGCAACAAGTATATTAATCATCCACCGAGCTATGATATAAATAGCTTAGCCATTCTCATTTACTAAGCAACCGTGGATTATCTCAAGTACACATAAATGTTAATCTAAATAAATATATTCATATCCGACACCCATATGCTTAATAGTGGTGCACACATACTCTGCTATCCAATCCAAGTACATCTCGTACTAAGGGATTCCATGTTCCACATCACTCAGGAACTGTAACAATACAAATCACATATATTGGAGGCGAACATAGTTCACGTACCTACGGGTCACGCACATACCAATGCTCCCATAGCCAGCAGACTTATTAACTCACAAATAAGCCCTTCATAGTCCTATGTTCTTGAGGTACCAAATCTAAAATCCCCCTGAAGGAAACACAAAATAAGATTGTCCTCTTTCGAACGCCAACCTTCCGTGATAACAAGTATGGTTGGTATGTCATACACATAATAAACAATCATATAGGTACACATTCCACCTATATAAATATATTATCAATTAGGTCTTCATACAACCATATTATAACGATAGGTATTTGTCTCACCTATACATAATTTCCCATAGGTAATTATTTAACCCATGTATATAATAACATCAGGGCATACGCGCCGCCCATATAATAATCCCCTACGTAGTATACTTATATCTCGAATATCCTACGCATTTATCAATTTTTGACTATTCCCCAATATTTTATTTTTTGAGCTTTTCTCACCGCACAATGATAATATCAACAACCCTGATATATTCATTCGTCTCATAATATATATACTTTAACGACATCGTATATATATTATTTATCTCTCTTCTCAATATACTATGGCTATAATTTCCAAACTCTTATAACGATAGCCAATAACCTCGAATATTTCCATTCATAATGATATAAGCAGTCACACCCTTAAAATATTACCCCCAATACGTACTCTCTTATTTAATAATCAAATCATACCTAAATACCTCTTTAAGTATTATTCCTCACGAACACCCCTATTTGGGTAAATCTTGGATTTTACTTTCAACTAACCCAAGGTGTACGCCTTACTAAAAAATATATTTAGAAGTCCCCATACTATTTTTAGGAACCCCAATTATTTATCTCCATACAATTTTAGCCTTTATTTTTCCAATTTCCGGTTTGATTTCTGAGTTGATGATTTCAACCCCGGAACTGAGTTCTTAGAAAAATCATAACAATTCGAAAAAAAATCAAAAAAATACGCAGCGCCTACGCGACCGTATCGAAAAGATCTACAACTTTCGTGTTTTAACCAAGAGCCGAATCGACTGTCTTCCTAGCCGAAATAGCTCGGAAGTGACGATAGTCACTATTCGCCTTCTTCTCCAAAAATCCAAACCTCCATTAAAGCACCTCCAAGCTTTTTATCCCCTCTCTCATAATCAACCAACCTCAAACAACCATAAATACACATATAGAAAGGGTTCTAATCATCCTAGAACCCATTTTCAACAATTAATTTCAATAAATTCCAAGTTTCTCAAATTGGGTATTAATCGAGTTATATCCGTTTTGATCTTCCAAAAACCCGTTTGATCCACGACATTTCAACCCAAAAATCTTTAGTTTTATACCAACTAAAATATGATAAATAAACGCACTAAATCATAAAGCAAGTTAAACACTTGCCTCGTGGATAAAATTCGACGACACCGAGTCGAATCCCGCGAAGTTTGGCCCAGAATTCCTTTTCTTCCTTCCTTCCTTCCTTTCTTCTCTTCTTCTTCTTCTTCTTCTTCTTCTTCTTCTTCTTCTTCTTCTTCTTCTTCTCGCCCTTATCTCTTCTCTTTCTCTCTCTTAAATCTAATTTTGGGGAAGAAATGAGGGTTTTATCTTATTAAATCCGAAATTGGGTGTATACCCAATTGTTAAATGACTCGTGTACTCATTTACGAGTCCCCACTAGTCCAAAAATGCTCGAAACCCAAATACTACCTATATACACCCCATTTTGTTACCCCCTAACTCTCCTTAGGTTCCTAGTACCTCCCTTCATCACTACAAACCCAGGTCATACCCCGAGTATTGATCTAGAAGCCATCGAGCACTCCCAAGCTCCATTTGACCAAAAATTCAAACTCTTCAGCTCGACCAAGGCTGAATGAATCTTAAAAGGCACTAAAATCCCTTTCCAACGGTCCATCCCGTGCGCGATTTTGACTTACCATGTGGACGAACGATCCGTTTGCGTTCGAAACTTGATCTAGAGGCCACCGGGCGCTCCCGGGCTCTGTTTGACCTAAGTCAACTCTTCAGCTTGGGCGAGACTGAATGAATATTCAAAGGGAACTGAAACCCCTTTCCAATGGTCTGCTCCGTGCGCGATTTCGACTTACCATGCGGACGAACAATCCGTTTTACTCCAAGAGGTCACCGAATGCTTCCAGGGCCCGTTTGACCAAAGTCAACTCCCCAAACCGGGTCAAACTCTTTGGAATGTCAAAGTACATCTCTTAACCTTTCCAACGATCCACCCCGTGCACGATTCGGACTTACGATACGGACGAACGATTCGTTTGCGTCCGAACGATTCCCCGTCCAATGGACCGACAAACGCTTTCGAGCCATATTTGACCCAAAGTCAACTCCTGAACCCGGGAGCGGTCCAAGGGACTTTCAAAGGCCTTTGAATTAACTTTCTAACGGTCTGCTCTGTGAGCGATTCTGACCAACGGTTTGCCCTCGGCAGCTAATTTTCCAAAAAGGCCTGAAACACACTGTCAAATGGTAGGTACCAGACCCTGCCTATCGGCAGGTGCCGATAGGCAAGACCAGGTCTATGCCGATCGTAAGTGAACTGGTCCTATAAAAGGAGGCCTTCACCTCATTTGCAAGGGGATCCCAGATCTGATAAAAATCGCTCTCAACGACTCTCAAAAACCTCTCTCAAAGACAACGCGATTTCAACATCCAAATCCCTTTCTAACTTCCACTTTTCATCATCCTTTTCATCAAACTTGATGAATTATCCACTCTTCATCATCATCCAAGTGTAAGGGATGCTCTCCAACATTCAAGATCAAGCTCAAGATCTTCAAGAAGGTCCAAATTTCTCAACTTTCTCTTCAAATTCTCTTAAATTCGCAATAACTTGTTTTATTACTTAGCACTTTTATTATCTCATCTCACACATCCTAATATACTTTTTATTTAGTATTATTGCACATCTCTTATTTTCATATAAGTAAAACCCAAAATACAAGAAAAAAAGGGTTTGTTCATAAACTCTAAATAGGGATTCTCATACTTTTCTCACAACTAAAACACTTTTTCTACACACACACACACACTCACAAATAAGAGATCCCCCATTTGGATTTATGGGATAAACCCCACCCCTCATTTTGTATGCGAACTACGTGGACTTGATGCCTTTATAAGCTAAGTAGGCGTCTCGGGGTAAAACTCGAGACTCGAGTCCTATTCTCACCTTTTCTCTCATTTTCTATCTTCTCTAAATCCAATTTTCTTATATTCTATATAATTTTTCTTAGTGACGTATTACTCCATATGCGTTATCGTACCATTATAACGATCAACGTAAGGGTAATTGCGTAAATATTATTTTTTAATATTATTTTTATACCTTCCTACGGATGACTCGCGTTATCTCTTCCATGATACAAGTCGAGGATTCCTATCTCCACTATATATATACACATGCACACATATCACAAGGAAAATAAAAAAAGGAAAATAGCAAACATCCATGAGAGACCGAAAGGCCAGAATGGGTGCCTAACAACTTTCCATTTCATAACTTAGCCTCCGAACCCTTCTCGAATCATTTTGGTTTCGTATGCACCAGTATATCTTTGGATACCATCCTTCGGGATGGCTTCCCCTTTTTCTTTTGTTTGTTTTGAGTAAAATAGACTGGCGACTCTAAATCTCTCTACATTTTTACACCTCATCTCAAACGACGCCGACCGAAGTTCTCTCGAGAGGAATGCACGGGACACGAGGATCCTCCTTCATGCGCCCGCCCGCGGCGAGGATCGGTGATGGCCACAGTGGCAACTCTGCTAGGGATATGTATATGTTTTGAGGGATTGACTCTATTTACATGGATGTTATATTTGTTTATATTTTTCCTATATCTGCATGTTCCCCTTTTCCATGTGTATCCTATGCTTATGCTTCTGTTCACACACTTGTAGAAAATTATTCATGTACACTTCACACCACGTGCACCTAGGATCACATATATCCACATGTTGCACGCATCACCCATCCATACTTGGTGTACCTTTGGTACTTGTACTTTGCTCCCTGTTTGGCATAATCAAGAAAAAGTATTCTCATCATAAGATACTAATAAGAGAATCATGCATGATTCACACGACATCACCAAAGAGCATTGTTATTGACTAAATTTTACCCAGTAACTGGAGGGTCACTTCGTGATGGGCGCTGGTCCGGCAGGGTGCAATTAGCTTAAGCGATATGACTCTCACCTTCCATTGTCCAAGTACCTTCGACGTATATCGAACGGTTCCCCCGCATCGTACCGCTTGACCGAAGTCATGACGGGAGGTATATCGCAGGGAATTCGTTCACGTACGCCGAGTATATCGAATTCGCTCTCACACGTACCGTCCCCATGAGGTATATAGTGAGTCAATTCACTTACACTCAGGTATATCAAATGGCTTGTCTACTCGTACCAATTTCCCACAAGAGCAAGACGTATATCGTGGAAGTCATGCCAAAGGGAGGAACCCATTCCAATTCACCCAACCAACTGCATACCCACATATAGGTGTCAAATCTAGGACACGCACTTTAGATTGCCGATTTTAACCCGAAACTCTATCGAAATTCCGGGTTGGCCTGCCGCCCAAATTTTCATGCATTTTTAAAATGGGACCCTATCCGGTGAGCCTGGTTACAAGTCCAGTCATAGCTTTGCATATATTAAAAACCCCACTTTTTCAGGCTCAGGTTCCGTTCGGTATTGCATTTAGGAGAATTAAATACAAGTGAGAACATAATAATCGTTATAATCATGCTGAGTTCCGTCTCCAAAAACATTTCTCCCTTCTTTATCAAAAATCCAAAAATAGTTTCTTCCCTTTTTCTAAAAAATAAATCCCATTCTACGCCTTCTCAGGTCAATCGCAAGCCCTTGTCCTGGCTCCCTATTGGCTTCGGTCTTCAGTCAAATCACCCCGGAGTTTCGTCCATTCCTCTACTACTTCTTCTGAGTCCAGAATCCATCCACTTTCCATGGAGAATACAGATCAAGTACCAGTCATACAGCCGGATCAGATGGCAGTCCTAGCTCAGCTCATGTCCAAGATTGACAACCTCCAAACTAAGGTTCGAAAGATGCAACAAAACCAGGTTCCTATTCCTCAAGAACCTGAGGCCCTATTCCCTCGTGCTATGGGTCCACCCGAGCCTATCTGGGTTCCCGAAGAATATCAACACGCTCCACGTGCCCCTCCTGTCAATGGGCCGCCGCTTGCCCAGCTTCCATGGCCAAATATTGCCCAGCCTGTGGCTAACCTGCATATGGTCGTTGATCCAAAAGAGGAGGAGTTGAATAAAGTCAAAGAGGATATCAAGATGCTCACCAAGAAGTTCGACCAAGTCAGAATCTCTAGGAATTACATAGACTACACCCACATGTCTCCTTATCCTAAAGCGAGGTTACCCGAGAAGTTCAAGATGCCAAATATCGAGAAGTTCGGAGGGAGTGGACCCCCAATTGTTCATCTTCGCAGTTATCATCGTTCCATGACTCTACTATGGGCTTCTGAAGAAGTGATGGCCCAATTGTTTCAGCAAACTTTGAAGGATAGTGCCCTCCGATGCTTTTTATCTCTCGAGGAATCCAAAATCCGTAGCTGGGAGGATTTAGCCCGAGAATTCATGTCGCAATACAAATAAAACAAAGAGCTTGAGGTCACCCGTCGTGATTTAGATCTGATCAAACAGAACCCTGGGGAATCAGTCAGTAACTTCATAACCCGGTGGAGGGAGCAAGCAGCATTATGAAGAAGAACTTCTTGCCCCATGTCCGAGCGATGATGGGAGGACAATACTCTCCCCACTTCCGAGCTCTCAGAGAAGCGAGAGTAGAAATCGGGGAAAGCCTTGTTAAAACAGAGGTTGAACTAAAGAAGGTGTCTGGAAAGTTCACCTCCAGAAACTATGACAGGCCTGCCAGTGCTACAGTCTCAACCATCAACAACATATCTCAACCAATAACCTCATGGGCACCAGAAATCCTCCCTACCCCTATCCGAAGGGAATACACCGAGATCCATGCTCCCCTCACCAAAGTTTACCAGGCCCTGTTAACCCGAAACCTCATCAAACCCTTGGATCCCCGTCCATTGCCAAATCCACTCCCAAGAAACTTCAAGGCCGATGCTCATTGCGCCTTTCACCAAACTGTTGGCCATACAACCGACCAATGCTTTCACCTCTGAAACATAATCCAAGATCTCATTGACCGGGGTATCATCGCCCCACCAGCCAATCCTAAGCCAAACACTACTCACAATCCACTCCCAAATCATGCCAATGCCATCTTCTTAGAAGAAAATCCAGATTTCGATCCCTCAACTCAAATCAAACCCATATACTCTCTTAAACCTCTTCAAATTTTCCCATGTTTCCTCTTATACCCTACTAGCCTCACTGATCAGGCACTGTCACTCCTTACCAGAGTATGCATCGCTGTCCATACCCGTTTTGAAAATTGAAGTATGGAATTGTCAGAGGTGTTAAACTAACTCCTAAAGTTCGTGCTGAAATTGCCCTCACACATGGTCATCGATTGCCAAAGGTTCAGTACACTGTTCTTGGAAGCACGAAAATGGTCTTGAGATTCAGACAAGTGGGTGGTACCAACCGATGAAGTCAACCTATATGATATTGTCCAGATTATGGAAGAATTATTACTTGACACTTTGAAGCTACAAGGGCACTTGGACCCTTCAACCATACATATCCCCACAGAATGGGAAACCCTGTATGAAGAAGCCGTTGAAGTTATGGAATGCATTAACTTTACATGGACAGAAAAAATTATTGCCACCGGATGGGGGGAAGAATTCGAAGATTCAAGTGAAGAACAAGCTTCAGGAAGAACTGGCCCAGTAGTCGACATATGTGGGGTGATATCATTTGAAGAACTCCTCGGAGAAATAAATATGGTGACACAACAACCTGAGATTGACGAGGAAACGGGATTCATGTTCTTCTTTTCTTCAGTAAATCACATGACCAGATCAGGGAGACATTACTAGGTTCCAAGCTCACTACCAACAAATGACAAAGGGAAGGGCGTTAAAAACCTTCCTATGCCAGAGATGACCATCGAGGAGATCAAGATCCTCGATCAACTGAAGAAAACTCAAGCTAACATCACTCTATGGGGGCTTTTCATGTCTTCCCAGCTGCACATAAACTCTTTAATCAAGCTGATCACTAAACCCACATTTCCTCCTTCTACCACACCAGAAGAGGTGGTAAATCTGGTCGGATCCTTGACCTCTACCCAAATGCTATCATTTTCTACAGAAGAAATCCCCAGAATTAGGCCAAATCACAATCATGCACTCAACATCTCCGTCGAAGTTATGGGGAAGGTTGTGCCACTCTCTCTTGTCGATAACGGATTTGCCTTGAACATCTTCCCACTGAGAACCTTCAAGTATTTAGGCCTGAAAGAAAGCGACCTCACTCCAACCTCCGTCGCTGTACGTGCCTACGATAATACCCGATGGGAGGTGATGGGATCCATAAAACTTGTAAAAAGGGCTGGACCTATAAACCCTGTCGTTGAATTCCAAGTCATAGACATCCCAGCTTGTTTCAACCTATTGCTCGGATGACCCTGGCTCCACAGTATCAAGAGTGTGTCTTCCTCACTCCATCAAAAATTGAAGTTCTTCGCCGACGGGCGAGTCATCACCATTTTGGGCGACAATGAAAATGTCAAGGGTGCAAGCACCAGCAGTCCAATCCTTGAGATACAATACGGGTCAAATGATATTCTCCTATCAGGATTTTGAGTTGAGCCGCTCCTACTCCCGGCAGGGGATGGTTTCAAAGAAAGGGTTTGCCCAGAATATGACCCTCATGGCAATGTTAATGTGATTCATATGTTCAGAAACATACACTTCATGCCCGGACTGGGGCTAGGGAAAAGGAAGCAAGGGATACTTGAGCCCATCGAACTGAAGAAAGCTTTCCCTCCTTGTGGCTTGGGGTATTAACCATCAGAACAAGAGCTCAGAATGATCCACCAATCTCGACCAAAGAGAGGATCATACTGCATCCAAACTATCCCAGGACACTCCTTGAATGGTCGATTCATCAAAGAAGGCGAAGACTTCCCCTTTTGTGGCTTTCCAGAACCATGGTATGACCACACAAACAAGAAGATGAAGCCTGGAATGGAGATCTTTTTCCAAGATAGATACCTATGGGACGAAAGTTTCCAACACCGAGTACAATCTCTCATCAAAGATACCGAAGAGACTGAGGAAAGTGATTCCGAAGATTCCTTCAACTTACAGACACTGGGGCTGTCACTCTACATGGTTCATTCAGGCACTACATCAATGGATCCATCCCATCTGATTAAAGCTGTTGATACACCCCTCCTCAACTGGAATGCTGCGCCAGTTCTACCTCTTCAAATCCCCCTAACCCCAATGTTTACCCTTTTTCTTCTTCTGCTGTTTATTGTTGTTCAAATGTAATCGAGACCTATTTTAATAAGGTTCTCAATGTTGTTTTTCCTATCAATGAAATAAACGAAGATTTTGAGTATCTTGCTGTGCCTTACATTAATTGTTTGGATTCTAATCAAACTTTTGATGATGGTGATTTTGTAAATGAATAATTCTTAACTGATCTAAATAAGGTTGATAATAAATAACATAACCGCGTTCAAGTTAATGAATAAGAGACTGTTGTTATTAATCTCGGTTCTAGTAGCCAACTGCGCGAGATTAGGATAGGGGCCACCCTTGACGAGCATGAGCAAGCATAACTCGAAGAATTGCTAAAGGAATTCATGGATGTATTCGCATGGTCCCATGATGATATGCCCGACATTAATCCTAAAATAGCTCAGCACGAGATCCACACTCTCCCAGGTTAAACAAAAATTGAGAAAGCTCCACACCGAATGGTCGCTCAAGGTCAAAGAAGAGGTGGTCAAACAGTTGAACATGGGCTTCATTCGTGTGATCGAATATCCCACATGGCTAGCCAATATAGTACCTGTGCCGAAATCAGGAGGGAAGGTTCGAATGTGTGTAGACTATCGAGATTTAAACAAAGCTTCTCCAAAGGATGATTATCCGCTACCTAATATCGACATGATCGTGGACAACACAACCACTCATGCTCTCAAGTCATTCGTCGACGGGTTTGCCGGATACAACCAAATTAAGATGCACCTAGACTAACAAGAAAAAACCACATTCATCATCCCATGGGGAACCTTTTGCTACACCGTTATGCCATTTGGTCTCAAGAATGCTGGGGCTACCTAACAAAGTGATGCCATAACCATCCTGTACGATCTGATTCATAAAAAAGTCAAGGTTTATGTGGATGATATAATTATCAAGTCCAAAACTAGAGAATGTCATGTTCCCACTCTCCGAAAGTTCTTCGAACGACTACGACGGTATCAGATGAGACTCAATCCACAGAAATGTGTCTTCGGCCTTACAAAAGGAAAACTCTTGGGATTCATGGTCAGTGAGAAGGGGATAGAAGCAGATCCGACAAAGTTGAAGGCCATACTTGAGATGCCACCTCCCCGAACAGAGAAAGAAGTCCGAGGTTTTCTTGGAAAATTGCAATATATCAGCCGGCTCATCAGCTAGCTAACCTCCATCTGTGAACCGATATTCAAGCTCCTTCGAAAGGATTCAACCAAGGTTTGGAACGAGGCCTACCAAGAAGCTTTTGATCGAATTAAACAATATATGACCCAACCTCCAGTGCTCATGCCACCACAACCTGGTCTACCTTTGCTCCTATACCTAACCATAACCGACACTGCAGCTAGGTCTTTGCTATCCTAATACCTTGAAGACTCCCGCAAAGAAAGAGCCATCTATTACGCCAGTCATAAATTGGCCAAGTACGAGGTCCACTACACTTCTTTGGAAAAGGCGTGTGCTGCACTTGTCTGGGTCACCCAAAAGTTACGACACTACATGCTCGCCTTCCCCATCAAACTTGTATCCCGAATGGATCCCATCAAATACCTTCTTGAGAAACCCACCTTATTCAGTTGGATGGCCCGATGGTTGATGCTCCTAACGAGTTCGATATCATGTACGTCACACGCAGAAAGCCATTAAAGGAAGAGCCATCTCTGACTACCTCGCTAATTACCCCGTAGAAGAAGCAAATGTCTGGATCTCTGAATTCCAAGATAAAAATATCCTCTGCACCGCTCAAGACCACCTTCGATGGCAAATGATCTTTGACGATGCTACCAATAAAAAGGGATATGACATTGGGATACTTCTGATCGCCCCAAATGACTCCCACACTCCCATCGCCATCAAATTGGATTTCCCTATCACCAATAACATGACGGGATATGAGGCATGAACAGTAGGCCTCAAAGTTGCTCTCAAGAAAGGTATTCAATACCTAGATGTCTACGGGGATTCTTCCCTCATCATCGGTCAAGTGTTTAGAAAGTGGAAAGTCAAGGACGAAAAGCTCCAACCCTTCCATGCCCACTTAGAAGAGTTAGCCTCCCGATTCCAAGATATCACCTTCCATTACCTACCTCGAGCAAAGAATAACCTAGTTGATGCTCTCTCTACCTTGGCCTCCATAGTCGACATGCCCAAAGGAATAACAATGACCCCCTTCCTAGTTCAAAAGTAAGACAAACCAACCCACTTCTACCATATTGAGCTTGTCTCCACCGAAGATCCCGAACTAACCGATTACTGGTACTATGATATCTAGTGCCTCCTAAAACATGGTAGGAATCCCTAGGGTTCCAACAAGAAAGACCGAATAACCCTTCGAATACTGGCCGCCCAGTACATCATTTGTCATAAAGCTCTACTCAAGAGGAACTTCGATGGAACTCATCTACACTATATCGCAGGGGCTGAGATTGAGAAGATAATGCAGAAGATCCACAACGAAGAATGTGGGCCCCACATGAACGGTCACATGCTTGCCAAGAAGATCATTCGACAGGGCTAATACTGGACCACCATGGCCCAAGATTGCACCGCCTATGTCCGGAGATGCCTCAAATGCCAACAGTTCTCCAATCTTCAACACCTGCCTTCGCGAGAATTATACAACATGACCTCTCCCTGGACGTTCTCCACCTGGGGTGTCGACATCAGAGGGAAGATTACACCAAAGGATTCAAACGGACATGCATTCATCCTAGTTGCCATTGATTACTTCACCAAATGGGTCGAAGCTGAGTCATACGCAGCATTGAATGCCAAAAAAGTGGCCAAATTCCTCAAGAAAAATATCATCTACCGATATGGGTTCCTGCACGAGTTAGTGTCAGATAACGAGTTGCACTTCGAAGCAGAAGTCACAGAAGTAGTCAACGAGTACGGGATTCAGAGACACAAATATTCTCCCTACCGACCTCAGACCAATGGTGCAGTTGAAGCCGCCAACAAGAACCTCAAAGCCATCATCAGCAAGATGACCGGAATCTGTAGGGATTGGGCCGATCGGATCCCATACGCCCTCTGGGGCTATCGAACATCAATCCGAACCTCTACTGGGGCTACCCCTTACTCTCTAGTCTACGTCATGGAAGCACCTGTGAAGCTAGAAATACCCTCGCTACGCGTCATGCTCGAAAGCAAAGTTAGCGAAGAAGACTAGTGCAAAGCCGTCTCAACGAGTTGACCCTCCTAGATGAAAGGATATTGAAAGATCTTTATCACATACAGGGGTACCATCGCTGAATAGCGCGGTCATTCAATAAGAGAGTCAAAGATCGCGGTGTCCGGGAAGGGGGATTTAGCCCTCAAGGAGATAATAAAACCCATATGGGACCCCAGAGGGAAATTCAAGCCCAATTGGAGCGGCCCCTACATTGTGAAGAAAATATTATTCGGCAGTGCCGCCATGCTCACTGACTTAGATGGGGAGGATACGACTCATCCAGTCAACCTGGACCGTCTCAAGAAATTCTACCCCTAGACCAGAATCTCGGCACGCTATGACTCTTCTCATCTCCCTTCTATTCTAAAAAAAAGAACTTTCTTCATTTCCCTCTACCTAGAACTACGTGGGTCTGATCCTCTGCAAAAAACCATTTTTCAAGAAAAAAAAAATTCAAAATCCCCAGAGGTACGTAGGGAGCTCATACATCTTACAGGAGCACGACCCTTTCTTTTTCACAAAATACTATTCTTTTCTTATCTCCGAGAACGGAAGTTCATTTAATAAATACTGGAACGAAAGGATTATATATGCCTTAGTGATCGGTATAGATAATTCAAAAATACAAAATTCATCGAAAGGCACAACTAGATGATCAAAAACTTGCTTATTTCATTAATAAGAAATTACAACACGGATTACATAAGAAAAGGAACGGATAACTCCCTTCCCCCTGCTGCCATAAAAAGCCAAATAAAATCCCCACATCTATTTCCTATTACACAAATAAACTCTCCAAGAGTCCTACCCACAACTACCAGAGGATCCTGCACCCTCATCATTTACATCCTGGGGTCCCTAAATTTCCCCTGCCTGAATAGAGTGCCGTAAACACTCCATGGATCGATAAGCCTGAACCAGCTTCGAAAAATCCATAACACCCCCTTCCATGGTGTTAAATAAAACAAACCACCTTTGTCCAGTATGCACTGCCAACATCTTGCTGACTACTCTCCTCCACAACCACTTCATATAATCCCCAGGGACATGCCAAACTCTCCCAACAGACTAAGAGGGACGGGTCGACGAATGCAGATTTTCCCACAAGGAGCCAAGCTGCATGCGCAGACGCTCAGTCAAATCTTCCACCGAAAAGAAATTTGAGGTCCAAGGTGGCACGACCTGTGCCCAGCCAAATTGGCACAGAAGTCGCCAAGGGAAATAAAAAGAGGTCTGTCTGAGACCAACCAGCCACACATATGAGTATTCTTATAGCTCCAGAACAGGCAACAACTGCCCCCACCAAGGCACTGACCAATACAGATTCCAAGCCCCATTCTCCACAAACCAGTTCTCCCAGCTCTCAATATCCAAGCCAACGCTGAAGAAGTAACGCGAAAATAAATTAGGTACAACCGATAAAAGATACTCTGGAAGGGCCACCAAGAGGAGTCTTTCAGACAACCACATGAACAACATCACGGGGCTACCCCTCAGAAAGTCAGAATGACCTTCTCTCTAGGTATCCAGGTCATTCAGGGTCTCCGCTATTATCATTGCTGCAGGATTGCGATGGTATGACATCCACGAAGTAATGGTTGCAAGTTGCGGGTCCACCAGCAGTTCCCCAGTCACCAGTAACAATTTTGAAACCAAGCCCAGAGAAACGACTCCAGCATAGCCACCATCACCTACTTCCTGCAAATGAACGAACTGCAGCACCGCCGAGAGGGAGATCATTCCTCCAACAACCAGTGATCTAGCCGCCGAAGGCGATATATGAAGAAGCCCGGTCAACAAATCCCTGGGAGAACGGGAAAATTTGGGAAAAGTCGCAGCAACACTAGGATTTATACCCATCATGGAAGAAAATTCCTCGTAGGTAGGAAAAACTTCATCCAGACCAAAGAGGAATACATGGTCTTCGGGGTACCAGAATTGTACCGTCGCCATCAGCATATTCCACTCAATAGGCCGATTGCGCCACAAGGAGACTCGACGCATGTTGAAAGCATCGTAGTCGACATTATAAGAGCACATTGCTTCCAAAGCTTTGAGGTAGTTAGCAAACTCAATGCTACCAGGGAGATCCATCTTGCAAGGCTAAGAGATAGTGGGCAAGTAAGCAAGAATGCGAAGATGTGATGAAAACACTCCACCCTTACCCCTTTTTATACTTGAGAACCCTCACAAGAGACATAATCCCTACAGAAATCGGAGGGAATCCTACCCCACAAAGTACCAAAGGGCTGAAAAGGGTACCAATCAAAGCTTTGAATTAATGGGACTGAACTGAATCGCCGATAGGCAAGACAGGGTGCTTGCCGATCGGCAACCCCCCATTTTTAGAAATTTCCTTTTTTTCCTCTTTTGTCAAATTTGAAAACTCAATAAAAATAAATTGATATTCTCAACAGAATTTCAAAATCCATTTTCCTCCTTATATAATTTCCCCTTTTAATTAAAAACTTTCCTTCAAAAATTCCTTTTTACGGTCTCAGCAGCAAAGTAAAAAGCGCATGTGAATGCATTCATTCATCATTGATAAAAGATAATAAAAAACTCCATTGCATTGCATCTATTTGTTTTCTGTGTTACATCAATTTTGCAGGATGAAGAAAAGCAAAAACAATGGGACTCAGCTCGAACCCACATTCTCTCTCTCTCTCTCTCTCTCTCTCTCTCTCTCTCTCTCTCTCTCACCTACCCTTCTCTCTAAGAGCTTACACCCATACGACGTGCTCTCTTTCCCCTATGACAAGATGATGCACCACCACTACCCAAGCCAGAGGCTTCTTCGAACAAAGCAGACGACACCAAGCAAGAAGGAAAGGGAACCGTGTCCCGAATATGGGCAGTAGCCGAAGATATCCAGTCTCTGATATCTCTTAGCCAGGTGGTCGACTCTCAGAATTGCTACAAGAAAAAAGAAAAATCAGTATCAAAGCAGAGATGACCAAAATTGAAAAGAAAGAGAAAGAATAACAGAAAGGTATACTGCAGGCCGGAGGACCTCCTCTATCAAACCCAAATCCTTCGGATCCATTGCATGAGGATGATGCAGCATAGGCACTATCCCTCCATCAGCCCGTCGGATGTTGTATGAAGGAGTGTGTAATCGCACGAAAGGAACCTATGAGGTCGCCACCGCCGTATATGCCGTCGGACCGCCGCCACTTTGGGAAGATCCCACCGCCCGACTCGAACCCGCAAAAGGGAAAGGCAGGGCATCATATATGCCAGGTGCCATCAACCAGCTCATCACAAAGTCCATATAGTCATACGGCACAGCTGTATCAGTGTACAATAAGTAGGACTCACCGATCATCGCCGCGATCCTCACATCCTCCGACAGAAGTCGCTCCCGCCTCATAGACTTAGGAGGCTGCGCAGGTGGCACCACCACCTCCTCCTCGGCAATCTGGCGAAACACCCGCTCCCCGAGATACCAAGAATGGCCAAACTCATGCGCCAGCAAATGCCTCATCTGCGCATTCACCCCGGTCGCCCCCGCATCCTGAATGGCTGTCCCCCAGGGATAAAAGGTCACCTGAAAATATCCAAGCAGGCATAAATGAATACAAGATCAGAAGATGCAAAAACCAAGACTGAAATGGAAAGAGTCTTACCCTACCACTGGTCAGGTCATTCAAGACCTGACGCACCGCCTCTAGAGAAAGAGATCCCTTCGACTGTCGATTGGCCTTACGCCATCGATACAATCGGCAGGAGTCCCCAACAGTGTCGTCCTTCAGAGCGATCAATGGGGTATTGCACCCAATCACCTCATAAAACCACGTTTGTCAAAGATATGAACTCACAAACAAAAAGAGACACATAAGGAAAATGCGAATGCATGAAAGGAAAGTGCGAATGCATGAAAAGAAATGCGCAAACTGAAGAATACCTCAAGAAAGTACGTGGCTCCAGTAAAGGTCTGCCGGCAGCACCGGCTGAATGCATCCAGAGAAGAGTAAAGGGTCGCCAAAGTCAGACTCCCCCAATCATTGAAAGGGATGTTAAAAAACATCCTCAAGTACGGTAAGAACCACAAATGGACGACGTCTCCGCTTGACGCCACCATAAAACCTCCCAACACCAGTAAAATAAATAACCGAGCCATCTGCCTCACTTGTAGCCCGTCCTCCACATCAATCACCCTACTCAACAGAACATCCTTCAGTAGGGACAGCCGAATAGAATCCCCAGAAACTATCCTCCCTACATCACCAAGTGCCGCACGCACAGCCTTCGGTCTCACCCACAAAGATAGATCCACCTCTATTTGTTCTCCATCACAATCTAACCCTAACAACTGCTGCACGTCTATGGGAGTCACAGTCATCTCCTCGAAGCCGAAATGGAAGGTATGGGTAGTATCCCACCACCTCTCCCCTAAAGCGCACAGGATCGCTGTCGAACAAGGCGTCTCATCCAGATGCCAACCTCCTAAAACTCACTGATGATACCACCCAACACACCACAAGTGGGAGATGCTCCCAGACATCCCTAAGCCCCATCGTCCCGCTGGCGCGCATGTTCTTCAAAGAAATATCAGACTGGCAAAAAGGAAAAATCTCATCAGAAGTCAAGATAGAAAGAAAAATCACCAAAAAGAGAGGAATGCCAAAGGTCAGGTTACTTACATAACCGCCGGGATTCACACTCGAAGAGCGATGATGCGACGGCTCCCGCAGTAAAGTCCGCTCATCCGCAACAGGCTCAAACGCATCAAAGGAGTTCTCACTCCCCAAAATAAGAGTCACCCTGCCCTCCACTCCACATTCGCCCAGTCATCAACGGTCAACCACTCCCTGTGGACTGCAGTGCTCACAAAAGCGACCATTTCTTGAAGATCGGAATGCTAGAACGATTTGCAGAGAAATCGCAGAAAGAGAGAAAGCAAAGAAGCTATGAAAAAATGAAGGGATTCTCCCCCTTTATATAAGATGCCAATCGTCATGCCGATCGGAACTGACCCCTCATACCATGCCGACCGGCACCCCCCCTAAATTTTGTACAGAAATTCCCAAAAAATACGAGAAAGCCCCGAAAATCCTCAGAAAATTCCTAAAAATCCCAGGAAGGATTTAGAACATTTTCACTAGGAAAATTTCGCATTCCCTCAAGCGAAACCCCTTTTTCCCAGCGAAATCCTCAAAAACCAAGTGAATCTCCTCCCAGCAAAACCCCGGAGGATCTCTAAGGATAGCCTGATAACTTCCCCATCAGAGTTTTAACAGCACCAAAATTGGTTGTTCCCCCCTTCGAGGCCTCCTAAAGAAACAAAAGCTTCCCCAGCGGAGTTCTTACAGCACCAAAATTGGCTGTTCCCCCTGCGAGGCCTCCTAAAGAAACAAAAGCTTCCCTAGCTATCAGCTCCCCAGCTCAGATCAAAATCACAAGGCACTTTCTCCAGCAAAATCACAATTCAATCTTTATCCACTCTTGGGTCAGAATTGACCTCGGTCTTGGATCGTTACCTGAGTTAGGTCAGAAATGACCTTGATCCTCGGTCTTCACCACTTTTAGGTCAAAATTGACCTCAGTCTTGGATCGTCACCTGAGTTAGGTCAGAATTGACCTCGGTCCTCGGTCGTCACCACTCTTAGGTCAAAATTGACCTCGTTCTTGGATCGTCACCTGAGTTAGGTCAGAAATGACCTTGGTCCTCGGTCGTCACCACTCTTAGGTCAGAATTGACCTCGGTCTTGGATCGTCACCTAAGTTAGGTTAGAAATAACCTCGGTCCTCGATCGTCATCACTCTTAGGTCAGAATTGACCTCGGTCTTGGATCGTCACCTGAGTTAGGTCAAAATTGACCTCGGTCCTCGGTCGTCACCACTCTTATGTCAGAACTGACCTCGGTCTTAGATCGTCACCTGAGTTAGGTCAGAAATGACCTCGGTCCTCGATCGTTACCACTCTTAGGTAAAAATTGACCTCGGTCTTGGATCGTCACCTGAGTTAGGTCAGAATTGACCTCGGTCGTCACCGCTTTTAGGTCAGAATTGACCTCGGTCTTGGATCGTCACTTGAGTTAGGTTAGAATTGACCTCGGTCCTTGGTCGTCATCACTCTTATGTTAGAATTGACCTCGGTCTTGGATCGTCACTTGAGTTAGGTCAGAAATGACCTCGGTCCTCGATCATCACCCCTTTTAGGTCAGAATTGATCTCGATCATCGATCGTCACAACTCTTAAGTCTGAATTGTCCTCGGTTTTGGATCGTCACCTGAGTTAGGTCAGAAATGACTTCGGTGCTCGATCGTCACCACTCTTAGGTCAGAATTGACTTTGGTCTTGGATTGTCACCTGAGTTAGGCCAGAATTTACTTCGATCCTCGATTGTCACCACTCTTAGGTCAGAATTGACCTCGGTTATTAGATCTTCACCCTAAGCTCGCAGAATTGGATTTGACCCGCAAAATTGGTCACCCTCATAACTTAAGCTCATAAATTTAGCGTTGACCCACATAATTGGTCATCCCCCAGCATCACTTCAGGTCCTCAAAATTGACCTAAACCTTTGATCGTTATTCAAACCATCCCCAACACACCCCTTAGGTCTTTAGAATCGGCCTCGACCCTCTGAATCGGTCATACTCCCTCAAAAGCATCATGTGGTGTCTATTCAACGGTTATCATTTGTTCAAAACTCTCTTGTCGAGGGGCTCTGTAGACACCCCATTCTGTTACCCCCTAACTCTCCTTAGGTCCCTAGTACCTCCCTTCATCACTACAAACTCGGGTCATACCACTACACCAAAAACAGGAATCTGGCACGATTTAAAACTGTGCCAGATCAAATCTGGCACGGTTTTGAACTGTGCCAGAATCAGGTGTTCCAAAATGGCCATTTTTTTCAGGCACGGCTCAAAAGTGTGCCAGATTTGGCCAAACAGGAACACTTCTGGCACACTTTTAAACCGTGCCAGAATTTGATATTTTTGGCACACTTTTGGCACAGTTTTTAACGGTGCCAGATTCAACACAGTTTAAAAAAAATTGGCACAGTTCAAAACCGTGCCAAAATATGATACACTTTTGCCACGGTTTTGAACTGTGCCAAATTTTTTTATAAAAAGAAAAAAAAAATTAATTACTTGAAACCACAAAAATTCACAAATTAAAAATATTGCACGTTGATAAACTAATGTACATACAAACTTCAAAATATTACAAGTCTTTAATAGTTCACATGCCAAAAAAAATTGGGCAGAGTTTCCCCTATTTTTTGAACATTCCAAAACCTGTTAATACAAAACCTGCCTAACATAAAGCTCGCACGGTCACAAAATATAACAATTAACTTACAAAAGCCCGCACGGCCATGAAAGTTAACAATAAAACTACAAAAGCTAGCACGGCCAAAACACAAAAAAATGAAATCATGAATAGACCCCTTGTTGTAAACCATTGAGTTCTCTGTGTGTTCCACGCGAATAAATGCCAACGATAAACTGTTATCCTGCAAAAAAAATAGGATACAAAAAAGATACGATATTTGTAACCCCAATAATTTACAAAAAAAATACTCAAACTAAAAAATTACATATAGGAGTGAAAATTATCGTCATATTCTCAAACCGGGAGACCTGGGACTATGAGGTCAATTCCTACAAGTTATATTGGTCCCGTACGAGGTGTTCATGCCTCTTACGGGGTCGTTTGGGGGCTGGTTTGGGTTTTCACCTTTTAACGGCTTGTTTTTAAGTCTAAGTGTTGATTTTTGCAAATTATCATCATATTCACAAATCGAGAGACCCGAAACTACGCGGTCAGTTCCTACAAGTTATATTGGTCCCGTTCGAAGTGTTCGTGCCTCTTACGGGGTCATTTGGGGGCGGGTTTTGGTTTTCACCCTTTAACGGGTTGTTTTTAAGTCTAAGTGTTGATTTTTGCAAATTATCGTCATATTCACAAACCGGGAGATTCGGGACTACGCGGTCAGTTCCTAGTTCCTACAAGTTGCATTGGTCCCGTGCGAGGTGTTCGTGCCTCCTATGGGGTCGTTTGGGGGCTGGTTTAAATTTTCACCCCTTAACGGCTTGTTTTTAAGTCTAAGTGCTGATTTTTTCAAATTATCATCATATTCTCAAATCGGGAGACCCAAGACTACGCGGTTAGTTCGCACGAGTTACATTGGTCCCGTGCGAGGTGTTCGTGCCTCTTACGGGGTCGTTTGGGGGCTGGTTTGGACTTTCACTCTCGAACAACTTGTTTTTAAGTCTAAGTGTGATTTTTGCAAATTATCATCATATTCTCAAACTGGGAGACCGGGGACTACGCGGTCAGTTCCTACAAGTTACATTGGTCCCGTGCGAAGTGTTCGTGCCTCCTACGGGGTCGTTTGGGGGCTGGTTTGGGTTTTCACCCTTTAACGGCTTATTTTTAAGTCTAAGTTTAATTTTTGCAAATTATCATCTAATTCTCAAACCGGGAGACCTGGGACTACGCAGTCAGTTCCTACAAGTTACATTGGTCCCGTGCGAGGTGTTCGTGCCTCTTACGGGGTCATTTGGGGGCTGGTTTGGATTTTCACCCTTTAACGGCTTGTTTTTAAGTTTAAGTGTTATTTTTGCAAATTATTGTCATTTTCTTAAACCGGGAGACCCGGGACTACGCGGTCAGTTTGCACGAGTTACATTGGTCCCGTGTTAGGTGTTCGTGCCTCTTACGGGGTCGTTTGGGGACTAGTTTGGGTTTTCACCCTTTAACGGCTTGTTTTTAATTCTAAGTGTTGATTTTTGCAAATTATCGTCATATTCTCAAACCGGGAGACCCAGGACTACGCGGTCAGTTCCTACAAGTTACATTGGTCCCGTGCGAGGTGTTCGTGCCTCTTACGGGGTCATTTGGGGTCTGGTTTGGATTTTCACCCTTTAACGGCTTGTTTTTAAGTCTAAGTGTTATTTTTACAAATTATTGTCATATTCTCAAACCGGGAGACCCGGGACTACACGATCAGTTCGTACGAGTTACATTGGTCCCGTGCGAGGTGTTCGTGCCTTTTATGGGACCGTATGGGGGTTGTTTTGGGTTTTAATTCTCGAACGGTTTGTTCTCAAGCCTAATCTATGTATTTTGAAATTATCATCATATTCTCAAACCGAGAGACTCGGGACTACGCGGTCAGTTCGCACGAGTTACTTTGGTCCCGTGCGAGGTGTCCGTGCCTCTTACAGGGCCGTATGGGGGCTGGTTTGGGTTTTCACCCTCGAACGTCTTGTTATCAATCCTTATTTATAGCCTAAAGTAACTCGCTAAGAACAAGAATATAGAGGGAACTTTAAGAATATAGAGGGGTTTGGCAGCTGCTGCTCTTGGGCAACTGCTGCTGCTATTAGAACCACTACCACAGTTAGGCAACTGTTGTTGCTGCTGCTATTAGGCAGCTGCCATTAGGCAGTTGTTCAATAGTGATGAGCCTAATGCAACGAAATGTTTGTTTGTGATGGTTATTAAAAATCAAGCATTGAATGTCTTATGCAACATTTGACAAAAAATATTTATGTTGGCACTATGTCTTATGCAATATAGAGGGGTTAGGCAGTTGCTGCTCTTGGGCAACTGCTGCTGCTATTAGAACCACTACCGCAGTTAGGCAGCTGCTGCTGCTGCTATTAGGAAGCTGCCATTAGGCAGTTTTTCAATAGTGATGAGCCTAATGCAAAGAAATGTTTATTTGTGATGGTTATTAAAAATAAAGCATTGAATGTCTTATGCAACATTTGACAAAAAACATTTATGTTGGCACTATGTCTTATGCAACTTTGAATGTCTTATGCAACTTTTAGTACCATTATAAATGAATCAAAACAGAGAACGGTACAAAAAATAATGAATTTCATTATGAGTAATAGTATTATCCACGCTTTTTGGGGAATCTCTTATTAGTATCAATCGGATATATTTGTAATGAACTTTTCATCCCATACAATGAATTTCCTAAAGGTTCTACTAATGGCAGCAGTGACGAACGACCAACACTGGCAAGGAATACCAGCAGTGCTACTGATCAATAGTTATGTTGTGAGGGTGAAAAAAGGGCGATGCAATGCACGCCCTAGCAACCGACAACTATGAGAAACTTCGAGCTTGATGAAAGCGAGCAGAATAGAGAACACATTGATGGGATTCTGCTTCGATGACCGTAATAATGGCAGTGAACGATGATAGGACATTTACCCCCAACTTCGACGTCCTTTATGGTTTTGATGATGGGACTACCTTATTGACCAAAAAAATCAATTCTTCCCCGTATGACAATACTCATCACCAAATCCCCCTTAAAAAAATAGTTCCGATAGATAGTGCATATCAATACAAACAGTAAGACCACATTAGTAGCCCGCCAGGGGTTCTGATATCATGAAGAATTTCATAATATTGAATGTATTGATGGTTTTAGCATTAGCTTCTGTAGTTTGGATTGTGAGAAGGTGGAGGATAAACAGGTGTGGCGGTGATAGTTAGTGGTGGTTTGGGGCAGCAACAAGTAGTTTTAAAAAATAGTTTACTTGAGGAGGCCCCTCCACAACAACATATAAAGCGAGTCCTTGTGTGGTGGGATCCTATTATAAATGGTTCCTTATTATATCATCATCACATCCTATTATAGGTAATTAAAAATATGATTTTACGTCGATAAAATGTCCCCAAAAGGGGCACTACAATAAAATGCATAGTTAAGGACGATTTTGGCATTATAAGTACTAGTTGTTTTTTCATTCTTTCCAAAACATGCATAGATCAGGGGGCAATTTTCCCTATAATCAACTAAAAAGTGTCTATAAACTAAAAAGAAATGAACAAGATGAACAATTATGGGCAATACCTGAAGGCAAACTGAGCAGCAGAATCTCTCACCAGAAGCATCTACATTGTTAGCACTAGTAATTCGGACCTTTGGGATTTTCTCAACTGAATCTCCCGGTAGGCCCTTGGATCCACCGATGTAGAAGATATTTTGGATATCTTCAAAGATTTTTTCCATATCTCTCATCTGATTAACATAGAAATCATAAGCAAATGAAAGTGGAAATTCAAATTTTCTGTCAAAGCATTAAAAATATGGCATAAATGTTGATAAATACCTGACTTTGCACTGCGCTCTGCATAGCCGTACCAATTCGTTCGCGAACAAGTCTACCACTTAAAAGGCTTATAATAACGTCAATCTGTAAAGTTCAGAAGATTTTTTAAGACATGTTTTATTGTGTTTTAACTATAGTTATGAAAAAAAATTATTTAGGCTAAAACCAAATTCATTTTTATCTGAAAAACATTTTCCTAGTAGGGAGGTGGGATAAATTTTATGGAAAATTATAACTAATAACAATATAACAATATTTTCCTTGAAATACATATTATATAATTCACATATAAAGTTTAGGAGTTAAGATATATACGGGCATAATGTGATTCAAACTCTTTACAAGAATTTCAGGAAAATCACAAAAAAACTTTAACCAAACTAGCAGTGGATGGTGGGATGAGCAATTTTACTTGTCACAAATTTGTTGAGGAGTGCAATTGTCTTCCATGGATTTCTTCTCTGTTTCTTTCCCGTACTCATTAGTCCCACATACGTACAACACATTAGGTCTGAGAGTGATCCTACTGAGTCCAATCAAGAACAACTACATAAAGAGAAAACTCAATATCTTCTAGAACTCTAAAAAGAAGAATACTGGAAGAAACATGCTAGAATTAAGTGGATTCAACAGGTTGCACCAAATCTTCTAAATAACCATAAAAAATCCATTGATCTCTCCAAAAATTTATCTTTCAAATACTAATAATCCATCTAAATGAGGTTATGAATAATATTCTTCTTCTATTGGAAGCATAACCATTACAGTTAGCCACAATAGGATACTGGTTTTTGCAGTATTTAGCATACATGAAAGACTGTAAAAGAGAGTTCACAGTTCTAAATTTCCACTAAAGTTTATAAATAAGAGATTTTATGATAATTTCCATAGATCTAATTTTAAACCCTCATTCTTTAGTTTATTTACACACAACATCCCACTTCCTCTAATGAAGCTTATGACCAAATTAGTCCCTCCCCAAAAGAAGTTTGCAAAAATCTTTTCAATATCTATGATGACTTGTTTTAAAAGATCCAATATAGTGAATAAATAAATTCTCATACTTTAGATAACATTTTTATTACAAATCAATTTTCCAACCATAGATAAAAGTTTACTACTCCACTATTGGACTTTGGTATATACTTTATCAATGAGATAATCAAATAAGCCATAATATTTCCTACCGACATACAAGGGGCAACCAAGGTAGGTAATTGGAAAATATTTTTTTGAGAACCTAGTGATATTACCAATCATATTAGTTCTGGAACTATTCATCAAAGGAGATGTTTGGTAGCCCCTCTTAGACTTGCTTATAAGTTGACCAGAAGAAGTTTCATATTCTTCAATGAGCCTCATTATTTCTCTAATATATTTCTTACCTAAATTAGTAAAAATAAGAACATCAGTAGCATAAACCAAAAAGGATATAACAGGGGCACCTCCAACAGCAATGTAAGGTTTTATTCTTCCCTCCATAATCCTATCATCCAAACTCTTGCTAAATACTGCTGCAATAATGGCAAAGAGGGTAGAGATACGGGATCCCATTACCTCAATCCTCTAAATGAAGAGAAGAAACCTATAGGACCACCATTAACTAGACAAACAACCAAAAATTAAAAATAGCCTTCCAAACAATAGGTCCCACCATGAAACTTCTTATTAATGCTTTGAGCTAGAAGAATATTATCAACAATTTCTCTTCCAAGGAAAAAAGCACTTTGATATTTATAGATGATTTTAGTCAATATAAAAGCAGTCCTAGCAACAATGAGATTATTTAAAATATTATTAAAGAGGTTACACAAAATAATAGGTCTATGTTCACTAAAAAGAGTGGGACCTTGAACCTTATGAATCAGGGCTATACGAGTAATAAAACAAGATTTTGGCAATTGACTACCAGCAAAGAAGCTTCTCACATCATCAACTATATCTGATTTATTAAAATCCCGTCACTTGTGGAAGAAATAACCCTGGAAACCATCTAGACTAGTTGAACTATAACCATTCATGCCAAATACTATAGATTGAACTTCATATATTTCTGGGAAACTTGTCAGAGCATCATTATCTTCATCATAAATTAACTTAGTTTTAATTATGAATGAGGTAACTGTGAACACTACTTTGGGATTGAGAAAAAAATAAGGTCCATGAAGTGATTAGAATCGTTTTGAGGAATTTTTTCAAACTTAATCCAATTTCCTTGATCATGTTTCAACTTGTGAATACGCATTCTCTATCTTTTCGACCTGTTAAGAAGACTGGATCCCCAATTTATTAAAATTATTAGTAGAAAAACCCTACCAATGTAGCTTTTACAAGAGATATTGAAAAATGAAGAAAACATAATGAAGGAGACATTTAACAATTGTTTTCAATCTACTTTACATTCACACTATTAGTTTATATACCTAAAAAGAACAATTATTCTTCAATGCTTTGTTTCATAATATAAAAAAATTATAAAGTAATAAATAAATGGGGTTATGAACTTACTAGCTCCCTTTCTAAGCCCATTCTCTGAATTCTCAAATACTGCTTTTATTATCAACCTTAAACCAGAGGTTAGACCCCTAATATGGCTAGACCAAGCAGGAAAGATCGAACAACACAATGAACAAAAGTATCTTAGCATTTCAAAATTCGATAAAATATGCAAAGGGGGGAAAAGAAGGGTCTTTTAGAATTAGTCCAATGGGGAAACAAGTTTTATCTATTAGGATGTTGTCCACATATATGTCTAGATATTCACAGACTGAAAATATGGCATGGTATCTATGTGTTAAATAAAGTATCTAGTCCAAATTTAAAATCAACGAGTGGATCCATTCAAATATTTAACAACAGAATTATTTTTAAAGAGAAACTTAGGGGACTTTACTTGAATGAACTCGGGCAGCATGAATGAGAGATATCCAACCATTCCACTCTGAACATGAGCATCTTCAAAAGCACCACTAATGGCACATATTTTAATATAAGTTCCAATTCCTCCTTTCCCAGATGTAGCTAGATCCAACTATGGCAGATACAATGAAAATTTAAATTAAAATGGATTAGTAAAACATTGAACTTTGGAGTTATAGAAATTGAAATTGAAAGACCCAAAATTTGTGGAACTTATAACTAGTACCAAAAGGGTACTTATGAAGAAAAGAGAATATCCAAAGAGATTTCATCATCTAGTATTGATTGTTGCCTTTTTGTATGCCATAATTACGAGTGTTCCTAATGGGAATGTTTGATATACAAGAGTAAGACCCTTGAGGGGTGGTACCTCTATACAATTAAGGAAGTTATATGTCAAATGAGTTGGAGTGATACTCTGTTTTTTGTTAAGAAAACCCTTATGTGTCACTAAAAAGTCCCAGAGTCTTTGTCGCAAAATACTATTTAGGGGGTTATTTGAACATACGGGGGTTATTCCCAAGTTGTTAAAACTTAAGAATTTCTTTTTCTCCAAAATTAATCAAATTATGTCAGATTTTTCATGGGCAGTTCAGTGAGGCATCTTTAAGTGCTAGTATGATTTGCTTCAACCTTTTGTGATTTTCTATAATCTAGTTCCCATGAAGTTGGAGTTTACTAAATGAAATAGTTTTTGCTTAAATTCTTAAATAAAATTGAAAACTTTATATATGAAATTATCAATCTTACATATTCTGGAACTAAAAATACTCATAATAATCAAACATAGAACAAAATCATTTATTAAAACATAACCAGGAACATTGAAACATAATAATCTTCAATTCTCAGCATATTGTTCCATGAAAAGAGGCACCCAATTCCAAGAATCCAACAAACCAACTTTGCGCCATATTTTCCATGCCAAAAACAGTTCATTTATTCAACAAACATGTATTGACATTAAAGAAGCTTAGAGGCTTTATTCAACAAACACATATTGTCTTTGTAAATACTTAGGTTAAAAAAATACAAATGCTAACCTTATTGGGATGATTGAAGAGAGAGAGCTGAGCGGAGAGAGAACGAGGGAGAGATAACCGGAGAGAGAGAGAGAGAGAGAGAGAGAGAGAGAGGAGACGAGAGAAATCGAAGCAGAGAGAGAGGGTGAGCGGGAAAGAGAGAGCGAGATACCACAAAGTTAGGATAATGAATTTTTTAGGGTATTTTATATTTAAGTCAAGTGTACTCAATTTTGGCACACTTTAAATCAGTGCCAAATTTTGGCACTGTTTTAAACTGTGCCAAATTGTCATTAAACCGTGCCAGAATTTGGCACAGTTTTAAACTGTGCCAGATTTTTAATAATAAGGTGTGCCAAATTGCTGTTTTTGGTGTAGTGTACCTCGAGTACTGATCTAGAAGCCATCGGGCACTCCCAGGCTCCGTTTGACCAAAAAATCAAACTCTTTAGCTCGACTAAGGCTGAATGAATCTTCTAAGGGCACTGAAATACCTTTCTAACGGTCTATCCCGTGCGTGATTCCGACTTACCATGCGGACGAACGATCCGTTTGCGTTTGAAACTTGATCTAGAGGCCACCGAGCCCTCTCGAGCTCTGTTTGACCTAAGTCAACTGTTCAGCTCGATCGAGACTGAATGAATCTTCGAAGGGCACTGAAACCCCTTTCCAATGGTCCGCTCCGTGCGGGATTCCGACTTACTATGCGGACGAACGATCCATTTGGCTCCAAGAGGACACCGAATGCTTCCAGGGCCCGGTTGACCAAAGTCAACTCCCCAAACTGGGTCAAACTATTTAGAATGTCAAAGTACATCTCCTAACCTTTCCAACGATCTACCCCATGCACTATTCAGACTTACCATGCGGACAAACGATCCGTTTGCGTCCGAACGATTCCCCGTCCAATGGATCGACAAACGCTTACGAGCCATATTTGACCCAAAGTCAACTCTTGAATCCGGGAGCAGTCTTAGGGAATTCAAAGGTCTCTGAATTACCTTTCCAAGGGTCCACCCCGTGCGCAATTCTGACCAACGGTTTGCCCTCGGCAGCCAATTTTCTGAAAAGGCCTGAAATACACTGCCAAATGGCAGGTTCCATACCCTGCCTATCGGCAGGTGCCGATAGGCAGGACCAGGTCTATGCCGATCGGCAGTGACACGGGCCTATAAAAGGAGGCCTTCACCTCATTTGCAAGGGGAGCCCAGATCTGATAGAAATCTCTCTCAGCGAATCCCAAAAACCTCTCTCGAAGACAGCGCGATTTCAACATCCAAATCCCTTTCTAACTTCCACTTTTCATCATCCTTTTCATCAAACTTGTGTGACACCCCGCCTAATAAAATACCGGGTGATCATTTCTATACCAAATTAAAACACTAATCCCAGTTGGATCATCCTTAGCATCACTGTCAAAAACTTTTTAAATCTTACTAACCACCTAGTATTCCAAAAGCTGGTGCCAATTTTAACTTTTTGATTAAACAAAACAGTACGTGCGGAATTAAAATATAAACCATTCACACAAATGAATGAAAATAAACTGAATTATAATTACACAACTTGCCGAATAAATCACTGGCCACCAAAGAAATAATCCAATACAAATATTCAACACCTGAATAAATTAAACCTGAAAACCGTACCGAGAAGTCTGGACGACAAGCCCTAAATAAAACTGAAACTGATACAAGATTCCTACTATAGGAATAAATGAATGATGTTTCCAATCCAAACTCCTGGTAGCATCCACATATGCCGCAGCTCCATGTCCCTGGAATAGAATATCAATCCTGGCGTCCCTGTGGCTGGACACTTAAAAGTTTCTGAAAATAGTTTTATAGCAAGGGTTAGAACCCAAAACATTTTGAAAATATTTAGCAAGTGAATTAACTGTAGTAATTTAAAATGCATGAATGCGCTTCATATTTAAGTTAGTGTCGCACTCCCTTGAGGACATTCTCACCCCTCCACTATTGTGCACACCTACCGGTTACCTTAACCCCACCTAGTTATACTACCCCGTCCAACTAGTCCTGGTATAACCTTCCCTTGCCATACTACTCTAACCCGAGTTTAATGATTTTTTGAATTATAAGTTATCTCACAATTAACTTAATTAATTCCTCTTAAATAGTAGCATATAACCATGTCACAATTTATATAAAGTAAATACATCACACACTGCATTATTACCCATATATAATATTTACTACCATTATATATGTACCTTTACCACAACATCCACACATATAACATACGTATATCCATCCCTTTGAGTATACCCTCGCCGGATGATTCCCTCTAAAATGCTATCTCACTAGGTGTGCTCACAAAACCTAGTTCCCCAAGTTGGAATCGCTCACCAACTTGGCCCAAAATATAAGCGTAGTGGCGGCAGTCATATTCCTTCCCTGAAAGTGAGATAAATCCCTCACGCATATATACCGGACGCTATGACCTGGGGATATACTCGCCCTAATCCTCAAGCTAGGGGATTCACCCACATCGCGCAACCTCCCTTGATAGCATTAGAGTATATAAATTGAATAAATATCTAGTCACCGATATTTAATATCACACACAATATATACAAGTATATATATACTATCACTACACCGTATATATATAATATAAACCCCGGTTTTACCATGTACTCAAAATCCCCTACACTGCCTGTAATTTCCTGAGTCTGTGGCTCGACTCAACATAATTAATTTTCTCACTTAATAATTTATCATCATCCCGAGTCTATGGTCCGACTCTAATATAATTAATTCACGCCTCAATTAATATAATACTTTCCCCGAGTCTATGGTCCGTCTCTAATTAAATTAATTAACACACCTATTAATTTAATACCTTCCCGAGTCTATCGTTCGACTCTAATTACTTTAATTAACACACTTATTAAATTAATACCCCCGAGTCTATCGTCCGACTCTAATTAAATTAATTCACACACTAATTAATTAACACAAATTCGAGTCTATGGTCCGACTTTAATATAATTAATTATCACATTAATTAATTAATACAAACCCGAGTCTGTGGTCCGTCTCTAATATAATTAATTATCACATAAATTAATCAATACTAAACTGAGTTTGTGGTCTGACTCCAAGTTAATTAATTTCCACATTAATTAATAAATACCCTTCCCGAGTCTACAATCCGACTCTTATTAAATTAATTATTACACCCATTAATTTAATAATTACTCGAGTCTACAATCCGACTCTTATTAAATTAATTTACACATTAATTAATCAACACAAATCTGAGTCTGTGGTCCGACTCTAATAAAATTCATTATCACACTTAATAATTTAATAGCTTGATGTCACCCAACCATTACCCCCGAACTCGCTCACTTGACCCATACCTTAATATTTTTCGAGTCTATATTCCGACTCCAATTTAATTACTCTCTCTCAATAATTAATTTAATACTTTGGTGTCACTTAACCAACATACCCGGACTCACTCACTTGGTCCATTTTACATCTCATAATTTCGTTCTCACATATTCGTCCACAATGTGTCACACATTCATCTCCATAATTTTCCCAATTATATTTACCTATAATTCTTAGCATATCCAGACTCGCCCACTTGGTCCATAATTAAATATTTTACCTAAATTCCTTTAATAATGTAGTGCCACCCAACTACAATACCCGAATATTATTCCTCGGCCCAATATTAATAATTATGAATTATTTCTCCAAATTCGTTCATCTCATGACATACCGTTCACCCCCCCTAAACCCAATTATATAATTGTTAAGGAAATATGTGTCCATATGAATTTATCACTAAATAAAATCAAGGGATTAAATTTTAAATGAAAACCTCTTTAAAAACAAACTGTCTGAACTGTTAAGTTCCTGGGACCGTCGATCGATCGATGGCCCCCGATCGATCGATCGATCATCCCTGGACAGCTCTTCTTCCCCACTGCATTACACCATTAACGAAAATTCAAGGTTTGTAAACCTTAATTTCAACCCCTGATCAAGTCATCCCATCACATAAACATATGAACATTGATCCTATACATCATATACACCCTCTAGTATATAAATTTCTCAACTTATCTCACAATTTTCGAAATGGATTTTCCATTAAAATTCATCAATCTTGTTCTATAAACCGAATTCCAAATCCAGATTTTCCCCAGTTTATATTTCGAATTCTTATTCCAATTAAACATCTATACTCAGATATGTTCAACACAACAATTTTTACTATGAATCTTATTCAATAGTTTCATGAACAAAAACCCCATTTTGTACCCATTTATCCCCAAAACGAATTTTGGTTTATACATCACTATGATATGAATTGATTATCATCAATTTAGAAATCGCAACAGTTAACCATTTGCCTGGAATCGTTCGTAGGGTCTGATCTGTTGTTGTAGTCCCTTAATTTGGTTCCAAAATCCCCAAATTGGCTTTTGCTAAGCTTTCCCCCAATTTCCCTCTCAAGCCCTAGGCTTAGATTTGTGATGGCTGCTGATTTCCTAATCACTCACTTAGGTTAAAACTCTAAATCCCGTTTTTCACCTAATGGGCTTAATTAAAGTGGCCCAACTCACCCCATGTGGGCCCGGCTATGCCCAAAAATACCCCGAGACCCAATTACTACCCCCGGGTACCTTTTCTGACTATCTCGACCCATCCGGACGCAACCACGCACTCGAAATTGTCATCCGAAATACTTTTTGACATTTCCAAATTTTGACCTCAAAATGTGATACACTAGATTTTGAACCATTAAACTTAAAAGTCGCCAATTATAAATAATTCGGCTCACTCAATTAAATTCTCCGACTCATGAATTTAAGTTTCTCCAATTTAAATATTTTTATAACTCCCAAAAATAATTAAATATTAAACCCTGAAAATTACGGGGTGTTATAACTTGGTGAATTATCCACTCTTCATTGTCATCCAAGTGTTAGGACTGCTCTCCAACATTCAAGATCAAGCTCAAGATCTTCAAGAAGATCCAACTTTCTCAACTTTCCTTCAAATTCTCTTAAATTGGCAATAACTTGTTTTATTACTTAGCACTTTTATTATCTCATCTCACACATCCTAATCTAATTTTTATTTAATATTATTGCACATCTCTTATTGTTATATAAATAAAACCCAAAAAACAAGAAAAAGAGGGTTTGCTCATAAAATCCAAATAGGGATTCTCATACTTTTCTCACAACTAAAACACTTTTTCTACACACACACACACACTCACAAATAAGAGATCCCCCATTTGGATTTATTGGATAAACCCCACCCCTCGTTTTGTATGCGAACTACGTGGACTTTGATGCCTTTATAGGCTACGTAGGCGTCTCGGGGTAAAACTCGAGACTCGAGTCCTATTCTCACTTTCTCTCTCATTTCTATCTTCTCTAAATCCAATTTTCTTATATTCTATATACTTTTTCTTAGTGACGTATCACTCCATATGCGTTATCGTTACATTATAACGATCTACGTAAGGGTAATCGCGTAAATGTTATTTTATAATATTATTTTTATACCTTCCTACGGATGACTCGCTTTATCTTTTCCACGATACAAGTCGAGGATTCCTATCTCCACTATATATATACACATGCACACATATCACGGGGAAAATAAAAAATTGAAAATAGCAAACATCCATGAGAGATCGAAAGGGCGGAATGGGTGCCTAACACCTTCCTATTTCGTAACTTAGCCTCCGAACCCTTCTCGAATCATTTTGGTTTCGTATGCACCAGTATGTCTTTGGATGCCGTCCTTCGGGATGGCTTACCCTTTTTCTTTTGTCTGTTTTGAGTAAAATAGACTGGCGACTCTAAATCTCTCTAAATTTTTACACCTCATCTCAAACGACGTCGGTCGAAGCGCTCCAGAGAGGGATGCACGGAACCCGAGGATCCTCCTTCACACGCCCGCCCGCGGCGAGGATCAAGGATCGCCACACTACTTCTGGATACTCTATTTTGACTATATCGGCCATTCCAAACCCAATGGCGCAGTCGAAATCTCCATCCGAGTCACTTAACTAAAATTCACTATTTTGACCCAACACGTTCGATACACGTGTTTTCTAATTTAAAATATTTTTCTTTGTCGCTTTTACTCAACTGCGACATGTAATAAGAATAATCTACTCATATACTTGATCTCGAAATATAATCCACGTAAATATTAATTTGTCACTCGAAAAGTAATATTTACTATTCACTTTATAATATAGGATTTATTTAATTTTACTCATTAATCCCAGAATTACTATTCACAATAATTATTTAAATTACCAAATTACATCCACAGTTTAATTTAAATACCTTTAAAAGTACGAGGTATTACATACTTCCCTCCTTACAACAGAATTTTGTCCTAGAAATTCAGATATAGCCGATACCACTACTCTAGGATCGGTATATACATTACGTCCTAGCTTGACCCAATTTAGATATGGCCTAACACAATGGTCTCCCACTATATTCCACCCATCTCAAGGCATATGTTCATATATATATAGTCTCATCATCTCTATACATATATATACTAAACCTGCACCCCCGGGTTAATAACCATTAGTGCTCTTAATAATAATATCACATAATAGGCATACATACATCCTATTAAGATTCATGGGCATATTCCCAACCTAATTATACACTCCTCATACGTATTTTATTCTTATCTCTACGCATTGTATAAATATTCAGATTACTATCTCTCTCGTAATCTCCAATGTACATTCCCTATACCGAATAATTAAAGCATTAATTATCACACACTCTTCCTGAATTTGGTACTACATATACTCCGTCTTTCCTTGGATTATTCTAACAATACAATCATGTGCAAGCCACTCTTCAACACTCATTCGAGTAAGATTCCTCTCTACTTTCTCACAATAATTTGGTATCTTTTTCATCAAGAGGTACCTTTTAAATGAATTTCCATAGCCTTTCAACCCATCTCGGGTGTGCTAGCTCTCGTTGCACATAAATGCTTGAATTATCGTCATTCTCACATGACATTCAATTCGTCATACCATTTTAACCTTGTTTATAACTACTTTGCAACATAAAGTCTAGCTTTACATACTACATCCCTCCTGTTTCGGGCGGTATATAAAATAAACTTACCAAGGTTCTCGTACACCTTTTTTTTAACTAACCAGGGTGCCCATACCCCCTATCATTCGTGCATATCGGCATGACCATTGTAAACATGCGACACGTAACACTCTTCTCTAAACAACAGATCCCATTTGCTTGGCCTGGCACTAACACCTAGGTACCCTTAACCCGAATAATTTTAAAATTTAATTCTCCCGATATCGGGAAATTCAATCCTTCTTAAGATTATTCCATCGATCTTTTTGTGGTTAACTCACGATAGACTTCTTATATTAGTGCCGATAGTCTTATTGCCCTTACTTCGTGGTAGTTCTAAGATCAAGGTGTTTCTAATACACGTATATGAGTACTATTCTAATTATATCCCTAGTGCCCAAGACCTCTCTCGACTTTCAACATTTGCTCGGTTTCATGCGTGGGGCGTCTCGCAAAGCAAAATCCAAATAAGGAACCCTCCCGTTGCACTACTCCCTCGCATCGTCGGTCATCGAGATATAACGGTATAAGGGACACCAATGGGACGTTCTAAATCCTATATGTTAATCTACTAATGTACTTTTACCACAAAATCCTTCCATGTTGACCAAATGGAAAGCCCAACTAATCAGGGATCCTACTCTCGACAAAAGCATTATGAACAACATACCCAAAATGTATTTCCTCTTAATTTCCCTTATATTCAAAGTCCGGCTATAAGTCTCAAATTAGTTTCATTTATCTTACCTCACCCACATACTTACGGTGAGAGGAAAATTCCAGTGCTTCTTCATAGCACTTATATCTCTATATAACTATACAATCATCAAATGGGTCTCACTCTAGAGTATTTCCTCTACACTAGGTGACTTATCATCAAAACCAACATTCTTGCATTTTTTAACATCTGTCCACTCCCGACGTCGTTAAGGTTCGTACATAGAGTGTCTTGTTAGCCTCAAATATGCAACGAGGATAATCCCATCCCATCTACCAATAAAATATGGTCAGAACTCTCAATTTTGTCAAGGAGCCATACCATAAGCACTTGCACTAAAACTAAGTCCTTCGTGCGAACACCAACAAGCTTAAACTCCCAGCTTAACTATAAATCCTGCATACCTTAAATTATATCCATAAGGTCCCCATGCACTCAAATCATGCTAATGAAACATCTCCTCATTGAAGTTCCATCTAAACATATAATCAATGCGAGCTCATCCAGAATTTATCTCGCATTCCATTCTTTATTATGTCCGTATATATATGTTTCACATCTCATAAAAATATATATACAATATACTATACACATCAAGTATATCCATACTTATATATCACACATTATATAAGTATAATAACCATCCCTCAGAGCTATAACTCAATGGATGTAGTCTCTTAATGCTATCATCTTCTAGGGAATTAATTATACATCATCCTGGGTACCAGTGGTCAGACTATCACACCGACTCGGTAAAAACCATATCATATAAGTATACCAATAACACACATATATATTTAACATATCACATATATACGTCTGAATATGCTTGTATATACATATACACACAATATATATAATATTGTTTGGCTAATCGTGCATATTCTTTGCTCACTCATAAATTTTAAGTTACTCGACATTCGCATAGGCTTAGCACGGGACAAAAATCGAGCCTTAAGAGTCAATTAGAAATCTCGTTTGAAGACCTGGAATTCTCGTTCGAACGAGGTTCCAACTTTGAATGAACTACCAACTCATTGCCACTGGAACCTCATTATAAGTCTCGTTGGAACGAAGTCTCGTTCGAACTAGGTCGTTCGAATGACCTGGGCTGGACTTCTAATGAAAATTCTGCAGATGCACAGTTCATCTTCCAAATTCGGTTTTTTAATTTTTCTCCTCTTCAAATCCAACCTAAACTCATTCTAACCCAAGTACTAGGTTTCAAAACTACTCTAAGTCACCTTAGAACACTTCTTAGCATAGTTTAGGAATCAAATCCTTCCAATCTTCAAGTAAATCTAATAAATCCATAAATTTTCCTATGAGTTATATTAACATAAACCCAAAAAATTTCATCTATACAAACTCCATTTTTATTTAGCGATTAACATCTAATTCACCAAATTTCACATTATTATTAAGGGAAAAAATCCATATGTAAGATTAATTTATGAGCAATACGTCATCCTCCCCCAAATATGGTGACTATCGTCCCCACCATTTCAACATTTCTCTCACGAGTGAAAAAATTTCCTCCAATTTTCACATATGGGTATTTCCATACCCACGCTAAGCAAGAGCTTCTGAGCCTTTTACTTCCTTTGAAGTGAAACTACACTATTTCCGCCTAGCTCAACTTCAATGCAAGGTCCTCATCAAAGACCTCTTAAGCTTTTTCCCCATCTAACTTCACTAGGTAATTCAAGTTTAGCACCATTCTCCACTATAGCGGTGCATAGATAATTATAACTACTATTCTATAGTAGTCATTGCAGCAATCCATGACAATGCCACAAGGAAAATGACCTTCACCGCGGTCCTTATTTCCAATATCAACTTTTAGCTTTAACTAAGTCCCGCCTCCTGCTACCCTCACAACGGCCTTCCCTGGTTGCCCTTCGTCGATCAGTACATGAATCTCGAACGTGCGTGCATAGATTTACGATAATGTTACATAATGGCAGCATAACGAAATCTCACAAGAGGATATCAACAATACTAATCATAAGGCCCTATATCAAATTAAAAGCAACGCTGAAAGCATAGTACGTCCGCACAGATTCCTGAGGACACTAGAACCTGATGTTCTGATACCACCTGTGACACCCCACCTAATAAAATACCGAGCGATCACTCCTATATCAAATTAAAACAGGAGTCTCATATAGTTCATTCTTAGCATCACTGTCGAAAACCAATTTAATTACTAATATCCTATTAGGCCGACGTCAAATTTTTAATTAACTAATCTTTTTAACCAAACCATTCAAATAAAACAATTACAACAGTTTATATGCAACAACCGAAATGAAATAAAATAAAATAACCGAACACTCGGTACAATAATACAACCAAATCGAATGCCGCACTAAAAGACGATAAAAGAATAAATGAGTGCAGCTGGTCCATAAGCTCGAATGTTTCTACAATACCTCCTATCTAGATCTCAATGATAGAAGCATCTAATATAAACATGCTTGCATCCACAGCTGCTACAGCAAACGTTTGACTCGAAAGAATCATCATCCAGGCTTCCCTGTGTCTAGACACCTATATATATATATAGCAAGAGAGGGGAAAATAGAGAAAACGGGTCAGAGCCCGAGTTTTGAAAACATTTTAGCAAGTGCTTAAAATCCATATTTTAAAATATGATATTTCTCATATTTAAACTGGTATCACTCTCACTTGAGTTACACCTCACCCCTCTTCTAATAGTGCATAACTATCGCATACCTTTTTAAACAACCTAGTTAAGCTACCATGCCTAACTAATGAATTTACCCATCTTCTAATAATCCTCATAAATTCGAGTACTAAGGATTCAACTTCTCCCTATTCCCAACATTACGTTACGTTCGTCCGTGGGGTGTCTCGCGAAGGGAAATCCAAATAAGGAACTCCCCCGATACACTACTAGGTGACAATGTTGATCGTCGGGATCCATTAGGCCCTCAGTATATGCCACATCTTACCATCCCATATATATATATATATATATATATATATATATATATATATATATATATATAGTTCTCACTAGAACCTATGATTCGTATTCATATAAATTCGGATATTCATATACCGGAAGTAGTATCACACTTTATTCATTCTTTTACCTTTTTATACAAGGTTACGTCATATGATATCTCATCTCATATATAAATAATATACTATACGCAACAAGTATATTAATCATCCATCGAGCTATGATATAAATAGCTTAGCCATTCTCATTTACTAACCAACCATGGATTATCTCAAGTACACATATATGTTAATCTCAATACATTTATTCATATCCGGCACCCATATGCTTAACAGCGGTGCACACATACTCGGCTATCCAATCCAAGTACATCTCGTACTAAAGGATTACATGTTCCACATCACTTAGGAACTGTAACAATACAAATCACATATATTGGAGTCGAACATAGTTCATGTACCTACGGGTCACACACATACCTACGCTCCCATAGCCAGCAGACATTTACTCACAAATAAGCCCTTCACAATCCTATGTTCTTGAGGTACCAAATCTAAAATCCCCCCGAAGGCAACACATGATAATATTGTCCTCTTTCGAACGCCAACCTCCCGTGATAGCAAGTATGGTAGGTATGTCATACACATAATAAACAATCATATAGGTACACATTCCACCTATATAAATATATTATCAATTAGGTATTCACACAACCATATTATAACGATAGGTATTTGTCTCACCTATACATAATTTCCCATAGGTAATTATTTAACCCATGTATATAATAACATCAGGGCATACGCGCCACCCATATAATAATCCCCTACGCAGTATTCTTATATCTCGAATATCCTACGCATTTATCAATTTTTGACTAATCTCCAATATTTTATTTTCTGAGCTTTTCTCACCGCACAATGATAATATCAACAACCCCGATATATTCATTCGTCTCATAATATATATATATATACATACTTTAACGACATCGTATATATTATTTATCGCTCTTCTCAATATACTATGGCTATAATTTCCAAACTCTTATAACGATAGCCAATAACCTCAAATATTTCCATTCATAATGATATAAGCAGTTACACCCTTAAAATATTACCCCCAATACGTACTCTCTTATTTAATATTCAAATCACACCTAAATAACTCTTTAAGTATTATTCCTCACGAACACCCTTATTTGGATAAATCTTGGATTTTACTTTCAACTAACCCAAGGTACACGCCTTACTAAAAAAAAATATTTAGAAGTCCCCATACTATTTTTAGGAACCCCAAATATTTATCTCCAAACAATTTTAGCCTTTATTTTTCCAATTTTCGGTTTGATTTTCGAGTTGATGATTTCAACCCCGGAACTGCTTTCTTAGAAAAAACATAACAATTTGAAAAAAATAAAAAAAATATGTGGTTAGCGCCTACGCGACCGTATCGAAAAGATCTACAACTTTCACGTTTTAACCAAGAGCCTAATCGGCTGTCTTCCTAGCCGAAACAGCTCGGAAGTGACGCTGGACAGTATTCACCTTCTTCTCCAAAAATCCAAACCTCCATTAAAGCACCTCCAAGCTTTTTATCTCCTCTCTCATCATCAACCAACCTCAAACAACCATAAATACACATGTATAAAGGGTTCTAATCATCCTAGAACCCATTTTCAACAATTAATTTCAATAAATTCCAAGTTTCTCAAATTGGGTATTAATCGAGTTATATCCGTTTTAATCTTCCGAAAATCCATTTGATCCAAGAAATTTCAACCCAAAAATCTTTAGTTTTATACCAACTACAATATGATAAAAAAAACACACTAAATCATAAAGCAAGTTAAACACTTGCCTCGTGGATAAAATCCGACGACCCCGAGTCGACTCTCGTAAAGTTTGGCCCGGAATTCCTTTTCTTCCTTCCTTTCTTCTCTTCTTCTTCTTCTTCTTCTTCTTCTTCTTCTTCTTCTTCTTCTCTCTTAAATATGATTTTGGGGAAGAAATGAGGGTTTTCTCTTATTAAACCGGAAACTGGGTGTATACCCAATTGTTAAATGACTCGTGTACTCATTTACGAGTCCCTACTAGTCCAAAAATGTCCGGAACCCAAATATTACCCCCGGATACTCTATTTTGGCTATATCGGCCATTCTGAACCCAATGGCGCAGTCGAAATCTCCATCCGAGTCACTTAACTAAAATTCACTATTTTGACCCAACACGTTCAATACACGTGTTTTTCAATTTAAAATATTTTCCTTTGTCGCTGTTACCCAACCGCGACATGTAATAAAAATAATCTACTCATATACTTAATCTCGAAATATAATCCACGTAAATATTAATCTGTCACTTGAAAATTAATATTTACTGTTCATTTTATAATATAGGATTTATTTAATTTCCCTCATTAATCCCATAATTACTATTCACAATAATTATTTAAATTACCAAATTACATCCACTGTGTAATTTAAATACCTTTAAAAGTACGGGGTATTGCAGTATCTTTAATCTAGATTTAAATTTGAAGTCTCAAATGAAGTGATATTTAATTATAATATTTAGTGGATTTGAAAGAAATTCACTCAACAAAAGTCCTCACAAGTTATATATAGTGTATAAATTTAGACAAATTCACTCAATTTTGAAGGACAAAGAGCAATTTAAAGAGAGTCTGACTAAATCTCTATATATTATAAAATGATAAACAAGGCATTAAATACTCTCAAACATAAGGCCATCCACGTGTCACTTCAATTCTTCCGTCATTTTTTCACTTTTATTTCCTCTCCCTCCATGTTATTACCAACCATATTCCTCTGCCTTAACTAATCGCATTCAATACCACAAAGCCTGTGCCTTTCTGATTTCTAAAAGAAATAAACGCTTTTCATTTCCACGCCGAGTGCCTTTCCAATTTCCAAAAGAGACAGTCTTTTTATCTTTTCTTTCGATCAACCAATTGGCAATTGTTATTTCTATTCTGACTGCATTTCTCTCTCCCTCACCTATCTTTTATACTTTCGCTCAATTTTTCTTATTTTTTTGCATTTCTCTTCATCTTTCAGGTACCCATTTTCAATATCTAATAAATGTTATACCCACACCCATATATAACCCCACATTTTCATTGGTTCCTCAAAACCCCAATCGACAGCTCCTCAAACACACCACCATTACCATTCATTCCCCAAAACAAAAAGAACATCTTATTCACGACCTCCATAGATTGCACCAATGTCTCCATGTCAAAAATACCCTATATGCATGTGTGATTCAGTTTATAGATCGGAACTTAAATCGCAGCGGATGGTTGAGAAATTTCAGAGCCGTAACTTTCTGAGGCTTTTTTTGAAGATTTTTTATGCCGCCGGCTTTTTCCTTTGCCTGAAGAAACCCGTCATATCCGATGTCGATGATGCCATTTTGTGCTTTTGATATTTGAAATTTGAATTCGTTAGTGTTTTTACATATTGTTACTCATACTTTTACGATGATCAACTTGATGGCCACAGTATATGATGTAGCCGAAAGTATCTTATTTTGTGCTCAATGTGTGAACCCCACACATCTTCAGTTTACCATTATTCGTTTCTCTTGAATTTAAAGTAATTAAACAATGTTAGTGTTTTGTGGTAAAAGATTTATGTACATGGTTTACCCTTGAGGCTATTATCAATGAAGCTGTTGATCTGGTATGCTTTTCCCCCTTTTATATTTCCTTTTTCTGTTTTTCCATAGCATAAGTTTTACATATGGTTAAGTTAATCTTTTGTTGTTTATGTGACTATCCAATATATTTCTCTTATGTCGCGCTTCTCAATTCTCGCGTGATTAGTATTGAAAATGTAAGAAAGAATTATAGATATGCCCAAATACGCACACACATGCACTATATATGTTGGTTTTTATATTTGTGGGCGGATATATTACCATATTATAAGTTGCATGATCAGAGGTTTTGCCCAACTCCTCATTATTTTATTTAATTGGAAGATGAAATATTTGGAAAATACTTTTCCAAGGATCAGAGAAGAAATTGTGAAACTAAGATAAGTTGAGATTTTCATCAATGCATTCTAGGGGTGGGAATGGGTCGTGTCGTGTCGGTTTCGTATCAGGTCTAATCGGGTTCGTGTCAAAATCAATTCTAATCAAACTCAACATGTTAAGCCTTTCGTGTGTACCATGTCGTGTCTTATCAAGTTTGGTCATGTTTGGATTACGTTCAAGTCGTGCCTTAACGAGTCGTGTCGTTTATTTACACTAAATGGCTAAACCCAAACCGATTCGTTAAGTTGTCGTGTTTAGAGGGTCCACCCGTTAAGCACTCGTATGCATCAAGACTTCACCCAAATACGCTAAAAAGTTGTGTGGATCATGTTGTGTTATCGGATCGTGTGAAAATTTTCCACTCCTAATGCATTCATTTTTTTATCCTACAGCTCAAATTGGCATTTTTTTTCATACATGAGAATGCAACCTTGGAGGAAATCTTTAAGCCATATTAAATGTACTAGCAAGGGTTTGAGCTCCAATGAAGTTTAAGAGCGATTGGAATTGTTTGGATACAACAAACTTGAAGAGAAAAAGGTTGCATATATATAATTTACATAGTGAATATTCTTATCTATTCCCACATCTGTTGACCTCTATCCTATTGAATTTCTTAACTCATTGTTTTATTTCATCTTTGTTATTTATTTCATAGGAAAGCAAGATTTTCAAGTTTTGGGGATTTATGTGGAATCCTTTGTCATGGGTTATGGAAGAAGCAACTATAATGGCAATTGCTCTTAGGGATAAATTTATATATTACCATTGTTTATATTTAAGTGCCATTTCATATTTATGAGTATTGTTGACAATTGTATTGTGTCATGTTTTTTTCTTGTACAGATTTTTGTTGTGTTGTATTTTAATATGAACAAAAGGAAAAAAAACCTAATGTACAAAAACTTATAAAAAAATAATAGTTGTCCAAATATAAATCTTTATTTTTACAATATGTAAGAAAAAAATAAATGTAAAAAACCATTTTAGCAATACTTTATTTTTGAAGCATCCTTTGTGATTAGATCAATTTCAGTGTACAAATTTAGGACTGTCACGAGCCCAAACGAGAACAACTGTTGCGTAATTACAGTCACTTTTTTGTCGCTTTCTCACATCCATTTGGCTTCTCTATCATAATCATCAATATCACTTTCTGTATGTTTCCTATTTGATTGTTTTTAATTTATTTGGTTCTCATGTCATTCGATCAATCCATTGTGTGATTTTACATTTACTCCTTGTGAATTTGGATCATACATTCCATGACCTCCCGTGTGGGAAAGCCTTTGACATTTCCATCCCACTGATTTAAGATTATTATTTTAATAATATTTTTTCTTTTAGAAATTGATCCATTTTTAGTGAATTCGGGGTTGGTACATTATCTTTGCAACATATGTATCTTGATTGAGTGATTGAGTTTTGGGTTGGTAGGTATTACATGAAAATGATGGTAGGTATATGGTCCGTATGAGTGGCATTCAGATATGTTGTTTTATTATTTATCTATCATCTACCTTTTCTTGTTCGCTTTTATGTTCTTTACATGTTAACAATTAATGGGATATGAATAATTCTATGATAGTTTTGTGTGCTTTTCTAGATATGGACATTTGTTTTAAAAAAATTGTTTACATGAAATTTATTTGCGGGATTTTGTATGTTTGGTTGAATTTGTGGAATTGTTCTTATTGTGATTTGGGATGTGATGCTATATGGCGGATTTAGTATAATGGCAATATTGATTATGCTCATTGCAGGTTTTTTAGGTTTTTTTATAAATAACTAAAATTAGGGGGTGTTTGAGAACCCAAACTTAAAAAAAAAAATTCAAGTCTAAAAATTTAAAACTAAAAATATATCAATTTTAAGAATAAAATTGGGGTTTGAGGAATATTTGAAGTTGCAACCATCATCAGAAAGTCTTAGTAGGCCGTGTTCATTTTATATTGTTTTTTTTACATGTTGTGTTGTGATTTTTTGTAGCTATTTTTAATGCGCTTGCCCTTCCACTCGCATATCTTCATGCTAATTTCTACGGTTCATTTGATGATATATGGTTTCAAAAGGCTATTGAAATTTTAGATTTAATATGATGTTTATTAATGAATTGGTATGACGGGTTATATTTGAAAATTTGGTGAAATTGTGGATTTATGTCTATTTATAGTTTTGCTTTACTTCAGTAAAGGGGTGTAGAGATTACAATATTTTATAGTTCTACAAGTTGTTCTTTCTTATTATTGATTATTAAATATGAAAAAATATCAAAGACAAAAAGTGTACAATTTAGGTGCGTATTGACTATCAAAATCGTTTAGCTCGCGCATCGCGCGGGTTTTCAACTAGTTCTCTTAAAAACGAGTTAGAGGAAAAACACACATAATCTAGAAAACAAAGATTATGATTTATGAAGTTAAAATTCGTATTTATAGAGGCAACTGACCGCATAAAATAATCAAACTGAACTTTGGTATCTTCCAAGAAGGCCACATTTGAAGAAGCTAATACCACTTCAAGGATACTTAGTAGAAATAATTACAAATAGTCTAACTTGATATAAGTTAGCAAATAGGGTGAAACAACTCACAAACGAGCTCATTATCTTTGGTACACAACTAATTTTCCAACCGACAATTTACAAGAGCTCTTAATCCCCCTAAAGTGACACAAACCTCTTGGATTGAGACACAAACCTTATTCAAACCCTAGATATGAGTACCTCAATAAATAAAAACAAATAGTTAAAAACCAACATTGATCGTCAAATAAACAAATCAAAATTGGGTACACCTTTTATTTATTTATTTCAAACCTTAAATGATGCGAAAATAATATTACAAAGTTCCAAAAAGATCGCAACATTGAGCGATGGGTGTATAAACTCTTGTACCCTACTTCGCCAAAAAATGAAGTGATGTTAACGTTAATGTGACATAATTATATGCCATCATATGCCCAATGGCATCGTAACCCTTCAGCCTCTATGCAATCAAATATATAAGATATTTATCAATAAATTCTTTATCAAGAAACTTTAGCCAATCAATTCAATACTACAAAGAGTTCGACAATAAGCCCCTGCTCCTAAATCTCTAATTTTAGGTTTACCGATTTTCCAATTATTTTCTATATCATCTTTTAGCCCAGTGGCATACCAATGATAGAGGACAATTTTGATATTGGCCTTCCAGTCCTCAAAATTTTGTATCACGCTTAGGGTACAAAGCCTTGATCTTAGCCTTAAAGTTCTCCAAACTAGTGACATATCGATGATAGAAAAAGTATTTATAAAACTCAAACTAGAAGTAGACATTAATCTTTTCCTCGATGATGTATGTAATCCATATTTCCATTTTCCTTAACATACTTTCAGTGACATCGTAAATACTCCCCCAAAGGTCTAAAGATTGGGAAAATTACTAATTCTATGGAGCTCGACATCAACTATCCCCGACCTTAGAAGAACAAGTTATGAAGTTGCATTTTCATACATTTAGTTCTCCTATATATCGGTGTATCTAGACTTAATCTCCTTATATATTGATGTGAATTCCTCAAGGATATTCTTATATTTATCTAATTTCTCTAAGGAGGCACTCTTTAAATCCTTCAAGGCCTTTTCAGCAGTGTCCAGGTGAGCTCTGTGCTCCACCACATGAGTATCGTAATGAAAAAATAGGGGGATTGTGTGTTTCCTCAATAAATTAATCAAAGCCTTAGATGTGGGGAGGGGTGTCAATAGGATGCAAGGTCATAAATCGAAACTATGTCCAATTTAAACCCAAACTAACTCATTTTTCTAATTTTACTAGAAAATATATTTTGATTCAATTAAATATGAAATTTAATCAACTTCTGCGATGTTTTTAAAAAATTAAAAATAGATTTGAACTGATCACAAATTTACTCTCTCACACACACAAGGCACAACCTAAGTCATTTATTCTTAATTGGCTAAGGTATAGACCTTAATGAGGTCAATTACTTAAGAAATTCATCTTCTAACCTTAAATCCTAAATGATTTAGTGTATGATGTGAATAATCACATCAATAAATAAACACAAATTAAAACACTATAGCTATGAGGAGAAAACTCACCTAGGGGGAAAAATATCTAGATGAATGCTCTCTCTCATCAAACTTGAAAAGTGATTTTATAAAGTGTAAGTGAACAACACTCATACTCGAGGTTCTTTACATGTAGTTTCCTTAAACACTAAAAGTATCCCCCATTTGAATGGTAATTAACCACGAAGTTCCATCACAATTGAGAAGAAGTCCCATTCTTTTCTTAATATCACAATCAAGTTAGATCACTTCTCTAATAAGCTATCCAACCCTCTAGTTTGATCTAGATATGGATTTGAATGTAATGTAACATGACAATGTGAATTGATCTAGGATTTGTGATTTTATAAAGAAAAACTCATGTACAAACCTTATTACTCTCAAGATTAAGTATAGATATATGTTTAATTCATTAAAGTAAGGTAGCCTGAGTAATTACATAAGAGAGTCTCTGAAAAATGATCTCAATTGATAGAACTCACCACAATTGCATTTGAAAAATTAAGTGCGCGCGCGCGCACACACACACACACACACATATATATATATATATATATATGCTGAAAATACATGGGTCATGTGTACGATAACATTTTCCCATCTTGTTCATGGTGACGTTTTACTACCATGTACATGACGCAAATAATATTGGATAGGATTATTCGCATTTCCATTAAAGTATTTCATGTGCTTATGCAGGAAAACTAGGTATTCTACATGCTCATGCAAATTTTCATTAGATCCAAAATGCGGACTAGGACACCTACCCATTTACCTCTCAAGCTAGATATAAAATTCCTATGGTGAGCTTTTCTATGACGATAGGTGAAAGCTTAAAGTTATGGGGTCCTTTCCTTTTTCGGTGTGGGCATGTTTTTCAATGGAGGAAGAGTATAATACTTATTTATCTTTTGACAAGATGGTATTGTCTTTAGGGTTTGACTATTTCAAATGGTAATATCCAAGTCCTGTATTTTTCTTTAAGGATTGAGATGTAACAACTATTAGGGATTGATAATAAAAATTTTCGGCCAAATGATTTTGATTAATGATATTTCATAATACAAAAACAACATAAACTAGATTTAGGGTTTAGAACACCATACCTTTGCAAATCTTGTAGGTGAGCCAGTATATAGGAGAAATAGTTGATAAAGACGATGATGTTGAAAACCCTTTAGATCTTTTAGTCTACGATCCACTCAAAGCAAGCTATGTGTGTGGTCACTTTTGGAGATTAAAACTAGGTGAAATAAGAGGAAAATAATTTTCTCTCACCTTACTCCCTCACAAAAGTATGAATAGTATTTTTCTCTCTCATTCTCTTACCCTTAGGAGTGTTAATGCAACTTATACCCCTTCCTTGACCCATATATATAGGTCAATGCCAATCATGGTTCCAGAGAGTTTTAGGATAGATACTCGGTATATGGAATATACTAGGGACTCAAGGCATATAATTAAACTGGCTTCCAAACATAAATAGTAAAATCCCAAATTATGCCCCGTAATTTATTATTTTGTTTAATTGTAATTAATTTCACTAAACAATTACAACTACAACTACATTCCAATTTTATTATCTCAAATTACTCAAATAATGGCGCCTTGTATCCGAAGTTTGATATCACATAATAAGATTCCCCACGTTAGATAATGAATACCCGCGTGATAAAATTCAATTTGACGCGAATCGATTTCACAAGCTTCATATTTATTCCTTAGTCTCAAACTTAACTTATTTGATACTTTATCAGATATAAATTCATTAGTCAGGTTTACTCGTAGAATCAAAATTATAAGTTTACTATGACACCCCGCCCAATTCAATACTGGGTGACCAGTCCTTTATAAAATTTAAAACATAATATCCGGTTGGTTCATTCTTAGCATCACCGTCGAAACACAATTTTCTTATTAACCACCTAATTATTAGTTTGTCAGAACATTTAATATAATTGATAAATGTTAGTCAAATTAAACCATTTAGACATTCACAAGTCTCACAATTTAGTAACTAAAGAATAAAACATCATCCAACTGAATATAATAAACTGGAATAATCGTCCCGGTCAAAAGAAATCCAAACCTACAAGAATAAGTCCAACTGAAATGGAAAACTAGAATTAAAGTAAAATGTATCTCTGACATAAATAAGCTGAGAATGGGCTACAGATGCCCTAACTAAGAAGACTAGACACTAGAAACGAAAATGATAAATGTGGAGGCGTCTATATGCGAGGACCTGCAACTTCCACAATCGTTGCAGCACGTCAAAAGATCCAATGGTCTAACCGCGACGTCCCTGTGGATGGGCACCTAAAATAATACATAATAATAGTATCTACAATAATATCTCATATTTACTATCTAACTATCATCCGCAATAATATCTCGTATTTCCCCACATACTATTACTATACATTGCTCTTGTATTTGCTATCCCGAATATAAAGTTCACAAAACTGTTAATTGTTCACATACTTAAATTATTTAAAGATTAATTATCTTCTTTATCTACAAGTCTCACACAGTAGATGGTATCACAAATGAATATACATAATCATCATAATTTTGTATATATATTTATACGACACCCCTAGACTCAGCTGCGGTGCATGCATACTCCACTATCAAGTCCCGATACATCTCGTATTAAATAAGGACTAAGGATTCAGAATCACCCACGAACCATAGAAACACAAATCACACATATTAGAGGCGAGCATGGTTCCAAGTCTATGGGATACGCACATACCTATGCACCCATATGACCGTCATTACTATCAATCTCATAGATAGCCCGTACTTAGGTTCCATGTTCTGAGGTACCAAATCTAAAATCCCCCGAAATGGGCTCATCGGGATAAGACTGTCCCTTTTCCAAAAAAAACCTCCCGCGATAACAAGCAACGTAGGTATGTGATACACATAATAAATAAATCATATTGGTATTCACGTAACCTATTCCAATTAGTAGATATATACAACCTAAGTATATATTCATAAGTGGTATACTTCTCACTATACTCCCGATATCATTTAATTACGACTATCTGCTCTATCGTGTCGCATGTAAGGCGTTTCATAAACCCAAGTATCTTTTATAGTAGTTACCCCACTCTTAAACTACTAATCTATAATAAGGATTCAACTATACTACTTCATCTCTCTCAAGTTAACTATGTTGCAAAGTTTAAACCTTAAACTGCAAATTTCCAAAGTTCTGAAATGTTGTTCTGAATTATCGTTCGGTATCTCGTTAGAAGTTGCGTTAGCAATCTCGTTCGAACGACTTCCCCAGGTCGTTTGAACGAGATTGACCTGCTTCATCCCCTACCTCTTGAAACTTCGTTTTTCACCATTTTTGACCCTAGAAACCTGTACAGATTCATCCCAACCACCATCAATCAATTCTAATAAATGATTTAACACACACACACACACACACACACACACACACACACACATATATATATATATATATATAGAGAGAGAGAGAGAGGTCCCATGAATGAGGTCCATTTTTTTAAAATAGTAAAAACAATATTTTAGGGCTGATTTTTTTTATGGTTTTTAAACATTTCAGTAAGGCTAGATAAAAAAAATCAGCTCAAAATAAATTTTTTTACTATTTAAAAAAAAACAGTCAAACTTTGTTAGTTTTTAACAACTTAAAAACTGACACAGTTTGACCGATTTTTTTAAAATAGCAAAATAATTCATTTTGAGCTGATTATTTTTTTATGGTCCTATTGAAATGTTTAAAAACCATAAAAAAAATCATCCCCAAAATATTTTTTTTACTATTTTAAAAAAATGGACCTCATTCAGGGACCTCAAAGTGAGACCACACTTGATCTTTTCCCTATATATATATATATATATATATATATATATATATATATATATATATATATATATATATATATATACATAAATGATTTTTAACAACCTAGCATCATTAAATCATGCATAACTCTTAGTAAATCTCGAAATCCCCAAATTATTTTATTAAACCCCAGTTTTTCAGATTCACATTCAAGACTACCATAATCCCAGATTCGTTCATGACAATAAGTCCTTCATTCGTGATTTCTAATCTACATACATGAAGGGTTCAACCTAATTAATTCTCAGATTCAAATTAGTTGTTCGAAATCTTCAATTTTTCATTCAAGAATTATGAATAATACATAAACATTCTCCCCTATACTAACATGAACATGATTGTTGCTAAAAGAAAGCAAGGTTTAAACACTTTCCACAAAAGTGAAGGTATGATCCGTTGGTGTAGTTGGTATGGTTGTGTTCTACGTACTCCGATCTACGCGATGGTGGTCTCGGTGGTGCAAGATGGTGGTTCTTGCCCTTAGACTCCTAAAACTGGCTCTCCCTCTTGCTATGTAACTGTCCCTTGGATTTTGTGACTGATAACCCTAATTTTCCTTACGTATCAGATATAATACCTCTCCTAATTTCATAGGTAATTAATGCCTAAAAATAGAAATTACCAAAACGCCCTCCCAGGATACCGGTTAGGCCTAAAATTGCCCCGAGACCCAAACTAAACCCTCGGGTAGAATTTTCTAACTATCTCGACCCTTCCGGACTCAACGGACCACTTGAAATGACCATTCAGATTACTTATAAATAATTCACTTTTATTTCATTAATTTAGTCCCGACACGACTGATACGCGCGTCCTGACTTAAATACTGTAACTGCCGTATTTCTCACTCACGACAATTTTCATAAATTCACAATCATATATTACTTTATTCCCTCAATAATATTCAATATATTTATCACTGATAAATACTAACTCTTATCTTTCTAGTTAATATTTATTTTAATCCGGATTAATTACCCATTAATTTCCCATATTTAATTTAATTAATCCAACATTTAACTATCCTTAAAAATACGGGGTGTTACATTTACCAGGGGGTATCACAGTCCAAAATCTCTTATGGATGCGGATTCCTTTGAAATAGGATATCCGACATATTCACATAATTATTGACTAATCTATTGAGATTATTAACCCAATAATCTCTATGATTTTTAATTTTTAAAAGCCTCGGGATTAAGAAATTTTAAAGGCTAGTGCGCCCAAGAGTTTGTAGACATGAACATAAATTTTTAATTTTTCACAATTTTAATAAACTTTACATCTTTTAAAACCATAAGCGTTACGTGAAACAGTTTTGCAAATTTTAATCTTTACCTAAGCATACATATTGGTGAGAATAAGTAAGAATAATTGTGTCCAACAGTGGTCACTCTAACGTATGCTTAGGTCACGACCAGTCCAATCGCCACTCAGCACATACACGGTCTCCACATCTCGAAACGCTCGCAATATAAAGAGCAAATAGATATGGTGCAATGCAAAATATATCTCAAACATACATATAAATGTAGGATTATTAGATCTAAAACTTGGGTGTAAACTTGGGTTTTGGAGGCACAAGATAACTTTTGGAAAATCATTTTTATAAAATATTTCTAAGAAAATTGATGCTAGACATGAGTATTTATAAAAAAAATACGAATTTGGAGGCAACACATTTTTTGAGGCAACTCATTCGAATGAAAACACAAGGTTTGTTTGAACGAAAATCTTATCTCATTCGAACGAACTTAGACCTCACTCGAACAAACTTAAACCTCATTCGAAAGAACACATGATCTCATTCGAACCAACTTCGAATGAGCTTCGAACGTATATACCTCTAATTAATAGACGTACCCGATTTGATGTTTGTTAGAAGGTCACTCTAACGAACTCTAAATCTCGCTCGAATGAACTCTTAAACTTATTTGAACGAACCAAAACAAAAAATATTGTCTCTTTCAGAAAACATTTTACAAAAAGGCTTGAAACAAGTTTTGTAAAACAATACCCAAATGTATTCAGGGATCAAACACATATATTCATTCATACCTTCAATGAGATCCCTCGGATGTTCAAAATGAAAAGTCAACATGCAATCCAATGTAATCTCGATGTAGCTTTGTATTTGTCGCATAGTCTTCAATCAGACATCATACACTTAAGGAACACACAACTCAAGTACTAACCTATGGCTTAAACAAGTTTTGTCCAAACACGAAATAAAGCCAATACTTAAAAATTGACTCAATTCAAAAATTTGTCCTTACAAATCTCTCCCTTTGGCAATACCATGACAAAACTCAAAATGAAAAACTACTGGGCCGTCAAGCTCACTAGGACTTAATTCCCAACCCAAAAAGAAAAAAAGTTACAGATTCTTGACTGACACTAACCTGAGTAGCTCACCTTTAAATGCAAAGATAATATAAAAATAGATAAATCACATATGAAAAACCCTTCCCTTTTGTCTAAACATCTCTACTAAAGAAAAGACACCACTTCTTAAGTTAAAGAACTCCCACACTAAAAGAGTTGGATACCATTTATTCCCATTTTTGTTCAGAAATAGAATAAGATACACAATAATACAGAATTTCTCCCCAATAAAACCAAATATCCACCTAAGTGAAGCATGGCTAATCATAAGGAAAAAATAAATATATCATGCAATGGTATTAAGCAAGTCTTGCAACGACAAGTAATTCGACAACACAAACACAAATAATCCAAACTATAAAAAAATGATATCAACTAAGATGCAAGCATTTAAGTATAAGATACCATAATGATCGTAATACATGCCAAATAGAATCAAAGATTAACAATAAAACACACATAGATTAAATGAAAATACAAAGACTCAAAACAAAAAAATACCACATATATAATCACACATACTAATGAAGCCCAACTATATATATAGGTATAAACGATCACAAAAGACACAAACACATGAGTATTACACACTCGCATAGTATCAATGTGTCTAAACATGGTGGTACGACGTGAAGAGGCGTGAATTAGAAATAAGAGAAAATGACACAATCACTCAAATATGTCCAAGTAGATATATTTGACCACGATAATTTATAATATTATATTTAGCTCACACGTCAAATAAATAAATCAAAAGGATAAACAAACACAATGCACACTTACTTAGAAGTTTTGATGATTCTCGAATCAATAGCGTCAGAATAATTAAGATCAACTAGGACTCATTATCCAAACCCATTGATCTTCAACTAAACACCCTAAAAATATAAATTATTTTCTCTCTATTTTTTTGTTAAAGATATCTAATTTTGAAAGCATCAATGCAAAAATTTGGCCTGGACAATTTTTCTATTTTTATTATCTCTTAATATTTTTAGGCTCTTGCCAAAGGTGGCTTTTCATGCAAATGAGATTTATCTATTTTTCAAAAAGTATCAAAACACTCATGTGCAATGGTTTTTACATGAACAACTCCCCCTTAATAAAAAATTTGATGTATATAACAAGATTGTTGGGAGAACACCTCACTTAGCCCATATGATATATGAAGTTAAGATCTAAAAGAGTTTGTTCAAAGTGTGTGAGGAGGCATGTTCAAAGTAAATCCATTATGCAAATCAATTTTAACCTATGTCATGTAAACATGATTAGTAAGAATCCAAACATTCAAAATGAAATATAAATGTCATAGTCACATGGATACATGGAAGGGATGAGATTCAGACATATTGATATGCCACACAATATGTGTAAAACTAAACTACATAAAAACCAGAAATCTTTTTGAGTTTTTAAACATTTTTCAAAATGATACCAATCTTTAAAAAAAAACTCAAAAGACAAACATAATATTTTTGTATTTTTCTCATAAAGACCAAAAACAATAGAAACTAAAAATACAAAAGATAAACACGTTATAACGCTAGCAAACATATAACATGGAGTACAAAACTAGTGTATGACAAACATACAGTCACAACCACTTATAATAAATAGCGTGAGATGAATCATGTGAATGCAAACTAGAGTCAACAAGCCTAACATTTAATGCCTCCAAATTGGATCTCCTAACCCACGGGTGTAATGTGCCTAACACGGGCTTGGCGAACCTTGGTGACACTAGCCTTATTCTTCCTAGGACCATTTATAACAGAAACGCCTAAGGTGACCTTTCCTACCACTGTGCGTGCAAGTGAAGACACGAGGAATATTACAATTAGGTTGAGTGTTTCTAACGTCCCTAACTTTGTTTGGCTCTCGTAAACGCATGGTCTTATCTTTAGCAACGAAAGTATCTATATCAGTGAAGTCAATCCCACACTTATCATCTTTGATTCAGATGATGCCTAGCATCTTATCTAATCTCTCTGATCTAGACTCCAAATAAAAGTTGACATCACTCGAGTCTCTCAACTTTTCTTCCAACTCCACAATCTTAGATTCGAGTAGATGCTTAAACTCTTAAAACTCAAAAAGTTCTATCAAACCACGAAGGCTATCTATTTCTCACTCAACATAATCTATCTTCTCTTTAAGATTCCTCTCACATGCCTTAAGATCCTCAATCAATTTATAATTATCATCAACTATGGGATTCTCCTTCGCCTTAGCTTCTAAACACATGTTAGCCAACTTTCGAAAGGCCACTTAAAGCTCATCGTACTCCTCCTCCTCCTCCTCCTCCTCCTCCTCCTCCTCCTCCTCATCTTCTTCTTTTTATTCTTCATCTCTACCCTCCTCACTCTTTTAGGAACCTAAAGACAGGACCTCAAAATCGTCATGCACTTACTTATCTTCAATAAGGGAAGACACTTCATTTAAGCCCACATGAATGGCTATGAATGTGGGGTAATTGCGATCATTGGGGAATTAGATTCCTCTTATGACTCACTATCACTAAGGGTGATATTATATACCTTCGTTTTTATACCCTCCTTCCTTAGTCTAGTGGGACACTCATGAGTATAATGCCCAAAATCTTGGCATTCGAAACCCTCATCCTGATCATCTACCTTCTTAGGATCATCCATATTCTTCCCATCACGGTCGACAAAGTTCTTAGGTTTCTTTTCTGAACTCTTCTAAAAGCTTTTTTCATCTCCAAGCTTAAGAAACTTCTTTAACTTCCTAGCAAACTTGGATATCTCTTCAGCATTAGCTTACCGTCATTATCAAAATTTGACATGTCCTCTTTTAGGGCTTTCAAAGCAATGCTCTTCTTTTCAGTTTTCTTTAGAGGACACATCATCTCGTAGGTTTGAAGATCACCTATAAGTTCTTGGACTCTCATATTGTTGACATCACCTATAAGACTGTGACTTTGTCGCTAAATCTTTTGGGCAATGACCTTAATGTTTTTAGCACAACTCTAGACTCGGGGCTCAACTCACCTAAGTTAAACGAGGAGATGAAAATATTCGAAAAATTAGCATAGAACTCATAAAAGACTCATTCTTTAACATCTTAATTGTTTTAAACTTAGTTGTCAAATTTTGTAACTTGGAAATCCTAACAATATCAGTTCCCTCGTGTATGGATCGCAAAATATCCCAAGGTTCCTTAGCGCTCTCACAAGTCATGATGCATCTAAACTCTTCAGCAGTTACATTGCAAAAAATAACATTCACACCCTATAATTAATAGTCAAAGCATTCTTTTCAACCGTTGTCCTGAAGGCATATGCTTTAGGAGCACCACCTTCAGTGGGAGGAGACCACCCAAACTCAACTGTGTTCCGAATATTATCATCTATTAATTTTAAGAAAAATCTCATCTGAGCCTTCCAATAAGGATGGTTTGACCGATCAAACAATGGAGGCTAACATATGGAACTAACCTCGCGATTAAATCCATCTAAATCCTAAACAAACACCAAACATGGATATAACACAGTAAGCTAGTGTAAACCGCCCTGCTACCAATATAAAAAAGCTAGTGCACCCTAGGGTTTGTAGACATGAACACTAATTTTTAATTTTTCATAATTTTAATAAACTTTGCACCTTTTAAAACCATGAGTGTTGTGTGAAACCATTTTGCTAATTTTACTCTTGACCTAAGCACGCATCTAGGTCTGAATAAGAAAGAATGAAATAAGCAACCCACAATATGATGATGTACGAAGAAAACCACAAAGGAAAAAATCTCAGATGACCCAGCCACATAAGTCCACTAGGTTATAGATAGTTTACAAGAACAACTTAGGCATACTCATAGACTCGACGCATTTTAAGCTTTAATAACAAATATTTATCATTACTAATATTGGATTTAGCAACGGTGTTTTACCTCTTCTAATATTAGATTTACCAGCAGTATTTTACCATTACTAATTCTAATTGAGTAATAGAGTTTTCTGTTACTATCTCCACCCTATTACATAGACTTTGTAACACTTTTTATCTGATTTGTTAACGATAAAGGTCCATTAGTTATATTAATACATATTTTAAAAAAAATATTTATCAAGATTCGATATCCTACCCTGAATTTAAACAAATTCACTTATGCTTACCACATTATTCAAATCCCAAGAGCATAAACAAAAATAGGTCACATAAACAAGGGCACTATATTCCACATTTACATTTTATGTAAGCCTCTCTTTTATTTACAAAAGAAATTTAAGTACTGAGAGCGATACAATATTTGCCATTGTACACAATCTAATAAACTCTTCAAAAATCAATACATTATATACCATTGTATACAATCATTTAAATACACGATGTTGAATAGAACCCATATATGATTTAGTAAATTTAAAAACTAGATGTTGTGTAAAATACCAAATATGCATAAATTTGGCCAGTACAACAACTGTTTCATTTGTATGGTGCACATAATAAAAAACTAGCCATTGTATTAAAAAAGTTGAGGTTTGGCCCACCCACGCGTCTGCACTAAATCCACCATTTGAGTTTTCGCATCGTCAAAATGCCTGTGGCATCCCACACAAGTATTGTGTTGTGCTTTTAGCACTTGTTTTACAGGTTTGTAATGTTGAATTTCAACAACAAGTGATATAGCCTTCTACAAGGTCGAAACATTTTCCGTCTTTGTGCCAATAATTTTTGCAAAAACAACAATAATTATTTAAAAGAAACTTTTAAGTTTAAAGTCCAAAAACCAAAATTTTATGTAAGGACACAAATTTCCAATTGAGTCCATGTATTGTGTTGGCTCAATTCCGGACAAAAACATTTATTCATAGGATAGTATGTCATTGTAATACTCTCAATCCTATGAAGTGTTTGTTGAAGACGTAGCGGCAAAGAGTATAAAGCTTCATCAAATATGCCGGTTTGCGTGCCTCGTTTCTACGTCATCAACTATGGTTCCATGCTCCCAAGGTATGAATGCAATTATATATATATAGGAGCTTGGAACAAAGTTTTTTGGGTGTTAGGTTTAATAAAAACTGTGTTTTATTTTCAGAAAAATTTAATTGGAACTTTAAATTAAAGTATATAAAGTTTCTGGGCCAAAATCGAATTTTACAAAATTTCTGGAAGTCGTTCGAAATGTCGTTCGAACGAGATTGTTCGTTCTAACGAGATTTCCAACGAGATTCTAACGAAGTCCATACTGGAGCGTCGTTAGAAGTCTCGTTCGAACAAGATCTCGTTCGAACGAGATGTCGTTCGAACGAGATGCCAGGCGGGAACAGTTTTTGGCAGTTTTTTGGCAGTTTTGCACCCACTTTCCCACTATGTTTGTAACCAACATTTTCAGATTTTAATAGGGACGGGAATCACTTTTGTTAATTAATCTTTTTCATATCATACAAACTCTTAGATAGTGTTTTGAGAGCAAAAACGAAAAGAGAAAAAGATCATGTTTTGAGTGCAAATTTTCAAAGAGAAATTCATATACCACTCTAGTGTTTACACCCAATTATTGTTTATCCAAGTTCTTATATACATATCAAATTGCTTGGAGTTTGGCACCGATTTTTCTCTACCGAATTCAAGAAGAGAAGTTTTGGTTTGTTTCTACATCCATCAAAGAAGAAGACGTTTGTTGTGATTCTACCCACTTGGAGAAAGGCTCCTTACTCGGGTGACGGTGACCATAGAAAGCCCTATCGGTGGATTTCGAGACCGCGGTGGTGTTCCAAGGTTATCCGCTAGGAAGAGGTGTCTACAAGAAGAAGCGTCGAGGCTTGAGAGGGATCGAGTCAGTCGTTGTAAGTCTATCTGTCTTGTACTTGTAATTCCGTATCTAGTGGACTTGTGGCTAGGGCCGTCCGAGGTTTTTTCCCGTCTTGGGTTTTTCCTCGTACATCACGGCGTAGTGTGATATTGTTTATTTTATCTTGCATCATAATTTAGAACGCATGCTTAGGATAATTCAAGATAAAATTCGGTTTTAATTATCACACTCTTTTAATTTGGGACTAAACTAAATATTGGGTAAATTTGATTTATTCAAGTCTCTTGCTAAAATTGGTTTGGCCTAACTTTGTTTAAATGAAAAATATGACTTAGGCAAAATCTAGGACTTGGATTAATGAATTGGTTTAAGTTTAATTTGTTTAAAGAAATTAAAATCTGTTGTTGTTTAAGTTGAACCATCACACCGCTTCCGCACTTTCAAATTGGTATCAGAGCCAAAAACGATAAGTTATTTCGTTAAAGATCTTTAAATAATTTCTGGCTAAAATGGATTTTTTCCCATTTTCAAAATTTCCTATTTTCGATGGTTCAAACTACGCGTATTGGAAAGCGCGTATGAGATCGGCACTAAAATCTATCGACGAAAAAGTTTGGATGTCTGTTGTTAACGGGTGGTCCCCACCAACTTATTTAGTTGAAAATGAACGTGTTATCAAACCCCCCGATAGATGGACTGAAAATGAGTTTAAACTTGCTAATTTCAATTCCCGTGGTTTAAATGCCTTATTTAGCGCTGTCACACCGGATGAATTCCGTCGTATTATGACGTGTGAAATCGCTAAAGAAGCTTGGGATATTTTACAATTAACTCATGAAGGAACTAGTGTCGTTAAAGCTTCAAAACTCCAAAACCTCACCACTCAATTTGAAACTATCAAAATGAATGAAAAAGAAACGTTTGATGAATTTTATGCTAGACTTTCTGATATTGTTAATTCATCTTTTAACTTGGGAGAGAAAATACCTGACGACCGTGTTGTAAAGAAAATTTTAAGGTCCCTACCCGATAGATTTATTCCAAAGGTGACCATGTTAAATTCTTTACCCACTTTAGCCTCTACGAAATTAGAAGAACTTGTAGGTGATTTACAAACCTATGAACTGGATATGTTTTCCTCTAAAACTGAAAAGAAAATCGAAAAGGGCATTGCTTTAAAAGCCCGAAAAGAGGTCAAATAAGTAGTAGAGAGCGATAGTGATAGTGACTCGGAAGACATGGCTTTATTTGCTCGCAAATTTAGAAAATTTCTTAAAATTAACAAAGATAAATTTAAAAATGATTTTAAGAAATTTGAATCTTCTAAGCATGACAAAGGCGAAAAGATTTCTAAAGCCGAGAAGATTCCTAAAGCCGAGAAGATCCCTAAACCTAGTAATGAAAATTTAGATAGGGACGAGTCTAATAAGTGTTTTGGTTGTGAAGGTTATGGCCATAGGGCATTTGAGTGCCCCACTAAACTAAGTAAAGAGGGTAAGCGACCCATTTCATATAATGCGACCCTTAGTGATAGTGATACGGAAGAGAAGCCCGATTCCCCCACTAAGAAAAAAATTGTGGCTTTTATGGCTAGTCATGTGAGTGATAGTGAGAACTCATCGATTGATGAAACGACAGCACATGCCACTTCCAAGGTCACTGTACATGATTCTCTTGTTTTGATGATAGTGAGAGTGAAGAAGAAAGAGAGAGTGAAAATGAAGAAGAGGTTAATGTGAGTGAACTTCAAAATTCTTTTCAAGAACTTTATAAAGAATCTATTAAATTAAAAAGAGCTAATTTTTAGTTAGAAGCTAGTTTAAGAGAGAGTGTCAAGGTCGTTGATGACAATGATTTAATAGAAGACCTTAGGACAGATGTGAAGACTCTTCAAGAGAAGCTTGAATATGTAGAAGGCGAAAGAGATAGCCTTAGGGGTTTAATGGAATCCTTGAAAAAGGAGCTTCTTGCTTTTGAAGAGCGCAATGTTTTATTAGAGTCTAACATTTTAGAATTGCAAAATAAATTAAAAGACTCTAGTAATGTCAAATTTGATTTGGAGTGTCGTTCGAAAAAATTAGATAAAATCTTAGGAACGGTCCAAATTAAAAATGACACTTGTGGTTTAGGCTTCAATACTTGTAATGAATTTACCTCTAAAGTCAAAACCAACGTTTTAGGAGAATCTACTAGGAATACATTTAAAGATCACTCCTTAAGTAACTCTTTTCGACATGTCTTTACTTGTTCACATTGTGGTCGAAAAGGCCATCTTAGGAAATTTTGTTTTGATCTTAAACGAATTCCTAGAAAATCCCATAGTAAAGTAACCACGGTAGTTAAAGCTCTTACACCCCAAGATAGTCATTCTTCATTAATTTGGGTTAGGAAATCCTACTTGGTTGCCTTGCAAAATAGGGTTTTTGATTCTCATTTACTTTCACATGCTTCCTCCCTTGATAAATCTAAAGGATGAATGTGTTAGTGTTTGCATACTTTAGCGTTTGTACTTCATGCTATATTCACATGCTAAATGTATGCTTGTTTAGTCATTTTCTAGTCATTGCCTTATTTAATATCACATGCTAGAATTTATGACTTGTTTATCTTTTTGTATTATATTTTGTGTTTGAATTAATTGAAAAATATAAAAAGATTTTTGTTTATCATTTGTGTTTTATTTATTTCATTTAAGCTTAATGAAAAATACAAATGATTTTTGTTTATTCTTTTGAGTGTATATCTTTATTTTTGATTAAAAATGTTAAAAACTCAAAAAGATTTTATTTTGTGTGTATTTTTGTTTGACACACTTTATGTGGCATATATTTGTGTTTGAATCCCATCTTTTACGCTCCCACGTGGCTAGAACTTTTGGTTTAGGTTTTCAATCCTTAAAATGTTCTTTACCATGTTTTATATGGAGTAATTGGATTTTGTATTGTTTAAATGGATTCTATTGTTATATGCCTTTATTCACACATGCACGAGCTCTTTTGAAATTGTAACTTCATATGTATATTTGAGCTATGTGAGATGTTCTCCTACCAATCTTGTCATCTACATATTTGTGACTGAGGAGGATTAGTGCATGTCAAAATCCGTTGCATGTAAGATTTGAGTGAAAAATGAAAACATGATAAATAAAATGTGCACGGGGAAGGGCTCCGAAAGGACTAAGTGATCCTTTGAGATAGTAAGCCACCGTTTTTGAAATGGACCTAAAAGAAATACGTGGTCCAAAGGCCTAAAAACAGAAAAATATGGCATTAAAAAGAAAATAAATTGCCAAGGCCTATATTTGATTGATATATTCATTCAAAGTTAATATAAATGCATATTGAGTGAGATTGGATGGTATATCAACGGTTTGCACAATGTACGTTTATCCTAGTTGTCTTTAATGTCATGACTCTATTTGGTTTGTAGAATCATCATCATGCTAGGCTTGTATGCATTGTGTATGTTTGTTCATTGAGTTCAATTTATATTGTCACATGAGGTTATATTTAAATGTGATGAAGTTTGCAATCAAATGAGAACTCCGTGAATGTTTATTAAGTGTTTGGGTCTAAATTTAATTGTTGCTAGTTCACACCCCTACACTTACGTTTCCATATGTCACATTTTTGCCATACGAATGTGCAAACTTATTGTATTTTGTGTCATGTGTGAGTTTATATCTATATATATATGCAAGTACTTATTGGTATCTTTATAGTATATATATATATATATATATATATGATATTTGTTTGTCTTTGCCTTGCTTTTATTGCCCATATGCTTTAATGTCTTAACACTTTAAGCTTCACCGTGTTTATTAGTTCTTTATCCTTTGTCTATTCCTGAACAAAAAGGGGAAGAAATGATAGGGGGAGAAATGGTATCTAATCCTATTGTTATCGTATCTTAGTTTGGGAGAGATTTATCTTAGGGGGAGACGTCTTTCTAAGTAGGTCATGTGTCTGATAAAGGGGAGATTTAACTTAGGGGGAGTAATTTAATTACTTGCATTTTATATTTTGATATTCCCTATGCATTTGATGAGTTTGCTTAAGTGTGCAGGTATTCTACTAAAGCGGCATCCTTAAAAGGCAAAGTGTTTAATCCTTGGGTTGAGTCAAGTCTGGGTGGGTTATGTTATGTTTTGAGTCTAGTAGAGCTTGACGACCCTTTAGGATTTTTGTTTTGATTTTTGTCCCGGAATAGCCAAAGGGGGAGATTTGTAAGGACACAAATTTCCAATTGAGTCCATGTATTGTGTTGGCTCAATTCCGGACAAAAACATTTATTCATAGGATAGTATGTCATTGTAATACTCTCAAGCCTATGAAGTGTTTGTTGAAGACGTAGCGGCAAAGAGTATAAAACTTCATCAAATATGCCGGTTTGCGTGCCTCGTTTCTACGTCATCAACTATGGTTCCATGCTCCCAAGGTATGAATGCAATTATATATATATAGGAGCTTGGAACAAAGTTTTTTGGGTGTTAGGTTTAATAAAAACTGTGTTTTATTTTCAAAAAAATTTAATTGGAACTTTAAATTAAAGTATATAAAGTTTCTGGGCCAAAATTGAATTTTACAAAATTTCTGGAAGTCGTTCGAAATGTCGTTCGAACAAGTTTTTCGTTCGAACCAGGTTTCGTTCGAACGAGTTTGCCAACGAGTTCTCACTAACCTATACTGGTCTGTCGTTCGAACGAGATTGTTCGTTCTAACGAGATTTCCAACGAGATTCTAACGAAGTCCATACTGGAGCGTCGTTAGAAGTCTCGTTCGAACGAGATCTCGTTCGAACGAGAAGCCAGGCGGGAACAGTTTTTTGCAGTTTTTTGGCAGTTTTGCACCCACTTTCCCACTATGTTTGTAACCAACATTTTTAGATTTTAATAGGGACATGAATCACTTTTGTTAATTAATATTTTTCATATCATACAAACTCTTAGAGAGTGTTTTGAGAGCAAAAACAAAAAGAGAAAAAGATCATGTTTTGAGTGCAAATTTTCAAAGAGAAATTCATATACCACTCTAGTGTTTACACCCAATTATTGTTTATCCAAGTTCTTATACACATATCAAATTGCTTGGAGTTTGGCACCAATTTTTCTCTACCGAATTCAAGAAGAGAAGTTTGGTTTGCTTCTACATCCATCAAAGAAGAAGACGTTTGTTGTGATTCTACCCACTTGGAGAAAGGCTCCTTGCTCGGGTGACGGTGACCATAGAAAGCCCTATCGGTGGATTCCGAGACCGCGGTGGTGTTCCAAGGTTATCCGCTAGGAAGAGGTGTCTACAAGAAGAAGCGTCGAGGCTTGAGAGGGATCGAGTCAGTCGTTGTAAGTCTATCTGTCTTGTACTTGTAATTCCGTATCTAGTGGACTTGTGGCTAGGGCCGTCCGAGGTTTTTTTCCCGTCTTGGGTTTTTCCTCGTACATCACGGCGTAGTGTGATATTGTTTATTTTATCTTGCATCATAATTTAGAACGAATGCTTAGGATAATTCAAGATAAAATTCGGTTTTAATTATCACACTCTTTTAATTTGGGACTAAACTAAATATTGGGTAAATTTGATTTATTCAAGTCTCTTGCTAACATTGGTTTGGCCTAACTTTGTTTAAATGAAAAATACGACTTAGGCAAAATCTAGGACTTGGATTAATGAATTGGTTTAAGTTTAATTTGTTTAAAGAAATTAAAATCTGTTGTTGTTTAAGTTGAACCATCACACCGCTTCCGCACTTTCATTTTAAAATCTAAGTTTAAATCCCATGGAAATCGATTAAAACACACCATATGTATCGAACATATGAAATGACATCAGTGCATATAGGTAACATACATAGTAATACTAGTTCTTACAATAGAAAAAAGGATACTATGAATGTCATGTGCAAAAAATACTCATACATACATGATGACATAAGCCCAATTGTTCCCATTTATTACAAATAGATCAATATTGTTAATTAAACGAGCATAATAGTTATTCTCAATATTGAGTTTATGTGGATGGGTATGTATATAATTAAAATGAACTAACGATGCATATGCTGACGACAACACACTACTGGGACAACAATCTCAATAATCAAACTGCCAGGAAACAATCTCAATAATTAATAATTACGAATAGCATCTCAGCATGTAGGCCAATTATGTAACACAAGTTCTCAGCATGTGAATCTAATATTAACAAACATTGAAACATTGCAAACTCTATGCAATATACAAATGCCAATATCAATACCTTTGAAATTTTTCCCAGTAACAAGAAACTAACAAAACCTTGATTCTTCTTTAAGAACAATAAATATGCATTATGAAAATCGAATCACACTACATCATTTCAGTAATATAGTGAGAAAATTTTATCTTGATAATGTGAAGAAGGAAATGCATCAAATTGTACTATATACAAGTCACATATAAAAAAAATAAAAAATAAGAGAAATTTCCAAAGACAATAATTTTTTGTTTTTCAAGAAAAAGTGCACCATATTCAGTCCATGTTCTCCACTAAAACTACTTAACATATTTATATACACATGTCAGTGTGTGTGTGGCCCATTCAAGCACGAATGAGGGGATTAACCGATTAAACTTTTGCCATTATTTGCAGTATATTATTTTATAATTTTAAAAAACCTTTCTTATATGAATTCTCTTTTTTTCAAACCATAGTCATATAAATTACCTTTCTCATTAAAAATAAATCAATAGTAAAAACTGAAACGTCCAATCTCAGTCAAACAACGTTATCTCTTTGAGAGTCACGCCGTTGAATATGACATGCAAGCAAGTACCATTTGAACAAGAATGATAATTATTTGAAGGCTGTTAAGTAGTTATTATTTACATACACACATAGAGATACGATATATTAGGCTACTGGTCACATATATGTTCTATTGAATCAAACAGAGCAGTTCGATACATTGAATCGTACCATGCCAGGGATTCATGTACTCGACCACTAGAAGTTATGGCCTTTGTTGGAGACCAAGCCCATAATGTCAATTAATGCACTTGACTTACTGTTTAACATGTATTTCTTGGCTCTTACTTTGGAGTGTCAATAATCAACCAAACCAGGACAATCATTGGGGAAAAATAAGGACCAAACTCCATCACTTTGGACACTTTCCATAAACTGATCAAGAACCCAAAGAGGATAGGAAAGATCCCGAGCACAGTTCTCTTCCTACAAGAAGAATGATCACAACATTATATTAACAACTAGTTGTAAGCCCGCGCGATGCCCGAGAGACGCTCAATGTACGAAACATAAGAAAAAATATATCTAAAAAAATTGTAACAAAAATATCCTTCTTATTTACATTTGCATTGAAGAGCGAGGTTTTAATTATAAATACAACTTGTAGTTATTTAATTACGACATGTGGTGATATAAAATATTATAATTTAAAAAAATATCATTTCGAAAAACCATTACAACAATATAATGCAGTATGTAGTACATATGTTTCTAATACTCGATAATTAAATAACTACATTTTCTATTATAAATTGGACCAACATCAATGTTAATTGTAAAAAAATCCTTCTTAATGTTTATTGTGATTATATCAATGGCCATAATGTAAAAAAAAAAAATCATATGATTGATTGTAAAAAATCCTTCTTAATGTTTATTATGATTATATCAATGGCGATAATGCATTAGTCTTAAATTGCAATAAGACAAACAATTTATATGCATGGTACATGGGGAAAACATAATTAAAAGTTATAACAAAAACACATTATAATGTAAATAAAATAGGTACAACCCATTTATAAATGACTATTTCTTCTTTGCTCTCTTTGTGGAATCTCATCCAAGAGTACATATACAAAATGAAATAATTAAATGGAAACAAAGTTGATGCTTCCTTACATTTGATTCTAAAAGGGAAGAAAATACAATGTTATGAACTGATGAAAAAACAAATACCATATGTATAATATGATATGATGTTAACCAAAAACAAATGTGATGCATAAAAGAAATGAAACATTTGGAGTAGTTAATAGAGAAAGTGACCTTTTGTGGGTCCTAGTAGGTAACATTTATGCGAGACAGACCCAAGTAAAGTCACTACTTTCACAAATATGAAGCTTCTTGTTGTAGAAAGTAATAGAAATTTGAAATTTGAAACTAAATGAAAAAAGTCTGGGCATAATAGAAAAGAAAAATTGATATTAAAAAAATAAAAGGCATAAAAAAGATGAAACATAAGGATTAAATGAACGTAAAGTAAGACCGGGATAACTGTGATATAGGAACAATAAAGATGGGGAAAACTTTCAAATATTTAACAATCTTATAATCATTCTTAAAGTCTAAATTGCTAATATAAGGAATTAGTGAACTACAAAATTATTTTATTCTTAAAAACTATATTTTGCAATTGGCATATAAAGAAAAATGTTCAAAATATATAATTGACAAATTAAAGAAAAAGTTAGGGCAAATATATTTTAAAAAATAAAATAGTACAGGATTAATTCCATGTATCATATATATCAAATTATTAAGGATTTTAAAAATAATGATTAATTTATATCAAAATATTGAGATTGGAGAAGAAATGGAGATATATATCAAGTGAGCAACAAAAAAAGGATCTTTTTTTACATCCCATATTGAAAACTATGTTATTGTGTTACTTATGCCATTGTTCAATCTGATTAGTTCCATCCTTCTACTCATATACTTCCAACTGCACAAAAAATAAAATATAATATGAGAGATAGAGAAACCGAGAGATTGCGAATTAAGAAAAGGGCATCATCTTTTTTTTTTATCAATACTGCTACTATTATAAACACAAATAGCAACAACAATTAATCGAAACAAATCTATTATTGCAAGCAGTAAAAAAAAACTTTACCTAAGAGCCATGGTGAATATATAACATTTTTATCTGGCATCTATATTTTCATAAAAAACATAAAAAATCAGATTATTTTCTCAATAAAAAATCAACAATCTAAAAAAAATACTACGAACAGTAATAGCCCTAGTAATCTACAAATCATAATGCATATTCATTCTATCTGTGAAGGAGAAGACTAGAATTTGATGAACGGAAAGATATATAATAGTTTTATCTTGGACTTTATCGTTCCATAAAAAATAAATAATAAAAATAAAAGTACTACAAACAGGAATAGCCCTAGATAATTTACGCATCGTAATGCATATTCCATTCTATGAATGAAGGAGAGGGCTAGAAATAAACAACAACAAAATATGAAAATTGAAAGTACCAGAAACGTGAAAACTCCTATTTTCATTTCATTATATCAGAGACTGAAGAGTGAGTAGAGGGGTTATAAATATATCTACCCAAATTCATAGGTGCAAATAAGCACCGAGACAAAGCCTGATTCAATAAAGGGCCTGAAGAGTCACTGTTTAACTTTTTGTTTCTCTAAGGAAGAATTGGGAAGGTCAAACGGTTTATGGAGAGAGACAGAGAGTTAATGGGTTAAACCAAAAGTTGGAGAGTTAAAATAACATATAATGGTATGTTAAAATATTATATTAGATGGGTTTCCACGTGGACATCTCCTTAGAGAAGGAGCATTTAAAATCGTGTATTACATTTTAGAGTATACTCGAGGCAACCCACTCACCCACTTCCACCACTGTCTGTGTCAGAGATCCTCCTCACCGTGGCCATGAAATAAGCTTTTGCAGAGGGGGAGATTCCAGCAACCCATTCCCTCCCCTAAAAGATATTGTTGCAAACGTATTCCTAAAAAAGAGAGAGGTGGTCTGCCCAAGATTTATGTTGAGAGAGAGAGAGAATACGAAGGGGAGATGAATTAAAGGGAGAGAGGGGAGATGAATTACAGCAAATCAATTATTTTATTCTTTTAAAAGTTTTGTTGACAGGTGGATAGTCTTGAATTTGAGAGTCTTAAATGCTTTGCCTACGTGGATAGGCTAGTTGGAGAGGAGTTTTAATGCCTTGTTTTGCATTTTATAGTAGTAAAAGATTAGGCAATAAAAGAAAGCCTATAATTATAATCACACATGGTGTTACACTTTTAAGATTAGTAAAAACAAAATGGTCTTCAAAACCAATTCAGGTCATTAAGAAATAACGGGAAATATCGTTGAACACACGTAGCATTGGAACAATGCCATTTAAGGTCTTGACATCCCAACGGTAATAAGTAAGTAGAGTTCTAAGATGGTGTTCTTTTAAAGATAACAATTCCATTACTCCACGCAAGTATTCTCCCTACATGAATACAAAATAACTCAAAAGCATTAATGCACAAACAATTGTAATTTAGGAAAATGCAACTGATATTGAATTTTCTCATTTTATCTTAGTAGCCAAAAGATACTCTTTTGCGATTACTTGAAAAAGTACCAATAATTGTTACAAAATATTGTAAATTTCAGAAATCTGAATGGGGAAATAGATAATTTGCAATAAACAATCATAAATTGTTTCACAAAAAACTTTTAAAATCTAGACTAGCCAAGATTTGTGTTCTTAAAATAGTTTTGTCATTCAAAATGGAGGGATAAGAGACTATCCTAGTAATTCTTTATTTCTTTCAAAAAAGAATAGAGGAATAACTGAGTGAGTATTGGCCTATATCAAGAACACTAAAATATCTGTAGCAGATATGACAAATGCAGGCACATCATATAGATTTAGGCCCTCTCAGCTTATATATGGTAAAAAACTGAAGAATGTAGATTTAGTATGGGACCCAAGAGCATAGGAAAATACTTTGTAACCGACAAACACGATGGGGGAAATAAAAAAACTAAATATATTTCATCTTCAAACCAACCTTCATAAGACCGACTTCCACTGGAAAGGTGCCCAAGAGTACACATCATAACTCACGATATTTTATTTTCTACTCATGTGCCTGATGCCTTTGCCATCCCACATCGCATATAATCAACACTGACTCAATAATGGCACGTTCCATTTTTAATCCACTCACTTACTACCAATATTCAATGACTTGGCACTTTGCCCATATATAATGAAATTACATTAAAATGGAGACAATAGGTCACCCCTCCCGTGGAAATGAAGTGGAAATACAAAATGTGGAAATGAAGTGGAAATACAAAATGTCATAAAATATATGGATACAACTTGATTTAAATCCGGGTTTGCAAGGGAAATAAAGAAGCTTATTTTCCTTTCTTGGTCCATCTCTACTTAAGAATCATGCTTTCAAAACTAACACCCTGGTGCATGTGTTTTCATTCTAATGGTAATTCTTAAGATAACAAATTTGGAAAAAATATTTTTGGTAATTGACTTCCAAACTTGGAATCGTAATTTTGGGTCACAATCACCCTTATAAATAATTGAAAGAGAAATGCTATTACCTTATCAAAAATTTTGGCTAATTCAAACAGTAAAAACCTAAATTAACAAATTCTAAAAGACAGGAAAGAGAGAGAGAGAGAGAGAGAGAGAGAGAGAGAGAGAGAGGTTCACGATGACAAATAAAAACTCATAAGATACCCAAATTTGATGGAGTTAACAACTCCAACATATAAACGAAGTAAGAAATTAAGCCCAAAACCAAAAAAATAACATGATTAATGTTTGTGATTAAATAAATCAGGACTATGATATATGTATAAGGGTGTAAAAACAAGAAAATTGAGACAAACAACCTTGGTAGAATGTGGCTTAGGAAGGATCCATTGAGAATCAGACTCTTCATTTTTTTATCATGACTAGAAAATCTCGATCAAAAGAGTAGAAATGTTTATCTCCACTCATACAATCTTCCATCTCCAAATAATAAATCTATGTTGCGATTGGTTCACAAGATATGAATTGAGGAAATAACAATGAGTTTGATGGCTATTGAAGGTGAAATTCTGCCATTAAAGAGACGAGGGGGAGTCAGAAAATTTCGCCATTAAATGTAAAATCAAGATCTCTTGGAGTATCTAGGGTTAGGGGTTTTGATTTCAGAAGACTCTAGTGGAGTACTAATTTTTGGGTATAGCATATATAGAGAATGAAAGGGAGAGCTGGTTGAATTTGAGAGTCGCGAATTAGGTCAGTTCATTTGGGAGGGGAAATGCCCGGGTCCTTATGTTCATGCGGAGAAAAAGTTGTTTTCCTTTTAATATTCACTTTTAAAATTATTAACTAAAATTAGTAACACATATATTACATTGCTAATGGTAAATTCATGTAATAAATAATAAGGGTATAATAGTGTTAGTAATCCAAAATTTAGTCTCGTATTAAGAGGGAATTTTGGTGTAGTGTGACCAAGTAAATTCTAAATACAAATAATACATTTCAAACATAAGTTTTACATAGGAAGAATAAGTAACACTCGCCCCTATGATTTTATCATACTTGTAAGATTAGATGACTTGGTATGACCAATTGGGTTTAGGACTTTTTGAGGTGGATCGAAAACTAGGTTTAGTTAACTTCGTGCTTATCAAACCAGAATTTTAAAGCACGAAGTTTGGACCAAGGAAATTAGAGGTAGTTCGAACATCGTTCGAACAAAACTTCTAATGACTTAGGTCTAATCCATTCATCACGCGTGCTGACATCTCGTTAGAAGACCTCGTTGGAAGGGTCGTTCGAACGAGTGAGCAATCTCCTTCGAACGACCAGAGTTGAGTTTAAAAATCTTATCCTTTTTAAAGTGTTGTCATGATGTGGGTCATCATATTTAATGACGTGCCGACTTTCCAGCGGCCTAGATCAAACGTGGGATAAAAGACTAGACTACCCTTGGCTTAAAGGATTGGCTGTAGGGGCATTTGGGGAAATTATCTCTTAAGGGTTTGGTGGTATTTGAGTGTGAGTTGCCCATTCTAGGGCATTTTTGGATCAAATTTCCCCCCCCTCTCTCTCTCTAGCCTTGAGAGCTCCCCCACCCCAACACCCCATACACCACCCTAGAACCACCACCTATCCACTTCGTGCCACCATATTTCCCTCATGTTCCACCATATATAAACCTTATACACCTATTTCCACCATGGTTGAGCAAAACTACGAATTTGGAGATGTTGTTGGGGGTTTGTAAGGAAGAAGAACTTTCATGGAGGCAAGCTTTGTGGAGCTAGACAACCTCTTTAAGGCCACATTAGGAGGTGGGAGGCTTCCATCTTCTTCTACCTTCATCCTACCATTTTTGGAGTTTTTTTTAGGTGGAAAAAATTTTACTCTTTAAGTTTAAGACTCTATTTCCCTAGTATTTGGATTGTAGTTAGAGTTTGTGAGAGTAGTATGCATGTATGATTTAAGAATGCTATTGTTGCCCAGAGAAATACCCAAGAGGGGGGGGGGGGGGGGGGGGGGTGAATTGGGATTTTGCAAACTTTTTGGATTAAATTAAAATTTTAGAAAATATTTAATTTAAACAATTACTCCTAAATTTCAGATTAATAAATCTTAATTGATTAATCCAATAAGTATTAAATAAATATTACTAGTCAATTTAAACAAGTTAAAATTATAGTTTTGAACACACAAATAAATTTTCGTATATGATAAAAATTAATATTCTGAAATAAATTAATTAATTTGAAAATATTTATTTTAATCTTAAAATAAATTTACCAATTTTCGGAATTTATATATTTGCAAATTTAAGTGCTGAAAAATATAAATTAAAACAAGCACAAATAAATAAGCAGATAAAGTGCAGAAAAATAAATGACACCGAATTTAATGTGGTTCGGTCAAAACCCGGTCTACGTCCACGCGCTTAGAGCAGCTCCTGTCTCCTTGCGCTTCACTATCCCTGATCCACTTGACGGTAGATCAAACCACCACTTTTACAATCACTTGAAGCAAAATACCAGCTCCAAGACCTTGGTCTACTTGAGGGTAGGTAATAATCAGCGTTACAAACCAAAGCTTCAATAAAGCTTCAAACAAATCTGAATTTTTGTTCAAGGTTGAAACTCTTAAAAATACAAAATCAGTCTGAGTTTCTACTTGAGGGAGACTTTACAATGAATATGATTTTTGGCTTAAGTCATCTCTTGAAATCTTATAGCAGAGTATAATTTTTGTGCTCTTGAATTTCTTCTTCAAGAATAGTTCTGAATAATGATTTGTTGCTATCTCAAAAATTTACAGAGTTGGTCTTTCACTTTTGTTGCTCTCTTGTGGTTATTTTTTTTTTGTGTCATGTGTCTGTCTTCAACAAATTTAGTCTTCTATTTGTAGTCTTCAAAATAATGACCGTTGAGAGAGTATTAGTGGGTTCTTCTTCATGATGGATGTGTGTGAGACATGAGAGTATGGGAGATATGTTTGTCAAAGATGAAGCTCTGTAAAATATAGGTTAGTACAAAAGATAGATGCCAATCTCTAATCAAATACGGGTGAAAATATTATAAATGCATAATGCTGATTACTTGGGGTCTTTAAAACTCTCTGTCCCAAGAATATTTTTTAACAAAGTCACATGCATATATGATCTAATTTAAAAAGGGGCATGCGTACTATTAGAGAATTTGTCTAACCAATACATATGTATAAATAAATAAAAAATGTCGGCCATAAGATTCCCTTTTCTAAGCACATGTGTGCCCAACCATTGTTTCATCAAGGGAAGTAAGTGTTATGTGCAAGAGTGTGTGTATATAATATGTAAGTATAAGTACGTATATAAAGAAACAATTATATAAAAAAAACTATTGGACAAAGATGTTTATCATTCGTAGCTATCTATGTAGGGCCCTAGTAAAAAAGTTGGTAACAGTTAATAAAGCTTCAACTTTTAAGGCATGGGTATTAATTATGTCCACCAAACGAGTTTATAAAAAGTTGGTAAAGAAAATAATAAACAATAATCTTTCAATTATATATACATACATGCAGGGGTGTAAACGGATCGGCTCTGGGTATATCCAGATCCGATCCGGGTATATTTTTAGCGGATCGGATCTTACTCGATTATCCGACGGGTCTCAGAAAATGGATTCAGACCCAGATCCGTTAAGGACCCGAATATATATATAGGAAGAGGATCACAAGTGGACCAAAAGAATGGACTTTTTAATGGACTTAACAAAAAAGACTAATAACCCACTAATTTTAATTCTTTGGTGTAATGGGTTCGCGCTAGCGACACCCAATAACCGAGACTTATTAGTCTTTTTTGTTAAGTCCATTAAAAAGTCCATTCTTTTAGTCCACTTGTGAACCTCTCCCTATATATATATATATATATATATAAAAGCAGTTTTATAAAAACAGTTTTATATTACAAAAACAGTTGTACATACATATTTACATATAAGTTATATATAACAGTTTTATAAAAACAGTTTTATATTATAAAAACAGTTTTACATACATATTTACACACACACACATATATATATATATATATATATATATATATATATATATATATATATATATATATATATATATATATATATATATATATATCCATATAATAAAGGAGCATGGTTTTTGAAAATTTTGTCAAAATATCTTCACTTTTTTTATGCATGATATTTTTCTCTTTCATGCCCATACATGAAATGTCATGCTAAAAGTTTTTTTTTTTTTTTTGTGTTATATATATACTATTATAAATACTATTATGCTATTATAAATACATGTATTTTTTTAAATACGTGTAAATTTATATTTTTTATTAAATATTTTTCCCATTTTTTAAAAATATTTTTTATTAATTTTTTATTTTTTCTCAATTTTTTTTTTATTTTTTCTCAATTTTTTTAAACTATTTTTATTTTTAATTTTTTTTTCTCAATTTTTTTTTTATCACGGAGGCAAATTTATCGACGTGCCCTCGGGCACGGGCATCCACTAGTATATATATATATATATATATATATATATAAGTTATATATAAAAATAACAGTTTTACATATATATATATATAAGTTAGTTTATATATATATATATATATGTATATGAATGTAAAACCGTTTTTATTAAAACTGTTATATGTATGTATATGTATGTAAAACTGTATGTAAAACTGTTTTTATATATATATATGTATATGAATGTAAAACCGTTTTTATTAAAACTGTTATATGTATGTATATGTATGTAAAACTGTATGTAAAACTGTTTTTATATATAACTTATATATATATATATGTATGTTTATATATATATATACATATATATATGTATGTAAAACAGTTATATATATATGTATGTAAAACAGTTATATATATATATATATATATATATAAGTTAGTTATATGTATGTGTAAAACAGTACAGTTATATATATACACATATAAGTTAGTTATATGTATGTGTACAGTTTATATGTATGTGTAAAACAGTACAGTTATATATATACACATATAAGTTAGTTATATGTATGTGTACAGTTATATATATACACATATAAGTTAGTTATATGTATGTGTAAAACAGTTATATATATATATATATATATATATATATATATATATATATATAAGTTAGTTATATAGATATTTAGTAACTATATGTAAGACTATATATATATAATATAATATTATATATATATACACATTCGGATCAGGTCCTTATCGGATCGGAGTCATGTATATCCAGATTCGGTTCATTTACTAATCAGGTAATCGGGTCTGTAAAATTTGCTCAAATCCATTAATTTAAATCGGGGCCTGGTCCAACTCCGATCCATTGACAACCCTACATACATGTATTGTGTTTAAAGGTATTGAATATCATGCGTGCAAGACAAAGGTTTAAACAAATCCAAAGTAATTGTTTCTTCATTTGTATAGTTGTGCGTGGGTCCCAATGAAATGACAAAACAAACAAAACAAGGAGGATGTTCAAAGGGTCCAAAGCAGATAATGTTCCAAAAAAATTTATTCTCTTTATATAGAATAGATGTGAGTATATATATTTACGTCACCTATAAAAATAAATATAAACACAATTTTATTTAAATAATAATAAAATTTAAGTATATATATATATATATATAAATACTTAATACAATGTACCTAACAAAAAAAAACGTGGGACCCAAGATATTATATATATAAATATATAATATAATGTACCTAACAAAACAAAAACGTGGGAGCCAAGATATTATATAAATATATAATATAGTGTACCTAAGAGCATGTCCAATGGTGGACACGAAGGAAAGCTATAATTACAAATTGAAAAGTGGATTTTTCTTCCATTGCATACAGTGGTGGATGAAGAGCAATTTGTATCTTAGGTTCCTACGAACTTATATTGTTCGTAGGAAATGAAAAAAATTTCTTACGAACAATATAAGTTCGTAGGAATATATAAAAAATCAGATACCTAATAAAAAATGCTTCCTACGAACTTCATTTGTTCGTAGGAGTTCCAACGAACTTCAGAAGTTCGTAGGAAATTCCTACGAACAAATGAAGTTCGTAGGAAGCATTTGCAAATTCAGTAGCGAAATGGTAACTTTGCAAACCCTCTACCATTTCTCTTGCTGAATTTGTTAATTGGATACACCATTGCAGGCCTACCGATTTGCAAAATTACCCTTTACATTGTTTTTTAGCATCACCACTACGGATGCTCTAACAAAACAAAAATGTGGGACCCAAGAAATATAAAAAGAAAGACACGCAAGATGTTTTTAAACCGAAGTGGAATTCAACGTTCATGTCCAAGACTTAGAGCATCCACAATGGACAAGCATAATGCCAAACAAATTTGTAATTTTACAAAATTCTGAGTCTGCAATGGTGGATAGTTTACAACAAATTTTCTACCTCGTTCTCTAGTCGTTCTGTAAAGATATAAATCAGATGGAGAATTTGCAAACACTTCCTAAGAACTTCAAAAGTTCGTAAAAATTGCAACGAAGAATAGAAGTTCGTAGGAATTATTTATAATTTTTTTTATCAAATTTTTGGGTTCTTACGAACAACAGTTGTTCGTAAGAATTCTTACGAACTTCTGTTGTTCGTAAGAAGTATTAGATTTGTTTCCTACGAACAATAAAAGTTCGTAGGAATTATTTTACATATTCTTACCCTTCCACCACTGTAAGAGCCGCTACTGAGAAAAGGCAAAATCCACTTTTGCATTTGTAAATTTACCTTTCGTGAAGCTCCGTCACTGCAGATGCTCTTAAGATTGAAAAAGGCTAAAGAAAAAAGGAATCTTTAAATGGATGGGACCTACTACTATATTGAAGTGTAGTAATTATAGTGATAGCACAAATATATATAATTTATATGCATATATACAATGATAACTACTATATAAAAGAATTATATCTACTATATAAGTAATAGTAATAAAAAATGTATATTAAACTATCATGTATATTATATAACCAAATATAAAAATAATATAAAACTATATATATATATATTGTGGGTACCCGAAATTAGAACTATGGGCCTAGACGAGTAGCCCAGTCCTGACGGTCCAAAGTCCAGGCCCTCATCTCTTATATTGATCCGGTCTCCCCCCACGTCCTCATGAAGGAAAGTTATTGGGGAGATGGAAAACGTGGAGGAACCCATCACCTCCACTTACCTACATGTACATGTATATATTAAATCCTAGGTCCGGGGAAAAAGGACAAGTTGTATTCTCTGTAATTACTCTCCGGAGTATATAGAAATAATATCGACTGCACCACCGTGGATGTAGACACATCTTTGCTGAACCACGTACATCATTTGTTGTGTGATTGTCATTTTATATTCCTTGTTCTCACTTGGTGAATGCTTTCTTCTTATTTATTTGTGTTGCACAATAATTGTCACCACACACACACACACACACACACACACATATATATATATATATATATATATATATATAAAGGTTAATATTACATAAACAAAATATGTAAACTATAATAACACACTTAGTGTATATATATAAAACAAACTCTATATATAATATATAAAATGAATATAACGAATACAAAAGAAATACTAGAAACTTAATATTTAAATGTTTGGAATCATCAAAATCAATATATAATAGTAAACTAAAATGTACAATAATTACAATTAAACTTAATTAAATATTAATTAAGGGATAAATACATTTTCGTTTAACAGTTATTTCTTATGATTTGTGAAAATAAATTGACAAAAGGTCCAATGATTTTGAGCAAAATGATATATTTCAAGAAAACTTAGTGCTTAAATATTTTTATGGAATAAAAATATTGAAAGAATGTTTATCTTGTTAAAGATATTTTATAAACAAATGTTTCAAAGTTTTCTTGTGAAAAATTAGAACTTTTATATAAATGGAAATTTATTCAAAGTTTGAAGAAACAAAATTTCTTTTGCCTTGAAAGGTATGCTTCAATAAATAGTATGAAATTTCTTGAATAAATTATATGTTAGACCCATTTAATCGGATTTTTGGACTTAAATTCGTCTTCTCATGCCTATAATCTCGTAGTATTTTGTTGATGAGTATATAAACAAGTTTGATTAAGGTTTTATTGGGTTTAAACATGAAAAAATAAAAATAGAAATTTCAGCCCTTAAAGTGTTTGGAAAAGTGTGATAAGCATATGATTTCAAGACTACATGTGTTAATAAAGGAAAATGGTATTTTTATTATAAAATAGTTTTTAAATGTTCAATGATTTCTTAAAGAAAGAACGTAATGAAATAAAGAGGTTTCCAACTTGAGAAGTATGTACTCCAAAGTGTTAAATAACTGTTAATGAGTTGAAGACATTTAAGAAGTTTGTATGAGTAACTTAATAATGTTTGAAAAATAATACATGTGAAATGGAGAAAAGGGCAGGTTTGGAAACAAATGGGTAAAATGAAACATTTTTATGAAATAAAAATGTTGGAAAAAGGTATTACACAAAATGGTTCTAAATGAACATAATTTTTGGGATAAAATCCAAGGTTCTAAAAAACGCGGGGCGTGATCGAGGCGTGGAGGTTAAGCCTTAAGCTTAAGAAGCCTAGGCGAGTCTTAGGCGTAAAAAGGCGTTTAAGCCATTTTTAAATATATTTTAATATTTTTAACCATAACGAGGGTATTAAAAATACTAAAATAGTACATACCTTAAAACATGTCTGAATATATGCAAACTAAAATATTATTTTTTTAAATACTAAAAAAATAGAAAAAACACGCATTTTTTAGGACGAGAGGCAGAGAGGTTTGGGATGCCATTTGCCTTTTGATTATTTTGAATGAGATATTGGTCCCTTTTAAAAAAAAAAATCTTTAAAAGGTGATATGATTTCACTAAATCGTTTTTGTTTTAAAGAAAAAGAGCGCCTTAAGCCTTTTACCAAGAATAAGGCGTAAAATGCTTAAAACGAGGCATTTCTGTAACAACCCAGACTTTTGAGTGGTTATTTTACGTTAAAATTTGCCTGATGGGCCAATTTTATAAAATAGAGAGAGTTGGGGTAAATATTATTTTAAGGGATTTAAGAGATAATATTTACCATGTTTTGTCTATTTACTATTATGAGAAAGTAAATAGCATTATATTGTGTTTTATGGCGTCGCGGTGCTTTAAGCGACGGTTATGACTTATATTCCAATTTGAGCATGATTAATGAATTAAAACGACGTTGGACCCTAAAATATTACACGTAATTCTGGATGCCGATTTAGAGGGTGCGGTTAGTTTTGAAATAGTCGAGGTAGTCAAAATAAGTGCCATATTGTATTTTTGAGTTTCGGGCACTTTTGACGGGTTATGACTCAATTATGTAGTTACGAGTCATTTTAATGGTGTATCAACATTTAAAAGAGGGGAAATAAGGTTTAAGACTCGATTTAGGTCTTCCAACCCTTTTATTTCTCATTTCATGTTATAAGCCTAGAGACAAAGAGAGAGAGAGAAGAGAAAATTGGGAGAAAATGGAGAAAAAAGAGAGAGATGAAAATTTGAAGCCGAAAATCGTTGCTACGGGAAGGAAATTCAAGACTACAAACTCGAGGCAAGTTTTTTACTTGCTAGTGTATGATTTAATGTGATAAATTACATGTATAGTTAGGTTTTTGGAGATTTAAACCATTTATGGGTTTTGGGGGGTTTTTGGTGTTTAAACCTTAAATCTTTGATTTAAATTTGGTTTGAGGAGGAAACATTAGTGAGTAATTGTGTAGGATTGATTTGGTAGAATTAATTATTGTTGATGTTGGAGAAAATAGAAGATTTGGGTTTTGAGGAAATTTAGGGTTCTTAAACCCGTAGCCCAAATTGGGCAATTCTGTAGGACCGAATCGATTCTCCCCCCAAGCGAATCGATTCGCTTATAGGGAAGGATACAGGTCTGGGAAACCGAATCAATTCGGGTTAAGGCCGAATCGATTCGGGCTGGGATAGTAGGTTGAGTTTCTTCGCCGAATCGATTTGTTTCTGGGCGAATCGATTCGGCCCTAGGCGAATCGATTCGGAAACCTTGTTTTTGGGGGATTTTTCTAGTTTTGTTTTTAGCCTTTTCTTTTAGGTCCAAGTCTTTGGAACCTTCTCTTGGGAAGTAATAAATATTTTTAGAGGGTTGTATTAAGTAGACAAATATCCTAGGTTAGTATGGGATTAATTGGGCTTATCCCAAGGGTTAGTTCATAGGGGTTAATGTTTCGTTTGATATAGGAAGTTAGCTTAGAACTAACTGAAAGTATTATGGTAATGTTTGGGACTTTTGGGAGACTAGTATTGTGGGAAATTACTTTTGAGGCATTATGGTATTACTATGGACTCTTGGAGACTAGTGTAAGGATAATTTCACTTCGGGTCATAGGTCATAAATAAAATATGACTTTGAGAATAAGAAATACATATTCTAAAATTTGGTACTTAATGGTTAAGGGTGCATGATTTTGAGAATGTAACAAGTGAATATTTTCAAATGGGAAAATGATTTTTGTAAATGATAATTTACATATACACATCTCTCTAAATCGCTATCATAAGGGAAGTACGCGCATGAGGTGAAGTCCCCTGGCTAGTGAATGCAGGGCGAATATAGTCCTCGGCCATAGGACCGGTTATTATATTATATGTTTATTTAGCGAAGTGAGGTAATTTCGGGTGTGGTTATGACTCACTATCGCAGGTATATGGCCGCTTCCCGACGTCTCGCGTTGTAGGATCCCCAGGTTGTCTTATTTGATAGGCCCTGGAAGATGATAGCCATTTAGGGGCGCTCACAGTGGGAAAATCCGGACAGGCGGTCTTAGAATTGTTATATGATATGAAATATAACTATTCGTAATAATGTGGGACATTATTGATGTTAAAGCATTTTATGATAATAAATTTGCTTTAAATACATTTCCTGGAGGTAATAAGGGAAATGGGAAGTTATGAGATGAAATTGAATTGGTAAAACATTTTGTAAAATGAATTGCCATATATATATATATATCCTAAAGAGAAAAGGAGTTATGCATTTAAATTGTGAATAATTCAAATGATGTCTCCTTGAGTCAATGTAGATGAGTTCTCCTATGCTTATATGAATTTTGAGCATTATCATTTATATCGCGCTAGGTTGTGCTTTTAGAATGAAAGGTGAGAAATTTTATGATAATTGTGAGAGAAAGTTTAGTTCATTTTGATGATGAAATACTCATAACTGTCATGCATTTTACTCACATGGTAATCATATCAAACCGGGCCCTGACCCATCTATATCTCTTTGTTTTGCATAAACTCCTTGTCCGTTCAGGTGCTCCTCCGCAAGGACGCCCATATTTCCATTTCAGTTGTCCTGTAGCTATAGCATTTTGCGGATGTTGCAGGATATTCGTTATAGATGCTTTTATACATTGTACTCTAGTTATGTTCAGTTTATTTATTCGGGTGTGTTGCCCATGCTTTGTACTCATTTATTATGATGTGATATTTAATTATAATAATCGGTATAACCTGTTTGTATTAGTTTGTTAACCGACAGCTTATTCGGTTATTACTTTATGCATTTTGGTATATTATTACCCGTTGATTTTTGGTTTCCAACTTCTTTGCAAATTGGATTGTCTAAGTGCCTTTTTTTTAACTTATAAAATTTAATTTGACAGTCCGTTTTCTAAAATAATTGGTGGTTATCTCGTACTATTATTTTAACGACAATGATGCTAAGAATGGACCATCTATGATTCCTGTGATTATTAGAGTATCGGGTTGGCCACCTCTTATTTTAGTAGACGGGTTATCACAGTTTCTCCCAAGCCTCAAGCCTAGACGTGCCTTTTAGAATACTGATAAAATCAATGCAAGAGTATAAAGGACAAGAAATGATGATTTTAAAGTATAATGTAAGTTGGGGTGAAACCCTGAATTTTGACTTCGGCCAGAAAGAGGAATAATGTGGACATTTGAGAAATGTGAAAACACATTAATAAGAACTTGGATGATATCGGAAATAATTAAGGAGGGCTCGGATCCCTGAGGTGAAAGACCCAAAATCACTGGACAAAGCGTATGGTAGCATAGTCGACGGTGTGGAGTCTGTTAAAGTATGCGGGTATTGAAAGATTTCGAGAAAAAGATAAGAAAAATGAAACATGTCAGGAAATGGGTTGTGCGGTGAATATGAGAAAAGATAACCTAACTTGAATGAATTAATAAATGTTCAGATAAAGGATAAAATGGACAAGTAATGTGAGAATTGATTAATGTCCATAAAGTAAAGGGGTGGTAAAGTGAAGTGACTAAATGGGTAGTTAAGCAACCTAAAGAGGTTTAACCCATAATTGACATAAAAGTGTGTTTATGAAGGATTTTTTAAAGAAAAATATGTATTTTATAACACGGTGCTTACGTGTGTTGAAGGGTGATTTTTAATGAAAATACTAAAGTTAATTTGGCATGAGTAACAAGGAAATTTCAGTAAAAGAAATGATTTTACTTAAACAAGGGGTGTTGTTTAAACTATTTAACCGGGTGGGTTAAATCATGAAATAAATGTCAAGTAAAAAGTAAGTTCTTTTATAAGTTTATGGTGAATTAATTGGGATAAGTAACTGTGACACCCCGCCTAATAAAATACCGGGTGATCAGTCCTATACCAAATTAAAACAGGAATCCCAGTTGGATCATCCTTAGCATCACTGTCGAAAACTTTTTAAAACTTACTAACCACCTAGTATTCCAAAAGTTGGTGCCAATTTTAACTTTTTAATTAAACCAAAACAATACATGCGGAATTAAAATATAAACCATTCACACAACTGAATGAAAGTAAATAGAATAATAATTACACAACTTGCCGAATAAATCACCGGCCACCAAATAAATAATCCAATGCAAATATTCAACACCTGAATAAATTACACCTGAAAACTGTACCGAGAAGTCTGGGCGACAAGCCCTAAATAAAACTGAAACTGATACAAGATTCCTACTCTAGGAATGAATGAATGATGCGACTAATTCAAACTCCTGCTAGCATCCACAAATGCCGCAGCTCCGTGTCCCTGGAATAGAATATCAATCCTGGCGTCCCTGTGGCTGGACACCTAAAAGGTTTTGGAAATAGTTTTATAGCAAGGGTTAGAACCCAAAACATTTTGAAAATATTTAGCAAGTGAATTAACAGCAGTAATTTAAAATGCATGAATGCACTTCATATTTAAGTTAGTGTCGCACTCCCTTATGGACATCCTCACCCCTCCACTATTGTGCACACCTAACGATTATCTTAACCCCACCTAGTTGTACTACCCCGTCCAACTAGTTCTGGTGTAACCTTCCCTTGCCATACTACTCTAACCCGAGTATAATGATTCTTGAATTATAAGTTATTTCACAATTTAACTTAATTAATTCCTCCTAAAGAATAGCATATAACCGTCTCACAAGTTATATAAAGTACATACATCACACACTGCATTAATTCCACCAATGATTAACTTAATTAATTTCTCATTAATTAACAGCATATAACTGTAACCCGCGTTATATAAGATAAATACATCACACACTGTATTATCACCTACATATAATATTTACTACCATATTATCCGTGCCTTTACTAACATCCACACATATATCATACGCGTATTCATCCTTCCGAGTATACCCTCACCGGATGATTCACTCTAAAATGCCATCTCACTAGGTGTGCTCACAAAATCTAGTTTTCCAAGTTTGATTCGCTCACCAACCTGGTCTACTACATAACGAATTGGAGGCGGTCATATTCCTTCCTGAAAGTGAGATAATCTCCTCACCCATGTACCGGACGCTATGACTTGGGGATATACTCGCCCTACTCCTCAAGCTAGGGGATTCACCCACATCGCGCAACCTCCCTTGATAGCATTAGAGTATTTAAATTGAATAAATATCTAGTCACTGATATTTACTATCACACACAATATATATATACTATCACTACACCGTATATATATAATATAAACTCCGGCTTTACCGTGTACTCAAATTATCCCGTATACTGCCTGAAATTTCCTGAGTCTGTAGCTCGACTCCAATTAAATTAATTAACACACCTATTAATTTAATATCTCCCCGAATCTACCACCCAACTCTAATTAAATTAACTAACACACATATTAATTTAATATCTTCCCGAGTCTATCGTCCAACTCTAATTAAATTAACTATCACACATATTAATTTAATATCTCCCCGAGTCTATCGTCCAACTCTAATTAAATTAATTATTACACCCATTAATTTAATATCTTCCCGAGTCTATCGTCCAACTCTAATTAAATTAATTAACACCCTTATTAATTTAATAACTTGGTGTCACCCAACCATTTTCCCCGGACTCTCTCACTTGGCCCGTACCTCAACATTTCCTGAGTCAATGTTTCGACTCCAAACTAATTACTTTCCCTCAATAATTAATTTAATGCCTTGATGTCACTTAACCAACATACCCGGACTCGCTCACTTGGTCCAATTTACATCTCATAATTTCTTTCCCACATTTTTCGTCCACAATGTGTCACATATTTATTTCCATAATTTTCCCAATTATATTTACCTATAATTACCAACATACCCGGACTCGATTCACTTGGCCCGAAATTAAATATTTCCCGAGTCTATATCCCGACTCTAAATTACTTAGTTTATCTCCAAACTTAATTCACTACCTTGGGTCGCTTGACCAATATACCCGGATTCACTCACTTGATCCGTACCTCACTATTTTGGAATAAAGTCTCTCAAATTTATCCATTAAATGTCCCACATAAATTCATTCTAGTCCCAATTACTTTCTCCCATAATTGCTAGGAATATTTGTTTCACAATTATTTACCACTAATAATTGTATGGAAATTATTTTATAATTAATTCCCCCTTATACTTCACCCAAGGCCGAACTGCCCAGAATTTCCCATCGTCGATCGATCGATGCCCCCGATCGATCGATCGACCCCTTCGTTACAGCTCTTCTTCCCCCCTGTTTTCCACCATTAACGAATTTCAAGGTTTTTAAACCATAATTTAAACCTCTAATTACATCATCCCATCATCTACACATGGTTAATCCGCATCCTATTCATCCTAGAGATTATTAAGATAATCAACTTCTCTAATTATCTCATAATTTTCGAAATGGGTCTTTCTCCATAAAATTCAATTATCTGTTTTAAATCCCAATTTCCAGATTCGATTTCCACTCTTTTATGTTCTGGATTTCTCGTTCAAATCATATATACATATTCAGATATCAATCACCCATCTAAATCTTACTTTGAATCTCATTCAAGTATTTCAAAAACAAAAACCCCATTTTGTACCCATTTGCACCCAAAAACGAATTTTCATACCCACATCACTATGATATGAATTGATTATCATGCTTTAAGAATCAAAACAGTTAACCACTTGCCTGAAAGTGTTCGTAGTGTCTGATTCCGTTGGCGTAGTCCCTCCATTTGGCTCTAAAATCCTCAATTTGGCTTTTGCTAAGCTTTCCCCCAATTTTCCTCTCAAGCCCTAGGCTTAGATTTGTGATGGCTGCTGATTTCCTAATCTCCCCATTAGGTTAAAAACCCTTAATCCCGTTTTTCACCTAATGGGTTTAATTAAAGTGGCCCAACTCACCCCGTGTGGGCCCGGCTATGCCCAAAAATATCCCGAGACCCAATTTCTACCCCCGGGTACTCTTTTCTGACTATCTCGACCCATCCGGACTCAACCGCGCAGTCAGAATTGACATCCGAATAAATTTATAAAAATCCTTATCTCACACCCCATTTAGTCTATACCGACTCCCGACTGGGATAAGTGTATACCTCGTCATTAATACTCGAAATGACGTAATTAAATTATTACTATTCACTTAGTAATTAAATTTCGCTAAACATTAACCATTCACTTCCCGATTAATATTTAAATAAATATATTGCCATTATTAATTCAATAAAAATTACAAGACACCAGTAATTTAAAATTCCCGAATTAATTAAATATTAAATGTACAAAAATATGGGGTGTTACAGTAACGTTTTTAAAATAAAAACGATTTCATGTATTAAAGTATATATGTATATGTATATATATATATAAGGTATGTGCACGTAGATATATCGTGTTAGAGCCTCCCTTCTGCCATTCGATTCTATGTTGCATTATTGTAACTTTCCACTGAGCATTTGGCTCATTTACTCGTCTTTGTTACAACAAGTTGGGTATGGTTTTTTATTTTGAGAGCGTTGTACAGGTAAGTATCTTTTTATATTTTACGATAGTAGCACGGTATGCTTGAATTTCCTTGGATGTTTCCCATAGGTCCGTCACGTAGCTTAATTTAAATGAAAATCGCATGCTAACCAAGTGAAATGTTAATTAAATAATATTGGACTAGAAACATTATGTAGGTTGTTTCATTTCCTTCACACTTAATGCTCGGGTCAAACCGGGTTGACCACGGGTAATCCATAAATTCGGGCTGGGGCGTTACAGAATATAACATTATGTATTGAGAAAATAAAAAAACCACAAGGTCAACTTAAAATAAGTTTTCAGTTAAAGATAATATCTAAGTAATCTAGTCAATACATTATTATCCCAAGTGATTAGCTTAGGGCAAAGAAATGAATAATCTTCTATGAATTTGATAAGGCTTTCTGGAGACCTCTTGTGTAAGAATCAAAATGGACATAATAATCTAAGTGATGTGGGTCACACAAGTATACATCTGCTCTTACAAAAGCATCTCCCGTGAGTCCTTCACCACATATCAAATTTTCTTCTCCTGACTCCTAGAAGATTTTCCTACCTTAATGGTAAAATTTTCTTAAGATTTTTAGATTGATAAAATATATTAACTTCAAGTAATTTATTTATTTTCTTAGACAATTTTGTGAATTCCTCTCCTTCATTTGCAGACTCGCCATCAGAATCGAAAAAGTCCTCCTTTTGAGCCTTCAAAGAGATGCCTGTCTCTTTCTTGTGCGGATGACAATTCTCTAACGCAAAGGTTTCCAAATCACCTTTGAGCTATTCCACCTTCATCTAATCGACGTTCCCTAAAAAATTCACAACCGTGACTTATGGAAGGAATATTGGTGACCTCATTTTTTCAAGACCTTGGAGTCTGGAAATTTCTCACCCAAATTAAAGGATTAATTCATGTATCAAAAAGCTTAACATAAAAATAATTGAAGGTCTAACTCTCTTGCATTGATAACATATTTAATTGAGTGGCAAGTTGTTTAAGCTGCAAGACATATACAATATCGATATCCTCATGGAAAACTTGGAGTATCACCCACGCCTCATTAGATGTTTAACACATCACAATCCAACAGATTTCCTTTGGTGACTAATTAAAATGATAATTAAACCTTATAGAATTATTGTTGCATAACCTATGATCATCCCCACTCTAAATCTCTACATGTTCAGAGACCTCATTGTCACCTTAATTGATCGTGTGATGTTTCCAACCCTTCTTTACGACTATCCACACATGTTTTAGTCTAGGGAATTAGGAAAAAAATTCATATGCATTTTCCAATAAGTGTCATGCCTTCCATTAACCAATGGCGACCAATTCTTAGGTTGGCCCTTCATTGATTACCTCTTGGATTCATGTCCAATAACTTATGACTTTTGTTGTGATACAAATTTAAAAATTTCCATACGGAGGTTGTCTATGAAAATACCTTAAAATAATTAATCAAGTCATGATTAATTACACAGTTGAGATTCAAACGATTGATTTGATTGAATCTGATTAATTCGATTAAGGTAAATTTTACGATTTATACAATTCCTTTAATTAAATCAAATTACATGATGTGATTGTAAATTAACTATGGTGGAATTATAGAAATTATCTGACACGAATAATGATATTTAAGTGGAAACCCTCGCGAGAAAACCACTAGTTCCATTAACCCAATCAAATCGATTAGTGAAAATATCTATTGACAAGAATTACCAATGAAACAGACACGACTTACACCATCGAATCAAATCACAACCCTAATTCTAAATATTTTGACATTCAACCTCTGTAGTACTAGATCTGTCATTCTTTATGACATCTTCATAACAACAGGCACAACCCACATACCTCTGTATCCATTGATCTTAACATTGAGATTTATCACGTATTTAAATTGCAACTCTGATCCACCAACGCAATGGCCTTTTACAAATACAATTGAATCATTCAAATGATTACCACATGAATATAAGGAGTGACGTGGGACTAATTTAAGAAAACTCCATTAAATTTATTGTGTAAAAGGTTTTCTCAAATAAAAAATGGTGAACAAAATAACCAATAAAAGTTCTTGGGAGCTGTAGGGTTTTGGAAATTTCTCCAAAGGTTCTCTCAAAATATGTATTGATTAGAAAATTTGTCACTTATTTATCTAAGAAAGAGTCCCATAATAAAAAAGACACAAAAAACTAATTAGGAACCTGAGAAACACCCAGGGCCACGATCAACACCCACGATCGGTGACCTTCTGGAGAATTGCTGACAAACCGCATTCAAGCCACGAGTGAGGTTACCTAGCTATTGAGGATGCGTCAATCCGCTATAATGGCACCTTTATAAGTTACGATCAAACCGCGACTTAGTCGTGACCTAATTCTGCCTGGCTCCTTCTTTTTACAAAAAATATTTTAAACAATGTTTGGGAGTTGAACAATTTTCCTTATACAATTAATTATCGCAAAAGTGTCGATAAAATGTTATTAAATACTTATATATTTATCTAAAATCTTTTAAAAAAATCTCCCAAAGCCTATGTTAAAAAATACTTCTCTCCCTCTTGTTTTACTTTTTTTTTGCTTGATTTACTCCAAGATGGTTTCTCGATTTGTTTTAGTGTCACATGAAAACATACGCTAGTCTAGTTCTGTGCATGATCTTTATCAGTGACTCAACCTAATCACAGTAAATTAAGTCTGTCAATTGAGTTATATCATGCTGTCTTTGGATCATGATATTTTGAATTTGTGTTGAATTACTAGAAAGTCATATTTGTGTGATAAGACTAGGACACTAATCTTATCTTTTTATTATTCCAATCAAATTGTGTTTAATTGGACGTGTAAAACTCACGAATTAGAACTCAAAATTAAAAGATCTCCTTTGTTTTTAGTTAGACACACCATCTATCACTCTGCAATAAAATAAAAGGATATTTTTATTTAGACCCATTTTTTCTTATTAAAGACCCCTTCCTTAATACACCCCAACAACGTGGTTGATAAAAAATTAACAAACCCATAGAGTGCGGTGCATATAACAATTGACAACTAACCTAAAATTAACACTTTTGTTTTTTTTCGAACTCAAAAAATTGTGCATCCCTTCTCCTGCGGTTTGACCCTCTGTTGAATTCCACTCGCTTTGACGAACCATATTTTTGGAAACTCTTCGATAAACACCACATCGGCAAAAGAGGAACATATCTTTAACTCTTCAATTTTCAATGTTTTTTTCATAACAAACCAATGTCTTCCTAGTAGACAACGAATAATTACACTCTAATTTCGAACAAAATCTATTCTGTTTAAAATTGATTGGGACTTATTGGGTTTCTTGTTTTCTATAGTATAATATGTTTTAAATTTTGAAAATACTATAGGATTCACTTGAATAGTTATTGATTAAGCGTGAGGGACTTGTTAATGAGCGAGAAGCAGAGAAAAGTTTCACCAAGTTGACGGAGCAACTTGTGGAGTCCCAAGTGAAGCCGATCAAGTTGCAATCAGAGAGGGCGTAGATGGGATCGGGTAATTATCGGGAGTTACTGAGGTTGGTTTCTCCAGAAAGGGAGAGGGAGAGAGTTGAATGCAATGAGGTGTGGAGGTTCTATTGCAGATGGGAGAGAAACATGAGAAATCGTAAAGGAGTCTAGTAATTGGGCTACAATGGTCTTTATACTTTTACGGCCCGTTCGGCAATCCAATTCCAAGGCTTGGAATCGGGTTGCCAAACGAGCTCTTAATATATTGAAAATTGTAAAATTTAATTGATGGGGTTTGTTGAAAGAAAAGGTGGGTAAGTATCACTCTAAATACCAAGAAGAAAAATCACTCCGATTCACAAATATCTATGTCTATATAAAAAATTGTACTCATCCTAACCTATTCACGTGGTAACAACAATTAAGTTTTTTTTAACCATTAAGCCATTCCACATAGGAGCTACAAATTTTCTCTTAAACTTTGTTCCTCTCCCCACATCCCATCCTCCTCTCCCCTCCCCCCCCCCCCCTCCCCCCCCCCCCCCCAAACCAACACATCTTATATTCCGGCCAGTTCATCTCCCTCAATTCCTCCATTAAATACCCTCCCCATCATATATATATATATATATATATATATGTGTGCTCCATTAACTATCCACAAATCCCAGGCGCCTCTTTTTCTCTCTCCACGAGTGTTTACATTGACCATATGTAAGTTATTGCAATTCAGTTGCAAAAATATGTTGTTGTTCATGATTCCAATGTTTTATCCAACTTTTTTAGTATTTGGTTTTTGAAGTTTTTGTTTGCAGATTAATGCTTACAAATGGCATTTTTAGAATTGTTTGAACTCTCAACGGGTATGCTAAAATTGAATTCGATATAACATTTTGAAATTTTCATGTTTGGGGTTAGATTATGTTTAGTAATGGATTATGTTGCAAATTTATAAAATGGCTTATAATTTAATCCATAGTTCATAATTTGTAAATAAGCCATCTAAAATAGCGAAGACAACCAAAAACGTTTTCTTCAGTGGGCGCAGAAGGCTATATTAATAGCTAAATCTATTTATATTTAAAAAAATGGTAAAATTACCTTCCTAAAATGTGAAATCATGAAGTTTGTGAGTGTTTAAGAAAATATAAGCTTCCTCAATAAGAAAGCGACGAGATCTCAAGTCATCAATAGCAAGCACTCTTCGTGAGTACTCATAAAATCACAGTCTATTTTATAATTACTAACTAGCAATCACTAAATATTCATTATGTGGAGTTGCTTGATAATACCTCAAATTTCGAAAGTGTAACACTCAAATTTATTTGTTAATAATGAAAAATAAAATCAAATTTAAAATTTGAATGCCCAAACTTGATATTCTTCACGTATTTAAAAATACCTAATTAATAATTTTTATCTCACAATTTTAGTTCTAAAAAGAATTTATAATTTTAATTATTATATGAAAGTACTTCAATGATTGAAAATAATTGTTTTCTTTGTGTAGTGATCATAAAACCAAATGGAATCAGTTATAATTTTTTCTCAAAATTAAAAATATCTGTTATATTTATTGAATGTCATTCATATGAGTTTTGATATTAATTTAAAATTCAATCTCCTTTCATTCGTAGAATATATTGTGTGAAACAAGGTACAACAACAAAAAAATACGGTTTAGATAAATTTGGTCACGCATCGCATGACGTGCGTGCTAGTTTCATATAATATCGGATCATGAATATAACTAAGTAACAAAATTGGACATTATTCGCATTATAATACCATTTAAATGTTACACTTTAATATCATAATTGGTTTTGCTCATGAGTGATTTATTTGCGTAAATAGTTAAAGTTTGTACTGAACAATAATAAACTTTACGGATAAACATCGTGTTGATCAAAATATAGCCTCAAAACATTGAGGTTGCAGAAATCTGCCTAATCTGCTTTAAGGTTAGGAGATTGAATTTCACAGTTGATAGAATTGGGTGCAACTACGATCTTCTTACTAGTTTGTGAAGCCCTTGGCCAAGTGATTAAAAGCAGGCGATTAGCCCACTCTATTAACTCAGGACAAAACAAAGACCATAAGTAAACCACCCGGACCCAAACTGGTTGTATCAAGAACTTCTCTCCGCGGCAGGTGCCATTCACAGTTGCCTTGGCAAATTCTTCTGTTGATTCCAACGGGATAAAGTTCACCTTAGCCTAACCACCAGTAATATTCAAAGCAAGCAAAAGAATTAGTCATCGTTGATGGATAGAATGACAATAGAAATTAAACAAGTTTATATTTGTTGAAAGAGTTTAGGAGTCAAGATAACTATAACCACTTTCATATGTGGTCAACAAATTTAAGCATCAAGAGTGGTGAAATGGAATGAAAGGTAGGATACAAAATGTAAAGTGAAAAATACCATTCGTTTCGTATAAGCATTACAGTGGTGAGAGAGATAGAATAGGTAATCTAATTTCCTACGAACAGCTGTCGTTCGTAGAAACTAAATATTCATTTCTTACGAACAACATTTGTTCGTAGGAACTGATACGGACAAATGTTGTTCGTAAGAACTCAATATATATAATAAAAATGACTATTTATATTTCCTACGAACTTCATTTGTTCGTATCAATTGCTACGAACAAATGAAGTTCGTAGGAACCCTTACAGAATTTGTAACCATTCTCTAAACTTACAGAACGCTTACAAATTCATATACAAAATTTGTTGATTTTCACTCACCACTGCGAGTCTCAAATTTTGTAAAGTTACCAAATCTCTTGTTTTTTTCTCTCCCCATTGTGGATGCTCTAAGCTCTTTAGAGAGCGAGCATAAAAAACAACAACAAATGGAAATCATTGTGAAGATCATTGTATGCAGTTTAATACACGCAAAATAAAAAATATGATAATATAATATATCCATGACGGGACTGAGGTGCTCTTAGGTCGGGGGTCTCCCTCACAAAGTTTTTTAGTATATAATATAATTTAAGGGTCGGCCAGTGAAAATGATCTAAACTTTAGGTTTGATTTTGGATCATGTTCAATTTTATTATATTTTTTACATTTGTCATTTTCAATTTAATATAAATTATTACATGAGAGTTGGATTAGGCTTTCAGTTGACAATATAATGAGTTTGCTTATTTTAATTTATATTTACGAGCTGAAAGTAGAATGGTTTCCATGACGTGAGAATGGATAAGTTTGGCCAATTTCTCTCTCTCTCTCTCTCTCTCTATATATATATATATATATATATATATATATATATATAATGCTCTTGACACATGTCCGATTCGCATTCTTAACTAGTCCGCACAAGAGCAGAATTGTGTATATATTATGTCTTATATTTTGTATCATTTATTTGTCATCTCTCTTGATATTATTTGCCTGTGATGAAATGTGTGATATAAAATCTGTTGGGAACTATTAAAAAAATCAATAATGCTTAATTATACTAATTTAAATGTGTCTAAAACGAAATGTATCACTGTAGATATTTATACCCCTTACAAATCAAAGAATTGCTCTTTACTATCATATTTTGCATGACCCTTGGTTCCTTTCCTTCTCTCTCTCTCTCTCTCTCTCGCTCTCTCTCTAGACGAACCTTCACCTTCCGTCTTGTGCTATTCTTTATCTCCCCTCTCCATCAATTGTGTTAGCCTATCTCTATCATATTTTACTATACCCATGGGCAGACCTAGGTGGTCCCGAAGGTGAGCGGCCGCCCACCCTATTGTTCGGAAATTTTTCCGAGATATATATTAATTTTCCTTTTTGGGATCTCTGTGTAAGTTTTTATAGTAAATAACATATCGTTTAATCATATACGGGTCTCACCAAAAAAGAAATTACCTTAATTTTCTATTTTTTCGTTTCGTCCCTTTTCTCTTCCCTCCCAGCTCAAGCCGCTGTTGCCATTTCATTACCCAACCCAAGTCGCCGGTGACCCCCCTTGCCTTCCTTCCCTTTGGCAATAACAGCCCGACCGGGGCCATCCTCTCTTCGTGACAAGGCAACGCCTCTTTCACTCAGCAACATAGGTAATTTTTAACGTTTTAATGACATTGTTTTTTTTTTCAGTTCAATATTTTTTTTATATTGTTCATTATTTTCAGTTCAATATTCAGTCCAATATTTCAATTCAATTTTTTCTAGATAATATTTATTTTGTAATTAGGTTAAACTTTGAAAGTTCAACAATGTAAAATGTTGAATTAGTTTAATTTTCTAGTTCAATGTTCAAATGTAAAATGTTAAGTTAGTTTAATTTTCAATGTTTAAATGATTGAATGATTAAATAAGTTTATTGTAATTTCTGAAAAATTGTTAGATTAGTTTAAAGTGTTGAAGTTAAATTGTTCTGATTTAATTGTTGGGTTTCTCCATTTTTTTTAATATTTCGTTGTTGTAATTTTTGTTTTATGATATTTTATCACTAAAATATAATTTGAATGAGTAATTGTTATGATACAACTTGAATAAGTATTTGTCATTTAATTAATATATTTTTTAGGTCTAAAAAATTGCAAAAAACTATAAATAACCTTAAGAAAATCTCGTCGGAGACTCCCACCCCAAATTCCCGCTGTTGCACGAAACTTTCACACCCCTAATTAAAAATCCTGGATCCGCGGCTAGGGAGAAATGATTGAGGTTTATCGGATTAAGTGTGTTCTGTTTAGTTTTTTGGATATGTGAAATGTGAATGTGTAGATATGTGAATTTCATTTGTGAGGATAGTAAGTTGTGGGTGTGTACATGGTCTGAAAATGAGATTTGATTGATTTAACCTATAGTAAGTTTTATATGATCCCAGTTCTACATTTGATAGTTTGTGAAGGTATTTATTTTACTATTTATGTTGATATCTTATGGCACAAACATAATTACTGGTATCGCATAATTAAGTTTTTGAAAATTAAGACCACACACTATATTTTTAAATCCTTGTGTATTTTACTAAATCAAAAGTATTTAGGACCTAAGATAATCGTTGTTATAATTATTATTAATGTTTTGTTGATCTAAATTTATAGGATTGCTTGCTAAATATTGCAAGTAGATTCTAATTTAGTTATCGGTAAAGAAGAGAAACGCCTTTAACTCATTTTTATAAAATCATTTGAGGTAACCGAACAAGTTTTTCTTGTGAAGATAGAAACCTCTCGTTTCTACTCTACATTTAGGAGAGTATGAACACATGGCTACAATTCATAGATTGTAATTTTAAGTTAGGGTTGTTTTGTTGATTGTATTAAATTATCAAGGTGATCAATATGTTTGATTGTTTAAAGGTATAAATTTATAATGAATTGCCACTAATGTTTAATTCCATCTATTACGGGTTCTCTTTTGAATTACCAATCTTGTCTTAAACTTTACGAAGTGTTAGCAACTATGTTTTTCTTCATGAAGAATTTATTCACATTCTGCAACACTAATTTACTAGATTTTTTTTTTCTTTGAAGTATGCGATGTACATACTGTTGCAATCATTGATTCTGAATATGAAACTTTTTTTTTATCAAATATCAAAAAATCCCTCACACATTTTTTAATACACATATAGTCAAAGTATTTTATTTTGTACAAAAAAGTCCCTTATTCTCTTATTTTTAAAGGTCCGCACCAGGAGCATGGTGAAGGATTTTTTGGAGCAAAATAAAAAAACTTGGACTAAACGTGTATTAAAAAATATTCGACGGACTATTTGGTACATACCCCGCTTTTTTTTATGGGAGATGGAGAGAAAATATGACCAAATTCCTTATGAATTATTGTCAACTGGTTTGCCAATTTTCCTTTTTCTTAGATGTGTGGCATTTCTTTAATTTAATAAAATGGAATTTACAAAAACAGTACAAAGTTGGAGAACAAACATTACATGAAGAATAGACAACGCACACGAGAACGCACTCCTACAGTCTTCTTTGTACAAGAAAGGCAAGTTACACTTCATGATTATACTTGATGATACGAAGGATCTAAACAACTGATATAATATTTTAATTATTTTTGGTAATTTGAGGTTAAATCAAGAGAAATAAACATGGAGAGAGAAACCAAACCACATATATAACCAATAAAACGGGTTGATTTTTTTTGAATTCATAAATTTAGTATTTATGATAATATACCATACCGAGATTTTCTTCTTCAATAGATCAGATGAGATTCAAGTCTCTAATGGTTCAATGTATCATTTAGTGAGATGTGTGGAGTTGTTCAACGGGACAATTCTTTATACTATAATACATTGACAAGATACGATCCACAAATGTATATAAGAAATCTCTCCGCTCCAAATTAAAAGCCCATTGTTTTTTTTGGGGGGTTGTCCCAAATTAAGAATATACGTTTTTTTTGGTTTGAACATAATCAATAAATCAAGTTTTTTTTTATCAAAGTAGGAAGCTTGAATTAAACTATGGGAATCTTACAAGTAATGTTAAAAACTGCAAAACGTACCGCCACAATATTACACAGATCACGGCGATAAGCTGGAAGTAAAAAATACGGAATCTGAACATACACAGTAAAGCTAAACAACTATGAAACCGAGTGTGCTTCAAGAACATCTGCACAAGCATTAGCTTCCCTGAAGCATAAACATAAAGTCTCATGTTGAAATCTCTGGAAGCCGTCACCTATGGCCTGAATCAAACTCATGTGGTCTAGATTCTGAGGTCGGTTCTTAAGAATCATATTGAAGACAATTTGACAATCAGTTTCCACCTTAATGCAAGTAATACCCTAAGCAGAAGCCAGATCCAACCCAATTTTAATGACCCAAATCTCCGCTAGAACTGATGATGCAAAGCCGATATGGTGGGTAAAAGCACATACAAACTTTCCTCGAGCATCGCGGATAATTCCGCCACCTGCAGCATGACCCGTGAGATGTGATTTAGCCCCATCCGTGTTACATTTGAAAAATGTAGGCGCAGGGTTGGACCAAGCAATAGGAAAGGCAGAAGAGGGGGGAGGTACACTGGGTCGTATTAATTGAGTAGCCTGGTAGTAGCTACGAAGGCGTTGAGATAAGTTGGACTTGAAAGATGACAAAGTTATGGGTATCTATTGAAAGATGGCCTCGTTGCGCGTGCGCCAAAATAACCAAAGAAGAAAAAATGGTTGAAGTTGATTAACTGCAACCCGATTTGTAGACTGGATGTGGGAGAGGGCTGTAAAGATGGATGTCGGACTAAGGTCCAATAGAGTCATCGAATGTCGGAGTTGGAACAACACAGGACAGTCATAATAAATATGTGTATTACAGTAAACCAACTCACAAAGAGAGCACTGAGGAGTCGATAATTTATGGTAATGAAAAAGTAAGTCCGCAGTTTGTAATGCCCTATGAATGAGAAACCACAGGAAGAACTGAAGCTTAGGGGGTAAGGTACTTTTCCATAAAAATTTCCAAGAAGCGCTGGATTCTACTGGGCATAGAGGTGAATGTGAAGCCAATGATAAGCCGATTTAAGGTTAAAATTACCAGTAGAACTAGGCCACCAATACGAAACATCCGGTGATTCTTGAGAGGGAACATACAAGGCACGAATTCAGTGTATAGCATCCAACGACAACCATTGAGATAAAGCCGGAATATCCCATTGGCCATTAGAAATAAACCTGTGAAGGGGGGCAACTAAAATATGCGGAGGAATATGCGGGTAAAGATGATTGAAAGAATCCTGCCAGAGCCAAATATGATTGCCAAATGAAATAGAGCCGGATCCAATTCTCCATTTGATTCCAGTGGCGAAAGAAGGGATTAAAGCTGAAACTTTTTTCCAAAACCACGAGTCTATAGTCTTACCTTGAGACTCCAATAAACTGGTGTGAAAAAAATATTTATGTTTCATAGTTTGAGTCCAAAGGTTGTTTGGCTCAATAAAAAGCTTCCAAAGTAATTTAATCATGTAAGCTTTATTTAAAGAGTGTAAGTTTTGATGCCCAAACCACCATATTATTTGGGAAGGGTAATCATATCCCAATGGACAGTGGCGGTTTTATGAGAAGTTTTGGAAGCATTCCAGAAAAACAATTTAATTTGCTTCGATAACTTGGTAAGAATATGAGGAGGAATCGGATAGGCTGACATGTAATAAGATGGAAGGGAAGTACACACCGCATTAATTAAAGTGGTTCGCCCAGCATAGGACAAGAAATTATTATAATTCACATGTAAGCGCCGGTCAAGTGTTGTCGTAAGGTCAGAGAACATTTGGCGCGTAACCCGACCTGTAATTAGAGGTAAGCCAAGGTATTTATCTAGCCCGTGAGATCCATGAATTCCCAGATGTCGTAAAGTAGCTTGTTTAACTGCCCGCGGTGTAGAAGACCCAAAAGTGACTGTAGATTTGTCCTTATTAATAGTCTGACCCAAAAAACAACCAAAAGTATTTAAAATTTGATGGAAGTGAGCCACTGATGCTGGAGTAGGTTGGAGGAAAAAAATACAGTCGTCAGCAAAAGCAAGCCCAGGAATAGGAGGTCCCGTGCGAGAGGCTCGGAGAGGCGTTTTATGTTTTAAAAAACAGTCTGACTCCACCCTTCTTAGAAGGACGTCTAACGCCAAGATAATTAAGTAAGGTGAGAGGGGATCCCCTTGGCGGAGTCCTCGAGTTGGATAAAAAGTGGATATCATATGTCCATTAATGAGTGTGGTGAACGACATCGAAGAAATACATTCCATTAGGTATCCAATCCAAACCTCTAGAAAGCCATGGTTTTGGAGAACCCACTGGATAAAGGGCCATTGCATTTGATCGTAGGCTTTAGAAAGATCAATTTTAATGGCACAACTACCTTTTATAGATTTAGATTTACGTATGGTATGTAAAATCTCATGGGCGATCAGGATATTATCTTGAATATGACGAGAGGAAATAAAGGCATTTTGATAAGGGGATACAAGATACTAAAGTATGGGTCTCATGCGAGCTACCAGGATGGTAGAGATAAGTTTATAAATAACATTACATAAACTGATGGGACGAAAGTGTTTAACTTGAGTAGGGTGTGGAATTTTGGGGATAAAGATGAGGGGGGTTTTATTAAGGGCTCGGAGAAGTCGACTAGAGGTGAAAAAAGCTTTAACTAAATTAAGGACGGAGGGTCCCACAATATCCCAATGGTTCTTGAAAAACTCGTAGGTCAACCCATCCGGACCCGGACTCTTATTCTTCCCCATAGTACACAAGTTTTGCCAAATTTCTGCATCTGTTATAGGTTCCAGTAATCGAGTAACGTCAGCAGATGTAACTTGGACAAAGTTATCAGCAAACGGCGGCCCAGGGGGGTTCGTTGTAGTAAAAAGGTTTTCATAGAAGAGTTGGAATTGACCCTGAATATCCTGTATAGTAGTGTGCCATCCAGTGGCCGGGTTGAAAATAGCAGGAATCGAATTATTATGCCGATGTTGCATGACAGAAGCATGGAAAAATTTAGTATTATGGTCCCCGTCTAAAAGCCACTTATTTTATTCTTGTTGCGCCAGTACTAGCATTCTAAAGTCATACAGTACATAAGGTGTGATTGTAAGTGGCTCTCCCGGGAGACCAACAGGGGATCCATATTAGTGTCAATACTCATTCGAAGGTTATGTATATCCTGTTTTAAGGCAGATATTGAATGAGACATATTCCCCAAAACAACCTTTTTCCACTGTCTAGCAGCCACACTAAAAGACTTCGCCTTATGCAAAAAGGAAAAAGCGTGTGAGCCCTGAATGTGAAGATTCCAGTGGTAGTGTAAGAGGTTAGTAAAAGACCGATAAGATGACCACTCAGGGCAGTAAATAAACCGCGCTGGGGTTTTGAAGAGGGAAGGGTGTGTGTCTAACAGTAAAGGACAGTGGTCAGACCCAGCATTTAGAAGATGAGAAATACGGGTAGTTGGGTACAAGGACATCCAAAACGTATTACCAAGTCCCCGGTCAAGTCACACTCTAACATGGTGTCCGAGAACACTATTGGCTTTCCAGGTGAAAGAAGGTCCAGTAAACCCGAGATCTTGGATATTACATGCATGCATAAAATTCTTAAGATGACGTGCACGCGTAGCTTGAAACGGACACCCCCCTCGTTTTTCATGCTGTCCTAAAATAGCATTAAGATCTCCCATTAGAAGCCAAGGATGGTGGACAGAAGTGTGGATGCTGTAAAGGGAATTCCATACTTGGGTTTGCTCAGCAGGGTGGGGTGGCATGTATACAGCAGTAAAATCGGTAGGTTCCGCCGCAGGGTCATGCTGAATAAGCAAATGAATGAATCGACTAGAATTGATGATATTAGGGGCAACTATCAGACTTTCATCCCAGAGAATCCAAATCCCACCTGATTGACCGAGAGCTGGAGAGACGACATGATTGAGGTAAGGTAATCTACGAATCTCGCGTGTTGATCTGTGAGCATCCAGTCGAGTGTCCAGGATAACCAATAAATGAGGATGATATGAACGAACAAATGTCATGAGTTCTGTAGAGAAATTTGGCCTACCAGCCCCTCTAGCATTCCAAATTAGAATCTTCATGACATGTAGAAATGGGCGAGCTCGCCTGAAGTTGTTCCCATGATCGATGTATACAAATTCGTTTAGGGGTCTGGGGTTGGGTGTTCAAAACTCTTCTTTTGGGGGGAGGGGATTTTGAAGCATGTAGATCAATGTTGTGGCTGTGATCAACCGGACCCTGACCTGTTCGACTGCGAAAAGAACGCGGGGTCTTAAGAACTGATGGTCGGATCCCTTTAGTGTCGTGAAGAAAGGAAGTAGGAGGCAGTCTACTGGCCCTCGTTGAATAAGCCTGTCTCTTACAGGTGGGAACTGCTGATTTTATTGTGGAGTTTGACCCCTGCCGTGTAGTGCACCTCGAAAGCTGTTGTGCTGGGGAAGTGATAGACCGTGTGGTTGAAAATTCGAATCCTGGTCGTAGGGATGGTTCTGGAGGGGAGGGGGCAGGCTCATGAGGAAGGTTGTGTGGTATTTCTTGCTCACGGTGGTTAAGCACTCCAGAGTGGTGGGCTGTTGGAGGGATGATTAGTTGGTCAGAAGTTGGGTCTGGATATTCCTTGTTGGCCGGAGGAGTGGCTGGGAGTATTTCAATCTGCGGAGAAGTAGGTACCACGGTAGGGAGAACTACAGAAATATGAGGAGAGGATGACGAATCAGGGAACTCAAGTCCTTCACACATAGTTGTGAAGGTGTCCTGAATAGGGCACAATGGGCTACACATGGTGGGGACTGCAAGCGCTTGGGATGTAGTGATCGGGGAGGTATCCATGGGCTGTGCGATACGGTCTGATATGCCGGTACTATTGGATTGGAAGTGGACTGGGGGGTTTGAAGGGTTTCTCTCCTCAGGGTGTGGACTGCACTTATCAAGTTGGCATGTAGAGTTGGAGTTGGAATGAACTAGATGAGTGATTGGGTCCGTCATTTTCTTAGGCGTGGGGAGCTCATCCTGGTGTTGCTGAGAAGTTGAAGGCGTCACATCATATTTGGGTTTCCAAACTTGTCGCGTACTGTAGTGTGCCTCAGACAGGACATTTTCAGGGGCAAGTATATTTGGATCAAGTCAATGAGGAGAATGTCTGGAGTTATGCATGGTATCATATATCGAGGCACGAGCCCGACGCTGAGGAGGGCGGCGTGTAACAATACACCATTGTTGGTCAAGTTGAGGTTGGTCAGAACTAGATGTGGGGTTAGATAGTTTTCGAGGACAGTTGTGAAGATTATGGCCGATAATCCCACATGAAAAGCAAATCTCAGTTTTTAATTCATACACCAAAGGACGGATGATGCGACCAATCTTGATCCTCTGAGGAAGCGGTTTTTCAATGTTAAATTCTACACAGATTCGAGCATACCTAGCACGTCCCACAGACTCAGTGTGGATATCAATTTTAATTGGTTTTCCCAGGGACGCTGCTATACGATGTAGGATACTCATATCATAGTATTCCACTGGTAATTCATGTATTTGAAACCATAAACTCATATGTTTAATAGTTGCAGTAGATGGGCGAAAATTCTTTTGCCATCGTTGGACTGATAGATAATGATCCTCAAGAAACCAGGGACCTCCAGAAATTACTTATGTATAATCGTTTTGGGAAGAAAATTTGACAAGGAAAAAATTATTCCCCAAATCCGTAATAAATATTCCATCTTGTAATTTCCACAAACGTGACAGGCGAAGAGCAAGTCTTTGGAAGGATAAAAACTTACCCAGTAATTTGATGATGAGTGAAGAGCGCCATTTTTTCTTGAGAAGTTGGAGTTCCTGATTCAAAATAGTCATCGTAGGAATATTTTCCAAATGTAAGTCCGCCTGCAAGGCTTCATCGTCTGAATCGTAATCGTCTTCGATGGTATCCGGATCCCAAGAAGGAAAGAGAACATGTGGTGGGTTGGGCGGAGCTTGAGGAGGAGTTTGGTGTTCGGTGATTCCGGTCATGGTAGTGTCCCGGTCTGTGGACGGGAAGCTAATCAATTTATCTCTGTATGTTGGCATAGGAGGTGAGTTTAATCTGGTGGGGTTGTGGTTGTTGGTAGAATCAGTGATAGGTGATTTCGGAGAAGAGGGAGGCATGGTGGATAGAGGGTTGGGCGGTTCAGGCGGGGGACGGAGCAGGGGTGGAGAAAGGTCTTGGCTTGGGTGTTCTGTCATGGCAGATAACCCAAAAGCTTTCAGCACAAGACTCCAAAGCTAGATGTCCGGAGCAAGCAAGGGCTGGAGTAAACAGGGGAGGGCGAATCAAGAATTTATTAGTTGGAACAGGGGAGATTGCTGGCCGGAGCAAGCAGGAAAGGAGCAGTGGTAGGTGGGAGTTTAGGGCTTTTACCCTTGGTCTGAACAGTGGTTATAATATAAATCAAGTTGCACGATGGTAAACACGAGTTAATTTTGGTCGTTGATCGAGTATATCCTTAATCTATACAAAATAAATACATAGATTCTTAATTTTAATTTGAGACAGAGGGATTATTACTCAAGGATGAAAACAATAGCCGAAGATTGATTGTAGATCTGAAAATTATTTTTTCTCCATCATTCTTTTTATCTTACAACAAGTATTTAGTTCACGAGCTTCGATTAAATATTTACATCAATCTTAATTTTATGTTTTTATTGAACGACATTTAAAGTGTATATTTCAGATTGAGCACACATTTACATTATTTTTTTCGGATGTGTCGATGACTATCATGTCTTTTACCGTTAATCCGTTTTTTATTTATAGCACCTTGTACTTACATCTTATTCTAACTGAGTTTCTTTTAGCCTTGTACTTTAGTATCCAAACACATATTTTAGAATACTACAAAATTAACAGTATTCCCGCCCCGAGATGTAAAGGCAAACATTGAAAATGTGTAATTATAAGCCTAATTAGAAGAATAAACACTTAAAAATGTATTTTGGTGAGAAAGTAGTTTACTAAACAATATAGCCAACTTAAGATCTTTTATATTTCAAGAGTTTATCCTGCTCAATACTAAAATAATATCTCCATTTTGAAATGTAAATTCAATTGGTTCCATGTTCAAGGCACGTGTGCATTAACTAGTAAATATTAAAAAATATGGATAAGAAAATTGACTATCTATTGAAGGCCAATTATAGTTGCTCTAAAGAGTTAACAAGAGAAAAAACTTTGGATTACCTGTGATAAAAAGTCACCTTGTGTAATTTCTGACTCAACGAGCCCCGGAGTTACTATGGTTATCCCAATATCTGAACCAAGCTCAACCCTGAGTGTTTCGTAGAAGCTTATTAATGCTGCTTTCGTTGCCTGAAATAATAATTTTTTTTAGAATAAATCAAGTTAGCGAATGAAAACGAGAGACTAATTAGAGCACACCAATATGGACTTCTTACGCCATAAATGCTTAATCTTGGTGTTGGGAACCATCCAGCACACGAAGAAATCACGACAATTTTTCCCTTGCTCTTTCTTAGGTATGGAACTGCAAACTGGGTGCTATAAACTGAGCCCCAAAAGTTAACGTTCTGGAGAAATACAATTTGAATTAGTTGCAAAGCAAAATCAGGTTTGATTATATGATATAACGATTGCTAATGAGAGAACCAATGAAATATTAAAAGATCGTAACGGTGAACCATTTTTCATAACAATTGTTGAAGCTTGTGATGTATCACTATATTGCTGTATGTGAATAAGAGGGGTTTTGTGTTGAAAAGATTTATAGGCATGGTATATGTTCCTTATACTATGATAATTTCATTAAAAGATTCAATACATAAATTTTTCAACAAGTATAATTTGAGCGTGAAAAACTTGTATGGTTAAGTTTATGATGGGGCAAGTAATATTAAAGCCGAGTATAATGGGCTAAAATCACTTACTTTGAGCGAGACAAGTTGACAATTATGTGCATTATTTTGCACACCAACTTCAATTAACACTTGTTCATATTGCAAAAGATTTGAAGGACATTGATTAATTCTTCTTCTTAGTTAATAATCTGGTGAATATTATGTAAGACCCCGTACTTTTATGGATATTTAAATTATATAAGTGGGTGTAATTTAATAATTTGAGAATTTTAAGTGAAAGAGAATTTGAAGTGTGGATTAAATATAAATTGACGAGTTTTGGATTACTATCGATGTGTGCTATATTTACTTACGAGAATAAGTAAATGAAGTTGGATTATTTATATCATGTTGCGGTTGGGAAAAGCGACAAGTAATAATATTTTTATTTGGAAAATACGTGCGGAGCTGTATTGAGTTTAAAAAGGTGAATTTTTGATAAGTGACTTGGATAGGAATTTCGAGTGCACAATTGGTCTCAGATGGGACGATATTGTCAAAATGAAGTACGCGGGGGTAGAGTTTGGATTTCAAAATTTTTTTGGACTAGTAGGGACTCGCATTTGAGTATACGAGTCAATTTTTGGTTTAATAAGGGGAGAACCCTTATTTTTTTCTTTTAAGCAACGAGAGAAAGGGGAAAGAAAGGAAAGAAAGAAAGAAGAGAAAGGAAGAAGAAAAGGGTGAAAAAAAAGGAGATTTTCGGCCAAGCACCGGCGGATCCTGGCACGAGGTTGTCAGATTTATCCATTGAGGCAAATGTTTAACTTGCTTTTATTATTTATGTGGGTTTATTATTCATATTATAGTTGGTGAAAACTATATGATTTTGGGTTGGTATTCTTGAATCAAAATGGGATTTTGAGAATGATTTCAAATAAATTGATGTAATAATTACTCCATATGAAATCTAAGCTTGAATCCATGTTAATGGTGTAATTTTTGGTGAAAAATTGGAAGAGTTGAATAAAATTGAGGGTTTAACTAAGTTAGGGTTTAAATATTAGTTAAATTGAGGAATCCCATGAATTAATTGTTGTGTTTGGTAAATCATAGTGTGTAGATGATTGATGGTTGGTGAGGTTAGAAACCATAAATCTTAGGTTGAATGAGTGTTAGATTGAATTTGGAGTTGGAGAAGATGATAAACTCCCGAACTGGACACGTTGAACCGTTGGAATGTGGTTCGGTTTGGGTCACCGGACCGGTTGGTTTTTGGGCCATCGGTTCGGTTCGTTTTTGGTCACCGGACCGATTCATTTTTTTGGCTATCGGTTCGGTTCAGAGATGGAAGTTAAATTTGGGAAATTTTCTTGTACATAAAAGGATTGGAGAAGAATTCATTTTGAAGATAAATAATAGAGGATCCTAAATAGAGTGTGAGATGAGGACATCTAAAAAATTAAATGAGTGTTATATAAATCTCGGGCTGGCAGGAGTAAGATACGGGTTATAAATTTTAGGAGTGTTTGGGACGAACGACACTCGGGAAAGTCATTTCGGCGGGTATACATACATTTATGCTTCTAGAATGTATGTGCCGATAATATGTGAGTGAAATCCGACTGTGCGAGTATGATGAAATTAGAAAATTAGCTAAACGTGATAAGCTAATATTCGGAAGTAATTAATGCGATAATTGTATCATAAGTGAGTGAATACTTATGGCATTAATATAAGTGTGTGAATTATTACGATTTCGTATATTTGGGATTTAGAGGCTAGTACCATGGGTTATAGGCATGGATAGCCAAGTTTGAGGATACATACATACATACATACATATATATATATATATATATATATATATAGATATATATATATATAGAGAGAGAGAGAGTATATATGATATGATTATAAATATATATGTGTGTGAATGGTATATTTATGTGAAACATACCCCTCTAGTGCTATCATCGGACGTTGCGCGATGTGGGTGAATCCCCTGGCTTGAGGAGCAGGGTGAGTATAGTCCCCAGGTCACAACGTCCAGTTATTTATGCAGTGTCTCTTTATCATGGGTGAGACGTATTAGGTATGATTCGTTCTCACTTTCAGGTGAGGAACTATGACCGTTTCCCGACGTTTGTGTTATGTTTTTATCAGGTCGGGGTGAGATCCTGAGTGATGGTACCCAGGATGATGTGTGTATTCCCTGGAAGATGATATCATTCTAGAGACTGCATCCATTGAGTTATAGCTTTGAGGGATGGTTATTATACTTATATAGTGTGTGATATATAAGTATGAATACACTTGATATGTGTGTATATATATATATATATATATATATATATATAGTCGTGCTCTTGTGCAGACCAGTCTGCATTTTAAGAATGTGGACCGGACACGTGTCACCTGGCGGTGAGCCCAGAAAAGAGAGAGAGTGTGCCTATAATTTAGGCGATAATTTCTAGGCACGCCGTCAGGTGACACATGTTCGGTCCACATTCTTAAAATACATACTGGTCCACACAAGAGCATTAATATGTATATATATATAATAAAGGATAAAGTGAAAAGCAAATTGTTACATCCGGGAGGATAAAATCCGAAATGAAATGTGAGTTACATATATAAATATGAGAGTATTATATGCAGGATTAATGACACTAAAACGTGAATAGTGTATCATAACTAGTGAAAGTTATTTATTATGAATGGATAAACTATAAGTGAGAATTATAATGCATAAACTAGTGCAAAAGCTTAGGATAGTATATACGCGGGGTATGAGATAGCGTATGGTGACTTAGATTTTGAGAGATGCTAGTTAGGCTGGGTAGCGTAACTAGGGTGTTTAAAATACATACGTTCAGTGTGCACTGTTATATGAGAGATGAGGGGTATCTCATGTGAGTGCGGCACCAGTTGAAATATGGAGAATATCATATTTTAAATGTTAAAGTATTTTAAACACTTGCTAAATATTTTCAAAATGTTTTGGGCTCTGACCGCTTGTAATTTTTTTTAAAAAACCTTTTTGGTGTCCATACATAGGGACGCCAGATGATATTATTCCTTCGAGTCAGAAGATGCTGCAACAGCTGTGGATGCTAGCAAAAATTGTTTAGACGCTTCTATCATTGTGATCTAAATAGGAGGTACCGAGAGTTATATTTGGGCAGGTTGCCCAACTGTTGTCATTTATTTTATTTTTCGCATTATGCCTATTCAATTTGGTTGTAATAAATATTTTACCAAGAGTTATCGGTTATTGTTTATTCATTTCAATTAATGTGTATATTAATTGTGTGGATGGATTTATTGTGTGTTTGAGTTAATAAAATTAGAAGTTTAAAATTTGACGCCGGGCCTAATAGGTTATTAATAATTAATTTGGATTTTCGACAGTGATGCTAAGAATGATCCATATGAGAATCCTGTTTTATTTTGATAAAGGATTGATCAGTCGAGATTAAAATAGGCGGGGTGTCATAAATGGTATCAGAGCATCTGGTTCTAGTGTCCTTAGAAATAAGTGCGGATGTACTACATTTTCAACGTTGCTTTCTATTTGATATAGAGCCCTGTGTTTAGGATTTTTGACTCCTATGGTGAGATTTCATTCTCCTGCTATAATGTATAATTATAGTAAATTTTATATTCGTTCGGGTGTGCTTCGTATGCCGAACAATGGAGGACGTCAGATGAGGGCCTTTAGGAGGATAACAGGAGGTGGGGCTCAGTTGGAGTTGAAGAATATTTTGGGGACAATAACCGTATTTAAGGTCACCCATATTGTTGTTCGGGAAGATGGGGCTGCGAGGACTGCTATGGTGCAACATATATTTTCAAGTACCACTATAGAAGAAAGTGGTGTCAAATTAGACTCACCTAGTGTGGTTAGAATGGGAGAGAGTCAAAAAGTTCTTTGAAGAGGAACACCAGCCGTTGGAATTTTAGAAATGCGGAGATTGTGTGTGTGTTAACCAATGGATGTGAGATACCCAGAGGCTTTGGCATATAGCAGAGTGTAGTATACTCGGAAGTGAAAATTGGGGTGAATTTTTTTAGCTCGTGGGAGCAGTGTTGTAATGGTGGGAGTAGATCACCACATTTGAAAAGTGAAATATTATGCTTATGGAAGGATTTTAGTTACGGTTTGACCGCGAGTTCTTTCATTTATTGTTCAGGAAGAGATGTGAGTGAAATTCTGAACTTATTACAAGAGGGACGGATAGAGGCCGATTTGTGAAAAATGATTTTGTCAGGAGTAAGACTGGATGTCACGGTTCTAGTGAAACACTGCAGGGGAAGGGAGACCCATCAGGAGGCCCATTTAAAGGATTCAAATATATGAATTCATACCGAGTGACGGTGGATTGAGTCGGGACTGGTAAGGCCAGTAGTATGTTAGTTAGGGCTAGCGGAGCTAAGGTAATGACGGGGTTAACCATCAGGGTGGGGGCTACTAGGGTCAGAGAGAAGGACAACCCTAATACGGTCAGTATGGCAAGGAATAGGGGATTATATAGAGATATTTCTATATGGAGAGTAGGACCACATGCATTGATTTTGCCTAAAGCGAGTAAAAGGACAAGAGTATGGTGCCTAACAGGGGCAATGAGTTAGATAGTTTTTGGTTCGGGTCGGACATGTGTGTTATGTCCGAGAACCATTTGAGTAGCCAAGGCGATTTGGGAAGGTAGAAATATTAGTTTTAACCTCGGGTGAATGAGGCATGCTTTACGTAATACGAACGGTGTTTTGATTAGTACTAGATTCACGTGTAAGACGAGTTTAGTGGTTTTATCGATAACATCATTATGTGTATATATATTATCCGTGGTATAGCGGGGTTATCTTTGGTTTCATCTGCAGGGCAACGGGTGTAGTTATAGTGGGAATATATTTTATTAGATTTACTCATTCTAGTGATATGTTATACGAGTATGATATTATCCCGAGTATAAACTGGTTAGAACGATAGTGGGCTGATATTGCAAGGCTATCATGTTTACTGTTTTGGGGCAGGATGTGTTGTTTTGGTGATGCCTCACCTAAAAGAGGCTCGAGCTCGCATTTATATTATATTATGATGGATACTTCGAAGAATATAAATGTCTCATTATGGTTGATCCCGGTGCATAGGAACTTTAGTGATATCATTCAGGGTATATTAGGTTTACTATCGAGCGAAGAGATTTAACTCGTTATTATGTTTAGCATTCAGGACCTAGTGATAGGGAGAGCCCATTTTTATATCACTCCTTTAGAGACATAGGAGTTGAGATTTATATTTATATGTTCGAGGACAGGATTTTTTAGAGTCTCGGTTATGTGTTTGAAGTTTATGAAAGTTGATTACCGCCAATGCTGAGTGATAGTGCATTGGGGAAAGATCCTTGTGCGAATGTTATTGCGGGATGAAATACGCATGAACCTTGATAAACATCGTGAGTAGAGAGACGTTGATGGATGCTAGGGCATTAATTTTTAATGTTAATTAATGAAAGTGTAGAGAAAACACTCTGAGCTGAGAGCTATTATATAGTATAAGGCCAGTGGAGCCGGTAGTGCCGTGAGAGAGCACTGCAAATTTTTCTCTCACCACGAGTTGAAAGGTGGAACGATGTTATGGATAATTAAATTTTGATTTATGGGGTGATTGAGAATACCCATATGTTATAGCCACGTCGAGAATGCGAGGCCAGTTTTGAGAAAAGTGTGTGATGTTTTTAGTGTTGTGTAAAAATGCACGGATTATAGGTGTATGGGTGCCTTGGTTAGTTGATTTCAAAATTGTCCGAGATAAGAGGGCGTGGAAATAAATGTGTGGAATATATGCCTGTGGGGCAGTTATAAACAAAGCTAGAATGGCATGATGGATTGAACGTCGTGAGAGAAAGACGATGATCCAAGTATATATGTGCAACGAGAGCTAGCACACCCGAGATGGGTTGAAAGGCTGTGGAAATCCATTTAAAAGATATCTCTTGATGAAAGGAGATCCAAATATTATGGGAAGTGGAGCGGATCATTACTCGATATAATGTCAAGAGTGGCTTGCGCGTAAATAACATGTTGATGTCTATAAGGTAAAAAGGGCCCAGAAGTGCGCATTGTGGCGAAAAGTGCACGGACCGTGATTTTTGGTATATCCCAGGGAAGAAGGGGAGTATAAAGTATCACCTAATATGAGAAGTTATAAGTGAGAATTGGTGTTAGGTCAGACATAGTGAGATTTTCTTCGGGTGCACCACTCATAGATGGAAATAGGTTGGTTCGAGATGATCAACCAAAAATTTTGTATCAAGCCAACGATTCTAGTGACAGAATGGGCAGATAGGCTGGTAAATTTCTTTGATAGGTTGCGTCCAAACCTTTCTTTAAAAAGAAAGATTGCACTAGTGCAAGATGTCACCCAATATTGTTGTGAATCAGGATGAGATCCTTGAACCCCACCTCAGATAGGGATTTTCAGGAAGCAGTAGGGATGACGTTTTGTTTTGGGAAAGTCCTATCACCTAAGGCCCGATGAGTATACGAGAGGTGACTTATAATGTTGGATAATGCGAGTGGTGAGCAATATAAACTGTACAGTAATTGGGACGAAAAATTACCGATTGCTAGAGTTGTGTGTAATAACTCGTATCGGTTTATTATGAACAAGGTGCCATTTGAGGTTTTGCATGGAAAGCCTTGTTAATCCCTCTCTGGTTGTTTAAAGGTGAATGAATAACTAGAATTTTGGATCGAACGTGATTTAGAGTCCGTTGTCGAGAGGGGCATTAGCCACAAATTGTTCTGGGGTGACTTTTGAGCGTCGTAAGAGTACGTCGCCATAAACCGAGATTTGAAGGACTGACATGAGTGGTCAGATGTTCTTATGGTTTCTCTCAGGCACTTAGTGATTTACGGGCTTCCAATAGTATTAAGGCGATAGAGCCAGTGATGTATAGGCTCATCTTATTCGAATGTCGTTGGTAGAAGCATAATGTGTGATGTGCCGTTATTGAGGTGAGAGCTTATGACTGATGGAGTGTATCAGTATGAAGAGAATTGAACAAGCTTGCCGTGAAGCTGGGGCTATTGTGAGTAGGCCTTTATACAGCTGGGTCCCACTAGCGGGTAAATAGGGGAGTGACCATACCATTATCGTGATTTTATTTTGGGTACTAAAGCGTGTTGTGTGGTTCAAGATCCTAAGTTTTGGTACCGGTCTTATTCGAATTTTGAGGACGAAATTCCCTTGTAAGAGGGGCAGTATGTAATACTCCCTACTTTTATGGATATTTAAATTACATAAGTGGGTGTAATTTAATAATTTGAGAATTTTAAGTGAAAGAGAATTTGAAGTGTGGATTAAATATAAATTGGCGAGTTTTGGATTACTATCGATGTGTGCTATATTTACTTACGGGAATAAGTAAATGAAGTTGGATTATTTATATCATGTCATGGTTGGGAAAAGCGACAAGTAATAATATTTTTATTTGGAAAATACATGCGAAGCTGTATTGGGTTTAAAAAGGTGAATTTTTGATAAGTGACTCAGATGGGGATTTTGAGTGCACGATTGGTCTTAGATGGGCCGATATAGTCAAAATGAAGTACCCGGGGGTAGTGTTTGGGTTTCGAGGAATTTTTGGACTAGTAGGGACTCGCATTTGAGTATACGAGTCAATTTTGGGTTTAATAAGGTGAAAACCCGTATTTCTTTCTTTTAAGCCACGAGAGAAAGGGAAAAGAAATGAAAGAAAGAAAGAAGAGAAAGGAAGAAAAAGGGAGAAAAAAAAAGGAGATTTTTGGCCAAGCTCCGGTGGATCCCTGCACGAGGTCGTCGGATTTATCCAACGAGGGAAATATTTAACTTGCTTTAATTATTTATGAGTGTTTATTATTCATATTATAGTTAGTGAAAACTATATGATTTTGGGTTGGGATTCTTGAATCAAAATGGGTTTTTGGGAATGATTTCATATAAATTGATGTGATAATTACTCCATATGAATTCTAAGCTTGAATCCATGTTAATGGTGTAAATTTTGGTGAGAAATTGGAAGAGTTGAATAAATTGAGGGTTTAACTAAGTTAGGGTTTAATCTTTGTTAAATTGAGGAATCTCAAGAATTAATTGTTGTGTTTGGTAAATCATAGTGTGTAAATGATTATATTGATGGTTAGTGAGGTTAGAAACCATAAATCTTAGGTTGGATGAGTGTTGGATTGAATTTGGAGTTGGAGAAGATGATAAACTCCCGAATTGAACACGTCGAACCGTTGGAATGCGGTTCGATTTGGGTCATCGGACCGGTTCATTTTTGAGCCATTGGTTCGGTTCGTTTTTTGTCACCGGACCGGTTCGTTTTTTTGGCCATCGGTTTGGTTCGGAGATGGCAGTTAAATTTGGAAAATTTTCTTGGACTTAAAAGGATTGGAGAAGAATTCCTTTTGAAGATAAATAATAGAGGATCGTAAATAGAGTGTGAGGACCTCTAAAAGATTAAATGAGTGATATATAAATCTCAGGTTAACGGGAATAGAATCCGGGTTATAAATTTTAGGAATGTTTGGGATGAACGACACTCGAGAAAGTCATTTCGGCGGTTATACATACATTTATGCGTGTAGAATGTATGTGTCGATATTATGTGAGTGAAATCCGAATGTGCGAGTAGGATGAAACAAGAATACTAGCTAGATGTGATAAGCTAATATTAAAAAGTAATTAATGCGATAATTGTATCATAACTGAGTGAATACTTATGGGATTAATATAAGTGTGTGAATACTTATGAATTATTACGAATTGGTATATTCAGGATTTAGAGGCTAGTACCATGGGTGATAGGCATGCATAGCCGGATTTGATGATATATATATATATATATATATATATATATATATATATATATATATATATATATATATATATATATATATATATATATATATATATATATATATATATATAGAGAGAGAGAGAGAGAGAGAGAGAGAGAGAGAGAGATTGTATATATATATATGATATGATTATAAATATATCTGTGTGTGAATGGTATATTTATGTGAAACATACCTCTATAGTGCTATCAAGGGAAGTTGCACGATGTGGGTGAATCTCTTGGCTTGAGGAGCAGGGTGAGTATAGTCCTCAGGTCACAGCGTCCAGTTATTTATGCAGTGTGTCTCTTTATCATGGGTGAGACGTCTTGGGTAAGATTCGTTCTCACTTTCAGGTGAGGAACTATGACCGCTTCTCCTACGTTTGTGTTTAGTTTTTATCAGGCAGTGTGAGATCCCGACCGGTGGTTCCCAGGATGATGTGTGTATTCCATGGAGGATGATAGCATTCTAGAGACTCCATCCATTAAGTTATAGCTCTCAGGGATTATTATTATACTTATAGAGTGTGTGATATATAAGTATGGATATACTTGATGTGTATAGTATATTGTATATATATATGAAGATGTGAAAAGATATATATGTATACGGACAAAATAAAGGATAAAGTGAAAAGTATATTGTTACATCCAGGAGGATAAAAATTCGGAATGAAATGTGAGTTACATATATAAAGATGAGAGTATTATAGACGAGATTAATGACACTAAAACGTGAATAGTGTATCATAACTAGTGAAAGTTATTTATTATGAATGGATAAACTATAAGTTAGAATTATAATGCATAAGCTCATGGAAAAGCTTAGGACAGTATATACATAGGGTATGAGATAGCCTATGGTGACTTAGAGGTTTTGAGAGATGCTAGTTAGGCTGGGTAGTGTAACTAGGGTGTTTAAAATACGTACGTTAGGTGCGCACTGTTATATGAGAGTTGAGGGGTATCTCATGTCAGTACGACACCAGTTTAAATATGGAGAATATCAAATTTTAAATTTAAAGTATTTTAAACACTTGCTAAATATTTTAAAAAAGTTTTGGGTTCTAACCCGCTTGCAAATTTTTTTAAAAAACTTTTAGTTGTCCAGACACAGGGACGCCTAGATAATATTATTCCTTCGAGTCAGACGATGCTGCAGCAGCTGCGGATGGTAGCAGGAATTGTTTAGACGCTTCTAATCTTGTGATCTAGATAGGAGGTACTGTGAGTTATATTCGGGCATGTTGCCCAACTGTTGTCATTTATTTTATTTTCTGCATTTTCATTTTCGTCTATTCGATTTGGTTGTAACAAATATTTTACCGAGAGTTATCGGTTATTGTTTATTCATTTCAATTAATGTGTATATTAATTGTGCGGATGGATTTATTGTGTGTTTGAGTTAATAAGATTAGAAGTTCAAAATTTGATGCCGGGCCTAATAGGTTATTAGTAATTAATTTTGATTTTCGACACTGATGTTGCGAATGATCCATAGGAGAATCCTATTTTATTTTGATAAAGGATTGATCAGTCGAGATTAAAATAGGTGGGGTGTCACATATTACTAGGGCATCATGCAAGCACCGAGACATTCTCTGAGAGAAAGAGTCTGAGCGGATTTTTAAGCAACTAGAACGTGGTGAGATATCAATAGGACAAGGGTTAGCCTCAAGCGACCTGGTGATATGCGTTGGGGCTCACACTATAGTGCATTAATAGATTTGATTATAATGTTTAGATTCGTGCTTGTTATTCTTGAAAATTTGGTGGAACATGCCACAATAAAAAAGTAAAAGCATGTTAGGTTCGAATGTGCGTTATTATATGGTAGAAAACGTAAAATAACAACTAAAATTGTTGAGAGAGAGGCACAAGAAACTTGTACGGGGCCAAAGTACCTTGTATGAACATGACGCATACTCATCGAGCTCCCGAGTTGGGAATTTGACAATAAATGCTTAATTTTATTTTAAAACTTAAGTATTATAGGAAAAAGTAAAATAACAACCAAGTGTTAGAAGAGAGTATAAATTGTAGCAAAATCGAGTAAAAAAAACCGAACTAAAAAAGGCGGAAAATAGTCTCAAAAGTCCTAAAAAGTAGTCCCAAAATAGTCCAAAAAGCCGAAAATAGTCCCAAAGTAAAGCCGAAAACAATCCCAAATCAGAGGCACAAAACACTTGGATAATAAAAGTAACTTGTAGAAACAACCCGTGTAGTCATGCGACTCACGGGTTAGAACTTCGATATAAATTTGAAAATTCTACGTGTTAAAGCTTGGAAATCAGGCTTTGGTGGACGAAAATGATAAACAATAATCAAACATACACAAAAACCTCATACATGATCAAAATAACTTGTATAAACAACTCGTACAGTCATTAGACTCATGGATTTGAATGTCGTTCTAAATTTCAGATTTCTATGTATAAAACTTTAGAATTGGGGGTTAGAGCGTGAAAACATAAGATAAGAACAAAACGACCCACAAAGAGGCGCAAACACTTCATATGTGATCAGAGTAACTTGTGGAATCAACCCAAGTAGTTATGCAATTCAGGGGTTGAATTTCGATCTAAATCTGAAAATTCTAATTGTTAAAGCTTGAAAATTGGGCTTTGGTGTACGAAAACGTCAAACAACAATCAAACACACCGAAAAGAGGCACAAACACCTAATATATTATTAAAGTAACTTATATAAACAACCCGTGTACTCATGGGACTCATGGATTTAGATTTCATTTTAAATTTTAAACTTCTAAGTATAAAACTTTAAAATTTGGGGTTGTAGCATGAAAACGTATGATAAGAACAAAACGACCCGAAAAGAAACACTTATACCCCACATGGGATCAAAGTGACTTGTGAAAATAACCCGTAAAAGACACACGGGTTGGAACTTCGATTTAAATTTAAAATTCTAAGTGTTAAAGTTTGAAAATTGGCATTTGATAGAGGAAAATGTAAAACAACAATCAAATATCCCCAAAAGAGGCACAAACATCTCATACAAGATCAAAATAAGTGGTATAAACATCCTGTATAGTCATGGGACTTATGGATTCAAATGTCGTTCTAAATTTCAAAATTTTAAGTATAAAACTTTAGAATTTGGGGTTGTAACTTGAAAATGTATGATAAGAATAAAACAACCCGAAAAGAGGCACAAACACCTCACATGGGATCAAGATAACTTTTGAAAATAATCCGTGTAATCATTCGACTCACGAGTTTGAACTTTGATCTAAACCTTAAAATTCTAAGTATTAAAGCTTAAAAATTGGTAATTGGTGGACAAAAACGTAAAACAACTAATTAACATACCAGAAAGCCACAAAAGCCTCATAGGTGATCAATGTAACTTATACAAGCAACCCGTATAGACATGGTACTCATAGAGTTATATGTTGTTCTAAATTACAAACTTCTAACTGTAAAACTTTAAAATTAGGTGTTGGTGCGTGAAAATGTAAGATAAAAACAAAACGACTCGAAAAGAGGCACATTCATCTCACATGGGATCAAAGTAACTTGTGAAAATAACCTGTGTAGTCATGTAACTCACGAGTTGGAACTTCGATTTAAATCTGGGAATTCTAAGTGTTTAATCTTCAAAATTGAGTTTTGGTGGATGAAAACGTAAAACAACAATCAAGTATACCGAAAAGAGGCCCAAACACCTCATACATGATCAAAGCAACTTGTACAAACAACCCATGTAGTAATGTGACTCAATGATTCGTATGTCGTTATAAATTTCAAATTTCCAAGTATTAAACTTTAGAATTGTGAGTTGTAGCGTGAAAACGTATGATAAAAATAAAACGACATGAAAAGAGGCACAACCACATCACATGGGATCAAAGTTACTTGCGGAAACAACTCGTGTAGTCATATGACTCACGGTTTGGAACTTCTATCTGGATCTGAAAATTCGAAGTGTAAAAACTTAAAAATTGGGCTTTGGTGGGAGAAAAATGTAAAACAATAATCAAACATACCGGAAAAAGGAAAATACACTTTATACACGATCAAACTAAGACTATTGTTAGGTCGTGCAGGCCATGTAAGACTATTGTTATATATTTTTAAAACTAGGACATGAGTTCGATGAATCTTTATATTGATGGACTTAGTTTGTGAGCTTATTTATGTTAAATTGGTGGATGGGCTTTATTGGTGGTTTAATTATGTCTTTTGTTGTTGCTGCTGAGTTTACTTTAAATGTTAAAACAAGTTGGATTTCATGAACAAACGAAGGATACTTTACCCAAATTTTCTGAAATTAATAAGTGTTTTAAATTGATTAACTCAAACATAAGCGAATTGATTAAGGCTCCAATTCCTAGAAGCTACATAGTTTATGTCTCGGAATGTAGTAAAACACTTACTAATTTCAGGGGGAAAAAACAAAATGTTCTTGAAAGAAGCATTGATACCTCGAGAGAAACCACTGTATTTTGTAGGAACTTATCGTGTCATTTTTCGATCGAAAGTTTAAGGAATTGACAAGTATACGGAAGAATTATGTTGAAATGGGGTCTTAAGGGGTGAAAATGAAAATATGCATCAAAATGGCCTTAAAAAAGACACGAATAACTCAAGAGTGACTAATGTAACTTGGAGGAACTAAACGTTGATGTAAACTAATTGAACCCTATTGAGGCACAAACACCTTGATGTAAATTCCTACAGTTAAAAAGGTTTAAATATGAAATTTTAACTACCTTTATGTTTTCCAATTGTTACTATATTTTAAATCAGACTTACAACATTTTTTTTTGTATCTTATGCAGATTGACGATGGATTTTACTTGGAGTTATTATATCCGTGGTGGCTTGGAGTTATGGTTTCTTTTTGTGTAGTTGTTTTAATTTACGTGGATCGATTTTTTTGACATCTTTTGATGTGTTAATGTATTAGGATTGATTACGTTTTTACTTGAGAGACATTTCTTATGTACCCGTATACTTAGATTGGGATAAGATATTGTTTTGTAATGCGTATTTATGATATTGTTTGAAAATTGCTCAACTTTACCTTATGCATGATTGTATGAAAAATGCTCAATTTGATTTTGGATTATAAACTTACACGTTTTATGTTGTGAGTTTTGATAAAAAAAATGCACGGTTTAAAACAAGTTCATTTGATTGTTTTACAAAGAAATAATATAAAATAAACAAAATAATGTACTTTTGCCAGCACAATTTTCCGTCTTCAAAAGTCATTCTCTACATCTTTCAATTTGGATATGGTAGCACATTTTTTTGTTGTCGAAAGATAACTTTTGGTGATAAGGCAAACTTGTTGCTGAAAGGTATACTTTTAACAGTTGTGATGCCAAGGGTATATCTGTTGGCAACAAGATAGTTGTGATACCAAAGGTATACTTTTTGATATGCCCATATATATCCTCGGCTAGGCCGAGGGCGCCCTCCAACAAGATGAGCCCAAGATTGTCTCACCCTCCATCAGGCATGGACGACCCTTCGAGGGGCCGACCCTTCATCAGGCTCCAGACGACCCTTCGAGGGGCCGACCCTTCATCAGGCTCCAGACGACCCTCCGAGGGGCCGACAGTACGAGGCCTAAATTGGTCCCGACTCACTATCAAAAGGAACTTTGCCCTCGGACTCGTGTTACAGGCCGAGGGTGACGTCAACACAGCGCGTGATTTGGGAGACGCGTGGAACAGTGCGCGTGAGGCTCACATGACACGTGGAAGACCGTTACAATCGAATCACCCCCTCACGTGAGGGAATATTATGTCATCATTTGGCATCTACAGGTGTCAGCAGGAGATTGGCTAAATCATCATTCACATGCACCATGCATACTTGGGGGGTATACTACACCCCCCAAGACCTATATATACTTGTCACCTACAACCCTACAAGGAATGGATGGATAATTCTAACCCTAGCAAAAACTCAGCTGGTACACACAGTAGAGAGAGAAAGTGAGCTTATGTGCATTGTATCCAAGGCCATTAGTGCCCATACTTAGTGGAACACACACACTCACAGTGGATGTAGGCCAAATTGGCTGAACCACTATACATGATTGTCTTATTCCTCTTATACTCATCTCCTTCTATATACTTATACACTTACATCTCTATGGATGCCATGGTTACCATTGTTTGAGCTCATCATCACTTATCTGGTGGTGCTAAATCTCAGCATCATCAGTTTGTCACCGTCTGTGGGAACGAGAAGACATCTCTTCCTTTGTACAGCTTGACCTCACTGGGCACTCTGGTGGTGAACCAGTTCTCCCCCTGAGAGGAGATGTTTCACCATTGAAAGAGACCCACTAAGGTTCTCAAGCTCACCAGTCTTTTTTCCAGTTCAGCTGTTCACAGCTCAAACACATGGCACCAGATATGCCACCACCACCACTTCCCCCACCGGATGATGGAGGAGGACCCAGTTCCAGTCAGCCACCACCTCAGTCTGAGATGGCTGATGTGGCGGCAGCCTTGAAGTCTCTGGCAGCGAGCCAACGGATCATGCAGGAGCAGTTCACAGCTCTGAGCCAGAACATACTAAGACCACCGGGGGTCTCACCTGAGATGATTACTCCGGCAGCAGCTCCAGGACAGCATGAGGCCAGGGAACCACCCCAAGCACTACGCAAAGACCTGCCACCCCCTCAGCGGCGTAGGAATGTTGCTGACCCCCGGCGTCTACGCCTGGGGAGGCAAGGAAACCCTTGCCCTGAAGACAGGTATGATGATCTGGAGGGGGAGGAAGCCCCCATAGAATGCTAGGAGTCGTATGAGGTCTCCAATAATACCGTACGACCTCTCTAGGAGAGCAGAGGGAAGTGTGGAAGGCAAAATCTTGACGATCGCCAGAGAGGCTCTACTTTCGATCGCCTGAGCAGGGGATCGGCCTTTGAGAGGCTGAGCCCATTGAATGACCTGAGGGAAAAATTGTCTAGATCAAGGAGTGCTGCGAGGTCCAGAAGGGAGGCGGCTGATGGCCGACCCCATGGGGGCCGACCCCAAGGACGGGACGACGGTCAGGGGGAGGTAAACAGTCGACACAGGCCAGCCGCGACAGAACCCTCAGTCCATCTCAAAGAAGCGGCAGGGGATAACATTGTCCAAGCCGACCCTACGAGGCCTTGGAATGACTCGATCCAGCGACTGGAGGATAAGATCGGCGATATACTGAAAAGTCGCGACCCTCTTCAGAGAGGATATTCCATAGGCTCACCATTTGTGGCGAAGATATTCAACTTCCCTACACCATCGATGTTCAAGCCACCTGTGGTCACCCCAAGATATGACGGGAGCACCAACCCCATCCACCATATCGAGATGTATCAATCAACAGCAGACATATACTCTATCTCAGATGAGATGAGGTGTCGTGCCTTCTCTGGTACTCTGACTGGGGCTGCACATGTCTGGTACATGTCTCTCCTGAAAAACTCCATTGAAAACTTTAAGCAGCTGGCAGACCGATTCATCCAAAACTTTTGCTTTGGGGTGAGGCCACAGAAGAAGACCACTCACCTGCTCTATGTTAAGCAGGGGAAGAATGAGAGTCTAAGGGACTACATAGCCAGATTCGACAAATAAAAGTTGAAAGTGGAGGACTATGAGGAGAGCATAGCTATGACAGCCCTGATTGGAGGACTCCAAAAGGGGAAGCTGTTATGGAAGCTTGCTGAAGACCCTCCGAGGACGATAGCTGAATTGCTGTCAACAACAGGAAAGGTGATGAACGCCGAAGAGGTGATGGACGCAAAATACGAAGACGAAAAAGGAGGCTCTATTGGGGGTAAATACCCTAAGAAGAACAAAGAGGGGAAGAAGAGGTCTACGGAACGCTGGTTACACCCCACTAACGGTCAGCTGTAAACATATTCTCAATGAAATAAAGAGTGATCGATCCCTGAAGTGGCCTGAGAAGTTGAGGGCAACCCTCAACAAGAGGAACAAGAACCTGTGGTGCGAATTTCACCAAGACCACGACCACATAATAGACAAATGCTTTGCTCTGAAAGATGAGATTGAGAAGATGCTGCAAGAAGGGAAGCTCAGAAAGTACGTCGACAGAGGTGCCTTCAAGAGGGGCCGAGGCGACGACCCCAGGAAAAAGCGAGGTGATGCATGTAAAGAAGGTCCTCAAAAAAGAGGGGAAGACCCTTATGATGATGAGGACGACCCTGACCTCCCGCCGAGAGACGACCAAGGCCCTGTCAAGAGGCTTAATATAATCTCAATTGCAGTGGGAATGATCTTCGGGGGTCTAGCAGGAGGAGGGTCTGATGTCGCAGATAGGAAGGCCCACGTGGCTGAAGCCAAGGTAGTGACGAAGACACTACACTCCACCTCTCTAGAGGCAAAGTCAGAAAAGAGGAAGAAGGTCGATATGGACACTCTGATAGTAGGGTTCTCAAGAATGGACTTCAAAGACCTCTTGGCCCCACATGATGACCCTCTCGTTATCACTACAAGGGTGCACGGGTGCGAGGTGCCGAGGATCCTTGTAGATGGAGGCTCATCTGCAGACGTGATGTTTTGGCCATGCTTCAAAGCTTTAGGTCTCAACCGTGCTAGACTCATCCCATACCATCACCCATTGATTGGCTTCAGTGGAGAAAAGGTTCATCCCCTTGGAGTGTATGAGGCCGATGTCAGGATGGGGGATGAGTGGCCGAGATGGCTTACCAAGAAGGTCAGTTTCTTTGTGATGGATGAACATGTGTTTTCGGCCTACAACATCATACTGGGGCGTGTGGCACTCAAGGGGTTTGAAGCTGTGCCGTCTACGGTCCATCAGATGATTAAATTTCCTACCCCTTACGGGGTGGGGGAAGTTTAGGGAGACCAGACGACAGCGCGAGAATGTTACTACAACTCCGCTGAAGAAATAGAGGCACACAAGAGGGCTACAACCACTTACAATATTGATACACAAGGGGACATAATGTTATAGGGTCATGCCCTTTGGCCTAAAAAATGCGGGGGCAACGTACCAACGCCTTGTAAATAAAATGTTTGAAGACCAAATTGGGAAGTCTATGGAGGTCTATGTAGATGACATGCTTACTAAGAGTTTGAAGGCAGAGGATCATGTGGCAGACCTGGAGAGGACCTTTAATACGATGGAAAAATACCAGATGAAGCTCAACCCGGCCAAGTGTGTCTTCGGGGTCGGAGCAGGGAAGTTCTTGGGGTTCATTGTCAACCAAAGAGGCATCGAGGCCAATCCTGAAAAGATAAAGGCCCTGTTGAGATGAAGACCCCCAAGTCCATTAAAGACGTTCAGAGACTCATAGGGAGAGTTGCTGCCTTGAGCAGGTTCGTGTCTAGGGCCACCGATAGGTGTTTACCATTCTTCAAAATTCTCAGAAAAGCCTTCGAATGGAGTGAAGAGTGTGATGAGGCCTTCAAGGAGTTAAAATCATACATGGGGTCTCCCTTGCTGTTGTCACGGCCGGTGCAGAGTGAACGACTTTATGTGTACCTCGTCGTCTCAGAGTCAGCCATCAGTGCAGCCATTGTGAGAGACGAAGACGAGGTACAGAAGCCCGTGTACTTTAACAGCAAGGCACTCCAGGGGGCAGAACAAAGATATCCAAGGATGGAGAAGTTGGCCTATGCCTTGATCCATGCATCGAGAAAGATGAAGCCATACTTCCAGTCTCATACAATGATCATCCTCACTGACTCTCCCCTTAGGCAGGTTTTGCACAGGCCTGAGAAATCAGGGAGGCTAATGGCCTGGCCTATAGAGCTGGGGGAGTTTGACATAGTGTATCAGCCTAGGACGGCCGTTAAGGGGCAAGCATTGTCAGATTTTGTGGCCGAGTTTACTTAAGAAGATGACAAAGCCGAGGGTGAGAGCCTCGGGAAGATGGATACTCGACAAGGTGAGCTCACCGACACACCTGCAGATAAGGCTGAGACAAGCACCGCTAGAAGGAAAGTGGATGAAAATGAAGAGGGAAGATATCTCTTTAGACAGGGGTCACTCACCGAGGGAAGTTTCTCGGAAGAAGATGCCGTGTGGAGTCTCTTCGTTGACGGGTCCTCTTACGAAAGCGGGAGTGGAGCTGGATTAATAGTATCAGCACCTGACGGCACAGACATTGAGTACGCCCTGAGGTTCAACTTTATGGCCTCCAATAATGAGGCCGAATATGAGGCCTTGATAGCAGGCCTCTCCTTGGCCAAATCTCTTAGTGTCGGCCAGATTTTGGTTCATAGTGATTCAAGGCTAGTAGTGAATCAGACACTAGGAGCATACGAGGCCAAGGACGAGAGGATGGCTAGGTACCTTGAGAAGGTGAGGTCATTACTGAAGAGCTTCAGAGAAGTAAAATTGAAGAGGATACCTGGGCTCGATAATGGTCGAGTTGACGCCCTTGCTAGGTTGGCCTCGGTGACTAGGACGAATATCAGGAGGACAGTCCCAGTGGAAATTTTGCTTCGACCAACTATTGAAGATGCTGAGGGAACACTTGGCACTTACCTGAGTATCGCTAAGGAAGCCTCATGGATGGACCCTCTGATCAGATACATTAAAGAGGGAGAAATGCTAGAAGCAAGGCAAGAAAGGAAGAAGCTGAGATACAGGGCTGCAAAATTCACTGTTATCGGAGACACTTTGTACAAAAAGGGGTTTTTGCTCCCCTTACTTAGGTGTGTGCATCCCTCTGAAGTCCCCTCCATTTTGCAAGATGTGCACGAAGGATCGTGCTCAAGCCACATTGGGGGCAGATCCTTAGCGAAGAGGGTGATTACCCAAGGGTACTGGTGGCCGACCTTGGGGAAAGACGCCGCGGCATATGTAAAAAAGTGCGATAAATGCCAGAGATTTGCCACCATCCCTCACCAACCCCATCAGCCTCTTACCTCCATTACATCCCCATGGCCATTTGCAGTGTGGGGGATCGACCTCGTAGGACCCTTACCAAGAGCAGTCAATAACTATCGGTTCCTCATCGTAGCGATTGACTATTTCTCAAAATGGGTGGAGGCCGAACCGATGATCACAATTACAGAGCAGAAGACTTTAAAACTATTAATTTGGTAATTACAACTCTCGGCTATAATGAGGGTCAATGGAGGAGACGACCCCACCATTGTCCTCAAGAAAGACAAGGGAAGACCATTTAAAACCATTAATTTGGTAATTATAACCCTCGGCTATAATGAGGGCCAATGGAGGGGACGACCCCACCATTGTCCTCAAGAAAGACGAGGGAAGACTTTAAAACCATTAATTTGGTAATTACAACCCTTGGCTATAATGAGGGAATGGAGGGGACGAACCCACCATTGTCCTCAAGAAAGACGAGGGAAGACCATTTAAAACCATTAATTTGGTAATTATAACCCTCGGCTATAATGAGGGTCAATGGAGGGGACGACCCCACCATTGTCCTCAAGAAAGACGAGGGAAGACTTTCAAACCATTAATTTGGTAATTATAACCCTCGGCTATAATGAGGGTCAATGGAGGGGACGACCCCACCATTGTCCTCAAGAAAGACGAGGGAAGACTTTAAAACCATCAATTTGGTAATTATAACCCTCGGCTATAATGAGGGTCAATGGAGGGGACTACCCCACCATTGTCCTCAAGAAAGACGAGGGAAGACTTTAAAACAATTAATTTGGTAATTACAACCCTCGGCTATAATGAGGGTCAATGGAGGGGACGACCCCACCATTGTCCTCAAGAAAGACGAGGGAAGACTTTAAAACCATTAAATTGATGATTACAACCCTCGGCTATAATGAGGGTCAATGGAGGGGACGACCCCACCACTGTCCTCAAGAAAGATGAGGGAAGACTTCAAAACCATTAATTTGGTAATTATAACCCTCGGCTATAATGAGGGTCAATGGAGGGGACGACCCCACAATTGTCCTCAAGAAAGACGAGGGAAGACTTTAAAACCATTAAATTGGTAATTACAACCCTCGGCTATAATGAGGGTCAATGGAGGGGACGACCCCACCATTGTCCTCAAAAAAGACGAGGGAAGACTTTAAAACCATTAATTTGGTAATTACAACCCTCGGCTATAGTGAGGGTCAATGGAGGGGACTACCCCACCATTGTCCTCAAGAAAGACGAGGGAAGACTTGAGCATCAATTAAAATTGGTTGAAAACCCTCAGCTATAATGAGGGCCAACGCAGGGGTTGACCCCTCGTTCACACTCAAGAAATACGAGGGATGGGGTAGTGATATTAACATAAAGATTCACAATACAAATCACACGAGAGACAAATGCAGAAGACAAAGAGAGGCATTATATTACATTACAAAATGAAGATGTTCGTTTGATAAAAGAGTACAAAAATATTAATTACACGAAGAGGGTATGGGCTACAGACAACCACCCTATTGAGCAATGTTAGAGGGCAAGGCCTCAACATCTATTGGAGATTCTTCTATGACCATGACAGGCCGAGCCTCAGACGTGCCTGTGCCTTCTACATGCTGAGATTCCACTTAGGTTAGGGCTTTAGCAATAAGTGGATCGTCCAGCTGAACTGCCTCAAGAGAGGGGCGAACGGACGATACCGCGTCAGCAAACTTTAGGACGACCACCGATAGGCTATCCTAATCCCCCTCTTTAAGTACTCAAGACCGAAGCCTTGGAACTCGTCTGAGAGTTTGTAGGCCTCCACAGCATCGATCTCTGCCTTCTTCACTGCCTCAGATAGCCCAGTCTTGTGCTGAGCCCCCATGTTGGTCAAGGCCTCGTCCCTCTCCTTAATAAGCAAGTCCTTGGCCGCCATGTCTGCGTCATGCTGCCTCGTAAGCTCGTCCATAACCCTTGCATGTTCAATTCTGGCACTCTCTAGCTCAGCCCTTGCAGTCTCCAGCTCCGTCTACAAATCGGACTCATGTTGGATGGCTCTCTCGGCTTTATGGATTTTTTGTTGGTTTTCAGCCATCCATTTAGTAGCCGAGGTAAAAGCGCATACAGACTGCACAGAAATAATAAACAGTTGTCAAGAGGCTGAGAAAACAGTTTCAACTAAGGGAATGAAGGGAGAACAAATACCTGAGCTAGAGCATGCAGACCATAGTCATACACTTTTGCTGGAGGCATTTTTGACAGAAACTCATAATCAGCAACCGAGGGGGCAGAAAACATGGACGCCTTGGTTGCCCTTAGGTTCGCGATGAGGGAAGATGGCTCGGCCTTCAGAAGCGCCAAGTTCTGGGACCAGAAGGCCCCCATGCTAGAAGAGGAACCAGCCCCCTCAGACGACTCTACCCTCTTCCTCGTCCCTGAGTCCGGCCGAGGGTCAACAGGAGTTTCAGGCTCTTTCCTTTTATGGCTATCAGCAGTCGGCTCAACAACCGTCGGCCCCACGGCCTTCGTCTTCCTCGGAGCTTGCTGAGGCTCCTTGCCTTTCTTCTTGCCTAGACCTGATAGAAAACTGGGAGCAGTCATTTCCCAAAGTTGATCTGATATACCAGAGGGACGACCTGCAAGGAGGACGACACGTCAGAAAAATGCAGAGGCAAAGATGAAACACTTGAAGAAAGTAAAGAATGGAAAAAATAAATATAACTCACATAGTTCTGTCAGGGGGCTGACCCTCAGACCAGCTTCCTTGAGGAACCGAGGGGTCATCAGATCTTCAAACTTTGCAAGTTCACCCCCTCTCCCTCGTCCTCTCAGATATTCAACTATGTCTTTCTCTTCCAGGCTAAGTCCGGGGTCTGATCTGGCCTTCATTGAAGGGTTAGACCATCTTCTGAGGACCCTCGGACCATCGGCTACAGGTTGTGCCTCGGCGGAGAATTCCCACTCTCTAGAGACAAAGAAGAATCTCTTCTTCCAATCGTGGTTGGAGGTTTGTGCCACGTGGAGAAGTTTTTTGTCAGACCTCCTAGCCCCCAGGTGATAGTACCCAGGCTGTTTGGACGAGGAGGTGATATTGTAGCATGCCAAAAATACGTCGGCCGAGGGCTCATCAGTGAAAGCATTCTTCCATAGGGAGATATAGCCAAGGATCGTCCTCCAGGAGTTGGGAGGAAGCTAAGAGGGGGCAACGTCGAGGGCCGACAAGATATCTACGATGGCAGGATGCAGAGGGAGTCTGACACCAACCTTGAACATTTGTTCGTATACTGCAACCTCTCCCTCTTCACCCTCGAAGACCCTCTCAGACTCAGAGGGAACCCTCATAGTTATATTGGGGGGACACTCCATAGGCATGCCTCCATAGCAAGAGGTCACGATCCCTGACTGAGGAGATATAGGACGAGGCATGGGAGGTGTCAACTGGGTCAACATCTGAGTCCTCACCCTCGTCCTCAGTCCCCTCTCCCTCAGCCTCATCACCTGTCAGAGACCTCTGGGGAAAATCCATCTGGAAGGCATGTGGAGATAGAGTAGTCACAGGGAAGGCCTCGGAAGTAATCATACCCTCGGCCTGTCGGCCTGGGCTTAGGTCAGACGCCTCTCCTCTCCCAGAAGGTCCAGCGCCAATTGGCGACGACGCTCTCTCATCCATCTCTCCAGAATAACTCTCGGCTGGACGACAAGACGACCCACAAGACTCAGATGGCTCAAATGGCTTTATTGTGGCAAGAGGAATGGGGAAAATGGGTCGTACCCAATTAGGGTCGGCCCCTCGTTCCCTCTCCTCCTCTTCCTCTACCCGTATGATCTCAACAAATAACTTCTCTCTCAGGGAAGGGAATTCCTCAGCTAAGCTGTAAAGCCTCCTAAGCATTAAGGGGGAGACCCTACACTTGGAAGAATTTGAGTAACCTAACTACAAACAAATATCACAATTGACCAGGGTGGACTTTTCGATCAAAACCAAAAATTAAAGGTTTTTGGTCAAGAACACTCAAGAAAGGGAAGAACTCAACTCACCGGAAAAGGTACCAGAAAACACAAGGAAGCCCTAGAAATGCTACAAGAGGGTGTCAGACCCAATGCATGAAATGAAATTGAAGATTAAAAAGGGAGTTTATGGCAGAGAAGAGTACCTGAAGATGAAAGCAAAGGCTGAATGAAGCGTGGCACAGAAAGGTTGCAGAAATGGATATGGAAGTTGTTGAGAGGCTAGAGAGAGAGAGAGTCCAGGCGCGAAGAAGTTGAAGAAAGAGAAACTTCAAAAAATTGTTAAATACCTTGCTAATGAGTGGGCCCACTAACCAATGCAGAGCACAGCCCACGAGGAGGGCATCATTAGGGCACAAAGCCCCAGGCAAAGTGTGCAGCCGCCATGCCTTGGAAATTGAAACGACAATGAGTACTTGCCTAGGTGTCATATCAACTTAACAGGTGTCACTCACCTAACTGATCATACACCCATCTCAATTACAACACTATCCCTCAGCCATCTCAACAACATCTATAGCTAAGGGCTGGGAGGTGATTGATATGCCCATTTTATCCTCGGCCAGGCCGAGGGCGCCCTCCAACAAAATGAGCCCAAGATTGTCTCACCCTCCATCAGGCACGGATGACCCTTAGAGGTACCGACCCTTCATCAGGCTTTAGACGACCCGTCAAGGGGCCGATCCTTCATCAGGCTCCAGACGACCCTTCGAGGGGCCGACCCTTCATCAAGCTCAGACGACCCTTCGACGGGCCGACCCTTCATCAGACTTAGACGACCCTTCGAGGGGTCGGCCCTTCATCAGGCTCCAGACGACCCTTCAAGGGGCCGACCCTTCATCAGGCTCCAAACGACCCTTCGAGGGGCCGACCCTTCATCAGTCTCCAGACGACCCTCCGAGGGACAGACAGTACGAGGCCTAAATTGGGCCTGACTCACTATCAGAAGGAACTTTTCCCTCGGCCTCGTGTTACAGGCCGAGGGTGACGTCAACACAGCGCGTGGTTTGGGAGACGCGTGGAACAGTGCGCGTGAGGCTCACAGGACACGCGGAAGACCGTTACAACCGAATCACCCCCTCACGTGAGGGAATATTATGTCATCATTTGGAATCTACAGGTGTCAGCAGGAGATTGGCTAAATCATCATTCACATGCACCATGCATACTTGGGGGGTATACTACACCCCCCAAGACCTATATATACTTGTCACCTACAACCCTACAAGGAATGGATGGATAATTCTAACCCTAGCAAAAACTCTGCTGGTACACACAGTAGAGAGAGAAAGTGAGCTTATGTGCATTGTATCCAAGGCCATTAGTGCCCATACTTAGTGGAACACACACACTCACAGTGGATGTAGTCCAAATTGGCTGAACCACTATACATCATTGTCTTATTCCTCTTATACTCATCTCCTTTTATATATTTATACACTTACATGTCTATGGCTGCCATGGTTACTATTGTTTGAGCTCATCATCACTTATCTGGTGGTGCTAAATCTCAGCATCATCACTTTTGACAACACGACTTTTTTGTTGCCGAAGGTTATTCCGTATGTCATTTATATTACATTCTGCAACATAATTTTTGTCGCTGAAAGGTTTCTTTTTGGCAACATAATATTTTGATCGCTATTGAGTGACATTTGGCAACATAAATAATATGTATATTTTTTTATAAATGTAAGGAAACATAAAATACCTTTGGTGATATAAACGCGTGTTGCCAAAAGTATACCTTCGGCAACACATTCATGCTTTGTCACTAAAGGCTTACCGAAACAAGCAATGGGCAACAAGCTGACGATATAACAAAATATGTAGCCAATATCTTTTAACAACATGTTTTTAACCTTTAGTGACATACATGTTTTGTTGCACAAATTCTTTTTTCTTGTAGTGCATTCTTAAACCTAAGTGATTCACAATACCATAACACATTGTTATTTGAGATGAACCAGAGTTATTTGAATTTGATATGAAGTCAAATTAGGACGTTCTTGAAGTGGAAGGGATTTATGGTATGGCTTATAGTGGAGAAAGGAAAACACATTATGTATGGATTAGTTTATAAGCTTATTAAGTTGTCATTCATCCTTCCCCTATCTACCGTTACAATTGAAAGGGAATTTTCGACTATAACTATTATGAAAACTGATCTTCAAGGATGGTTGGTTAAGTGATAGTTGTGTCACATACGTTGAATAAGACGTCTTTGATGACATTACAAATGACGCAGTTGTGAGTCGTTTCCAGCAAATGAAGACCCACATATGAAGATTGTAAAATGTTTTTAGTTCATTTGTGTGTATTTGACAACTTTATACTTTTGTATGAAAAATGTTTATTTAAGCTTTTTCTTGGTAATGAAGTATGATTGCTAGGTTTGCCACAATATTACCATATTTTGCTTATTATTATGATGTTAATGTTTTTATGAAGTTTGTTTGAAAAAAAGATATCCTAGAGGTGCTCCACCCCAATCAAAATCCTGACTTCGCCACTAGTTAAATCATCTCGGGTCAATTTTGGAAATCACGTCAAAAAGACTAAACTAATAATACTATTTGTGGTTGGAGAGATACTTTTTTCATTTAAGTAAAAAGTAAATTGGTGAATTTTCACCAATTCGAAAGCAAGTTTTATGAACTACTTTGTCTATCAAGAAATTATATACATTTTTATTGTTTTTCATCCAAGTTATTTTTGTTTTTCAATTCTAAACCAAATCTAATATATAAATATAAAAATGATGTCTCTTAAAGTAGTTTCGCCATGTGGCTCATCTAATTTACTCCCTCCTTGTATTATTTGAAATTTAAGATAGGATATGAAGAGTTACTTTTTCTTTTGAAGGATTTGTTAATCATTTAAGTATTAGACAGTATATATATATATATATATATATATATATATATATATATATATATATATATATATATATATGGACAGAGTCTAATACATACCACCCATGCGGGCTATTTTTTTAAAATAGTAAAAAAAAAAATTGAATTCATTTTTTTTCGTGTGGTATTGAAACATTTCAGCGAACCTCATAAAAACAATCAGCTCAAAATAATTTCTTTTACTATTTTAAAAAAAATCGGCGAAACTATGTTCGAATTTAACAACTTTGAAAAGGACTTAAAACTCACATAGTTTGACAGTTTTTTTTTAAATAATAGAAAAATTATTCTGAACTGTTTTTTTTGGAGTTCCTTGAAATGTTTAAACACCATACAAAAAAAATCAACTCAATTTTTTTTGTACTATTTAAAAAAATGGTCCGCATCGGTGGACCTTATATGTGGTATGTATGAGAGATTTTTCTATATATATAGGGGCTCCCATACGGCCATCACTTACGCACCCACCCACCCCCACAGAATTTTTTAAAATAAAATTGTTTTTCTATTGTGTTTTTGGGAGGTTCTAAACATTTCACGATACCCTTAAAAAATCAGCTCAAAATAATTTATTTTAGTATTTTAAAAAAATTGGTCAATATTTATAAGTTTAAGCAAAAACTGTCAAGTATTGACCCCTTTTTTAAAATACCAAAATAAATTATTTTAACTTGATTTTTTTAGGAGTACTGTGAAATGTTTAGAATTTAAAAAAAAAAAAATCTCGTAAATTGCCCTTATTTGAGGTTCCCTTATGAGAGCCTGCCTCTCTCTCTCTCTATATATATATATATATATAGAGAGAGAGAGAGAGAGTACACTACACCAAAATGGGTAAATTATCACCTTTCAGCCGGCCATCCATGTCAAGGTCATTGACCGTGACAAAAAAACACGCGTTTTATGTCACGATCATTGACCTTGACACGACCGTGACAACTAATTGTCACGGTCATTGACCGTGACAAGTCCGTGACAAATTTACTTGTCACGGACTTGTCACGGTCAATGACCGTGACAATAATTTAAATACTTGTCACGGTCAAATACCTTGACACAACCGTGACAATGTTCGCAGCAAAAACCCTAACCCCCTTCTTTTTTCCCTCCCGCACCGTTCCCTCCCTCTCTCTCTCTCTCTCTCTCTCTCTCTCTCTCTCTCTCTCTTCCATTTATATATATTTTTGTGTATATTTATGTGTGTATGTGTATATATATATGTGTGTATGTGTGTGCGTGTGTGGGGGGTGGGGCAGGGTGGGGGTAGGGGGTGGGGCGGGGTGGGGCAGGGTGGGGGCAGGGCGGGGTGGGGTGGGAGAGGGGATGGTGGAGGGGGGCAGGGGGTGGGGTGGTGTGTGTGTGTGTGCGCGCGCGTAGGTGTGCGTGTGTGTGTGGAGGGGGGAGGGGGGTGGGGGTGGGCGTGGGTGGGGTTTTGAATATTATTTACATTTATTTTTTTGGATATTATATACATTCAAAATAAATAATTAATAATAGTTGGATAATAACTGGATAATAATTGATATTTTCATTCAAAATAAATATTTCATTCAAAAATATTGGATAATAATTGATATTTTCATTTAAATTGATAATACTTTTATTCATGAAATTAATTTAATTAGGTAAAACCCTAGATAATTTTTTAACAAAATTTGATTATATTGTATAAAGTTTAGTAAATTCACAAAATGTTGCCAATTGTATGTTTTTAGGAATATCATTGGTTAGAATCCATATACATGCATGTTGTTAGAAAGTCTTAAATTTAATTCTCACTTTAATTTGTAGAATTTCTGTACTTGGTTGGATTTATCCCTTTATGATAATGAAATTTATGCTCTAATTATAATTATCTCATGTCATAATTTTATTGATAAACAATATATGTAGTTGTCACGGTCGTGGTGGGGGGAGGGGGTGGGTGGGGGTGGTGTGTGTGTGTGTGTGTGTGTGCGTAGGTGCGTAGGTGTGCGTGTGTGTGTGGCGGGGGAGGGGGGCAGGGGGTGGGGGTGGGGGTGGGGGTGGGGCACCCATTTAACAACTTTTAAAATATTTGGAAAAAACATAATATTACAAAATTGAAACGAAATGGTATTGACGGACCTTACACATACGTTATGTACTGTGCTCTTACGTTGAAAATTATTAGATAGAAAAAGAAAAATATAAATTGAGATAACCTTAGAATCTAATTAGGCTAAAAATATAATGGCATCAACTAACATATATACACAACACTAAAAGTAGACATCAATTTTATAAATAATTGATAATAGTTGGATAATAATTGGATAATAAACATCGGGAGGGGGTGGGGGTGGGGGTGGGTGGTGTTTTGAATATTATTTACATTTATTTCGTTGGATATTATATACGTTCAAAATAAATAATTGATAATAGTTGGATAATAATTGATATTTTCATTCAAAATAAATATTTCATTCAAAAATATTGGATAATAATTGATATTTTTATTTAAATTGATAATAATTTTATTCATGAAATTAATTTAATTAGGTAAAACCCTAGATAATTTTTTAACAGAATTTGATTATATTATATAAAGTTTAGTAAATTCACAAAATGTTGCCAATTGTATGTTTTTAGGAATATCATTAGTTAGAATTCATATACATGCATGTTGTTAGAAAGTCTTAAATTTAATTCTCACTTTAATTTGTAGAATCTCTGTACTTGGTTGGATTTATCCCTTTATAATAATGAAATTTATGCTCCAATTATAATTATCTCATGTCATAATTTTATTGATAAACAATATATGTAGTTGTCACGGTCGTGGGGTGGGGTGGGTGGGTGTGTGTGGTGGGGGGGGGGGGGGGGATAGGTGTGTGTGTATGTGTACTATTAACATTTTTTTTATCTGTACTAATAACATTTTTTTACAGCAAAAATGTCTCCTTCAGATATTAAGGCGAAGATGATGATGTTGTTTATGATGATGTCATCTAGGCTCGGTGGTAGCGGAGGCGACGAGGGCTCCTCCGCCCCTAGGCTCCCCAAATATGGAAAATTTGGGATTACCGTCGAGAACAAGTCGGAGCTATTAGCGAGATTCCTCGAGCTGCTAAAGACGGTCATCGGCCCGGGGTTTATGAGTTGGAAGGAGGTGCCATATGAGCTCAAGTTAGTGTTTGGGTGGCACTACAGGTAATATTTCAATTTCAATTTCAATTTCAATTTCAATTTCAATTTCATATTTATATTTATATTTATATTTATTCGCAACTAACATTGTATTTGTTGGACAGGAACAATTCAACTTGGATCCAAAGCTACGCGATTCCTTCTTGGAGCAGTTGAGGGAGCAACACAAGACGTGGAAGAAAAATATGCGGACACGGTACTTTGGAAAAACACGAGAGTCCATTTTACAATGGCGCGGATCCGTCCCGCCCAAGGAGCCGATCTCATTGGCACAATGGCAAAAGTTCATTGACAATGAGATCGAGGATCGACAATTGGCATCTCGCCAATCGGGGAGGGAAAATCGGGCTAAAAAGACGGACGTGCACTACTCCGGCCGGACCTCCTACGCTGAGGTGGAGCATAGGATGCAGGTAAGATTTAATTTATCTATAACTACAGAAATATATTATTGGATATTATTTTACTTTGCGGGGCCGATACTAATTTTACTTTACTTTATTTTATTTCAGGGGGTAGGGAGAGGGCCAGGGGGTAAGCCACATAGGCTCGATACTTATGTGGCTCTTCGGACGAAGAAGGGGAAGGACAAGGAGGTGTCCCCGAGCGTCGCGGCCACGATTGTAAGTAATCCGACAGTTTAATTATTGTTAATTACGTTATAATTTTTTAGTTTACTTATTTTACTAATCATGTGTTTTTTGTCGTTTCAGGCAAAGCTTAAGGAAGTGCATGAGTCGCAGTCTGATGCCGACAAGGCATCTTTGTCCACAGACGCACTCAGCCAAGTGCTTGGCTCTGATCGCAAGGGGAGGACAAGGGGAGTGAGCTCGCGGGTGGCCAAATCTAGGATCATTGGATTGGAGACGAGCGACACCGGGTTGGCTCGAACGGTGGATTCACACGACGCGAAGCTGTCCTGTTTGGAGGCGACGGTCCAAGATATGTACGCATTCATGAAGCGTACGTTGGGTGGAGACCGTAAAGGGAAAGGGAAGGAGAAGGAGAAGGCGGTGGAGGAGGAGGTGCGGGAGGACGAGGCGCAGGATGACGAGGATGTGGACCTCGCTGCTTCATCACCGACACGTTCGTACTTCGACGATCCACTTCCCTATTTGACGCCCTCCAACAGACCATTGCCGACAATTGGTTGGCCGAGCGTGTTCATATTGGACGTATTTGATGGCCAGCGGATAGGGCGGGGGTTGAGGGACCCGAATATCGTCGAGGGTGGAATAGTCCATGGACGTGTGCTTCAAGAGATGGAGTCCAGGGTGCTCGTCACACATGTCATACCCGGGAAGGAGAACTCCCTATTGTGGTTGCGCGAACAATGCGGCACGACGTATATTAGTGGGTGCGTCAATTCGTATGTCGTTTGGCCTACTCACCTCCTCAGTTTTATCCAAGACATGTAGTAACATTATTTTTAAGTTTGTCCATTTTAATTATATTTGAATTATATTGTCATGTATATTATTTTTACTTTGAATATTTGGATTATACTGTCATGAATATATATTTGCATTATCTTTAGTTTGTGTTGGATATATGATGTTTGGAACAGGTACAAATATACTGGTGGGCAGTGGCTGTGGCCATACTGCCCAGCAAATTTTTTTTAAATTCTGCCCAAAATTGTCACGGTCATTGACCGTGACAATTTTCTTTACAAAGGGTCACGGCTTTGTCACGGTTTATAACCGTGACAAACGTGTCACGGTCATTGACCTTGACACGACCGTGATACAAAACGCGAGTTTTGTGTCAAGGTCAATGACCGTGACACGATCGTGACAAAAAAAGTTGTCTCGCCTCGAAATGTCACGGTCATTGACCTTGACAAGGTGGATTTGTCAAGGTCAATGACCTTGACAAATGGGCAGATTTGGTGTAGTGGTAGTATTGTGTGTGATATATATATATATATACACATACACACACACACACAGACACACACACACACACACATATATATATATATATATATATATATATATATATATATATATATATACACACACACACACACACACACACACACAATACTACTCTTGTGCGAATTAGTCCGTATTTTAAGAATGCGGATCGGACATGTGTCACCTGGCGGTGAGCCCAGAAGAGAGAGAGAGAGTGTGCCTATAATTTAGTCGATAATTCCTAGGCTCATCGTCAGACGACACATGTTCGGTCTGCACTCTTAAAATGCGAACGAGTATATATATATATATATATACTCGTTCGCATTTTAAGAGTGCGGACCGGACATGTGTCACCTGACGGTGAGCCCAGAAAAGAGAGAGAGTGTGCCTATAAATTAGCCGATAATTTCTAGGATCACCGTCAGGTGACACACATCCGGTCCGCATTCTTAAAATGCGGACCGGTGAGCATTACTCTCTCTCTCTCTTTCTCTCTCTCTCTATATATAAGAAGTTAATTATATTTGTGTGTTTATTTGACTACAAGATTTGATCACTTTGTAATAAGAAATGTAATTCTATTTTTTGCTAAAATAAAAGAAACAGTGGTAGTCAAATAAATTGATGACTTGATTATTTTATTTTGCAATAAGAATAAAAAGATCCGACGATAAAAAATTACTTTATGATATATCTCATTTCATCCACATTAAGTATTATGTTGGTTGAGGCTATAGTCAAATTAAAAAATATTAATCATTAGATAACTTTTAACATTAAATTGTAGCATTGTGCGCGGGACTATTTTATTAGAATTTTGTCAAATTTATTTTTAGCACAATTTCTATGAAAATAGTAGTAGTATACCATAAAAGGTTAGATACTATTTACTTGATATATGTGGATTTCATGTTTATTAGTTTTTTTATGCAAATTTAACTCTATTTTTTTTTGTAATTATCAATTAATAGAAAAATGTGTTCATTAAAAATATTTGAATATATATTCCTATAATATTTTAATAATAGAAGTTAAAATTTATTGAGTCTAGAAAGGCTAGTTACTACCATGACTGAAGCATGATCAGAGACACACGTGTAATCTTCAAAAATGCACAGTGGAGCCTTCCCTGCATTATTCACGAGATGATCCACTGTTGCATTGAACAACAGATTATATTATAGAAAACGAAGAAGATAATGTAACTACATCAAAATTGCAACAACTATATATATATATATATATATATATATATATATATATAGAGAGAGAGAGAGAGAGAGAGAGAGAGAGAGAGAGAGAGACGATAAGGAGCGGCCCTAAACAATGGGTTTATTAACGGACCACCCCCAAACGACGTAATTTTGGATGTGAAATTACATGAAAACCGGGTGAAGTGAGGGTTTTCTTCTAATTTCACCCCCAAAACTACGTCGTTTGGGAGTGATCCGTTAGTAGACCCGTTCTTTGAGTCCGGTCCTGATCGGCTCCCTATACATCTGTTGTGTGTGCGTGTGGTGATTCCAAATGGAAATACCCTCAAATCTCGCAGAGTTTCAACTTTATCAATTATTTAAAATGAAGTTAAAACAAGGGAGGAGCTATTCCCACCCCCTCTCATCTTCCCAACACCATTTGGGTCACAAAAAATGTCATTTGTCACCCAAAGAATTTGAATGAAAATGGAAGGAGGGAATATAAGAGCACAAATATCATTTATAATTCAAAGAATGTGGAAGAACACGAGAGAAGTGTGGGATAGGCCCTCCCTGAAACAATATAGTTTTATCCATGAAATTTTTTTTTACCAGGGAATATGAAACTTACATCTACCAAAGTGTTTGATGGTTTCATCCACAAATCCCTTACAGTGTTGGATCACCGACACATCTGCACAGATGACAATAACATCAGGGGATCCAAGTTGTCGGGCCCTATTCGCAACTTCTTGAAGACTGTTCTCTCTTCTAGCAACCAGGGCTAAACATGCACCTCTTCTTGCATACTCATAAGCAATATGCTTCAAAAATCAAAAGAAACATGACATGATATCATAATGTATTGAGGAGTGGTTTCCAAACAAACAAAAAAAAAAATTAGTGAAATGAGTCTCAAAATATCCCCATTTTTTTCCCCAAGTGACGACATATTACAAAAGAAAAAGGAGGAGAGCTACTGGTAGTGGTTTATGGATATGTGAGATTACCTCACCAATACCTGAAGATGCTCCAGTTATAACAACTACCTTCCCACCAACATCTTCGCTACGTACGCATTTGAAGAGGGTATTCAAAATTTTGAACAGCAGATATGGTGGTAAGAAGAAGATGGCTGCCAAGATTGATATAAGAGGTACTACAATGTTCATCAACTTACGAATTAGATACATGTCTTGTGCTGCACCTAAAACTTTTGTTTTGGTTTGTGCTTGGGAGGTGGTGCTATGGAATGTCCATAGTCCAATGTAAGTAGATGCCAAACGTTATCCATAAAGCCCGCCTTTTACTTTCTATGACTAGTATGAAAGGTGATAAGTACGAAATATCTTCATTAGTTAAGTGGGTTGTAATATGGTGGGGCTTTGCTTCGTGGGCGTATAATATTTTAGCTTAAGTACACCTATTCCTAAATTTTATTTTTATTTTCACTTCATTACTCAAATTTTTATTTTTAATTTTTTTTTGGTGAATGTGATATTAATGACTAACAACTAACAAGGCAAAGCCCAGAATAATATATACAAGAGCCGAAACAAAAGTCTAAAGACCACACCAAACAATCCAAAAAAGGGACAACACACTACCAAAATAAGGCACATAGGCTCAAAGAAAAACCAAAGCCCACTCAACAAGACTAAACAGCTACCCACAAGTTCTACAAATTTAAAACAATGCCCAACTAACGGCCCAAACAAAATTAAATAGGGATCACATGTATTTAGTTTCACTTATAAAGTTTTATTTGTATCTACTCCCATATTTTTATTTTTTTAATCGTTCATCCTATTATAACAATTATAGGACACGTGTTATTCTATGTGGAGAGAAAACGAGACAGTTACACTACGATTGGTGGAGGTTTTGAATAATTTGAGACTTAATATAATTTAAAAAATACATGAAAAAAAGACTAAAAAACCTTTTGACACGTGAGTAACCCCCCCCCCCCCCCTCCCCCCCCCCCCCAAAAAAAAAAAAAAAAAAAAAAATCTAGCCAACAAAACACAAAGCAAAAGAACAACCGTACTAAAGAATCTAGACACAAACCTCAACCAAACAACACGTGTGAATCACCTCCCCATAAGTCAATCAGATCTAAGCACGAGTCCCGGGGATCACCCTTCGTACCAAAAAAAAAAAAAAAAACTTCAGCCATACAAACCTTATTACATCATAAACCAACACCTCCATAACCATTTGAAAACAATACCACCGTTTGAGGAGAGAGAAGCTATGCCACCATTGAAGCTATATAAGCTTTGAGAAAGCCCATTCGACCAAACATCCTCCAAAGATCTTACTCTAAGTCTTTAGACAAAGATCAAGCAAGAAATCTTTAGAAAGATCTTCAACAAATGAAGATTAACTATGAATACGATCAATCCATAAACATCCAACTCAGCATGTAAGGTCAAAACAACATATAAAAGGGATCAAAAAGCCAAAAACTCCCTAGCAAAAACCTATCCAACCTTCAAAGCACCTCCATTCCAAGTAGATCCCAACCTTACCAAGCAAAATCAGATCATCATCATAAACCAAACAGCAAGCAAAGGAAGGCAACAAATAAGACATCGACCATGTACGACCAAAAGAAGATAAAAATGTTAAATATTTAACCACCACAAATCCAAGATAAGTAAAACTACTCAGGTTAAAGGCACAACTACTTCAATCTTCGATCATTATGAAAAAAAAACAATGTAGGAGGGTAGTTTAGATAAGATGGAGGCGTAACTTCTTTTGAGTATGGTAATGGTAAGTTAATTAGCCAGAACCTTGGATTAATGATAGGACATGCAAACACAAACTTAATGAAGATATACTCAGTTTAAACTCACAAATCTCTCGTGTATAAATCAGAAGATAGTAATGAACTTGGAAGTAACTTACCTAAAGGGAGAGAGAAGGAAGCACCCTAGATACACCTTGCTAGGAAGTCAAACACACCAAAAAACCCTCAAGAATCTCTGTCAAGTATTGGAAGCTTCGTAATAAATGACAATGGTGAGTGAGTAAACCATCTGGTTCGTAATAACTCTCTTTGATGTATATTATCTCTCTAGTAATTACTTCTGAACTCTCAAAAAGATCTCCCTCTCCTCAAAGGTGGTTGGGGTCCTTAAATAGCCCCCACACCACCCCCGAGGCGACTCATCCATTAAAGACTATGAAAGACATCCCTCATACTTTATGTCACAAACATTAAATACCTGATGCACTAATTGTCTCCACGTCATAAACATTAAATTTGAAGACATGCCTTTTTCCTAACCACTATATGTCAGGGGGATGTTGTCACAGAGGTGGCTCACCAATTGTCTGACAACCCCAAATACCATGGCAGTTTACTCAAGTGCAGGTCTGACATTGCCTAGGTGATTAGTGACATCAGATAAAGTGGATGTGACATTAAGTAGAGGGTTGCTTGGCTCACAACTTAATGCCCGATGGAACTCCAAGCTGCTCTGCCCGAGATTCCACGGCCAGGGTCCTTCGGTGTTTTACCAGGTGTATCTAAGATGGTCAGGACAAGCCCCAACGGTGCCTCACTTCTCAATCCTCCAAACTAAATCCCTCTAAAGTTCCCACGGCGAGGTCATTAAATAGAGCATGAAAGCTCTCCCAGGCCCTGCCAAACCTGGTCTCTCACGAGTACCGTTTGACCTCACACTAAAAGTCATTATTATTCTTATTACATCATTACAACCATTATAGCACATAGTCAAAACAAAGATACAATATGACTAAGTAACACAACTAGCTAAAGTATGAGCTGCCACGCTAAGCTGCCTCGCTGAGTTGTCCCACTGAGTTGCCTCGTTTTCTTAATCCCAAACACTGTTTTCTAATTGGGGAATTATCCCTAATCTCAGGATTACCTTCAACCCCCCTCTACATTTGCCCCTTCGTGGAGAGATTTATTGTGGGAACAGGAAATTTCTGCACGAAACTGCTCAATTCGATGAACCTTCTCCATGTGTAAGAATTCTGACCTCCTTTCCTTCGTTAGAACCGCAGCGTTATAATCTCTAGGAAAAAAAGTAAAATTATCCCCGATGTACCTGAGCCGAAGCGCTACGACTTATTGGGGCTTTGACAAAGGGACATCGCCATTTTTTTTTATAGTGAGCTTCAATCGTTCTAGCTTTTTATTATCTGAAATTCTCCCGAAAGTCCTGCTAACCTTCTCAAATAATGCTTCGCTATGTTCGAAAAATCAGAAATTCTCCCCGATGTAGCTGAGTCACCATTTAAACAACATTTGGACTTGTGACGAGGGGACATCATAGCTTTTTTGAACCATTGGGACATCTTTTCCATTGAGAGTTACTGGATATGTCTGATAAAAAATTTGGCGCCACAACTCAAACTTTCTTAGGAGGCAACCCTTTCTATTCCCCAGGCGTCACTTCGTAAATGATGTAGTGTTGTCTTTTCAGCTGTCAAAACACTTCCCGAAGTGCCACGTGTTTATTTGAAATGATTATAGGTGGCCCTGCACGTGCGATGGTGGGAAACTCAAAAGTAAGGTTTAAAAGGCTTCAAACGTCTCTTTTTTCAAACCATTCTCTTTCCTTCTTCTTCTTCAAGCTCCCGTATTCCTTAGAGAGAGAAACTCTGTGCGAACTCCATTGTTTACCAAGCTCTTACCTAACTTCTTCCTTATCTCATCTTTTATGCCACCACCTATAGTTGTGCTTCTCTCTCTTCATTCAAAACCCTTCTTTTACTAAGCTTTTTCTTGTACTTCACTGTTGTCTACAATGGCCTCCTTAAGCAACCCTACCACACCTGCCACCAGTGCTCCACCTGCCACCCCTGTTGTCACTTCTGGCGCCGCTGCTGCCCATAGTGTCGTTGCCCTGAATGCTGCTCATCAAGAGCAACTATGCTTATATCGCTGACTCCCATCTTTGACGAAGATGATAAATTTTCTGATGCATGCAAGACTTGCCATTTCTCATCCAAGTTTGACCCTTTACTGTTGGGTGATGAGGAAGTGGATTCATCCAAGTGGGGATATCTACCCACAGAAGGGACTCTGCATTTTTGTCTAGACCGTGGTGACTTCCCCTATTCTCAGATTGACTTCGAAGCACCCGGGGAGTCGCCAGCCCATTTCAGTGCCTGACATACACATATGCAGAGTTCTCACACTGCTGCTCTTGCGAAGGTTGGGCTTCATCGAGCCTACTGATTTGGGGAGTTCACTCTCTCCAAGCACAATGTGGCACTACAAGTGCTAGTTTTTAGATGGAACATCACAACCCACAACTTCTTTGCTGTGTGGGGGGAGTTCACCGTTACCCTGGAGGACGTCTATGAACTCCTTGGGTTTGAGCCCATGGGTGAGTTCACCTACCACGATGAGGCCCTGGATGCCGAAGAGGCTGCTGATCGAGATGAGATGGATCGGATATGCCGTAATTGCACTGGTTCCTCGAACAAAGCCACATTTACTCCCCTCATCAACTATTTTTTCGAAGCTCCAACCCCGAAGGATGTTAATGCTGTGAGGGGCCGAGGTAGAGGTACATCCCTGGAACTACCAGCCTATATACTTGTGCTGCTTTCACGCTTCTTCCTGACGGGGAAACCCAACGATCAGCCCAGGAAGGACCTGATAAATATTTCCATTTGTTTGTCCAGGGGGTTCAACCTTCCTCTAGCCGCCATCGCCTTGGGGTCCCTCTACGCCTAGTTGGATCGAACCCACATCGACATGGCACGATCACTGGGGCATTATAACTTGGCTAATTTTGCCAATACCATTATTTTGACGGGCTTCCTTTACACCCGCTTTCCTGCTATTACTGCCAAGTCAATTTCTCTGCCCGTAGGCTAAGGTATCAAGCCCTCACGCCTCCTATGTTTCCATAAGAAGCAAAGTTGAAAGGAGATAATGGAAGTTTTTTTTTATCTTTTAGACTCCTTTGTGATGAGGCCATACAGTGAGTCTACATTTTCCTATAGTTGGGATTTCTTTCCTTCTGCAGCCACAACGGTCAAGTTCATCCCAGTTGTAGAAGATCCCTCGCAAGCCATGGTGCTTCTATTTACCCATGGGTTTCTTACTTCCGACACTGAATGGGGATACACCACAGAGCCCTACAACCCTAACAGATACAACAGGTAGTTCGGGTTTGATCAAGGGGCCCCTCGACCTGTGTTTCAACACAACCACCCAAGGGCCACTTTCGCTGAAGCCTGTACCTTCTATACTGTAGCCACGGTGCTTGGTGTGACATCCACCATCAATGGCCGTGTCACCCTTCCCAGTGCCACTAGGAAGGGAGACATATCCTCCTCTTTCTCCACCAAGTTCCATTTGGGGCAGTTGGAAATGATCCGTGAGTACATTCAGTCCCCCTTAATAAGCACCCAAAACTGTATAATTTATACCCCGAATAGACGTACTTTTGTTGCAAATTCTCGACAATATGGGTCTTATGTGCTTAAATGTTTATTTTGTAGGTTAAATTGTGCAGTGCAGAGTTTAAACGCTTAAATCAAGTCAATTGTGTTCAGTATGGAGCTAAATACCCTTGTCCCGTGTCCTAGCCTATCTAAACCTACCCAAAAACCCGTGTGTGTTTGATTTGTCCCTTTTTATTTCTTTTACTTAAATTTTTATTTGTGTCATTTCATTTTTAGGATTTATTTTAGTATTTTATTTTATTTGAGTCATGTATATATTTTTAGGAATTTTTATATTTTAATTTTTAGCGCGTCGTGTGTTAGTTTTTATAATTTCTTTTAGTTTTTTAGTTAGTTTATTATTATTTTATTTTGTTTATTTCATTCTAGTTTATTAGTTTTTATTTTCAATTTTTATTGAGTCGTTTTTAATTTTTAGAGTTTTTATCATGTGTCGTGTCATTTTTATTTTTATTTTTATTAATTTTTAATTTTAGTTTAGTTAATTTTTTTGTTTATTTTATTTTATTTCATTTTTAATTTTAGTTTTATTTTTAAGGGTCCTAATTAAACACACACATTACCCCATACAATCCCACTCACACCTTACCTAACCCTATCATCTACACCCTCACCACATCAAAACAAACCCAACCCATCTTTAACCTCCAATCCATCCAACTCTTTCTCTCTCCTACTCCATTACCAAACAACCCAACACCCTCTCTCTTGCCCCATTAACAAACCAAACACCTTTCAACCCTCCACAATCCAACACCTCACCCCTGTCCGGCACCTCCTACGACACACACCTCCGGCCTCTCTCTCTCGACCCTTACCCGATCACCACCCCTGCAAACCTCCGTCGGTACTCCCATACCCGCGCCGACCAACCCCGTCGCAGCCTTCTCCGGCCGGACCCCTCACCTCCATACCCGCGACTACCCTCCAGTCGAGATCCAGTCCGCCGCCACCTGTTACCACTGGCGCCGGCGACCTCAACCCGGCTCCCCAATTCCAACCCACCTTCCAAACCGACCCTCTCACCTCCATTCTTCAAACCCAAACACTTTTTCAACCAAGAACCACTTCTCCACAAGCCTTGCACGATTTTCTACGTGCCAAATGCGACCAAATACCCACATGCCAAAAAAAAACCCACTTATTCCCTTTATTCCCTTTTTTCCATAATAACCCCAACTAACACCTTTCACACCTTTTACCTAAAACACCCCCATTAACCATATCAGATTTTTTTATGCCCTCACCCCTCATTCACATGACCTCACACCATATCCACATTCACCCCCTAGCCATATAGCCAATATACCCATTTGCTCCATGTGCCTACTATATAAGAAGACCATGCTCATTCCAAAGGGAACTCATCATCAAATAGAGAGAGAAAATTCTAGAGAAAAGTAGAGAGTTATGTTAGAATAAATTAGGTAGAAATATTTGTAAATAGTTTTATTTTTATTTTTTTAGATATTTGTGAGTAATAATTGTGTGAGATTCAAGTTGAGTAAAATTTTCATTTATATCTTTGTTGATCACTCACTTGGAAGGTTGTATGCTTCAATTTAAAGGATAGAGTTCAAATTGCCAATTTCAAGGAGACTTGTGAAGATTTGTTCTCTTTCTCTACTCTTTTATTATATTAATGCCTATTGGATATTTGTTTATTATGTTTGATACCATGTTAGGCTAAATCCCATTTCAAGGGGTGGGGTAAAACCCTTATTTGATGTTATTTTATTTTAATCAGTTTAATTACTTGAAAAGTCCCTTTGAATGTTAATTTTGATCCCTCACCCTTAAATTTACGCCTCGAGAGAGGGTAAATGATTTTCGAGAGAAAATCAAAATTCTAGTTATAATACCCATTTTAGATTCGAACTAGAGATAGGGGTTTCTTAAGTGGGGTATTATAACTTGAATTTCAACTCTAAATTTATTTTCTAAGATTTACATGAATTTTAATTGATCGATCCTAGCGGGTGATTAATTAAAAGGATTGTGGATCTATTTTCTACAGTTGTGGGGTGTTAAACTTAATTTTCTAAAAGATTACTATTATAATTACACTTGCAACGAGAGTTGGTTTGTAATTTTGATATTAATTTGGGAGAATTGAAATAATTAAATTAATTAATTATAATAAATAAAATTTGTGGTGTAATCCCATTCCTTGATTGTTCTCACAATTATTTACCTCACTTTATCTCTTATTTTAGTGTTAGACTTTACTTTCCATTTTAGTCATTTTCTAGTTAGTTTTTATCATATCACATTTAGTTTAGTTTAGTCTTATTTCACCTCACCTCACCCTATTGTTTTAATATTGAAAAAGCTAAAAAAAAATAGAAAAGTGAAAAAGCACAAAAAGGAAATAAAAAGTGAATTACAATTGAATTTGTCTCTAGCTTACTCCCTAGGAAGTGGATTGATACCATTACTTACCGCTACACTTTAGAATGTTATATTTTGTAGGTAATTCAAGGTTTTGACTAACTTGGCTTTCAACAACGATACATTACACCAAAAACTCGTTATCAAATGGCGTCATTGCCATTCTTGGGAGCGTGAAGCACTCGGATTGGTTTCAATTTTGTGATTCACTTGTATTGCATTTTTAGTACCATTTTTGCATTTTATTAGAAGGATTTTATTATTTGGCTTGTATTGCGGTGCATAGAGACACCATTTATTTTCCATTTAAAATTGTAATAATTAAAGACAAGCGTGATAGGGAAACCGAACAATGTAGAGAGAGGGCGTCCAAAGGCGACGATTTAGAAGCCTCTCTACCTTGGGTCGGTAGGACTCCCGGGGACGACTGAGATTGGCGTATTCTCCCCTCGGTCGACTCAAATTTTTCGGCACCCCACGGCTTAAAAACCGTGGGAGGTATATTTCTCAAACCCTCGCGCCTCTACTGTTAGCGAGTCAAATCTCTTGTGTGCTCTTACTTGATTTAATTCTCGCATTTATTTTCGAATGGTGTGATGAATTAATTGACTAAGACCTACACCCGGTCACTCACGAGAAGGGAGTTCATCACCTGACTCACTCGCTTACCAATTATGTGCTACCCTAGCCATCACTAAATTTAAAATCAATCAACTAGGTAGCCCATTAGGAGAATATTTTGCAAAGGCGATCACAAATATATTTCCGTGATTTTTTATCGCCCACGGACTTAATTAAAATTTGACTACCCTCTCACTAATTTTGAAGATAAAAATTGGCAATGTGCTAGTTAGGATTTCTTCTTGACTTGTGTGTGTGTCCAATTCATTTTTCGGTAGTCGATTTTTGTTGGTTCGTCCAAATCAAAAGTCCATATTTCTTTCCCCACCCTTTTCTTCCAAAAAAAATCCAAAAATATTTTTCTTCCTTTATTTTTCACAAAAATCCAAAAATATTTTCTTCTATTATTTTTATAAAAAATTCAAAAATATTTTCTTTTATTATTTTTATAAAAAATCCAAAAATATTTTCTTTCTTTCCTTTTTAGAAAAATCCAAAAATATTTTCTTTCCTTTTGAAAAAATTTAAAAATAAAAAAAATATTTCTCTCCTCATGGCCGAAGAACGTCCTTTACGGGACTACTTTGGTCATTTTCCATTGACACACGACACGTGTGAGAGTGATCCCGAGCCGTCTCTTTATGAGATTTTTCATGGTTTTGGCTCTCTCACGAGTACCCTTGATACTCTTGACCCGTCCTTGCACGCACCTCCTATTCCATCACCCTCGGTGTCATGTGTCGGCGTGTCGCATCCTTGTGCACCCATTTCCGATCAGTTCCCTCACTACGTACCCCATGAGTATCAACCATTTATCCATCACGAAAGCAATCCTTTCTTGTATGATGAACTTGGCCCCACTCCACACACTTCATTTGCGTATTCTCCATATAATCATGAACATAGCGAGTTGTGTCCACCTCACCCACCGCCACCACCCGTCACTCCACCACCACCATCATCCACCTCCACTCTCTAAAGCCTCTTGCAAAAGTTCATACTTGAGCAAGATCAAGCCACTCAAATTCAAACTCAAGCTCTCCAAATGCTTGAACAAAGGTTAAATGAATTGGAGTGTGCAAGAGAGTCAGAAATTTCCATGGCCCCACCCATCGTTGAAACCGAGTGTGACGATGATGTGTCCTCTTGTGACACGGATTTTGAGTGTGACCAACCCTATCCTCCCAAGCATCTCGAAGTTGAGACCATTCCATGGTCCGAGTCCCAAGTCGACCATTGTGTTGACTTACCTTTCGATAGTGAGCCTGATCAAATCCCACCATGTCATCATGAACCCCACCTTGAGGTTCCCACTCCCGAAATATCCAAAACAATGCCCGAGTTTACACCTATCGAGCGTCACCCTTGTGTTCCTGCGAAACCACTTCATTCTAGGTTAGCTCCAGCTACGAGTGCTCACCATTTTCTCGAGATAGAATCTGTGATAGTTCCTACCTATCCGGATATGGATGTTGTCCCGCCATGCATGGCTCCCTTTGAGCCCGATATTTCTCATGAATCCTCTATCTCTGATCTTGGTGCCTCATCTTACCCACCCACCACATTCACCGAAACTCTTATGGAGAAGTTGATCACTCCATCTTTAGAAATCGCACTCCCTTGTGAGTATTCCTTTACTCCTCCCAATAAGTGTGTATCTCCCACTCTTGAGTTGGATCATCTTTCTCCACCATTTATCCTAACCGACCCACCATTTATCCCACCCGACCCACCCATTATCCCTTCCACCCCACCACCTGGTTTGGATCTTGATTTTACACATTTCAAGTTTCCATCTACATATTTAGATCCTAACCTGAAACCATCCTCCATCTACGAGAGTATTTGTGGTGATACTCTCTACCACTGTGACACCGAGCTTGTTATTCTATGCCCGCCACTTCCTTGTGGTGTTGATTTTTCTTCTCGATTGCTCCCTGGCGTGTCACGGCGCGGCCGTTATCATCGCCCATTTATAGAATGATCGTGTGATTTTTATGAGCCCCACCCCATTCCACTTTCTACACCTTTTCGCCTCCCTCACCAACTTGATCACCATGCTTATAGGGCCCTTGTTGCCCTCATCTTTCGACTCAATAAGGCCCGTGATCAATGTTTCATCACCCATGCCTTCCTCACCCTAGCCCTTTTTCCCACCCGTCCTTGGTCCACCAATGTTTTGCATCGCGTGATGCACTTTGCCATACAAGTGCATTGACCCATTTTAGCCTCTATCCAACAAGACTGACACTTCAGTCTTGTTTGGGGGTGATTCTCATCACCCAATTTTTCTTCCACCCCGAGCTTTCCTCGTTATTATCTTTAGGGTGAGATTCCATCGGTCTGGCTGAAGACATTAAACTTAGCGCTATCGGGAGGCAGCCCGCGTTTCTTGTACTAGTCTCATCCTGTTTGGGGGTGGTGTTTCACATCACCCAATGCTTTATCATGTTATGGACTTGTACACATTTTTTTTACTTCTTATTCAGGTTTATTATTGGCGATATCTGTCCACTTCATTAGCGAATCATTCTGGTAATCTCTTTCCTACCTTATGCTCCCACTTTTAAATATCATTTTACTTAACATTGAGGACGATGTTCCTTTTTGTTTGGGGGTGGGGAATTTTACCAAAATCGTGCCTCTTTTGAAAAATTTTGAGTTTTAAACCTGATTTTTAAAATTTCGTGCATTTTCTTTCATCTCGCTCATTGATGTGAATTTTCAATCATCCATCTTTCAAAAGTCTAGGAATCAAGCTAGAGAATATTTTTTCTAAATACCTTATGTGATACATAATAAGGCATGTTGCACCATGAATTTCTAGACTCAACAAAATATGCGCACTTATCACGTCACTACGGTTTAGAGTTGAGGAGTACTACAATTCTAAAGAGAACCTTAAGGATCACTAGTAGATACTTTAGCCCGTGAGATTCGTGCCTTTCACCCTTTCAGAGTGTTTTACGCAATCTCCGAGTCACAAGTTGATTCAACTTTTTTGGGTCCGCACTAAATTGTTGTATGATCTCATTATCATTCATTAAAATTTGGCTTGATCACTAAGAATGACATCTGAAATTTGTCCCCGAACACTAAATTTTCATCCATACACTTACCACTTTTCCATATCACATTTCCATTCACTCACCCATTATCTTTCCATATTTTCCCCATCCGTATACATTCCCCACACCATCCATTTATCATTCCACTCATATATCATCCTTCATTTTTGAGAAAAAGAGTGTTGATTCCAAATATTAAATGTCTTTAGTGTTGGTTTGAAAAGTGAGAGAAAAAGAAAAAAAAAGAAAAAAACATAAAAATAGCAAAAAAAAAGTAGAAAAAAAAGAAAAAGAAAAATCGAAAAAAACAAAAAGAGAGAAAAAAGAGAGAAAAGAAAAGAAAGAGAGTTTGTAGTTAGTAGTTGGTTTTGAAATAAAGACATTTGTGCCTAATGTGTATACACTCTTCTCACATATCGCATCCATCTTTTATGCATCACACATCCATCACTCATCCTTCATATCACTATCACCATCCCATTTTATCTTTCATATCATATCCTTCCCATTTCATTTTCCCCTCACCCATATATATACATGTTCCCCTAGGTGTTCGGGCAAATGAAAGTCAACGTGGTGAATAACTCGACGTTCTCACTATAGTGATTAGCATTTCTTTCATGAGATAATTTTTCTTTCTAATTGTTCATTCTTTCTTATGTGTGTGTGAGACGTTTGAACTTGCTTACATTTACTCACCTCCTCACACACAAGAGCGATAAACTAACCCATATCTCGAGAGTTTGTTTGAGAGAGCTATATCCAGTGATATTTTGAAGTAGAAGGGTTGATTCCGATAAGGCAATCTAGGAATTACTCTTGTGATACTCGACCCGTTTTGACTGATTCACACTACACACGTTGAGTTCTAGGAAGGATGTGCCTTGTGTATTTACTTAGCTAAACTTTTTATGCACTTCTAGCTTGTATTTCTGAAAATATTTTTCTTGTGATGGATTTTGCGATTATTCTACGTCTAATAAGAGATTGACTGCCTTTCAATAAATTTTTGCAAATAAGAATTTTGTGGGTATATTCCCTGCAAACCCTCACGAGACACAGCTCGTCCTGTAGGGCAACCTGTAGGTTTAAAGGCTTGTTGCACATGCTAAGTGCAATGGCAAGTGCCCGCAAAAGTGGTAAACTTTTGGTTACTTATCTTTCTCTTTCTCTCTATCTTATTGCTCGAGGACTAGCAACGCTCTATTTGGGGGTGGTGTGATAAGCACCCAAAACTGTACAATTTATACCCCGAATAGACGTACTTTTGTTGCTAATTCTCGACAATATGGGTCTTATGTGCTTAAATGTTTATTTTGTAGGTCAAATTGTGCAGTGCAGAGTTCAAACGCTTAAATCAAGTCAATTGTGTGCAATATGGAGCTAAATACCCTTGTCCCGTGTCCTAGCCTAAACCTACCTCAAAACCCGTGTGTGTTTGATTTGTCCCTTTTTATTTCTTTTATTTTGTTTACTTAAATTTTTATTTGTGTCATTTCATTTTTAGGATTTATTTTAGTATTTTATTTTATTTGAGTCATGTATATATTTTTAGGAATTTTTATATTTTAATTTTTAGCGCGTCGTGTGTTAGTTTTTCTAATTTCTTTTAGTTTTTTAGTTAGTTTATTATTATTTTATTTTATTTTATTTCATTCTAGTTTATTAGTTTTTATTTTCAATTTTTATTGAGTCGTGTTTAGTTTTCAGAGATTTTATCATGTGTCGTGTCATTTTTATTTTTATTTTTATTAATTTTTATTTTTAGTTTAGTTAATTTTTTTATTAATTTTATTTTATTTCATTTTTAATTTTAGTTTTATTTTTAAGGGTCCTAATTAAACACACACATTACCCCATACAATCCCACTCACACCTTACCTCACCCTATCATCTACACCCTCACCACATCAAAATAAACCCAACCCATCTTCAACCTCCAATCCATCCAACTCTTTCTCTCTCCTACTCCATTACCAAACAACCCAACACCCTCTCTCTTCCCCCATTAACAAACCAAACACCTTTCAACCCTCCACAATCAAACACCTCACCCCTGTCTGGCACCTCCTACGACACCCACCTCCGGCCTCTCTCTCTCGATCCTTACCCGATCACCACCCCTGCAAACCTCCGTCGGTACTCCCATACCCGCGCCGACCAACCCTGTCGCAGCCTTCTCCGGCCGGACCCCTCACCTCCATACCCGCGACTACCCTCCAGCCGAGATCCAGTCCGCCGCCACCTGCTACCACTGGCACCGGGGACCTCAACCGGCTCCCCAATTCCAGCCCACCTTCCAAACCGACCCTCTCACCTCCATTCTTCAAACCCAAACACTTTTTCAACCAAGAACCACTTCTCCACAAGCCTCGCACGATTTTCTACCTGCCAAATGCAACCAAATACCCACATACCAAATAAAAACCCACTTATCCCCTTTATTCCCTTTTTTCCATAATAACCCCAACTAACACCTTTCACACCTTTTACCCAAAACACCCCATTAACCATATCAGATTTTTTTATGCCCTCACCCCTCATTCACATGACCTCACACCATATCCACATGAACCCCCTAGCCATATACCCAATATACCCCTTTGCTCCATGTGCCTACTATATAATAATACCATGCTCATTCAAAAGGGAACTCATCATCAAATAGAGAGAGAAAATTCTAGAGAAAAGTAGAGAGTTAGGTTAGAATAAATTAGGTAAAAATATTTGTAAATAGTTTTATTTTTATTTTTTTAGATATTTGTGAGTAATAATTGTGTGAGATTCAAGTTGAGTAAAATTTTCATTTATATCTTTGTTGATCGCTCACTTGTAAGGTTGTATGCTTCAATTTAAAGGATAGAGTTCAAATTGCCAATTTCAAGGAGACTTGTGAAGATTTGTTCTCTTTCTCTACTCTTTTATTATATTAATGCCTATTGGATATTTGTTTATTATGTTTGATACCATGTTAGGCTAAATCCCCTTTCAAGGGGTGGGGTAAAACCCTTATTTGATGTTATTTTATTTTAATTAGTTTAATTACTTGAAAAGTCCCTTTGAATGTTAATTTTGATCCCTCGCCCTTAAATTTACGCCTCGAGAGAGGGTAAATGATTTTTGAGAGAAAATCGAAATTCTAGTTATAATACCCATTTGAGATTCGAACTAGAGATAGGGGTTTCTTAAGTGGGGTATTATAACTTGAATTTTAACTCTAAATTTATTTTCTAAGATTTACATGAATTTTAATTGATCGATCATAGCGGGTGATTAATGAAAAGGATTGTGGATCTATTTTCTAGAGTTGTGGGGTGTTAAACTTAATTTTCTAAAAGATTACTATTATAATTACACTTGCAACGAGAGTTGGTTTGTAATTTTGATATTAATTTGGGAGAATTCAAATAATTAAATTAATTAATTAGAATAACTAAAATTTGTGGTGTAATCCCATTCCTTTATTGTTCTCACAATTATTTACCTCACTTTATCTCTTATTTTAGTGTTAGACTTTATTTTCTATTTTGGTAATTTTCTAGTTAGTTTTTATCATATCACATTTAGTTTAGTTTAGACTTATTTCACCTCACCTCACCCTATTGTTTTAATATTGAAAAAGCTAAAAAAAAATTAGAAAAGTGAAAAAGCACAAAAAGAAAATAAAAAGTTAATTACAATTGAATTTGTCTCTAGCTTACTCCCTAGGAAGTGGATTGATACCCTTACTTACCGCTAAACTTTAGATTGTTATATTTTGTAGGTAATTCTAGGTTTTGACTAACTTAGCTTTCAACAACGACATATGCAAAAGTCATTTTCTATTAAATGGCGCCGTTGCCGGGGAGATAAAAAGTCAAGTTATCAACCCCCCTCAATATCCCCCAGTCCTTTCTTTCTCTTCTTCTGAACTAGGTCTTAAGGGGAACTCCGTGCTTGGGGTTGAGTTTCCCTTGAGTAAAACCATTAAAGAATATCCCCAAGAGCTACCCCCTCATTGCTTAATGGTCCCAACTGCTACTGCGAAATCCAATGCTGTTGCAACTCCTAAACAAACTGCCCCCTCAACCGAAGCTGTAATGGGGAATGGCCTTCTCAGTCACCTGCTAAGAAGTCCAAGAAGTCCAAGTCTTCAAAATCCAAGCCCCAGGTTCAAGCACAAACTCCTTTGGAGGTGTTTCCTATTGCCTCTGTTCCTCCCGCCATGTCTGAAGAAAAGGTCGAGGATTTGAGAAGGCAAGCCCGTGCCGAGGTAAAATGAATAAACGTTGAGTTTCAACGACGCGCTATCGTCGTTCCCCCTGCTGCTTCCTTCCCCACGATCGTGGTCGATCCTATTGAGCCAACGGAAAAGAGGAGAAGAAGGTCGAAGGTACCTCAAGGTGATGATGCAACGAGCACAAGGTAAAAAAACGTTAGGTACCAAGTCCCTGAAGCAACGGATGCCCAAGAAACCTCCCTCCCCATCTCCTTCTACTGCTACCTCCTCACCACCTTCACCAGTGGTTATACCTTCTCATTCTCCCTCTAGGTCTGAGGTATATGTGCATTCGTTTTTGTTCTTATTCCCTTGTTCTTAAGGTAAGTTTCATCTTCTTATTTCTTAATAGGTTTTTTTGTGCAGGGAGCTGGAGAAGAAAGGCCCAATCCCCTTAGTCCCCCCCCCCCCCAGTCCCCTATAAGCCATTTCATGGGGGGGGGGGGGGGGGGCATTGCGGTATCTTTCAATTCGATCCCACTCCTCCTCGTTCCCCTATGATAAGCCTTACCTACTCACGGCGTTTTTCCTCCCAACGGGCCAAGGAAACTACTATCACTACACCAAAAATAGGAAACTGGCACGGTTTAAAACCGTGTCAGACGCAATCTGGCACGGTTCAAAACCGTGCCAGAATCAGGCGTGCCAGATTTTCTGGCGCGGTTTAAAACCGTGCCAGATTTTCCAATCTGGCACGCTTTTAAACTGTACCGATTTTTTAATCTGGCATGCTTTTGGCACGCTTTTAAACAGTGCCAGATGTTAAATCTGGCACGCTTTTGGCACATGCCAAAACCGTGCCAAATTATCTATTTTCTGGAACGTTTTTGGCACGGTTATAAAGCGTGCCAGATTGTTTTATAAGCGTTCTCATTTTTATGCATTGGCACGGTTTTGGCACGGTTTAAAACCGTGCCAGATTTTTCAGTTGATTAAAAAAATAATAATAGGAACCAAATCTGGAAAATCTGCAAATTCCAAATTCGGTAGGAAAAATATTTATTATTTGCAAAAACAAAATCAAGAAAATTCACAAATTATGAATATCGCAGGTTGTTGATAAACTAATGTGCATACAAACTTCAAAAAATTACAAGAGATAATACCAATATAAACCAACACATGACCATAAAAGTCGACAATAACTTCAAAAAATTACAAGAGTTAATAGTTCTCATATAAAAAAAAAATTGGGCAAAATTTCCTCTATTTTTTGAGCATTCCAAAACCTGCTAACATAAAATCTGCCCATATAAAGCCCGCACGACCATAAAAGTCAACAATAAAACTACTATAGCCAGCACGACCATAAAAATAAACCATAAAACTACGGAAGCCTGCTCGGTCATAACACAAAAAATAGAATCCTGAATATTAACAACATTAAATACACAATCCCCCTGTTGTAAAGCATTGACTTCTTCGTGCGTTCCAAGTGGATAAAAGTTAACGATTGATTGTCATCCTACAAAAAAAAATAAGACACAAAAAAGATACAATATTGGTAACCAAGTCATTTTTAAAAAAATATTCAAGCAAAAAAATTGCATATACAAGAAGAAAAATTGCATATACGACTACGCGGTCAGTTCCTACAAGTTACAATGATCCCGTGCGAGGTGTTTGTGCCTCCTACGGGATCGTTTGGGGGTTGGTTCGGGTTTTCACCCCTTAACGGCCTGTTTTCGAGTCTAAGTGTGATTTTTGCAAATTATCGTCATATTCTCAAACCGGGAGTCCCGGGACTACGCGGTCAGTTCCTACAAGTTACATTGGTCCCGTGCGAGGTGTTCGTGCCTCCTACGGGGTCGTTTGGTGGCTGATTCGGGTTTTCACCCCTTAACGGCCTGTTTTCAAGTCTAAGTGTGATTTTTACAAATTATCGTCATACTCTCATACCGGGAGTCCCGGGACTACGCGGTCAGTTCCTACAAGTTACATTGGTCTCCTACGAGGTGTTCGTGCCTCCTACGGGGTCGTTTGGGGGTTGGTCCGGGTTTTCATCCCTTAACGGCCTGTTTTCAACTCTAAGTGTGATTTTTGCAAATTCGGGTCATACTCTCAAACCAGGAGACCCGGGACTACGCGGTCAGTTGCTACAAGTTACATAGGTCCCGTGCGAGGTGTTCGTGCCTCCTACGGGGTCGTTTGGGGGCTGGTTTTGGTTTTCACCCCTTAACGGCCTGTTTTCAAGTCTAAGTCTGATTTTTGCAAATTATCGTCATACTCTCAAAGCGGAAGTCTCGGGACTACGCGGTCAGTTCCTACGAGTTACATTGGTCCCGTGCGAGGTGTTCGTGCCCCCTACGGGGTCGTTTGGGGGATGTTTTAGGTTTTCACCCCTTAACGGCCTGTTTTCAAGTCTAAGTGTGATTTTTGCAAATTATCGTCATACTCTCAAACCGGGAGACCCGGGACTACGCGGTCAGTCCCTACAAGTTACATTGGTCCCGTGCGAGGTGTTCGTGCCTCCTACGGGGTCGTTTGGGGGCTGGTTCGGGTTTTCACCCCTTAACGGACTGTTTTCAAGTCTAAGTGTGATTTTTGTAAATTATCGTCATACTCTCAAACCGTGAGTCCCGAGACTACGCGGTCAGTTCCTACGAGTTACATTGGTCCCGTGCGAGGTGTTCGTGCTTCTTACGGGGTCGTTTGGGGGCTGGATCGAGTTTTCACCCCTTAACGGCCTGTTTTCAAGTCTAAGTGTGATTTTTGCAAATTATCGTCATACTCTCATACCGGGAGTCCCGGGACTACGCGGTTAGTTCCTACAAGTTACATTGGTCCCCTACGAGGTGTTCGTGCCTCCTACGGTGTCGTTTGGGGTTGGTTCGGGTTTTCACCCCTTAACGGCCTGTTTTAAACTCTAAGTGTGATTTTTGCAAATTTGGGTCATACTCTCAAACCGAGAGTCCCGGGACTACGTGTTCAGTTGCTACAAGTTACATTGGTCCCGTGTGAGGTGTTCGTGCCTCCTACGGGGTCGTTTGGAGGCTGGTTCAGGTTTTCACCCCTTAACGGCCTGTTTTCATGTCTAAGTGTGATTTTTGCAAATTCGGGTCATACTCTCATACCAGGAGTCCCGGGACTAAGCGGTCAGTTGCTACAAGTTACATTGGTCCCGTGCGAGGTGTTCGTGCCTCCTACGGGGTCGTTTGGGGGCTGGTTTTGGTTTTCACCCCTTAACGGCTTGTTTTCAAGTCTAAGTGTGATTTTTGCAAATTATCGTCATACTCTCAAACCGGAAGACCCGAGACTACGCGGTCAGTTCCTACGAGTTACACTGGTCCCGTACGAGGTGTTCGTGCCTCCTATGGGAATGTTTGGGGGCTGGTTCGGGTTTTCACCCCTTAACGGCCTGTTTTCAAGTCTAAGTGTGATTTTTGCAAATTCGGGTCATACTCTCAAACCAGGAGTCCCGGGACTACGCGGTCAGTTCCTACGAGTTACATTGGTCCCGTGCGAGGTGTTCGTGCCTCCTACGGGGTCGTTTGGGGGCTGGTTCGGGTTTTCACCCCTTAACGGCCTATTTTCAAGTATAAGTGTGATTTTTGCAAATTATCGTCATACTCTCAAACCGGGAGACCCGGGACTACGCGGTCAGTTCCTACGAGTTACATTGGTCCCGTGCGAGGTGTTCGTGCTTCTTACGGGGTCGTTTGGGGGCTGGTTCGGGTTTTCACCCCTTAACGGCCTGTTTTCAAGTCTAAGTGTGATTTTTGCAAATTATCGTCATACTCTTAAACCGGGACTCCCGTGACTACGCGGTCAGTTCCTACGAGTTACATTGGTCCCGTGCGAGGTGTTCGTGACTCCTACGGGGTTGGTTTGGGTTTTCACCCCTTAACAGCCTGTTTTCAAGAATAAGTGTGATTTTTGCAAATTATCGTCATACTCTCAAATCGGGACTACGCGGTCAGTTCCTACGAGTTACATTGGTCCCGTGCGAAGTGTTCGTGCTTCCTACGAGGTCGTTTGGGGACTGGTTCGGGTTTTCACCCCTTAACGGCCTGTTTTCAAGTCTAAGTGTGATTTTTGCGAATTATCGTCATACTCGCAAACCGGGAGACCCGGGACTACGCGGTCAGTTGCTACAAGTTACATTGGTCTCGTGCGAGGTGTTCGTGCCTCCTACGGGGTCGTTTGGGGGGTGGTTTGGGTTTTCACCCTTTGACGGCTTTTTTTAACTAAGTGTGATTTTTGCAAATTATCGTCATATTCACAAACCGGGAGACCCGGGACTACGCGGTCAGTTCCTACAAGTTACATTGGTCTCGTGCGAGGTGTACGTGCCCCCTACGGGGTCGTTTGGGGGGTGGTTTGGGTTTTCACCCTTTAACGGCTTGTTTTTAAGTTTAAGTGTTGATTTTTGCAAATTATCGTCATAGTCTCAAACCGGAAGACCCGGAAGTACGCGGTCAGTTCCTACGAGTTACATTGGTCCCGTGCGAGGTGTTCGTGCCTCCTACGCGTGTCTCATTCTGGTATGTTTATTAGTTGTTTTACGTTTTCATTCACCAATGTTCAATTTTCAAATGTTGTATGCTAGCCTTAATCAATTTAGAACACTTACTTATTTCATAAAATTTCGACAGAGTTTCCTTTGTTTATTCATGAAATCCAACTTATTTTAATATTAACATAAGCCCAACAACAACAACAAGCACAAAAGCCGCAGCTAAACCACCAATAAATCCCTTCCACCGATTTAACATCTAAAAATAGTATATAAATCCATATAGCCCCTTCCTCCATGTCAACCACTTATTAAGGCCTTAACACACACATATTACACAACACACACACGCACACACAATTAAATGAAATACTTACCAAATTTATTCGCAACTTGAGATCCTCCGAATAAGCTCCCTCATTTTTTATCCTTGCGTATTTGTGCAAACAAATTGAGATCTTCCCTTTTCCAATCACTTCTTCGAGTTCCGCTTTGGCTTTCACCAGTGTGCTAATGTTGTATCAGTCCCGACACAAAGAGGTCCTGCAATACCAAAATTATATTTTAAAAAGATATATTAACCATTATGTAGGGAAAGTAGTCATTTTACAACATGTGACTTAATTTTCTGACTTGTGAAATGTTCTTGGTTTTTTGTTTTATTTATTAATTTTTCAATTTTGGCATACATGAAGAATTAGTGAAAATGAGTAAGTAATTGAGAAAGGCCACAAACCAAGCACATGTGTTCGATGTGGGTCCTATCGATTTGTCGATTTATTCCAAATCCTATTGTGAAATATTGAGTATTGTCCTCACCATGGGTCCTATTCATTATACTAAATAATTGCGAGTGTACAAAATAAATAAGACGGTCATAAAGTCTATAAGCATGAACTATAATGTTACCATAGAAGTAGGATCTTACTTAAATTGGTATAGCATCTAAATAAAGTAACTATGATTTAAACATGCTTAAAACATCAAAAACACAATATTAATTCAAGATTTAATGATAAAACCCAATTCTGTATCAAGTACCCTAAAAATTCAATCTTAATCAATTTGATCCCATTCTCTAAATATTTACGCATATATTCAAGGGGTTTATGAACGATTCATAGTAGAAGTCAATTCATATACATAATCTATCAATTTCAACTCATATTGAAATACAAATAAACCAAACCAAAGATGAGGTAAGTTTGGTAATGGCCAGGTTATAGGGGACAATATAAACTTGATGTAACAACAGAGATGAGGTAAGTTTGGTAATGGCCAGGCTAGTGTTAAAACCAAGCACTAAAAGCTTAGGATTCACTCCATTAAAGATGAAGAGGGTAATACTTGGGAGAATAATCAAGACGTTATTAATCATATTGTGGGATTATTTAAGAAACAACTTACAGAAGACCAAACTACCATCTTTAGTAGTGTAACTACAAACCTTATTCCTTCTCTCATTTCCACTCCAGAGCTAAGAATCTGAAAAATGTATGGGCACATTATGATATACAATTGCAGATACGATGATTTCAAGCCATGAGATGAAAAATAGATTAAAAAACTAACACAAACTTGAACTTTTAAAAAATGTACTAAATTGAAAACATAACATTCTGAATAACATCCTTAAACTTACCGAAGGCGTTCAACAAAAGGTTTTAGGGACATTATCTTTTTCTCCTTGATCCGAGGAAACACATTGCAATGTAGAACTGTGATGGAGCATACTTGGGAATGTTTTTTACTGTCCGTCTAGTATGCATAACACAATATTGTCCCAACAAAATACATGTTAAATTACAGAACATCTTGTAGGTTAATAACAAGTGAAAGAATAAAATACATGTCAAATTAGTTAGAAATTACTTATCATGGGGCAAAAACTAAAAGATAAAATGGAATATTAGTAGCTCTAGAACCCCGGGCACCATTGTTAGGCTTTTGTAGTGCAAAAAAGGGTGCATAAGATTGGTAACTGCAAATAAAGCAAATAAATGTCAAAATAACCTATATAGGTACACTAACTCAGATCCGTGAATATCGATCTTTCAACACAAATAATCACATTAAAACATAAATCTTGCAAACTGAGTCGGGTTAAGGACCGCTGAGATAGGAAACAAAATAGTTATCTGACATGCATAGACAGTATTTTAGGAGTCGTTATCTAGCAGTGTATGCATTTTGACAACCTATATAGGACTGTCACGGACACGTATACTCAACTTGTCGACACGATACTGTTAAATAGTGTAGGGCATGGACACATTGACGTATTAAGAAGCAAACAAACTGAACATAAATTCCTAAACAACTATACTGAACCTAATATCAACAAATTTATCTAAATAAACATTACCTGATATCAAATATATTATGCACAACTGAACTTAAAATCAAATTAGCCAAACAACGGGTTCTAATATTCATAATTCATAGCAGAGCAAATATGGAGCAAAAAGCATTTTTTTGTTTATCCCTCCTAGTACAATATCCATTCAGTTGCCTATAACTCAGCAGAAGCTCTCACTCTTAGGTTTAGTTTTTAAGTTTACAAATATCCTAATAACAAATTTGCTTCTTGACAAAACAGAAAACAACGGATTCGGGTTTCACAAAATAAAAATAAAAAACATGAACTGCCACGAAACTCCACACAACTTAAAATGATTAATGAAGTCACAAAATATTCTTCTAACTTGTACCCACAAATAAAAAATATAAACAACATAAACCTTAAGCAAAGAGAGAGAAAGAACATTGATTTCAGATCAAATCGTTTCCTTTGCTTCCTTGATTTTGAAGTTGTTTTGAATCGAAGTTGGAGATAAAATCTTTTTTTCGGAGTTGGAGATTTCAGAGCTAATCGGAGATTTCAATCGAAGTTGTTTTTGGCGAGATTTCAGAGCCAAGCAGGCTGCTATCTTGAGATGGTCGGCGGGGGGATGGTCGAGTGAGGAAGATGACTGGGCTTGGTTTGAGTGAGAAAGATGACTGGGATGGTCGAGTGAGGAAGATGACTGGGCTTGGTCGGCGGGGGGATGGTCGATTCCTTGATAAGGCAACGTTTGGTCTCTGCAGAAGAGAGAGAGAGAGAGAGAGAGAGAGAGACTTAGAGAGAAGAGAGAACAGATCAGATTGTCCCGCCTTGAAAGTTTTGGTCCCCGATTGAAATTTTAGGATATTATTTTTTTAATGAACTGTACCCATATTTGGCACGGTTTTACACCGTGCCAGAATTTGACACTTATTTAAACCGTGCCAGTTTATGCTAAAACCGTGACAAATTTTGGCACGTCTTAAAACCGTGCCAGAATCTCCTTGCCACAGCGTGCCAGATTAGCATTTTTGGTGTAGTGTACGGGGGCTGCTACCATTATATCCGTTAAAATATCTGGCCAATAAGAGACAACTATTGCAGCCTCCTCTGAGTTACTATCGGAGCAAGAGGTCCCTCTGCCACTCGTTGTGGTCGAGGAGAGTGCCCCTAAGGTAAATTTCTTATGAAGTTCTCACGTCTTTTACTTATCCCATTTCTTTATTTATTATTTCTAATGTGTTGGGATGTTTTAGGTGGAAGTGGCGTCTTTGATAGCTAACATCCTCCTTCCCCTGCATTAACGAGACCTCTTACTACAGTTCCTCTTTTTGGTGCTATAACGGGGGTAAGTAACGTTTATAAGTATTTCTCTCTTTTTGAGTACTAATTTTCCATTTCTAACACTTAGCTTTGTTTCTGCAGCTTTCTCCAAGTCTCTCCCCACCCTTTCCTCTTAGTGGCCTTTTTCTTTCCCAACCCCAAGTTGATGTTGCTGTTCCCGTTGGGGCATCTCTTGAAGGTCCAACGTCTTCTTCTGATGATGCGCCTGTGTTGGCTTTAGTACCTATTTATTGGCGAGGGAAGTTTGCCTACCGTTGAGGCTTCTTCAGCTAAGGGCCCCGTTAAAGCTACTGAGGCAATGAGCCCGCCCTAACGGTTTATACCATTATGGCCCCCGTGGTGACTCTCGTTCTCGCTCCTACTACTGCTGAGGTACTTCGCTAATCTCTCTGCGTTTCTTAGTTTCTCAAACTTCACCTATGCAGGTGACTTAATAAATGAAAACACTTGTTAAGTTTTTTTTTTCATAAACTCCACCTATATTGGTGACTTAACAACGAAAACACTTGTTAAGATTTTCCAAAAACTCCACCTATATCCGTGACTTAACAACGAAAATACTTGTTAAGATTTTCCAATAACTCCACCTATATCGGTGACTTAAGAACGAAAATACTTGTTAAGATTTTCCAAAAACTCCACCTATATCGGTGACTTAACAACGAAAACACTTGTTAAGATTTTCCAAAAACTCCACCTATATCGATGATTTAATAACGAAAACACTTGTTAAGATTTTCCAAAAACTCCACCTATATCGGTGACTTAAAAACGAAAACACTTGTTAAGATTTTCCAAAAACTCCACCTATATCGGTGACTTAATAACGAAAACACTTGTTAAGATTTTCCAAAAACTCCACCTATATCGGTGACTTAACAACGAAAACACTTGTTAAGATTTTCCAAAAACTCCACCTATATCGGTGACTTAACAACAAAAACACTTGTTAAGATTTTCTAAAAACTCCACCTATATCGGTGACTTAATAACGAAAATAATTGTTAATATTTTCCAAAAACTCCATCTATATTGGTGACTTAATAACGAAAACACTTGTTAAGATTTGTTTTTCATATAAACTCCATATTTCCTCTAACTGTTCTCAGGTTGCTCGAGAGGATTCTCCACCAGCCCCTTCGCTCATTGCCTCGTCCCACCGGGAACCTTTCGTTTCAGAAGATTCCAGCCACAATGATCAAGGTTCCACGACTGGTGCCGCTGCTGATAGCGAATCTGGCTGTGAGCTTCCTCTGCCCGACCTAGCTCCTCACGCGTTTTGCCTGATGGTGCTTCAGCGTTCCCTCAGATGCCTACCAACCATCATCTGGTCATTGAACAACTTGTAAATCATCATCCTGAGACATTCACAGTGAATTACCTGCGTTCAAGCATCTTCGTTATGAGTTACAGGATTCAAGGCATGGCTATCGTCGTTGTTAAAATTGCCAACACTCCGACCTCAAACGTTACCAGACCACTCCTTAACTAATTTCTGGGTTATCTGAGGGAGTTGGGTCGCGACGGCTTCTGTTTTGACTGGCTTATCACGCATTTGAAGACCTTGAAGAGCCAACAGTTGGACAACCAGAGGGAACTCTTATCGAAATATTAGGAGGATCAGCGGGCCGAGGAAGCTAGGTTGGTCGAGCTAGCACCTCTTCTTGGAGCTATTGACAAGGAGGTCGAGGACATCGAAGAAGTTTTGCGCTTGGCGAAGCTAAAATAGGAGAAACTCCTTATCGAGCGCACGCAAGCACATACGAGGTTGGAGGTTTCTATTAATGCCCAACGGTCTTGCTTAGAAGCTTCTTTGGGCCTTCCTGGAGATTTTTTCTCCTCCCCGAATCTGTGGTTCCTCCTAGGCCCATGAGCTTTTGTATATTTTTTTCTTTTTTTTTCTCTCCTTCTTATGTAATTCTTGGGCAATAGCTCCCAATTTTGTAATGCCCCAAGGTTTATGAATGAATAAAGATATATGTTTTCTCATGATTTTCCCTTGTATTATAACTGTTTGCGCACATTATGAAGTTCCATAATTCTTTCATCTCCACTTGGGTTATAATAAAGAGAACTTGCCTATTTTCCATAAAAAAGAACTTGTATATTCATAACAGTTAGATACCTCGGTGGCCCCAAACATAATTGCTTACACATGATAGACCTTCAACCATTTCTTATTAATCTTGAATGGCCTGTCTTCTTCTATCTTAGAAATTAACCAATAACCTGAGTCATGAGCTTCTTTTATAATAAAAGGTCCCTCCCAATTCGCTGTAAACTTGGGTAGGGGCAATCCTCTGATGTTCTTTACTGCTACTTTCAACACGAGGTCTCCTTCCACGAATTTCCTTTGTCTTAACAAGTTATCATATGCCCTGAAGATCTGTTTCGTATACATTTGAAAGTATTTCATCTCATTATCTCTGTGTTCATCCAACGCTTTCTACTGCATATGTCTATTCTGAGGGAGCATGCTACTTTACAAAGCATATAGAGTAGAGGGAACTTCTAACTCTACTGGGAGAATCGCCTCAGCCCCATAGACAAGGGAGAACGGAGTATACCATGTGGGCTTTCTCTTAGTTGTTCGATAGGCCCATAATACATCTGGTATTTTATCATTCCATGCTCTTGGGAAATCCTCCATTATTTTAGCTAAGATATTAACCAAAGTTTTGTTAGTTGCTTCGGCCTGACCGTTTCCCTTTGGATATGCCACCGTCGAAGTATGATGGACAATGGAGTATTTGTCCGTGAGCATCATTACTTCTGAATTGAAGAAAGGGGTTCCATTGTGTGAAAGGATAACCTTTGGGATCCCAAAATGACAGATGATGTACTCTATAATGAAGTTGCTCACCACCCCTGCCGTTTCCCTTCTCAGTGGTATCGCTTTGACCCACTTTGTGAAGCACTCTATTGCTACTAGTATCCATATTTTCCCCCTCGAAGAAGGATGTATTGCCCCTACCAGGTCAAACGCCCAACTGTGAAAAGGATAAGGCGTTGCCAGGGAGTGTAGGTCTACTGATGGGGCATGAATCATATTTCCATGAAGTTGGCACGCCTTGTACCTTCGAACGAACTCAACAGAATATTTCTCCATTGTTGGCCAATAGTATCCCAAAGTCATCAACTGGTCATATAACTTGGCCCCTCCTATATGAGCTAGATCGTGTGCTTATTTGAGAACCTCGGCTGCTTCTTCCTTCATGATGCAACGCAACAGCATGTTGAAGTATCCCCTTCGATAAAGCTGCCCCTCTTGAATGTAGAATCTCCGGGCCCTTTGTCGAAGTCCCATCGTATTAATTTTCTCTGTTGGGACAACTCTATCTTTAATGAAGTCAATATAGGGCTGTCTCCAGTCAGCCTGAGCCTCCACAAAATGACATTCAGTTGCCTCGAAGAATAATTGGCATTTTTCGCACTTTCTTTGTAGCTTTGCCGCATCCTATTTCATTCTTGGCCAAAAATATCCCTCATTTTGCATTCTTCTGTAAAGGGGTATCTCAGTTATTTTGCAGTGCTCTTCGTGTGTTTTTTTCAATCTTCGCCCTGCTTCTTCTGTACCGATGCACCTCGACCGCCATCCTCCTGCATTTCTGAAGTAAAGGTTCCCCTGGTTCGTAAAGTATTGGGCTAATTCCCTATCGCTCCTTCCCCAGATTCCAATTGCCTTTTAATCTCTTCCCTCCAGTCCGCGTCCTCCTCCATTGGTAGAATTGACTGTACTATCGAAGGAGATATTCTTCGTTGGATCACGATGGTAGTTGTATTATTCCTCATGACCATTTTCTAGGCAATGGTGGCATAGGCGTCTGGGTGGCGGTTCATCATTTTGGGTTGTCTCTTGATCTTGGTCCGATAGAACTGGCAAAGAAGTCTCTGAATGATTGTTCTGTATAGTGTCAGGCTCATGTGTTTCAATGCGTATTCTCCATTCACTTGCTGAACCACCAAGTTTGAATCCCCCTTGATGCAAAGTGAACGAATCCCCCTTCGAAGAGCCTCTAGAAATCCTAGCACCAATGCTTCATATTCCGCCTCATTGTTAGAATAAGGAAAATCTAATTTATAGGAAAGGCAAATCTCTTCCATTCCTTTTGAAAGAATAACCCCTGCTCCTCCTTTCTTTTTCGCTAAAGATCCATCGAACTGCATTGCCCATTCCTCCTCCGTCGCGTCTAGGTGATTGGCCTGCAAATCGTCTCCCGGAACACCTTCTTTGGGTGGCTCAAAAGTTCTCGAGGGGAATATTTCCAATAGGTCAGCGTAAGCTTGACTTTTGATAGCACGAGGAGCCACGCATTTCAAGTTATATTCTGAGAGGATAAGGAACCACCTAGCTGCCTTGCCAATCAATATAGTTCTCTCTAGCAAATACTTAATGGGGGCACATCTAGTTACAATATAATGTCTAAGTTTTCACGCTACAAATACTAAGGCTAAACAATGCCTTTCCAAGCTACTATATCTGAATTCTGGCCCATGGATGATCCTGCTGAGGTAGTAAACTAGCCATTTTTGCCCGTCGATCTCTTGCGCCATCAAAACTCCAACGGACCTCATGGTGGATGTGAGATACAACTGCAACGGTATTCCTCCCTTTTGGGGAACCATGGTCTGTGGTGAAACGAGGAGTTTCTTCAGCCCATCGAGAGACTCCTAGTGAATCTCCTCCTATTTGAACTTCGTGTTCCTTCGTAACAACTGCATCAACGAATGTGTTACCTCGGCTAATCCAAGTACAAATCTCCTAAGATAGGAGACTTTACCGAGGAAACTCTTCAGCTCCTTCGTCGTTCTTAGGCATGGCATTTCCAAGATCGCTCGCTGTTTATCCTGGTCCATCTGCACCCCTTGTCGATCAACCACAAATCCTACGAATTTCTCACTTGTTACTCCAAAAACACACTTCAGTGGGTTCATCTTCAATTTATACTTCCTGTAATGGGAAAACACCTTCCTCAAATCGCTCAGATGGGACTCCTCCTTCATCAATTTGATGACCAAATCATCCACATAAAATTCCACAAATTTGTGAAAGAAGTCATGGAAAATGGCCATCATTGTTCTTTCGTAAGTCTCCCCAGCGTTCTTGAGTCCATACAGCATCACCTTGTACATGAAGTTGCCCAACGGGGTTCTGAACACTGTTTTCTCTGCATCCATAGGGTCCATCTTGATCTGGTTGTACCCTACATACCCATCCATGAAGCTATACATCTCATGACCAGCCGTTGCATCTATCAGGCTATCGATGGAGGGTAGAGGGAACTCATCTTTGGGACAAGCTCTATTCTGATCTCTGAAATCCACACAGATCCTTATTTGGTTATTGTCTTTCTTTCCCACTGGGACAATGATAGATAGCCAGAGTGGGTGTTGTATAGGTGCGATGAACCCTGCCATTAGTAATTGTTGAACCTCTTCTTTGATCTTTAAATCTAGCTCAGTCTTGTACGTTCTCGTTGCTTGTTTAACTGGAATGGCTGAGGGCATTACGTTCAACTTGTGGCTGCTCACTTCCTCATCCAACCCTTCCATCTCCGTGTATTTCCATGCAAAAACTTCTATAAATTCCCGAATCAACTCAACCAAGGCCTCTCATTTCTCATTACTGAGATCCTTCGAGATGAAGATGGACCTTGGATCTTCCCCTTCTTTCGCCAGGTTCAACTACTCCAACTCTGGTGCCTGGGGCTTTCGTTAATCTGCCATGTAATCTTGTTCCTCGGCGACTTCCTTCATAAATTCCTGTATGCTGGAGTTGTCTATCACCATACATTGTCCCCGTTTATCCACCAAAAAGCATTCATATATCGGGTCAACCTCATCATCAGTTTCCTCGGTCGCCCGTTCACACCGTTACAATCGATATACCACTTTTCCTTCTTCAGTAATGACCTTCTTGCATTGTCTATTGGTAGCGGTGACTGCCTTCCTCTTCTTCTCTCTAGAAGCCTTGGCCATTCTTTTTCCTGAGAACCGACTTAGCACGCTTTGTCGTTGGACCTCATGTTCCATCGAATCCACTAAGGGCCTCATCCTGTCTTTGAGCTACTTCGAGATGTTTTGGGGCTGAGGGACCACCTGGTGAGCTTCTTCGATCATCACTCTTATGGTGCTTGCAACCTCTTTACTCTGCTCGTTCAAGGGCCCTATCCTTTCTCTGATTAAGGGAACCCATGCTCCTTCCATTCTTCTCATTAGGACCCGAACATCCTCCTCCAACTCAGTGTAAAATGCCGCGTCTACCAGGTGAGCTTCCTCGACAGCGAAGGGCCTCTTTGTAGCCCTAATGGTCACCTATGTTTCCTTGATATTTGACTTAGCGCATTGGTGGTACGTAAAAGGAATTAGCCCTTGGTTGTGCATCCACACCCTTCCTATTAGTAGATGATAGGAAGTTGCACTCTCTATTACGTGGAACTTGATATGGGAACTCATATTTCCTGTTACAATCCCAATGTTAACATACCCAATGGATTTGGAAGATTGGCTATCATACCCCGAAATTACCAAAGGCATGGGGACCAGCCTTTCTTCTGGAATATTGACTGCGTGAAAGGAGTTAATTGGCATAATATTGATGGAAGCTCCCCCATCCATAAGAGTCCTTATAAAACTAACTCCGTTGACGCTGGCAGTCACATACAATGGCCTGTTATGAGGTAATCTCACAGCCCTATCGGCATCGCTGAAGGTTACTTTTGACAGAAACCTCCTCACTAACCTGGCCATGGGTCCCTTCCATCTCAGCAAAGGGACTGCGTTCTTCCTTGAAATGTTAAGTATTGCCTGAGTTATTTCCATCCTACTCTCTTTCGGTATCCCCACCTGGTCGAAGAACCAGGTGAATTTCGGGGATTTTGAAACTGTACAATACTCTAGGAATTGGGCCTGCTTCCTCACCTTCAACACCTCAAAAAGCTCAAATATAACATGTGACATTAAGATTTCAAAAGAGCTCGTGCATGTGTGAAAAGAGGCATATAAAAATAGAATCCATTTAAACAACACAAAATCCAACTACTCCATAAAATATAGTAAAGAACATAATAAGGATTGACAATCTAAACCAAAAGTTCTAGCCACGTGGGAGCGTAAAAGAAGGGATTCAAACACACGTATATGCCACTTAAAGTGTGTCAAACTAAAATACACAAAAAAAATCTTCTTGAGTTTTTAACATTTTTAACCAAAAATAAAGATATATACTCAAAAGACTAAACAAAAATCATTTGTATTTTTCATTAAGCGTAAATGAAATAATAAAACAAAAATGATAAACAAAAATCTTCTTATATTTTTTTATTAATTCAAACAACAGAAAGATAATACAAAAAGATAAACAAGTCATAATTTCTAGCATACGATATGATATGAGGCAATGACTAGAAAATGACTAAACAAGCATACATTTAGCATGTGAATATAGCATGAAGTACAAAGGCTAAAGTATGCAAAACACTAACACATTCATCCTTTAGATTTAGCAAGGGAGGAAGCATGTGAAAGTAAATGAGAATCAAAATCCCTATTTTGTAAGGCAACCAAGTCGGATTTCCTAACCCAAATTAATGAAGAATGACTATCTTGGGGTGTTGGGACGTTAATTACCGTGGTTACTTTACTATGGGATTCTCTAGGAATTCGTTTAAGATCTAAACAAAATTTCCTAAGATGACCTTTTCGACCACAATGCGTACAAGTAAGAACATGTCGAAAAGATTTTCTTAAGGAGTGATCTCTAAAATCTTTCCTAGACGATTCTCCTAAAACATTGGTTTTGGCATTATGAGTAAATTCATTACAAGTATTGAAGCCTAAACCACAAGTGTCATTTTTAATTTGGATCGTTCCTAACATTTTATCTAGTTTTTCCGAACGACACTCCAAATCAAATTTGACATTACTAGAGTCTTTTAATTTATCTTGTAATTCTAAAATGTTAGACTCTAATAAAGCATTTCGCTCTTCAAAAGCAAGAAGCTCCTTTTTCAAGGATTCCATTAAACCCCTAAGGCTATCGCTCTCGCCTTCTACATATTCAAGCTTCTCTTGAAGAGTCCTCTCATGTGTCCTAAGGTCTTCTATTAACGCATTTTCATCAACGACCTTGACACTCTCTCTTAAACTAGCTTCTAACTTCAAATTAGCTCTTTTCAATTTAATAGATTCTGTATAAAGTTCTTGAAAATCATTTTGAAGTTCACTCATATCAACCTCATCTTCATTTTCACTCTCTCTTTCTACTTCACTCTCACTATCATAAAAAATAAGAGAATCATGTACAATGACCTTGGAAGTGGCATGTGCTATCGTTTCATCAATCGATGAGTTCTCACCATCACTCACATGACTAGCCATAAAAGCCACAAAAATTTTCTTAGTGGGGGAATCGGGCTTCTCTTCCTTATCACTATCACTAAGGGTCGCATTATATGCCGTGGATCGTTTACCCTCTTTCCTTAGTTTAGTGGGGCACTCATAAGCCCTATGGCCATAACCTTCACAACCAAAACACTTATTAGACTCGTCCCTATCTAAATTGTCATTACTAGTTTTAGGGATCTTCTCGGCTTTAGAAAACATCTCGCTTTTATCATGTTTAGAAGTATCAAATTTCTTAAAATCATTTTTAAAATTACGTTTGTTAATTTTAAGAAATTTTTTAAATTTACGAGCAAACAAAGCCATGTCTTCCGAGTCACTATCACTCTCGCTCTCTACTACTTGTTTGACCTCTTTTCGGGCTTTTAAAGCAACGCCCTTTTCGATTTTCTTTTCAGTTTTAGAGGGAAACATATCAAGTTCATAAGTTTGTAAATCACCTACAAGCTCTTCTAATTTCGTAGAGGCTAAAGTGGGTAAAGAATTTAAAACGGTCACCTTTGGAATAAATCTATCGGGTAGGGACCTTAAAATTTTCTTTACAACACGGTCGTCAGGTATTTTCTCTCCCAAGTTAAAAGATGAATTAACAATATCAGAAAGTCTAGCATAAAATTTATCAAAAGTTTCTTTTTCATCAATTTTGATAGTTTCAAATTGAGTGGTGAGGTTTTGGAGTTTTGAAGCTTTAACGACACTAGTTCCTTCATGAGTTAATTGTAAAATATCCCAAGCTTCTTTAGCGGTTTCACACGTCATAATACGTCGGAATTCATCCGGTGCGACAGCGCTAAATAAGGCATTTAAACCTCGGGAATTAAAGTTAGCAAGTTTAAACTCATTTTCAGTCCATCTATCGGCGGGTTTGATAACACGTTCATTTTCAACTAAGTAAGTTGGTGGGGAGTACCCGGTAACAACAGACATCCAAACTCTCTCGTCGTTAGATTTTAGTGCCGATCTCATTCGCGCTTTCCAATACGCGTAGTTTGAACCATCGAAAATAGGAAATTTTGAAAATAGGGAAAAATCCATTTTAGCCAAAAATTATTTAAAAGATCGTTAACGAAATAATTTATCGTTTTTGGCTCTGATACCAATTTGAAAAGCCCCGAATTTTAATAATCTCAATTAAAATATAATTTCCTTTTAAATAAACTCAATAGATGCGGAAGCGTTATAAAAGTGATGGTTCAACTTTCAAAACAAAAACAAGTTTTAATTTACTTGAAACAAATTAAAATCTTAAACCAAATAAATTAATCCAAGTCCTAGAATGTGCCTAAGTCATAATTATCAATTATCCAAAGTTAGGCGAAACCAATTTTAGCAAATGACTTGAATAAACCAAATTTACCCAATATTTAATTTAGTCCCAAATTAAATGGGTGTGATAATTTAAACCGAATTTTATCTTGAAATTATTCTAAGCATGCATTCTAAATTATGATGCAAGATAAAATAAACAATATCACACTACGCCGCGATGTACGAGGAAAAACCCAAGACGGGAAAAAACCTCGGACGGCCCTAGCCACAAGTCCACTAGATATGGAATTACAATTACAAGACAGATAGACTTACAACGACTGACTCGATCCCTCTCAAGCCTCGACGCTTCTTCTCGTAGACACCTCTTCCTAGCGGACAACCTCGGAATACCACCGCGGTCTCGGAATCCACCGATGGGGCTTTCTATGGTCACCGTCATCTGAGCAAGGAGCCTTTCTCCAAGTGGGTAGAATCGCAACAAAAAGTCTTCTTCTTTGATGGATGTAGAAGCAAACCAACACTTCTCTTCTTGAATTCGGTAGAGATAAACCGGTGCCAAAACTCCAAGCAATTTGATATGAATATAAGAACTTGGATAAACAATATGGGTGTACAACACTAGAGTGATAAAATATTTTCTCTCAAAATCTCACTCAAAACATGAACATTTTCCTAAACAATTTTTTGCTCTAAAATTCTCTCTAAGAGATAAACATGGTTGGAAAAGTTATGGAAATGTTCGTTTGGAAAATGTGATTCCCGCACTTCATAAAGTCTGAAAAAGTTGGTTAAAAACCAAGTGGGGAAGTGGGTGAAAAACTGCCAAAAACTGCTCCCGCCTGACAGCTCGTTCGAACGACGTTTCGTTCGAACGAGACTTCTAACGACGCACCAGTATGGACTTCGTTAGAATCTCGTTAGATACCTCGTTCGAACAGAAAGTTCGTTCGAACGACATATCGAACGACGGACCAGTTTAGACTCGTTGGCAAACTCGTTCGAACGAAACCTGGTTCGAACGAAAAACTCGTTCGAACGACATTTCGAACGACTTTCAGAATTTTTTATAAAATTCGATTTTGGCCCAGAAACTTTATATACTTTAATTTAAAGTTCTAATTAATTTTATCTGAAAGTAAAACACAGTTTTTATTAAACCTAACACCCAATAAACTTTGTTCCAAGCTCCTATATATATATACTTACATTCATACCTTGGGAGCATGGAACCATAGTTGATGACGTAGAAACGAGGCACGCAAACCGGCATATTTGATGAAGCTTTATACTCTTTGCCGCTACGTCTTCAACAAACACTTCATAGGCTTGAGAATATTACAATTAAATACTTTCCTATGAATAAATGTTTTTGTCCGGAATTGAGCCAAAACTATATATGGACTCAATTGGAAATTTGTGTCCTTACACTCTTTGATGTATATTCTCTATCTAGTAATAACTTTTGAACTCTCAAAAAGATCTCCCTCTCCTCAAAGGTGGTTGGGGTCCTTAAATAACCCCCACACCACCCCCGAGGCGACTTAGCCATTAAAGACTATGAAAGACATCCCTCATACTTTATGTCACAAACATTAAATACCTAATGCACTAGTTGTCTCCACGTCATAAACATTAAATGTCAAGACATGCCTTTTTCCTAACTACTGTGTGTCAGGGGGCTATTGTCACAGAGATGGCTCACCAACTGTCTGACAGCCCCAAATACCACGGCGGTTTACTCAAGTTCAGGTCTGACATTGCCTAGCTGGTTTGTGACATCAGATAAAGTGGATGTGACATTAAGTAGAGGGTTGTTTAGCTCACAACTCAACGCCCGATGGAACTCCAAGCTGCTCCGCCCGAGGTTCCACGGCTAGGGTCCTTCGGTGTTTTACCAGGTGTATCTAAGATGGTCAGGACAAGCCCCAACGGTGCCTCACTTCTCAATCCTCCAAACCAATTCCCTCTAAAGTTTCCACGGCGAGGTCATTCGATAGAGCATGAAAGCTCTCCCAGACCCTGCCAAGCCTGGTCTCTCGCGAGTACCGTTTAACCTCACACTAAAAGTCATTATTATTCTCGTTATTTCATTACAACCGTTATAGCTCATAGTCAAAATAAAGATACAATATGACTAAGTAACACAACAAGCTAAAGTATGAGCTGCCACGCTAAGATGCCTCGCTGAGTTGCCTCGGTTTCTTAATCCCAAATATTATTTGGTAATTGGGGAATTATTCCTAATCTCAGGATTACCTTCAAGCCCCCTCTACAAACAAAATCATAAAAAATCCCTCAAACTGCTAAGGCAACATGCATGCAAACAACACATAAGAGCAAGCCGGAATAAACAAGATCCAGAGCATGGACCACACCCATCCAACCAAGTAACAATTAAAATTACTAAAAGACCCCTAATCTATATGAAAATAATCAAGAAAATAAGTAGGGATGAGCAATATACACAACTCATGGCTTAATAAAAAAAATTCTTTGAAATCCCCGATTGATAATCTCTTGATTTTCTCGATTACTTTTAATTTTCCCGCATTCATAAGTTCCTTCTTGCATTATCTTCTCAATTATCAAATAAACCCTTTCAATGTTACTTTGTATGTTTTTCAAAATTTTATAATTTCTCTCTCTAGATATAGTAGACTGTAATTACAAGACTCATATTTTTAATTTTTGCACCAAAACCCTTCATGAGATTGTTTATTTGTGTCTGACTTCATCATCAAATCCCCTAGTGTTTCTGACGTCACCACTATTGTTTAAAGCCATCATATATAATAGCTTTGAAAAATTACATTCCAAGAACAAATGATTTTCGCTTTCAACATAGTCATTACATAGCACACACTTATTTTCATTTATGTAGCCCCATTCTTTTAGTGTATCTCTGGTTCTCAATTTATTAAGGCATATAGCCCACAGAAGGAAAGAACACCTAGAAATTCCTTTTCTATGACACACAACTTTACACTAAGAAACCTATAATTTTCTCTCCCTTAAAGCTTCATAGGTTCCCCGAGTACTATACTTACCATACTTAGATGTTGTCAAGGTAATCCAATTTCAGAATTGATAATAGTTATGACGGTGGTGTTAGCCAACTCAATCAACTCATTAGATAAAGGTCTAGAAGACACCCATCCTCTCTTATTGATGAACTCCATAACCTTAGCTTTCATGTGAGTATTTGCATCATACACAATTATGTTGCCATATTATTCAATGATTGGGCCATTCTTATGCCAATTGTCAAGCTAAAATAGGTATTATCACTTCTTCCAATATGATAATTCATTAATTTTCAGGCTTTTTCTAAGTTTCCACACTTTCTTCCAATTCTATGAAGATTCATTAATTAATCTTACTATCCACAGTGTTTCCTATTTGATGATAATTGTATGCCCTCATTTAACCTATAAAGAATCATTTTTCCTAGCCACATCCCAAAGGTGTCTGAGAATGCTAGCTTTATTCTAAGTCTCTATGTTTTTAATACCCAAACCACCTTCTTCAAGAGGATAACATATGTCTTTACAAGCCAATTTAACCCCTATTTTCTTTATATCAACTCCCGACCATATGAATCCCATAATAATTTGATCAATGTCTTAAGTAACCTTCTTAGGCAAACTAAAGATGTTAATCCAATAGACTTGAATATTTCGAAGCGCAAAAATAGCCAACTACACTCTCCCAGCATAAGATAACCATCAATTAGTCTAATTCTTTACTTTACTCATCAGCTTGTCCACAAGAATTATATAATCATAAGCTTTAAGTCTGGTAGAATTGAGTGGCACACCCAAATATTTAATAGGAAGACACCACACCTTTATTATCATAATATCAGTAAGCTCAATCTTCTCCCTTTCATCTATACCAGCAAAAAAAAAATAATTCACATTTAGGTTTGCTAACCCCGAGTCCAGAAAGAATTTTAAACTCAATCAACACTTTATCAATGACTCTAAATGAACTCTCATTAGCAAACATCACATTTGATAGATTTAATCTACTACAATTAGGATGGTAAGAGAAATTAACCTAATTTATTTCATCGTCAAGTTCCATAACCAAAAGAAATAATTAATGGGATAATGAATCCCCTTGCCTAAGACCATTTGTACCCCTGAACAACCCACCAACACATCCATTAATACTAATTGTGAAATTTGTTGTCCCCACACGCTCTATGATCCAGTTGATACAATTGCTAGGAAATTCCATGGTACTCAACACATCTCTATTAAATTCCATTTGAAAGAGTCATAAGCCTTCATAAGATCAATCTTTAAAGCACATCTTGGGTCCTCAGTATTTCTATGATAACCATTTACTATGTCATGCATAAGTAATACATTGTCAGTTATGTTTCTTCCCTACACAAAGGCATATTGTTTATTGTTAACTAAATTAGGATTGATACCACTTAATCTCTTCACAAGAACTTTAGAGATAATCTTGTATATAGTATTACAACAAGTGATAGGTCTTAAATCTCTCATAGTCAACGGGTTAGGAATTTTGGGAATAAGGAAAATAACAATACTATTTCACTCCCTTAACATTTTTCCAAAAATAAAAAAGGATTTAATTGACTTGATAATATCCTCTCCCATTGTTGATGTCTAAAAGTAGAATGAGTCCAAATTTATAATCATGGATAAATAAGCAAGGCAAACACAAAACAAACAAGGTTTTTAAAGTTGTTTGGCTATAAGGAAAGCCTATGTCCACTGTTGGTATATTTTAGATGGTGTGCTTGCGCTGGATTGAATCGTCCATTGGGCTATGAGAGATCACATATTTATAGTGTTTAAGAACCCAAGAGATGGAATGCCTTTATGTAAGGAGGCATTTACATCTGTATACAATAAATAAAATTGTTGATATTCAGTGCTCGTCGATATTCCACCAGAGTAACATTTGCTATTCTTGATGGTTCTTATTCTTGACGTTGGTCGACATACCGGCCAACTAAGATCTTCTGGAGCCGACCAAGATAGCTAGGGTAGTCATGTAGGAGGAAAGATGTTTACTTCTTATTGGTCCACGTAGAAGAGTAATTTTTACATACAACACCCATAATTTTCAAATTTTCCTTTAACAACATTATAACCATCATGGCTAGGGGCTTTATTAGCACTACACCAAAGCAATCAATTAGTAACATTACTGTAGTGTTACTAAAATAATTACTAACACTTAAAAGTGTTAGAAAAAGGCGTGGGGAAGGAAATTACTAACATTTTTTTACCGTTACTGAATTATGTGTTACTAACACTATTTTACCGTTACTAAAATGTTCTTAAATTCTGTGTTACTAACACTTTTTTTACTATTACCAACATTTCGTAACACACTTCTAACACAATTTTTGTAAGATTTAGTAACAGTATAAGTCCGTTACTAATATTAAAAAAAAATATTTATATATATATTATAATATTTATAAATATACATACAAACACATACACACATACACTAGGGTATACAATATTAAAAAATGCTAACATAATGATAACAAAATAACTGTCAATCCGATTTAATTTCCGTACAAATATGTTAAATTAAAAAAAAATTGAATAAAATATCTTTATTTATAGTACTATTCACCTGTTTAAGGTATAAAAAATAGTACAACAATACAAATAGTCTACAACAACACTAATACACATCTAAACAAAGACCTCAATAAAAATTAATAGCCCAAATTCTATAATAGAAAATTCATCTCAATACATAGGAAAATTTGCAAACTCTTGGTATATTGACCGCTGCGTATGCCCATGTCCTTAAAGTTGATGAGCGGACGGGGAAAAGGATCCATAGTATTTTTCAAACTCTTGGAATATTATATAGTAATATCTGGTGATATGGTGGATTGGGAAAACATTGGCATTTTGATCTATTGATATTCTTGCTTTGGTGGATTCAAGTTTCCCTTTCATGCGCTTGATGTATTTGTCTTGTATTGATCTGAACTCATTCTTTAGAGATGGTTTATTATGGACAACACGGTGAGGGTCGCGAGGTTTCATGCGAATTTTCCCAGACTCATCCTGTGGACAAAAATTTGGAATTCACTACACTTTAACCATGATATTACATCATAACTTTGCAAGATTATATAACACTATCCATGCTCAACAACAGGAAACACAAAAAGCAAAGAAACAAACTTCTACATATTAGAATACCGGATACTTACAAAAGCTCACATAATAAGTTGCAATATCAATGAATATTCAATGAGGGTATTGAGTGAGTTGTCATTGAAGAACATAATGGACAAGTGAAGAATTATTAGAGTAAGATTTTATTTTGTGATAGAAGTAAGTTTTTGCTACATTACCAAAACTGCTTAGAATATTTTAAATGGACTATAAGGATTTGAAATGTACGACGAAGGGAACAGACCTAGAATCAGAGAGGGTAAGAGTGAGAATCAAACCTGGTGCGCATGTGTGATGAAATTTTTGGGGAGGGGGATCACTGGCTGGGGCACCTAAAAACAACAATAGATTCAAGTTTGTCATCGGTAAGAAGATTTCAATTTATTTAGTTAATTTGATCTATGAGAGATGATTATTTCTTTTATCACCAGTGTTTAGGTAATGTGTTAGCGAGGCAATTATCAGTATAAGCTACACCAAATAGCAAGCACATGATGGATGAGCTTGAATTTACCCAAAGATAATACATACACATATATTTGTGATGCTGTAATACAATAGTGCTAAACACATGGTGTAATCCAACCTTTTATTGAGATCATATAACTGATGGAAGCACATGATGGAACAAGCACCACATACAACTGATGGAAGAAATAATGGAGGAATTAATGAAAAATGGTGGCAATCCACTCAAGGCCCGTTTGGAAACCTAATTCTAAGGCTTGGAAATGGAATTGAAAGGCCAATTTCAATTCCGTGGAATTAAGATTGGGCTTCCAATTACGTTTTCATGACTTGAAATTGGGTTGCCAAACAGACCTTCACTGTATCACTTGATCAGATGGATTTGGACAGGACTTTGTTTTTGTTGAGATCACATCTCCAAATTCGTCTCCAAAAGATAAATAAATACAAGCATATGAATCAGCATACTTGATCATGAATGTTGAGCTTAAAAAAGGGAGATACTTAAAAATTTGCTAAGTATAAGGTGGCCAACCTTAAAGTCAGTTTTTTTTGTACAGTTCCTCGGCAGGCTTCTTGTCTGCATTTACATGAGCAAATAGTTGCTTCATTCCTGTTGACATACCCAATAAAAAACAGAAAAGGGACTATCAAAATTATATTAACCAAATAAGAACAACATAAAAAAAATGTTAATAAAGTGGTACTTGTATAGTACCTGCTGATGTGGCAATGTCAGTGGCCAAATATAGCATATTTGAAGCAATTCCCTGGCATCAAGCAAACCTTGAAACGCAAACATTTGCAATGTAAGAATATTTATGTGCATCAAAGGGCTCTTGACTTTCCAAGACAGCAGGCTCCTAGTGACAACAAAAAAACATAATCCAAATTATTGAAACAAGCACATATCATGATTGGCTAATAAGAAATGTAAGCATGCTCGAGCTTGAGCGAAACATGCTTGAGCTCCCAAGACATGCTCGATACAATTGGGATGATATTCTCGTTATTTTTTGTGCGTATAGGATACACGTCGAATCCGTGGCATACAATTTTCAAAATCGAAGTTAAAACCCAAAAGGGAATAATGTGACATATCACCATGAATGATTGATCAATTACATAAAATAGGTCTGGCATAAAAATATGCAATACTTCATTGAATGACACAAAATTTGACAAAATTGCATGGCAAAAAAGTTAAACACGATTAGCTTATGACAATCAACTTTCAGAGAAGTACCAATGATATATATATATATATATATAGGGAAAGGATCAAGTGAGATCCCAGTTTGAGGACCTTGAATGATGACCATTTTTTTAAAATAGTAAAAAAAATATTTTTTAGTTGATTTTTTTTTTATGATTTTTAAACATTTCAATAGGACCATAAAAAAATAATCAGCTCAAAATGATTTTTTTTGCTATTTTAAAAAAATCGGTCAAACTTTGTCAGTTTTTAAGTTGTTAAAAACTGACAAAGTTTGACAGATTTTTTTAAAATAGTAAAAAAAATTCATTTTGAGGTGATTTTTTTTATATGACCCTACTGAAATGTTTTAAAACTATATAAAAAAATTAGTTCAAAATTTTTTTTTTTACTATTTTATCAAAATTGGTCCGCGCCAGCGGTATGCAAACAGAAATCCTCGTAAGATCCTCTCTCTCTCTCTCTCTCTCTCTCTCTCTATATATATATATATATATATTGAAAAGAACAATATATTTGTCCAATAGACAAGACAGAGAGCTTACGTGAGCCAAGCTCGCCCTAGTTCAAATTTGGGTCATTTAATAAATAAACATTAAAGTCGAGCACAACCTTGATTCATTTCAACAACGACAGGCTTGAATGAGTTGTTAGTAAGTAGTGCCCTGAGTTGTTAAACGGTGTTCGGAATAGGCTGTCTAAGCATGAACAAAAGTTTGCTAAACGGTGTTCGGAATGCCTTGTAGTGAATACCACAAGCATCGGAGCCACCAATACTGTTTGTGCTGGTAGCAACATCCAAACTCTGTGTGCAACGACGCTTCGAGTGCCGAAAGCCATGCCTGTGACAGAGGGAGACATAAGAGACAAACATGTTGTGATTAGCTCAATTACAAAGAATTCTATATTCATTGTGATAGAAAAATAATAGCTTGCGTAAAATAAAAGCGTACACTCATGTACCTTGCGCAATGGTTGAACTAAATAATAGATCTGCCACCGCCACCCTAAACTAGAGCTGGGGGAGGAGCAGACCCTACTACAGTAACATAGTATTAAAACTATGAGAATTCGCAACAATATGAAATCTGAACAGAGAAACATCTATAAATAAATAAGCAAGATTGGAGGAGGAAAAGTAAGATGCATTCCCTTTGTTCCAAACTCAGGAGTAGGGCTGTTTTTTTTTTCCGAACATTCCGATTTTTCCGATGTCCGATCCGATATTTTCCGATTTTGGAACATATATAAGGTTTCCGATTTCCGATTTTCCGATTTCCGATTTTTCCGAATTAAATTGGATAGGAAATTGGAACTATGTTTTAAATTCCGATTTTCCGATTTTTCCGATATAATTTCCGAATCTTTTTTCCGATTAATATTCCGAATATATCTTCCGATTAATATTTCGAATATTTTTTCCGAATATTTTCTATATATAATTTTTTACCTTATAAGTTATATCCTTATGTAATAAGAATGTGTACAATTTAGATTTCCTTTATTTTTTACCTTACCCCATATATTTATATATGCCGTTAGTAGAGAGCAACTAGGGTTGTATGATATTCTTATTAAAATATCTCTCACATCTCTCTCTCTCTCTCTCTCTCTCTCTCTCTCTCTCTCTCGTCTCGCCCCTTTCTCCTCGGCGGTGCATATCTCTCACCTCTCTCTCTCGACCCAATCTCTATACGGTCGTCCAACCCCTTTCTTCTACTTTCGGCAGCGCATATTTGTTTACATCGTCCGACCCTTATAGTCTCGAACATAGGTAAGCCTTTTCTAGTTTATTTTTATCTGTTTATTTTTTTTATTTCTACTTATTTACAGATCTGTTTACATCGGTTTATAGGCTCTGTTTACATCTTGTTTACTTCTGTTTATAAGATCGGTTTACATCTTATTTACATTTGTTTACATCTTTTTTATTTCATCTAATACATCTGTTGGGATCGATTTATAGGTTTGTTATATTGATTGGTTTATAGGTTTACAGATTTGTTTACATCGGTTTGTTATATTGATGGCTGCGGCAGAACAGAAAAAAACTAATTTCTAATTTCTCATACTGTCTTCATGCGGCAGAACATAAAAAAATACCATATTTCTAATTTCCGAATTTTTCCGATTTTTTTCCGATTTTCCGATATTTCCGAATTCGGAAATTTTTTTGATTTTCCGAAAAAATTGGATAGGAAATTGGAACAAATATTTTATTTCCGAAAAAATTGGAATTTTTTCCGAAAGGTCATTTTCCGATCCGATCCGGCCGAAACACAGCCCTACTCAGGAGTGTTGTTTCCTTATGACCAGACTTAAATAAACCTTGTTTCTAACAAGAAGTATAAAAATAGTGTGAAATACCCAACTTCCTTTTCAAATGAAGAGTACAGTTTTCCTTATGGCCCTACTCAAATTACGTTTTGTTTCTAAAAAGAAGTATATAAAAGAACTTGAAGCTTAACATCTTATGTGATATTCATCAAATGTGTTATTACGGCACAAGGCTAAAATTGGAAGAAAAAATGTCTATTAAAAAACCGTAAATTTTAAACAGAACTCCTTATTTGGTAAGTAGGGGTTAAAGAGGAAAGTGTTTAGCTTCATGTTAAAAGGTTGGATTACAACATATCTTTAGCACTGTTGTATTATATCATGACAAATTTATTTTACTTCACGAAATTGGACACTTATCAATATTCCCTGCATAATATATCGATATATTATAGTGCATCATAAATACACATATATACACATAAATATATTGAGAAAAACTAATCACCATAAGTCACATTCCATGTAATAACCTATATGGATCTTCACCATTGATGCACTCTACAAGAAATACAACCAAAACCAACAAATCCTAATTGAGGGGTAAGCCTATGAACTATGAAATATTTCTTTATTAGAACTTTACCTGTAATTCTTTCTTTGTCAGAAGTGCTTCCATTTACTCTTTGAGTTTCTCCTAATCAGATGCACAAATCCTTCGTATCTCTCAATCGCTCCTTCCAGAAAGATATGATTATTGGTTTAAAGGGAACAGACTGCCTCAAGACATAGGTTTAGAATTGTAGAGAGGTGTTAATAGTTTGTGTACATTTGCGTGATAAATAACATTATTATAGTAATTATGACATGTCACTGCTCAAAGTTATATGTGCTCACAAGGATCCCATCACAAAAGAATTGTTAACCTTTGATGAAGCCAATAATGTGACAATTCAAAGGCCTGAAATAACTGGATAATTATTGGTCTCGATGGAAGTAGACAAACAAAGAAACAGGCTAGGAGCAACTGAGGCGATGAGGGAAGAAAAAGCTGCTGCTGAGCGTGGTAATCTATAAGGTTAACAAATTACCAAGTGCAGATTATTAACTTCATTGTTTATATTTGTTAAATATCCAAGAACCACCGGAGCTGCATAAAATGCTTCTGGATGAGGATTCCAGAGGTGAAGGCGTGATGAGGGGCACCTAACTGCCTCTCCTTTGTTACGTTCAATTTCACATATGGTGACTGTAATTTTCTATTTCCTAACTTTTGCTAACGTTTGACAATACACATATCTCGGTAGAATTTTTATAATATTTAATTTCCATTGAAAGCAATCAGCACATCCATATGTGAAAAACATGACCAACCAAAATAGGCCTAAAAAAAATTTCTCCTTTACTCTCCGAAGGAAAAAAAACTGGACTGCACTACAATAAGAACTTTTGTACATGATCGGGTACGATAACAATGAAGTTAGAATAATAAGACTATTTCAAATTGTATATGCACATTCATGTGTACGATACCATTACCTTGTAACCTATATGATCCAGTTAAATTTATTACATGGAGAATCCATAAAGACGGTCAAGATTCCGATGCAATTTCTTCATATCCCCAAAATCAGCAAATGCATTTTTAAGGACATACTCTTGCATCTCCTCATGAACTCCAATAACCATAATGATCCATCCTTCAATCGTTGTAAAATTCATCATGAATAAAACTTTGTGGCTCTAGATTTTCACCTAATACAAACCCTGAACATTAAAATTTCTATTCACACATGGTTAAAATATCATTTGAACTTATAAAAGTCCATATCTACGTTAGATGTACTCTTTTCAATATGCATCATCTATTAGAGAGCATAAGCATTAATTGGGTAGACTGGTTAAGGCGAGGTTCTCATTCTACTACATTTGGGGAATATAAAGAAAAGAAATCCTCTTATAACCCCCCTCATAAGAATCATACTATAGATAAAAAGAATGTAAAGTATACCTTTGAGCATCCCTTTGACGTTAGAACAATGGCTGTGATGGTTGCATGGAGCTTTCTCCAATCAGAAGCACCCAAGAGGGCTGACAGTACAGTAAAATTGGACACAATTGTGATTCCACGCAACGCAATCATCAGTCTACTGAAGCTCTCCATTGCATAGAGGCACATACTTCAATTCCCCTGCATTCTGGTCATCACTATTGGCTTTGTACCACTCTTCCTCACTCTTCCTCATCATTATTGGGTAAAAAATCAAGAACTAATTTAGATAATATATTGCGTAGGTTGTTTTGGACCACTAGCTGGGAAATAAAACTTACGTGTGATTTAAGGATTAGGAATCAAGCAAATAAACCAACATAAGTACATAATTCAGAATTTATAATAGTCATAACCCACTAAGCATTCAATAAGTGATCAAATTTTAAACTATGTGATAAAAATTTATGCACTTTATGAAAAAAGTAACATCACATCATGACCAAGTAAAAAGAATAAAATATTATTCTTACCAATGTGACACTAGAGATCCAAGACAAATTTCATAGCACCCATTTTCCTTATATGTGCATTGTGATGCAAATAAATGGGGAAGAAAACAAAGAATAAAATTGTTATAATCCAATATAGAATGATAGTAAGAGCATGAAAAGATTAGTCTCCATTATTTTCTTTTTGGTCTGACAAACACAAGTAACACATCACACTAACATTTCGTTCATATTATATGCTACCTTCTTACATTTGTTTTGGTTGCATCAAGATGAACCCCTAATATTAGCGCAAAAATGGATCGAAAAACTTTCTGTAACAATCTCCTCCAGATGAACCCCTAATTCATTATTTTCTTAAAATAATAAGAGCACAAATGGATCGAAAAACTTTATGTAACATTTTTCAGCTAGTTGATTAACAATCTAAAATTATTAATCGTAATATTAATCCTTTTATATCAGCTTTCTATAACATTTTCTTGATTAACACTAGAGAATACTTGTGAATAGTGTAAATCTAAGTCATTATTAATTGTGTACAACTAGAGAATACTTGTAAATCGTGTACAACTAGAGAATACATTTATATAGGTAACTTATTAGCATATGAGAAGCTACGCAATGAGATAAACTATCAACAAGGGATTACTAAAAAGGAGATTTTGGAGCATGTGCTTGCATGTATACCATATTCTCCTCCTTGGAAGCATGGAGTAATATGGTTATAAATTACAATCAAAAGAACAAACTCCTCTTCACTTTTAAATATTTATCTAAAGAATTAAAACCATTAATACATATGTTAAATCTTACCGAAGATATAGTTTAATCCATCCAAAATTTTGGAAATATGAAATTTTATTAAAAAGGAGACCTATTATTTTCATTCAGATCTTGCGTTCTATAACACAAACATTTCCTAAATTCATCAATTACCATCATATAAATGAGAATTCAAGAATATCCCTAATTGACAAAACCATAAGACTACACATCAGATCTGAAACAAAGATTTGTAAATGAATCAAAACATTAAGAAAATACTTACTTATAACAGAAACTGGTCTGTTTTCCTCCGATTTAGTTAGGGTTTCGGATTCTGAAACATCGAAAGGATTACCCTCTCCAAAAAATTTAATTTCCTCGTTAACTTCTTCAATAGTTATAGATCCGATGGAAAATCATGGCAAGTCACTAGCAAACCACTGATCCGACTGGAAATCACAGGTCCGACGATAGGAAGAGTGAGTCTTTTTTTAGGTTCATTTTGAAAAGCATAAGGGAGGAGGTCTTTTTGAGTTTTTTTTTCAATTCTTTTATTTTTAAAATACTAAATATGTATTAGTAACACTTATAAGTTATTACTAACACTAAAAGAATGTTACACGTAGTAATGATATATTACTGTTAGTAATCGTAAAAAACGTCTGTTATTAATAGTCCGTTTTGGTTTAGTGTAGCATCAATATTAAACAAAACATTTTTGATTTCTTCACTTGAGATAGGATCTTGCATCATCTTTTTTTTCTCCCTATTTAGCTATATTTGTCTCACTACTATAGTGTGTGCAAGGCTTATCACAGGGGCAAATAAGTGTATACTACAATAGCGTGTGCCTAAACATATGGTCTCATCCTTCTTAAAGCTTCAATAAGCGCCAGTGCTAGCTTTTCCAAGCGTGGATACTGATTTTCACTCCTCAAATTTCTTTACTGGTGCAGTAAATAGTCTTTTGAACTCCTCCTTCAAACAAGTCAAAGTCGAGCTCACAACTGACTAAAAAAAAAACAAGTACAAATATGGAGTGACGGAGATCCCAGTTACTTCTTCAGCTCCAGAAAAGATTTCTCGCACTCATCATTCACTCAAAGGTCTTTTTGAGCACCTTGAAGAATGGAAGACATTTGTTTATTTCTCGGGACACAAAACGCTTCAGAGCTGCCACTCTTCTAGTCAATTTTTGCACGTCCTTCTTGCATGTGGGGGACTGCATCTCCATCAAAGATTTTATCTTGTCAGGATTGGCTTCGATTCCCCTCTAGTTCACAATATATCCCAAGAACATTCCTTTTTGTACCCCGAATATTCAGTTGGTTGGGTTGAGGTTCATCTGGTGTTTCTCCAACTAGTCAAATGTCTGAACTAAGCCTTTTATATGGTCGGCAACAACCTTGCTCTTAGTGATCATGTCGTCCACATATACCTCCATATTCTTACCTAATTGTTCTTTAAATACTTTGTTCACTAGCCTTTGGTATATTGCTCCAACGTTTTTCATCCTAAATGGCATAATATTGTAGCAATATGTTCCCCGACTAGTGATGAAGAAAGTGCTCTCTTTATCTTCTGACTTCATTTTAAGCTGGTTATAACCAAAATAAGCTTCCATGAAACTAAGTAACTCATGACCTGCAGTTGCATATACCAACTGATTAATCCTTGGTAAATGAAAATGATCCTTTCGACATGCTTTGCTGAGGTCAATGAAGTCTATGCATATGCGCCACTTATTATTCTTCTTTTTTACCATCACCACTGATGATGCTGAGATTCAGCACCACCGGATAAATGATGATAAGCTCAAACAATGATAACCATGGCAGCCATAGAGATATGTATGTATAAGTATATAGAAGGAGGTGAGTATAAGAGGAATAAGATAATAATGTATAGTGGTTCAGCCAATTAGGCCTACATCCACTGTGAGTGTGTGATCCAGTAAGTATGGGCACTAATGGCTTTGGATACAATGCACATAAGCTCACTTTCTCTCTCTACTGTGTGTACAAGCAGAGTTTCAGCTAGGGTTACAATTCTCGATCCCTTTGCAGGGTTGTAGGTGACAAGTATATATAGGTCTTGGGGGGGGGGGGTGTAGTGTACCCCTCAAGCATGCATGGTGCATATGAATGATGATCTAGCCAATCCCCTGCTGACACTTGTAGATGCCACCTGTGATTAATGATGACATAATATTCCCTCACGTGAGGGGGTGATATTGTTATAACGGTCTTCCACGTGCCACGTGAGTCCCACGCGTCTCCCAAATCACGCGATGTGATGATGTCATCCTCGGCCAGTGCATCATGAGGTCGAGGGCAAAGTTCCTGCTGGCAGCGAGTCTGGCCTAGTTTGGGCCTCGTACTATTGTACCCTCATAGAGTCGTCTGTGCTTGATGAGGGGTCGGCCCCTTGAAGGGTCGTCTGTGCCTGATGAGGGGTTGGCCCCTTGAAGGGTCGTCTGGGCCTGATGAGGGGTCGGCCCCTTGAAGGGTCGTCTGGGCCTAATGAGGGGTCGGCCCCTTGAAGGGTCGTATGTGCCTGATGAGGGGTCGGCCCCTTGAAGGGTCGTCCAGACCATAATGAGGGGTCGGCCCCTTGAAGGGTCGTCTGATAGTAGTTGAGAGATCATCTTGGGCCCGTCTTGGTGGAGGGAGCCCTCGGCCTGGCCAAGGGTATATATTGGTAGATCAATCACCCCCCAGCCCTTAGCCATCGATGTTGTAGAAATGGCTGGGGGATAGTGCCATTTTGGAGATAAGTGTATGATCAATTTGGTGAGTGACACCTGTCAAGCTAATGCGACACCTAGGCAAATATCCACTGTCGTTCCAATTTTCTAGGCGTGGCGGCTGCACACTTGGCCTGGGACTTTGTTCCCTAATGATTCCCTCTTCATGGGCCGTGTTTTGACTTGGTTAATGGGCCCACTCATTAGCAAGATATTTAAACAATTTTTTGAAGTCATTTCGTTTCCTTTCTTCTTCTTCGCACCCAAGCTTTCTCTCTCTAGTCTCAAACTGACATTTCTGCAACTACAGAATTTTGAGCTTAGCCGTCTTACTGCTTTTTCTCAGGTAATTTCTCTGCCCTAGTGCCCTCTTTATCTTCCATTGCTGTCTGCTTTCTTGATTTAGGCTTGTAGGACTCGATTTTTCTTGGGCTGTTTTATATCTTTTCGGTGTTCTTCTTCGGCGAGTTGTTCTTGAGTGTTCTTGATCGAAATCCTTTATTTTTTAGTTTTAATCCAAAAGTTCAACTTAGTCAACTGTGAGATTATTTGTAGTTAACTCAGCCAAATTCTTCTAAGTATAGGGTATTCCCCTTGATGCTTAGAAGGCTTTACGATTTAGTTGAGGAATTCCCATTCCTGAGAGAGATGTTCTTTGTAGAGATCAGGAGAATAGAGGAAAATGAGGAGAGAAGACGAGGGGCCGACCCCAATTGGGTACGACCCATTTTTCTCATTCCATTAGCCACTATCGTACTCCCTGAGTCCTGCGGGTCGTCCAGCCGAGAGTCAATCGTACGAGGGAGAAATGGATCAGGGAGCATAATCACCGACAGGTGTTGGCCTTTCTAGGAGGGGAGAGACATCCACTCTCAGCCCAGGCCAACAAGCCGAGTGCACAACACCTTCTGAGGCTGTCCCTATAACAGCGCTGTCCCCCTTTGAATTTCAAGTATCCTTTCCAGATGATCCTCCAGAAGTTGGGGGATCTGGGGACGAGAGAGATGAGGACGACAGTGAGGGTTCTTCTGACGATGATGATAGTCAAGTTGACACTTCAACTGCTTCCACTTATGTATCGTCAGTCAAAGATCATGATCTCTTAGTATGGAGGCATCTCTTTGGCATACAACCCAATATAAGTATGAGGGTTCCCACTGGATCTGAAAAAGTCTTCGAGTGTGACGATGGAGAGATTACTGTCTATGAGCAGATGTTAAGGGTCGGTGTTAGGTTCCCTCTACACCTTTCTATAGTCAACATCTTGTCTGCCCTCGGGGCTGCCCCTTCTCAACTTCCTCCCAATTCCTGGAGGACCATCCTCGGTTATGTCTCCTTATGGAAAACTACCTTTATCGACGAGCCTTCGGCCGATGTGTTCGTGGCTTATTACAATATCACTTCCTCGTCCAAACAGCCTGAGTACTATCATCTAGGGGCGAGGAAGTCTGATAAAAAACTTCTCCACGTGGCACAAACCTCTAACCATGACTGGAAAAAGAGATTTTTCTTCATTTTCGGGGATTGGGAATTCTCTGTCGGGGTTCAGCCTTTGGACGATGATCCGAGAGTCCCAAGGAGATGGTCTAACCCTTCTATGAAGGCTAGGTCAGACCCCGGACTTAGTTTGGATGAAAATGACATAGTCGAGTATCTGAGAGAGAGAGGGAAAGAGGGCGGACTTACAAAATTTAAAGATTTGATGACCTCTCGCTTCCTCAAAGAAGCTGGTCTGAGGGTCGGCCCCTTGACAGAACTATGTGAGTTATTTTTTTTGCTCAATCTTTGATTTTTTCCAAGTGTTTTATCTGTCTCTGTATCTCTTTGATGTGCGTCTCCTTTTCAAGTCGTCCTGACAATATCTCTGACCAACTTTGGGAGATGACTTCCCCGAGCTTACTGTCTGGCCTAGGAAAGAAGAATGGCAAAGAGCCTCAGCAGGCCCAGAAGAAGACAAAGGCCGTGGGGCCGACACTTATTGAACCATCTGCCGACAGCCACAAAAAAAGGGCCCAGAAGTTCCTACCAACCCTCGATCGGATTCTAGGGCGAGGGCGAGGATGGAGGCATCTAAGGGGAGCGGCTCCTCTTCCAGTATGGGAGCCTTTTGGTCCCAAAACTTGACATTACTGAAGTCTGAACCGTCTTCCCTCATAGCCAATCTGAGGGCGGCCAAGGCTTCTATGTTCTCTGCTCCCTCGGCTTTCTATCCAAGATGCCCCTGGCAAAGGTATGATAATGGTCTGCATACTTTGGCCATGGTATTTATTTTTACTTCATTTTCTCAGTTGAAATTTTCACTAACTGTTCCCTCGACCCCTTAACATGTGCCTTCTTCTATGCATTCTATTTTTGCCTTTATATCAGCTACTAAGTGGATGGCCGAGAACCAATAAAAATTTCATGAAGCCGAGAGGGCTATTCAGCACGAGGCTAACCTGCAGACCGAGCTCGAGACTGCAAGGGACGAGTTGGAGAGTGCGAGGACCGAACATGCAAGGGTCGTGGACGAGCTGACGAAGCAGCATGATGCTGATCTGAAGGCTAGGGATGATCTCTTCAAGACAAAGGAAGAAGCCCTAACTGCCCAATTCAAGAATGAGCTAGTCAAGGCAGTGAAGAAGGCAGAGTCTGATGCAGTGGAGGTTTATAAACTCTCGGACGAGTTTCAAGGCTTCGGTCTTGAATACTTAGAGAGGGGGATCAGGACGGACTGTCGGTGGGGCATCCTCAAGTTCGCTGATGCTGTCTCTTTAGTCCGCCCCTCTCTTGAGGCGGTTCAGTTGGATGACCCCCTGATTACCGAGGCCTTAGCCCATGTGGAATCTCAAGTGCATGTCGAAGGTACCGAAACGTCTGAGGCTCGGCCTGTCTTGGTCATAGAGGAAACTCCCATAGATATTGAGGCCTTGTCCTCTGATGCCGCTCAATAGGGTGGCTATTTATAGCCAATACCCTCTTCATGTACCACATTTTTGTACCTTATTTTGTTGGACAAACACTTATTAACATTTTGTAATATAATGCCTCTTTCTGTCTTTTATACTTGTACGATTTATCTTGTTATGTTCTAAATTAACAATCTCACTAACCCCTCCCTCGTCTTTCTTGAGGGTGAATGAGGGGTCGTCCCCACCATTTGCCCTCATCATAGCCGATGGTTGTTTCCACCAACTCAATGATGTTTTTAAAATTTTAAGTCCCCTCTCGTCCTTTTTGAGGGTAAATGAGGGGTCGTCTCCACCATTTTCCCTCATCATAGCCGAGGGTGGTTTCCACCAACTCAATGATGTTTTAAATTTTAAGTCCCCCCTCGTCTTTCTTGAGGGTGAATGAGGGGTCGTCCCCACCATTTGCCCTCATCATAGCCGAGGGTGGTTTCCACCAGCTCAATGATGTTTTAAATTTTAAGTCCCCCCTCGTCTTTCTTGAGGGTGAATGAGGGGTCGTCCCCACCATTTGTCCTCAACATAGCCGAGGGTGGTTTCCACCAACTCAATGATGTTTTAAATTTCAAGTCCCCCCTCGTCTTTCTTGAGGGTGAATGAGGGGTCGTCCCCACCATTTTCCCTCATCATAGCCGAGGGTGGTTTCCACCAACTCAATGATGTTTTAAATTTTAAGTCCCCCCTCGTCTTTCTTGAGGGTGAATGAGGGGTCGTCCCCACCATTTGCCCTCATCATAGCCGAGGGTGGTTTCCACCAACTCAATGATGTTTTAAATTTTAAGTCCCTCTCGTCTTTCTTGAGGGTGAATGAGGGGTCGTCCCCACCATTTGTCCTCATCATAGCCGAGGGAGGTTTCCACCAACTCAATGATGTTTTAAATTTCAAGTCCCCCCTCGTCTTTCTTGAGAGTAAATGAGGGGCCGTACCCACCATTTGCCCACATCATAGTCGAGGGTGGTTTCCACCAACTCAATGATGTTTTAAATTTCAAGTCCGCCCTCTTCTTTCTTGAGGGTGAATGAGGGGTTGTCCCCACCATTTGCCCTCATCGTAGCCGAGGGTGGTTTGCACCAACTCAATGATGTTTTAAATTTTAAGTCCCCCTAGTCTTTCTTGAGGGTGAATGAGGGGTCGTCCCCACCATATGCCCTCATTAAAGCCGAGGGTGGTTTCCACCAACTCAATGATGTTTTAAATTTTAAGTCCCCCCTAATATTTCTTGAGGGTGAATGAGGGATCATCTCCACCATTTTCCCTCATCATAGCCGAGGGTGGTTTCCACCAACTCAATAATGTTTTAAATTTTAAGTCCCCCTCGTCCTTTTTGAGGGTACATGAGGGGTCACCCCCACCATTTGCCCTCATCATAGCCGAGGGTGGTTTCCACCAGCTCAATGATGTTTTAAATTTCAAGTCCCCCCTCGTCCTTTTTGAGGATAAATGAGGGGTCGTCCCCACCATTTGCCCTCATCATAGCCGAGGGTGGTTTCCACCAACTCAATGATGTTTTAAATTTCAAGTCCCCCTCTTCGTTTTTGAAGGTAAATGAGGGGTCGTCCCCACCATTTTCCCTCATCATAGCTGAGGGTGGTTTCCACCAACTCAATGATGTTTTTAAATTTTAAGTCCCCCCTTGTCTTTCTTGAGGGTGAATGAGGGGTCGTCCCATCCATTTGTCCTCATCATAGCCGAAGGTGGGTTTAACGAGTATAAACCCCAATCATACTAAAATTAATCTAACATAAAATGAGGGAATAATGTGACATTCTCATTAACATTCCAAGTTTTCTGTTGGAGCAACACATTCATTACAACTGTGGTCCGATAGGACATTAAAAAATTATTTATAGTATTTCTTCAAATGATTTGCATTCCAAGGGTTGGAAAAAGGTTCCCCTTCTAGGTTTTCTAGTCTATAGGTTCCAGGGACAACTTCATCGATGACCCTATACAGGCTATGTCAATTTGGGTGGAGCTTGTTGGACTTTTGCCAAGTCTTTTTGAGGACTAAGTCCCCCACTGCAATTGGCCTCTGCTTCACCCTCTGGTTGTAAAACATTGCAATCCTCTACTGGTAGGCAGCTTGCCTTATCTCGGCGTCTTCCCTCCTTTCCTCAATCAGGTCCAAGTCAAGTCTCCTCTTCTCTATATTTTTCTGGGGGTCATACATTTGGACCCCGTGAGTAGGAAACCCAATCTCGGTGGGGATGACGGGTTCTGAGCCATAAGCTAGCATGAACGGGGTTTTTCCGGTAGAGGTCTTTGTCGTCGTCCTGTAGGCCCACAGTACATCATATAGCTCCTCAACCCATCTTCCTTTTGCTTCCTCGAGTTTCTTCTTGATACCGTCTAGAATTGTCCTATTCGTAACTTCTGTTTGCCCATTAGCCTGGGGTCGAGAAGAATTATTTGATACTCACCCTTTAATAGTACTTCTCTAGGGATGCATTCTTGAATCGAGTTCCGTTATCTGAGATGAGGGTATTGGGGAGGCCATATCTACATATAATGTCTTTTCAGATGAACTGGAAGGTCTTTTGTTTAGTAATCATGACCATCGGCTCTGCTTCCACCCATTTTGAAAAATAGTCAATTGCCACGATGCGGAACCAATAGTTATTGACGGCCCTAGGCAAGGGGCCTACTAGGTTGATCCCCCACACTGCAAATGGCCATGGGGATGTAATATAGGTAAGAGGCTGATGGGGCTGGTGAGGGATGGTGGAAAATCTCTGACATTTATCACACTTTTTTGCATATGCCGTGGCATCTTTTCCCAAGGTCGACCACTAGTACCCCTAGGTGACCATTCTCTTTGCTAAAGACCTGCCTCCAATGTGTCTTGAACATGACCCCTCATGCATGTCTTGCAAAATGTGTGGGACTTCAGACGGGTGCACACACCTAAGTAGGGGGAGAAAAACCCTATTTTTGTACAAGGTGCCTCCGATGACAGTGAATTTCGCAGCTCTGTATCTCAACTTCTTCCTTTCTTTCCCTGCTTCTAGCATCTCCCCCTCTTTGATGTTTCTGATTAGAGGGTCCATCCATGAAGTTTCCTTAGAAATATTTAAGCAAGTGCCAAGTGTTCCCTCAGCATCTTCAATAGTTGGTCGAAGCAAAATTTCCACTGGGACTGTCCTCCTGATATCTGTCCTAGTTGTCGAGGCCAACCTAGCAAATGTATCAGCTCGGCCATTATTGAGCCTAGGTATCCTCTTCAATTTCACTTCTCTGAAGCTCTTCAATAGTGACTTCACTTTCTCAAGGTATTTGGCCATCTGCTCATCTTTGGCCTCGTAGGCTCCTAGTATCTGATTCACTACTAGCCTTGAATCACTATGGAAGAAAATCTGGTCGACAGTAAGAGACTTGGCCAAGGAGAGGCCTACTATCAAGGCCTCATATTCAGACTCGTTGTTGGAGGCTTTGAAGTTGAACCTCAAGGCGTACTCAATGTCTGTGCCATCGGGTGCTGATACTATCAGTCCAGCTCCACTTCCGTTGTCGCAGGAGGACCCATCAATGAAGAGGCTCCACACAGTCTGTTCTTATAAGAAATTTCCCTCAGTGAGGGACCCCTGCCTAAAGAGATATCTTCCTTCTTCATTTTCGACCACTTTTTCTCTAGCGGTGCTTGTCTCAACCTTATCTGCGAGTGTGTGGACGAGTCTTCCTTGTCGGGTATTTATCTTCTCGAGGCTCTCATCATCAGCTTCATCATCTTCCCAAGTACATTCAGCCACAAAATCTACTAATGTTTGTCCCTTAATGGCCGTCCTAGGCTGATACACAATGTCAAACTCCCCCAGCTCTATAGCCCAGGCCATTAGCCTCCCTAATTTTTTTGTCTTGTGTAAGACCTGCCTAAGAGGAGAGTCAGTGAGGATAACCATTGTATGGGACTGGAAGTATGGTTTCATCTTTCTTGATGCATGAATCAAGGCATAGGCTAACTTTTCCATTCGTGGGTATCTTTGCTATGCCCCCTGGAGTGCCTTACTGTTGAAATACACTGGCTTCTGTACTCCGTCCTCTTCTCTCACAATGGCTGTGCTGATGGCTGATTCTGAGATGGCTAAATACACATGTAGCTGTTCGCCCTGTACTGGTCGTGACAACAGCAAGGGATACCCTAGGTATGACTTTAACTCCTTGAAAGCCTCATCACACTCCTCACTCCATTCGAAGGCCTTTATGAGAATTTTAAAGAACGATAAACACTTGTATGTGGCTCTGGACACGAACCTATTCAAAGTAGCCACTCACCCCGTGAGCCTCTGAACGTCTTTAATGGTCTTGGGGGTCTTCATTTCTAGGAGGGACTTTATTTTCTCAGGATTAGCCTTAATGCCTCTTTGATTCACGGTGAACCCTAAGAATTTCCCTGCTCCAACCCTAAAGACACACTTGGCCGGGTTGAGCTTCATCTGGTACTTGTTCATCATATTAAAGGTCCTCTCAAGGTTAGCTACATGATCACCTGCCTTCAAACTCTTAGTCATCATGTCATCTACATAGACCTCCATAGACTTCCCAATTTGGTCTTCAAACATTTTATTTATAATGCACTGATATGTTGCCCCTGCATTCTTCAGGCCAAAGGGTATGACCCTATAACATTATGCCCCCTTGTCGATAATAAAAGCTATTTTCTTCGAATCCCCAGGGCTCATAAAGATCTGGTTGTAACCTGAATAGGCATCCATGAAGCTTTTTAGTTCATGGCCTGTGGTAGCATCTACCATCTGATCAATACGGGGGAGAGGGAAGTTGTCTTTGGGACAATGCCTGCTGAGGTCGGTGAAGTCCACACACATTATCCACTTCCCGTTGGCTTTTAGGATAATGAATGCGTTGGACAATCACTTGGGATAGATGACCTCTCTGATAAACTCAACATCTTCCAACTTCTTGACCTCGTCCCTTATGACCTCATATTTTTTCTCGAGAATAGATTCTCCTCTTCTGCTTTACTAGATTTGCACCCTCTACCACATTAAGCTTATGTCACATAATTTTGGGACCGATCCCCGATATATCTGCATGACTCCATGCAAAGACGCTCTCTCTTCTCCTTAACAGCTTGTTGAGGTCTTCCTTGATGTTTGGCTTAAGAGTTTTGCTGACTTGGACAGTTTTTTCCAGTTCATCCTCATTGAGGATGATGGATTCTACCTCTTTCGAGGATTTTCCTTTCTTCAGCTTTGTCTCGTCCCTGGGGTCGAGGGTATCACTAGTATAAGTGGTTGTTGCCTTCTTGTGTGCCTCTCATTCTTCGATGGAATTGAAATAACATTCCTGCGCTGTCGTCTGGTCTACCTGAACTTCCCCTACCCCATAAGGGGTTAGAAATTTAATCATCTGATGAACTGTAGACGACACAGCTTCAAACCCCTTGACGGCTACTCACCCCAGTATAATGTTGTAGGCCAAAAAGACATGTTCATCCATCATAAAGAAGCTGACCTTCTTGGTAAACCATCTTGGCCACTCGTCCCCCATCCTAACATCGGCCTCATATACTCCAAGGGGATTAACCTTTTCCCCGCTGAACCCAATAAATGGGTGATGGTATGGGACGAGTCTAGCACGGCTAAGGCCTAAGGCTTTGAAGCACGACTAAAACATCACATCTGCAGAGCTACCCCTGTCTACCAAGATCCTTGGCACCTCGCATCCATGCACCCTGGTAGTGATGACAAGAGGGTCATCATGTGGGGCTAAGAGGCCTTTGAAGTCCATTCTTGAGAACCCCACTATCAGAGTATCCATATCGACCTTCTTCCTCTTTTCTGACTTTGCCTCGACAGAGGATGAGTGTACAACTTTTGTCATTGCCTTGGCCTTAGCTACATGGGCCTTCCTGTCTGCTAACTAGCTGGGATACTTGATGTCTTCTATAAACTGGGATCTCTGTAATTTTCCACCTTCTCTTGGATGGACATGTTCTTATCAGGACTGAATACTCCGTGCTTCTTCTTGATCAGCTTAGAGTCTTTATAGATGTTGAGCTCATGGAAAATGAAATTAAGATCAATTCCTGGCATATCCTCGTAGGTCCAAGTGAACACGTTCTTTCGTTCTCTCAAGAATGCAGTCAATTCACGTTTAAGAGAAGGTGTTAATCTTAAGACAATTTGGGTGGTCTTTTCTGGCTTCTCGTCATCAAGCATAAAGTTTTTGTTGCCTCCATAACCTATCCTTTGACCAAATCTTCTTCTTCCTGAGGATCCAAGGTGTCAATATGACAGGTTGTAGTGTTCCTTTGTACTTCTTGTTGGCCGGCTAAGGTATAATATTACTCCCTAGTTTCCATTTACTACATCAACTCTGTAATTAGTAGGAAATTTCATACACTGATGTACTGTAGATGACACTACCTCCAACACTTTCGTCCCAACTCTGCTGAGAATCATGTTATAGGCTGGAGGAACATTTTTATCCAATACAAAGAAGAAAATACTCTCATTTCTACTCACTGGCCAGGTGCTGACCAGTACATCCAGCTTGATTGTCCCTAAGGGGTAAACTCTTTCTTCAGAGAATCTAGAAGAGGCCTGTGATAAGGTTCTAGTTTACTATCTCGTAGCCCTAGGATTTGGAAATAGTTATAGAACATAACATCTACCGAACTACCATTTTCTACCAGGATTCTTGCTACTCTACCATGAGGGTAAAGTACTCCACTCAGATCATTCTTGAAGACCTCGATCACTAATCTGTCCTTGTTGACCTTCCTAGGATGACCATCTGTGCATTTAAACATGTCAATTTGTCTGATAGAATGACAAGATTTGGCTTCATTCAGATAAGATTTTCTCTCAACTATCTCATCTCCTCCAACGATGTCTCCTCCTTCAATGAAATGATAGCCAAAAGATATCATTCCTACCTCAACTTTAGGCTCCTCATATTTCTTCAACAGGTCGGGATCGTCCTCATAATTATGGTTGCGTGCCCTTTTGTGTAATCTTTTCCTCAACCAGGTGACTCAGACCTTCTTCTGGTGTCCTAACCACGATTCCAATAAAAAAATTTAGTTAATTTTCCACTTTATTCTTCAGGGCTATGCAATTGTCAATGGTTTTCCCATGATCTTTGTCAAAATCATAATATTTTGATTTATCTCTCCTTTTGGGAGATGAATTCAAGCTTTCCAAGCCAATTTAAATCCTTGTTACCCCTGATCTCCTTTAATATGTGATGGAAACCTTTATTGAGGGGGTATACTCATCATACTTCTTGATTTTATCAACTTTCTTATCTTTTTTATCTTTCTTGGTTGAGTTCTTTTGACTTTTAATTTTCACCTCTTGCACTTCTTTAGCATTCATAGCCTCCTTGGCGTTCATAATCTTCCCAATCTTGGTCATCAACTCTGTGATGGTCTTGGGAGGATTCTTTGCTAGAGCAAAGGTCCTTTGCGAGCAATCCACTCATCAATATTGTAATGGTTGTCTTCTCTTCGTAATTGACCACCTTTAGTTTCTCATTATTGAAGAGAGTGACGTACTCCCGAGTACTTTCTCCAAGTTTTTAACTCACGGTCAAGATATAAGTGTCACTCTTGATCAGATTTGCCCCAAAACAAAAGTTATCAATAAATATCTCAGTCAATTAATGGAAACTTGAAAATTTACCTCTGGGAAGGTTGTTGTACCATATCTAGGCTGGGCGTGTGATGGAATAAGAGAACACCCTACAACGCATCTCGTCGGGGACAGAATAAATATCTGCAGTGGTTTGATATTGCTCAATATGGAGGACTGGATCAGTCTTCCTATCATACTTAGGGGTAACAACTGGTTGCTTAAATTTAAAAGGTGTGGGGTAATCCACGCTGGACTGAATAAAAGGGGATCCCTTCATAAAACTCCCCTGCAAAGGGTTATTAGTATTAGCCATTTCTCCCAATCGATCTTCTAGTCACTGCATGGATCATTTCCAGGAATGTTCCTCTGGTTTAGACTAATCAACTTTGGTGGATTTACTATGCATATGTGCCGAGTTCTCTTCCTGAGAAGTCTTCTTGGCACACACAGAGCCTCTCGTGCTAGCCCTAGACCTCACTAATCCTTCTTTGTGCTCGTGGGATCGATCTGGCTATCTATGATAGCCTTTGGTTATTCAGGGACCCAGACGATCAAAGACAGATGCCTTACTCAAACGTTCCAACACGCTCGGCTGTTCATTGGAGAAAGATCGACCATCATAATAGTCCGTAGATCTAATTGACGATGTTTCTCTAGGATATACGATATATCGCAAAAGGACCTGAAGCGATGACTTTTCTCATTCTTGGATGGTGGAGGTGGCAAGTCTTTATGGGATGGTTTAGTGATGGGCTTGTCTTGCAACATGCGAGCCAATTGACTAATTAACTCCCGCATGTCTTCCTGTACCTTAACCTGGTTAAGAAAAATTCTGTAAAGATCTCCAACATTAAGGGGAGCAGATGGATCTGGATTGTTACCTACAGCCACAAGGCTACTCTCAGGAACAATTTTTATTCTTCAGATAACTCCCAATATGAACACAAGGAATAAAATAGGTAGAGAACGACGACAAGAAGTTGTTCCCACAGACGGTGCCAATCTGTTGATGTATAAAAATAAAATGGGTCCAAATTTATAATCACAGATAAATAAGCAAGGCAAACACGCAACAAACAAGGTTTTTAATGTGGTTCGGCTATAAGGAAAGCCTATGTCCACTATTGGTACTATTTCAGATGATTACAATGGCTTAGTGTGGGGTGTGCTTGCGCTGGATTGAATCCTCCATTGAGCCAAGAGAGATCACATATTTATAGTAGTTAGGAACCTAAGAGATGGAATGAATTTATATATTTGAACATTTACATTTGTATACAATAAATAAGACTGTTGATATTCAGTGCTTGTCAATATTCCACTTGAGTAACCTTTATTATTCTTAATGGTTCATATTCTTAGTGTTTGTTAACATGCTGGTTAAGTAAGAGCTTCTGGAGCCAACCAAGATAGCTAGGGTAGCCGCGTAGGAGAGTAATTTTTACGTACAAAACCCATAATTTCCAAATTTTCCTTTGAAAAGACCAACATTATATCCATCAGGGCTAGGGGATTTATTGGCATCAATATCAAACAAAGCTTTTTTGATTTCTTCACTTGAGATAGGATCTTAAATCATCTCTTTATTCTCCCTATTTAGACATCTTTGTCTCACTCCTCTTAGTCTCGCATCATCACTCAATTCTGCTAAAATCAAAGCCAAGCAAAATAGAGAAAAATCTTCTTGCTTCCTCTTGCACTTATTTTTGCCCAATAAAAACATATCAATTATCGTCTTCAATAGAAAGAATTTTTTTTCCTGCTTGTGTGACTCTTAACCTTTTTGTTAAAGAAACTTGTATTCTTGTCCCCAAGATCTAATCATTGAATTCTAGCTTTCTATTTAAAAAATTACTTTACAATGCTTCTTGAATGCAAATACTCAACTTGAATTTTCTTCTCCTCTTACATTAACTCTGCATCCCCTCGATTACCAATAAGTCTCTCCTGAATTCTATCAAACTCAACTTTTTTTTTTTGCATTAACTTTAAATTAAATGTTTGAATACCACTCCATATTAAGTTTTCTATAATCCCCTTAAAGAGACTTTAACCTTTTTGCAACAGTAAACATAGGACTACAAGCCCTATAAAACTCCAACCCTTCTTCAAAATGTCTTTAAAAGAACTATGTTTCATCCAAAAATTAAAGAATTTAAAGGGCCTATTAACCTTTTATCTTTCCAACTGAAGAGATTAGATGAGGGGTGTATGGTCAGATATTCCGAATAAATCGACTAGTACCTCACTTTCCATAAAATGTTGAAGCCAACTCTCATCGTGAAGAACTATATCAATCGTGCTTTGTGTATTTGCATCACCTCCCCTTCCATTATTCTATGTAAAACATTTGCCTTTAACAGATTACTCATCAACACAAATACTCTCAATACACTTATTAAAATCATTAAAAGCATCAAATTCCTCCAAATCAACCCCATTGCCTCCTAATCTTTCATCTCCGTTTGTCACAACATTAGAATTATCCCTAATAATCTAAGGCTCATTATTAAAACTATAAGCAACATTTTTAAGATATCTCCACAAACTAAATCTAGTCTCCCTCTCGTTGAAGCCACAAACACAAGTAAACATGAAAGACTTCTTATTTTCTTTTACTGTAACTTTTGCAGAAATGGCTTGATTTTAACTCTTCCACTTCATACATATTTTTATGCAATGCCAACCAAAACCTACCAAGTTCATTGTTTGGAGTATTATGAATAAGACCCCATTGATAGAAACAGCCTTCTCTAACATTATTGATATTATTCATCCTGATTTTAATTTTACCAAGCACATCATATAAATATTATTATCTTTGATGTATTTATTCACATCCCTTTGTTTATGAGGGCATTACAACCTCTAATATTCCAAATGGAAAATGTAATCATGTTTTAGCTCTAGTTTTACCTCTCACGCCTCCCCCTTTCTTAGGCTTACTTGCTGGACTGTTTGTAACACCCCGCCCGCACGGGGAGAGCGAACGGAGCGCTAATGCGATAAAATAAATCCAAATCCACAAATAATTAGGGATAGAGTATCTAAATAAACCCACAATAATATAAATCCACTAATCTCAATCTCTTCAATTACAACAAGTCTCTCGAATTAAAATTACAACTATCTAACTCGAATAAAAATACAAATCTCCAAAGCTCTATACATCAAAATAATAAAAATCTTTCCCAAAAAATCCTCGCTAAAATCAATCTCCATAGCGCCCCAAAATCCGCGCTAACCTGCCACTAAAAGAAAATATGGGGAAGTACACAATACGACAAGAAAGATGCTCAACAAATATATTTTAGCGATGAATAAAGCGTAACAACACGAGTACGAATATTCAAATCAAATGCAAATCTCAATAGCATTTTATCAATAAATTTCTCAACAACACTTTAACCGAGTCACCAGGCCTCACCACATCCGTATATGCTTTATTAAGCCATAGCCCGGGAAACAGGAATTTTGGCGGGTGCCCAACATCCGTGTCATATTAAAATCTCATGACAACGTGCTCATTAACAATATAATGATACACATGAATCAAAATAATTCCAACAATTATTTTCTAGATTTCAATGAATTTATCAATTCAAATATGAGTTCAATTAAACAAGAATTCAAAGAGAATGACACTCGAGAGATTTAAGGAGCATATTGTGTAAAACCCCATACCTCAAACCATGATGAGAAAATAAAGATCGCATCCTCAAGATCAACTCAAAAGATCTACAGAAGCTCCTCCAAGAACCTCCAAAAAAATAGCCCCAAGAACACCTCTAATCTAAGGTTGGAACTCACAAATCTCAAGGGCCAATGTATATATAAAAAGAAGAGGAATATAAAATATATTTGCTGCCAAAATTTGTGCCAAAAGTATGTTAAAAGGGTTGCCCATGACTTCCTCTTATAATTCAAAGGAATGAAGAGTTGGAATCCAAAAGACTCCTTTAAATAAGGCAAAGAAATGAAGAGTTGGAAGTCAAAACAACTCCAAGAGTTAAAAACATTTAAAAATCATTTTAAAACCCGTTTTAACTCCGTTTTCGAAACCGTTTGAAATTCTCGCCTTTAAAAATAATAACCAACATATTTGAGCAATAAAAATAATTTTATCAAAAACTTTATTTTCCTCCATTTTCCAAAAAATAATTAAAATAGCCCAAAATTACGCGGGTTGTTACACTGTTGTGCTTCTTCTTGCCACCCGCATTATTCTATGTGCCCTTAGCCTGCTCATTTCCTTTGTTTTGTTGAATACTATTTTCCTCTCCTGCCATGATTATTTCAATATCATCTTTATTCTGCAAAATTTCAAAGTTGTTCCTCGTAACCACAACATTTCTTGACCTTTCAATGCATTGAGGTTAATCAATAGTCTTTATTTCATGGATCGCATTTTCACTTTCATCAATTAAGATATTGGAATGTTTGTCAGCTACCCTTTCTTCTTTTATTTCAGTCCCTCTATTAGCACTTATATCCATAACATTAAAACTGTACTTTTAATTGTCTTGTCTTCATTATTGATACCACTAATACGAGTTGCGTTCCTGTTTTGGTTCTTTAATTTTCCTCCATACTCAAGTATTATTTTTGGCATATCTGCATCTTTCTTCTTTGTGCCCAAATACATAACAAATATTAGGGTCCGTTTGGTTGTCAACATTTGCTATGGCAAATGCTAAAAAGTTGGCAAATATGAATATTTGTCCACTTTTTGTCTATTTGGTTGCATAATTTACCGTGATATTATTTGTCATTGTACAACACCCTTTATGCATAAGGTGTTAGCAAAGTTTGTTTACCTACTTGAGTGAGAAATCTTTGTCAACAAATCTGCTAACTTCTTAAACGGTTTTAATGTTTTAAAAAATAATTTAAAAACTGTTTTAAATAATTAAAAAAACTGTTACGAATATTTAAAAACTGTTTTTAATATTAATTTAAGAAATTGTTTTACAATTTTTTTTTTTTAAAAACAGTCTTATAAAGGTATTGTAAAAACTGTTTTTAACATCTTTAAAAACTTTTTTTAACATTTTTAAAAACTGTTTTGAATATATTATAAAAACTATTTTAAAGTTTTAAAAAACAATTTTAAAAATGTTTTAAATAGTTAAAAAAACTGCTATGAATATTTAAAAACTGTTTTTAATATTATAAAAAATTATTATGAAATGTTTAACAAATTTTTGTAAAAACCGTTTTATAAAAATATTGTAAAATTGTTTTTAACATTTTAAAAAACTGTTTTGAACATATTATAAAAACTTTTTTAAAGTTTTAAAAAACAATTTTAAAATAGTTAAAAAACTGTTATGAATATTCAAAAAATGTTTTAAAAAATGTTTTTAATATTATAAAAAATTGTTAAGAAAATATTTTACAATATTTTTTAAAAACTGTTTTATAAAAATATTGTAAAAACTGTTTTTAACATTTTTAAAAACTGTTTTGAGTATATTGTAAAAACTATTTCAAAGTTTTAAAAGGAAATTTTAAAAACTATTTTAAATAGTTTAAAAACTTGTTTTAAAAACTACATTAATAATTTTTTATAAAAACTGTTTTATAATTTCTTGTAAAAACCGTTTTAGAAATGTTTTAAAAACTGTTTTATAGATATGTTTTAAAAAAAATTAAAGTATTTTTTAAAAATGTTCAAAAAAATATTTAAATAAACTAATTGGATTGACTTTTATTTCACCAAATGGTTGTTTGATAGTCTTATGTGCAAAAACTAGGTAAAATTTTCCATGACAAATTTTACCCATGAGAAAATTTTGCCATCCCCACTTTTGCCCACTTTTGTATCAAACAGACCCTTTCATTTTGCTCGTGTTCACTCATATTCAATCCATTGTTTCCACATAGACCATTTTGATCATAAATTGGTATAAAATCAGATAATTCACTTCTCATAGCTATTTCAACACATATTCTGTCATACGCTAACCTCTCTCTTCTAGCTGTCATTCTGTTTGTAAAGAGAGGTTTACGTATCGTACTTGCAATCTTGCTTAGAAGTGTACCCGACCAAAAGTGAAGCTTTAAACCTGAAAGTGTAATCCATATAGGTAGTTGAGCCAATCCTTCCTTTTCCAAACTTACTTTAGTATCCCAAGGTTTTACAATCAAGGGCCAATTATTAGTGGACCATGGTCCAAGTTCAATTACTTGTATCTAAGCCTTAGAACTATCAAATATTGTAAGGACATATTTTCCATCTTGTCCCTAGTTCCTAGTGTACATCATGTATGATGTATCTCGTTACATCCGTCAAGGAAATTCATGTTCACACGTTCATGAAAACGGATTCGAATATCAAGCATCATCAATATCTATGCAATATGAGGTATACTTTGGTATGGAATTTGTTTTGTGTTACTTAATTTTTTTACTAAGTATTGGGATACTTTTTAAAACCGGTTTGATCAGAATGAGGCATTTTTCATGCTTAAAATGTTTTCTGGGATACCTGTAGGCGGACTTTAAAAAATCATTTTGGTCGTTCCAACGACATGACTCTGTCGTTCAAAAGACATTAGCATCTCGTTAGATAGGTGTTTTGATGCCCAGGATCTCATATGGAACGAACAAGAGCGTACTGCTTTATTTTTTTCATGGTCGTTTGATAGGTCGTTTGAAGAAACTTCAAACGATATCTCAATGTCTTTCTAACGACCTTATGATCTTGTTCAAACGAGATTCCATCGCTTTAAATTTTTTATTCGCCTATAAAACCTATTTCGTAAAGCTTTTTGATTAAGACTTTTCATTTATGCAAACTATAGAATGGCTGTAAAATAGTTTACTTTTTATGGCAAAATTTGATATTGATTCACACAAATCAACCCCAATTACTTTTGTAAATCATATTTGGAACCCAAACACTTATACATCGAAGTTGTTCTTGTGGAGAGTGATCTCCATTGCTGATCTTGGGGATAGTCGAGGGTATTCAAAGCTAAAGGTGGAACTGCTATTTTTGTGATTCTCGAGGGAGTCATTGCTGATTTGAAGGATGAGGTCTTTGTGGGTTCTTTCAGGAATTCATTGTAGTATTTCTTTAAAGTGTTGTAAGTTGCGATTTCCAAACTTTAGTGAAACAATAGGTTTTTCCCTACCGGGATTTTTCCTGAAATTATTTGTTTGGTTGCATGATTATATGATTTAATGCTTTTAATAACATATAGCATGGAATTTGGTTTATTTGAGATTGACATCTAGTTAAATAAGTTAACTTCATTAAAATATTGCGAACTCCCAAATTGGTATTACATTCGCTTTTACAAATTGGTATCAGAGCTTTTAGCTCATGATTTTACCTCTTCAAATTGGTATCAGAGCAAGTTTCACCAAATTATCATGAGATCCTTTTTTTGCAAATTTTTTTGTGATATCAATCGTTTTGCAAATTAATTTTTGAAAAATGTCAATTTGTTTATATGGATAACTTATATTATCGGATGCTCGTCTTTGATGACACAAATTATGCCTATTAGAAAGTCCGCACGAGATCTTGTTTAAAAGTTATTGATGAAAGAGTTTGGCTTGTATGGGAAAGAGGGTGGACTCCTCCCACTGTCACCGTGAATAATGCCATAAATCCCAAACCTCTATCGAATTGGACTGATCATGAGTTTATGTGGAGTACCTATAACTCCCATGACCTTAGTGTTATTTTTAGAGTCGTCACCCCCGACGAGTTTCGATGTATTATGACGTGCACCACGTCAAAAGGGTCATGGGATATCCTCCAGTTGACATATGAGGGTACTAATGCGGTTAAGGCATCGAAATTGCAAAATTTGAGAACCCAGTTTGAAAATATCATTATGTTAGAGTCCCAGTGTTTTGATGAGTTTTATGCTAGGTTGTCGAACATAGTCAACATGAGTTTTAATTTGGGTGAGAATTGATGATTCGAGAGTTTTAAAAAAGATTTTGAGGTCATTTCCATCCCGATTTATGACTAAGGTCACTATTTTGAATTCTTTGGGTGTATTAGATTCACTTAAGTTAGAAGAACTCATAGGAGACCTTTAAACTTATGAAGTTGACATTTTCATAAAATCGTAAAGCCTAAGTATAAAGGGATAGCTTTAAATATTCAGGTTAAGAAAAATAAAAAAGAGAGAGTTTATGAGTCTGATTCTGAGGGTGAGGTTGATTTCGATGACTTTGCCTTATTTGATAAAAATTTTAAAAAAATTCTCAAATTTTCCAAAGATAATTCTTCCAATAAAAAGATTTTTGAGAAAAATAAAAAGAAAGACGAGGTCAAGGAGAACGGTGTGAAAAAGAAAGAGGTACGATGTTATGGGTGCAAGGGAAAAGGGCATATAGCGTTTGAGTGTCCCACTATGTTAAAGAGAAATGGCAAGAAAATTGCTAGTACGACCACTCTTAATGATAATGACATCTAGTTGGATGATTTAGAGAATGAATCACCACGTGAAAAGTGCGTTGCTTTCATGGCTAGTCATGTGAGCACATATAGTTTGCCTCATGACGATGAGGACACTTATAAACGTGAGAGTCTTGATGATGTTTCGAGACATTCGGGGGATAGTGAGTGTGCAGATGAGGTTGGAAATGAGGGTGAAGATGATCTCCAAAAGGAATTTAGAAATTTGTACATCGATACATTGAAGACCAAAAATTAAATTAAGATTTAGGTCTTAAGCTGTTAGATTGAGAGAGAGAGAGAGAGAGAGAGAGAGAGAGAGAGAGAGAGAGATTGAAGTTTTGAGGGTGTGTGAAGAGTCCGTGTGTCAACTCGAGAAGGTAAGAGTTTCTTTGTGTGAGCAGTTGATCATCTTAGGCCGATAAAAGAGTTAATTGTCCAACACCGTGGCTAATCTTTCGGGAGATCTTCAATCTTCATTGGAGACTCGTGAGAAACTTGAAGCCGTATCTCCCGACTCAAGAGAGATCTTGAACATGTCCTGGACGTCAAGATCACTAAAGAGGACACATCTAAAAAGGTTGGAAAGATGCTCCTCGATCCCACTTTGGGTAATTTTTAACGAGGAATAGGTTATGACGGTGGTTCCACTTCCCATGTTGAACTCGAGCCGGTTCTCGAGTTTATGATAGATCCTTATGGCTCTAAAACTAACCCACTTAGGCGTCCGTTTCTCCATAAGAAAGCGTGTCCTAGACGTTTTGAGAGAGGTGTTCCTAAGCCAATTTATGTTTGTTCCCAATGCAAGAAAAGAGGACACCTTAGGGAATTTTTCTTTAAGTTGGGTAGTGTGTCTCATAGGTATTTACCTTGTTATACTACTACATATGTTCCCATACGCACTCCCACATATGTTAATCCACATGTTCCCGCACATCACATGGGAGATTTTGAGCGTTTTCTAGAGCAAGTTGAGTATTTATTCAAAACTTCACACGATTTGTTGGATGTTTTTCATAGGATGTCACTACCTTTGAAAAACTCCTTTGGACCAAATGATTGAGGTTTAGACTTGTTTGCTAGCATAAGATGATTTTAATGTTCATATCTTTATTCCTATTGCTATTATGTACTACCATTGTATTTAGTTTTTCTAATTCATATTCTTAGAAAAATCCAAAAAGATTTTCGATCTTTAAGAATTTTTTTGGAAAAATACAAAAAGATTTTCATTTTCTTTTTAGAAAAAGTGAAAATCCGAAAAGATTTTATATTTGATAAGATTTTTGAATGAACACAAAAGATTTTTGTATTTATTTTTACACCATATATGGATGGACATTTAGGATGGCCAAATCATAATATCATTCCATTATCCATGTGACTTTTTGATAATGCTTTGGGACGCAGCATCATTTCATTTATGTGCTTTATAATATTTGGAGCCATCGAGATATAATTAGTGATTATTTTTTACATGTTTAACTCATGATTTCCTTTAATGCACATGTGCATGAATTTGTTTGATTTTTATACTTGTCTATCACATGTTGGTTGAAGTGTTTTCATCCCAATCCTATCTTTAAAATGAACCGAATGCGATAAAAAGAGACAATGAAATTAGTGCGTGTAAGAACCGTTGCCCATGAGGATGTGTTTAATACTGAAAAATATGAGTGTACACGGTAAAGGGTTGCGAGAGGCAAGTGAACTCGTCGTGAAAGTCACCGTTTGAGAAAAGTCCAAAACAAATTAAGGCAATAAAAAGATAATATGCCAAAAAGGGACCAAATAGTTTAGTTTGATTGATATTTCAAAAGAAAAAATAGAAAATAGACCATGTCTATCTTTTGAGGGAGTTTGGTTCGAAATCAAAGGGTTTGCACGTCTTGACAAAGTCTTGAAAAATCATTACATTATTTTAGACGTTATTGGTGTGAACTCATTTTTTACTTTGATTTATTGATTATATTGAGTCAATATCATTTGAATTCAACAATTTTATACCTAAGGACGATTTTGAGTTCATTCGTTAGGAGTCGTGCACATATGTTGTGATTGTTTGAGTTGATTTTTCTATCCCACTCATTTCGTTATCTTAGTGATAATTCATGGTGTGTTTTTTTTTGTAATTTTTTTTTTCTTTTGAAAAATATTTGAAAACTCAAAAATAGTTTGTGGATACTTTTGAGTTTTTCCTTGCATGGGCTTAATTGATATATATGTTTTGATATACTCGTTATGACCCACTTCAATTTATTATGTTTCATTCTTTTCCTTGTCTATTTTGTACAAAGAAAAAGGGGGAGAACAAATTATTAATTACGGGGGAGTGAGGGTTTGAATTATGGGGAAGAATTGACTTGACTTGATTTGCTTTATGTTTTATCTCATTTCAAAACCTCTACGTCACAAAGGTATTTTCTTGGTTTTTTGTATGTAGGACTTTGATTTTGACGAGCTTTTAAAAAGCACACATTTGACAAGACAAAGTAAAGAGATTTGAAGATTTGAAAGTTGGAGATTTTTGAAGACTTTCATATTTAGTATCTTTTCACCTTTAGGTTCATGGGAGGGTATTAGATTTGTATAGGATGTTTGATTGATAATTCTGATGTTTTTATATTGTACCGGAATAGCCACGGAGGAGATTTGTGAGGACATATTTTTCATCTTGTCCCTACTTCCTAGTTTACACTGTGTATGTTGTATCTCGTTATATCCGTCAAGTCAATTCACATTCATATGTTCAAGAAGACGTATCTGAATATCAAGCATCTTCAACATCTAGCGACATGAGGTATACTTTGGTATGGATTTTGTTTTGTGTTACTTAGATTTTTTACTAAGTATTAGGATACTTTTTATAAACTGATTTTTATCAAAATAAGGTTTTTATCAAATTTAAAATGTTTTCATAGATACCTTTAAGCTAACTTTAAAAACTCGTTTATGTCGTTCAAAAGACATGGCTTTGCCATTCAAACGACATTAGCATCTCATTAGATACGTCGTTTGATGACCAGGATTTCATATGGAACAAACGAGAGCATACTATTTTGTTTTTTTCATGGTCGTTTGATAGGTTGTTCGAAGAAACTTCAAATGACATCTAAATGTCATTCTAATGACCTTATGATATCGTTTAAACGAGATTCCACCGCCTCAAATTTTTTTATTTGTCTATAAAAACCTATTTCGTGAAGCTTTTTGATTAGACTTTTCATTTATGCAAAATACAGAACAACTGCAAAACCGTCTTCACTTTTTAGGGAAAAATTTATTTTTTTAGTTCACAAAAATCAATTCAAATTACTTTTGTGAATCATCTTTCGAACCCAAATACTTTTACATTGAAGTTGTTCTTGTGGAGAGCGATCTCCATGGCTGATCTTGGGGATACTCGAGGGTATTCACTACTGAAGGAGGAATTGTGGTTCTTATGATTTTCGAGGAAGTTATTGTTGATTTGAAGGTTGTGATCTTTGTAAGTTATTATGGGAATTCATTGTAGTATTTCTCTAAAGTGTTGTAAGTTGCGATTTCCAAACTTTAGTGAAATAAAAGGTCTTGCCTTGTGGGTATTTTTTTTGAAATTGTATGTTTGGTTGCATGAGTATATGATTTAATGCTTTCAATCACATAGACACATGTTTAGTGTTTTAATAAAATTAGAATTTGGTTTGTTTGATATTGCCAACTAGTTAACTAAGTTAAATCTATTAAAATATTACGAACTAAAGAATTGGTATCATATCCTCTTTTAGAAATTGGTATGAGAGCTTTTATCTCGGGACTTCATGAAAACACCAGTTTTAATTAAAAATATATTGAAATCCCCAAACTTTCTCCATTTGTGCATAACATAATCCTTTATATCCCTAAAAGATATATTCAACCCCAAAGCATAAACAACAAATGCATTATTCCCATTTTGAATTTCCTCTTCTACTTCATCTTGAGCAATATGAACACATTTCCTCCCTTCACTATCTTCACTAGTTTGACTGAATTGTAATTTGTTACCTGCATTTTTATCTCCATTTAAAGCTGCAATATTTGCCCATGATTTCTAATTTGAGATGGTTACTGATTTTTTGTCCTGATTATGCAGGTGTCCTTCCATATGTTGCATCTCAGGAATTAGGTCTAGAAATAATGCCTTATAGTTCTTAGAATCAATTGGTTCTTTACCATTTCTGCATATAAACCCGTGAGATCTAATATCTTCCATTTTCTGAATAACTGTAGGCCTGTTGTATGTATAACTTACTCTCCTACGTGAGCCAATGACAAATGTACATCTGTCCTTCAAAGTGGCACTCCAGCTATCTTGATCGACATCAGAGATACTTAGTCTCCTGGGATGTCGACTAACTCCCAGATTGCGAACCATCATGAATAACAAATGTTACTCGGATGTAATAGAGACCAACACTGAATTTCATGAGTCTTATTTATTGTAAACATATGTAGATGCTTGAAAATGTAAAGCCATTCCATCTATAGGGTTTTACACCATTATAAATACGAAATACTCCCTCAGATCAAGGGATGATTCAATCAATTATATGCACACTATATTGAGCTAATTGTAACCCTACAAAAATAATATCAACAGTGGACGTAGGCTTTCTTAATAGCTGAACCACTTTAAAAATCTCTTCTCTTGTGTATTTGATTTGATTTGATTAATATACTACATTTTATTCGTGATTATAAATCTGAATTAAGTCTAGTTTTAGACATCAACAGATTGGCGTCGTCTGTGGGAACGATTTTTTGCCATCGTTCTCTACCTCATATATTTCTTTGTTCATTTTTTTAGTTTAAAGAATGACTGCTGTTCTTGAAAACAACTTAGCAGCTACAGGAAACATTCCAGAAATTTCCGCTCCCCATGGTGAGACAGACCTCCAAAGGATCCTATGCAATCTGACTAAAGGACAAAAGTCTATGAAAGAGTTACTTAGAAAATTAGTTCACATAATACAAGACAAATCTTCCAATTCTATAAGAGATATGCCACCCCCACCAGCTAGGAATGAAAGGAGTTACCTTTTCAATCTTCTCATGACATGTCATATTGTCCTGGCGCAACTTCTTCATTCCTATCAATGGATTACTATGACGGTAGATCTTTTTTTAAAGAAAGGTCAAGCGTATTGGATAGGCTAAGTAGGTAATATTCTTTTGACCGCCTAGGACCACAGGTAAATAGAGGTCAGTACAGGGAGGAAGATCGTTATCATGAGCACAAAGAAGGATCTATGAGATCAAGACCTAATATAAGGGGCTCTATGTATGCCAAGCAGACCTCTCAAGAGGAGAGTTCAGCACATAGACACAGTAAGGCCACTAAATCTGCTTCGGTCAAATCCAAACCAGAGGAACATTCCTGGAAGGGATCCGTGCAGTGATTGGAAGATTGGTTTGGGGAAATGGCCAAAACATAAAATCCGTTACAATGTAGCTTTTTTAAAGGATCACCTTTCGTCCAGGCTATTGTAGACTACCGCACACCTTCCAAAGTCAAACCACCGGTCGTCACTCCTAAATATGATGGGAAAACTGATCTAGTTATGCATATTGAACAGTATCAAGCTGTTGCTGACATTTTTTCAGTTCCCGATGAGATGAGGTGTAGAGTTTTCTCTTGTTCCATCACTGGTCCATCCCAGATATGGTACAACAATCTGCCTACAGGTGAAATTTCCAGTTTTTACCAATTAGACAAATTATTCATTGATAAATTTTGCTTTGGGGTTAAGACGATCAAGAGTGTCACTCACCTCTTGACCGTGTGCCAAAAGCCCAAAGAGAGTACCCAGTATTATATTACATGGTTTTATAATGAGAAGTTAGAAGTTGTGTATTATGAATAAAAAATATCCATTGCAGCATTAATAAGTGGGCTACTGACAAAATATCATTACTACGCCTTAGTGAAAAACCCACCCAAGACTATGACAGAGTTAATTGCTAAAGTTCAAAATATCATGAACGCCGAGGAAGCTATAGTTTCAAAAGAAGCACCAGAAAGCAAGGATGGGGGACAAAAGAACAATTCGTTCAAGAAAGATAAAAAATATAAGAATTCGAACAAGATTAAGAAGTTCGATGAGTATACTGCACTCATTAAGGGTGTTCACTACATTCTAAAAGAAATTCGGGGTAACAAAGATTTGAACTGTCCTGGGAAACTGATGACTCCCCCAACGAAACGGACAAGTCCGAGTATTGTGATTTTCATCGCGATCATGGACACACCACTAATAGTTGCATAGCACTTAAAAAATAAGTTGAAACTCTTATTCGACGAGGAAAACTTGGAAAATTTGTTGATCGGAATGGTAGCCGAAATAGTAGGAGGAGATTTGAATCACCCGATCGAGGGAAAGAGGACACTAAAAAAGAACGCAATAACAACTATGAGGATGACCCCGACCTACCAAAGATACTTGACGAGACAGAAATGGACGTAGGTATGATTTCCTTTGGTTGTCATTTATCACAGGTAAAGATAAAGGGGAAGGAGATGGACTTGCTAAAAGAAAGAGGTACTTAAATAAAGCCAAAGGTTGTCCCATTATTAGGCAGATCGATACGTTTGAGAGCAGTGATGTTCGGCCTATGAAAGTCAACAAAGATAAATTAATGATTGGCTTCTCAAAAAATGATCTGAGTGGGATGCTTTATCCTCATGACAATATATTGGTAATTACTTGCAGAGTTCACCATAGTAGAGTGGCCAGAGTTTTGGTTAATAATGGGAGTTCGGATAATGTAATGTTTCAACTGTTTCCAAAGCTTAGATCTATGAAACAATAAGCTTTAACCGTATCACAGGCCTCTTATAGTTTTTTTTAGAGAAATGGTATATCCCTTGGGAACTGTCAAGTTAGATGTATTGGAAGGCACTTCGCCAGCAAGCAGGATGGAACGAATTTGCTTCCTCATATTGGATAAAAATATACCTTCAGCCTGTAACATAATCCTCGATCGGGTAGGGTTGAAGCAACTTCCATCTATTGTGCATCAATGCATGAAGTTCCCTACCAATTTTATAGTCGACATAGTAAATGATAACCATATGGAAGAAAATGAGTGTTATTATACTTCATCCGATCAACAGGAAATAAGGAGGGGCATAATTACTTTCCACATTAATACTTTGGATCCTCACGAGGAGGAGGACTTGGTGAAAGGACATTTCATGGAAGAAATAGAAACTATCGTGCTTGATGATGAGAAACAGGAAAGGACCACCCAAATTGGATCAATACTAACACCTTTTATCAAATAGGAATTAATTACATTCCTTAAAGATAGGAAGAATGTGTTTGCTTGGAGTCGTAAAGATATGCTAAGGATTGATCCTAACTTCATCTGTCATGAACTCAATATTTACAAAGATGCCAGGCCGATCAAGTAGAAGCGCAGAGTTTTCAGCAAGAAAAGAATATGGCTATCTAAGAGGAGGTGGAAAATTTACAGAAAGCCCAGTTCATTGAAGATGTTAAATATTCTACTTGGTTGGCTAATCTAGTAATGGTCAAGAAGAAGAACAATAAATGGCGAATGTGTATGAATTTTACTGATCTAAACTAAGCATGCCCAAAAAATCATTTTCCTTTACCAAGGATCGATCAATTGGTAGATGCCACAACAGGTTATGAACTGCTCAGCTCCATGGATGCCTATTCTAGTTTTAACTAGATCAAGATGAAGCTGAAAGATAAGTAAAGCACATACTTCATCACCAGCCGAGGAACTTAATGCTATAATGTGACGCCTTATGGGCTAAAAAATGCTGGGGCAACGTATTAGAGGTTGGTAAACAAAGTCTTTAAAGACTAAATTGGTAAGAACATTGAGGTGTATGTAGATGATATTCTCACCAAAATCAATTTCGATGCCGACCACATTACTGATATGGTCCAAATATTTGACCATCTAGAAAAACATCAAATGAATCTCAATTCAACCAAGTGCATATTTGGAGTCCAAGAAGGTATGTTCTTGTGGTACGTTGTGAATCAAAGTGGAATCGAAGCCAACCCTGATAAAAGAAAGACTTTATTAGAAATGCAATCCTTGACCAGTAAGAAGGATGTGCAAAAGTTGACAGGAAGAGTAGCAACCCTAAATAGTTTCATATCTCGGGCTAAGAAAATTGTCTTCCATTCTTCGAGGTGATTAAAAAGACATTTGAATGGAATGAAGAATGTGAGAAAGATTTTTTGGAGCCGAAGAAGTATTTAGAGTCTTCCCTATTACTAGCTCGACCAATTTTGGGCGAGAAGTTGTACTTATATTTGGATGTTTCAGAATCTGTTGTAAGTTAATCCTTGATCCGATTAGAGGATGGTGTTAAAAAACTAGTGTATTACACCAGTAAGGCATTTCGAGGAGCTAAGATCAGATATCCACGCTTGGAGAAATTAGAATTGGCACTCATTAAAGACTCTAAAAGAATTAGACCCTACTTTCAGGCCCATACCATTATAGTATACACTAACCTACCCTTACAATAAGCTTTGCATAAACCTGAAAAGTTTGGAAGGCTAATGTCTTGAGAAATTGAGATGGGAGAGTATGAAATTTTTTACAAACCAAGAACTTCATTGAAAGGGCAAGCAGTTGGAGATTAAATAGCAGAATTCACTTACACAGAAGTACCCAACACACTAAGTTTTCCTGCCGACTAGACTTTTTAGGAAGATAGATCATCTCAAAGGCCAACTGAGATGGTTGCCGACCAACCAAAATCGTCAGTTATTCAAGAAAGAGCTCTTCGACTAGCTAAATAAAGCCAGAATTTTTTAAAATATAGAGTATTAATGGAGGAAGACTTCAACAGTGATGTTCCAATTTGGAAATTGTTCTTAGATGGTTCTTCGTGTACAGCTAGAAGTGGTGATGGACTCATCCTTAATACTCCAGACGACTTGGACGTAGAGTATGCATTGAGATTTCAATTTCAAGCTTCCAATAATGAATCCAAATACGAAGCATTGATAACTAGTTTGGAGCTAGCCTCATCATTGGTCATCGAGCAAGTGATAGCGCATAGTGATTCTTAACTTATTTTCCATTAGTTACTTGAAATATATGGAATTAAAGGGAAAACAATGGTGAGATACTTGAATAAGGAAAATAAAGTTGTTTTCTCATTTCCTGTAGTTATGATGGTTTGTATTCCAAGACTGGATAATGCCCAAGTAGATACTCTTGCTCAGCTAGCGTTAGCAACTCCAATGGAGCTCAGAAGAGCCATCATGGTGGAGATTTTCACCAACAAGAGCATTGATGAGGAGGCATTCATTATCATTTTTATAGAATTGGGGCTTTCCTCGATAGATCCAATCACGGTCTACATTGAGAAGGGACTGTTACCATCCGACATAAAAGATGTAAGGAAATTGAGATATGAGGTAGCTAACTACATCCTGGATAAAGGTATTCTGTATAGGAGGGGCTATGGAATTTCTTTACTTCGTTGTGTCCACCCAACCGAGGTCAATGATTTGATTAGAGAGCTTCATGAAGGCTCATGTAGTTCCCATTCAGCTGGAAGATCTTTATTACAAAGAATAGCCACACAGGGCTACTATTAACCAATAATGAAGACATACTGTGTTTTGTTTACCAAGAGGTGTGACAAATGCCAAAGGTTTACTACTATTCATTGAAAACGAAGTATTTCTATTACTCCTATTACTTCTCTTTTGCCTTTTGCCATTTGGGGAATAGACTTAGTCAGACCATTACCATCCACCAAAGGAAGGTTCTAGTATCTATTCGTTGCAGTAGATTACTTCACCAAATGGGTAGAGGCCGAGCCCTTGATTGATATGCCCTATAAAAGGGTATTTTAGTTCATATGGAAGCAAATTATATGTCGTTATAGAATTGCCTATGCTTTCCTTACTGATCATGGTACCCAATTTGACAATAAAGATCTTGAGGAGTATTACATCAGATCCATAATACGAAAGCTACATTCAGCACCAGGACATCCATAATGCAATGTTCAAATAGAAATCACCAACAAAACTTTGTGCGATGGGTTAATAAAGAGTTTGGATTATGCCAAAGGAAATTGGATCAATGAACTGCACAGGGTTCTTTGATCTTATATAACTACACCAAGAACTATAACACGGGAGACTCCCTATATGTTGGCTTTTGGCGGTGAGGTAGTGGTACCAACTGAAAGAGGTCTGCCAATGCACGATTCCCCTAAAAATGATATAATGAGGCAAATGGATCTGGATATAGTTGAAGATGTTAGAAAAGATGGTGCAATGCAAATGGTTGCCTACCAACAAAGGACAATTAGTTTCTATAATCGACGCGTTAAGCTGACCAACTTGAGACAGGGAGCCTTGTGACGAAGAAAGTGATCAAAAAAAATAACAATTTGGAACCCAATTGGCATGGTCCCTATCGTATCTCGATTAAAATCTGACCAAGAACATATAGCCTAAAGACGTTGGAGGGCGAGGAGTTTAAGAACCCCTGGAATGCCGATCATCTTTGTAAATATTATCAGTAATTTTATTTTCAATGTAATCAGTTATTCAAGTTAATGAAATTGCATGTTTCTACTCATTATACTTCCTTTTTATATTTTATTTTTTGGAGTATGGTGGGATACCACCATTACCTTAAATTAAACACTAAAAGTTAATTTCAAATTCCAACTTCAGAAAAGTTCTTCGTCAAACTTTTGCAACTACAGAAAAGTTATTCATGAAACTTTTCCAACTTTAAAAAAATTATTCGTCAAACTTTTCTAACTACAAAAAGTTCTTTGTTAAACTTTTCCAACTAGAAAGAAGTTATTTATCAAACTTTTCTAACTTCAGTAAAGTTAACCATTAACAGCTTCAGAAAAGTCTGGTAAAACCTCTTAGTCTGGTAAAACCTCTTGTGTTTGATAATTTTACCAGACTAAGTTAAAAGACAAGGATAATTTTACATTCCTAATACACTTAGTCTCCACTCATAACTAATTCTACAACTTAGTTTAATAAAACTATTCACAGTTTTATCTAAGAACAACATTAGTAGAATCTCAAATATTAGTCTTAGATTCAATCACGAATCGAACATCTAACATTTAAGTAGGACATTTAATCAATAGGTCTACTAACTAGTTAGAGTACTGACTACCTAGTCGGCAATAAGATTAATAACAACCATAAGCTTTAATATAAAGGACAAAAGAGTCTCAAAGAATTTCATTTCATTCCAATTAACTAGAATTACAAAACAAATATTAACCAAATATAAGATACAATTTATTCCATTGGACACTTTCCATCAACCTTGCTTATCCCAGCAGGAGGCTCATCAAGGGTGCTCGGACGGTTGATGGAACTAAAAAGTCTTCTCTTAATACACTTACTATCACTTGGCCGATCGATGTTGGGGATGAACATATTCCACTTCTCCTTCAAGGCCGAAGTCCCCAACATATTTTCTAATCAAACTCTGAGGAATGGAATTAGGAGGGATCCAACTAAAGTCAATTGAGAAAGGAGGATCGGGATAGTCTAACATCCCTAGGGGTGTGCCAGTTACGCAATTCATTATTTTTAGGTATCTTCAATAAGGCGAGAAAGTTTAACTAATTCCATTTATAACCCTTATTCCTGGCTTGCTCTATATGGACATCTAAATAAGTCAAAGCTTCATCATACCCATCCATCCAAACAACTATGCATTACTTGTGGAAATGAAAGGTAAGTAGGTCCACACTATCTTGAAGCATTTTAATAGCCATGCCTTTCTCTTTGAGCTGAGCAGCTTGGTTGGCCAGAGTTTTCTTGGTTCTGTCCTCATCAATAGTTGGCCGAACAACTACACTTTTCATTGGGGCTTGTCCAAGTTTAGTCTTCTTCTTCTGTAAAGATTTTAGCTCCTCCAATAGCCTGACATTCTCAATCTCCAATAATGAAACCCCTTTATTCGGACCAGTGGTGGTTAATTTCTTCAAACTGTTAAGCACATTCCTCAATGCATTATTTTTGCTCTCCAACATTGCAGTGATTGATTGAGCATTCTCTAGTTCTTATTTCAAGTCCAATTCCTTCTTATTCAGGGAAGAAGTCTTTTAACTACTTATTAAAACACAAACCTTCATTTAATTCCTTATACTTGACTTTATAGTTAGAATGGAGAAGTGATTTAGAAAGTTTGCGATCCTCCTGCATCTGCTCAATTATCTTATAATAACCAGCATTATTAGCTACAACTCTATCCAAGAGGCAATGAAGATGGATGTAAGACTCCTTCACTTAGTTAAAGACTCCTTCACTTAGTTAAAGACTCCTTCACTTAGTTAAAGACATTTGGGTTGAGTAACTCTGATAAATATTCCTCGGATGAAGGAACATGGATATCCACAAATAAATTTTTGCACCGTCTAAGTAGGTTAGATTCAACATAAATAATAGCTTTCTTCCTGGCATCAAACCGAAGATTTACAAGTATGAGTTTATAGGGCAAATCTAGAGAAATAGACAACATGTAAAGGAACAAACCAGCAAAGAGTCAACATCATTCAATGTTGTAAACAATTGAGAAAAAATATGTTCTTTCATTGATTAAGTCTTGGATATATAATTAAGTACATCAGAATAAAGAAAAAAAAAGAAATGGAAAATACATAAGAGAAAGGACAAAAAAGAAACTAGTCAAAAAGGAGCTAAATTTTCTTCTTATCCTTGTCCTAGTCCTGGCTGGCAGCAGGTAGGTCAGCACTAGCATCTTGTAACACTGAAAACATAATGGGCACCATTGAAGAGTCCCTAGACCCTTATTTATCATCAAACTCCTCATCCAAGTTAGTTGAAGTGATTGGGTCATGCCTTTGGAAAATCTCAGAGTTTACCTATGTGTCAACCACCTTCAATGACTTCGACCAACCTTCTGTGAAGGGTAGTTTCTTGGCATACTCAATTTGGGAAGAATCTGTAAAAAGGGATTTCTTCAAGCCCTTGTCAAAATTAGAATTTTTATCTTTCTTATCTTTGGCATTTAAAGAGGCAAATTTAGCAGCCAGGCCAGCTACTTTTTCCTCAACAGTTTTGGACTGGTCTTTTATCTCTATCAGCGTTTCCTCTGTAGCCTTGACCCTATCGTCAGCCTCTTTCATATTATTCTCAGTCAATTGGGATTATTCTTCAGCATCTTTTATTTTACCTTCTGCTACAACTGTTTTGTTCTCGACTTTTTTTAGTTTCTCATCCAATTTTTTTTCTTTAATTCCAAAGCCTTCTGATAATCCTTCAAAGATTGCCTCAAACTTTCAAATGCTTCTTCCACCTTGCTTGGGGAAGATCTTAACAGGTATTCCTTCTCCATTATTTGGTTAAAACCAACCAAATACTATAAAAGATCAAACACAAGATATCATAAGAATTATTTTAATATAAAGAAAAAGCAAAAGATAAGATAATTGTTAGTGTTAAATTATGGCAAACTCTCTCAATCAGCCTTGTTCTAGGCATGGGAACTGAAGAAGCCCTGCCAGCTGGAAGAATTCCAGCTTTGAATAAACTTATGGCCAATCCAGGATTGATAGCTATAGAAGCTCATTCAATGTCACCTAGGTTTTTAACCAACTCTTGTTGGTCGACTTGATTTTTATTTACAATCAACTCTTGCTCGCCGGCTTAAGCTCTCTGTGCCTACTTTTGAAGGTCAGGCAATCCTCTCTTTAGTCTTTTATATTGAGATTTAGTGGCTTGAGCCTCTTCAACACTAAGAACTTGGGGCCTCTTTTCACTGGCCTAAGACTTATTTTCAACTGGCTTCTTGCTAGTATTAGCATTCTTCGTAGGAGGGGGAGATAATGTCCCTCTCAACAAATTGGACATCTTTATTTTACCAATGTCAGTTGGAGGAGAAATAAGGATATCAGATACATTGAAAGATTTAAAAGAAGAAGAAACTCTGTACTCTAACAGCACTGAAGGAAGTGATAGATTTCTTGTACTCTAACAGCACTGAAGCAACTCTGGGACGTTCTTCTCGAGCTCTTTGATTAGGACTCCATAGGAATTTGAGCTCGTCCAGATTTATTTCACCTTATTTAGGACACCTCTTCTTGCTCTCCTATATAGAAAAATAAGTAGAAAAGTTAGTGGATAAAATTCAGAAACAAATAAAAAAAGGAAGAAAAGTAAAGAGCAAAATTATAACCTATGGCACACCCTTCCTGGGGGCAACCGGGACCAACATAAGACACACCCTCAGGAAGGGGAGCTTGTTTCCAATTCTTAACAACTACACCATAATCCCAATAGTCTTTATTGGACTCTATAAGATTCACTACTAAAGCCCTATTGACTTGCCTAGTCTTTAAATAATGCGTGCTCTCTCTAATAGTGCCAAAGTTATAAAAAAACATCAACTCATAGACCCTAATACGAGTCCCATAAATCTCATTCAACCTATTAACACCATTTACAACGCTCTAAGCGTTTGGTGCTACCATAGCAGGAACTACGTCTAAGTGTTAACAAAACTAAAGAAAAAAGGGGAATTAGTGGAAAAGTGATGTTGCACTCAACAATAAATAAAGTGGGAATCCAGTGACCCTCAGGAAGATAATACACGTCTACTGGACATTGGGCTATCTCTAAACCTACCCAACAAGAATTTTTCTCTTTTCTCTAAAATCCTCTGATAAACCCTGATCCACAAAGTAAATTTTGGTGCAAATAGAGAAAAGGATGAAAAACAGATAAATAAGGAAATAAGGCTTATAGGGATCTAGAGGTATCTGCATGAACTTAAGAAAATGATGGCGAATGGAATATCATACAAAGAAAGCTTGAGAATAAAGGAAGACTCTAAATACAAAAAAGTTGAGGTGAAAAAAATGGAGGGAAATTTCTACCTATTTATAGGTTACCTCGGTAAATGGGAACTGATGATGCTGGAAACTGCACCACCCTTCAAGGTGTTTGTGAGCTCAATTCAATGTTAACAATGGCAGTATAAGGGTATATACACCTATAGTAGAGGGAGATGAGGAGAAGAGGATTTACACCGGAATATAAGTGGTTCAGCCAATCAGGCCTACGTCCAATGTGCAAGTGTATGATGTGTATCAATGTATGAGGGCTCTAATGGCCATAGATACAATCTCTCAAGCTTTCTCTCTCTACTGTGTATTTGAACAGAGTTTCATCTAGGGTTACTAATTTTGGGATCCTTTGCAAGGTAGAGGATGACCTCTATATATAGTACCTGGGGGGTGTAATGTACCCCCCATGCATGCAATGAGCATGTGTGTGTTGATCTAGCCAATCTGATGAAGACATCTGTCACTGTCACATGTAGATAATGATGATGACATATTCCCCCCACGAGTGGGGAATGATTCGTTATAACTGATTTGTGTCCACGTGTCCTTGTCCGCGCATGTCAATATGAGCTCAGCCTCCATGCTTGGTCATGACCTCGGCCTAGAAGAGGCCGAGGCTGGTAAGGTCCAGTTGTCCATCTAATTTGAGATGAATCACGATGCTCTCGGCCATGAATGAAGCCGAGTTAAGTATTTAGGTCGGTCTGGGCCGAGATTAAGTTGGCGTGTGCCCGGGACGTTGACTGATTTACTGATGAGGTCGACCTTGGTAGAAGTATGGCTTTTCGCGACCTCGACCTACACCTGGCCGAGGTTGTCATTCCCAGGTGAACTGAAGAGATGCTGACCCTTATGATACATGCAGTGTCCCCTTGATGAGGTTGGTGGTAGTGTCGACCGGGGCCGACCTTGCTATGACCGAGGTTTGTTGTTACGGATTCAAGGCTTTTCCAACGTCGGCCATGACCTCGAACGAGGTTGATGTCTCTGAGCTGAGGTGACACTTGGGGCATATCAATCACCCCCCAACCCTTAGTTACATGTGAAAGCAGGTGACTGTGGGGGCTCTACACCTCCGAGGTCTTCCTCTTATGTGCCAATGTTCATTTGACACATGTCCATTGCTGAAGTGTGGCTTACCTAGCAAGCATGTGTTGTCAGCTGTCCTTTGGGGTCCCAAGGAAATGATGGGCCTTGGGAAGCGTTCCTTCATATTTAAGGGTTTAAACCCTATATTTCCCTCCTTCTTTCTCATTTCTCTTTCCTGGCACGATTTACTTCAGCAACATTCTCTTTCTAGAAAATCTTTGGTTTGAAGCCTTTGGTGGTGATTCCTCGCGTCTTCTTCCTTCTTCCTTACCATTCCATCCTCAGGTAACCTCTGCCATACTTTCTTCTTCATTTTTCCTGTAATTTTCTTACTTTTGCATTTTTCGGCGAGTTTCTTAGGTTTCCGGCGAGGTTCCATTTTTCTGGCGAGTAGTATTTGCTCTAAGTTTTATAGTTTGATCTTTAGTTGAATAAAAAACAAAACAGCTTTTGTTTGTTATTTTAGGAGAGTTGTGAGTGTAGCGTCTGCCTCTGTTTCTCAGACCCCTCTACCAACTTCTTGAGGAGTTCCCTTCTCTCAGAGAGAAGACTTTAGAGAAAATTAGGCAAATAGAAAGAGCACATGAGGAGGCTCGTAGGTCACAGGAATTCCCTCTCAGACCGATATTTCCACCACCCCTGAAGGTAGTATACCCTGAACCGTTGGAACCAGTTAGCCAAGCAGAGGCCCCTGCTGAACCCATATCGATGTTTGAGTCTGAGTCTTCCACCTCAGACCCTATGTCTATGGACTCTTTCCAAGAGGCCATGGACTTCACAACTCAGCAAGATCAGGCCCCTGATCAAGCCGAGGTCTCTAGTCGGGCCTCGTCCCATAAAAATTCAAGCATATTGTCCTCTTCCTCAGAGGTTGAGATTGTTGCACCGAGTGTGGCTGTTCCACCAATTCTTGATGCCATTCCTCTGTCGATCGTCACCGGGGCTGAGTTCGCTCAGAGGTTCCCAGGTAATCCATCGACGTCTGCTCAGGCCGACCTTGAGTTAGGCAAAGACGATGATGATGACGTTAAAAGTGATGTCGACATCTCTGAGGCGGTCGAGATTGAGAGTACCGTTACTGAGGTAGACCTTCTTTGCTTCAGATATCTGTACTCCATCAGCCCCTCCATAAAGCTTAGGGGACCTCTGAGGGAAGAGAGGGCTTACCATGGTCGAGATGGTGAGATCTACTTGCATGAGCAGATGTTTAAGTTAGGGTTTTGTTTGCCCATCCATCCCATTATTAGTTCCATCCTAGCCTACATCAATTTGGCCCCTTACCAATTGTCCCCTAATTCTTAGAGGGTCATAATTGGGGCCATAGTCCTATGGAGGGTTGTTCACTACTCGGACCTTCCAGTCCAGGTCTTTGTTAATTGGTATGTCCCCTCATTTACCAAAAGCATCCAAGCTACTATCATTTTGTATCTCGAAAGCCCGAGAAAAATATGCTCCAGATAACTCAAACTTCAAACCATAACTGGAAGCCTCGATATTTCTTTGCTTCAGGGCCATGGGAATTTGGTCCATGTGCTCCCTCGTCCATGCTAGAGCCAAGGATGCCCCTAAGATGGGGTAAGTTCACAATATCTGCGAAGGCCGACCCTGGTCTGAGCCTGCAAAACCTTCAGAAGGTCAAGGACCTTCAGGACCAGGGGATGCATGGTCTGCTCATTAAATTTGAGCATCTAATGACCCCCCACTACCTCTCTGAGACTGGTTTAGGGGGAAACCCTCTTACAGAGCTTGGTAAGTGTTTTTTATTCAATTTATACCTCTGAGTTTATTCATGTATGATCTTATAACTCAGACCTTTCAATTTTGCAGAGCGTCTGAAGGATATCTCAGACAAGCTTTGGGAAATGGTTGCACCGAGTTTAACAAAACTCACGAAGAAGGCAAGTATGAATGATCCTCCTCCTGCTCCCTCAACCACAAAGGCTCATACCACAGAAAAGAGGGGTGTTATCGACCATGTCCCTGAAGATCAGAGGCAGACTAAGAAAGGCGGGAATTCTGCCATCCCCATATCCTCTGCAGACGTGTTGGCGGCTCGTATAGAGCAATTGAAGATCAATGACAGCATCATAGGCCACAGTCTATAGGCTCTGGATGCTATCGGCTCTGCCATGACCGAGGCAGACAAACGTTTTTGTCGTTCTATGGACACACCCATGCTGGTTGAGTTTGGCCTCCACAGGTCCATTCAGGTATGACTTCATATCTCTTTGTAGTTTCCAAGTGTAACCTCTGATTTGATTTTAAACTTATTCACACAATCACATGTTTTGCAGGGTCTGGTTGTAATGAATCATCTCTCCAACTAGACTCTGAGGAAGTTACCCCTCATCCAGAAAGGTCAAGAGGCCGAGAAGGTACAAAGCACTCTGAATGCCGAAATAGACCGCTTGAAGGCTGAGTTTAAAGAGTTTGAGAAGAAGGCAGGGGTTGGAGAAGGAGATCTCCAAGCTCAAGAAGGACCATGCTATCGCTCTGAAGGTAAAGGACGATGTCCTCCAGCAGAAGGTCGACTCGGCAGTGAAGGCAGCTCTTGAAGATGCCTCTGAGGGGATATTGGCCGACTATAAAACCTCTGATGAATTTATGATCTTCGACTTTGAGTACCTTGAAAGAGGTATCAAAGCTACTATCAAATGGGCGGTTGTCAAGGAGTAGGAGGCTGGAAGTTTGAAGGCCTCTGATTTCATAGGTCTCGGCTTTGCTAACCCTCAGCTTGCCCAAGCCCTTCAAGAGGTAGAAGAGGAGGTTGCTGCGCCTGCAGAGACTGCCACACCGGACGGCACAGAGCTAGGAGCTGACCTCAGAGAAGATGGGACCGAGGTGACAAACATTGGCCAAGGAAATCAGGCTGAGGATACCAGCACTCTTCCTTCTAATCCTTAGGCTTAATTGTAAAGCTTTATTTTGTAATTCCTGACTGTTTGTAATAGTTGAAGAACATCGTTGAACTCATTAATTTTGAATCTTACAATTTCATGACGACCTCTGAGGAGGATTATTCACTTCATTTATATGTTGAATGCATCTTTGTTATGTGATGTCTTAACTCTGAAGTCTTGTTGCCATGATGTCTGTTTAAACTCAATCAATAGTCTTACCTCAGACCTTGTCACCACAGTGATGTTATAAGGTCTGAGGTCATCAACTAAGATGATATCCTCATAATTAATCTCACCAAATTAATGATGTTAAGGGTCTGAGGTCATCCAATTATGGTGTCTGACCTCAGACCTTGTCACCACTGAATGATATTATAAGGGCCTGAGGCCATCACCTAAGATGTTACCCTCATAATTAATCTCACCAAATTAATGATGTTAAGGGTCTGAGGCCATCCAATTATGGTGTCTGACCTCAGACCTTGTCACCACTGAATGATGTTATAAGGGTCTGAGGCCATCACCTAAGATGTTATCCTCATAATTAATCTCACCAAATTAATAATGTTAAGGGTCTGAGGTCATCCAATTATATGGTGTCTGACCTCAGACCTTGTCACCACTGAATGATGTTATAAGGGTCTGAGGTCATCACCTAAGATGTTATCCTCATAATTAATCTCACCAAATTAATGATGTTAAGGGTCTGAGGTCATCCAATTATGGTATTTGACCTCAGACCTTGTCACCACTGAATGATGTTATAAGGGTCTGAGGCCATCACCTAAGATGTTACCCTCATAATTAATCTCACCAAATTAATGATGTTAAGGGTCTGAGGTCATCCAATTATGGTGTCTGACCTCAGACCTTGTCACCACTGAATGATGTTATAAGGGTCTAAGATCATCACCCAAGATGTTATCCTCATAATTAATCTCACCAAATTAATGATGTTAAGGGTCTGAGGTCATCCAATTATGGTGTCTGACCTCAGACCTTGTCACCAATGAATGTTGTTATAAGGGTCTGAGGTCATCACCTAAGATGTTATAGTCATAATTAATCTCACCAAATTAATGATGTTAAGGGTCTGAGGTCATCCAATTATGGTGTCTGACCTCAGACCTTGTCACCACTGAATGATGTTATAAGGGTCTGAGGTCATCACCTAAGAAGTTATCCTTATAATTAATCTCACCAAATTAATGATGTTAAGGGTCTGAGGTCATCCAATTATGGTGTCTGACCTCAGACCTTATCACCACTGAATGATGTTATAAGGGTCTGAGGTCATCGCCTAAGATGTTATCCTCATAATTATTCTCACTAAATTAATGATGTTAAGGGTCTGAGGTCATCCAATTATGGTGTCTGACCTCAGACCTTGTCACCACTGAATGATGTTATAAGGGTCTGAGGTCATCACCTAAGATGTTATCCTCATAATTAATCTCACCAAATTAATTATGTTAAGGGTCTGTGGTCATCCAATTATGGTGTCTGACCTCAGACCTTGTCACCACTGAATGATGTTATAAGGGTCTGAGGCCATCACCTAAGATGTTACCCTCATAATTTCTGACATTAGAGCACAGTGAAGCAAGAACCGTCATGGAAACTGATCTTTTATTAATAAACTCTTCATAATAAGATGGTACATTTACATAAAACTCTTTGCAACATCATATGTAGTACTTCTTTAGGTGATCAACATTCCATGGGTTAGCGAAAGGTTCCCCTTCTAGGTTTTCTAGCCTGTAGGTGCCAGGCACAACCTCTTCTATCACTTTGTAGGGACTATGCCAGTTTGGGTGGAGCTTGTTTATTTTCTGTAAGGTCTTCTTCAGCACTAGGTCTCCTACGGTGATGGGTCTTGACTTCACCCTCTGATTGTAGAATTTCACTGCTCTCTGCCGGTAAGCTGCTTGTCTGATCTCTGTGTCTTCTCTTCTTTCTTTAATCAAATCTAGGTCTAGTCTCCTCTCTTCCCCATTTTTATCAGGGTAATAGGTCTTAACCCTATGGGTTGGGAGTCCCACTTCTGTTGGTATGACGGCCTCTGAGCCATGTGCTAGCATGAACGGGGTTTCCCCTGTTGATGTCCTTTTCGTGGTTCTGTAGGCCCATAACACAGCGTAAACTTCCTCACTCCATCTTTCCTTTGCTTCTTCTAACCTCTTATTGATTCCATCAAGGATTGTTCTATTAGTGACCTCGGTCTTACCGTTTTCCTGAGGTCAGCCAGGAGATGAGAAGAACTGCTTTATCCCAACTCTTACGCAATACTTCTCTAAAGAGGATTTCTTGAACTGGGTCCCATTTTCTGAGATGAGTGTGTTTGGGAGGCTATGTCTGCATATGATGTTCCTCTAAATAAATTGGAAGGTCTTCTATTCTGTGATCGTTATCATCGGCTCTGCCTCCACCCACTTTGAGAAGTAGTCAATGTCAACTATCAGGAACCGATAACTATTGGCAGCTCTCGGTAGGGGTTTTACTAAGTCAATCCCCCATACTGCAAATGGCCATGGAGAGGTGATTGACGTCATAGGTTGATGAGGTTGGTGATGAATAGTGGTGAATCTCTGACATTTATTACACCTCTTCACGTAAGCTGCAGCATCTTTGGCCAAGGTTGGCCACCAGTATCCCTGTGTAATGATTCTTTTGGCCAAGGGTCTTCCTCCTATGTGACTGGAGCAAAAATCCTCATGAACTTCTTATAAGACCCGTGGAACTTCGATGGGATGCACACATCTGAGGAGAGGCAACAGAATTCCCATCTTGTACATGACGTCCCCTACTATCGAGAACTTGACAGCCCTATATCTCAATTTCCTCCTCTCTAGCTTGGATTCGGGTAGCTCTCCCTCTCTGATATATCTAACGAGGGGGTCCATCCATGAGTCGCCTAGGTTCAAATTGAGACAATGGTTACATACCTCTTCTTCCTCAATGCTCGCTTTTCCTATGACCTCGACCGGAACTGTCCTTCTGACGTCTGTCTTCGTCGCTGAGGCCAACCTTGCCAATACGTCTGCATGGCTGTTACTTTGTCGAGGTAGTCTCTTAAGTTTCGTCTCTTCAAAATATTCTAACATCATTCTCACCTCTTCAAATACTTGGCCATCCTTTCATCTTTGGCCTCATAAACTCCCAATACTTGATTAACAACTAACCTTGATTCGCTATAAAGTAGGAGTCGTCTTACACCCAGAGCCTTTGCTAACGAGAGACCTGCAATCATGGCTTCATATTCTGACTCATTGTTAGATGCCTTGAAGTTGAACCTCAAAGCATATTCAATGGAGCTGAGAGTATCAGCCCTGCACCGCTTTCACTATCGCAGGAAGAACCATCAACGAAGAGGCTCCAAATGTCTGTATTCGATGAGAAGGCCCCTTCCGGCATGATTCCTTATTTGAAGAGGTAGCGATCCTCCTCGTTCTCTGCTACTCTGCTCTTGATCTTGTTGTATGCGACCTCTTCCTGATCTCTAAAGACGTTCGGTATCTTCTCTTCCTGATCTCGAAAGACACTACTGTTCGACCCTTCAGCACCCTCTAGGCTATCCTCTGCCTCGGCCTCTTTCCATGTGAACTCAGTAACGAAGTCTGCGAGGGCCTGCCCTTTGATGGCTGTCCTTGGTTGGTAGGTAAAGTCATACTCCACCAACTCAATGGCCGAGGTCATCAATCTCCCAGACTTCTCAGGTTTATGTAGGACCTGTCTTAGTGGGGAGTTGGTGAGGATAACCATGGAATTGGCTTGGAAGTAGGGCTTCATCTTCCTTGAAGCATGTATCAGGGCGTAGGCTAACGTTTCCATACGAGGGTAATTTTGTTCTGACCCCTGCAGGGCTTTACTATTAAAATACGCTGGCCTTTTGATTCCAATGACTTCCCGCACTATGGATGCACTGATAGCCGATTCAGAGACTTCTAAATACACATATAATTTCTCTCCTGTTACGGGCCGAGATAATAATAAGGGAGACCCCAAGTAAGACTTGAGATGGTTGAAAGCTTTTTCGCACTCTTCGTCCCACTGGAAGGCCTTTCTAATCACTTTAAAGAATGGAAGACATTTGTCCGTCGCTCTGGATATAAATCTGTTGAGTTCAGCCACTCTACCCGTGAGTCTTTGGACGTCCTTAATACTCCTAAGTGTCTTCATATCAAGCAAAGCCTTGGTTTTCTCAGGGTTTGCTTCAATTCATCTTTTATTGACGATGAATTCCAGAAACTTCCCAGCTCCTACCCCGAAGACACATTTCGCTGGGTTGAGTTTCATCCTGTACAAGTCCATAGTATCGAAGGTCTTTTCAAGGTCTGCCACATGGGTGCAGGCCTTTAAGCTCTTCGTCAGCATATCGTCAACATACACCTCCATAGTCTTGCCTATTTGGCCTTCGAACATCTTATTAACAAGACGTTGGTATGTTGCCCCCGCATTCTTCAGACCTAAGGGCATTACTTTGTAATAAAACGTCCCTTTGTCGGTAATGAAGGTTGTCTTCTCTGAGTCTTCCGTATCCATGAAGATCTGGTTGTAGCCTGAATACGCGTCCATGAAGCTCATGAGCTCATGTCCTGTAGTAACATCTACCATCTGATCTATCCTAGGTAAGGGATAGCTGTCTTTTGTGCAAGACCTCTTCAGGTCAGTGAAATCAACACATATTCTCCACCCCCCATTGGCCTTGGGCACGATGACTGCATTTGATAAGCATTCCGGGTATATGACTTCTCTTATAAACTCATCCTCTTCTAATTTTTTAACCTCTTCCCGGATGACGTCGTACTTCTCCCTGGAGTAAACTCTTCATCTTTGTTTGATAGGCTTGGCATCTTTGGTCACGTTGAGCTTGTGACTCATAACCTCAGGGTTGAAGCCGAGCATGTCTGTGTGACTCCAAGCGAAGACACTCTGCCTCTTCCTGAGGAAGTTTATCAGCTCTTCCTTGATTTCTGTTTTTAAGACTTTGCCGACCTAGATGGTTTTTTCTGGTTCGTCCTCATTAAGGACGATGGATTCTACCTCTTCCGCGGCCTCTCCCTTCTTCAAATTTGTTTCATCTCTTGGGTCCAATGTATCAATGCTATATGTGGTGGTTGTCCTCTTATAGGCCTCTCTCTCTTCGACCGAGTTGAAGTAACATTCTCGTGCTATGGTCTGGTCACCTTGTACTTACCCTACCCCATAGGGGCTCGATAATTTTAGTATTTGGTGAACCGTCGATGGCACAACTTCAAACTCCTTAAGGTCCACTCTTCCTATGATGAGGTTATAGGCCGAGAATATGTTCTCGTCTATTACGAAAAATTTTCTCTTCCTGGTCAACCTCTTCGGCCACTCGTCACCCATCCGCACGTCCATCTCATATATGCCCAATGGGTTGACCTTTTCGCCACTGAAGCCCATCAAAGGATGATGATAGGGTACCAGCCTAGCTCTGCTAAGACCTAGGATCTTGAAGCAAGGCCAAAACATCACGTCTGCTGAACTCCCCCGTCCACGAGGATCCTCTGCACCTCACATCCATGCACCCTTATTATTATTACCAAATGGTCATCGTGGGGGGCTAAGATACCTTTAAAGTCGAGTCGGGAGAACCCAACTATAAAAGTGTCCATGTCCACCTTCTTTCTCTTCTGCGCTGTATCAGAAGACGTTAGATTTATAACTTCAAGTTTGGCCACTAACTTGGCCTCGGCCACATGAGCTTTCCTGTTATCCACTTCAGAGCCACCTCCTGCTAGTCTTCCGCATATGGTGTCGATACCAAAGGAGATTATGCCAACCCTCTTCACCGGGGTGTTGTCATCTTTCGACGGAAGGTCTGGATCATCTCATCATCACCTTCCGAATCGTTGTCTCTTCTCGCTGGTGCATCACCATGGCATCTATCGTTTCTCCTCTTCTTAGGGTCATCTCTTCCACCTTTAGGTGCCTTTACATCAACATACTTCCTCAGTTTTTCGAACTTTAACATCTTCTCAATCTCATCCATCAAGGCAAAACATCTGTCCGTAACATGGCCATGGTCCTGGTGGAACTCACACCATAAGTTTTTGTCCCTCTTATATGGGGGGGCCTTCAGTTTCTCTGGCCATCTTAGAGTCCTGTTATTCTTGATCTTATTGAGGATATGCTCACAGCTCACATTTAGAGGAGTATAGTGAGCGAACTTATCATCAGCTGACCTCTTCTTTCCATATTTCTTTCTTTGGGACTTCTCGCCACTACCCGGTTCTCATCCTCTTACTTGGCAGCCATTGCCTCTTCGACGTTCATAACTTTCCCCGTAGTAGCCAGTAGCTCCGCCACAGACCTGGGAGGGTCTTTCGCAAGTTTCCACAATAACTTCCCTTTCTGAAGACCTCCTATGAGGGCGGTCATGGCTATATTCTCTTCGTAGTCTTCAACCTCAAGTTTCTCTTTGTTGAACCTGGCAATGTAGTCTCTTAAGCTCTCATCCTTGCCTTGCTTGACATAGAGTATGTGAGTGGTCTTCTTTTGAGGTCTTACCCCAAAGCAGAAGTTGTGAATGAATCGTTCAGCCAAGCCCTTGAAATTTTCAATTGAATTCTTCGAAAGAGAAGTAAACCAGCTGTGTGCTGCTCCTGTCAAGGTCCCAGAGAAGGCCCTACACTTCATCTCATCAGGTATCGAGTCGATGTCCTCCGCTGACTGATACATCTCAATGTGGTGTACAGGGTTGGTGCTACCGTCATACTTGGGAGACACCACTGGTGGTTTGAACTTGGCAAGGGTTAGGAAGCTCACTATCTTAGCTATGAATGGAGAGCCTTCGGAGTAACCCCTTTGCAATGGGTTCCTGCTCTTGATGAGGTCTCCTATCTTCTCCTCAAGATGTTGGATAGAGTAATTCCTCGATCTCCTACCATCGGCCTGGCCGAGGTTGTCCCCAGCCACCTCCATGGGATGGACTGAGGGTTCCCCTATCGCAGCACATCGGCTGTTGACCTCTTCCTGGTCTTTGCCCCTTCCCTCACGGGGTCGGCCCCGATCTGGCCGGCCTTATCTGTCTTCTCTTTGAGAGTCGGCTGTGCTTCTCGACCTTGATAACCTCTGTCTTAGGTCATTCACTGGGCCCAACCACTCAAAGGCTGACCTTTTGCTCAATCGATCAAAAACTGATCCTCTTTATTGGGCCTCTTCACCTCTTCGGCCGATACAGCCTCGGCTCTGCTGAAGTGGACGTACCGTATTATTCGAAACCTCATACAGCTCCTAACAATCTTCTGGAACCTCTTCTGCCTCTAGATCGTCATACCTGTCCTCTGGGCAAGGGTCTTCTTGCCTCCCCAGGCATAAGCGCCTAGGGTCGGCAACATCCCTCCTCCGTTGGGGTGCAGGTTGGCCCTTCATTGGTGCCTGGGGTGGTCCCCTGGCGTCAGGATGAGGCTGGACAGCCACCGGAGTGATCATTTTCGGTGAAACTCCAGGTGGCCTCATCATGGTTTGGTTGAGCTGTGCAAACTGCTCTTACATATCTTGTTGTGTTGCAGCCAAAGACCTCAAGACGGCAGCTACCTCCACTATTTCGAGCTGAGGCGGTGCCTGGATGGAACTGGGCCCTCCCCCACCAGGCGGCGAAAGAGGCGGTGGTAATTCTGGTGCCATGTGTTAACGATAAAGAGCTTGAGTAGCAGATGAGCTTAATACCTTAAAGGACCTCTTTTAATGGTGAAACAGCTCCACGCAAGGGGTGGTGCCTGGTTCACCACCAGAGTCTCCGGTGAGGTTAAGCTAAAGAAGAGGAAGAGACAGCTTCTCCTTCCCACAGACGGCGCCAAAATGATGATGCTGGAACTGCACCACCCTTTAAGGTGTTTGTGAGCTCAATTCAATGTTAAAAATGGCAGTATAAGGGTATATACACATATAGTAGAGGGAGATGAGGAGAAGAGGATTTACACCGGAATATAAGTGGTTCAGCCAATCAGGCCTACGTCCACTGTGCAAGTGTATGATGTGTATCAATGTATGAGGGCTCTAATGGCCATAGATACAATCTCTCAAGCTTTCTCTCTCTACTGTGTATTTGAACAGAATTTCAGCTAGGGTTACTAATTTTGGGATCCTTTGCAAGGTAGAGGATGACCTCTATATATAGTACCTGGGGGGTGTAATATACCCCCCATGCATGCAATGAGCATGTGTGTGTTGATCTACCCAATCTGATGAAGACATCTGTCACTGTCACATGTAGATAATGATGATGAAATATTCCCCTCACGAGTGGGGAATGATTCGTTATAACTAATTTGTGTCCACGTGTCCTTGTCCGCGCATGTTAATATGAGCTCGACCTCCATGCTTGGTCATGACCTCGGCCTAGAAGAGGCCGATGCTGGTAAGGTCCAGTTGTCCATCTAATTCGAGATGAGTCACGATGGTCTCGGCCTTGAATGAAATCGAGTTAAGTATTTAGGTCGGTCTGGGCCGAGATTAAGTTGGCGTGTGCCCGGGACGTCAGCTGATTTACTGATGAGGTCGACCTTGGTAGAATTATGGCTTTTCACGACCTCGGCCTACACCTGGCCGAGGTTATCATTCCCAGGTGAACTGAAGAGCTTATGCAGTGTCCCCTTGATGAGGTTGGTGGTAGTGTCGGCCGGGGCCGACCTTGCTATGAACGAGGGCTGTTGTTACAGATTTAAGGCTTTTCCAACATCGTCCATGACCTCGGACGAGGTTGATGTCTCTGAGCCGAGGTGACACTTGGGGCATATTAGGAACGAAATGATTAACTAAACAAACGGTTGAAGTACTTCTAGTGGCACGCTTCTCGGAGCTTCAAAAGACCATTGTTCCCTTTGACAGTTTGAAAAGGTTTATATTATTTACAAAATTACCATTATCAACAGTACTAGTGAAAATCTTTACAAACATGGGTGGTCGGCTTCCAACCACAAAGTCAAACAGTATGCCGAACAACATTCTGAGCAAAATGCTCCATACTTTTGACTAATCATCAAGCATGGAGCACTGGAGGCTTTTGTTGTATGTAAACATTACTCTCCTACATGAGTTAATGACAAATGTACACCTGTCCTCCTACGTGGCTGTCCAACTATCTTGATCGGCATCAAAGATACTTAGTCGACTGGAATACCGACCAACTCTCAGAATGTGAACCATCATGAATAGAAAAGGTTGCTCGGAGGGAATGGCGACCAACACTGAATTTCAAGATTATCGTTTATTGTACACATATGTAAATGCCTAAAAATATAAAGGCATTCCATTATAACCCTACAAAAATAATACCAACAGTGGACGTAGGTTTTCTTAATAGCTGAACCACTTTAAAAATCTCTTCTCTTGTGTATTTGATTTGATTAATCTACTACATTTTATTTGTGATTATAAATCTAGATTATGTTCATTTTTAGACATCAACAAGGCCCAATAGTTTTTTTTCTAGTATTTGTAATTCTTCAATCTAAAGTTTACTAGCACGTTCCTTGCTGATTGTACTACTTCCCCCTTCTCAGTAGATTGATGATTTGTGACACTTGGTAATAAGAATTTGTCTTCATCTTCCTTCAATTGCTTGAGATTTGAGCCATGTATCCTCATGATTTTCCACCTATCCCTAATAAAATCATGTGCAAAGCTATCTATTGGTGGCGCTCTCTCCTCATAGCCTTGTAAACCCTAAGTTGCAAGCATTAGAGAGAACAATTTCAGAGAGACGGAGTTTTTTTATGTCATTTAGTTCAACTTATTTAACCTCCCGAGCTTTTAAAATGGCTTCAAGTAACTTACTAACATTAATGCCCCTTCTTAATGGAGAATGGAATATGTGCATGGAAAATGAGGGTTTTTTTCCAACAAAAAATATATTGAACTATTGTAAAATTACAAAAAAATATTTAAAAATGGAAAAATACTAAAAATACATTTAAAAAATATTTGAAATACAGGAAAGACTCTTAAAATATGGATATTAGAAAAAACATATTTAAAAAGTTTGGAAATGATAAAATATATATTTAAAGACTCTAAAAATGATAGAAAAGCAGGAAAATACAAAAAAACTTTTAAAAATATGAAAATGACAAAATATTTATAACATTTGATAGAAAATAAATTTAAAAAACATACTGAAACTATTAAAAATTCAAAGAAAAACCGAAAAGCATTTAAAGATTCTATAAATGACAAAAAAATATTTGAAAAATTTGCCAAAACTAAACTTCATAATAAAAATTGTAAAATTGTCAACACTAAATTCAACCTCAACAAACCTTTAAACATTAACAAAGAGTTTTTAAATTTTTTGGATTTTTGTATATAGTTTTCAAGCAAAAATTTAAACTTTTAAAAAATATGAATAATATTGATTTTTTTTTCTAAAATAAGGAAATATTTTAATTACATTTAAAAAGTTTGAATAATACAAAAAAACTTTTAAAAATCATCATCATCATCCTTGCCTTTATCCCACTATATGGGGTTGGCCACATAGATTCTCCTTTTTTATTCTAATCTATTATATGCAATATTATCATTCAAGTGTAATTCCTTGAGGTCCATCCTGATAATTTCCTCCCACGATAGCTTAGGATGACATCTTTCTCTTTTACCCTTTATTTTTAACAATCTTCCTCTTGTTATAGGGGCATCTACTGCTCTACGCAACACATGTCCGTACCACCTAAGTCTAATTTATCTTAATTTATCGCTAATGAAAGCTATTCCTAACTTTTCTCTCACGTACTGATTTTTAATTTTATCGTTTTTAGTAATTCTTATAATCCACCCGAGCATCCTCATCTCACTCACATGGGGACTTTGTTCATATTTTTTCTTTAACGCCCAATACTCTACTCTATACAAGGTTGCTGGCCTAACAACTGTTCTATAAATTTTCCTTTTAATTTATTAGTTATCCTCTTATGAAAAACTTTTAAAAATATGTGATAATAAGTTTTTTAAAATGCTTGAATATTATATTTGAAAAATTAAAATTTCATAAAAAGCAAAGCAACAATCTAAAATTTGGAAAAAAATAAAATGAGTTGAATTCACCAATACCCTCTTCAAAACTAGAAAAATAAGCAAATGATCACCTTTATGAATATTTTGTTCTTCATACCTGAAATCCAAAAACCCATTTCAAATAGAAATTTAAATTCAAACATCACTTTCATTCTCATAAAAAAAGTCTAAAAAAGAGGAACTCATTTCATATTTCAAGGAACACAATACCCAAATCCTAACATCCATTTTAAAAAAGCCGTAAATTTAAACACTCATTTAATATTCCATCAAACCTAAAAAAATCCTATGTGTCCATGTGTGTGTGTGTGTGCGCGCGTTTATATGGGGTGTGTGTGTATATGTTCAAATTCGCGCGTGTGAGTGTATGTCTATATGTTTATTCATGCCTATGTGAGAGAGGAAGATAAAAAGTGACGAGAGAGTGAGCTGGGCAGCCATGGTAGAGAGAGAGAGAGATGAATATATATTTAGGGATTTGTTATATTATATGTTAAAAAAATACCCCTTTTATAAAGTTACATGGAAGCCACGTGTCATTTTCCATCCAAAAAATTAACGGTGCTACTGTAATGGGTTATTTGAAATTGTTTTGGAAGTTTAGATGGTTTGATAAAAAATAAAATAAAAGTCCGGATGGTGAAATGAAAATATAAGCTAAGTTCATCGGAGTAGATGTAATTAACCTTAATATTTTTAACAAGAACCCAAAAGTGTTAAATTTATGCCATGAATATGTGCATTTTAGTCGCTGGTTCTTAATAAAATTGGCCTTATATTGTATTTATGTATATTGCAGGTTAATAGGTTGTCGCGGTATCAAATTGTACTAAATCAACGTAATTGCAACACAGTAGCGGTCAAAAGCGCTAAGTGTAGAAAATCAAAGAACCATGAAGACAGAGGTCCCTTTTAGAGCTTGCCTCGATGAATTTCGATGCCTTAAACTCAGTCCCGTACCAAACCTAAGCCTAAATTGAGCCCAAGCCATCACCTGAGCCTTATGTGTGTTTAGTTTGTAATTTTATTATTTTTTAGATTTTTATTTGAGTCGTATATAATTTTTAGAAATTTTATATTTTATTTGCGTGCGTATAGTTGTAAATATCAGGTCCCGTATATTTATTGTGCATCGAGTGTTTTTATACTTTTATGTAAATATTGCAGACGTGTTAATTATATTAAGTGTTTTTTATTTTATTTTATTTGTTTTTGGTTTATTTTATTATTATTATTATTATTATTATTATTATTATTATTATTATTATTATTATTATTATTATTATTATTATTATTGTTATTGTTGTTGTTGATACCAAAAATTATCCAACTACGTGGACTAATCAGAATTGGACACTTGTCTCCATACGTGGCATAAATCGTAGTCAGAAATGACTTAACCAACTCCAAAGATAATTGCTCGGCAGACATGCCGACCATCTTGAAGAATGAAGACCATCAAGGTAAATAGAAGGTCGCCATATGGGGGAACAACCAAGGGTCTTTTCGCACATGGTATAGATAATCTGCCATCACATTCATTATGTACGGGTGTAAATGCTTGAATATATAAAGTCATTCCAATCCTTGATCTCCAGGTCACTATAAATACATTGTACTCCTTTCATCAAATGCATGATAGAACAGATTATAGGATTTTCTTCTTAACCAGAGTACCTAGCTTTGGTAATCACTCAAATAATACAATAACAGTGGACGTAGCCTTTCTTACACAGTCGAACCATTTTAAAAATCCTTTGTCTCTTACTTGATTATTTCGTTACGATCTTATATTTTATCTGTCATTAAAAATTTGGATCTAGTCCATTTTTAACATCAACAGATTGGGGCCGTTTGTGGAAATGTCCGTCTAATTGTCATTCTATATCTCGTATATCCTTGTTCAAAGAAAGATGAATGATCCTGAGCCTAGTGCTAAAAATGAAGGCAACCCAACCATCCCATCTGCTCTACCTATAGCAGCCGACCTAAATGGAATTCTTGCCAGTATTTCTAGGTATCAAGATGCCATGCAGGAAATAATGAGGCAATTGTATCAGATATTACAAGCTAAATCTCCATCCCTTTCCAGGAAGCAAACGATTCCTTTGCCAAGGAGAGAAATGCTACCACCCCTTCCTAGGCATAGCCGACATAGCTATTCCAAATCTACACGTGATAGATCTTATCACCCAGGAGTCAGTTCATCGATTAGATCCACATAGTTCTATGATGGCCATTTGTTTTCTCCCAAAAGGCCAAGCGTTTTATAAATATTGAGCAGAGATTTGGCTTTTGACCGTTTGGTACTCCGAGAAAACAGAAACCCTCCTAGAGAGTTATCCAAAACTAATCAACACCTAGTCAACCATCGTGAAGCCTTAGTCAAGTCAAGATTAAGCGTACGATGATATGTACCTGCCGACAGACTTCTTAGGAATAGAGCTCATCACAAACACATGGTAAGGATAGCCGATCTACTTCACACAAATATAATGCAGGCAACCCTTCATGAAAGGATTCAATCTAGCGATTAGAAGATCAACTAGGAGAAATGGCCAAGGCTAAGAATTTGTTGCAGAGGAACTTCGTTAAAGGGTCTCTTTTCATTCAGGCAATTGTTGATTTCCCAACTCCATCCAAGTTTAAAACCCCTGTGGTCACCCCTAAATATGATGGTAAAACTGACTCGATTTTACACATAGAATAGTATCAAGCCATAACTGGCATCTATTCAGTCCTTGAGAAAATGAGATGTAGAGAATTTTAAGCACCATTACGGGTTCACCCCAAATATGGTACAATAACTTACCCCGAGGATAAATTACCAACTTCAATCAGCTTGTCGAGCTGTTCATCAGCAATTTCTATTTTGGATACAATCCAGTAAAGTAAGTAGCCCATCTCTTGAGTGTCAGGCATCGAGTGGGGGAAACTACTAGGGAGCACATTACCCAACTTACTAATGATAAATTGGAAGTGGTTAATTATGAGGAGAAAATAACCATCATTGCTCTAATAAGTGGGTTTCTTTGAAAAAAACTATATTATGCTCTGTCCAATGATCCTCTTAAAATCATGACTGAGCTCATGGCTAAGGCAGGAAAAATCATGAACACCGAGGAAGAAACGCCTGTAAAGAAGAGTCCAGCCACTAAGCCTGAGAAGAATGATAAAAAGGAGGATAAATCTCGGTCGCATATTTTATTTTTACAACCATATCATAAATGTAAACTTCCATAGTTGAATCGATCAGTCTTCTGAACATGTGTTATCACAAGATGATGCTATTTTATCCTAGCATTCTTGAGGCCGAATGGCATAACTCTACAAAAGTAGATTGTCGTGGTAGTGATGAAGGATGTCTTCTCATAGTCGGGACCGAATAGTGAAATATGATCATATGCCAGGTAGGCATTTGTCAAACTTATACATTGATGGCCTGCACTCAAGTCAATGAGTTGGTTGATCCTCTTCTTCTTGACCACGATTGTATTAAAAATCCAATTTGGCAATTGCACTTCTTTGATGGAGTTGTCATAAAGTAGATTATCATATTCATCCTCAACCGCCTTGACTCACTCTAGGGGTGAATTCCTGGGTTTTTTCTTAACAAACAGACATATAGTATCCATGTGCATTCAGTGGCAAACAACATTTAGATAGATTCCCAATAGATCATAAGGCTACCAAGCTAAGAAGTCGACATTCATCCCGAGAAAACGGATGAGTTTCTATTTAGGGTGTTCGCCAACTCAGTCATCATCGTCCAGGGTCTTTCTGGGTTTAACTTGCTTCCATTTAATTGCGGTAACAAAATAGTTATGTGATGGGGCTTGATCGTCTCTTACTTCGATGATGATTCCCTGTTCGAGCACAAAATTCAACTTTTGGTGTAGTGAAAATGGTAATTATCACATAAGATGGAGTTATCCCCTCCCCGGAATAGCATTGTAGGGCAGCTCTGATTCAATCGCGTGAAACTCAATATCATAACTAATGGGGTTCACCTTAACCATCAATTTGATCTTACCCAATGGTGTTTCCACATGTTGTATCCAAGTTTGTAAAGCATGTTGACGTAAATGATCTTTTAAGAGCTCCCATAATCGAATAATATCTTATCAATGTCGATGTAATCCTTACGATGTTCATCCTAAACGTGGTCTTCTAGGTTATGCTTGAACATCTTATAACTCTCTGTCTTATTTCCATAATTTTGATGATAGGTGCACCGCATATTGGTTTCCCTCTCATTAGGATCACTCTCCATCTTAGGTGGATTCTTGTAGTAGGTATTATCCTTTATGTAAGGAGGAATCTTGAAGGTCGAATTCTTAAATAAGGTATCCATATCCTGTTGGCATTCTCACTAATCGGCATATTCATCCTCCCCTACGTGCCCTTTATTTACCTCTTTTTTTGGCAGAAGCGGGTTTGGCTCCACCCTTTTCCCCTTTCTTTATATCATTCTTCTTGGATAGCTTTGAATACTAACCAGGATAGTTATTTTCATTAAGGAGATTGTACACCACATTGGTACCTTTCTTGATTTAAGCCATAAGATCATCAATGGACGATGTTGGCTTCTTAGTAAGTAAATATCGTCAGATTTGGAAAGACCAAACTTAAAAGAACAAATTTTCAACTTTTTAATGAAATTATCAATTTTGGTGAATAGAGACTAGTACGTTTGAGCATATTTTTTAGGGATGCACCTTACCTTTTCCAGAGAGAAATTAGGGAATCCACCTCCTTAACTGTTTTGATGCTGGTGATAAAACGAGTATTGAACTTCTCGACCAAATCCCTGAACAAAAAGATCGACTTTGGGTCTAGCTTCTTAAACCACCTAAGTACGATATCACCCAAAGTAGAGGGAAAAACGTGACGTATAAGGGCATCATATTGGATTCGTAGGGACATGTATTGCTTGTAATGAGGGATATGTTAGGTTAAATCAGTCTAGACATTATACGTTATGATCTTTGGAATAGAAAATTTCTTTGGGGGATCCGACATTTCCATATCAGTAGTGAAGCGGGAGCCCGACCTATGACCAAGAAATTTTCTGCCAAAATCCTTTGGTTTACGTGCTAGGTTTGGGTTTAAGATTTCCCTTTAATTCATTTTTGATGAATTCCCAGTGGTCATCCTTACCTATAATCTTCCTGGGAGTAAGAATTCTCACGAAAGTTTGTTATGACTGGACTCAACTGGATGAACTAATCGATATCCTCGACTAACTGATCTATAAATAGAAGAATGTCCCGATAAAGGATGATTAGATCATTTGAATCATAGGGATTTAGAAGTTTTGACGTTACGATGGATGGGAGAAGTCCTACATGATCGAATCCTCCTCCTTATGCGATGTTCTAAGATTATGGGAGCTAGACCCACGTCCTTTACACTTTTTGGTTAGTTTCTTTTATATATTGGATACTTTCTCGTCGTGTTCATTTAGTTGTTCCTCATAAATATTAATAAGACGCCACGTGGGGTTCCTCGGGGGAGCATCCACAAAAGGATTGTTGCAATGACGATTAGGCCCAAATTTATTATGGGTGCATCAACATGATCTAACATCACTGGAGAAGGAAGAGATATAAAAGGAGTTTATTCCCTCCTCATGGCTCATACCCCATGTCGTACATGACTACCAGCATGGGAACGATAAGACTTGTGTGCACTCATTATGACAGAAGGTTGATATTCACAAGTGATGAAATTCAAAAATTTCAACAAGAAGCGCCAAATTATAAGGGAGTCAATCTTACAATAATGAAAAAAAATTGGACCACGAGTATGAGTGAAATAAAAATAAAGAATGCGGAGGTATATGTGTTTCGGTAGGTCATCCTACCTTTGTCCACAAGGAAAAGGGAGAGATGGGATTGTATTAGATAAGGAATAAGACGACTTGGAGTACTAGAGAATACTAGTCACATCATCATGATCATTTGGTAATATCGTCCCAATCTGATATGTGGTCTCTTGGCGACTTAGACATGCACTAATATAGAACTTCTATAAATAACACGTGTTATACCACATGGACTACAAGGCTTACAATCCATTAAAAAACTATATCCTGATCGAAAAATATTTAACCAACTTATTTCAAAATTGATTTTTTTTCTCCGATCTGCAACAATAAAGGCTTTCTTCGGGTCTGTTAAACAAGCCACATCCAAAAAAATGTGTTATCCTTCCCAAATTTCACCAAACAATTCAGTTAAATTCGATGTGTGTAGCATATGATTGTGTTTTGTTCTAATGAAGCAAACCATGCCCATTGCATTTTTATTAAGGCATTGGGACAAAAATACTTATACTTACACACCTATAAGAAAGAACTTTTGGCTTGTTGTCTTGGCCATCAACAAGTGGAGATCTTAATTTATGGACAATAACTTTATCATTTAAATTGACTATCGTTTCCTCAAAATTGGCATAGATCAAAGGTTACATGTTTTGATTCATTTTTTGTGGTTATTCAAGCTCTTTGGCATTGATTATGATAATATTGTTTCAGATACCTCTTTAAAGAGCATTGAGGAAAGCACTCACTCTCAAACCCATGATGTTGTCAACCCTCGGGTTGGTGCCGAGTTATCACCTACATAAGAGATTAGTCATAGCCTTAGAGTGGTACTAGCATTGGGACCGTTACGAGGGCATCTTTTTAGGTTCACTCCAAAAGAGATATAATGTCGTGGGAACATGCACATAACTTTTGAGCAAAAACGGTTTTAAAAAAGGAATTTATGGTGGGGGAAAGCCCTAAAAGTGGAAAGGTTATCTAAGATGATGTGTGGACCACCTGGAGTTGAACAATCTCACAATACGGGATGAGTGTTCATTGTGGTGTATCAACGACCTGTTGGAATAGTCGAGAAGATCTTTTATTCTGATGATTGAAACATGAGCGAGTTATAATCAGTGGTGAAATCAAGAGGAGAATATCCTGGAGGCAATTTTTTGGCACAATAAGGAACATGCACATCATGGAGTAAATTTTGACCAACACAAATGAGTAGTTCACTATAATTGGCAAAAACAACTTATTAAAGAATGAATGGCGTAGTAGTGGTGGTGGCCGTTACACCCAAAATATGTGTTAGGGGTGGTTCAAGCCCATGCGTTGAAGTTTACCGAGAAGGGATATGTAATTCGTAATTCGGAGGAGATCCTTTCTTTGTTCGATGAAAGCAGAGGGTTACTTTTTCAAGGGAGATTTTTACAAAATGGACTTAAGCGATGAGAGGTAGTTTTTACTAAGACACGTATTTGGTGACTCACTTTACATTCCAAGAATGATTGAATGTACAGAATGGGTAAAGTAGACTCATTGATTGCGATAAGGTTTAGGCATTCCAAAGAAGACATGAAGTAATTCAGGTCATTTGAGTTAGATCGACCAAGTTTATTGGAGCTAAGTGTCAGCTAGATCTTCATTATGGGTTGTGTCCAGGACCCTTCAAAGGAAGTGGTGTTCATATTAGAGCGTGTGAAAATTCCTAGAACGCATAAAGGAGCTTTTGGAACAAAGTGAGAACATGGCCTAGGGTCCCTAGAAAGATGACCAACTGTTGTTGATCATTGTCCCAAAAAGAAAGATTGGTGAAGTTTGGGTTTCGAACGGGAGTTGGCAACCCAACAAGAAGTGTTTTCCTAAATCTTCGATTGAGTGAGGAATATGGTATTTGACGTTAATCAATCACCGTTAACATGTACATGATGTTTTCGTGGGTAATTGACGAAAGGAGTTATTGAGGAACAAGTTGGCATCTTAACGGTCAGACTAATTTGGAGGTTAGCCGAACACAATTTACAACAAGATAGATTTACGGGTAGGCTAGGCCATAGGTTGAGTTTATTCCTTTATAGTAGCGTGATGATGCTTCGGACAAGACATATTTAGACTTTAGTGTATGTTTATAAAGAATTTGAATTTCGAGGATGAAATTTCTTATTTAAGGGGGGACGAATGTAATACCCCGTATTTTTATATGCAATATATAATTATCAAAATTTGTAAAATAAAAAAATAATTATGTGTGTTTCTTGTGATAGGAGACGTTACTATTTACATTTTTATGTGTTATTTGGTTCTTGATTGAAATCGAATTTTATATATGAAAATTCATTAATTAAATAACTGATATTTGGACTTAAACTGGTGGGTTATTAAATTAATGAATTGTTAGCTACTTTATTTGACATATTTTGTATTTGTCTTTTGGGGCTCTTATATTGTTCAATTTTTTTCCTTAAAATGATGAATTCCAGGCCTATTGGGTTAGTAAAAGCTTTGGGTAATGTTTTATGACATTTGGAGGTGATATTCGGCTCTATTAAATGAGGCCTAAGTAGAAATTCGAGATTAAAGAGTTTTAGTGAGTCATTAGAGATTTCATAAGTCATATTCATATATTAAAATTTGGTAGGCACCTTGAGACTAGAGAGATGGAACTTCAAGAAAATAGGAGAAGTTGGAAGGATCTTGGCATGATTTTGTCCACAATCTTAAATGAGGAAAATTTATTTAGAGTTTGATTATGATTGATAATGTGTTATAATATCTATATTCATTGAAATCTAAACATAACCTTATTATAAATCTGATTTGAGAATTAAATTAGTTAATCCGTACTTAACTTAATTGTGTAAACAACCATGTTAATGGCATAATCTGAAACGGGTTGATTTCATCATGAATCCAAAATAGATTGGTTATAAAATTGTTAGTCTTAGTTATATATTGTTAATGCATCAAAATCCCCATGTTAATTGAACAATCACATGTAAATCTGATTCAACTTGAAGAGATTTTGTACAACTAGGGTTCTTATGTTTAATCAAAGACCTATCCCTTTAAAGCATGTTAATATTGTATATATTTGTTAGAAATAGGTTTGGATTGTTGTTGGAGAAATTATATACGAAGGAGGTTAGGTTTGGATCTGATTTGGGAGCTTAGAAGGGCTTTAATGGAGGTTTTTTATATCAAAACTCTTAGGTAGAATAAGGGTTTTTGTACAAGTACCCTCGATTGATCGACCCTGAGCCTCGATCGATCAACCCCTAAGGATTGTAGAAAATTAAAATTTTTTTATAACCCTAAACCTCCATATAAACGAGCCCTTTGGACTCCTCCATGCGAGCTAAACACGGGGCTCTATGCTAGAGCCACCCTAACACCTGCCCCGCTTCAAATCTGGCAGTATTCGATGGGGGTTTTCGAACTCGAGACCGTTGGCCTAAAATCGCCACCCTTTACCACTGGACCAAATCAGGGTGGATGTAGAAATTGAATTATGAAAGCGTGAGCGCTCATTTCATATTTTTTGGATTTCTTTCTAATTTCTTATGAATATTTTACCAAGAGTGAGCAAGGATGAAATTCTAGGTTGGTGATTTTAGTTTAGGCTTTATGTTGTGATTGTTTGGTTGGAATTTAGGTCATAGGACTAAGTTAATTTGGCCTTGAGGTTGTTTATACTTGAATAAGTGAGGGGATATTAATATTTTGATGTTTTGGTGGTGTTTGGTTAAATGGGTATTTTGAACTCGGTTAGTTTGTAGGGGTTAATTTGAATATGAGGTATTAGTTTGCAAATTTCGAGATTATGATGGGTTGTTATATGAAATTTTGGAAGCTTAGAGATTTAGGATATTTGGCCAGGTTTAGTAAGGTCATTGTGAGATATTTATAGGATGGGTATCCTATAAGGAGCCTACAATTAAGTCATAAACACTAAGATGGGGTAGTTATTCTATTAAGCATATTTTCTTGTATAGGTTAAGGGTGCGACAATGCCTAGAATTTGGAAAGCCTTGGGAGGTAGGCTAGTGATGTATAGAATCGGATAAGGGTAATGTGGGTTTTACCTTTGAATAATGTTGATATTATATGTAACTCGGTAGTGATGGGGTTGTATATGTTTGGTTGATTCAACCTCTTAGCAAGGGTTATATTTAATTGTGTGTTTTATGTGCAATGCGTACAATGAGTGAGTGCTCACGGATGATGTTTTATAGGGAATATCCTTTACGGAGAGTGTATGTTGTCGACTGCATTGGTACCCTAGTGATAGCAACGGGCTTTACCTTGGTCATTTTATCTCGGACACCACTGCCTACATATCCGTGTCCCAAATGGGAATACACTGGGGTTGTCATCGTATAGTCTTTGAATATCTGACTCGTGGTCATTGTATAGTCTTATGTATGGTAGTCAATGCCATTAATGGGAAAGCGTAGTGATTATCTTTTGTTAATGCTCTGAGTTTATATGGGTGATATTACCTATTATTATGTTTAGTACACGCGAGTGATCCCCGAAGGCAATAGGGATAAGACTTCATAATGTGGGATCATACGAGTAGCCCATTTACTTATAAATGTTGGGGTTGTACCTATGTGTAGATGTTAGACGTAAAGATTTTCTTACTCCTACTATATGCGATTATGTGTTGTGGTACTAGAGATAGTTCTAGTTATTTATATCACATACTAGAGATGTATATGACTTTTTATAGGGATGTACACTTATATACTTATGATTCATGATTTATGTATCACTTATACTAGAGACGTATATATTACCTTATGGCGTGTGATGGATTTACAATAATAGACTTGAGATTTATGTTCATCGATGGTTCGTGGTATCTCGGTTGGTTAGTGAAATGTGCCTTGGGTATGAGGATATAGTGAAATCTATGATTCTTAATGCAAGAAATTAATCTAATATCATGATAGTAAAGAATAAGAATTAAGAGATAAACTTTATTCATATGGGTTGGGATTAGAAACGCATGTTATTTTAGGATGGAGAGAGCACCCCATCATCCTTTGAGCCTTTGGATGTTTCTTCGCTTCCTTCCAGAATTTCTTTGAGTAACATGACATAGCGTAAGGTTACCAATTTTATTGCCTCTCATGCTGGCACGAGGTTGCCTCCACTTGCTTAGCCGGCGAGTAAGAAGCCAAAAGTTGGGGGTTCTGATACGTCACGAATTTTGCATTTATTACCTGCTAACTTATGCATTTTTAGGCCCCTCGGGTATCGCAATTGCTATAATTATGCTCGTTAATCAGAGAATCTCCTTTTTATGCAATAACATGTTATTTGGGGTATTATCGAGTGTTTGTAGGTGTTACGGTGCTTAGTGTAAAGTTTCGTCACGTTCCGGTAAAGTTTCATAAAAGTTTGCATGTTCAGGGACATTTTCGTAATTTCACACTTCGTGAAGTATTCATGAAAGTTGTATCTCTCGGGTCAAGCTTCGCGTGGCCATGAACGGTGATCGAATCGGAGTCCGAACGAAGAAAACACGAGCCTTTAATCAGAAAAAAAATATAAGTTATTTAATTTAATATTTTATTAATATTTTAACAATTTGTTTAATACCCTCCATGTCCCTTTTCTCTTATACCCACTTTTGCAGCAAATTTCAAATGCAAATGGCGATTTTGGCTTTGTGCTCGGGGTTTGGCTCAGGTTTTGGTTTCGTCTGAAATTGGAACTTTTCATCCGAAATTGGAGCATGATTTTTTACCACACCCAAATGGGTTTCGGCTACATATTTTATGGAGCTTAGGTTTCATGGTTTTGGCCATTAATGGAGGTGGTGCGTTTTATCATTTTCATGGTGGGTTTTGATTTTTGACATGGATATGGCTCTCGACTAAAACAATAATGGAGTTGCAGTTTTGTGTGCTTGCATCATCATGGGTCTTTGGCCACACATATACATGGAGGGCTTATACGCCATTGATGGGTCTCGGCCAATATATGTAGCGCTGCGAGTTGGATAAATGGCCTTGGGCATTTTTCGTGTTATTGCAGAAATAGGAGGGGAAAACACAACCTACATGTACGAATCGATTCGCACCCCTGCGAATCGATTCGGCAAACAAGTAGTGCTCAGGTCTCCCGGCACAAATCGATTCGGACACCTCCAAATCGATTCGGTTCCCTATTTTCCAACATTCTTAATTACAAGTTTTCCATTGGGTTTTTGTATATATAAATTTTCTCCTCTTTTTTTTAGAGATATCTATCATTTTGTTTAGTTTTAAGGTGAATCGATTTGGTCCTTTGTTTGTCCAAAATTCTTAATTACAAGCTTGCCATTGGATTTTTGTATATATAAATTTTCTCCTCTTTTTTTTTAGAAATATCTATCATTTTGTTTAGTTTTAGGGTTTTGTTCTTGTGAGCTTTTGGCCCTCTCCCTCATTTATTGTTGGATTTTTCCCATTTGTGTATATGTAAGTTACTATTCTGTTGTCTTCCTTAGTGTATTTTAGTTGTTTTAGCTTAATTTTCTTTATGTTCTTTACTTTCCATGCCAAGATATATTAGTTTAGTTTAATTATTTCTTGTTTTAATTATTAATTACTTGTTTAATTAGTTTATTCATGTTGTGTGAGTAGTTAAATAAGGTTGGGGTTTCGTTTTCGCCATTAATGGGCGTCGAGCTCCGAAAGTTAGATTTCACATAAAATTGCATTTAATTGAAACCGCGTGTATTAAAATAAAATTATTATGCGTTTAACTTTCTTTGTCACCCAACATTAGTGTTTATAGCGGTAATTCGATTATAAGACGCGTGTGACCATTTTTTATTAAATGTTTAATCTCGCAACTTTGGGTTAAATTCCTAATTGTGTGATGTTTATGTTTAACTAAAAATGCTCGGTTAAATATTTTCGAACCGAAATTCTAACTATTAGTTGTTTAGCCCATGGCGGGGACGCGATCCTGACTCTCGTTTTATTAATATTGTTTGGAGTTAACTTCCTATTTTTTTTCCTTTTCTTTTAAATCAAACCATATCACCTTTTACACTTTTATTCCTGAAATACTAAATCAATTAAAATCTATACAACATTCCCTGGGGATTCTATCCCTACTTGACGCTACACTTCCATTAGTGTACCAAGTTGTGGTATTTATTTTGTATAGAGCGTAAACACCCAATGACATGTTTTAAATTCAAAGTTTATGCCTCATCAAAAAATGGCGTTGTTGCCACGGAGTGTGTTTTAGATTGTAATTGTTTTATTATTTTGTAGTATTTTTTATTTTGAATTTGTATTCTTTGTTTTAATCTTTTTTGCAGGATAGCATATTTGAGTGCTAAGAAACTTTGATTCGCGGTTGCTCATTTTCTTACTCGTATTCTCCATATATAAACAACGAGGTAATCATGTCCTATTATTATAGTCATGACAGTCATTCTAATGATTCTTACTTTGGGCATAGTTTTCGATTTTCAAGATTTTCTTGAGAATGAAAGACTTGAAAACATTTATCGGAATGAAAATCTTTATTGGGAGCTTAAGTTGGATTCATTATTCAAATCCAATGATGATTTTTATTTTGATAATTTCGAAGATGGGTTTCAACCAAAATGAGGAGTACGAGGCTTTTAAGCCAAGGAAGCCTACTTTGGAAGAATTTTTTCTTCTTTACTCCCAAGGTTTGGAAAGCCTTATTTGTGCTAGATTGAGACTTGAAGCACTTTGCGATGAGATTGATTCTTTGGCGCTAAACAATGTGGAGGTGGAAACTTGTGTTTCACCTCAATTTTTCAAAGAATTTCTCATCGAATGCGAATCTTTCTCCCCCGAAATTCAATCTCCTTCCGATGATGAGTTGATTGATATTGAATTTATTTCATCACCATATTCGTTTTCTATTATTGAACCATTAGAATTACCGGTTGATTCCTATAAGTCGGTAGAAACTTTTAAAACTTCTACACCTTTTGCCGATGAGGACTCTTTGCCGCTCTTGTTTTCTATGATGGATGTTATCCCCATGTGTGCACCATCTCCCATTCCAATTGAAAAATCTTTGGGAGATGAGTCGATTTTTCTTGGACCTCAAGTGTATCTTTCCCCCTTATTATCTAAATCCCCCATCGTCCGCCCAAAATGTCAAATTGGCGATGGTTTGCTTTTTTCACCACTAGCATGCCTTCCATTGTTCAAATGGAATTCTTTTCTTCTAGGACGCATGTTTTTTTTTAGGGTCCACCGTTGATCTTTCAAAGTCAAATCCCATTTTGGGTGAAACCTCAACTATTTAGACTTCTAGTGTATAGTTAGTGTGAAGTCTAAATAGTAGATTGTACATAGTTAGCTTTTAATTTTTTCTTTCTTTAGTTTCTTCTTCTTTTTATATTTAGTCTAGTGTAATTAGTTAACATTCTGTTATTTTTTTTTGCTATGCTCGGTACTAACTTGTTTTGTAGATTCGTTTGGACAAGTGATTATGGGAGATCGCTCCAATTGTGGGTAATATCGCTCTTTTCCTCTCTTTATGTTGTATTCTTAATGTGCATTGAGGACAATGCAACATTTAACTTAAGGGGTGTAGGATATTCTATCCATTTCATGATTAGTCCATAGATTTTATCACATGTTAGTTACAAAGCATGTTTTTTGTTAAAAATTGAAAATTTAAAAAAAAAAATCTCTTTTATTGGGCATTTTGCCTTGTTTTTATGATAAATTTCAATCATTTCCCAATCCATTAGACATTCAACGATGCATGTTCTCGATTTTAGAATTTATTAGACTTTAGTCCTCAAATCATTGATATTATGAATAACTTCATGAATTTAACTTTATCCCATGAGCACATGCGCTTTTCTTGTTATATTGATTTGGTTTAAGATTTTTATAACTCGGTAATCTTTTGGTGCATTGTATATACATATATAAGTGAGATTCGAGACATACCTTCATTTATGAGTGATATACACTACTCTTTTCTCATTGAAAACGTTGAATTTGTCGGTAATCTCACCATTCTTTCATTCGATCGTTCATTAATTGAGTTTATATCTTGACATGTGTTACTTGAGCATGATTTTCAAAAATACTTTGACTCGAGAATTGTGTAAACTTTATGAAATGATCATAGTCAATCTTTGTTATATCACCCATATTAGCCTTGACCTCACCTTAAATGTTTTCCCTCGTCAACCCCTTTGAGCCTAAATATAGCCTTCCGTGTCATAACCCCAAAATCCCATAACCAATTCCGATATGGAGTTATAAGCCATACATATTACCTTTCATACCTTTGTTTGGAATGATACTCGGGATTGAATGATGTTCATGTCTTGTGGTTACAATTTAAGCATGAAAAGAGTGAGAAAAGTAAATAAAAGAAAGAAGTGAAAAAGAGAAAAATAAAGAAGTGAAAATGAGAAAAATGAGAAAAAGAGATGTGAAAAACAAAAGAAAAGAAAAGAAATCATGAGAAAAAGAAGAAAAGAAAAGAAGAAAAGAAAAAGAAAATAAAAAGTTTGTATATATTGTGTATAGTGTTCAATAAGTTTTGATTACTCCCCAATTCATATTTAATGCTTGTTTTATCAATTTTTGATATTGCCCACTATTTACCATTACCCGAGTTTTCATCCCCGAACACTTTGAATCCATAGATATACATTTCATTTCGTACCTTAACCCTAAACCTATATTACAACCCCATAAAGTCCTATGTGATCTTAGGGTGCATTTAATTTAAAAGTCATAATAGTTTTGATAATCTGTGAAAATGCATTTCGCCTCCTTTAATGAGCGGTATCTTTCATTGAGATTACAAGTTTTTATTTCCTATATAGCGCTCTTCATTAGTAGCATGTGCGCGACCTAGTTTCCATTTACATTTACTCTTTATGCCCGCATGTCCTGTATATTACCTTTATTTTCATAGTGGATTCATTTGTTGAGTGTAATGCCCGGTGAGGATTGATATATGCATGCTTTAATGTTCATCGGGTTTATTTAAATTTTTGCCAAATCATACTATGAATGTGCTCGCCTCCCTCCCACTTTTAAGGTTTCAATTCTATGAAGTTCGTTCTATAATGTTAATAACAATGGACTTTTCATGTGAATTCGTTTGTTATGCTAATTACGTGTTTGAAATCTTGTTCTTTACTGTTGAGTTTGTTGCCTGTTGATTGGACATATTTTGAGGAAACTATATAATGTTTGTGGGTTTCATCATGGGACGACACTCGTCCACTAGGGTAACCTAGGGATTTAACGACTTATTGCATTTGCTAAATGCAATCGTTCGCCCGCGAAAGTGGCTTTTATCGCTTTTGTATATATCTCCTGTTTTGAAATTTTCTTATAGTTCTTCTTTCATTGAACTTCATTTCTAGGGACTAGCAATGTCTAAGTTAGGGGGTGTGATACGTCACGAATATCGTATTTATTACCCATTAACTTATGCATCTTTAGGACCCTCAGGTACCGTAATTGCTATAATTATGCTCGTTAATCAGACAACCTCCGTTTTATGAGCTAACATGTTATTTAAGGTATTATTGAATGTTTGTACGTGTTACGGTACTTAGTGTGAAGTTTGTCCCGTTCCAGTAAAGTTTTGTGAAAGTTCGCACGTTCAAGGACATCTTCGTAATTTCACATTTTGGGAATTTTGCTCGAAGTATTCATGAAAGTTGTAGCTCTTGGGTCAAGCTTCACGTGGCCACGAACGGTGCTCGAATCGGAGTCCGAACGAAGAAAACACGAGCCTTTAATCGGAGAAGAATTATAAGTTATTTAATTTAATATTTTATTAATATTTTAACAATTTGTTTAATACCCTCCATGTCCCTTTTCTCTTATACCCACTTTTGTAGCAAACTTCAAATGCAAATGGCGATTTTGGCTTTGTGCTCGGGTTTTGGTTTCGTCCGAAATTGGAGCATGATTTTTTACCACACCCAAATGGGTTTCGGCTACATACTTTATGGAGCTTGGGTTTCATGGTTTTGGCCATTAATAGAGGTGGTGGTTTTTACCATTTTCATGGTGGGTTTTGGTTTTCGACATGGATATGGGTCTCGGCTAAAACGATAATGGAGTTAAGTTTCGTGTGCTTTCATCACCATGGGTCTTTGGCCACACATATACATGGAGGGCTTATACGCCATTAATGGGTCTCGACCAATATATGCAGCGCTGCGAGTTGAATAAATGGCCTTGGGCATTTTTCGTGTTATTGAAGAAATAGGAGGGGAAAACACAACCTACAGGTGCGAATCTATTCGTACCCTTGTGAATCGATTCGGCAAACAAGCAGTGCTCAGGTCTCCCAGCACCAAATCGATTCGGACACCTCGGAATCGATTCGGTCACCTATTTTTTCAACTTTATTAATTACAAGTTTGCTATTGGGTTTTTGTATATATAAATTTTCTCCTCTTTTTTTAGACTATCATTTTGTTTAGTTTTAGGGTTTTGTTCTTGGGTGCTTTCAGCCTCTCTCTCATTTCTTGTTGGATTTTTCCCATTTGTGTATATGTAAGTTACTATTCCATTGTCTTCCTTAGCGTATTTTAGTTGTTTTAGCTTAATTTCCTTTATGTTCTTTACTTTCCATGCCAAGATAAATTAGTTTAGTTCAATTATTTCTTGTTTTAATTATTAATTAGTTGTTTAATTAGTTTATTCATGTTGTGTGAGTAGTTAAATAGGGTTGGGGTTGCGTTTTCGCCATTAATGGGTGTCGAGCTCCGAAAGTTAGGTTTCATGTAAAATTGCGTTTAATTGAAACCGCGTGTATTAAAATGGAATCATTATGTGTTTAACTTTCTTTGTCACGCAACGTTAGTGTTCATAGCGATAATTCAATTTTAAGACGCGTGTGACCATTTTTTATTAAATGTTTAATCTCACGACTTTGGGTTAAATTCCTTATTGTATGATGTTTATGTTTAACTAAAAATGCTCGGTTAAATGTTTTCGAACCAAAATTCTAATTATTAGTTGTTTAGCCCATAGCGGGGACGCGATCCCGACTCTCGTTTTATTAATATTGTTTAGAGTTAACTTCCTAATTTTTCCCCTTTTCTTTGAAACCAAACCATATCACATTTTACACTTTTATTCCTGAAATAATAAATCAATTAAAATCTATACGACATTCCCTATGGATTCGATCCCTACTTGTCGCTACACTTCCATTAGTGTACCAAGTCGTGGTGTTTGTTTTGTATAGGGCGTAAACACCCAACGACGTATTTTAAATTCAAAGTTCACGCCTCATCAGGTTCGCCCAACCATGGATCTCTGAGATGAAATGGAATTAGTTAAAGGGCAGATTGTTAACACCACTAGAAGAAAAATCTTGGATGATGACAAATCCAAAAGAACTACCCAGATCGGCTCTACACTGAATCAACTCCTTAAATAGGAATTGATTATGTTCTTAAGACAATGGAGGAATGTGCTTACTTAGAGTCACGAGAATATGCCTAGTATTGACCCCAATTTTCTCTATTATGAGGTTAATATTAATAAGGATGCCAAGCCGATCAACCAAAGGCGTAGGGTGTTCAGTCCGAAGAAAAATCAAGCTATACAAGAAGAGGTGGAGAAACTATAAAAGGCCCAATTCATTGAGGATGTCAAATATCCAGCCTGGTTGGCCAACATTATGATGGTAAAAAAGAACAATGATAAGTGGAGGATATGTATATATTTTATTGATCTTAATAAAGCCTGCCTAAAGGATCACTTTCCCCTACCTAGAATTGATCACTTGGTGGATGCTACATCAGGAATTGAGTTGTTAAGCTTCAATGATGCTTATTCTGGGTATAACTAGATAAGAATGAAAGTAGAAGACAAGGCAATCACTTCTTTTATCACTAGCCGAGGTAGTTATTGCTATAACATGATGCCCTTTGGGCTAAAAAATACTGGAGCGACATACTAGAGGTTGGTCAACAAGGTGTTCGAAGAGTAGATAGGAAAAAATATGGAGGTTTATGTGGATGATATGTTGACTAAAATAAAGAAGGCTTCAGATCATATTAAGGACCCAGTCTGACTTTTGATTAGCTGGAACAACATCAGATGAAGTTAAACCCGATCAAGTGTGTGTTCGGTGTCTAAGAAGGAATGTTACTCGGCTTCATAGTAAACCAAAGGGGAATCGAAGCTAATCCAACCAAAATAAAAGCTTTGATAGAAATACAGTTGCCGACATACAAGAAGAATGTACAAAGGCTTACTGGTTGAATGGAAGCTTTAAACAAGTTTATTTCTCAGGCGACTGATAGGTGTTTTCCATTCTTCAAGATGCTTTGAAAGGCATTTGAGTGGAATACAGAATGTGAAGAAACATTCCAAGAATTGAAGAAGTATCGAAGATTACCACCTTTATTTTCCCAACCTATTTTGGGGGGAAAGTTAAACTTATACTTAGGTATTTCTGAGTTTCCAGTTAGATTGGCCTTAGTTAGATTGAATAATGGGATCTAAAACCAGTTTAATACACCAATAAAGCATTCAAGGGAGCCAAAAATAAATATCCACGCTTAGAAAAATTAGCCATTGCACTCATTGAAGCCCTACTTCCAAGCACACACCATAGTTGTGTATACTTACTTACCTCTTTGGCACGTACTCTATAACCTGAGAAGTCAGAAATATTGATGTACTGTGCAGTAGAACCGGGAGAGTATGACATCGTCTATAAACTAAGTTCCTCATTGAACGACCAATCTTTGGCGAATTTCATTATAGAGTTCACCTATCCAGAGGTTATCGACTAATAAAACTTGCCTGCCAATCAAACTTCTATGAAAGAGAACTCAGATCAAAAGCAAGCTAAAGTGCAGTCGATTAATTTGAATCATCTATAACTCAAGAAATGGTTCAGAAGTCTGCTAAGGAGAGTAAGAAGATATTCCACCATAAAGTTCGGTCAGCAGAAAGCTTCAATAGTGATATCCCATAATGGAATTTATATGTAGATGGATCTTCATGCGCAACTGGAAGTGGAAAAGGTGTAATACTCAGTACTCCTGATGATACTGATATTGAATATTCCCTTAGGTTTCAATTCAAGGCATCAAATAATGAATCTGAGTATGAAGCTTTGATAATCGGACTGGAATTGGCCCATTTATTAGACACCAAGCATGTAGTAGTGCATAGTGATTCACAACTGGTTGTTAACTAAATGCTTCATCTATATGGAGTCAAGGGAGAATTTATGACTAGATACTTGGCTAAAGCCATGGAAGTTATTTCCAAGTTTTTAGGCGTGCAAATGAACATGATACTAAGAATAAACAACGCCCGGGCTAATGCACTTGCTCAGCTAGCTTCAACAATGAGAATTGAACTCCGAAGGAGCATTCCAATTGAAATCTTGGCCAACAGGAGCATAGACGAAGGTCAAATGGTCAGTTTCATTACTGAAGATTTAGTACCTTCGTGGATTCGATCAAGGCCTACATTAAAGATGGAACCTTACTAGGTGATCCCAAAGAAGTAAAACAACTCCGGTACAAAGCAGCCAGATATGTGTTGGACAAAGGAGTTTTATACAAAAGGAGATTAACTATCTCTTTATCGCTTTGTGTTCATTCATTGGAGGTGAAAAATATGACTAAGGAAGTGCATGAAGGTTCTCGTGGAGCTTATTCAGCTGGTTGGTCATGTAATACCCCGTATTTTTATGGCTTTTAAATTTGGGGATTTATTAAATTTAAATTGAGATATTAATTTAATATTAATCTGGAAATTTATTTTAAATGTTTACTAGCGTGACGAGAGTTAGTAATTATTGGTAATTTGTCGAATATTACTAGATGAGTAAAGTAATATATAAGCTTGATTTTATAAAAATTGTCACGAGTGAATAAAATGGCAATTATGGAAATTTAAGTCGGGACGCGCCTGTGTCGTGTCAAGACTAAATTATTATCATTAAAAGTGAATAAATTATAAGTCACCCGTATGGTCATTTTGAGTGCGCCAAAGCGTTCGGAAGGGTAGAGATCGTCAAAAAAGTGTACCTAAGAGATTAGTTTGGGTCTCGAGGCATTTTTAGGCCTAATTGACATCCCGGGAGGGTATATTAGACATTTTGTATTTTTGGGTAATTAAACCCACGAATTTCCTTAGGATATATCAGCATTAGGAGTTGTCTTCTAGGGTTAACAAACACAAAACCTACAGAACAACCATTAGAGAAGAAGATAGGAAGATTTCCAAGCAATCCAAGGAAAAGAACTCATCCGTTTCCACCACCACCACCACCGAAACGTAGATCACAGGACGAGGAACGCAACCATACCTTTTTCATCCACAAATCAAAACCTTTCATTCCAGGCAAGTATCTATCTTTCTTAGTTTTTAGTCAATGTCTCACCCATGTTAGTTTAGGATTGTTAAGAACATGGTTTATGGAAGAAATTGATAATTTAGAGACTTTAAATCGCATGTTTTAGAGGAACTAAATATATTATGGACATACCCATCATATGTAGAGGATTACCCACGAATGGGTATGGATTTAGAGGCAAGAAAATTGGAAAAGAATTAGAAGAAAGAATATTTCATGAAAAATTAGGGTTCTTGATAATTATGTTAATTTATCCCATAAATTCAATGCATTTGATGAATTTGGACATGTTTCACGTAGGAAATCATGTATATAGGTATATGTAACTAGTAGAAATGTTGTTTGGGAGTTTGGGAATCGTTAATGGCGTTTTGGAGTAATTTGGAAGATGAAACCCGTAGGTTGAAATTGCAGTTTCTGGGCAAGAACTGCTTGATCGATCGATCGACCAAGAAAATCGATCATTCGATGATCGATCGATCGACCCCCTTTCCTCGATCGATCGATCCCTCCTGGAAAACCGCATACTTTTCTCCGTTTTGTTTAATCCCGTTAAAATATGTAAGGACCCTCGATTATTATTGTTAGAGCATAATGGGTTATAAAGAGGACCAGTAGGGTCGACGTAGATTCCGTTGAGTGAAATTTAGTGTGGGATGAAATTGTGGTTTAACGGGGAGTTATTCACACATAGGAAATTATGCGTACATTACTAAAGAATTCAGACTCATAAGGGATTTAAACCAGAAGGTATCTAAGAGTATGCCTACTGAAATTATACTTAGTGAGATAGAATACTTTGAGAGATGATAAGTAAGTATGAAATAAATTATATATGAGAATAAAAGAGATGAATCCGTTATGCGAGATAATCGAGTAATATGTGCTAAGAATGGATAATTACAATTATGGGCCGTGGGCACACCTAATTTAGAAAATGTGAATATTTATATATATGACTGTGTGATTGTGCATATATTATGTATTTGTGTAAAAATCATACCTGAGCTACTTACTATCACAGAGGTTTCTGTGCCGGGACAGTCTTATATCGATTGGACCTTTATGGGGGATAACGACTTGTACCTTAGAAGATAGTATCCTTTATACAGGCTATTAGAGTAATAGTCAGATGGTCCTAAGAGACGTGAGGGTATATGTTGACCTCTTAGTGACTTGGAACTATATTTCGCCTCCATTTGTATGTGTTTTGTGTTAATACAGTTCAAGAGTGACTTCGAACTAGTATTTACCCTTAGTACGAGTGATGTGGGGACTTGATAGCAGAGTATGCCAGCACCATAGATTTTATGTGGGGTGCTGATAATATATATATTACACGAGTGACTAATATATATATACTTATCGATAGAAACTTTCTACGGTGCATAAAAGTAGATAATAAATGAATAAATACTCTAACTTTATGATAAGTATTTGGGAACTTGGTAACAATACTGAGTTATTCTAAGTAACATAAGATATATGGGAGAGTTTAATTTTCAGAGATTAATTATCCTAGCCATAGTATTTTCTCGGGATGAAACCTTATGGGAAAGTTAAGTTAAAATAAACTTCTGAGATTAATAGTACGGTAGGCGTGCACACTATATGAGAGGTGAGAATTCTCAAGAGAGTGTCACATACTAACATGGTTGTTACATTAGCCGGTAAGAATTTTAAATACTTGTTAAACTATTTTAAAACTGCTTTACACTCGGGCTCTGACCCGTGTTATTTCTTTTGCTCTTGTATATATATATATATGTATATATTACAGGTGCCCAACCACAGGGGCATCATGCTTAGGTTCTTCGGACTGGACGTGCTGCAACTTATATGGGAGTTGCAGGCCCTTGTTTTAGACGACCTCTTCATTGATTCTTCTCTTATTTTAGTTTTGTTTAGTTACGGCATGTGTCGCCCATTTCCCTATTCAGTTTGAATTTGTCAGAGATTTATGTTTATTTACATTTCTAGTATTCAGTACTATTTAGGAATTCACTTTTGTCAAGATGATTTCATTTATAGTTTTAAACTTGGTCTGGTTTATCTAGATGGTTAAATTCTTATGTGTTAATTGCCATCCTTAGTATTTATGTGATTCTTAAACTATTGGTTATTAAAAAGGTTTTCATATTGGAATTTAATAAAATGAAATAAGGTTTAAATTGTTTTGACACTTAGCTTAATTATTTAGGGTGTTTAAATTGGAAATTTTATTTTGCGACAGTGATGCTAAGAATGAACCAACCGCTCACCTTGATTTTAATTTAATAAAGGACTGATCACCCGGTATCTAATTAGGTGGGGCGTCATAGGTGGTATCAGAGCATCAGGTTCTAGTGTCCTTTAGGTTATGTACAGCTTATTTCGTTTCCAGCTTAGCGTCTTTAATATAGAGCCCTATTTTTAGGACTTTTGTATTCTTGTATTTACGCTTATGTCTTCATCAATTTGAGATTATAGTAACTATAGACTAATAAACTTCCTTCTCATTTCAAATGCCTCTGAGATGCGCACCCCGAGACAGGAATGCCCTGCCCGAGTAGCCAGCAACTCCGTCTCAGGGGATGATGAAGGCAACTGAGGTAGCCGCTATCGTTGCTCGGGCGGTCAATGCCGCATTAACGATGGTGCAGCAGGCTCCACCCTGGATTCAGGCAGTAGCGCCAGTACCGGCACAACATTTTCAGTGAGAAGAGTTCCCATCCCCCAAATCCCTGTCTAGAATCACCTTTCAGAAGGTGAATTACCCGGAGTTCTCGGGTAGTTCAGACATCGTAGTCGTCATCCAATGGAAGAAGGATATCCAGAGGCATCTGCTCATGTATGAGTGCACTGACGTGCAGAGACAGATATTTTCTTACTCCAAGCTAGTGGGGGCCTCTTTGCAGCGGTGGGAGTCCACCACCACCTTAGAGTAGAGGGACAGCATCACGATTCAGTCATTATGGGCGCGGTTTGATTGCAAGTACTTCCCATCCTCTATACAGACTGAGATAAGGCGGAGGTTACTGAATATTAAGTAGGAGAGTTTGATCGTTGCTGAGTACGAGGAGGAGTTTACTAGACTTCTCACTATAGTGCCAGATGAGGCACCCACTGAGGAGAAGAAGATACTGTTGTTTGTAGATGGATTGGCCTGGAGGATCCGTCGGCACCTCATAAGCAATCTATCATTGAGTACCTACACTGATGTACTCAATACTGATTTATTGCACTATTAGGATCACCGCTTCCATCTGCAGGGGAGAAAATAAGCAGGGGAGTTCAGCCAGTAGGGCAGGATAGGGGGAAGTAGTACTGGTGGGGCACCAGCAGCCCAGGGGCAGACCCTTCACAGTGAACAGAGTTCCCATCAGGGAGACCCTGCCAAGCGATTCCGGCCAAGTGTTTCTAAGCAGGGATTTGGGTGATTTAGGCAGAGTCAGTCTAATCAGGATGGATAATAGGGACAACATCATCAGCAGTAGGGACAGTCGCAGGGCCATTAGGGCCAACAGCGTTTTCAACAGGGCCAGTGGTGGGGTGGTAACGACCATCAGGGTCGTGGTTAGCTGGGGAAAAGGGGAGGCAACTTCAGGGGCAGGTATTTCAGATGTGGCAAGAATGTCCATATGCGCCACCATTTGCCAGAGGGGGATAAAGCCCCACAACAGCAAGGTTCACGTTATGAGCCGCAGAGGCCACTCTTTCCAGCCGACCTCCCAGCGCCAGCTCAGTTGCCAGCCCTACCAGTAGCTCCAGTCCAGCAGGGAAAGTTATAGTATGTACGTGTCTATAATGTTCACCAGGCAGCAGCACCTCAAGCACCACTCGCGATTGAGGGTACGTTTCCTATACATGACACTATGGGTCGGGTTTTATTTGATACTGGGGCATCTCATTATTTTATAGCTACTTATTTTGCACGGGCCTTAGGGTTATTAGACACGGCAGAGAGCACTGTGACATGCATGGACTCACCACTAGGGAAATGGTATTTTATTTTCTTTATATGCCGGGGTATAGGTATAGAGATTGGTAGCTTGATTTTACCTGCAGACATGTTAGTTTTAGATATGCATGAGCACGACGCCATTATTGGCATGGATTGGCTCGCTACGTACAGGGCCATGATTGATTGTTTCGGTAGGAGTATTATCTTCTCCATTCTAGGGCAGGAGATATTTTTGGTGGCGATGCCTCACCTAGAGGGAGGATCTTCCACCCATTTGTACTACATAGAGGAGGATGCCTCTAAGGAGATTGTGATTCCCCTAGATTCGATTCCAGTATTTCATGAGTATTTAGATGTATTCCAGGAGATACCGAGCCTACCCCCCAGTCGAGAGATAGATTTTGTCATAGACTTGATGTCGGGCACTCGGCCGATAGCGCATGCACCATACCGTATGGCTCCAGCAGAGATGAGGGAGTTGCGAGATCAGATAAAGCAATTATTAGGTCAGGGCTTCATTCGTAGGACCACCTCACCTTGGGGCACTTCGGTGTTATTTGTGAAGAAAAGAGACGATACACTGAGGTTATGTATGGATTATCGGGAGCTGAACAAGGTCACGATATGGAATAAATATCCATTGCCTCGAATCGATGACCTGTTTGACCAGCTGAGAGGATCAACCTTCTTTTCGAAGATAGATTTGAGATCGGGATACCATAAGCTATGGATTAGGAAGCAGGATGTGTCGAAGACTGCTTTCTTGACGAGATATGGGTCCTATGAGTTCAGAATCATGCCGTTTGAGCTGACAAATGCTCCAACTGTATTCATGGACTTAATGAACTGAGTGTTCAAAGAGTTCTTAGATCAGTTTGTCATCGTCTTCATAGATGACATCCTGATATATTCATACACTGAGGAGGAGCATGACGAGCACTTAAGGCAAGTTCTTCAGACTCTACAAGAGCATTATTTGTATGCTAAGTATGAGAAGTGTGGATTATGGTTATGGGAAGTATAATTTTTAGGGCATGTTGTGTCGAAATTGGGAATATCGATTGACCCGAGCAAAGTGTCGACAATGAAGGAGTGGGGAAAGCACAGGACACCGATAGAGGTGCGTAGTTTCTTGGTCTTAGAGGGGTACTACAGGAGATTCATCTGAGGCTTTTCAAAGATAGCGGGTCCATTGACGAATCTGACTCGCAAGGGAGTACCGTATGTTTGGGATGATGTTTGTCAATTGGCTTTTGAAGAGCTGAAAGATAAGTTGACTTCGGCCCCAGTTCTTTCTTTGCCTAATCCGGGAGTGGAATATCTGGTGTACACTGACGCCTCTTTACGGGGACTCGGGAGAGTACTTCAGCAGGAGGAGAAGGCTATAACTTTTGCCTCCCACAAGCTTAAGCCTCACGAATGGAATTACCTCACCCGTGACCTAGAGCTAGCAGCGGTCATTTTTACATTACGAATTTGGAGACATTACTTATTGGGGGATAAGTTTCGCTTGTTCACAGACCACAAATCAGTGCAGTACTTGTTCACTCAGCGAGAGTTGAACATACGTCAGCTCAGAAGGTTGGAGTTCATGAAAGACTACCAATTCGAGATACAATACCATCCGGGAAAGGCTAACGTGGTTGCTGATGTGTTAAGTCGTAGATCGGTAGGCAACGTAGCGGATGTATGGCAAGAAAAGTCAAAAGAGTTGGGTCACCAGGACACGCTAGCCCGTTCCTTTGTATCTATCATGTCAATCACACTCGAGATTGTTACGAGGCTGATACAGGCACAAGCAACATATACATTTTGTTAGGAGAAGATTGTATGGCTCTTAGCTGAGGGTGTTGAGTCCTATTCAGTAAGTTCTGATGGGGGTTTAAGGTTTAATGGAAGATTGGTGGTCCCATAAGGAGAAGACTTACGTCATGTAGTGATGACACAGTCTCACGGGTTCAGATTTGCGATAAATCCCGGAGGGATAAGATGTATCAGGATATGAGGTGGCAGTACTGGTAGAGGGGGATTAAGAAGGGCATTGTTGAGTTCGTGTCCAAGTGTTCTACCTTCCATATAGTAAAGGTAGACCATTAGAGACTGCCAGGGCTACTTCAGCCATTGGAGATACCTACGTGGAAGTGGGAGAGTATTTCCATGGACTTCATTACTGGGATGCCTACATCATAGCGAGGTCATGACTCTATATGGGTTATAGTGGATAGGTTGACAAAGGTAGCTCATTTTCCGCTAGTAAGGACAGACTATACCACAGGCCAGTATGCACAGTTATTCATTGCCAAGATTGTTAGGATATATGAGGTGCCCCTGGATATTGGGTCTAATAGAGATAAGATTTTTTTGTCGTGCTTCTGGGAAAGCTTTTCGAAGGCCATGGGTACCGAGTTGAGATTGAGTTCAGCTTATCACCCATAGACGGATGGAGAGAGAGAGCGTACCAATCATATGTTGGAGGATATGCTATGCCCGTGTGTCCTTGATTTTGGAGGAGGCTGGGAGTCGTACCTTCCACTAGTGGAGTTCGCTTGTAATAAATCCTATCAGTTCACGATCGACATGGCCCCATTTGAGGTGTTGTATGGCAAGCCTTGTCGTTCTCCCGCTTGTTGGCTAGAGGTGGGGGAAAACAAGTTGCTCGGACCAGAGGTGATTCAGGAAACTTTAGCTAGGATTGATCTTATCAGGAGTCGCATTCGGGTAGCCCAGCACAAGCAGAAAAGCTACGCTGATGCAAAATGGTATTTCTGAGAGTTTAGCGTCGAGTACCAAGTATTACTGTGTGTGTCTCCTATAAGAGGGGTAGTGAGATTCAGGAAGAAAGGGAAATTGGCTCCAAGGTACGTGGGACCATTTCCCATTATCGAGAGGATTGGGCCGATGGCATACAGATTGGGGTTGCTAGAGCACTTGCACCGTATTCACGATGTAATCCACATCTCGTCGTTAAGACGATACCTTCGGGATGATATGGACCACACCCACATCGTGATAGAGGAGATTGACTTACAGCCCGATAGCTCTTACGAGGAGAGACCAGTGGCAATCCTAGGTCATAGCGAGAGAAAATTGAGGTCCAAGATAGTTCCACTTGTACGGGTCGAGTGGGAGCATCATAATGTGGAGGAGTTCACTTGGGAGCACGAGACTGATATGCACGAGAGATACCCAGATTTATTCTTACCAGGTATGCCTTATTTTTTGAATTTCGGGATGAAATTCCGTTATTGGGGGGGGGGGGGGGGGGGGAGGGAGTGTGTAATACCCCGTATTTTTATGGCTTTTAAATTTGGGGATTTATTAAATTTAAATTGAGATATTAATTTAATATTAATCCAGAAATTTATTTTAAATATTTACAAGCGTGACGAGAGTTAGTAATTATTGGGAATTTGTCGAAAATTTCTAGATGAGTAAAGTAATATATAAGCTTGGTTTTATAAAAATTGTCACGAGTAAATAAAATGGCAATTATGGAAATTTAAGTCGGGACGCGCCTGCGTCGTTTTAGGACTAAATTATTATCATTAAAAGTGAATAAATTATAACTCACCCGTATGGTTATTTTGAGTGCGCCAAAGTGTCTGAAAGGGTTGAGATAGTCAGAAAAGTGTACCCCGGAGTTTAGTTTGGGTCTCGGGGAATTTTAGGCTTAATTAACATAGCGGGAGGGTATATTAGACATTTTGTATTTTTTGGTAATTAAACACACGAATTTCCTTAGGATATATCAGCCATTAGGAGTTGTCTTTTAGGGTTAACAAACATAGAACCTAAAGAATGACCATTAGAGAAGAAGATAGGAAGATTTCCAAGAAATCCAAGGCCAAGAACTCATTCGTTTGCACCGCCACCACCACCAAAACATTGATCGCACGATGAGGAATGCAACCATACCTTTTTCATCCACAAATCAAAACCTTGAATTCCATGCAAGTATATATCTTTATTTGTTTTCAGTTAATGTCTCACCCATGTTAGTTTAGGATTGTTAAGAACATGTTTTATGGAAGAAATTGATAATTTAGAGACTTTAAATCGCATGTTTTAGAGGAACTAAATATATTCTGGACATACCCATCATATGTAGAGGATTACCCATGAATTGGTATGGATTTAGAGGCAAGAAATCTGGAAAAGAATTAAAAGAATGAATATTTCATGAAAAATTAAGGTTCTTGATAATTATGTTAATTTATCCCATAAATTCAATGCCATTGATGAATTTGGACATGTTTCACATAGGAAATCATGTATATAGGTATATGTAACTAGTAAAAATGTTTTTTGAGAGTTTGGGAATCGTTAATGGCATTTTGGAGTAATTTGGAAGATGAAACCCATAGGTTGAAATTGCAATTTTCGGGCAAGAACTGCTTGATCGATCGATCGATCAAGAACATCGATCGTTCGATGATCGATCGATCGACCCCCTTTCCTCGATCGATCGATCCCTCCTGGAAAATCGCGTACTTTTCTCCGTTTTGTTTAATCCCGTTAAAATATGTAGGGACCCTCGATTATTATTGTTAGAGCATAATGGGTTATAAAGAGGACCAGTAAGGTCGACATAGATTCCGTTGAGTGAAATTTAGTGTGGGATGAAATTATAGTTTAACGGGGAGTTATTCACACATAGGAAATTATGCGTACATTACTAAAGAATTCAGACTCATAAGGGATTTAAACCAGAAGGTATCTGAGAGTATGCCTACTGAAATTATACTTAGTGAGATAGAATACTTTGAGATATGATAAGTAAGTATGAAATAAATTATATATGAGAATAAAAGAGATGAATTCGTTATGCGAGATAATCGAGTAATATGTGCTAAGAATGGATAATTACAATTATGGGCCGTGGGCACACCTAATTTAGAAAATGTGAATATTTATATATATGACTGTGTGATTGTGCATATATTATGTATCTGTGTAAAAATCATACCTGAGCTACTTGCTATCACGAAGGTTTCTGTACCGGGACAGTCTTATATCGATTGGACCTTTATGGGGGATAACGGCTTGTACCTTAGAAGATAGTATCCTTGATACACGCTATTTGAGTGATAGTCAAATGGTCCTAAGAGACGTGAGGGTATGTGATGACCTCTTAGTGACTCCGAACTATATTTTGCCTCCATTTGTATATGTTTTGTGTTAATACAGTTCGAGAGTGACTCCGAACTATTATTTACCCTTAGTACGAGTGGTACGAGGACTTGATAGCAGAGTATGCCAGCACCATAGATTTTATGTGGGGTGTCGATAATATATATGTTACATGAGTGACTAATATATATATATATATATATATATATATATATATATATATATATATATATATATATATATATATATATATATACTTATGTATGGAAACTTTCTACGGTGCATAAAAGTAGATAATAAATGAATAAATACTCCAACTTTATTACGAGTATTTGTGAACTTGGTAACAATACTGAGTTATTCTAAGTAACATAAGATATATGGGAGAGTTTAATTTTTAGAGATTAATTATCCTAGTCATAGTATTTTCTTGGGATGAAACCTTATGGGAAAGTTAAGTTAAAATAAACTTCTGAGATTAATAGTACGATAGGCGTGCACACTAAATAAGAGGTGCGAATTCTCAAGAGAGTGTCGCATACTAACAGGGTGGTTACATTAGCCGGTATGCATTTTAAATACCTGCTAAACTATTTTAAAACTTCTTTACATTCGGGCTCTAACCCATTTCCTGTTATTTCTTTTTCTCTTATATATATATGTACATATTACACGTTCCTAGCCACAGGGGCATCATGCTTAGGTTCTTCGGACTGGACGTGCTGCAACTTATGTGGGAGTTGCAGGCCCTTATTTTAGACGACCTCTTCATTGATTCTTCTCTTATTTTGGTTATGTTTAGTTAGGGCATGTGTCGCCCGTTTCCCTATTCAGTTTGGATTTGTAAGAGATTTATGTTTATTTACATTTTTAGTATTCAGTACTATTTGGGAATTCACTTTTGTCAAGATGATTTCATTTGTAGTTTTAAACTTGGTTTGGTTTATCTAGATGTTTAAATTCTTATGTGTTAATTTCCATCCTTAGTATTTATGTGATTCTTAAACTGTTGGTTATTAAAAAGGTTTTCATATTGGAATTTAATAAAATGAACTAAGGTTTAAATTGTTTTGACACTTAGCTTAATTATTTAGGGTGTTTAAATTGGGAATTTTATTTTGTGACAGTGATGCTAAGAACAAACCAACTGTTCACCTTGATTTTAATTTAATAAAAGACTGATCACCCGGTATTTAATTAGGCGGGGTGTCACAGGTCGTTGCTCCAAAGAATTAACACACGGGGCTACTACTGACCGACTGTGAGGGCAGTTTGTAAGTCCTTCACAAGAAAGTGTGATAAGTTCCATAAGTTCTTTGCAATTCACAAAACACCCAACGCTGCTCTAGTGCCCATTACCTCACCTTAGTCATTCGCTATTTGGGGAATTGGCTTGGTCGGCCCACTATGGACCACCAAAGGCAGGTTCAAGTACTTGGTAGTTGTTGTTTATTACTTTAACAAATGGGTGGAGGCAGAGCCGTTTATAGAAATGCCTTATGAGAAGGTTTATAAATTCATTTGGAATCATATGTAGGTATGGCATGCCCTATGCCTTCATTATAGACCACGGGACTCAGTTTGACAGTGATGAATTTGAAGTGTACTGTATCCAACCCAAGATCCAGAAACTCCATTCAGCACTAAGCCACCCTCAAAGCAATGGTCAGAAGGAAGTGACAAAATAAACTTTGCTCAATGGAGGCTTGATGTTGCCAAGGGAAATTGTAATAATGAATTACATTATGTTCTTTGGGCTTACAAAACAACACCGAGAATAGCAACTGGAGAAACACCTTATATGCTTGCATTTAGGATAAAAGCCATGGTATTGGCGAAGATAGAACTATCAACCCATATAGTACTGAATTTTGATTCTCCTACAAGTTACTTGATAAGACGATTGAACTTAGACATGTTAGAGGAAGTTTAGGAATATCCCGCTCTCAGAAATGCTACATACCAACACATGACTGCTTACTTTTACAACAAAAGGGTCAGGCTGACCAACTTAAAAGAAGGAGACTATGTCCTAAAAAAGGTCATCAAGAAGAGTAATAAGATTGAAGCCAATTGGCATGGCCCATATCACATATCAACAGTCATCCGACAAAGGACCTATCGAATTAAGACACTAGAAGGAGAAGAATTCAAAAACCCTTGGAACGCTGAGAACCTTCGAAAATATTATCAGTAATTCAAGGCATTGACATATTATAATTCTTTATGTTCAGCACAACTATTTGTCAAGTTCAATAAAAATCTTGATTTTAGTTCCCTCAATTTTTTCGATTTTATTTCGGAGTACGATGATATACATCCCACAGAAACAATAAATAAATAATTCCTCTTAGTCTTCAGCTCTTGTCGATCAACAACACATACTTAATCAAGTTGAACTTATCAAATTCATATGTACCAACAATTTATGCACAGTTGTATCTATCCCAACTTATTACTTCATGTATGACTTCGTATGTACAATTCACGAACAAGAAGTTGTTACTTAATGTATGACTTAGTATTTACAAGTCACGAACAAGAAATATTACCTGACCAAGTTAAATACATAATGCACTCCTAACACACTTGGTCGACACGAATAATTTACTTCATCTATGACTTCGTCTTTGAAAAGTCAAGAATAAAAAGTTTGTAAAAATTCAAACAGTTACAAATAAGTTTTACTTAACTAAGTTAAATGCAGGAAGACATGTAAACATTCCTAACCATTGGAATACACATATATATTCCTCATACACTTGGTCACTGCTGATAACTAATGCTAAACTTGGATTAATAAAACTATTTATAGTTTCATCTAAGTGCATTAGTAGAATCTATGGCCATACGATCCCAGTTTAATAATTCATTATTAAATGATAACTTAGTTGACTGGTTGATTAAATAAATCAAAAGAAAAAGCGTAAATTTTTATTCAAATATAAACTGTATTACATTCAAGATCAAATGAATAACAAAATACTGAAAAGCTATTCCATTGGATATTTTCCTTGAGCTTTGGAAGTTGGCTTCACTCTTTCCATATCAACTGGAGGATAATCCAAGGTATATGGGGAGTTGATAAAGTTGAAATCCCTCACCATTCGTCTATTACTGTTACTTGGCGCATTAATTAGATAAGGATGATTAATTATTTCATGAACATCATGAAGAACATAATCTCCAAAGTATTTGGTGATCAAGCACTAGGGAATAACATCAACAGGAATCCATGATGTGTCCAATTTGAATGGAGAATTGTCACAATCTAGCAGACCAGGCTCATTTCAGTACCACAGCTCGCTGTTACGATCATATTTTAGTAAAGTCAGACAATTGGTTAATCCCCATCTATAACCTTCACAATGGCTCTGGGAAAGGTGATCATCAACATGGCTAAAAGCTTTATTGTAGCCTTCCATACACACATTTCTAGGTTGTTTGTGAAATTAAAAGGTTAACCTTTCAACTTGATGTTGAAATTTCTTTAAAACATCACTCTTCACCTTCAACTGAACGGATTGGTCGGTAATGGGTTTATCCTTAGATTGCAGCTTCACAGATAAATCAGTAATATCCTGACTCTTTGCTTTCAACTAGTCGGCTTGGTCGGCTAGAGTTTTATTGGTGCTTGCCTTATCTTACTTATGGTCGCTAGACTTATGCTTCCTGAAAGTTTACCTGGGTTTGGTTTTCTTCAGAGCTTCAATTTCCTCTACTATCCTGGCATTCTCAGCTTCTAAGAAAGAATCACCTTCATTAGCACCACTGGCAGATGACTTCTTCAAAATGTCCAACTCATTTATGAGCTTATTATTTTCCTCATCGGGAATTTTGGCTATCTCCCTGGCTTCATCCACTTCTCTAATAAGAAGGAACTCTTTTCTTCTATACATAGAGGTATACTGTTCGAGCTTTTTCTCAAAGCCCCAACCTTCACTTAAGGCTTTGTACTTTGCATCGTAGTCGACATGGAGAGAAATCAAAGTAAACTTATGGTCTTCTTATAGATCTTCAATCATCTCGTAGTAAGCAACATTATTTGCCACTGCCATGTCCAGTAAACAATGAATGTGTGTGTATGACTCCTTAACTTGGTCGAAAGCATCTAGGCCAAGTAGGTTGACTAAGTCTTCTTTGGATAAAGGAACATGACCAGCTTCCAGCAAATTTTTACTCCTCCTGAGCAGGACGGATTCAACAGAAACAATAGCCTATTTCCTATCATAAAACTAAAAATTTTAAAGGTAAGAACACAAGTGTAATTACTTGGTAAACATAACACAAAAAGTATGATTTCATGAAGACAACGTAACCAAGAAAGAAGGCATAAGTAAGAAAAATACAACACATTTGGTCAAAAGGAAGTATTTTCATTGATAAGCAGAAGGTGTTACATAATGGTCCCATTACAAGGCAAATGAACAAAAAGAAAAACAAAGGAGTTAAATCTTCTCCTTGTGCTGAACATTACTTTCACAGGGTTGGTCGGTAGAAGGGATGACTTTCTCAATGGGCTTTAAAGTTGACCCAACGGGATAAATGGAGGATTCTCCAGATTTTACTTATCATCAAAATCTTCCTCCAGGTTTGGAGGAGATCTTGGATTATGCTTCAAGAATAATGCAGAGTCCTCCGCAGTGCCGACCTCCTTGAGGGCCTTCGACCAACCATCCTTAAAGGACTTCTCCCTAACAAACTCAATTTGAGTGGAGGCAGCCAAAAACGCCTTATCCTAGCCTTTATTGAAAGATTTTTATTTTATTTTCTTATTCATGGCCTTCTTTACGATTAACTCAGAGATCAGACCAACAAATTTTTCTTTGGAAGACTTCAATAGAGCTTGATTGTCCACCAATTTATCTTCAGCCATCTTGGCCTTATTTTTAGTAGTCACCAATTTTCTTTTAGTTGTGGTGGCTCTCTCATTAGCCTTTTCATCTCAGTATCCCAAGTCTTATGTTTGGACTCTAATAGCTACCTTGAAGCCTCAACAGATTGCCTTAAACCCTCAAGGTCCTCCTCAACGTCTCCTCCTGAAGAACGAATTTGATCGTTCTTCTCCAGAAGTTGATTAAAATTCACCAAAAATGTATAAAGGACAATATCATATTGCAAGGATTATTAGGAGGAAAAAAAGGCATCAAGGGCAGGTAATAGATAAGAAAGAATTACCATAGTTAAACTTTGGCGAGCATTTTCTGTCAACTTTAATCTGGGTAGAGGAGCAAGAGTTTTTCTATCAACAGAGCGAGTACCAGCCTTGATTAATTTCCTGGCCACACCAGGATGAATAACAACTAATGATGACCCAACAACAGCCAAATACTCCTGAATCTTCTCAACCACCTTTTGGTCGGCAGAGCTCTTCTCCACCCGCTTCTTAGATAAGCCTTTCTTAACCTCTTGAATTGAGGTGTAGCCGTATCAATCTCCCCAACAGTGATGAATTGGGGAATATTTTTAGTAACTTTAGAGGTTTTCTCTAGCTTCTTGGCATCAACAGTCTTATCAGTCTTCTCGGCAACTCTCTTAGCAATTGGAGATAAAGCTCCAGTCTTCAAATTAGGGATTTTCCTCTTTCCTATACTAGAAATTGGAGAAGTGGGGACAATAGATATATCCAATGATTCAAAATAGGATGAAGTCCCAAAGTTCTTCCCAGCACTAGTAGATTCCTCAGCCGAAGAAGTAGGAATTGACTCACCTTTAAGATGTATGGGGGCTTGAGCAGCAGCAGTAGTGGGCCTAACAACAAAGGAGGTAATTGAACTCATATACTACAACAAATATGAGGCAACTCTTAGGTGTTCCTCGCTAATCCTTTGATGAAGGCACCACATGAATTTTAATTCACTAATATTAACGTCCTCTTCTTTAGGACACTTTTTGTTGCTCTCAATTGTGCAAAACAGGACAAAAAAATATTGGTCAGCATATCATCAAATAGTTTATTAACAAAAAAAATAAAGGAATACAGTAATAAAATTCAACAACCTATGCTATGTCCCACTTGGGGGCACTTGGGCCCATTATACACCTCTCTTGTTTGAAAAGGAGCGTGTTGCCAATTTTTTGCAATAACTCCATAGTCAAAGTAGTCCTTGTTGGAGTCTGGAAAATTGACAACTAAGGCCCTATTGGAAAACTTAGTCTTCATGTAGCAAGTAGTATCCGTGGTAAACCACATGTAACAAAACATTAACTCAGGAATGCCTATGTGGGTTCCATGTATTTAATTGAGCCTATGTATCCTAGTTACCACTCTTTAAGTATTTGGGGCTACCTAGCAGGAACGACATCAAAATACTGGCAAAACTCTAGACAAAAGTGAATAGGGGGAAAAGTGAAACCACATTCAACTATGAACAAAGAGGGAATACAATGACCCACTGGTAATGACAGCACCTCAACAGGGGGTACAGGCATTTCTAGCTCTACCCACTCAGGAAAATTTCTTTCCCGCCTAAATTCATCTAGAGAACCCCCGTGAACTATGTACACCATGGCTAAAGTATAGAAAGAAAGAAAGAGAAATGAAAGAGGAGAAGAAAGATTATAGAGAAAATTGTGACTAGAGCGAAGGTAGAATGCAAAGGAAAGCTCAAAGATAGAGAACTTAGAGAAGAAGGAGAGTAAGAAAGCTTGAAAAGTTGTGGTATGAAAATCTGGCAAAATCTCGTCTCTTATAGCTTACCTCGGAAATCATGCAAGAAAAGATTACTTGTATAGACGATTGACATTTTGAGGGTTTCATAGTGCTGAAAGCACAAAAATACCAATATACCCTTTGGTGGCTCACTAATTTTTCAAATTATTTACAAAAATTCCACTACAAAATCAAGGCATGAAAATTTTTTACAAGCCCCACACGTCAGCATACGCTGATCAACTTTGAAGAAAATATACTCCACCCGTTCAATAAAAACATCAAGAATGAAGCATTGGGGCTTCTGTTGACACAAACAATTATCTACCTATGTGGACTAATCAGAATTGAACACTTGTCTCCTTATGTGGCAGAAATCCTAGTTAGTAGTGACTTAACCAACTCCAAAGATAGTTGTTCAGCAGGCACGCCAACCAACTTGAAGAATGCATACCACCAAGGTAAATAAAAGGTCACCACATGGGGGAACACCTAAGGGTCTTTTCGCACGTGGTATAGACAATCAACCATCACATTCATTATGTAAGGGTGTAAATGCTTGAATATATAAAGGCATTCCAATCCTTGATCTCCGGGTGACTATAAATACATTTTATCTCTTTCATCAAAGGCATGATAGAACGAATTCTAGGATATTCTTCTTAAGAAAAGTACCTAGATTTCTGTAATCACACAAATCAATACAATAACAGTGGACATAGACTTTCTTACCCAGCCGAACCACTTTGAAAATATTTTGTCTCTTATTTGATTATTTCATTACGATCTTATATTTTATTTGTGATTAAAAAAATTGGATTTAGTCCATTTTTTGACATCAATAATTATTATATTTTTATTTTGAGTCTTTTAGTAATTTAGAGGTTAGGAATTAAAATTTTTAGTTTTACTAAGTTGCTTTTAGTCTTAGATTTTATTTTTTTGTTAGGTTGTAAATATTTAATTAACTTTTATTTTGTTTTGTTTTTTTACAAATTAAACACACACACACACACACACATATTCCTCTCTCTTCCACCAAACCCGAACTACCTGCCATCTCCGCTTCCTTTCCCCATCTTCCATGAAACCAATACCATCTCCGACGACTTACTCGATACCCAAAACCTTATACCTGCCTAGCGACCCAAATTCCCTCCGGACAATACCAACTTTCGACGACGAACCCATAACCAAATCCGATGAAAACTCAAGTTGCCAAAACCTCTAGCTCATGGGTTATATTATAAGTAAAAGGAAGGTAGCTCATTTTAAAAAATGGGAAGATTTTACATATACGTAATAAAGAGAGATCTTGGACTGCATTATTTGCAATGCCATTTTGTAAGGAAAAAAATAAGTTAAAAATATATATAAAAAATTAGTTTAGTTTAGAATAAATTTTAGGTTTAGTTTTTCTTCTTAATTTTGCAATCAAGTGAAGTTGATTGTGAAAGAAACTGGGATGCAATTCAAGAACGCAATTCAAAAGGAGATTTTGCATATCGTATTTTTTCTTTATTTTAACATTTATTGATATTATTGTGATTGTGCATGCTTTATTTAAATATGTTCAACTAATCACTCTGTTCAATGGGTGGGATGAAACTGCGTAGGATGTTACTTTAATTAATTAATATATTCGTTTGTCATATTTCTAAGAGAAGTAATTTTTAATTGTCGCAAATTAATTTACGTATCGAGAGATAGGAAATTAATTTTGTTTTAATATTTGATTTTGGAATCGAACTAGAGATAGTTTTTTCTTAAATCTGAATATTAATTCTGTGTTGAATTTCAAAGATTTGTATATTTTTTAATAAATTAATCTTAGCAGATATTTTATTAAAAAGAGTATGAACCTTATTTTTTAGAGTGTGGCATTTTTAAATCAATTTTCTGAAAATGATATTATTGAATTTATGATTGTAATTAAAGTTAAATTGTAAATTTAATATTACCTCAAAATATTTCAAATAAATAAATAAAGATATTAAATAAAATTGATCACGCGGTGTAATCCCGTCTCTTGTATCTTCTCACAATTCTAAACTTGGTTACGGTTCAATTTCTGTAGTTATTCAAGCACGATTTTAGCATTAATTGATTCATTCTCCCATAAAGTTGTTTTAAAAAATTTTAAAAAACATATTTTTTTAAATAAAAAATGGAATTGCAAGTGTTCAAAATAATCGTTTCTTCACTTGAAAATTGATAGACATAATTACCACAAAACTACTTATTTAACAAGTTTTGTAGGAAATTCAAGGGAATTTTGGGACTCGACGTTTGAAGACAACGAGTGACAGTTATCAAATGATCTGATATCAATTTTCTTGGGAGTTTACCTCATTTTAGACTAGTACCAAATATGAAAGTAAGGTGTAATGTGTGTATGTGTGTGTGTGGGGGTGGGGGGGGGGGGGGGGGGGGGAATTCAACTATACACGAGGAGGGAACACGTGTCCTCTAATCTTATCAAAGTTCTCAAATAAAAAGATAAAAAATGATAACGTCGATTTGCAAATATCTCAAAATTTGATACAATCAATCAGTTTTGATAGCAATTTGAAGCCACGGAGTCCGAAAAGGGGCATATAATCATTATTATCAGAACAAGCTCAATAATGAGAGAGAAACACCCCATTGACGTAGGCACATTATCGAACCACATACGTACTGTTCTTGTGTGATTGTGACTTATTTCTATTTTGCTCGACTTTATTTGTGTTAACCATTACCTGTAGAATTTTACCACCTACATTTGGCGCCATCTGTGAAAAACGATTTTTCTTCCTCAACCAAACAAAGCCAACTACTTACCAGTCATGTCTCATTCACATAATCAACATTTTCTTTTTCACGGTAGTCAGCAAGACAACCAAAATGGTCACGAGGCCCCAAGATCAGGTTTGAGATCCAACCTAATAGGAGTCATCATTATCCTAGATCTCGCTCCCATCAATTTAAGGATTAAATAGTAGAAAACAATGAGCCACCCCGATCAAGCCACGTCTTACCGCTCATGGACCCATGAGCAACACCTTTGCTAGTAGGAGGCAACCACGCACCACCAGCAGGGGGAGAATGCCTGCCTCTAACATCTCTTGGAAAAGATGGATCATGAATTTCATGGGAACATACGCAAATGTTGTGAGACTACACTACATCAAGATTGCTAATTTGACATGTTTGGAAAAGAAAAATATGGCACGATTTTAAAGAGTACCAAATAGGGCACGTTCAGTAAATTGACCTACCTTAAAATTTTGAATCGTTTTCCTTACTCAAAATAAACGTCAATGAGACCTACTCACAACAACTCTCTCTATCATGGGAGAGAGCCATATCCACCCCCTTCACCACAGGAAAAAACTCCGATCGCACAAGCCTTAAACCACTGTCGAGATCCTAACATAGTGGTCGTGAACAAGGTGTGCCTGAGGAGGGTCCTATCAGTAATAAAATAGTATAAAATCGAGGATCGCGAGGTGATTAACCCATGTCTGTATGCGTAGACCTACATTGTGGACTGAAGAATGTCCCTTGTCTTGATTTGTGATTAGATTGTGAGGTATCCAGATATCACATATGCTGAGACATCGGTTAATCATACATACATTGGGTTAGGGTTTTCTGATTATTTAATTTTGTTGCATATCTTCCCTGTATGGGTAGACCTACCATTTGTGATTAATTAATTTTATTGCAAAAGGCAATTTCTATAGAATTTTTGAATGCGTTAGTAATACAAAACACACACTCACAATTCCGCATATCTCAAATTGAAATAACATGAATGGATGTTAGTGGGTATATGTATTATTCATTTGGTTTGGTATATTATAGTTTTCAATATATATAATTACCGATAAAACTGAAAATGTTCAGTCTTGGAAGCATTGAACAAATGGCCGAACCGGTCTTAAAAAGTGGTCAGTTTTAGATGGTTAGGGCTTTTTGCACATCCATTTTTTGTTATAGGTTATCCTTTTTGTCTTCCTTCATGGTGCATACTAGCTGTATGATGAATTGCTACAAAAAAGATGGGATGGGGAGGTTTAGGGATGTGCAATGTCCCGATGAATTGCTACACTATTTGACAACTATTTGATGAATTGCTACAAATCATGTTGCATACTAACTATGGATTTTGAAATATGCCATTAATCAATCAATCAATTAGATAATTTTTCTTTCTTTATTATCATTTTTCAATGTTACTTGCTTGGTCCTCATTATTTCTCATTTTTTCTTTATGTCATCTTGATAGATTTACAAATTATTGATGTTTACCATATTTTAGAGGTGAAAGTTTTTCTTCAATTAGTCCTAAAATCTTACTATAGTTCCCTTTTTTATGTGTTAATTCATTATTTATGAAAATATTCATTTGAACTCTGAATTATTAATTTTGTTAAGTGCATTTATTCTCGAGTCCATTTTAAATGCTCTAGCGCCTTATGCTTTTGATCCAAATGATGCTGTCCGATTGAGATTTCTTGCATCTTGATAAGCACCCAAAAGTGTATAATTTATGCCCCGAATAGATACATTTTAGTAGCTCGTTTTAAATAAAAATGGCCTTATATTCGTATTTGTTTATTTCTTAGGTCAATACGCAGTTGCGGTACAAATAGCTCTAAATCCAGTCAATTGAGACAAAGTAGCGGTAAAAAAAGTGCATCGAAGAAATTAAAGAGACCGTGGAGTCAGAAGTCGCATTTGAGCTTGCACGAAGAATTCCGATGTTCCAAACCCTGTCCCCGAACCAAACTTAAGCCTACATTGAGCCCAGACCATCACCCGAGCTTGTGTGTGTTGAGTTTGTACCTTTATTATTTTTCTAGATTTTTATTTTAAGTTGTTTTTATTTTTAGGATTTATTTTAGATTTATTTAGAATTTTCTAGAATTTATTTTCTATTTCTATTTTATTTTTTATTTTTATTAGTTTTTAATTTTTAGTATTTATATTTTGTTTTGCTAAATTTTATATTTTTAGGACTTTAGGTTTTATTTTTACTTCTTTTGTAGCTTTTATTTTTATTATTTGAGTTTTATTTTTAATAGATTTTACTTATTTATTTTTAGAGGATTTTTTTTAGTGCGTCGAGTATTTGTTTTCCTTTATTTTTAGTTGTTTTTAGTTTTTAGTTAGTTTATTATTATTTTTTGTCTGATTTTGTTTTATTTTATTTTATTAGTTTCTATGTTTGAATCGTGTTTAGTTTTAGAGTTCGTATTGCGTGTCATGTTATTTTTTTTTTTTTAGTGATTTTTATTTTTAATAGATTTTTATTTTTATTTTGAGTTTAATTTAGTTTTTATTTTTATTTTACTTGTTTTTATGGTCACAAATTAAATGCACACATCTACCCTACACTCACTCACCCCCAAATAACTCACGCACACCATAATCCTATACACTCTCCCACACGAAACCAACATACACACCCACACCCCTATTTTCTTACACCTCCACTACACCCAATTACCCCCACTTCATCTCCCTCATCTAACACCCATTCCTAGGGGTGGCCATAGGCCCGAGGCCCGCCAAGCCCGCCCAATAAAAAAATAGGGCTTGTGTAAGGTAAATAGCCCGCAAAGCGAGCTTGGCAAAATTTTATAGGCCCGATTTTTTTTCGGGCGGGCTTGGGCATGAGTTCTTAAATCCGATGACGCCCGGCCCGACCCGAGGCCCGAAATATATATATATGTGTGTGTGTGTGGGGAGGGGGGGACTTCTATAAATATAAAAACGTATACCAAGTCTTTTCATGTAAAGTGAGAAACTTTATATATGGACTTTGTAATATATGGAGTTTAAAACATATTTTTAATTAAAAAAATTGGTCTTTAAATAAAAAAATAGGTATTTTAATTTTAAAAAAAAATCTTTTAATTAACATAATAGGCCCCATCGGGCGGACCTGGGTAAAACGCTTTCAAATCTGAGCGGGCTTGGGATTACATAATAAGGCCCGATCTAGGCCCGAGCGGGCTTGGGATAACACTTAATTTTTCAAACCCGGCCGAGCCCGACCGGGCCTGCCCAGGCCCGGCCCACGGCCACCCCTACCCATTCCCTCACCTCTTCCCCCCGTAACCAAAACAACCCATACCCACCTCTCTAAACCCAAATTCCATCTTTACCCTTCACCAAACCAAGACCCACAAAAACCAAAATCCAGAAAAAACCCGCAGAGAAACCCATACCCTTCAACCCCTTAACCTCCATTACCAACACACACCCAAGCTCACCTCACACCTAAACCCACCACCATTAACACCTGCCTCAACCCACTGGTTCGGCACTCACCACCAGCCCTACCCACTGCCATCTCAACCTCTCCAACCCATGAACCGACCCAAACCGGTGACCCACCTGCCATGTCAGACCCGTAATGAACCTCCCAACCAAACAACCAAAACCCGAATGTGAAAGACCTTCGGCCATCCAACCAGATTTCAGCAACCCATTCCATATCCGATTCCAAACCTCCGTCACCCGTTTTCCCCAAATAACCCACTCCGAAAGCTGCTCTTGCCATACCGGGACCTCCCAACCATTTTCAGGCTAAAACTGCAGGCCGGATTTCACTCCGGTGATAACCCATTACTTCCAAGCTGATACCCACATACCCGAGTGCAACCTCCATAACTCGGAACCCCATATTTGGCCACTGCCAAACCAACTTCCAAAAGAATAGGAACTCCATATCCTCAGCCAAAACCCACGTGCATAAGCCTTAAAACATCTTGACTTAGCCTTTTAAAATCCCCAAAAAATCTCCCAACAAAACCAAGATCGTGGGAGAAAATTTTTTGATGTTGCTTACGACATGATGTCGTCCAATCAAATTTTATTCTTCATTTCTTTTTTTTCATCACTCTCTCTCCTCATTAAAGACTTTCATGCGCATTAAAACTATTTTCAATGGTAATTAAAGCCATTCTTCTATAATAATTAATAACATGCATACTAATATTTATAATTATTTTTATATTCTTTTAACTATATTTTTTATTAATAAACAAGAGTTGCAATTAACAAAAAAAAAAAAAAAATTAAGTAAGATAAGAGTTATAAGTGACGCACACCACAAAATCACTAATGTAAAACAAGAGTTATAATTGACATGCATCACAAAACCACTAAATTAAATATAAAAACTGAAATATTGTACTAGAATTGAATATTATTTGGTCCTCTCACTTCTTCATCCAAGTCAATAAATTCTTCCATCGCCGGCATATTCAAATCAAATCCCTACGTAAAAAATTATAAAAATATGAGGAAATATAAATCAAGCAATTAGCGTAATAAATAAAAAAATATTTCAAAACATACCGGCACATTGTTAGGCATATCTGATGGTCCAACTGAATGATTCGTTTCGATGCCATCTGCATTTGATGATACACCTACAAATGGATGATGATATTAATTGAGACTTCAAAATAAGAATGAAAAATTAATTTAATTTTAAATAAGGCTTAATCAACCTGTATATTTTTTTTTTTGTTGTTCTTCTTTCTTTTTTCCTTTTCAATTGCACCTTTAATTCTCCCCGTTGCTCCTTTATTTGCTTTCCTTCGTGGCGGATATCGAATTTTTATGTTGGCATTTGATTTATCCAAGTACTCTTCACTCACTTTATCTTGAGTAGGGTCAATATCCGACTTCAAAAAATTATCAATGTTTCCAATGCAGTACCTAAAAGTGCTTTAGTAAATGGTACAGAAATTTTGGTGCTAGTACCTTTCACAGCTATAGTCAATGCAAGGTGTGCCAAGTCACTATATTCCACAATGTTGGATGGTTGAAAATCTATTTGAATCGATCATCCCCGATTGTCCATAACAACGCCATCTTTTGCATCTTTCATCCACCTTTTCAAATAGTATTGAGGTGGAATTTCTAGTAACCTCCTGTGGTGGATCACTTTCAACGAGTGTGAACAAAGAATTCCCACAAACTCAAACATCTTACAACTACAATTGATGGTGTAATTTGAAGAATCAAATGTGACGTTGCGCGATCTACCACAGAAGGAAGATATCGTGTATGTGGTGATTGTTCCAATCTCATCACCAACCTCAACAAACATATCCAATGTATGGAGATACTCTTCTTGAAATTTTAAAAATATTTTTGTTGTATACTTATCCCTTGCTTGGGCTTCTCCAGACCAATTGGTACGTAAGTTCGGCTTTTTTTGCTTACAAATAAAATCTTACAGTCGTTCTTTCTCTCGTCGACTTACAAGTGCCTTTTCATATTGCGATACAAACTCTCGCAGTGATAATGTTCTCTTGAAGTACTTCTTGAGAAATCTATTCATGCCTTCACTTCTTTGAGTAGTTGTCATACTAGCACAAAATATTGTTGAACATAAAATTGTGCCCATTTTTCTCGTTTTTGATATAATCCATGCAACCATGCATTCTCTCTTAGATTGTAGTTCTCTAACAACCCATTCCAAGATGATTGAAATTCTTCTTCCGATTCTGTCTCGTATATGCAATTTTTAAAATCTTTTGAGAAATCCTTAAATTGATCAAATACATGAGAAAGATGTTTCGCTGCATTTTGGTAAATATGCCATAAACATAAGTAATGATGTGCTTCGGGAAAAACCTTTTCTATGGCATTGCCAATGGCTTGTGCTTGATCCGTAAATATGCATTTTGGCATTTTTCCATTCATTGCTTCTATAAATGTTTGAAACAACCAAACAAATGATGTTGTTGTCTCATCTAGCAATAATGCACAACCAAAAAATATTGTTTGCCCATGATTATTTACACCCACAAATGGTGCAAATGGTTTATCATAGTTATTTGTATTGAAGGTTGTATATAAACATATTACATCCCCAAAATAACTATAATCTACCCGTGACTTTGCATCGACCCAAAAACAACTGCACATTCGGTCTTCACCATCCATTTGAATGGAATAAAAAAAATATGGATTTGCTTTCTTCATCGATGAGAAGTACTCCAAAAGAAGTCGTGCATCACCCTTTTCTAATATGTCCCTACGCCTCATTCTTTGAATTTGATTAACACAATCCATTTGGGTGAAATTCAAATTTTGAGGCCCTCCAACCTCAGCACTCATGTATGAATAAATATCAGTTGATCCAATACCAGCATAAATCATATTCCGCATAACTCTAGCTTGAGAATCAATAATCTTACGTTGGGACCTCAAATGATGTACTTCACTTGGCGGTGCTAACTCGTGGTTATGCATTTCGTTAAAATCAACAGCATAAAAAGAATCTCCCACTCTTTTAATAATAAGACGTGCTTCACATTGTGTTCTGGATATAAATCTAGGATTCAACGGAGATCCTCTAGCATGCTTCTGATAAAGACATTCTTTAGAACAACATAAAAGTCTTCTTGTGACAATTTTATCTTTTCCTCTTGAAGTAGATGATTGACGCACACTAAAACCAATTGAACGAGCGTAACGATTGTAAAAATCATAAGTTTCATTTTCGGATTGAAATATCATTCCAACTTTAGGTATATTTTCGGATTCTTCATTCTCACCATCCATCCTACAAATATATAAAAAGTATATTAGAAATAAAAAAATTTAAAAAAAGCTGTTTTTTACAACAAAAAAAGGTGAAAATATTGAAACTTTAATTTAACAAAAAAAATATTAAAAAAAACTATTTTTTAACAGATAAATATTAAAAAAAACTGTTTTTACAACAAAAAAGGTGAAAATATTGGAATTGTTTTTTAACAAAAAAAATATATTAAAAAAATTGTTTTTAACAAAAAATATTAAAAAAACTGTTTTTTACAACAAAAAAAAGTGAAAAGATTGAAACTGTTTTTAACAAAAAAAATATTAAAAAACTGTTTTTTACAACAAAAAAAGGTGAAAATATTGAAACTGTTTTTTAACAAAAAAAATATTTAAAAAAAACTGTTTTTTAACAAAAAAAATATTAAAAAAACTGTTTTTTATAACAAAAAAAGGTGAAAATATTGTAACTGTTTTTTAACAAAAAAAATATTAAAAAAAACTGTTTTTAACAAAAAAATATTAAAAAAAACTGTTTTTTACAACAAAAAAAGGTGAAAATATTGAAACTGTTTTTTAACAAAAAAAATATGAAAGAAACTTTTTTTTACAACAAAAAAAGGTGAAAATATTGAAACTGTTTTTTAACAAAAAAATATATTAAAAAAACAGTTTTTTACAACAAAAAAAGGTGAAAATATTGAAACTGTTTTTTAACAAAAAAAATATTAAAAAAACTATTTTTTAACAAAAAATATTAAAAAAACTGTTTTTTAATTATCTATTTTTTAAATAAAAAAATTACTAATAAACTCTATAGAAAAATAAAAGCTGTTTTTTTACAACTTTATTTTTTTGGAAAGAATAATAAAGAAATGTTATTAATAAACTCTACAAAAAATTAAAAACTGTTTTTTACAAGATTATTTTTTAGGAAAGAATAATAAAAAAAAAAGTTACTAAAAAACGTTTTTTTTTAAAAAGTTACTAAAAACTTTTTATTTTTTTTTTGAGGAAAAAATAGTGGTCAATATAAACAAAAGTTTTGTACCTCTATAAAATTCACTTGTTACCTTCTTCAAGATGTGGCAAAAAAAGGAAAAGAATAATAGAGAGAAAGATATTTGAATAATGATAGTTGAAAAACCAAAACAAAATATAAATGATATATAGAGAGGATATTTGACAACTACTAAAATTTAATTAACATTTATTTACTCTTTTTTTAATAAAATATATTAATTGTGAACCTATTTACAAGGTAATATTAACGAATATATGAATTAATATGGTTAGGCATGCAAATCTTTAACAACAAATCATTGGAAATTGTTTTAGTGTGCATGTGAGTCTTTAATGAGGAGAGAGAGTAATGAAAAGAAGGAAATGAAGAATGAAGTTTGATTGGGCGACATCATAGTTTGATGTCGTTGGCAACATCAAAATTTTTTCCGATCGTGGGCTTTATAAAAAAAAGGGGGAAGGAACTCATTAAAGGAGGGCTCTCATATCAGACGAGAGAAAAAATAAGAGAGAAGCTCTATGTATATTTTGTAAAGTTTAGGTAATTAAAAAAATTTCAAAAAAATTAGTTTAGTGTTAGAATAAATGTTAGGTGTAGTTTTTATTTTTATTTTTATAATCAAATAATTGTGAAAAAGTTGGACGCATGTCAAGGCGCATTTCAAGACATATTTGTGAAAAAAATTGCGTACCATAGTTCTTCATTCTCTTTTCAATTTATACCCTTCTTGACATATTATTGATTGTTGTTTATACACACATGAGAATGTTTGGCTAAACACATTGTTCGAGGGGTGGGATGCACTGTGTAGGATATTATATTAATTAATTAAATTCATTAATTATTATGATTCTAGGAAAATTAAATTTTAATTGTCACTAATTAATTTATGTAACGAGAGTTAGTAAATTAATTGTACATATTAATGTTTGAATTTAGGAATCGAACTAGATATAGGTTTTTCTGAAATTTGAATATTAATTCTGTATGGAAATTTGGGAATTCATACTATTTTTATTAAATTGATCCTAGCGGGTAATTTTGTTGAAAATAGTGTAGTTCTTAATTTTTCATCGTGTGACATTTTTAAATTAGTTTTCTGAAAAAGATATTATTAAATTTATAATTGTAACGAGAGTTAGATTATCGATTTAATATTATCTCAAAATATTTCAAATTAATAAAATGAGAAATTAAAATAAATGATAATGTGGTGTAATCCCATCTCTTGACATTCTCACAATTATCACACTCGGTTGCAAAGTATTTTTCGTTAGTTAGTCATTTAATAGTTTTAGCATTTAGTAGTCTTTTGTGGCAGACTCCACATATTAGACACCCTTATTTATGAGCATCTATATATTGTATAAAATTAAGTTCTTTTTTCTTAAGTTATATAAAGCAAGAAGTCTAACTATCATAAATTAAATTTATCCAGTGTTTTTTCTAGTGTTAATGTTCTAAAAATTTTGTTATCAGACCATGTTTAGTGTACCTTTTGCCGCGCGTTGGTTCATTGTGTAATTATTAGTTAATTTGAGTTTAGACATTCTTGTTTAATTAGTGCACGAACTTAGTAAATATCCTTCCTAAAAGAACTCAGTCCAAAAAGCTTGACATCATTCTATATAAAAGTTCCTATTTAACGCATTTACTGACACTACAAAAAAACTGCTTTTTTACTACGGTGCTCCAGCCGTCTCAAAAAGTTCTCTGGCCATCTCAAAAGCCTTTTGTGACGCCTTTTGAGACGGCAAATGGGAGTAGTATTAGACCCCCATTTTAAAAGATTTTTGAGACGGCAGAAGCCGTCTCAAATGGTCACTTGCTTATAGGACCCTTTTGAGACGGCGAAAAAGCCGTCTTTTAAAGTTATTTTTAGAGGCACCAATAAACGTCCCAAAAGAGTTTTTGAGACGATAACTTAGCCGTCTCAAAAAGTCCTCATTTATGTAATCCTTCTGAGACGGCAAAGAAGCCGTCTTTAATAATTTTTGCGCCAAAATTAAAATTTCATCCATTCCATAATATGCTCAATATACTTTTAAGCAAAAACACTTAAAAATAATATATAACATATTTGACATCCCATTTCAACAAATATAACACATAATCTTCCATTCAACTTAAATTATAGTCCATACAAAGATAAAATAGACAATTTCAACATTGTGACCATCACACTAAATATCTATACAAAATTTCACTTGTCTCATTAGAACAAATACATAAAAACCAATGTATTCCTAACATAAACTAATGCAAGTAAACTTGCAATCTTGAAGCAAACGATCTCCATCAAAACGTGTCTTGCCCTGTCCACAAAAAAATTCGGTTTGCAATAAAATTTATTCAGTGTCAGTTACCGTAAACAAAGAAGTAATCTTTTTTAATAATTCCTATTAATGAAAATCTTTACAAACCTTGTGAAATTTGTATACCTTCGTTTTATGTACTTTTAAACAATTAATATTTTTTTTAAAATTCGGCAGAATCTCTTTTGTTTATTCATGAAAACCAATCTGTTTAAACATAAAAATCAACTAAAAAATAACTATAGAAACAACCACAACATTGTAAAAAACTAAAGAGCAAAATAGTCACAACATATATCCTACCTAATACTCCACCAAATTAAATATCTCTACAAAATTTAACTTGTCTCATTAGAATACATACTCATAATCTTGAAGCAAACGATCTCCATCAAAACGTGTCTTGCGTTGTCCACAAAAGATTTCGACCTGCAATAAAATTTATTCAGTGACAGTTACCATAAACAAAGAAGTAATCTTTTTTAATAGTTCCTATTGATGACAATCTTTAAAAATCTTAGCAAATGTGTATATACTCGTTTTATTTACTTTTAAACACTTAATATTTTTAGAAAAATTCGGTGGAGTCTCCTTTATTTATTCATGAAAACCATCATGTTTAAACATAAAAATTAACTCAAAACAACTATAGACACAACCACAACATTTTAAACAACTAAAGTGAATTGTCACAACATATATCCTACCTAACACTTCATCACATATATATATAAAAATAAAATAAAGATGTGTCATTACATATGTATGTATTCTTTTTTCCTCTACGATCCAAACATTGTATTCAAGTGTTTGTGACTTACATCATTGGAGAGGAGAGCTTCCATGCAAAATTCCATCCTAGGATTCACAGTCGACAATTTCATTGAATGGAACTACAAATAAAGGTGAACAAGGAAATATGTTATGCAAGTTATCAATTTTAAGTTAAAGAGTGGTGGATTTGAGGTAAATATTTAGAATTTACCTCAACCTGGCGCTGCAATGACTGCACATAATTTAAAATCTCGTCCAGCATAATAGCGTTCCCAGTGACCTATGGGCTAATTTAGAATTTTGTTACAGTAAATAAAATTTGGAGGTTGAATATTAGATGACATGTTTTGCAATGACCTTGTTGCAGCTGGGTACAAGTCTTGAAGGAACGTCATCCTTTCACTAATTTTCTCTCGCCTAACTTGTTTAAGGAAGAATTGTGAAAGAAATGGAATAATAATGAGCAAGTGTGAGAGTATAGATAGTAAAGTAGTAATTGGTACCTTGTTTATGAGTATGCAGAAAATGGACCCTTGAGTGATTGGATCTATTACAACGGCAGTGGCCAAGATGATAAGTTTCTGAATTGGGCATGGAGAATACATATTGGTTTAGATGTTGCCACCGGGCTTAATTATCTCCACAGTTATACCTCTCCTTCGTTTTCAATAATTTAATATTGGGGAATAACTCACAGTTATACATATTGGGGGATAACTCACACTCAACAATTTAGTCATTTTAATTGGGAATATAAACAAATTTAAGTATCAGAAATTTAAGTATCAGAATATAAACAAGATTATTTAGCAATCCAAGGCAATAAATTGGCACATTAGGCATGAAAGAATCTTTAGATGGTGACACAACCAGCATTCTCATTTCCATTTCATCTGGTGATACAAATGTTAATGGTGGGTAAATATATTTTGAGCAGGAAAAAAAAAGAGAACAAGCCTGATGATTTATAAAATCAGGAATGAAAGTGGTGACTGGATTGATACTACAGCAAATATTCATATTGTTCAAATCAGTGGACATTAAAGGAGTAGAGGACTTCCTCAAAGTCATTCCTAATCAAGTATCTGAGAATCAATATCTTATGCTAGATGAGGTTCCTACTGATGAAGTTTGGAAAGTAATACCTTATGCTTAAAGGAAGTTCTAAACCCTTCTCACACCCTTAAGGTTGCCCTCTTATAAGCAAGTCAGTGGAAATATTAGTAAGGTAGCTTCTATAAAATCTTAGTGGAACATCTGAACTAAAGATAGCCTGTGGTCTAATTACCCTCCTAAAGTAGCCATTTTCTTATGGAAGTGCCTGCATAATATAATCCCTTTTGATGATAACATTGAAAGGATGGGGGTTCATACTACTTCTCAATGTAGATGTTGTTACAAGTGAGTAGAAGATATGACTCATTTACTCATTCAAGGCCCCATTGCTTTTGAAGTCTGGAATTACTTTTGTCGATATGTTTGGTCTTAAATCAACTTTTCATCCCTAAATGCTTTGCTTATGTCTTATAATTCACAAATAACTAGCTAAGATTCACCCTAAATCACAAAAGTCAATTGAAAACTAAAAGACATCTAATTTCCAAAAGGACAAACTATCCGTGTTGAAACATATTTGAAAAAATAAAAGACGATGGAAAATATAAAAGTAAATCACTTGAAATGACAAGAAAAAAAACTATCAACCTAAAAACCTCAAGAGGAAGCACCAACACTAATTCATCTTCATTAACTTAGGTAGAAAACCAACATATTGCACAATGCAAGAACAACAGTATGAGAAGACTTACGGTTCAGTAGCACAAGAATAGAGCATGGGGGCATGGGAGAACAATCGCACAAGCTGACACAGAGTACCCCACATCGTGCACGAGAAGACTTGTTGTTCTTTTCTCCCCTGTGACCAATACTAGAAACATTGCGATATGTATAATCTAAGACTTATCATTGGACTTCACAATACACAAGTATTACCATGTTCTTTTCTCACCAGTATCGGCCTAAAAGGCACCAGCTCAAGTGTGCATTTATAGGGCAATATTACAGGAAGAATAGACATAACCAGACCACCTAAACATAAGAGAAAAAAAGAAAAGTCAACAAGGAGATATGAATATCTGAGACCGGAAAAGTAAAATCTGATGGCGTCGATGTGTCGAGAAGTGAGCGGGTTTATAATTCGATTAAAGATATGATGGAATTGGGCCTTTTAATAACAAGTCCAACAAAAGGTCTTATACACAATAGATTAAACGCTCCATTTACAGGGTTTCTGAATGGCTTCCTAAAATGCCCATGGTGTGGTGTCCATTAGGCCTTTGCACAAAGACGATGATTCCCTCCTAGGTATGCAGGACAATAAAATGATTTACAAGCATATAATCTTGGATAGAACCGCTGAAGTGAGCCAATATAATGTAGATGATATACTACGCATATGTGTGGATGCCGTGTCAGATTTGGCACCCGATGCTCAAACACGCTATGAAGAAGGATTCAAATACAAAAATATATAGTTTGAAAAAATAATGTTGGTTGATGGTTATTTCATACTTGAACTTCTATGAAGGTCAGTGACGTGTGAGCATAATGTTACACACCCGATATTCATTAAGGATTGGTATCACCTTATAATGAAACACAACTTACTACGACTAGAGAACCAAGTCCTTTTTTTGTGTTATTATATAACTCTTTCAACCTAGTCTCCGAAAAATTATCATAGATGGTACAAATTGGTCACTTAAGAAATATGTGATTGATTTGTTCCTTGCTACTGTGAGTCCGAACTTCCTGAAAATGGAAGTAAAGGATAACATGGTTGAAACTGATGATCCACATATTCAGTTAACGAGTGCAACGTTATCACTTAAGAAACACACTCTTATTTTTTTTGACAATATGTTGGACCAAGACTTCAAAATGAGAGAGGACGATGAGATAGATGAGACAAAATGTGATCATATATGAGATATTTTACACAGGTAAAATCAACCAAGATATAATGTTTGTACGAACAATTATCCCAGTGTGTATTACTCTATAACTGATATTGATAGGGCGAGCATTAAATTCAAACCGAGCGACGGCCTGGATTTTCTACTTGTGAAATTTTAAGCTTCTTGTTTATTGCCTTATTATTTGATGAATCTTTATCAAATCACGTCTTCTTTGATGGTATATCCTTACCAAATTGTATCTTCAAGATTGTGAGACCCTGATGATATATGTCATGTGATTGTGACAGAGGGGACGACTCCTACATTACCTGTGGAAGAGGAGACGATTATAATATCATGTAGTCGTTGTTTGTTGTCAGGGTTATTGAATCTTCTATGTCATATATCAAATTTTATTTTTTGTTTCTTTAAATGGTTGTGTCATATATGTGGTACACATTGTTTATAATTACTATCGGTATGCGTTGATGACTTCATCAAAACATTTTTGAGGAATTTGATTGCTTATGAGCAGTGTTCCCCTAATGTATCGCATTTCATCACATCTGATGCTATGCTCATGGACACAATGATTGATTCTAAGGAAGATATTAAATTGTTTATAAAGGAAATAGTGCGGGGCCCTCTCTTCTACTTTACCCCTAAATATCTTATTTTTAGAATATCAACACTCTTTCCCCGTGAATACACCTTAAAAGGACAACAAACTTGCAATTTTGGTTAGTCAACCAAATGTCAGCCAATCAAATTCCCCCACACGCACTAGAGAACATTGAATACAAACTTATATTAGATACTAGTGGTAACACATGTGATGCGCAGGAAAGTGTGGTCAAAAAAGTTATTATTTTTAATCGAATGTGGTCATTCAAATAGCACTCCCCATAAAGTGTATAACTAACAAAAATTTGGGGAAAAAACTAAGTTAAGTTAAATACCACGCGAAAGTATACCACAAAAAATATTTAAGTTCCATATACAGTGAATGAGATTTGCTCAGATTGATAATAAATATTCACTATTTGTCTTGAATTAAAAACATGTCATGCGTCGCCACATAATTATCATTAATAATTATGAGAAAACGGACATTTTCCACATGATACTTTGATACCTCTTAGGGTGCTCGCGCCTCTTTTTAATCCACTCAGTTACGATTTATTTATTTGTTGGGGGATAACTATGAGAAAAAGTTTAATTGTCTTTTTATTTATTTATTTCAAGTACCACCTCATATGTTGGAGTTTGTGTCCCAACACTTAGTGATATGAATGTTACTATTTAGCATTTGATGTGGTGTTGGATAACATTGGCGATTTTTCAATGGTAATAAATGTTATAATTAATTGGATCAACCACATAAATCACAAAATAAAATCATAATCGAATAGTAAATCAAATTAATGGCATAAACTATAGCAAAGAACATGAATTAATTGACAGAAACAAACATATCAATAATTTTAACTAAAATTCACACATATAAGCATACAAATATTCTTATAAATTAATCTTAAAATCATACTACAACAACCAATTGACAATCCGGGATTTCAATTGGCTCACCCTCAACCTCCTACCACTACTACAAATTAATTCAATACAAAAACTAATGATATTAATCAATAACCAATAATTAAAATTACCTTTTATCCATATCAATTCGGAGCGTCAATGAAAATACGTCACGCAATCACTAATTCGTAATCAGTAATTCCCCTGTCAAATACCCATCAATGAAAAATATATGATTTCCACTAAAAATCATAGTTGTGATATAATGCAGACAAAAATTACTATTTAATGATTATAAGTAATTTCTACGGTAACAAAAACGTCCAACTATTCTAATAACCACCCAACTACATCAAGGGGACATCAAATTACTTTTTCATTATATTTTCTTTCATTTTAACAACAACCAAACAAGGAATTTGAGAATCAATAGATTAAAAACAAATTTTATATCATCAACCATAAAATCCCAATTTCATAATATTCTACTACACTCAACCCTAATTTTTGAAATCCAACCTAACTAGAAACCTACACAATCACAATCCCACCACAACCAAGAGAAAAGCGAGCATTACTTACCAGCTACTAGGGAAGGGAGAGATATAACACGAGCAGCAATGTCCGGGGAGAAGTACGAGGGCGATCGCACGGGAGAAAATGGCTTGAGATTTTTTTCCAGTTTGCGTTCTTTTTTGTTTTGTATATAAAAGGGTTTCATTTCTTTCAGAAGGCGGGAGTTAAAATCGGGAGGGTGGGAACAAAAAATATTTGAGCCGTCTCATAAAGTGGACTATTTGAGACGGGTGTTATTAAGCTGTCTCATGTGTATCACTTTATAAGACGGGTAATTATAGCCGTCTTAAATACTACTAGTTATTAAGACAACTATTTTTATCCGTCTCAAAAGGTATGCTTTAGAGACTAAAATTTTAGCCATCTCAAAAACCTCCGTCTTAAAAACTACTTTTTTTTGTAGTGTGAGAGAATCACTTGGAGGGAATACCAAACTCACTGTTATATGCGCCATTTCCACAGAGAACAAGTATTTGACTTCGTAACATTTTTCATTATATTTATATAAGCTAATTTGATTTAATCACTTTTGATGTACGAATACCTCAAAACTGAACATGTTTTTTCTTCTTCTCAATATATACTACTTTCTAAATTGATAGCGGGCGTTTCTGCGAAAATGTAGGTTTAATGGTGAAACAATGAGAACACTCATATTTGGACAACGTGCAAAGTGTATAAGAAATGATCCAGTGATTAATGAAAGATTATGGGATGATTTTAATGGTTTGAGTGATCAGATTCGTCAACTTAGAGACTATGAAGAAGAATTGCACATTGATGAGAATGATGTAAGAACAATACGTCTCCAACTTGATGATAATTTTCATAGTTATAATGACATAACATTACCCCCATGTAATTATGTGTAAGTTATATCTAATTGAAAACAAAACCTATTGGTAATGAGCTTTATTTTTTTCCTGTGTTTCTTTCTTTTAGTTAATACTTCATTTATATTTTTATCCTCTAGTGCTAATCAAAACCTATGAAAGGAAGTCTTCAATTTAAAAATGTATTTATAAATAATTATTATCTTGCCTCGAATACTAAATATTATCCTTAATTTATGGACATCAGAACTAGCCTGCTTTAGAGAAGAACTAGTATAAGATAATTTTCTTATTGTCGCTTATTTTTAGCGGTTAACGACCTCTACTTTTGATCATTATTAGTCTCAGTCAATTTTTTTAATGACTGTATGTTGATTATACATAAATATCATAATTAGTTGGAATATAGTATTCTTGCACCAAAATCTTCATTTATACATTGGTTATGAACTTAAAGAACGATGCATGAGCAATGAGGAGTTGGATGATGCTCTCAAAAGATATATCATTGGACACGTGAAAATGGTAGAACACTATGACGAACTACAAGAGAAATATAATGACTTCGTTGGAAATCACCAGTCAATTATAGAAGGGATATCAAACATGAAAAGGGCAGTTGCAAAAGGAGGAGGTAAAGGCCAAGGATCTCATTTTGCCAAGTCCTTTGCTTCGAGCTTAGAGACACTGCAGATGTTGTTCATTCTTCTAGTGAGCTTCTTGTTAGGCTGAGATAATCTGAGGAAGCTACTGCAGTTGCTGTGGTACTTATATACATATATCAATGCGTAACTGTTTTTTTATTCGTGTTCTACTTTTTCTTGTCATTTTTTATAACAATGAACACAAATTTATTTCGGATTGGTGTAAAAAGTCACACCAATCTGAAATATGGGGTTAAATCTAATTGGATCATTAATACATCTATAGTAATAAAAAGATAATGATGAACTACCATAAGAAGAAATTTGTGTTAAAACATATTTATACATAACATATTATCATAATCTATATGATACAATATGACGGTGTTAGTTTATGTAGGAAGAGTCACATATCAAATGGCATATTTTTTAATAAAAACAAGATGATAGTTAAATTATAAATGAAATTCTACGTTAGTTAAGGAACATGTCGAAGATCAATTCTACATTATTTCAGTATAATTTCACCTCGTTTGTCATATTATAGTCCAGTTAGTTTTAATTTGCATCTCTCTCCTAGCATTATGTTTCTAAGGAAAAAAATATTCAATGAATAGTTTTATTTATAACGGTCTCTCTTTTACACGATGAGATAGATGTGAGTACCTTGGAGTGTTAGAAAAGAAAAGAAACTTGAAGTAACTCCATATTTTGTTCACTCTGGAGATCTTTTCATGAAAATTTGAGCTTTGCCTAATGGATTTGATAAATGTATTGTGATGTTCTTTAGTATTTGTGAATTAATTTAATTTTTATTTTTTATTAAGTTGTCTTTTTAATGGTTACGTCGTTTCTTTAGTTATTAGTATTTTTGCCTTTGGGATTCCCTCAGCCTATATGAGGGACCCTCTAGGTCATATCTTACATGCGATACTTTAATTTTACAGTAATAACAAGAGTCCAAAATTCTTCCCCCAAATGATATGGAATCACAATAAATCATTGTACCGTAAGTAGGGGTGTTCGCAGTCTCGTTCGATTTTGAGATTTGTTTTTGGACCGAACCGAGGTCCTCTAAAAAATCGAATCGAGACTGGACCAACATAACGTCTAAGTTTTAACTTAGTTCTATTACTAATCAAATTTCATTTATTTTGACGTTTTAACCAAGACCAGACCAACATTGTAACGTAAGTAGGGGTGTTCGCGGTCGAGTTCATTGAAATGTCATTTAAACTAATCAAATGTCAAACTCCAACATAAGGTTTAAGTTTTAACTTAGTTTTATTACAACATAACCAACACATATCAATTCGAAACAACAACAATAAATGCATTAAAAGTCCGCCAAATAGTCCCAAAAATCCTCTAAAACAAAAACAAATCAGAACCAAAACATGTGAGAATCAACAACAAAATCAACACCAAAATAGGTATGAAGCAATTACAATATTGGAACCAAAACAGGTGCGAATCAATAAAAAAATGAGTACCAAAATAGGTGCGAAATAGTCAAGAGTTATCTGGGGTGAGATGGGAAATGAGAGGCTAATACTAAGAGAGAGGAAATAGGAGTTTAGTTTAATTAGGTTTCACATTATTTCTTTATTTGACAATCTTACCCTTAGGCTTGAAAACATGTTAAAGGGGGAAAATAAAAAAAATCCTCTAAACGACCTTGTAAAAGATGTGAACGCCTCACACGGGACCAATGTAACTCGTAGGAACTGATCGTATCCTCATGACTCTTGGTTTGTTAATATGACAAGAATTTGCAAATATCTAGACTAAGGCTTAAAAACAAAATGACACGTATAAGTTTTTTGAATTTTTTTTATTTGAATACAACTTTTTGAAATATTATATGATTACTGATGTCTTCTCCTTTTTGCATCGTCTTATTTTGTAGGATAACGTTTTAGCGTTAGCTTTTATTCACATGGAACACGTGGACAACTGAAAGATTTTTGTTTACTTATTGTTGTTTTCGACATTCAGAGTTGCTTATATGATGTGTTATGGACGTGCGGGCTTTTGTAATAATGTTGTAAAATTTTAAGGTCGTGCGGGATTTTATAGTAATATTATTAAAATTTATGGCCTTACGGGCTTTATATTATAGTAGGCTTTATATTAATAGGTTTAAAAAAAGTCGAGAAAATAAAGGAATTTTTGTTCCTTCTTTTAAATTTATGAACTAAGACTTGTAATATTTTTAAGTTTAAGATGTACATTAGTTTATCAACAACAATGTGTCATATTCTCAATTTGTGGATTTTCTTAATTTTTTGCAAATAATAAATATTTTTATGTCAGATTTGCGATTTGCTGATTCTCCCGATTCATTTGCAAAATAATTAATATTTTTTTTGTTTACTGAAAATTTGGCACGGTTTAAAAATGTGCCAAAATTGTATCAAATTGCTTGTGACACAATCTGGCATGCTTTTATAATTGTTCAAGAAAATGAAAATCTGACATGGTTTTAAATCGTGCCAGATTCAAAATATGGCAAGGTTTAAAAGCGTGACAGACGATTTAAAACAGTGCTAAAAAGTGTGCCAGATTGTTAAATTTGGCACTATTTTAAATCGTGCCAGAAAATGTAGCAAAATCGTGCCAGATTGGGTTTGGCACGATTTTAAACCATGCCAGATTGTTATTTTGGGTATAGTACTTCCCGTACTCCTAGCCCTCAAGCGAGTAAAACTCACAGCCGAGGAACGAGTTCATAGCGCGATCATGATCACTCTAACTAGAGGGACTCACCAGACAGAAAATACTGCAATAGTAGTCATCCTAACAAAAGCAACCTCTAGAACCTCATTCAAAGAAATATGGATGTGCATCCAACTCATCGAGGGCCAGGTATACTAAGGAGATGACCAGAAAGGCCCTCAGCAGTCAGATGAAATCCAATTTCTTAAGGTCCATTGAGTACTTTGAGCCTCCAAAGAATTTTATCGCTCCCCGATTTAAGATCCATGATAGGAAAAATGATCCCACCGACCATGTTCACCAATATCGACATGTAATGACCATTAAGAGTAATAACAAGGGCCTCACGTGATGCATATTTCCTTATAGTTTAGGGGATGTTGCACAAAAGTGTTCTGATAATCGATTGACCACTAGTTTTAAACATCTCACGGAGGCCTTCACTATAAGGTTTATTATCAACAACATCCATCCGAAGAGGATGGATTCATTCCACATAATAAAGAAGCCATAAGAAACCCTACGTGAATATGCTCGTCCTTATTGGTAAACTTACAATGAAGTGAAGGAATGTTCTGAACTAATGGTAGTGGCTTCATTGAAGATCATCCTATCGAACATCTCCATGCTGTACTGGTCCCTCACAAAGAAGGAAGCTGCTACCATAGATGACCTGATGTCTTGAATCGAGAAATACGCAAATATGGAGGACATAGGAGTATGTAATAACTAGGATAATGGGTGATCAATGGTGAGAAAGAATGGATATATAGAGAATGCCATTAAGAAGGGGGAAAATCAGAATAATGGATCAAAGGCCGACAACAATTAAGATCCTAACAAAGCCCATCATTCCATCGACATTGTTTTTAAATATACAATCTATAATATCCTGAATAAATTTAAGGATCAATAGTATCCAATGGATGATGAAGATGACAGGGGAACCAACGAAAATAAAAACAAACGTGAGATGTTCCTACCACATGATGTATGGGCACGAAATGTATAACTTTAAGGTGCTCAGGTCACACTTAGAAGAGATGGCCCATATAGGTTATCTAGATGACTACGTGGAGAAAAAATGCAAAGGCCCTCACTAAGATCATCTAAAAGCCAGCCAACGTCCTAGATGACGATTAGATAACAAATGAATTTACAGTTATCAATGAGATCCAATCCCTAATCGTATACATGGAAACGTCATAAGGATGGAGTTAAAGAAGGTTACTTTAGTTACGTAAGCTTTCCCGATCGACCTTGCTAAAACGATAGTCGGTAAATACCATCGACCAGAAGATATGGACTATTCCAAGCATATCATCTTCATCAAGAAAGATCTAGTTTGAGTCGTATTTACACACCATAACATACTAGTAATCACTCTTAGGATTTCCAACTGGGATATGGATAAGCTACTAGTGGACCAAAGGAGTTCTTCAAAAGTCATGTATTTAAAGTTATTCAATAAGCTCATCCTAAATATGAAAGATTCGAAGGAAGCGACTATCACTCTGGTCAGCTTCGTAGGAAGAATGGTGATGCCCCTTGGAAAGGTCGTTCCCCCAGTATGAATTCAAAGTATGTCCAAATTAATATAATTTATTGTTGTGGACATTGAGTCTCTATATAACATGATTCTAGGGTGAAGATGGATCCACCCCATGAAGGCAATTCCATCCACCTACCATCATAAGCTCAAATGCATTACTAACTAGGGGGTAATGGAGATACATGGGAATAAATCATCTCCTCGAAAATGCTTTTACCACTATCATAAGACCTAAACAGGAAAAGAAGAAAGAGAAGGTAGATAATACAAAGGAAGCCACCCCCTCAAAATAGCCTCTAAAGTATGGAAAGGCTCTGGGTAGAAGACACAAGGGTTCCCCCATAGACTGAGTAATTGATTCATCGTAAGAATTCATGTTCGATGACTCTCACTTAAAAAAAGAAGTTTTAAATCACCATCCCTCTAATTAGTCAGTAAAAAGAAGAGATGGTGTCTTTCCTTAAGAGAAAACATGATGTGTTCGCTTGGCAGTCGCATGCTATGCCTGACATCGTCCCCTAATTAATGTGGCACATACGTCACATGATTTGACATTTATTCCGATCACATAAAAGGCATGATGAACAACTGTAGAAATGGCAAAGACAGTGGAAGAGGAAATAGGGAAACTTATGGAGGCAATGTTTATCAAAGAAGTTGAATTCCCTAAATAGTTCTCAGACCCGATCATGGTCAGAAAGAGTAATGGAAAGTGGAGAGTTTGTATATACTTCATCGACTTAAATAAATCACGTCCGAAGGAAAACTTTCCCCTCTTAAATATCGACCAGTTGGTTGACACCGCAACTAGCCTTGAATTAAATATCTTCATAAATGCTTATACTAGCTATCACGAAATCCTTCTATTTGGGCCTGACTAAGATACGACATCTTTCATCACTACTCTTGGCCTCTACTGCTATATAGTCATGTAATTTGGACTAAACAATGCAGGGGAAACTTACCAATGGCTCGTAACCAAGATGTTTAAACATCAGCTTGGTGATACCAAGGAAGTATGTATAGAGGACATTCTCGTGAAAAGAAAAAACAAGGATGATTACCTCACATTATCAGATGCCCTAACCACTTTGGCTTCGGTTGTCAATTCTGACCTCAAAAGAGTGATAGAAGTGGAGTACCTGACTCAGTCGAGCATTTTGAAGCAACCGAACTTTGACTAAGTCTGGCCGTCTAAAAGGATCCCAACTAGATGGACCCAATCATTGCATATTTATGAAAGGATGTACTATATACCGATAAGAAAGAAAATTATTAAATAAGCGTGAAGGTTGTTCGAATATATTTATCCTCTAAGGTAAAACTCTACATGAGATCTTTCACGGGGCCATTTTTTTTAATTTGTGTATTCCAGGGATGTCGACTAAGTTCTCTATGAGTTGCACGAGGGAATTTGTATAAGAAATGACGGTGGGAGATATTTTACATTCATATCAATAAAAGAAGGATATCGGCTGCTCTGCATGAAAAATGACATCGTCTCCTATATGAATAAGTGCCAAATGTTATCGCTAATGGTCTACAATCATTCAATGACCTCAAGCCCTTAACCAACCCATTACCTTTTTAGTAATGGGGTTTAGACATTATAGGCACATTGCCTATGACACCTGTAAACAAGAAGTACCTTCTAGTCAACACAAACTATTTCACCATATGAATCGAAGTAGAACCATTATCAAACATAAGAGATGTCAACATGATCAGGTTCATTTACAAATACATCGTAACCCGTTTCGGTGTGACGATAATATTATCACTGACAATAAAGAGATATGTTCCAATACTTCTGCAAAAATCATGACATCATGCTTTACTACAGTTTTGTGGCTTACCCTCAGAGCAATAGGCATGTTGTAGCCTCCAACAAAACAATCCTCTATATAATAAACAAAATATTAGAAAGAAAAAAAAAGTGCATGATTGGACGAGATCCCCCGCGTCCTCTGGGCATACCGAAAAACTCTTAGGAGGTCGACCAGGGAAACGCCATTTACCTTAGTTTATGGAATGGATGATATAATACCATTAAAAGTTATTTTGCTAACTATGAGAACAACTGTGGCCTATTAGAATGTGAACGACGAGATAATTAGAACTAAGCTTGACCCAATAATTAAGAGAAGGTAATAATATTTTATCAGGCTGGCATCCTACCAACAATAGTTGGTGCAGTAATACAACAAAGGCAAAGGTTCGAGGAAGTTTCAGGATGGGGACTATGTGATAAAGAAGATCATCGACAGCAACACCATAAGGAAGCTATCATACGAAAAATTGGGGCCTAACTAGGATGTACCATTCAGGATCATTAGAGATGATATCCAAGGAACCTGATATCTTAAAATAATGATATATAGGTCTTGGAAGGGAGCCAACCTTCATAAGTTTTATTTTAAATTTTTACACAAATTTTAGTTTTTGATTTTCATTCCACTTTTAGACTGTTTTTAAGTTTTGTTAATGAAATTAGCTTTTTTATTGTTCCAAATGGCATGCCAATGTTAATGAAAACTTATCTTGTTTCTATTTGATCATATTATTGCTTTAATATCTTATTGATGTGATTACAATTAGTCATAATCTTAAGATTACATATTTCATTACTAATAACACGTAAACATCATGAATTACCCAGGAAAGTAAAAGACCTATAGGGGATCCCTAGGCCTTAAGTAGCCCGACCAACATTGGTCAGACAAAAACTCGAATGATTAGATTACTAGAGACTAGGTGAATTCTTTCCATAACTTGGTGTTAGTCTTAAGTTAGTGTGATGACATGATCCTAAAAGTTAAGACCAAAAGAACTTATGCTTGACATAAATTAAAATGGGGTAATGCAACATGAAAACGAATATAATTCAAATTTAATTTAAAATATTTATTACTTACGTGGTTAACCATGGTTGACTGATTACAAAATGAATAACAAAATTACAAGATGGAAGGTCCAGCTGTAATATCTTTAACTATTCACCTACTCGACTATATTATCCCGTCAACTTGTATCCGGTTTAGGATGGAACTCATCATCACTATCATGATCGACAAGTTAGTTATTTTACAAGTTATATTGGATATCATCAGATAGTATCCACGATTTCTCGCTCTCGATAAGAGTAAGCCGAGCAAAAAGAAAATCCACTTGGTACTTGGAATCCTTAAGAGCTTTTCAAACTAACACGGAGTTCATCCAATCGTTTTGTAAGACGCTTTCTTGGCCTCATCTAAGTGAAGCGGGTCATCCATTTAGCCCTCATCGTAACGAGCGACTAAAAATGCATAAAGACCCTTTTTGAATTAATACCTCAATCTTATGATATTCTGGTGCAATCCATGTTTAATCATATCATTTTATTTGAAGGCCTTTTCGATCTCCTCTCTTAGTGAGACATTCTCAATCTATAGAATACCAACTATGTTTATGATATACGTAAGCTAATAATAAAGCTTTATAATCAACTTAGCCTAGTTGCCATAAGCACTTGTTATTCTCTGCAATGCTTGGTGAACAACCATAAAGGTTTTTCGAGCTCGCTTAAGAGAATTATTTCCAAGAATGAAGTCCAATTCTTCATTCTCTTGTATAACTGGAACCAGGGCCAAGATATTATTAGGCTTCGAGGATGGAAGAAGTAATTTAAAAATCTAAGGCAAACAACAATACAAGGCACATGCAAGAAAGTATAAAACACAAGCCAAACATAATACGATGAATCCAAAAGAGATTTATCATTACATTAAAAAATGTGGGGAAAGTCCTACAAAATAGTACAAAATAAGGAAAAAGACAAGGTATTATAGAAAATATAAAGTAGATCTTAGGACAAACCACTTAGTAGATGTTTCCTTTTGTGGAACAACATTTCTCTAGCCGAAAACCTCTTTGTGTTGGTCGACAACCTCTTCTTATTCTTCCAAGTTGGGAGGGGAACCATGAGCATGTTGGTCAAATAATTCAGTCTCAATAAGGACCTCATACTTTACTAAGACCTCATCCTAAAACTTTTTATAAAAGGCTTTCTGGATGAATACTAATTGTTTCTACGCGTTAGAAAAAAATCCTTATCCCATCCTTTGTCAAAGACAGTAGTGTTGGACTCCAATGCCGTTGCCAAGGTTTGGGCGAACTCCTTGTTGGACTTCTCTAACTGTTTGACCTCAGACTTGAAAGTGTTGACCTCAGTGTCTTTGGCCTTCATGGCAACATTATGCTCTTTAGCCTTCATTTGGGAAACATTTAGGGACTTCTATGACGCTTCTAAGGCCTTCCCTAAGTTAGACATATCTTTTTTTGGTCAGACATCTTATCAAGAAGATTGATTAAGTTGATCATAAACTACAAATAAAGAAAATAAAGTCAATTAGCCTAAAGAAATTCAAAGTGAAAAAAATCAAAGTAGAGAAGTTCAACAATTACAAGAGATAGTGCCGGAGATACATACATGAACAACCTTTCTGTAGGTATGCTAGCGACCAAAGATTGGTCGGTAGGGAGACAAGTTCTATTCAGGGAAACAAGAGCCAATTATGGATGTTTGGACATTGACCCATTGGTTGGGTCCCTTACCTTGTTATTGGGGGCATCAAGCGACTTATGGGTTAACATTTAGATACTAATGTTGGTTTTCACCTTGCTTTTTATTGATGAACTTGAATCACGGGGTCAGAAGGACCATTAACCTCCATTCTCTTGGAAAAATGAGCAATTAGTGAAGTGGTACCAAAGGAATACACCATCAAATTGGGTATTTTTGTCTTCAACACTATCCCTTCATCAGAAGTTATGGGGGTAACTATTACGATAATGGAGATGTCAAAAAACTCAAAAGATCTTGAAGTGTTAGTCGTTGCAAGTTTGTGATCGACCAAGACTTCTGGGATATTTAGTTCTCAATCCAAACGAAGAGCAAAAAATGATGTGGTGGTGGAATAATGCAAATAAAGTGAAGTCGGCCTGAGAGGATCGAAAGATGTTAATGGTTATTCAATGACCAAGCCTTTTACAGATCAATAAAGTTTATGTGTCTCGGTTTAGGCTATTTCTTTTTGCGGCGATCTATAAAGTAAAAGGTCAAAATATCATAACAAGTAGAAAATAGAGAAATGAAAGAAAAATTAGTTTAAGAAAGACATTTCAAGTAGACTAGGACTAACCGAGGTCCCTTATAGGGATCATAACAGTTTGGAATGAGCAAGTGTTCCAAGTCCTTCACTATAAACTCATGCGACTAATAATCCTTGTTGGAGTCTGGAAAATTAACTATAAGATCCCTCTTAGACTTTCTTGCCTTCAAATAATAAACCCCCTCACTGAACTTCATGCACATGTAGTAATAACAGAGCTCAGTGAATCCTAGTCAGGCCCATAAAAACTATGAATTCTGGTCACGCCATTGATGATTATCAACGTAATGGGAGGACACTGGGTAGGAAAAACATCAAAAATTTGACAGAACTCAAGGAATAACTAATTGGGAGGGTAGGTTATTTCGAATTTAACCACAAATTAGGAGAAAAGCCATTTCCCTCCATTAATATTATAACAATATAATGGACATTATCACAACTCAACGATCACCCACGAAGGAATGTAATGGTATCTAAAATCCTCTACGATTTTCTCATTTATAATTTAAACCATTTTTGCAATAGAATAACAAGGAACGATAAGAGAAATGAAAAATGTGTTGAAGAAATTGCAAGAAATAAAGAGCTTAAGAGAGAAAGGCAAACTTATAGGTTATGGAAGCATGAATGAGCTCTAGTACACTTGATAAAGATTGAAAGCTCTGGGTAGTGAAACAAACTAACAGTACTGATTGTGATAGTGGGATAAAGTGATTCTCTAGGAAAAACACATCATTAACCCTCCCCCTCAAATGAAGGCTTAAGCACGCAACTACCCTTTGGGTTAATGGTTTTATATTTACCAATGTACCCTTAAAGGTGATGGGGTATATTACATATATGCCTTCCAAAGTTATCCCAAAAAAAATAAAGTCATCAAATTCAAACAATATTATTTATAATGTCCTCTGAATATAGCATCTATGGATGACCAAGAATTGTCAGAAATTTTGTTCGAGATCCAAGTAGAGGAGCGATTAAACCTCTAGACTTTCAATCATCTGCAAAGCATTGGGGGAAATTCTGAGAGATAATTCTACTATACATTAGGAGGGGACACGTGCCCTCTGCTCATATCAAATATCTTTAATAAGATGATAAATATTGATAACACCTAACTACAAAAATCTTAAATTAGATACAACCGATCAGTTTGGATAGCTATATGAAGTCATTAAGTCCTGCACGACCCAATGTTCTTTTCTTTCTCTTTAATGTAATTCTGACCCAATGAAAAAATGCATGTGGAAAAATGCATATATTTTCAATCATCACTCTAAGATTGGTAATATATTGGACCAACTACAAACATATAATGCATTTTGCATTATTGTATAAGACAAACTTGTCAATTTAGAGAAGTAAAGAATGCTCCAACTCTATAGGCATTAAAGTTTTTGAGGGGGTACTTCAATTGCTAAATAACAAAAAATAAAAGATAACACTTCCCAAAACCCTTTAAGTGTCACACATTTAAAGGTACATTTGATAGGTACAGTATCTCTTGTGAAGAACTTTCCATGCTTACACATCATTTGTCATACTTTTTCCACTTTTTTTTTTGCATTTTTTCTTGATTATATCCAAATAAATAAAAAAATTACAACACCATTAGCCCATCTATTTTTTTTTTATTAAAAATAATTTCTTTTATTTTTTCAACATCTATGGTTTATTTTTAAATGAGTTTTTTATATAAATTTTTTTTATATTAGATTTTTTATCATATTGTTTTAATGTCATGCTCTTCTTTACATAATATTTTATTAGATTCGATTTTTTTTTTCATTAGGAATTTTAATATATTTTTTTAATATCAAATTCTTCTTTGTATACGATTTTTTTAATTTACAGAATTTCCTTTATATCTTTTTTTCATTAAATGTTTTATAGGATTTTTACATTAGTTTTTTTAATAATTTTTTAATATCATATTTTTCTTTATATCAGATTCTGATATATCACACCATTCCATTAAAGTCCTTACCACATAAAACACTTCTAAACATTTTTCTCTTATCCTGATTCCTAAAAGAATAGGAGTTTCCACATCCAAATTTGATGATATCAAACAAACCCACCTCGAAAAATATGGAATTTTCCATGGCAAGATTTTTCATTGCAATTTTTTCACGAAATGTTTTGTCACTTAAGCTATTTGCTCACTTTTTCCCATTGAATTAACCCTAAGTAAATTCGCTAAATCTAACAAGGCAAATTACTTTTCATTTTATCGCTCAAAATTCCAAATTTTTACCTTTTGTCATTTTTCATTGATGGGTGGATGCCGAAAAATAAATTCCTATGATTGCCTTATGCACGCACCTAGGTTAGGGGTAGGTAGCACTATGCAATTTTTTTTACTGTATAGTACCGTTTTGGTCTGAAAATAATTGGCTTTGGTTTACTAATTTTCATTACCGAAAATTGAAATTACAGAAAATTTTGCGATTGGTTTTAGTTTAGACATTTAAAAACTAATTTACTGAAATTATCGTATCAAAGTGAAATACCAAAACTACCGTTGCAATACAACAATTTTATATGCTTGAAATACCAATTTTATATTATATTTGTTATATATAGTGACTCATTAGACTTAATTATCATAATAGTTAATATTAAAAGTGATCCGAACCATAAACTTTCTCATCCATATAAAAACTCTCAATTAATTTTATCATCCCTTTAAATAAATATAATTTTTAACAATGTAATATAATAAATTTCATATTAAATAGAATTCCTGATTATTCATTGATGTGTTATTTCATAATTTTATGTTTATTCTAGTTATTGCATTTTGAAAGTGGAAATATCGAAAAGCGAACAACAAAAAATTAATTAAAAATAAAAAAAAAACTAAAAATACTGGAAAAAACAAATTTACCAAAATAAAAGTTATCGAAAATGTTGAAAAATGATATACTGCACCATTTGGTATTGAGAAGGGGTTTCAAAAAACCAAAAACCGAAACTATCGAACCGAATATACCAAAAAAATTTGGCACGATATTGGTATAGACCAAATACTGGCCAAAATGTAAGACCACGACCCCTACCTTTGACACTTTGTTTCGGCCAAATATTTTTAGCAAAAAATAGTTTTTCCGATTCTAATATTATTGAAAAACACGACTTTTTTTTCAAAATTGAAAATTTTGAGAAACCAAAAAAGTTTGGAAACTTATAACTTTTTAGAAATAATTGAAACAATTTTTGACAAACTCTACCCAATCAAGATATTTTAAAACTTTGTAATGGTACAAAAATGGATTTTTTTTTTGAAAAAAATAATATTGCCATAGTTTTAAGAATATATATCTGAAAAATGAGAAAATGGAATATGCAACAACAATTTTTACTCCGATTCATTTTTTTTAGTAAAAACTAAAAATCGAAAAACTGAAATATGAAAACATTCAATCAGAAAAATTTGGAAAGAATTTAAAAAAAAAACAGACGTTAAAAAACACTCCTTTTGCAAAGTAACTGTCATAGAAAATGTGTAAATAATAAGGATAAAATTATATATTGTAGGTGGGTACACACATGCTAGTTTTTCTGTAAATATAAATTATAGTGGATATGTGAGTATTTTACGATGTCAACTCAACTAATGAAAATTTAAAGATACCTTGTGTAGATTTGTGTCGTCAAATTAAAAATTACTCGAAGTGTACAACTATTATAGTATAACGAATGTAAATACTGATCAAATCCACAAATATTTGATTAATTTTATAAATCAAAGATTTTTTAAACTAGAAAATACAGTGTAAAGATGAGAATTAGAATAAAATTAATTAATGGGAGCAGCTAAGAATATGTTACTAATTATGGGAGAAACTAGGATTTTATATCCATTTATCAAAATTAGCTAATATTATGCATTTATATAATTTCGTCAATTCCAATTTTATAACTCAAATTAAACCAACTCTTGTAGCATTCAATTTGAGAAATAAAACATTCAAGTTCACACAAAATTTAGCGTCTCTAATTTTGATGACTAAAATCCATATTCCCTTAAAAATATCAATTTTAAGCTTTAAATATAGTCTTTAAGCATGGATTATCAAGACAATCGAGTGCAAGACCCTTCAAAAAGTACCCACATGAAAAATTAAAATATGAATTATTAATTTTATGTCTCGATGTTGTATTTAAGCACGAGATATCAAATAACTTACTCTAAGAATAACCCATAAAAAATTACACACTTTAATTATTAAAATATGAATTTGCAACCACTTGCGAAGGTTTAAACACATTCTTGTATCATTTTAAGTGAATACCAAAATTTTAAAATATTTAAAAAAATATCGGGAATGAATACGAAATTAATCCAACTACATAATACTAATCAAGCATGGTAAATTTCACCTAGTCATAGTAGAAAATTTATGCTAACATAATCAAAGACATACTAAAATTGCAAGAATGAATAAGAATTTTCATTAATTATTCACACTTACAAATAATTGTATCTCACAATTAATCTTGACAAAATCCTTCCCACGAAAGTAAAATTCTTGGTCCTCAAATATAACAGACTCTCTCAAAATTTGCTCCCAAAAATTGTATCTAAAAATTGTGTGCCTAAGGGTCATTTTAATAGGCCAAAAGATGAGGTATTTGTTTTGGAGTGAAACTCTTTTAATTGGTTGTATTTGGGTTGGAAAATATCTCATGAGGTCTTAGGAAGAATTGAAAACAATTGTGAAGTATTTTTTAACCATTAATTACACTTGCCCCCATCCAAACTTTACCCCACCCTTCACTTTACTATCAAAACTTTCAATTTCTACACATAACCCCTTGAACTTCAAACACAACATCAAATAACCTCCTATGGTTAACACTATTAATTTTTGGATGAAAAAGAGGATATATAGATACATACCTACCTACCTACATACATATATATATATAGGGGTAAAATAACAAGATTATCTTTGGGACCCCGAGGGGACCATTTTGGGAAAATGACAAAGTTCGCACCAAGTTCGCACGGTTTAGTCCGCACCAGAGATTATCCCAATATATATATATATATATATGATAATATTGACATGAATAACTAACTGAACTCTAGAATGATCTTAAATTTATAAACTTTTCGGTGTCCTGTGTGTTGCCATTATCTCCATTGTAAGCCGTTATGTTGGCGTTTTAGGCTTGACTAGGCTGCTACAGTAACCTGTAGTACTGTGAACTTGAGAAACTATTTAAAAGTCACTACTCATACTACCGTTCACTTTTACTGTTCATGTCACTGTTCATCCGTGAAAAATAATGATTTTCTAGAGTTTTTATATTATCGTCAGTTGACTCTATTGATTCTATACTATATACGCTAATATTGTCTATCTCTTCATACTTATCATATAACTTTTCGGTGTTTTGTGTGATGCCATTGTCGCCATTGTAAGACGTTATGTTGTCATTTTTAGGCTTGACTGGTCTGCTACAGTAACCTGTAGTATTGTAGACTTGAGGAACCATTTAAAAGTTATTGTTCATACTACTGTTCACTTTTACTGTTCATGTCATTGTTCATCGAGACAAAATATCTGCTAACTGATTATCTTTACCTTTTATATACTCAAATTGAGGGGTAAAACCTTTTCCTGTAATATTATCAATAAAATTTAGCCATCTTTTTGTAGCTGATTTACTTTGATTAGTTTTGTTAAAGTGTTTTACTATATCCTAATAATCAACAATACAATAATATAGAAAAATAAGAAAACACACTAATCCTTAATAATAATAATATCATAGATCTACAATAATTAATTAATCCTAAAAATGCTTGTAGTTTTTTAGTTTCTTCTAATTTATCTGGGAATTCTAATACCTTTTTTACAATATGTTCCTGTAATTCTATTTTGCCTCCTTTTATGAATAATCCTAGAAATTCTATTTCTTGTTTTTCTAATTGCATCGTAAGTTTTTCTAGTTCAAATTTTATATTATGTAATTCAGTATTTATTAAATCTAGATGTTCTTTAATAAAATCTTGATTTTCTTCTAATTTTTGAAGTTTTTCTAATATAAGACTTATACTATTGCTCTTATATTTATAGTCTACCTTTTTCTGCTAATATTCCTAACTTAGTTTCTAAGGCTATTATTGCTTCGTCTTGATTAATTATTATATGACTACTACTAATGGCAAGATTATGATTTCCTATTCTTAATCTTATTTCAATGAGTTTATGTTGTGCTTTTATTATTCGTTTTTTAAGGCTTATAGAGTTCCTAATTCTTTGTTTTTTAGTTAGCATATATTAATTATCCTAATCTTTCCTTTTCACTTAACATTGCTAATCTTAACTGATACTCCTGAATTTTTTCATTTGCAAACTTAATTACCCACCTATTAACAGTTTCTCTTTTATAGTCTCTATTTTTTATATTTTTCACGGATGAACAGTAGTATGAATATTAACTTTTAAATAGTTCCTCAAGTCCACAATACTACAGGTTACTGTAGCAGCCCAATAGCAGTAAAAAGATGCAATTAGAAAAAGTAGAAATATAATTTCTAGGATTATTCATAAAAGGAAGAAAAATAGAATTACAGGAACATATAGTAAAAAAGGTATTAGAATTCCCAGATAAATTAGAAGAAACTAAAAAACTACAAGCATTTAGTGTAGAAAGATTCACTCATTTAATAAAAGAAGTATTTATAGATCAAATAGACCTTTACATTTAACAGAAAGACAAACCGATGCACTAAGAAATCTAGAACGATTAGAAATATGTAGGTTAGAAATATATGAGTACTTATGAGTGTATTATTTTGTAGTATTTACACCCAAATATAAGCATTGTTATTCCCAATTAATGGTAAATAAAGAGCTTTTGTAGTTATTTTTATTTAAAAGAAAGAAAATACAAATTTTAGAATAAATGGGGTTAATAATGAAATTTTGAGAACTTCACGCTCACATCTTATATGGCTAATCGCTTGTGCAAGTTTGTTTTTAAGTATTGACAAATTTAAAAAGAAAGCGGTGAAGTCTGGACGCAAATTGAGCCTGAAAAGGGCACCTACGCAACTTCAGGAGCAAAACTGTAAATTCAAAAGATTTATTTCGGACTCGGTCGAAACACGAAAATTGTAGGCCTCGAATCAAGGGACACCTGGGCTGAAACGACGTGTCAATCGAAGTTGAAATGAAGAATTTATGTCTCTGCAAAATTAGAAGTCGAAAGAAATTCAAAAGTCAATCCCGAAGTTAAACCTAATCCCTTAACCCAAATCGACCCCTAAACCGAGTCCAACCCATACCTACACCTTGTGTATGTGTTTAGTTTGCATTTATATATTTTTAGATTTTTATTTGAGTCATGTACATATTTTTAGTGATGTTTTATTTGTGTGCGTGTCATATTTATTTTATTCTATTTTTAGTGTCTTTATTTTTACTTTTTTACTGTTTAATTATTTTATGTAAATATTATTTAGAGTGTGTCATTTTATATGTCGTAGTGATGTTTTAGTGTTATTTATTTTATTTGAGTCATTGTACATTTTTTTTAATGTCATTATATGTTATTGTTTCTAGATCTATTCTTGTAGTTTTATAAATTTATTTTTATTCCTATTTTATTTGTTTCTTATTATTCTATAGGTTAAAATTTATTTGTTTACTTTTATTTTTTAGTTTTGTAATTTTAATTGAGTTGTAAATAATTTGGTTAAATTTTATAAGGTGTACAAGTAAACACACACTCACACCCAACTCACTCACACCTAACTAACCTACACACTATCCTACACCTAAACCAACCCACTCACACACACACATAACCAATACAACCTTAACCCACCTACTATTCATCATCTTCCACAACCAACACCCTCTCTCTCTTCTACCACCATTAAACCCAACTCTCAAACTAACCATAACAAAACAACCAATTATTCCAAACCAAACCCTTCATTAAAATCACCATACCCACTTACCCAACTCCATCACCACCTCCACCAAACTCCGACCACAAACCCTCCATTTCCGGCATCTCCGTCCATCCCACCTCCTGTCGGTGGAGACCCAACCCCATGTCGACCCGAAATCTACCCATGTACGGCCACAAATTCGACCCAGAAATCTACCTGCCAACCCATGCCAAACCCGAAACCCATTTCTGCTCAAAACCAAAATCGTCACCTACCAAATTCCAAACACAAACCAAAGCCATGAATTAAATAATACCCCACGTGTCTTCTAATTTATTATAAACCCAACACCCAACCTGATTTCCATCCACCTGCCAACTGCCAACCCATTTTCAATTAAAGACACTTTGCCATCCAATTAAAAAAAACACTCCCCAAAATTAGGAATAAACCCCCTTTTTTCTGCCATAACCCACATATTTCAATCTCACTTTGTAATAACCCAGGTTTTTGGGTGGCTATTTTATATTACTTTGCCTAATGGGCTAATATTATAAAATAGGGGATGTTGGAGTAAATATTGTTTCCCGTGATATTAAGGGATAATATTTACTATGTTTTGTCTATTTACCGTATGAGAAGGTAAATAACATTATGTTGTGTATTATTGCGTCATTATATGTAAAGCGACGGTTATGACTCATAAATAAATTGGAGTATAATTAATGAAATAAAATGAAATTTGGAACATAAAAGTAGTTCACTTTATCCCGAATGTCAAAATAGGGGGTGCGGTTGTTTTTAGAATAGTCGAGATAGTCGAAATAAGTGCCAAGTTGTATTTTTGAGTTTCGGGCACTTTTGGGGTGTTATGACTCAGTTATGTGGTTATGAGTCATTTTAATGGTGTATTAACAATTAAAAGAGGGGGGTTTTGTGACACCCCGACTAATTAAACACCGGGTAGCTACTCCTTTATAAAATTAATTCAAAATGCCAAGTTGGCTCAGTTAATAGCATCACTGTCGAAAACGTTTTATTATTACTAACCACCTAGTATTTAAAAAGTAAGTGCCAAATTTTATTAAATCTGATTAACATGCAACAAGAGTAATGAATAACTAAATAACACCAATCACCATACTGAAGTAAAACGAATGATCATCACAAAATGTAAATAAACTCTGGAGGAAAAACTCCTCAATACAAATCCCACAACTGATAAGTAAACTGAAATAAATAACTAAAACTGAATACTGAGCAATACATGCTAGAGTCTGAAAACTGAAATGTAAAAATGTCTAATAGAATTGGGCAACATGCCCTACAACTGATAGATGTTGAGACTGGAATCCAAATGAGAGAGGCGTCTAAAAGCAAGTCCCTGTAGCTTCCACAAACAGCTACAGCTCGTCTTCTGAATGAGAATCCTATGCTTGGTGTCCTTGTGGCTGGGCACCTAAAATGGTTTTACAAGAAAAATATATTTGAAAGCAAATGGGTCAGAGCCCGAAAGTGGAAAACATTTTAAAAACCTGCAAGTGCTTTAAAAACATTTAAAACATTAAATGCAAAGTACATGTTAGGACGTGCACTCACATTAAATTCTCACCTCTCGACTAACCGTGCACTCCTAACGTAAGTACCCATCTATAACTACCCTTTCCACTAGCTAAGTGACAACGTAACTAGCTAGACTACCAAAGGTTCTACCCATTTTACTCGGTTAATTTAACATAACAACGCTCGTAATTTAATAGAGGTTTAACGTAAACTCAGTTACTAACTATGCCATTGATATAACTATCAGCTAACTCATTATATAACTCGAAACAATACCGTAATATTTTTACAACATTAACATGAGGATTTCCATTAATTTAATGTATATTATTCACATCATAAATATACGGTACAAGCACCCCGCAATCTAAGCTATGGTGCACACATACTCTGCTATCCATCCCGGTACATCACGTACATAAGGATCACATATTCCGAATCTCTCAGGAATAGTTTAGATAACACAAATCACAAATAGTGGAGGCGAACACAGTCACCATCACATGGGTCACGCACATACCTACGCTCCCATGATCATGCAGACTTATTAATATCACAATAAGTCCTTCTATGACCTATGTTCATCAAGGTACCAGTCTAAATCCCCCCCGTAGGCACACAAGGATTAGAGGGTCCTAAGCGAACGCAAACCTCCCGTGATAGCAAGTATGGTAGGTATGTCATACACACAAATACTATATCAATACCAAGTATACACGCATCTTAGTAATCACCGTAGTATAATTGTAATACTCTACATCATTATACCATTTCCAAACTTATATATTTCAAGTAATCCGATAATATATAATTTAAATAGTCGACACGTCTCACGTCGTAATTCCTTAAACTTAAAACCTATCTCGAATAGACTACTAAGTTCCCATAATTCTCACATATGATATCTTTATGCCTAAGGTCTTTACTTCTGCCCCAAACCTTATTTCATCAACTTATTCAAATTTGTACTATTAACCCAAATATTAACTCACATAACAAATTTCATTTATTTAGAATAATTCCTCAAATTACATTCTGATTAAAGTCCCACTTCATAATCATGCCTACTGGTCTTCCTTAAAGTTAAGGGTATTCATAAGTTCTCCAAACATATTCTCCGAGGGTTTCCACCATTTAAAATCAAATTAAGGAAAATTTTACTCATTCTGGAAAGGTCGATCGATCGATCTAGTCGATCGATCGACTGATGAATGTCGATCGATCGATCGAACAGGTATGGCTACGGACTGCTTCGTTCTGCAGATTTGAAAACGTCCCAAAACTTATTTCTAACGTATGATTCTCAGATATAATGTTATATTAATGTCATATAACAATCCTACAATATTACTAACGTCCACAAACCAATATTTCAACAACTATAGGCTACATATGGATCAATCTTCATCAAAAACCTAGTTTCCAGATTTTATCTCAAGAACATTCATAAACTTCATCTTAAATCCGTTTTTGGTATAACAAAAGTCGATAATTCTCTTAATATAATCTTCCAGTAACATTCTACATGCAACCTATATCCCAAAATTTAAACTAATAACTCCAATCTTATGGGTTTTTCATTATCTTCAAAGAACATACAAAATTTTTGAATAATCTAACATGGAAGAAGCATTCTCCGAAATTTAAATGGAATAAATCACTTGCCTTGGTTTGATTTCGGATTTGGTGTTGATTTGGTGAAGAATCTCTGCAGAATTCCTCTCTCTCTCTCTCCTTCTCCAAGCTTTCTTCTCCAAAAGGCTATGGTGGCTAGGGTTTGCTTTGGGAGAGTTGGAAGACTAAATGATAACCTACGTAGCTTATGGGGTTAATAAAGGTTTGGTTGGGTCAATTCCTTATCAGATTACAACTCTCAATTTTCGTCACTTTTAATTATCCAAAAATACCAAATTACTAAAATACCCTTTAAGTTACCGGTATGCCCTAAAAATACCCCGGGACCCAAACTATACCCCCAGCTAGTGTTTTCTGACTATCTAGACCCTTCCGGACGCGTTGGCGCACTCAAAATGACCATACGGATTATAGATTTTATATTCACTTTTATTAATAAAATAGTATACCGTGACGCGGCGGTCCCACGCGTCTCAACAAAATTTCTAAAATGCCGTATATAAATCCCACGACAAATTTTATAATACCAAGTCCATATATAATCATATATGCACATAATCAAATACCAACTCGCATCACATTAGTATTTATAACCCGGATTAATTTCCAATTAATACGCAATTTAATTAATTAATCCCAAAAATAATTATAGTCAAAAGTACGGGGTATTACATACTTCCCCCCTAATAACTGAATTTCGTCCCGAAATTCGAAACTAGAAAGTACCTGCTAAAAATAGTTCTGGATAACGTTCGCGCATCTCATCCTCGCGCTCCCATGTGGACTACTCGACATTGTGATGTCGCCACTGAACACGCACTAACGGGACTATCTTTGACCACAGTTTCCTCTCGCTTCGGTCCAAAATAGCAATTGGCCCCTCCTCGTAAGAGCTATCCGGCTGGAGATCGATGTCCTCCACAACAATGTGAGAATGAGCCAAATTATCTCTAAGGTATTTCCTCAGCGAGGAAATATGGAACACGTTGTGAATCCGATGCAAGTGTTCCGGTAACCCAAGTCTATACGCGACCGGTCCGATCCGCTCAATAATAGGGAATGGCCCCACATACCTCGGTGCCAACTTCCCCTTCTTCCCGAAACGCATAATCCCCTTCATAGGAGATACTCTGAGCAGAACTTGGTCCCCCACTTGGAACTCTCTGAAAAACCTCTTCGCATCAGCATAACTCTTCTACCTGTCTTGAGCTACCCGAATGCTACTCCGAACTAACTCAATCCTTGCCGAAGTATCCTGGATCACTTCTGGCCCAAGTAATTTGTTGTCCCCCACCTCCAACCAACATGCTGGGGAACGACAAGGCCTGCCGTACAATGCCTCAAACGGAGCCATGCCAATCGTGAACTGATAGGAGTTGTTGTAAGCAAACTCCACCAGTGGAAGGTACTGCTCCCATCCACCCCCGAAGTCAATAATACACATGCGTAGCATGTCCTCCAACATCTGGTTGGTGCACTCAGTCTGCCCATCGGTCTGCGGGTGATAAGCCGTACTCAACTGCAATTCCGTGCCCATGGCCTCCTGGAAACTCTCCCAAAACCTCGAAACAAATATATTGTCTCTGTCAGACACGATATTCAGGGGCACACCGTGAAGTCTCACAATCTCTGAAATGAAAAGCTGGGCATACTGTCCCGTAGTGTAGTCAGTCCTTACGGGTAAGAAGTGAGCGACCTTGGACAACCTGTCCACAATTACCCAAACGGAGTCGTGACCCCTCTGCGACGTAGGCAACCCCGTGACAAAATCCATGGATATGCTCTCCCACATCCACACCGGAACCTCCAACGGCTGTAGCAATCCTGCTGGTCTCTGATGGTCCACTTTTACAAGCTGACAAGTGGCGCATTTTGAGACAAACTCAGCGATATCTCTCTTCATACCGCTCCACCAATATTGCCGTCTCATGTCTTGGTACATTTTGTCCCCTTCGGGATGTACCGCGAACCGTGAGCCGTGCGACTCTGCCATAACATCGTGCCGCAATTCTTCCCCTTCCGGAACTACCAACCTCCCATTGAAGCGCAATCCCCCATCTGAGCTAACGGTATAGGACTCGGCTCCCTCTGCTAGTAATCGAACTATCTGCTCCTGACAGAACGAGTCATCGGCCTGTGCCCGTACTACCTTCGTGACAATCTGCGGTGTAACGGTCATCACAGACATGAAAGATCGGGCCACTGCATCCTGGTGTCCCAATTCCTTCCACTTAGCCTTCCACACCTCTGCCACCTCATCTGCTGGCCTGCGGCTCAACGCGTCTGCTACCACGTTAGCCTTAACCGGGTGGTACTGGATGTCGAACTGGTAGTCCTTCACAAACTCAAGCCACCTACGCTGCCGCATGTTCAACTCTTTCTGCGTGAACAGATACTGTAGGGACTTGTGGTCCGTGAACAGCTGAAACTTCTCCCCCAAAAGATAGTGCCTCCAAATCCGTAAGGCAAATACCACTGCTGCCAACTCCAAATCATGCGTGGGGTAATTTTTCTCATGAGGCTTAAGCTTACGGGAAGCATAAGCTATGGCCTATCTCTCCTGCAGCAAAACACCTCCAAGCCCTTGCAAAGACGCATCGGTGTAAACCAAATACTCAACTCCCGGTCTCGGCAATGCTAACACAGGTGCTGAGGTCAATTTGTCCTTCAATTCATCGAATGCCAACTGACAGGCATCACTCCAGATATATGGCACACCTTTACGAGTAAGATGTGTCAAAGGACCTGCTATCTCCGAGAAACCCCGAATAAACCTCCTGTAGTATCCTGCTAAGCCCAAGAAACTACGAATCTCTGTTGGTGTCGTGGGCTGTCCCCACTCCTTCACCGCTGATACCTTTCCCGGATCAACAGATATTCCCTGGTCGGAAATAATGTGACCCAAGAACTGGACTTCCTTCAACCAAAACCCGCACTTCTCATATTTTGCATACAGTTCGTTCTGACGAAGTGTCTGCAAAACCTGCCTCAAATGCTCGGCGTGCTCCTCCTCTGTCTGAGAGTAGACCAGAATGTCATCAATGAAGATAATGACAAACTGATCGAGGAAATCTCTGAACACCCTGTTCATCAAGTCCATAAACACTGCTGGAGCGTTGGTCAAGCCGAAAGGCATAACCCGAAACTCATAAGAACCATATCTCGACAAGAACGCAGTCTTCGAGACATCCTCCTCCCTGATACGCAACTGATGGTATCCCGACCTCAAGTCAATCTTCGAGAAGAAAGAAGCTCCTCTCAACTGGTCGAATAAGTCATCGATTCGAGGCAACGGATACTTATTCCGTATCGTGACCTTATTCAACTCTTGGTAGTCCACACACAATCTCAGTGAACCGTCCCTCTTCTTAACCAACAAAACTGGAGCGCCCCAAGGTGAGGTACTCCTACGAATAAAGCCCTGCCCTAACAGCTGCTCTATCTGATCCCGTAGCTCTCGCATCTCAGCTGGAGCCATACGGTACGGTGCACGTGCTATAGGTCTCGTACCCGGTAGCTAGTCAATAACGAAGTCTATCTCTCGACTGGGTGGTAAGCCTGGTATCTCCTGAAACACATCTGAATACTCCCTGACAACCGGGATCGAATACAAAGGAATCACAACCTCCTTAGAGGTATCCTCCTCTATGTAATACAGATGAGCGGTCGATCCTCCCTCTGGGCGAGGCATCGCCACTATAAACATCTCCTGCCCCGGAATGGCAAAAACAATGCTCCCGCTGAAGCAATCAATCATGGCCCTATATGCTACGAGCCAATCCATACCGATGATCACATCGTGAACATGCATGTCTAACACTAACATGTCCGCAGGTAATACCAAACCACCAACCTCTACCCCCACTCCCCGGCATATAAAGAAAATAAGTGACCCACTCCCTAATGGTGAGTCGACACACGTCACTGTGCTCTCTGCCGTAGCTAACAATCCTAAAGCTTTCGCGAAGTGTGTAGCAATAAAACAGTGTGTAGCACCCGTATCAAATAACACCCGACCCATAGTGCCATGGATAGGAAACGTACCCTCGATCGCGGGCGGTGCCTGTGGAACTGCAGCCTGGTGAACGTTGTAGACACGTCCATACTGTAACTGCCCCTGCTGAGCTGGGACTGCTGGGATGGGTGGCAATGCTGCCATCTGTGGTGGTGCAGGAAGAGCGGCGGGAAACATGGGTCTCTGTGGCTCCTGGCGAGCACCCTGCTGCTGCTGTGGGGCCCTGCCCCTATCAGGACAATCCTGCTTCTTATGGCCAGTCTTGCCACAAGTAAAGCACTTCCCTGGGAAATTACCTCCCCTCTGCCCCTGCTGTCCCCGGCCCTGGTGGCCGTTACCATTCCTCCCTTGGCCCTGCTGGTCCTGATGGAACTGCTGCCCATTCTGCCCCTGTTGGCCCTGCTGGCCGTTTGGACCCTGATGGCCCTGACGGAAACCTCCCTGTCCCTGCCTGTAGTTCCCTGACCGGAACCTCTTATTGTCCCCCTGCTGGGTACCCTGCTCAGTCTATCTCTGCCCCTGACCGGTCTGTACCCCGCTGGCACCATGTCCTCCAGTCCTGCCCTGATGGCTAGACTCCCCTGACCGCTTACCCCCGGCCATATGAAAACGGTGGTCCTGGCAGTGCAATAGTGCAGCGTTAACCACATCAGAATACGTGGCCAACGATAGGTTCCCTAGCAGATGCTGACGGATCCTCCAATTCAACCCATCAGTGAACTTCTCTATCTTCTTCTTCTCTGTTGGAATCTCGTCTGGAACGATATTCAACAGGTTAGTGAACTCGGCCTTATACTCGGCCACTGTCTTGCCCTCCTGCTTCAAACTCATCAGCTTTCTCCTCATCTCTGTATGAACTGCGGATGGAAAGTACTTGCGGTCAAACCGCACCCAGAACTCCTGAATGGTGAGGGTATCCCTCTCCTCCGCGGTGGTAATGGACTCCCACCACTGCAGCGCAGATCCAACTAGCTTGAAAGTAGCTAGCACCTGCTTCTGAACATCAGAGCACTCATGCATCCTCAAATGCCTCTGTATGTCCTTCCTCCATTGGCTCGAGACTACCACGTCTGAGCTACCTGCAAACTCTGGCGGATGCGCTTTCTGAAAAGCGTCACGTACACGCTCCCAAGCAGACGGGAATGCATTAACCTGTACTGGCGCGGCAACCGGCGCCTGAGGCGGTGCCTGCTGAATAACGGCAATCCCGGCATTCACCGCTTGAGCTACTATAGCTGCAACCTCAGTGGCGTTCAACATGCCCTGAACTGGAGCGGGCTGGGGTTCGGGCGTTGCATTCCTGGGAACTCGTCGTGCACGTCGTGGAGGCATTCTGAAATGAGAACAAAGTTTATAAGTTCACGGTTTATAAACTTAAAATAGCTGAAGAACGAAACGTAGACACAAAAAGAGTACAACAGTCCTAAAATATAGGGCTCTATATCAAAGGAACGTAGCGGAAACATAATAGCCGTACAGATCCTAAAGGACACTAGAACCTGATGCTCTGATACCACCTGTGACACCCCGACTAATTAAACACCGGGTAGCTACTCCTTTATAAAATTAATTCAAAATGCCAAGTTGGCTCAGTTAATAGCATCACTGTCGAAAACGTTTTATTATTACTAACCACCTAGTATTTAAAAAGTAAGTGTCAAATTTTATTAAATCTGATTAACATGCAACAAGAGTAATGAATAACTAAATAACACCAATCACCATACTTAAGTAAAACGAATAATCATCACAAAATGTAAATAAACTCTGGAGGAAAAACTCCTCAATACAAATCCCACAACTGATAAGTAAACTGAAATAAATAACTAAAACTGAATACTGAGCAATACATGCTAGAGTCTGAAAACTGAAATGTAAAAATGTCTAATAGAATTGGGCAACATGCCCTACAACGGATAGATGCTGAGACTGGAATCCAAATGAGAGAGGCGTCTAAAAGCAAGTCCCTGTAGCTTCCACAAACAGCTACAGCTCGTCTTCTGAATGAGAATCCTATGCTTGGTGTCCTTGTGGCTGGGCACCTAAAATGGTTTTACAAGAAAAATATATTTGAAAGCAAATGGGTCAGAGCCCGAAAGTGGAAAACATTTTAAAAACCTGCAAGTGCTTTAAAAACATTTAAAACATTAAATGCAAAGTACATGTTAGGACGTGCACTCACATTAAATTCTCACCTCTCGACTAACCGTGCACTCCTAACGTAAGTACCCATCTATAACTACCCTTTCCACTAGCTAAGTGACAACGTAACTAGCTAGACTACCAAAGGTTCTACCCATTTTACTCGATTAATTTAACATAACAACGCTCGTAATTTAATAGAGGTTTAACGTAAACTCAGTTACTAACTATGCCATTGATATAACTATCAGCTAACTCATTATATAACTCGAAACAATACCGTAATATTTTTACAACATTAACATGAGGATTTCCATTAATTTAATGTATATTATTCACATCATAAATATACGGTACAAGCACCCCGCAATCTAAGCTATGGTGCACACATACTCTGCTATCCATCCCGGTACATCACGTACATAAGGATCACATATTCCGAATCTCTCAGGAATAGTTCAGATAACACAAATCACAAATAGTGGAGGCGAACACAGTCACCATCACATGGGTCACGCACATACCTACGCTCCCATGATCATGCAGACTTATTAATATCACAATAAGTCCTTCTATGACCTATGTTCATCAAGGTACCAGTCTAAATCCCCCCCGTAGGCACACAAGGATTAGAGGGTCCTAAGCGAACGCAAACCTCCCGTGATAGCAAGTATGGTAGGTATGTCATACACACAAATACTATATCAATACCAAGTATACACGCATCTTAGTAATCACCGTAGTATAATTGTAATACTCTACATCATTATACCATTTCCAAACTTATATATTTCAAGTAATCCGATAATATATAATTTAAATAGTCGACACGTCTCACGTCGTAATTCCTTAAACTTAAAACCTATCTCGAATAGACTACTAAGTTCCCATAATTCTCACATATGATATCTTTATGCCTAAGGTCTTTACTTCTGCCCCAAACCTTATTTCATCAACTTATTCAAATTTGTACTATTAACCCAAATATTAACTCACATAACAAATTTCATTTATTTAGAATAATTCCTCAAATTACATTCTGATTAAAGTCCCACTTCATAATCATGCCTACTGGTCTTCCTTAAAGTTAAGGGTATTCATAAGTTCTCCAAACATATTCTCCGAGGGTTTCCACCATTTAAAATCAAATTAAGGAAAATTTTACTCATTCTGGAAAGGTCGATCGATCGATCTAGTCGATCGATCGACTGATGAATGTCGATCGATCGATCGAACAGGTATGGCTACGGACTGCTTCGTTCTGCTGATTTGAAAACGTCCCAAAACTTATTTCTAACGTATGATTCTCAGATATAACGTTATATTAGTGTCATATAACAATCCTACAATATTACTAACGTCCACAAACCAATATTTCAACAACTATAGGCTACATATGGATCAATCTTCATCAAAAACCTAGTTTCCAGATTTTATCTCAAGAACATTCATAAACTTCATCTTAAATCCATTTTTGGTATAACAAAAGTCGATAATTCTCTTAATATAATCTTCCAGTAACATTCTACATGCAACCTATATCCCAAAATTTAAACTAATAACTCCAATCTTATGGGTTTTTCATTATCTTCAAAGAACATACACAATTTTTGAATAATCTAACATGGAAGAAGCATTCTCCGAAATTTAAATGGAATAAATCACTTGCCTTGGTTTGATTTCGGATTTGGTGTTGATTTGGTGAAGAATCTCTGCAGAATTCCTCTCTCTCTCTCCTTCTCCAAGCTTTCTTCTCCAAAAGGCTATGGTGGCTAGGGTTTGCTTTGGGAGAGTTGGAAGACTAAATGATAACCTACGTAGCTTATGGGGTTAATAAAGGTTTGGTTGGGTCAATTCCTTATCAGATTACAACTCTCAATTTTCGTCACTTTTAATTACCCAAAAATACCAAATTACTAAAATACCCTTTAAGTTACCGGTATGCCCTAAAAATACCCCGGGACCCAAACTATACCCCCAGCTAGTGTTTTCTGACTATCTCGACCCTTCCGGACGCGTTGGCGCACTCAAAACGACCATACGGATTATAGATTTTATATTCACTTTTATTAATAAAATAGTATACCGTGACGCGGCGGTCCCACGCGTCTCAACAAAATTTCTAAAATGCCGTATATAAATCCCACGACAAATTTTATAATACCAAGTCCATATATAATCATATATGCACATAATCAAATACCAACTCGCATCACATTAGTATTTATAACCCGGATTAATTTCCAATTAATACGCAATTTAATTAATTAATCCCAAAAATAATTATAGTCAAAAGTATGGGGTATTACAGGTTTATGTTTTATAACCCGTATGAGCTCCCCACCCCCTTTCATTTTCTTCATTTTATGAGAGAAGCCAAAGGAGAGAGAGAGAGAGAAGAGAGAGTTGGGAGAAATGGAGAAAAAGAGAGAAAAATGGAGATTTGAGGCTGAAATCCATTGCTACCGGAGGTGGATCCGAGACTACGAACCCGAGGCAAGTTTCTTACTTGTCTAATGAATGCAGGGTGGATATAGTCCCTAAGCCATATGGGCATTTATATTACCGCGCTGGTTAGGGGATTCTGGGTGTGGTCTTGACTTTCCCGCAGGCAATATGGCCGCTTCCCGACGTTGGTAGGTTCCCAGGTTGTCTTGTATAGATAGGCCCTGGAAGATGATAGCCATTTAGGGGCGCGTCCAGTGGGGAAACCCGGAGGGACGGTCTTAGATCATTAAAGCAATTCATGATAATGAATTGACTTTAATTACATTTCCTGGATGGAAGAAGGGAAATGGGATATATGGTATACAAAAGTATTTTTATGATAATAAAAATGACTTTTGATTACACTTCCTGGATGGAAGAAGGGAAGTGGGGTTGTATGATAAAGGATAAAGCATTTTTATGTTAATAAAGCTTGCTTTAAAAATGTATTTCTCCTAGATGGAGGAAAATAAATAAAATTGGTAAAGAAGTTGTATAAATGAGATTAATTGGTAAACATTTGATAAGATGTTGTACCATTTATGTATATTCCTAAGAAAGAAATAGGAATGGTGCATGTAGAGTTATGAGATTGAAATGGTAAACATTTGATAAAATGTTGTACCATTTATATACATTCCTAAAGAAAGAAATGGGAATGATGGTTTAGATGGTGAATGGATTTAATTATGTTCTATTGAGTATCTGTAGATCATATGCATACACATACATGTATATATTGATTATGTGCTTACGGTCTAAAGGATCTCGATAATCAACCTTGCCTAAGTAGTAGTGTATCGGGGGGGGGGGGGTTCCTTGTTTGGATTTCGCTTTGCGAGACACCCCACGCACGAATAGGGCATAGTGTTGAGAATTGGGGAGAAGTTAGCCCCTAGTACGTTGGGTTAACTGGAACATCATCATGATATTGCGCTAGGTTTCTTTTAGATTGAGAGGTGAGAAATGTTATTGTTATTTGCGAGAGAATTACGCACTTAACTGTCATGCATTTTAGTCACATGGGAATCATATCAAACCGGGCCCTGACCCGTTTATATTTCTTTGTTTCTGCATATATTCTTTGCCGTACATGTGCTCTATCGCATGGACACCCGTATTTACATTTCCATTCCGGTTGTCATGGAGCTACAGCATATTGCGGATGTTGTAGGTTATTTGTTTTAGATGCCTCTATCTATTGTACCCTAGTTAAGTTCAGTTGATTTATTCGGGCGTGTTGCCCAAGTGTTGCACTCATTTACTATATTGTAATGTAATACTCAGTGTAATTATTTGTATTGGTCTGTTCACCGACAGCTTATTCGGTGATTATTTATTATATTGTCATTCTTTATTAATCGGTTTTTGATATCCACCATTTTTACAAATGGGGTTGTCTAAGTGTTTTTGTTTTACTTACTAAATTTTTAATTTGACAGTCCATTTTCTAAAATGATTGGTGGTTATCTCGTACTATTATTTTAATCGACAGTGATGCTGAGAATGAGCCATCTATGATTTCTGTGATTATTAGAGTATTGGGCTGGCCACCTATTATTTTAGTAGGCGGGTTGTCACACACATCAACCCATTCAGGGGGTTATAAAACAAGATGGGACTGGGAAAAGAGGAAGGAGAGATACACAGACTGTGTGTGACAGACACACTTGCGAACAACATTTTTGTATATAGAGTAGAGATAGGAATTTTTTAGAGTGTAATTTTTGTGTGCAAGTTTGGAGCAGAATTTTACTGTATTGACATTCAAATATTGGGACTTCAATCTTGTAAGTTGATTATTATTATGGCCATTAGTATTTCATCTTGCAATTTTTGTGTTTTAATTATGATGTCATTTTAATTTAAATTGCCAGGATGAGGTGAAATTTATCATGATTATTTAATGCATGTTTAATTGGTTTAATTCGCTAAATTTCCCAATTGTTCCAAAAACGTTTTAAAAATTCGGTATTCATTTAAAATAGTCACGAGAGTGATATTTTAAACCTTCTAAATTAATTGCTTTATTCACATCCATTGATTCTATGTGCTTACGTTTGATGAATTATGCTTATGTTAAATTGTTTGATAGTCCATGCTTATATTTGACATTTAATGCTTAGGAATGATATATTTAAGGGAATAGGAATTTTTGGTATCTAAAAAAGAGATGTAAAAATACTTATTTAAACTTTCATGTTTTCATCATCCGAAATTTACGCGACGAGAGTCGGTACAATTTTGAGTTATAAAAGGGAATAGCGAGTTAGACTAATTACCATAAATTAATAAAAAATGGTAAACGGATCCGAAATCCTAGTAATATCTCCATACTTGTTACATAATATTTGTTCACTCATTTATTTATCTATTTATTTATTTTATCTATAAATGACATTTATACAATCATTTGTCTAGTTGGACCCTCGATATTTTATAAAAATTGACGAAATCTCTGTTGGTTCGACCCGTACTTACACCTGCTATATTTCAATAGCCCGTGCACTTGCGATAGTTTTATAACAAATAAAACTTGACAACAAGTTTTTGGCGCCGTTGTTGGGAATTTCGATTGATTTTAAGAATATTGATTTTCAGACTAGATTTATAAAAAAAAAAAATTAAATAAATATTCCAGCAACATTTTTTAAAATTTATTTTCAGAATATAAAAAAAATCAGATTTAAGTCTTTTGTGATTAAATACTGATTTCGACACTAGTTTTGTCATAAACTACCAAAATATTTGTAAAATTCGAAATAAATTAAAAAAAAATCTGGAAAATTTCCAGATTCAAATCTGCTATGATTGGTAAAAATAAAAAAAAGTTAGACTTAAAGTGTTTTATGAAAAACTAGTTGTTTTTAACACTAGTTTATCATAAAAGTCCTCAAAAATACAAAAAAAAATCGAAAAATCCGAAAAAAAACAAATTCCACCAGCCTTGTTTTTATTTTTCGAATAAAAAAAATTAAAAAAATTAGATTTAATTCTTTTTGTGAATAAATGGTTGTTTTTGACACTAGTTTTGTCATAAACTATCTAAATTTTTTAAAAAAATCGATATTATTATTATTATTATTATTTTTTTTTTGGAAATATTCAGAATTCAACGCTACTGTAATTTATAAATTAAAAAAAAAACAGAAAAGAAAATATGATTTAAGTTTCTTTTTAATAAATAGAACTTTAGCACTATTTTATCACAAAAATACATAAAAAATTGAAAAAAAACGTAAAAAAAAAAATATTTTTTTAATGAAAATTCCCAGATTCGTTTTTTTAATTAGTGAACCCAAAATAAAAATAAAAATCCAATAGTAATTTCCAGAAAAAAATTATTTTGTAAGTGTGCTTGGTCATTTTTGTTTGTGTGTTGAATACACCATTAGTGCGTGTGTCGTGTTAATTTTTTTTCTTTGCTTTTGCTTATTATTTTTTTGTGTGTCGCACTTTACAATTGGTGTATTTATTTTTGTTTTATTTTTTTTGTAGTACACTAAATAAAATTAAAAAAAGGAGATTGATGTAATAAATTGCAATGGGCGATCCCAATATTGTTGTCCCGTCATATTTTTCGGATTCCTATATTCATCATTTGGATGCATGGCTTCAAAATACTGAAAATTCAGACGACTACATATTTCGATTTGAGTCGGATGGGTCAGTAATAGTTTTTAAAGAAATTAAAGATGGCATGGATGAGAGTCCAACTCCTTTGATTACTATTTGCCCACCAAAGTGTATTCGTTGGGAAGAGGTAAACAAACGATATAATGACGAGATTTTTGAAAATAGTCATGAAAAAATTATGAATAATCAATCTTGTGAGAAAAAAATTGACAAAAATGACACAAGTAATAATTTGGTCATTTGGATGTTGATTTTTGTCAAATTTTTTCTTATAATTTAATTGAGAATAATGCTACTTCTCCTTTTATGTGGAAAATTTTAATTGAGAATTCGTCACTCGATTTTATCGATAATTCAAGTGATTATGACGGTCCTCCGATTTTTTATGAAGAAATTATGTCCCCTGGTGATACATTGTCATCTCGTGCTTTTCACAAAGTCTCCCATTTAGGAGTGGAGTATGCATCCCCAATTTTACATGACTATTTTAAGAAAATGGATAATAATGTTATGAAACCTCACTATGAGTTGTTACCTCAATGTGATACATCGGCATTTGATTCATGTGATTTAGAATTCCTAATATATAATGTCGATGATCGCAATTATGGCCATAAATTTAAGGTTGAGATCGTTGTTGTGTGGTCATACAATCAAGTTTATGATATTTTTGCTCTTTGTGCTAAAAACATTATTAATTGGAATGACCCACAACTATTTCGATTATTAATTTATGGAGAGGATAATAATTATCACGATTTTGTATATAATTAGTTTTTTCCCCTTCCTTCTTAGATTTTTTTATAGGTTGTTTAGCTTTATTTTATGGCTAACATACACTTGTATAATTTGTAAGTAGGTGACACAAGTGAAAATTCACAGGTAATATCCTCCTTTTACTTCTCTACTTTATTTTGTTTGTCCATATTCTTATTTGTGTATACATTGAGGACAATGTAAAATTTAGGTTTGGGGGTAAGGGTGGTATGAAAAAAATTCCAAAAAAATATTTCAAAAAAAAAAATTCCCAAAAAAATAAATAAATAATATTTTCAATATAAGTGAGTTTTGGAACAATTTCTTAATATAGAATTAATTTACAAATCTCTCCACTTATATTTTTTTTTACACTTAGCCATATAATATGATCGAAAAAGGATATTGAGGTGAAAGTTAATATGCTTAACGAATAAATGTGGAGATTTTAACCCGGTGAGATTTTCGCGCCATTCATCGTTTATGAGAAATTTAAATCAATCTGAGTTAGAATAACTTAAACTTTCCTTAAGTGCTTGAAATCGTCGATGATCTCAAATTCTTTGTTTTGTTCGATTACTGAAAACGAAAAGTCAAAATGTCAATCGTAGACACTAAATGTCTTAATAAGTTGACTTGAAACACCAAATTAACACGGAACTTGAGAAATGACATTAAGCCATCGTTTGGGAGCCAAGAAAATTAAGATTAAACAACACTTTATACACTATTTCTTTGCAAGCCCATTCGTGCCAAAAAAAATGAGCCTTTTATTGAAAACCCCAAAATCTATAACCATTTTATGAGAATATTAGGGTAAAGGGCCAAAAGAATATTGTTTGCAAGAATAATGTAAAAGAAAAGAAGAAAGGGGGCAGATAGAAAGAATGCGAAAATGAAATGAAAAAGAAGGAAAAGGAGTATGCGAGTTGAAAAAGAAAAAGAAAATGGAGGTTGAAAAAGTGCCTAAAATTCGAAATACGGATGACCTGTATATTTTCACTTTATTTTAGAAACTCAAAGATTCGTTCTTTCTAAACAAAATAGAGCCTACAGTACAACCTAAAGAAAGTCCTAATTGATCTCAAGTAAAGTTAGTTATAGTGTGGAGAAAAGACAATTATGATATTTTAGTGTGATTCAAGTTTTCAAAGTAATCGTTCTTTCCATTCACGAGATCATAATCATCCATTATAAATTATCCGTCTTTCATGATGTATATGTGAAGTTTTCTCACTGAACTTACTCTTTTATTCACATATACCGAGATAAATTATCCAACTCCGAGTGTTCGATTGAGAGTTGTAAGGACACAATTCTTCAATTGAGTCTTAATGTTGTTTTGGCTCAATTCCGGACAAAAACGTTTATGTCATAGGATGGTATTCAATGTATCTATTCAAGCCTATGATGTGTTTAGTTGAAGACATAGCGGCCAAGAGTATAAAGCTTCATAAAATACTGTGTTGCAGGTGCCTCGTTTCTACGTCACCAACATTGTTCCCCTTGCTCCTAAGGTATGAATGCATTTGAATATATATATAGGAGCTTGGAACATTTTATATTGGTTGAATTTTATTTAAAACTGTTGTTTACTTTTCAGAAAGTTTGTATTAAAACTTTTATATAAAGTTTATGGGCTAAAACTCATATTTTCAACTTTCTAGTTTTTCGTTCGATATTGTCGTTCGAACTAGGTCTGCTAACGAGCTCCCCAATAGGCCACTGGAACATCATTAGAATTGTCGTTTGAACGAGATGGTTGTTTGAACGAGAATTCGAACGAGATTTCTAACGATTTCATTTTTTAATACACTGGAACTTCGTTAGAAAGCTCGTTCGAACTAGACTTCGTTCGAACGAAAATCTCGTTCGAACGAGTTTTGGGGGGAACAGTTAATTGACAGTTTTTGAGCAGTTTTTCCTACCTTCCCACTTATTTTCCCACTAAACTTTTACCTGAATATCTAAGTACGGGAACCAACTTTTTTAACTTAACTTTTTCATATCCTACAACCTCCAAGAGAGAGTTTGAGAGCAAAATTCATAGTAGAAAAAGTTCATGTTCGAGTGTTCAATTTTTCAAAGAAAAACCTTTAAAACACTTATATTTTTACACCCATTGCTTATATATTCCAAGATTCCATATAAATATCCCGCTAGGAGTATTTGGCACCGTTTTATCTCTACATCTTTGAAGAGGAGAAGTTTGGGTTTGCTTCTACATCCCTCAAAGAAGAAGTCAATTATTTTGCTGCGGCATTCTCACATGGTGAAAGGCTCCATTTGTGGTTGACAGTATACCTATTTTCTCATTTGTGAAGTCCAAGATTCCGGTGGAGCTCCGGGGTTATCTACTAGGCGAAAGTGTTTACAAGAAGACGCGTCAAGGCTTGAAAGGGGTCGATTCGAGGAAGTAAGTCATCTGTCTTGTAATTTGTAAAACCATACGTAGTGGACTTAAGGCTTGGGCCGTCCGAGGTTTTTTCCCGTTGTGTGTTTTTCCCCGTACATCGCGGCGTAGTGATTTATTGTTTAATTTTATCTTGCTATATCACCTAGAACGCATGCTTAGGTAAAAAGATAAAATTTGGTTTTAATCACTACTTGTTTAATTTGGTGCTAAATTAAGTTTGGGTAATGTGTAGCTAATTCAAGTCATTAATTCAATTTGTTAAAATTTTATTTGGCCTAACTTGATTAAATGAAAAATATGACTTAAGCAAATTTCTAGGTCTTGGGTTAATTAATTGTGTTTAAGTGAAATTAAAATTGTGTGTGTGTTCCATCATATTTCACTCTGTTTTATTTTTATTTGAAAGATAAATTAAAATTTGTTTAATTGAACCATCATCTCGCTTCTGCATATCTATAAAAGGAAATTGATTTTTTTCTTTAAGATTTTAAAATTGGGGGTTTACAAGAGTGCATATAGTGAGATTTTGAAATCAAAACGAACTTTCGGATAAGAAACTTAATGATCAAATCTTTTGAATTGGATGGTTACATTGGCTATGCACACACGCACAATAAGTTGAGATTAAATAGTGAATTTTTACTATATTTATGAAATTTGCATTTAAGACTTGGTTATATTACCTTTGGGTCTTTTTGTAAATAGAGTCAAGTTTTGTGGGTATATTCACTACAAACCCTCACGAGACAAAACTCGTCCACTAGGGTAACCTACTTATTACCCATGTTAAGTGCAACCGTGATTCCTACGAAAGTGAGTTAGATTTAAAATTTTAGTTTTGCTCGAGGACTAGCAAAGTTTTGGTTTGGGGGTATTTGATGAGTGTATTATTTTGTAGTATTTACACCCAAATCTAAGCATTGTTATTCCTAATTTATCGTAAATAAAGAGCTTTTAGAGTTATTTTTATTTAAAAGAAAGAAAATACAAATTTTAGAATAAAATGGGGTTAATAATGCAATTTTGAGAACTTCACGCTCACATCTTAAATTGCTAATCTCTTGTGCAAGTTTGTTTTTAAGTATTGACAGATTTAAAAAGAAAGTGGTGAAGTCCGGACGCAAATTGAGCATGAAGAAGGCACCTACGCAACTTCAGGGGAAAAATTGTTAATTCAAAAGATTTATTTCGGACTCGGACAAAACACGGAAATTGCAGGCCTCGAATCAAGGGACACCTGGGTTCAAACGGTGTGTCAATTGAAGTTGAAATGAAGAATTTATTTCTGTGCAAAATTAGAAGCCGAAAGAAAGTCAAAAGTCAATCCCGAAGTTAAACCTAATCCCTTAACCCAAACCGACCCCTAAACCGAGTCCAACCCATACCTACACCTTGTGTGTGTGTTTAATTTGTATTTATATATTTTTAGATTTTTATTTGAGTCATGTACATATTTTTAGTGATGTTTTATTTGTGTGCGTGTCATATTTATTTTATTCTATTTTTAGTGTCGTTATTTTTACTTTTTGACTGTTTAATTATTTTATGTAAATATTATTTAAAGTGTGTCATTTTATATGTGGTAGTGATGTTTTAGTGTTATTTATTTTATTTGAGTCTTTGTACATTTTATTTAATGTCATTATATGTTATTGTTTATAGATTTATTCTTGTAGTTTTATAAATTTATTTTTATTCCTTTTTTGTTTGTTTATTATTATTCTATAGGTTAAAATTTATTTACTTACTTTTATTTTTTAGTTCTGTAATTTTAATTGAGTCGTAAATAATTTGGTTAAATTTTATTAGGTGTACAATTAAACACACACTCACACCCAACTCACTCATACCTAACTAACCTACACACTATCCTACACCTAAACCAACCTACTCACACACACACACAACCAATACACCCTTAACCCCCTACTATTCATCATCTTCCATAACCAACACCCTCTCTCTCTTCTACCACCATTAAACCCAACTCTCAAACTAACCATAACCAAACAACCAATTATTCCAAACCAAATCCTCCATTAAAATCACCATACCCACTTACCCAACTCCATCACCACCTCCGCCAAACTCCAACCACAAACCCTCCATTTTTCGGCATCCCACCTCCTGCCAGTGATGACCCAACCCCATGTTGACCCGTAAGCTACCCTTGTCCGGCCACGAATTCGACCCGGAAACCCACGTGCCCACCCATGCCAAACCCGAAACCCATTTCTGCTCAAAACCAAAATCGTCACCTGCCAAATTCCAAACACAAACCAAAGCCATGAATAAAATAATACCCCACATGTCTTCTAATTTATTATAAACCCAACACCCAACCTGATTTCGATCCACCTGCCTACTGCCAACCCATTTTCAATAAAAGACACTTTGCCAGCCAAATAAAAAAAAACACTCCCCAAAATCAGGAACAAACCCTATTTTTCCTGCCATTACCCACATATTTCAATCTCTCATCAACCCATTCAGGGGGTTATAAAACAAGACGGGACTGGAAAAAGAGGAAGGAGAGATACACAGATTGTGTGTGATAGACACACTTACGAAAACCATTTTTGTACATAGAGTAGAGATAGGAATTTTTTAGAGTGTAATTTTTGTGTGCAAGTTTGGAGCAGAATTTTATTGTATTGACATTCAAATATTGGGACTTCAATATTGTAAGTTGGTTATTATTATGTCCATTAGTATTTCATCTTGCAATTTTTGTGTTTTTAATTATGATGTCATTTTAATTTAAATTGCTAGGGTGAGGTGAAATTTATCATGATTATTTAGTGCATGTTTAATTGGTTTAATTCGCTAAATTCCCTAATAGTTCCAAAAACGTTTAAAAATTCGGTATTCATTTAAAATAGTCACGAGAGTGATATTTTAAACCTTCTAAATGAATTTCTTTATTCACATCCTTTGATTATGTGCTTACGTTTGATGGATAATGCTTATGTTAAATTGTTTGATAGTCCATGCTTATATTTGATATTTAATGCTTGGGAGTGCTATTTTTAAGGGAATAGGGATTTTTGGTATCTAAAAAAGAGATGTAAAAATACTTATTTAAACTTTCATGTTTTCATCATTCGAAATTTACGTGACGAGAGTTGGTACAATTTTGAGTTATAAAAGGGAATAGCGATTTAGACTAATTAATCATAAACTAATAAAAAATGGTAAACGGATCCGAAATCCTAGTAATATCTCCATACTTGTTACATAATATTTGTTCACTCATTTATTTATTTATTTATTTTATCTCTAAATCACATTTATACAATCATTTGTCTAGTTGGACCGTCGATATTTTATAAAAATTGATGAAATCTCTGTGGGTTCGACCCGTACTTACACCCGCTATATTTCAATATCCCGTGCACTTGCAGTAGTTTTATAACAAATAAAACTTGACCACAATTACACTAGAAAATTTGTAGAAAAAATATATATACACTCTCAAAATAAATTTGACACGGTAATCTTATTAGAAACAAATTATAGACGTTTCGGACTCTAATACTATAACAAAATATGGTAGTATATTAAATTTAGATAATATAAACCCTCAAGATTGGGAGACAACAATAAAAAATTGGGAAAAAGGACCTAATTGTCCTTATAGATTTAAAAATAATAATATATCTAAAATTCATGAAAAAATAAATATATTAGATGGTTTAAATTTTATTCAATCTCTAACTGGAGGATTTATGTACACACCAACCGGAATACAATTATTTAGGAACTCATATTATACCTAATAATCAACAATACAATAATATAGAAAAACATGAAAACACACTAATCCTTAATACTAATATCATATTAGAAACAATAGAAGATTTAAATTTAAAAAATAAAGAAGTAGATAACGAAAATATAGACGAAAAATTATTTATGTGAATATTTACAACAAATAGAAGATAGTCAAACACAAAAAATGGACTTTAATAAAATAAATAATATAATGTTTAAAAACACAAAACTAGAATTATAAGACTTAATAAGATTAGCAGAAAAAACTGAAATAATTGGAGAAAACCTACTAAAACATCGGAATAAAAATTCGAATGCTTTCTCTCCCTATAACAAGGAGAGTTCTCCCTCATTATAAAATATCTCATCCATACACATCTCCAGACTCCATAAGATACACTCCCTCTCACTCTTTCTCTCTCTCTCCCTCAAAACATCCGTTAGATCAGTATATGAAACTTATTTTGAAAATATATTACAATGTAGCATATTCAATTGGTATTTAACATAAAACTGTAGATGAATATAAATAATTAAAAAAAATATTTAATGTAGAAAGATTCACTCATTTAATAAAAGAAGTATATTTACTAAATCTAATACTAATTTGTCCTATTTTAGTTTCATATATTTTATTTTTTTCTTGATTTTTAGTGTTAGTTATAGTTAATTGTGGTAACTTCCTTTCAATTTCTTCACATATACTACTATCTATTTTTTGTGCTACTATCATTTCTACATATTTACTATTATATAACAAAAATAAAAAGTCATCACCCGTTTATATTAGGTTTAAATTTTATTCAATCTCTAACGGGAGGATTTATGTACAAACTAACATGAATACAATTATTTATAAAAAGAAATATAACACTTATAAAAACGATAGAATACGACCTAGTAAAACCCATAAAAAAACACTATACATATAATAAATATAAAAGAAAAAGACCATGTGTAATACCCCGTATTTTTATGCTATATTAATTTGGGGATTTATTAAATTTAATGTGAGTTAATTATTTAATAAAAATCCGGAAATTAATTATGTTATAATTATTAACGTGACGAGAGTTAGTAATTATGGGAAATTTATTGAATATTACTAATGAGCAAAGTAATATGTAATATTGGTTATATTGAATGTCACGAGTGAATAAAATGACAATTTTGAAAATTTGAGTCGGGACGCGCCTGTGACGCGTCGGGACTAAATATTGATAAATAAAAATGAATATTTTATAAGTTGTTCGTATGGTCGTTTTTAGTGCGCCAATGCGTCCGGATGGGTCGAGATAGTCAGAAAAGTGTACCCGGGGGTTTAGTTTGGGTCTCGGGGCGTTTTTAGGCCTAATTAGTACCCCGGGAGGGCATTTTAGTCATTTTGTAATTATGGATAATTAAACCTACGAATTTTATAGGGTTATATCAGATGGAAAGTGTCATCTTTTAGGGTTAACATAATGAAATACTAATGACGGCCATTGGAGAGGAAGAGGAGAAGCTCTCCAAGGAGTTCTAGGCCAAGAACACCTTCGATTGCACCACCGTCACCACCAACGCGTAGATCGCGAGACGGGGAACGCAACCACACCAAAATCGTCCGCAAATCAGAAATGAAATTTTCCAGGAAAGTATCTATCTTGATTTTATCAAGTTAATGCATCCTTTTATATTAGTCTTAGGTTGATTAGATTAGTATTCTTGAAGAAAAACATAAATTGGAGACACAAATTGCATGTTATAATGTTAGAGATCATATTTCTGGAAACCCATTTCACATATAGAGGATGAGCCACGAAATTCCATGATATTAGAGATAGAAATCTGGAAAAAGAATGAAAGAGATTAAGTTAAAGTAAAGATTAGGGTTCATAAGAATTATGTAGAATTTGCCTCTTTTTAACCCATGATTCTTGAGGAAAATTCGCATGTGTTACGTAGGAAATTGTTTAAATGGGTATACAACACTTATAGTATAATTGATTGGGAGTTTGGGACTATAACATGATGATTTGGAGGAGTTTGGGGTGAGAATCCCATAACTGGGTTGGCTGCAGAATCTGCATAACTGCTTTATCGATCAATCGAGCCCAGAGCATCGATCGATCGAAGGTTTGATCGATCGACCCCTTTCATCGATCGATCGACCCTCCTGGGTAAATTGCATTTTTTGCTCGTGTTAGCTTAATCCGATTTTTGCGTAGTAAACCTTGGTTAGGGTTACTAGAATATAATGGAACATAAAGTGGACCAGTAGGGTCAAGAGAAATCCCATAAAGTGGAACTTTAATGTGAATGGATATAAAGGGTAAACGGGGAGACTTTCAGACTTAAGAAATCATACGTGTGGTGATTAAATAATCGGAACATCTATTAAGTTGGATTAGAAGGCAAGAGAGGGCCTACTGAAATTGCACTTAGATAAAGGAAATACTTCGAGAGACGAGAAGTGAGTTAAAAATGACTTAATTACGAGAATAAAGAAGAATAAGGCCGTTATACGATATAATTGAGTAAAACGTGTAATAACGGATCATGATAATTTTGGGTCGTGAGAGTAACTAATTTAATAATGTGGATGTGAATACATATTTATATATGACGGTGTAATTGTGCATATATTATTTCTGTGTAAAAATCGTACCCGCGCTACTTGCTATCGCTGAGGTTACCGCGCTGGGACAGTCTTATCTCGATGTGACCTTTATGGGGGATATTGACTCGTACCCTAGAAAATAGATATCCTTGATACAGGATATCGAATCGATAGTTCAGACGGTCCTAAGAGACGTGAGGGTATGTACTGACCTCTTAGAGACTTGGAATCTATGCTTCGCCTCAATGTTGTTTGTGTTTGTGTTAATACAATTCGAGAGTGATTCCGAACTAGTATTTCCCTTAGTTTGTGTGATACGGGGACTTGATAGCAGATTATGCCAGCACCATAGATTTTATGTGGGGTGCCGTTAGTATATATATATAATTTATGAGTGATTGGTATATATATACTTAGATATATAAGTCTAGCACCATAGATTTTATGTGGGGTGCTGTTTGTATATATATTATACGAGTAATTAATATATATACGTGTAACTATATGAGAACTTTCTACTGAGTAAAATAGTAGTTAAGGAAAGTATGAAATTTAATCAGCTTCATTATAAGTATTCGGAAACGTTATAATAATACGGAATTATTCTAAATAACGTAAGAAATCTTGAAGAGTTAGATTTTTCTAAAAGTGAATATCATAACCTTAATTCCACGTGTTAAAAACTTATGGAGAATAAGTTAGAGAGATAGATGGGGTTCATTAGTACGATAGATGTGCACACTAGATGAGAGGTGAGAATTCTCAAGAGAGTGTCGCATACTAATATGACTGTTGCATTAACCGGTAGCATTTTAAATACTTGCTAAACTATTTTTAAAACTGCTTTACATTCGGGCTCTGACCCGTTTGTTGTCACCTCTTCTCTCTTGTGTATATATATATATATATATATATATATATATATATATATATATATATATTACAGGTGCCCAACCACAGGGGCGTGTTGCATAGGGTCCTTTGGCAGGAACGAGCTGCAGCTTAGGTGGGAGTTGCAGGCCTGTTGTTTAGACGACTTCATCCATTTGATTCTACTCCTAGTTCAGTTTTATCCAGCAGGGGCATGTGTCGCCCTCTTTCTATTATTTAGTTGGTATTGTTCGAGATTGTAATTTTTACTTTCAGTACCTTTATTTCGGGATTTATTACTGTCAGCATGTTTTCCTTTAGTGTTGTAAATGTTGGGATTTATTATTGATGATTAAATTCGTGTATATTCAATTCCATTTTTATTCGTAATGTGTGACTCTTAAAACGTAAATGGTTAAAGGTTTTATAATTTGATTTAATAAAATGGAAATAATGTTTAAAATTTGTTTTGACACTTAGCTTAATTATTTAGGGTGTTTAATTGGAAAAGATTTTTATTAACGACAGTGATGCTGAGAATGAACCAACTGTTCACCTTGATTTTAATTTAATAAAGGAGTGATCGCCCGGTATTTAATTAGGCGGGGTGTCACAGGTGGTATCAGAGCATCAGGTTCTAGTGTCCTTAGGATCTGTACGGCTTATTATGCTTTCAGCGTTGCTTTATTTGTTATAGAGCCCTATGTTTAGGATTGTCGATTCCTTTGACGAGATTTCGTTCTCCTGCTATAATGTGTATACACTAGTAAATTCTACTTTTGTTCGGATGTGTGCGTGTGCCGAGCGATGACGGATGTCAGAAGAGGACCGTTAAGTGTACATCAGGAGGCAGGGCTCAGTTGAGATTATGAAATATATCCGAGGATGATGACCGTAGTCGAGGTCACCTCCATTATGGCACGAGAAGCCACGACTAGAAAGGCGACTAAGGTGCAACAATGATTTTCAAATGCTGTTATAGTCAAATGTGGTGCGAGGGTAAACTTACCCAACGTATTACAAAAACGTGTAGAGACTGTCAGTGGGAAATTTTAGAAATGCAAAAATTGTATGTGTTTACCAAAGGAGGTAAAGTATCCAAAGGCTTAAATATAGGACGGAGTGTGGCAAACTGAAAGTGAAAATTTAGAGAAAATTTTCTTGGCTTTCGGGACGAAATCATAATGGCTGGAATCAACCACCAATTTTAGAAGTGGAATGCTATGCCTATAGGAGAACCTTAGGTACAGTGTTGACCGTATGTTCCTTCCTCAAACTGTTCAGGATGAGAAGCAAATGTGGTTCTGAACTCATCGCAGGAGGGCATGACAGAAGTCCAATTGTGGATATGAATCCTAATCGTTAGCAGATTTTGTATCGAAGGAGGTAGATACTAGTAGAGGAAACGACTCCAAGTGGGAGACCAACTTGTAATAATAGTTGATAATACTCGAGGAGGAAACTCTGATAGACGACCGATTCAGAGGTTGACAATGTCATATTTTGTCAATATAGATAATAACGCTTCTTTGTGGGGGATGTTAAAGGAATCAAAGAATTTAGTCGAGAATAAGACTGAATACAACGGTGGTGGTATAACACCACAAAAGGATGTGGATACACATCAGGAAAACCATTTAAATACTTCAGATAGTTAAATTCTTACAAAGAGATGGTAAATTCAGTAAGTACTATTATAGATAGTAACATGATCTTTGTGGCCTAAAAAGATAAGGGAACAACCGGGATGACAAACAGGAATCGAGTCTACTAAAGTCCGAGAGAAGGACAATCCTAAACTGGTTAGTAGGACAGGTGGTAAGTGGATTATGTGTTGAGGTATTTTGTGCGCAGTGAGATCGCTCACGATAATATGTTCCAAAATGAGAAAAAGGACAAGAATACGGTGCCTAGTAAAAGGCAACGATTAAAATAATTTTGTTTTGGTTTGGGCAGACGTGTTACACCCGAAAACCATTTGTGCAGTCAAGACAATTGCCAGGATGGAAGTATAAGTTGTATCCTTAGAGGATGCGGCGTGTTTATGTAACACGAGAGAGTCACCATATTTTGTTCATTGCTAGATTAGCATGTGAGACGAGTTTAATGCATATCATTATAAATGTTACCATTATGTGAATATTTTTCCTTATTATAGTGGGATTTTTCTTTGGTGCTATCCGCGGGGGATGAATGAGCATATTAATAGTGTTTTATACTTTATTGAGGCTACTCGTTGTAGTGATGCGATACACGAGTATGATATTATCTTTGTTAAAATGTTATAGAAATGGGTAGTATGACAGTGGGCATTTATTGCAAGGCTATCGGAGTGGTTACATTAGTACAACACGTTTCATTTTGGCGAGGCTTTACCTGTAAGAAGGTTGGACTCGCACTTATATTATCTATCCCAAAGACTTCGGAGTAGATAGTGGGCTCAAGATATTCGATGCCAAAGCATGTATAGATTTTGTCAGTATAATTTCGTATGTATCGGGATTTACCGTTGAGCAAAAAGATTTGACTCAGTATTATGTTTAGCACTCCGGACTTAGTGATAGGAAAAGTGCATTGTTATATTTATCCTTTAGAGATGTGGGAGTTAATATTTATAACCCTATTATTAGGGAAAGGAATTTCAAAAATTCTGAGTGTATGTATTCGAGGTTTATGAATGCTATTACCACTAACCTATACTGAACAATAGTGCAATTGGTGAAACGCTCTTTGTTAAGCATAATTACGGGAGAAATTGTAACTTTTATGTCAAGGGACGGAATAAAGGGGTATTGATATACCCGTTTATATCCTTGGTTTGGCCGAAGATTATCTCTAAAACGGACGACCCTACGATGAGCCGACCCTTCACCAGGCCCCAGCTGGCCTCTGCCAGGCCCAGACGACCCTACGAGGGGCCGACCCTTCACCAGGCTCCAGACGACCCTACGAGGGGCCGACCCTCCACCAGGCTCCAGACGACCCTACGAGGGGCCGACCCTCCACCAGGCTCCGGACGACCCTACGAGGGTACGACAGTACGAGGCTAGAATCAGGCCAGGCTCACTACCGGAAGGAACTTTGCCCTCGGCCTCGTCTCATAGGCCGAGGGTGACATCATCACAGCGCGTGGTTTGGGAGACGCGTGGAACAGTGCGCGTGAGGCTCCCATGGCACGTGGCAGACCGTTATAACCAAATCACACCCTCACGTGAGGGAATATTATGTCATCATTGGGCATCTACAGGTGTCAACAGGGGGTTGGCTAGATCATCATTCACACGCACCATGCATACTTGGGGGGTACACTACACCCCCCAAGACCTATATATACTTGTCACCTATAACCCTACAAAGGATCAGATTATTGCAACCCTAGCAAAAACTCTGCTTAGAGACACAGTAGAGAGAGAGAGCTTATCTGCATTGTATCCAAGGCCATTAGTGCCCATACTTAGTGGATCACACACTCACAGTGGATGTAGGCCAAATTGGTTGAACCACTATACATCATTGCCTTATTTCTTCTTATACTCATCCCCTTCTACACACACACTTATATACTTACATCTCTATAACTGCCATGGCTACTACTGTTTGAGCTCACTATCACTTACCTGGTGATGCTAAATCCCAACATCATCAGTTTGGCGCCGTTTGTGGGAAACGCAAAGACATCTCTTCCTTTGCACAGCTTTGACCTCACTGGGCACTCTGGTGGTGAACCAATCCTCCCCCTGAGAGGAGGTGTTTCACCATTGAAAGAGACCCACTAAGGTTCCCAAGCTCACCATTCTTCAGCTGTTCTAGCTTAAGCACATGGCACCTGAGATGCCACCACCACCACTTCCCCTGCCGGATGAGGGGGGAAGACCAAGTAGTCAGCCGCCGCCTCAGTCTGAGATGGCTGATGTGGCGGCAGCCCTAAAGTCTCTGGCAACAAGCCAGCGGATGATGCAGGAGCATTTCACAGCTCTAAGCCAGAACATACTGAGACCACCAGGGGTCTCACCCTAGATGATCACGCCGGTAGCAGCTCCAGGACAGCATGAGGCCAGGGGACCACCCCAGGCACCACGCAAAGACCTGCCACCCCCTCAGCGGCGTAGGGATGTTGCTGACCCCCTTCGTTTGCGCCTGGGGAGGCAAGGAAACCCTTGCCCTGAAGACAGGTTTGACGATCTGGAGGGAGAGGAGGCCCCAATAAAATACTGGGAACCGTATGAGGTCTCCAACAACACTGTGCGACCTCTCCAGGATAGCAGAGGAAAGTGCGTGAGACCAAACCCTGATGATCGCCCGAGAGGCTCTGCTTTTGATCGCCTGAGCAGGGGGTCGGCCTTTGAGAGGCTAGGCCCAGTAAATGACCTGCGGGATAAGTTGTCCAGGTCGAGAAGTGCGGCGAGATCCAGGAAAGAGGCAGCAGATGGCCGACCCCAGGGACGGGATGACGGCCAAAGGGAAGTAAACAGCCGACACAGGCCTGCTACGGCGGAACCCTCCGTCCACCTTCAAGAGGTGGCGGGGGATAATATAGGCCGCGCCGACCCTGTGAGGCCCTGGAATGACTCAATCCATCGGCTAGAGGATAAGATAGGTGATATATTGAAGAGCCGGGACCCCCTTCAGAAGGGATATACCGTAGGCTCACCCTTTGTGGCGAAGATAGTTGACTTCCCTACGCCGGCAAGGTTCAAGCCACCTGTGGTCACCCCAAGATACGACGGGAGCACCAACCCTGTCCACTATGTTGAGATGTATCAATCAGCAGCAGACATATACTCTATCTCAAACGAGATGAGGTGTCGGGCCTTCTCCGGAACCCTGACGGGGGCTGCACACGTTTGGTACACGTCTCTTCTAAAAAATTGTATTGAAAACTTTAAGCAGTTGGTAGACCGGTTCATCCATAACTTTTTCTTTGGGGTGAGGCCACAAAAGAAGACCACCCACATGCTCTATGTTAAGCAGGGGAAGAATGAGAGTCTGAGGGACTACATAGCCAGATTCAATAAAGATAAGCTGGAGGTGGAAGACTACGAGGAAAGCATAGCTATGATAGCCCTGATTGGAGGACTCCAAAAGGGGAAGCTGTTATGGAAGCTTGCTGAAGACCCTCCGAGGACGATGGCCGAATTGCTGTCGACAGCAGGAAAGGTGATGAACGCCGAAGAGGCAATGGCCGCAAAATATGAAGACGAAAAGGGGGGTACTAGTGGGGGTAAGTACCCTAAGAAGAACAAAGAGGGGAAGAAGAGGTCCACGGACGACAAGTTCGCTGGTTACACCCCTCTGACGGTCAGCTGTGAACAGATTCTCAATGAGATAAAGGGTGACCGATCCCTGAAGTGGCCTGAGAAGCTTAGGGCAGCTCCTGGCAAGAGAAATAAGAACCTATGGTGTGAATTTCATCAAGACCACGGTCACGTGACAGACAAATGCTTTGCTCTGAAAGATGAGATTGAGAAGATGCTGAAAGAACGGAAGCTCAGAAAGTACGTCGACAGAGGCGCCTTCAAGAGGGGCCGAGGGGACGACCCCAGAAAGAAGCGAGTCGATGCATGTAGGGAAGGTCCTCAGAAAAGAGGGGACGACCTTGACCTCCCGCCGAGAGACGATCAGAGCCCTGTCAAGAGGCTTAATGTGATCTCGTTTGGAGTAGGAATGATCTCCGGGGGTCTGGCAGGAGGAGGGTCGGAAGTCGCAGATAGGAAGGCCCACATGGAAGAAGCCAGGGCAGTGACGAAGACTGTACACTCGACCTCTCTAGAGGCCAAGCCAGAAAAGAGGAAGAAGGTGGACATGGACACACTGATAGTGGGATTCTCAAGAATGGACTTCAAAGGCCTCTTGGACCCACATGATGACCCTCTCGTCATCACGACCAGGGTGCATGGGTGTGAGGTGCCAAGGATCCTCGTGGATGGGGGATCATCTGCGGATGTAATGTTTTGGCCATGCTTCAAGGCCTTAGGGCTCAGCCGTGCTAGACTCGTCCCGTAACATCATCCGTTGATTGGATTCAGTGGGGAAAAAGTTCACCCCCTTGGAGTGTATGAGGCCGATGTTAGGATGGGGGACGAGTGGCCAAGATGGCTCACCAGGAAGGTTAGTTTCTTTGTGATGGATGAGCATGTGTTTTCAGCCTATAATATCATATTGGGGCGCGTGGCCCTCAAGGGGTTTGAAGCCGTTCCGTCTACGGTCCACCAGATGATTAAATTCCCTACCCCATACGGGGTGGGGGAGGTTCAGGGAGACCAGACGACAGCGCGGGAGTGCTACTACAACTCTGCTGAAGAAAGGGAGGCACACAAGAGGGCTACGACCACTTACAATATTGATACCCTAGACCCCAGGGATGAGACAAAGCTCAAGAAAGGGGAGGCCGCTGAGGAGGTAGAACCCGTCATCCTCGATGAGGATGACCCGGGAAAAACCGTCCAAGTTGGAAAGTCTCTGAAGCCCGATATCAAGGAAGACCTCATCAAACTGTTGAGGAGAAGACGAAGCGTCTTCGCGTGGAGTCATGTAGATATGCCGGGGATCGACCCTGAAATCATGTGCCACAAGCTCAATGTGGTAGAGGGAGTGAATCCGGTAAAGCAGAAGAGGAGGATTTACCCTAGAGAGAAGTACGAGGTCATCAGGGATGAGGTCAAAAAGTTAGAAGACGCTGGATTTATCAGAGAGGTCATTTACCCTGAGTGGCTGTCCAACGCAGTCATTGTCCCAAAGGACAAAGGGAAGTGGCGGATGTGTGTGGACTTCACAGACCTCAACAAGCACTGCCCCAAAGACAGCTTCCCTCTACCCCGCATTGACCAGATGGTAGACGCTACTGCAAGCCACGAGCTCATGAGTTTTATGGATGCCTACTCAGGGTACAATCAGATCTTCATGAACCAGAAGACTCGGAGAGGATTGCCTTCATCACTGACAAGGGTACATACTGCTATAGGGTCATGCCCTTTGGTCTAAAAAATGCGGGGGCAACGTACCAGCGCCTCGTAAATAAAATGTTCAAAGACCAAATTGGGAAGTCTATGGAGGTCTATGTAGATGACATGCTGACTAAGAGTCTGAAGGCAGAGGATCATGTGGCAGACCTGGAGAGGACCTTTAATACGATGGACAAATACCAGATGAAGCTTAATCCGGCCAAGTGTGTCTTCGGGGTCGGGTCAGGGAAGTTCTTGGGGTTCATTGTCAACCAAAGAGGCATCGAGGCCAATCTTGAAAAGATAAAGGACCTTATTGAGATGAAGACCCCCAAGTCCATTAAAGACGTTCAGAGGCTCACAGGGAGAGTGGCTGCCTTGAACATATTTGTGTCAAGGGCCACAGACAGGTGTCTACCATTCTTCAAGATCCTCAGGAAGGCCTTTGAATGGAGTAAAGAGTGTGATGAGGCTTTCAAGGAGCTAAAATCATACCTAGGGTCTCCCTTGCTGCTGTCACGACCCGTGCAGGGTGAGCGACTTTACGTGTACCTCGCCGTCTCAGAGTCTGCCATCAGCGCAGCCATTGTGAGAGACGAGGATGGTAGACAAAGGCCTGTGTATTTTAACAGCAAGGCACTCCAGGGGGCAGAGCAAAGATACCCGAGGATGGAGAAGTTGGCCTACGCCTTGATTCATGCATCAAGGAAGATGAAACCGTACTTCCAGTCTCATACTATGGTCATCCTTACTGACTCTCCTCTTAGGCAAGTCGTACACAAGCCTGAAAAATCAGGAAGGCTAATGACCTGGGATATAGAGCTGGGGGAGTTCGATATTGTGTATCAGCCTAAGACAGCCATTAAGGGGCAGGCGCTGGCAGACTTCGTGGCTGAGTTTACTTGGGAGAGCGATGAAGCCGAGAGTGAGACCCTCGGGGAGACAGATAAACAACAAGACAGGATCACCGACACACCCGAAGACAAGGGTGAGACAAGAACCGCTAGGAGGAAAGCGACCGAAAATGAAGAGGGAAGATACGTCTTTAGACAAGGATCCCTCTCCGAGGGAAGTTTCTCAGGAGAATAGACCATGTGGAGTCTCTTCGTTGACGGGTCCTCTTGCGAAAGCGGGAGCGGAGCTGGGTTGATAATATCAGTACCCGTTGGCACAGACATCGAGTACGCCCTGAGGTTCAATTTTAAAGCCTCCAACAACGAGGCTGAATATGAGGCCTTGATAGCTGGCCTTTCCTTGGCCAAGTCTCTTAGCGTCAGCCAGATTTTGGTTCATAGTGATTCGAGGCTGGTGGTGAATCAGATACTAGGAGCCTACGAGGCCAAAGACGAGAGGATGGCTAGGTACCTTGAGAAGGTGAGGTTGCTATTGAAAGAATTCAAAGAAGTGAAATTCAAGAGGATACCTAGGCTCGACAATGGCCGTGCGGACGCCCTTGCAAGGTTAGCCTCAGCAACTAGGACAGACATAAGGAGGACAGTCCCGGTAGAAATCTTGCTTCGGCCAACTATTGAAGATACCGAGGGAACACTTAGAAATTGCCTGAATGTTTCTCAAGAAGCTTCATGGATGGACCCTCTGATCAAGTACATTAAAGAGGGAGAGATGCCAGAAGCAAGGCAAGAGAGGAAGAAGCTGAGATACAGGGCTGCAAAGTTCACTGTCATCGGAGACACGCTGTAAAAAAAAGGGTTTCTGCTCCCCTTACTTAGGTGTGTGCATCCCTCAGAAGCCCCTTCCATTTTTTAAGATGTGCATGAAGTGTCGTGCTCAAGCCACATTGGGGGAAGATCCTTAGCGAAGAGAGTGATCACCCAAGGCTACTGGTGGCCGACCTTGGGGAAAGATGCTGCCGCATATGTTAAGAAGTGTGATAAATGCCAAAGATTTGCTACCATCCCTCACCAACCTCATCAGCCTCTTACCTCCATTACATCCCCATGGCCATTTGCAGTATGGGGGATTGACCTGGTAGGACCCTTACCGAGGGCAGTCAATAACTATCGGTTCCTCATCGTAGCAATTGACTACTTTTCAAAGTGGGTAGAGGCCGAACCAATGGTCACGATTAGGAACAGAAGACCTTCCAGTTCATCTGGAAGAATGTGATATGCAGATATGGTCTACCCAACACCCTCATCTCGGATAACGGGACCCAGTTCAAGAATGCCTCTCTGCAGAAGTACTGTGAGAGGGTAAGTATCAAACAATTTTTCTCCACCCCAGGCCGACCTCAGGCCAATGGGCAAACCGAAGTTACGAACAGGACAATCCTAGATGGGATTAAGAAGAGGCTTGAGGAGGCAAAAGGAAGATGGGTAGAGGAGTTATATGCAGTGTTGTGGGCGTACAGGACGACAGTAAGGACCTCTACTGGGGAGACCCCATTCATGCTAGCTTATGGATCAGAAGCAGTCATCCCCATCGAAGTCGAGTTTCCCACTCATAGGGTCCAAATGTACGACCCCCAGGGAAATACGGAAGAGAGGAGACTTGACCTGGACTTGATTGAGGAAAGAAGGGAGGATGCTGAGATAAGGAAGGCTTCCTACCAGCAGAGGACCGCAAGGTTTTACAATCAGAGGGTGAAACAGAGACCTATCGCAGTAGGAGACTTGGTTCTAAAGAAGACTTGGCAAAAGCCCAACAAACTCCATCCTAATTGGCACGGCCCCTACAGGGTCATCGATGAAGTTGTCCCTGGGACCTATAGACTAGAAAACCTAGAAGGGGAACCTTTTTCCACCCCCTGGAACGCAGATCATTTGAAGAAATACTACCAGTAGTGTTGTAAGGTCTTGATAGACCATAGTTGTAATAGGAGTTGCTCCAACAGGACACTTTGGAAAATTAATGAGAAATATGATTCCCCTCACCCTTTAGTTGTCAGTTCCAGTATGCGTGGAAACATCTACAAAAAACCATTAATTTGGTTAGTTGAACCCTCGGCTATAATGAGGACCAGTGGAGGGGACGACCCCACCATTGTTCTCAAGAAAGACGAGGGTAGACCTCATAAATACCATTAATTTGGTTAGTTGAACCCTCGGCTATAATGAGGACCAGTGGAGGGGACGACCCCTCCACTGTTCTAAAAAAAGACGAGGGTAGACTTCATAAAAATCATTAATTTGGTTATTTGAACCCTCGGCTATAATGAGGGCCGGTGGAGGGGACGACCCCACCACTGTTCTCAAGAAAGATGAGGGTAGACTTTATTTAAAACCATTAAATTGGTTATTTGAACCCTCGGCTATAATGAGGACTAGTGGAGGGGACGACCCCTCCACTGTTCTCAAAAAAGACGAGGGTAGACTTCATAAAAATCATTAATTTGGTTAGTTGAACCCTCGGCTATAATGAGGACCAGTGGAGGGGATGACCCCTCCACTGTTCTAAAAAAAGACGAGGGTAGACTTTATTTAAAACCATTAAATTGGTTATTTGAACCCTCGGCTATAATGAGGACCAGTGGAGGGGACGACCCCTCCACTGTTCTCAAAAAAGACGAGGGTAGACTTTATTTAGAACCATTAAATTGGTTATTTGAACCCTCGGCTATAATGAGGACCAGTGGAGGGGACGACCCCACCACTGTTCTCAAGAAAGACGAGGGTAGGCTTTATTTAAAACCATTAAATTGGTTCATTGAACCCTCGGCTATAATAAGGCCAGATGAGGGGACGACCCCACATTGGTCCTCAAAAAAGACGAGGGCAGGGTTAGTAGCATCATCATCAACAAAGAAGAAAATTAGCAAGGAATAAACCATGAAAGAATTAAATACGGAAGACAACAATTATGGAAGACAATAGCAGAAGAAACGATGATATTAATAAAAATGTAGTACAATGTCCCAGGTGTTTTACAAAAGAAAATACAGAAATGAGGGTATGGGCTACAGACAGCCACCCTAAGGGACGACATCAGAAGGCAGAGCCTCAACATCAACCAAGGGGGTCTCTTCAACAATCACGACCGGCTGATCTTCAGATGTGCCGACCCCCTCAACCTGCACTTGGGACTCCACCTGGGACAGGGCCTCAGCGAGTAGAGGGTCGTCCAAACCGACTGCCTCCAATGAAGGACGAACCGATGAGATGACATCACCGAATTTGAGGACGACCCATCGGCAGGCCGTCCTGATTCCCCTCTCCAGGTACTCAAGGCTGAAAACCTGAAACTCATCAGAAGCTTTGTAAGCCTCAATAGCATCGGCCTCGGCTTTCGTAATGACTGCTTCAAGGTCAGCTTTGTACTTGGCCTCCATGTTGATCAAGGCCTCGTCCTTTTCCTTAAGAAGCAGGTCCTTGGCCTTAATGTCCTCATCCCTGGTCTTAATGTCCTCGTCGTGTTGCCTCGTCAGCTCGTCCAGAATTCTTGCATCCTCAGTCCTGGAACTTTCCAACTAGGCCCTTGCAGTGTCAAGCTCAGACTGAAGATCAGCCTCATGCTGAATAGCCCTTTCAGCCTCATGAAACTTCACCTGATTCTCGGCCATCCACTTGGTGGCTGAGGTGAAGGCACAAACAGACTGCAAGAAAAATGGACAAATATCAAGAGGGGACGAGGTAACAGTTAGTAAGAATGAAATTAAAGGTCAGGACCAATACCTGAGCAAGGGAGTGCAGACCATAGTCGTACACTTTGGCAGGAGGCATCTTCGCCAAGAACTCGAAGTCAGAGGCCAACGGTGCAGAGAACATCGAGGCCTTAACTGCCCTTAAGTTCGTGATCAGCGAAGAGGGGTCGGCCCTCAGATGGGCCAGATTTTGAGACCAGAAGGCCCCCATGCTCGACGAAGAGGTTGCCCCCTCAGAGGCTTCGACCCTGGCCCTTGTCTTAGGATCAGGCCGATGCTCAACTGGGCCCTCAGGATCCTTCCTTTTATTTCTATCAGTGGTCGGCTACACCACTGTCGGCCCGACGGCCTTTGTCTTCCTAGGAGCCTGCTGGGGCTCCTTCCCTTTCTTTTTGGCCAATCCAGATAGCAAGCTAGGAGCCGTCATTTCCCAAAGGTAGTCTGGTGTACCTGCAGGACGATCTGATAAGAGGACGACATGTTAGAAAAATGGAGATCTAAAGAGGAAACACTTGAAAAAGAAAAGAAAAGAATAGAAAATGTTCAGTATAACTCACATAGTTCAGTCAGGGGGCCGACCCTTAGACCAGCTTCTTTGAGAAACCGAGGGGTCATCAAGTCTTCAAATTTTGCGAGCTCACCCTCTCGCCCTCGTCCTCTAAGATAATCAACAATGTCCTTCTCCTCCAGGCTAAGTCCAGGGTCTGATCTGGCCTTCATGGAGGGGTTGGACCACTTCCTGGGGACCCTCGGACAATCGGCAACGGGCTCCCACTCCCCGGAGATAAAGAAAAATCTCTTCTTCCAATCATGGTTGGAAGTCTGTGCCACATGGAGGAGCTTATTCTCAGACCTCCTTGCCCCCAAGTGATAATATCCAGGCTGCTTGGACGAGGAGGTGATGTTGTAGCAGCCCAGAAATAGGTCAGCCGAGGGCTCGTCGTTAAAGGCATTCTTCCACAAGGAAATATAGCCCAAGATCATCCTCCAAGAGTTGGGAGGAAGTTGAGAGGGGGAAACGCCGAGGGCAAATAGGATATCTGCAATGGCAGGATGCAGTGGGAGCCTGACTCCAACCTTGAACATTTGCTCATAAACTGCAACCTATCCCTCTTGACAGTCAAAAACCCTCTCTGTCTTAGAGGGAACCCTCATAGTTACCCCAGAGGGCACTCCCTAAATATGCCTCCACATCAGAAGGTCCCTATCCCTAACGGAGGAGATAAAAGACGAGGCATGGGAGGTATCAACCTCGTCATCTGTATCGTCGTCCTCGTCCTCATCCCCTTCCCCCTCATCACCTGTAGGAGGACCCTGAGGAAAAGCCACTTGGAAGGCATTGGGGGATAGGGTTGTCATAGGGACAGCCTCAGAGGGGATCGTACCTTCGGCCTCTAGGGGAGGGCTAAGGTCAGACGTGTCCCTTCTACCGGACGTTCCATCACCAGTTGGCAAGGAGGCTCTCTCGTCCATATCACTTGGTTTGGAAGTATCGTCCGTACGAGGCGATGACCCACAAGACTCAGACGGTTCAGAGGGTCTTATGGTGGCAAGAGGAATGGGAAAGATGGGTCGTACCCAATTAGGGTCGGCCCCTCGTCTCCTCTCTTCCTCTTCCTCTATCCGTCTGATCTCGGCAAAGAGTTTCTCTCTCAAGGATGGGAATTCAGACACTAAGCTGTAAAGCCTCCTAAGCATTAAGGGGAAGACCCTACACTTGGAGAAACTACGCTAGACTTGGCTAATTCAACTACAAACACTTGGGGGATTGACCAGGTTTGACTTTTGGATTAAACCAAAGAACTAAAAAGTTTTTGTCAAGAACGTTCAAGAACTAGCAACCGGAGAAGACACCGGAAAAAGCTATGGGGGAACTCAAAGAAAGTGCTGACCTACGACCCTAAAAAATACACAGAAATGAAGACAAAAGAAGGCGCGGGGTGAAAGAGGTTACCTGATGAGGAGAGAACAAGGGAGCTGCTAGGCCTGAAAGATTGAAGGCTGCAAATGGCGACTGGTTCTAGAGAGAGAGTAGACTTGGGCGCGAAGAAGAAGAAGCTGTGGAGAGAGAGAGTTTAAAAACTCTTAAATACCTTGGTAATAAATGGGCACATTTGCCAAGAAGGGTATAATTAGGGCACAAAGCCCCATGCAAGTGTGCAGCCGCCGTGCCTTGGAAACTTGAATAGCAATGAGTACCTGCCCATGTGTCACTCACCTAACACGCATCTCAATTTCAACATTATCCCTCAGCCATCTCAATGGAACCTATGGCTAAGGGCTGGGGGGTGATTGATATACCCGTTTATATCCTTGGTTTGGCCGAAGATTATCTCTAAAACGGATGACCCTACGATGAGCCGACCCTTCACCAGGCCCCAGCTGGTCTCTGCCAAGCCCAGATGACCCTACGAGGGGCCGACCCTTCACCAGGCTCCAGACGACCCTACGAGGGGCCGACCCTCCACCAGGCTCCAAACGACCCTACGAGGGGCCGACCATCCACCAGGCTCCAGACGACCCTACGAGGGGCCGACCCTCCACCAGGCTCCGGACGACCCTACGAGGGTACGACCAATACGAGGCCAGAATCAGGCCAGGCTCACTACCGAAAGGAACTTTACCCTCGGCCTCGTCTCATAGGCCGAGGGTGACATCATCACAGTGCGTGGTTTGGGAGACGCGTGGAACAGTGCGCGTGAGGCTCCCATGGCACGTGGAAGACCGTTATAACCAAATCACACCCTCACGTGAGGGAATATTATGTCATCATTGGGCATCTACAGGTGTCAACAGGGGGTTGGCTAGATCATCATTCACATGCACCATGCATACTTGGGGGGTACACTACACCCCCCAAGACCTATATATACTTGTCACCTACAACCCTACAAAGGATCAAATTATTGCAAACCTAGCAAAAACTCTGCTTAGAGACACAGTAGAGAGAGAGAGAGCTTATGTGCATTATATCCAAGGCCATTAGTGCCCATACTTAGTGGATCACACACTCACAATGGATGTAAGCCAAATTGGCTGAACCACTATACATCATTGCCTTATTTCTTCTTATACTCATCCCCTTCTACACACACACTTATATACTTACATCTCTATAACTGCCATGGCTACTACTGTTTGAGCTCACTATCACTTACCTGGTGATGCTAAATCCCAGCATCATCAGGTATATACTATGGACAGAGGACCTAACGGATTTCGATAACCGACAATGCTAGGTAGTAGTGTATCGGGGGGGTTCCTTATTTGGATTTCGCTTTGCGAGACATCCCACGCATGAAACTTAGCGTAAGGTTGGAAATAGGGAGACGTTTGGTCACTATTCCATGAGTTCGGTACCCTGGTCGAAATGGGATCAAGTAATTATGTATGTAAGTTGGAAGTTGAATTTTGTTTTAAGGTCATTGGAGCCGGATTTTTGTGGTAGGAAATCATTGAAAGTTATCCCCACGAGTTGAGGGGTGGAACGATGATAAGGATAATTTAAGAATTTTGATTTCTAAGGTGATTGAGAGTACCCAAATGTCATAACCGCGTAAAGAACACAAGGTGAATAAAGAGTTGGAATGATTTTTAACATGGATTTTCTGGAAAGAACTTTATTATACAAAAGAGATGACTTGTAATTATTTTGATGAATAGAGCGTTAGTGATTTATTTTGGTTGTTGTAACTATTAAGGAAACTTGTTATACTTAGCTGAAGAAGGTTGAGAATTATTATTCCTCTTTTATCGTCATGGAATTTGAATGCCCTATTCCTTCTATTTCGTTGAATTTAGTTCGTTCTACGGATGAGTAGCACGCCGTTCTCTCTTCTAGGGCGGTCGAGGTGTTGCAAGAATGTGGGAATCTTGGTTAATTGCAGTTAAAAATCGTCCGAGTCGAAGGGACATGGTTATGGATGTGTGTCATATATGTTTGTGGGACTAGTTAAACAAAGTGGAAGTGATAGAGTGGATTAAACGTCACATGAGGGGCGATAATCCATACAAAGGGTGATGATGTTGGTATGGTATAAGAGATCCAGAAGTGCGCTTCGTGGAGATAAGAGCACGGGTGGAACTTTCGGCATACTACAAGGAAGGGGAGTATTACGTGTCACTTAATGTGAGACATTTCAAGGAAGAATCGATGTTTAGCGGGACGTAGTGATAGTCTCTACATGCACTGCCCATAGGTAAAGTTTGGTTGAAAGAGGAGAATCCACCAAAGAATTTTGTGTTTATTGATAATTCCTGAAATTAGAAGAGGTTGGTAAAGTCGGTAAAGTTCTTGGATGGGCTACCATCCTCAAAACAAGGTCAAGTGTTTATCCCGAACTTGTGAATTAAGCCGCCGAGAAGGAAGTGATGATATTCCTTTGGGCTGGCTTACAATATTAACTAGTATGCCCCAGACTTCCTTTGAAAGGAAGGATTGCGCCAGTACATGGTCCGACGCAGTATAAATTTCTGAATCAGGATGAGATTGGTGAATCCCACCTTTGATATGGGGTTTCAGGAACCAGCGGAGATAAGAATTTCGTTTCGAGTAGGATGTATCACCCATAGTCAGGGAATAAGCGCATGGTGATTAAAGATTAGTGTAGCCACGTGAAGGAGATTTTGGAATCTTGGTACGATGATTTCAAGAATGCTCTGTAGAAGCACTCGTACTTGTTTGTAGCGTACGAGGTACTTACTAAGGTTTTGTTATGGAAGAACCTCGACTATTCTCCTTCCGTATGTTTAGAGGAGAGTAGATAATCAAAATTTTCGGATCGGTCGAGAAAATATCCGATAACTATGGTGGAATTCCAGGATTGTTGTAGGCATTCAAGAGTGGTCAAATGTTCGTATGATTTTCTTAGAATGGGAGTTTGGTATATGAATCAACCCGAGTAGTTGTCATGTAGTGAGGTGCAGCCTCCTAATGATAGTGAGATAATGGAATTTATAACGTATAGACGTAACCTATTCAAATGTTGTCAGTTGGGAGCGCAATGTGGAGTGCCTCCAATGAGAATGTAAAACAATGTTGCTGTGAAGAAAGGGCTATAGTGATTGAGCGTCGTAATGTGTAGTTAGTTTGTGTACGGAAAAGGACATCCAGAATTGTGATACCTGATAGGCCTTATTTTCCGAATTTTGGGACGAAATTCCGTTATTAGGGGGGAAGTATGTAATACCCCGTATTTTTATGCTATATTAATTTGGGGATTTATCAAATTTAATGTGAATTAATTATTTAATAAAAATCCAAAAATTAATTATGTTATAATTATTAACGTGACGAGAGTTAGTAATTATGGGAAATTTGTTGAATATTACTAATGAGCAAAGTAATATGTAATATTGGTTATATTGAATGTCACGAGTGAATAAAATGATAATTTTGGAAATTTGAGTCGAGACGCGCCCGTGACGCGTCGGGACTAAATATTGATAAATAAAAGTGAATATTTTATAAGTTATTTGTATGGTCATTTTGAGTGCGTCAACGCGTCCGGATGGGTCGAAATAGTCAGAAAAGTGTACCCGGGGGTTTAGTTTGGGTCTCGGGGCGTTTTTAGGCCTAATTAGTACCCCGGGAGGGCATTTTAGTCATTTTGTAATTATGGATAATTAAACGTACGAATTTTATAGGGTTATATCAGATGGAAAGTGTCATCTTTTAGGGTTAACATAATGAAATACTAATGACGGCCATTGGAGAGGAAGAGGAGAAGCTCTCCAAGAAGTTCTAGGCCAAGAACACCTCCGATTGCACCACCGTCACCACCAACGCGTAGATCGCGAGACGGGGAACACAACCACACCAAAATTGTCCGCAAATGAGAACTGAAATTTTCCAGGCAAGTATCAAGTTAATGCATGTTTTTATATTAGTCTTAGGTTGATTAGATTAGTATTCTTGAAGAAAAACATAAATTGGAGATACATATTGCATGTTATAATGTTAGAGATCATATTTCTGGAAACCCATTTCACATATAGAGGATGAGCCACGAAATTCCATGATATTAGAGATAGAAATCTGGAAAAAGAATGAAAGAGATTAAGTTAAAGTAAAGATTAAGGTTCATAAGAATTATGTAGAATTTGCCTCTTTTTAACCCATGATTCTTGAGGAAAATTCACATATGTTACGTAGGAAATTGTTTAAATGGGTATACAACACTTATAGTATAATTGATTGGGAGTTTGGGACTATAACATGATGATTTGGAGGAGTTTGGGGTGAGAATCCCATAACTGGGTTGGCTGCAGAATCTGCATAACTGCTTTATCGATCGATCGAGCCTAGAGCATCGATCGATCGAAGGTTCGATCGATCGACCCCTTTCATCGATCGATCGACCCTCCTGGGAAAATTGCATTTTTTGCTCGTGTTAGATTAATCCGATTTTTGCGTAGTAAACCTTGGTTAGGATTACTAGAATATAATGGAACATAAAGTGGACCAGTAGGGTCAAGAGAAATCCCATAAAGTGGAACTTTAATGTGAATGGATATAAAGGGTAAACGGGGAGAATTTTAGACTTAAGAAATCATACGTGTGGTGATTAAATAATCGGAACATCTATTAAGTTGGATTAGAAGGCAAGAGAGGGCCTACTGAAATTGCACTTAGATAAAGGAAATACTTCGAGAGACGAGAAGTGAGTTAAAAATGACTTAATTACGAGAATAAAGAAGAATGAGGCCGTTATACGATATAATTGAGTAAAACGTGTAATAACGGATAATGATAATTTTGGATCGTGAGAGTACCTAATTTAATAATGTGGATGTGAATACATATTTATATATGACGGTGTAATTGTGCATATATTATTTCTGTGTAAAAATTGTACCCGCGCTACTTGCTATCCCTGAGGTTACCGCGCTGGGACAGTCTTATCTCGATGTGACCTTTATGGGGGATATTGACTCGTACCCTAGAAGATATATATCCTTGGTACAGGCTATCGAATCGATAGTTCAGACGGTCCTAAGAGACGTGAGGGTATGTACTGACCTCTTAGAGACTTGGAATCTATGCTTCGCCTCAATGTTGTTTGTGTTTGTGTTAATACATTTCGAGAGTGATTCCGAACTAGTATTTCCCTTAGTTTGTGTGATACGGGGACTTGATAGCAGAGTATGCCAGCACCATAGATTTTATGTGGGGTGCCGTTAGTATATATATAATTTATGAGTGATTGGTATATATATACTTAGATATATAAGTCTAGCACCATAGATTTTATGTGGGGTGCTGTTTGTATATATATTATACGAGTAATTAATATATATACGTGTAACTATATGTGAACTTTCTACTGAGTAAAATAGTAGTTAAGGAAAGTATGAAATTTAATCAGCTTCATTATAAGTATTCGGAAACGTTATAATAATACGGAATTATTCTAAATAACGTAAGAAATCTTGAAGAGTTAGATTTTTCTAAAAGTGAATATCATAACCTTAATTCCACGTCTTAAAAACTTATGGATAATAAGTTAGAGAGATAGATGGGGTTCATTAGTACGATAGATGTGCACACTAGATGAGAGGTGAGAATTCTCAAGAGAGTGTCGCATACTAATACGACTGTTGCATTAACCGGTAGCATTTTAAATACTTGCTAAACTATTTTTAAAACTGCTTTACATTCGGGCTCTGACCCGTTTGTTATCACCTCTTCTCTCTTGTGTATATATATATATATATATATATATATATATATATATATATATGTATTACAGGTGCCCAGCCACAGGGGCGTCTTGCATAGGGTCCTTTGGCAGGAACGAGCTGCAGTTTAGGTGGGAGTTGTAGGCCTGTTGTTTAGACGACTTCATCCGTTTGATTCTACTCCTAGTTCAGTTTTATCCAGCAGGGGCATGTGTCGCCCTCTTTCTATTATTTAGTTGGTATTGTTTGAGATTGTAATTTTTACTTTCAGTACCTTTATTTCGGGATTTATTACCGTCAGCATGTTTTCCTTTAGTGTTATAAATGTTGGGATTTATTATTGATGATTAAATTCGTGTATATTCAATTCCATTTTTATTCGTAATGTGTGACTCTTAAAAACGTAAATGGTTAAAGGTTTTATAATTTGATTTAATAAAATGGAAATAATGTTTAAAAATTTGTTTTGACACTTAGCTTAATTATTTAGGGTGTTTAATTGGAAAAGATTTTTATTAACGAAATTGATGCTGAGAATGAACCAACTGTTCACCTTGATTTTAATTTAATAAAGGAGTGATCGCCCAGTATTTAATTAGGCAGGGTGTCACACCATGGTATAAAAATGTAATGCTAACTGATTATCTTTACTTTTTACATGTTCAAATTGAGGGGTAAAATCTTTTCCTGTCATATTATCAATAAAATTTAACCATCTTTTTGTGGGTAAAACCTTTTCCATTTAGCCATCTTTTTGTAGCTGTATGTATAAATGATCCTTTATTATATTCTCGATTGAACCAGAGGTTGTCAAGGATCTTCTGTTGTTCCACTGCCAACTGTACTTTTGACCTAAATTTTTGCTTCTCATTAAGAACAATAAATAATTGGTTAGTGTTTTCTTTTGTGCCTGATGAAGAGCCTTGATGATGGGACATCTACAGAATTAGGAAATGTTAGTAATTGGTCTAGATAAAATATCTGCTAACTGATTATCTTTACCTTTTATATGTTCAGATTGAGGGGTAAAACCTTTTCCTGTAATATTATCAATAAAATTTAGCCATCCTTTTGTAGCTGATTTAATTTGATTAGTTTTATTAAAAATAATTTTCGTCTATATTTTCGTTATCTACTTCTTCTTTTTTTAAAATTTAAATCTTCTATTGTTTCGAATACGATATTATTATTAAGGATTAATGTGTTTTCATGTTTTTCTATATTATTGTATTGTTGATCTTTACCTATAGAAAGTAGTTATAAGATTATATAAACAGACGCATCATCAATAGGATGGGCATGCATTTTGTTACAAAAACCAACTAAAAATAGTAATAAAAATGAAGAAGTAATTTGTAAATATTGTTCAGGTAATTTTAATGATGCACAGAGTAGGTTACCCAATTACTATTATTATATAATAACACGTATTATAGTTTATTTTCAATATTTTATTTTTTAATATTTAAAATTTTAAAATATTTTATTATGGTATTATGTTCTTCTACAAGTTTTTGTTTATTATGAAAAAAATTATATATTTAGCTCGTGCTTCTAAAGTGTGTACATGGTGAGTGATAGTAATATGAATAATAGGATTAACTAGGTAAGAAGCAGGAACTAAAGTTCTAGTATATATATATGACGATAGATGGAATAATCAGGCTTGACTGGGCTGCTACAGTAACCTATAGTACTGTGGACTTGAGGAACTATTTAAAACTTACTGTTCATACTACTGTTCACGCCACTGTTCATCCGTGAAAAATAATGGTATAAGAGCTGCTATAATCATATATCATTATATAATAGGTAATATTATCTAACGAAAAGAGTGTAATTACAACTTATATGTATCATATACAGTTTTTATTCTAGTTCTTATAGGATAGAGTAAAAACTTAGTTTTATTAATTCAGAAAATAAAACATTCGATTAAAAGTAATTTACAAGTGATTAACAAGATTACAAGCCATGAAATAAAACATAACATATAATTAAAGCAGCTCTGATACCATTATTTTTCACGGATGAACAGTGACATGAACAGTAAAAGTGAATAGTAGTATGAACAGTACTTTTAAATAGTTCCTGAAGTCCACAGTACTACAGGTTACTGTAGTAGCCCAGTCAAGCCTAAAAATGCCAACATAATGGCTTACAACATTATTTTTCACGGATGAACAGTGACATGAATAGTATAAGTGAACAGTAGTATAAACAATAACTTTTCAATAGTTCCCCAACTCCACAATACTACAGGTTACTGTAGCAGCCCAGTCAAGCCTAAAAACATCAACATAACGGCTTACAATGGTGACAATGGCAACACACAGGACACCGGAAAGTTTAAAAATTTAAGATCATTCTAGAGTTCAATCATTTATTCATGTCAATATTATCCATAAAAACAAATCCTCAAGAATCCTTTAATGATATATCAAAATATGATAAGAATATTATCTAAGTACTCAGAGTGCGTGACCCGAAAGATACAGTAAAAACTTAGTTTTATTAATTCAGAAAATAAAACATACTATTAAAAGTAATTTACAAGTGATTAACAAGATAACAAGCCATGAAATAATTTACAGGTGATAGAAAAGTTACAATTATAAGAAAATTTACAACTATTGTTGTTGGATATTACAATGCTGGTCGAAAAGTGGTCGAAAATTTGAACGGTTATTTTGAGAGAGAGAGAGAGTGAGAGGGAGTGTATCTTATGGAGTCTGGAGATGTGTATGTATGAGATATTTTATAATGAGGGAGAACTCTCCTTTTTATAGGGAGAGAAAGCATTCAGACTTCAAACCTTATAAACTAAACTTTATAAAAGGAAAAACGTGGGTGGTAAAATAATTACAGAATCTTTTGCTTTTGTAACTTTGTCAATATGTGAATAGTAACGTCCGTGAATGGTGTATAATAAGGCTTTTGATCGTCCTTTTTTGTGTTACTATCAGTCGTTGTCTTATTGCGTCATCGCTTATGTCACTATTTTTGTCTATTGTAGCAAACGTCAGTGAGTCGTAAGGGCTTACGTCATTTGTGCTTCTTGGATAATGGTTTTTTCTTCTAGGGTTCCATCATATTATCTATGTTGTGCCTAGTAACCGAGTCCATTGAGTCATCAGAGTCTTCGGAGTCGGAGCGTCTATAATGGCAATGTGGATAATGGAATCTTTTTTCTCGCTCTAGTGCTTCTTCTACTTCTGATGATTTTAAGGATTTATTAAAATATATTTGATTAATACTAAAAGGATTTTTTGGAATGAAAATACACATATTAAATGTTTCTTTTATCATAATCCAAGGTTCAGTAGAGATTTCATTCATAATTTTATTTATTTTATATATACTTATTAATTCTTCTGTTGCATCTTGTCCTTGTAAATAAGAATCGTCATCTCTACATTGAACAAAATAATTAGAAATTCTGTCTTTCCTATGTTCGATAAAAATAGTGTGCCTCCTATGGATGATTTGTCCTTCGCCTATCCATTCTGGTGGTATGCTATCTATAATTAATAATACGTGAGGTAGTGTGGTTCTCCAATGTTGTTGTTCTACTAGTGCATCTAATAATCCTTTAGGTAAATTATCATTTATTCTAGTAAAAGGGGGATTAATTAATATACTAGCTATCATGGCATATTCTAATAAAAGACTTATAGTAACTTCTATTTGTATACGTCTGTTATGTGTAAATATTTTATTTGGCCTACTAATTACAAAATTTTCAAAAATTCTATAATCTATATCTAATAAGATTACCATGTCAAATTTATTTTGAGAGTGTATATATATTTTTTCATATCTATATGTGCATCCTATTGCAACCCAATTTTTAATATTCTTTTCGCGTGCAAGCATAAATATTTTTTCTACTATTTTGAAGTTTAAAGTTAAAAATTTTGCTTGAGTCTAATTCTTTGCTTGAGTAAAAAATTTTGAAGTTAAAAAATGATTTGACAGACTCAAGTAGGTTTGATAGTGATGGTAATGGCTCATCTTGTTCTCATGCTTCGAGTGTAAAAGCCAAAACCATATTTTGTTTTAGAGGGTCAACTAACTCCAAGGATGTTATAAAAGATCACACTTTAGGTGTCGTTCCACCCGTTTACACGTGTTCATATTGTGGTTGGAAAGGTCACCTTAGGAGATTTTGTTTTGATCTTGGAAAATGTCCTAGTAAGTCTATGTCTAGTGTTCCCGTGGTTCCCAAATCCCCTGCACGACGTTTCACATCTATTTGGGTTAGGAAATCACTTTTGGATACGCTAGATTTTAGACAAGTTGATTCTCGTTTTCTTGCACATGATTATTCTCTTGCCATATCATATAGATGATTGTGTTTGCATGTTTGTCATACGCTAGTTGTGCTTTTTAAAATATTTTAGCTAGCGTTGTGACATGTACTTTTTGTATAAATTTGTTTTTGAATTTTTTTGAAAAATACAAAAAGATTTTATTTTGCTAAATTTTTTAGAAAATCCAAAAAGATTTTTGTATTTTGTTTTGCTAAAGTAATGGACACTTAGGATGACAGAGTCACAACATCATTCCATTACTTTCATGTGACTATTTGATAGTGTTTTGAGACAATAGGTCAATTCATCCATGTGCTTTATAATGTTTGGAGTCATTAAGATGTAATTTAGTGTTACTTCATACATGTTTGACTCATGTTTCCTTTATTGCACACATGAACGGATTTGTTTGATTATTGTGCTTGTCTTATCACACGTTGGTTGGGTGTTTTCACTTCAATACTGTCCTTAAAACGAACCAAGCGCGATAATTTAATAAGGAAATTACGCATATAAGAACCGTTTTGTGAGTTTGTGTGGTTTATTTAAAAAACGGGGAGGGGCTGCGAAAGGTAATTATCTATCCTTTGCGCAAAAGCCACTGTTAAATTGGACCTAAAAAATGGAGGTATTTTATTATCCGGGGTCCAAAGAGGTTTAAAAGAGCCCGAAAAAATTGAAAGGCAATAAAAAGAGAAATTCATGCCAAATTATGGGCCATTTAGGTTTTTGCACCAATTATCCAAAGTTTGAGAATTTAGATTACCTCTAAAAGAAAATATATATAAGGGAGTTTGGTTGGAGAATTTAAAACGGGTTTGCATGTCCTTGAAATGCTTGAAAATGCGCTACATAGTTTTGGACGTTATTGGTGTGGCAATCACTTTGACTTTGATTTGTTGGTTTGCATAAGACAATGTCATCTAAATTCAATAAATTTTTACACCTAAGGAGTATTTTGATGTTCATTCGTTAGGGGTACACATATGCATCGTGCACATATGATTGATTGAGTTGATTTACACGTTCGTTTTTCAGAAATGACTTGAATTTCTCCCTTATCCCAGAAGAGCACGTGGATAAAAATAGGTAGCTTATTATGGTTGATGAAAGTAGGGAAAGGGGGCTGTTAAGAATGATAGAAAAGTGGGATGCATAGTTTCTCAAGTTCTTTTCGATGAACAAGTTCGCTTGCTTCAAAAGTCTACAGAATGGCCGAAAATCTTTAAATTTGCAAGCCTCGATAGTTCCATTGGAGATTTGCAAACACCAATTGCCTTGCAAGAAGAGAATGAGACAAACTCAAGAGATAATGAAGATTATGGTCTCCCCTCATTATAAGCCAATATGATCAGAATTATTGCACTCAAATACAAAGTCAGATTCAGAGTCGAATTCCTAATCGCAGGTGTAAGTATTTATGCCATTCACCTTCATAGAGTGTCTACACATTTTTTTACATCATATACTGATGAAGAGTAGTGTGTCGAGCAACACTTGAATTATTTTTCTTTATTTTGTTGAGGGCTGATTTTTTTGAAGAATTTTGGGTCCACAAAACAAGTAATATAAACAAGTAGAGTATATCTTTCTATTGATGACCAAGCATTGTAAATGTGCGAAAAAAAATCATGTAGTAAATTTGACGGGAAACCAGCGGAGGAAGCAGTGTCTTATGAGTCCATGGATATGGATGTTATGGAGTTTAATTTTACAATATTCTTACCTGTTACGTCTTTTCTCTAATGTACAGGTACACACCATATCGAGGTAGGCTTCACAGACATGGTCTGATATTCTAAGTGTTTCAGTAATATTTTAAAATTTTCAATTTAGTTTGTCTTCATATATTATTCTTTTAGTTTCCCGTAGACTTTATTGTAGATAAACTCTTTGGGCATCTGTGTTGATTTTCATTAATATTTATATACAAATGTATTCATTTTCTGTTATAAATGAAATTTTTGGCCAGTTTTTTTTTCCTTGGGCTGATGAATGGTTAATGAGTTCTTCAAAGGTACGTCTTCGATTTGGAAAGTATTACATGCAACAGCAGGTTAAGTTATATGATGTACATGTACACAACTTGCTTTGATTTGTATTGGAGTTCAAAATTTTCAGATAGGTAAATAGTTGTGATGTCAATATTTTATTACCTTAAATTAGTAGAACCATTTTAACTTTGAATCTCTATTCCTTACAAGTCCAGTCCATATAATTTTCAGTTTTTATTTATCTTTAATTGAATTCATGTCAATTAATTAAAATTTATTTGTGTATTTATATATTTTACAGGTTTCATACATGTATTTTGTTTAAAGGTTCTTGCATATTAACCTTTTAGCAACTATTTATTGCAAGTATAATTTGACTATATGTTCTTTTAAAAATCTCATGAACATTAGCGGTGTCATTAGGAACTCCATAATAAGGCACTGCTTCATTGGGCAAATTCCAGCAGAATTAGGTACAAAACCTTCGACACCTATAACTATCTATTTTTCCCTCTGTCATTATAGTTAAATTGTGCACTGAATCTTATTGTACAATCTCATTGTGGCATCATTTTGTTAGGGATGTTGGTAACAATCATTTGGTAGGAACAATGTCTAGATACGACTCCTCTCTCTTATCTTAAATTATAAACTAATATACTAGATACTTTGTCTAGATAATATGTTAGAGCTCAAATAATGTATCTGATCCTTTTTTTATTTATTAAACTTTTAATGTTTTGATTGTTTTCTATTGCCAAGAATGATATCTATAGTTGCCATTAACAATGATTGCATATAATTAATCATGATAGTCACATCGCCATTTATTACTCGCCTACTTCCAAAGGAACATGCCTCTTGAACTATAGATTAGCAATAGAAGATATACATACCTGCTTAGATATAGCAGCAGTAGTGATACTTGCTTAGAATAACTAAGTGATGGATACCTGCTTAGATTTACTATTATGTAAATGATGGATAATAGTTATTTATAGTTGCTTAAATAGTAATACCTTCTTAGATTTACTACTTCTGCTCATTAGACAGTAGTGTTCCTTAATTAATAATTGATGCCTAACTAATTCATAAACCATTATAATTTGGATTCACATATATTCAGCTTTGATACACATGTCATGTCATGCTCATTTTGAGAAACTTAGACTGTAGCTCATTCCAAGATGGAATTGAACTTGGAGGTAAAGACCATAGCCAGGCTTTAGATTTATCATTAAGCGAGAAGGGGAAGAGTTTGAGGCGTATTACCTCTTGTGTGAAGGTTTGATCATTGAGAGTGTCACACACATCCTCAAATTCCCTTATATGGAGGTATGGCTTTTCAGAATCCATACCGTGGTAATGTGGCAGCGTCTGGATCATTCCATATTTGAAACGGAACTGCCCGGCATTATACGGGAGTATAATGCATCCCGGAGTGACAGTGCGCTCAGGATATAAGAATTCTCTCAACGGGCGGTACGGAAGCTCGTCCTCACCGGTAGGTGCATTACTATGTTGCGACATCTCTCTCTCACTTAACGATTCGGCACTCTCACTGGGTGTGCACGACGTGTGTCCTACGAATGAGAATGGAGTGTTGCTAGAGATTGAGTGCGACGGTGTGGGCGGTGGGATCCAAAATTGTGGGGCGTTTGGAGTGTGGGGACTATCAGGATTATACTGAACAAGTGGATTTTCGTGAATGCTGGTTGGAGTATTATGGGGTGTGTGAGTGGTTTCAGAATTTTGCATTAAGCTTAGGAGAGAGGATAATTGTGAAACTTTTTGTTCTTTATATATATATATATATATATATTTTTTTTTTTTGATTTTTTTGAATTTTTGGTCAAAGCTTTGGATTAACTCGATCTAATCCTAAGTCTACCTAATTCCCCGGCAACGGCGCCAAAAACTTGACACGACTCAGAATGTGTCTCTAAAGTGTGTACTCTTTAGGCTCAAGTGTAAGCCTGTCGTTCAAGTAATAATCCGACAAGTCGGGTATCGATCCTTAGGGAAAAAGGACAACGAAGTTGTGACGACGGGATAAGACGGAGGAATCCTAACGATGACTCTAAAAAGGAAAAGAAAAGATTTGATTTTGGTTTTTGGGATTGATTAAACTAAATGCAATTATGAAATTATGATGAACTATGCAACTAACTAAGTTATCTGAATGAGGAATGAAGAATTAAATTGAAACTTTTTGAACCTAAATGAGGAGAAAATAAGATGTGAATACAATCCCCCAACCCTAGTGTAATGTAGTGACAACGTCAATCATAAATTTATCCGATTAATCTAACCCGGAATTTAGGACTCCCAAGCATTATGTATACGAGGTTCAAGCCCGCGTCATACCTAATCTGAGGATGAGTAAATCGGTATCGCAGTAATTGCATTCAAATTGTACTCTAAATCATCACGAGTACCCAGAGGCAAACGAGATATAAAGATCCACAATTATTATGTAATTATGCGATACGGTCAAAATCAATCATTAAATTCATCGGATTCACGTTGTACACATACACTAACACATCAGGTTGGGTTCATGCATCCCAACCTTTAAAACCTAGCCGGACATGTTAAATGGACTAATGCATGAAATAATAACGTTGCATGTGTAGGAATTCATGATGAAACTAACTAGAAGCATGTAAATACGTATTATGAATGCAAAAACAGGTTGAATCGATTACGAAAACTAAGCATGCAAGAACAACAACAAAAATATTGAATCTTGAATTAAAACTTGAAAAACAAACCCTTAACAATTGAATCTTGAAGCAAATAATTCCTTTGATGTTCCTAGATGTTTCTCCTTCTTCTTATCTATCAAAAACTGAGTAAAACTACTCCTAATGGCTGCCCCCAAGTTGTTACCTACGTTCCCTACAGTATTGGAGTGTTAAAAACCTAATAGGAGTCTTAGGAACCAATCAGCATAAAAGATAAAATTCGCGCATCAGGTACCCCAAACCGGTTCGGGTGTACCTGCAAACCGGTTTGCCCCCCCAAACCGGTTCGGCATGGGGTTCGCGAATGTGTGCTGGCCTGGAGTTCAACACTTAGAATTTTTCTGACTTTTCTCTTATTTTCTTGGATTTTTCTTCAACTTCAACTGAGCATAACTTTTCAACCGTAGCTCGGATTTGGGTGCCGTTTCTTCCAGTGTTCTTGTTGTTCCGAGATCTTAAACTTTAAAGTTGGATTCTCCTTCCGGATCGGGCTGAGAAATTACCAAATTGCCCTTGAACTTGCCTTCTTAGCTTTTCTAGCATTGTCTTGCTTCCTCTTTTGCACTGCTTGCATAATTAACCTGTAACACCAATAAGAGAAGCACAAAACACGAAATACTCGCCACAAAGGTTAGTAGCATAAATGTGAATCAAATCCCTATATGTTACAGCACTCGGGTTAACAAATGTATTGAAATTAGGGGAATAAATATACAATATTTATTCCCAATCACAAAGTATTCCTTTGCTCACTATCAAAACAAGTTTTTACCACTATTGCAAGCTTTCGTTAGTGAAGAAGCCTTCTGCCTGCTCAAGGCAATTTGAAGGGGGGCGAATCACTGCAATGTTAGAGAAACTTCTGATGCAGAATGTTTGGACGATAGCAGAACAAAGGATCAAGGAAGTGCCATGGCAAGTTCGAGCACACTTGAAAGTTTGCTCTCTCTAAGAAATCATGCCACAATATCATCACTTCTGCCGAATATTTGTCGTTTCTTGGAGCGAACTCATTCATAGATATTTCCACCAAAAGGTAGAGAATCTGCTTCTCAAGCAACGAAATGAGAAACATTGGGAGAGCAAACAGTAGTGTGATTATCATGTACAAGGCCAAGGAAACTGTGCTAGCAGGTACATCATATAAGACAATCAGAAGAAATATGAGGACCAGTACATGAACTTAACTGTCAGCGGGCGAGCAAACAACAGGTACTTTTTGGACTAAATTTTAAGGATTATGGCACAATTTATAGCTAAATTTTACACGGTCACATGTATTGCATCAAATTTTAAGAATTATGGCTAATTCAACAACAGACTCTTCATGCATTAGCTAAGTTGAGGATTACACTACCGAAGTAGTTTACTGCTAATTTGATGCAGTACACGTCTTAGAAGAAGAAATGCAGTACATCAATTCAAATGACAAATAAAACTCTCAAAAAAAGATACCCAAAACAATGATGAAAGTCCTTGCTCAGATTTGAAGTTAGTTGATCAATTACCAAGAACAAATTCTCTGCTTCTTTTGATACGAAATATGATTCAGAATACCTCTATGGCACTGATAATGAAGTAGAAAACTTTAGTATTCCCATGATTGAAGAGATGATCACTTTCGAAAGAAGTAACAGTTTGCCTTAGTTTGGGGGGTTACAAATGTCAAATTATAATCTATTTTTAATTGATTAAGTTTTGAAGATAGCTAATTTCATTCAACGCCGTGTGGATCATCAAAAACCATGTGAAACTTGAAGAACCTCAATGGTATGCGACCCTACTTATCCTTCTCAGTTATGGATTTAATTTTTCACAAATAGTTTTCATATTGTTTTCGTTTGTACAATTTGGAAATCTGCCCTTGGAAATGATATTGATATGAGTGGTCAGCTTTGTTTGTACAGAAGTTACCCTCCTAACGATTAGAAGTAGATCTCTAGCACTTAATGGTCCTATGGCTTGACGGATTACGGATCTGAAGACAATATAAAGGTATCCAGTTAACTCCTCTCTAAATTTTTGCAAGAGTTGAAATTCAGGTCCATCCATTTTAAAGGAGCGGAGTAGAAAGATAATGTAGGTTTGGAACTTTGGATATAGGTTCTGCTAAGTACCACTCAAATTTTAATATCTTCTAGCTTTTTTAAGCTTTATTTTAAGGTCACGGATTCTTAATCTTTCTTTACTCTTTACCATATATGTTCCCCAAGTGTCTTGGGTACTTGAGTGGGATCATTGTCAATACCTTTTCAAATTTTATAAATAGATTTGAATGATATTACCTTATTTTGGGGGAGTTTTAAAAATTATCTGGAAAACTTTTTAAATTTCTTAGACTGGGTTGAATAATGATCCTTGATTTTTGGGAGAGTTCAAAAAATAATGTTGAAAGTTTTATTAGTTTCTTGGGAGACTTTAAAAAATAGTTATGAAATTTTCTTAAATTACTCCGTTCGAATGATGTTACCTGATGTTTTGGATGCTTTGAAAAATAATTTTGAAATTTGAAGTGTTCGAGAAAATTTCTCGGGGTTAATGTCATGGTGGACAAAGGAGGAAGGAGGGAGTGGGGGTTTAATATTTTTTTGTATATTGTTAATATCGATCGTAATGTTTAATACTACAACAGATGAACAACAAACCAATGACCATCTCTTATTTGAAGAAGTCAAGTTTGATCGGTACTTCTATATATGTGGAGGTCCAGACTGGTTAGAAGGAACTTAAGGAGTTGTCCTACCATTATGTTATCTTATTCAATCGAAGAAAAACGAAGCTCCCTTCTGAACAAAAGTCTGCTTATGATGTAAAACTTAAACAAGTCCAACAAATTTTGCAGTTTGAGCACTGAATTTGATGGAAAGGGCATAGAGTTGGAAAGATTAAATTAGGTATGTAAATTTTTTAAGTTTATTGGACAAGCTCGAATAATTATTCCAAATTAGATGGGCAATAAGTTTTTTAAGAGATTTAAAAAAAATGTGTTGCAAAGACTCGATTAGGTATGTTGTAGACACATAATTGTGTTTGGGATACAAAATATAAGAAAATTTTGAACTCTGCCTTTCCTTTTTGTGGTTCATATCATGGATTTAGCATACCACGTATAATTTGTTCTATATCTGTCTACCATGAACATTTTTCCTTTGTTTAACATTTTCGTGTTTGCTGTTACGAATGGCTATTTTTTGAAGGTGAAAGTCTGTTACAAGGAGGGTGAGATCAATGGGTTAACCATAGGTATACATTTTCATGTTTGTTGTTACAGTTGTTTTTACAAAGGTAGTAAAATCAAAACTCTGTAAACTTCATGTTTGCTTTCTTAGGCCAGTTAAATTTTTTTTGACTATGTAAACTTAGCTAATGGGTGTTTTCTTTATTTGGTTTTCAGGATTTAATTTCAGCTACCATTTACTTTATTTTTAACACTAACAGTTCATGTTCTTTTCAGAGGCTAGAAGCTGACATTTGATTTCAAGAAAAAGTAGCGGCCAATTATTGTGGACATAGGAAGTAAATAGTGTACTATAAAATGTGTGGTTGGAGATATTATCTTAACGTGTAACGACTTCTTTTGGAGGTTTTATAATTTATGCAAGTCACTAAAACTTAAAATTAGCTTTAGTTTTTGTTATGATTATAATTATCTTCAGTTTTTGTATTGTTCAACTTTATGTTTGTTGGATGGATCTATATTGTTTGTTGGATCTATAATGTTTGTTTACACATTCAATATTTTGAAAAAAAATCCTCCGTTCCTTCAGGTATGGACATTCCGCTAGTACATATATAAGGGATCATTATTTTCACTATTCATGTGACATCATAAGATATAACTTATGATGTCATAAGATGAGTTTTTCATGCACTACCCATTTTGTCCCTCAAATATGTGATTTTCCCCTCCTTTTTTACTTGCCAAATTTACAGTTCAATCCGGAATTGGGGTACTTTGGTGAAAATCAAAATACTTCTCCACTTCTCTCCCGTTCACACCCTCTCTCACTTCTCACACAAACATCAAATTTATGTCATTCTCCACTTCTCCCCCATTTTCTAAACCCAAAGTTTGAGATCTTTTTGCATTTTTAGGGTTCACTGTTTGTTCATTTGTAGTTTTATTATGGAGATATGACCTTTTTTGTTTCATTTTTTCAGGGAAAGTAGATGGTCTCTCTTTAACATTGTGTAGATCTAACATTTTACGTTTTTATTCAATTTTTTTGGTTCGATTTGAACTGAGGTTAGTTTATTTCATCTCTCATAGTCTCAGGTATACATCTCAATTTTGTTATCTAGATTTCATCTCTAAATACCTTATCTTTACTAATTTTGTTTTGTGTTTCTTTACCAACAGGTGCTCTATCTTCTATATCTCATATTCTCAGGTTTACATCTCAATTTTGTTGTCTAGATTTCAGTCTTTCTTTCCATGGTGTTTTTTCAAAAGGATGCAGTATGTATATGCTAAAACCAAAAAAACTTTTTAGCAATAGGTTTCGTTTTCTTTCAAACGGAATGACATAGGTTTTGGAAACTCAAGTTTTATCTTTTGAGTAACGAAATGGTGGCACAATAAATTTTCTATTTTCCTATGTGTATGGGTTTATTTGAAAATATATGATCTATTGCTCCATTTTTGATGGGTTTGATTGTAATATCTATTGGTGCATTTTGGGTGAAAAAATATTCTCATTTTGTCGGCACTCACGAGGTGAATAATTTATATTACTTGAATAAATTTTAGGCACTCATGAGCTGCATATGTTTGAATAGTTTTTCGTCTATGGTTTAGTGTTTCGCTTATTCATGGATCACAAGTCACTACAGTACCTCTTCACGCAGAAAGAGCTGAACATGCGTCAACATCAATGGATTGAATTCGTGAAGGATTATCAGTTCGATATCCAATACCACCCAGGAAAGGCTAACGTGGTAGCAGACGCGTTGAGCCGCAGGACAGTGGACGAGAGGGCCGAGGTGTGGAAGGCAAAAGGGAAGGAATTGGGACATCAATATGTCGTAGCCTGAACATTTATGTATGCAATGACTGTTACGCCTCAGATTGTTACGTGGGTAGTACAGTCACAGGCAGCAGATTCATTCTATCAAGATCGAATTATGCAGGTTTTATCCGGGGGAGCCGAGTCTTATTCAATGAGTTCTGAGGGTGGTTTGCGCTTTAATGGGAGACTCGTTGTCCCAGAGGGTGAGGACCTTCGGCATGCAGTGATGACGGAGCCGCATGGGTCCCGATTTGCGGTACATCCCGGAGGGGACAAAATGTACCAGGATATGAGGCGGCAATATTGGTGAAGCGGGATGAAAAAGGATATTGCAGAGTTCGTTTCTAAGTGTACCACTTGCCAGTTAGTGAAAGTGGACCACCAGAGACCATCAGGTTTTCTTCAGCCATTAGAGATTCCTATGTGGAAATGGGAAGGCATTTCTATGGATTTTATCACCGATCTGCCCACTTCGCAGAGGGGGCATGATTCTATATGGGTTATTGTGGATCGGTTGATGAAAGTAGCCCACCTTTTGCCCGTCAGGACAGACTACACAGCGGGACAGTATGCTCAGCTATTTATTGCAGAGATAATGAGACTGCATGGTGTGCCTCTTAACATTGTGTCGGATAGAGACAAGACATTCGTATCTCATTTTTGGGAGAGATCCAGAAGGCTATGGGTATCGAGTTGGAGTTAAGTACAACGTATTACCCGCAGGCCGATGGGCAGATTGAGCGCACTAATCAGATGCTTGAGGATATATTGTGCATGTGTATCCTTGATTTTGGGGGAGGTTGGGAGTAGTATATTGCACTGGTGGAGTTTGCTTATAACAACTCCTATCATATTACGTTAGGCATGGCCCCGTTCGAGGCATTGTATGGTAGACCTTGTCATTCTTCGGCATGTTGGCTGGAGGTGGGAGGCAATAAGCTACTCGGGCCAGAGGTGATTCAGGATACGTCGAGAAGGATCGAGATGATTCGGGATCGCATACGGGTAACACATGACAGGCAGAAGAGCTACGTCAATGATAACAGGTTCTTTCGAGAGTTCGCAGTGGGGGACCAAGTTTTGTTGAGAGTATCTCCGATGAAAGGGGTAATGAGATTTGGGAAGAAATGGAAGTTTTCTCCGAGATATGTAGGACCATTCCCTATTATAGAGAGGGTCGGACCAATGGCTTACAGACTTGGGTTATCGGAGCACTCGCATCGTATCCATGATGTGTTCCACATTTCGTCATTGAGGTGATACCTTCGGGATGAGTTGGCACACACTCACATTGCGATTGAGGAGATTGAGTTACAGCCAGACAATTAATATGAGGAGAGACCGGTGGCTATCCTAGATTATAGTGAGAGGAGGCTGAGGTCAAAGGTAGTTCCACTTGTTCGGGTGTAGTGGCAGCATCACAATGTGGAGGAGTCTACTTGGGAGTGAGAGGCGGATATGCGAGAGAAATATCCAGACTTATCAGTACCAGATATACCTTATTTTCCGAATTTCGGGACGAAATTCCGTTATTAGGGGGGAAGTATGTAATACCCCATATTTTTATGATTAAAATAATTAAGGGATTAATTATTATTGATTTTTATGATTTAAATAATTAAGGGATTAATTATTATTGTGGGATTAATTGAATTAAAATGTGAGAATTTAATTGCTGATTAATCCGAATTTAAAATAAATATTAACTAACGTGCCAGGGTTAATACTTATTGATTTAATATTACTATGTGATATGTAATATGGAACTATACACTTCGGTAAATTTTCAAGAGTATGAAATACGATAATTTAGTAAATTAAGTCAGACGCGCGTCTGAGTCGTGTCGTGACTAATTTAATGGAATAAATATATTAATTATTTTTAGTAACTCATATGGTCATTTCGAGTGCGCCGTTGAGTCTAGAAGGGTCGAGATAGTCAAAATAATATACCTGAGTGTTTAGTTTGGGTCCCGGAGCAATTTTAGGCCCAACCGGCACCCCGAGAGGGCATTTTGGTAAATTGTATTTTTGGGCCTAAATAATGGACGAAAATTAGGAGTTATTTATCAGCCAAGAAAAGTCCAATTAGGGTTAAAAAGTATCAGGAAGTTAAGAACGGCCATAGAAGGTGTGATTGAGAGCTATTTCCAAGAGAAAAGGGGCAAGATAACACCACCTTGCACAACCACCACCACCACCGTGTAGATTGGGACAAGGGGAACACAACCATACCAACAACGTCAAGAAATCAGATGAAAAATTCAAGGCAAGTGTTTATAACTTGTTGTACTTTAGCAATTATCATACTCATGTTAGTGTAGGGATGCTATAATCATGTTTTAGTGCATAAAAGTGATGAAAATTGAGGAATTAGGATACGTAGATTGAATGTGAGAATTATTAAATTGAAACCCTTCATGTACGTCGACTCGAAATCACGTTTGGATGAACTCATGTGTAGAACGAATCTGGAAATTTTGTGTTATTTAATATTGTGTCCATCCCCGTTCCTCGCCTACGGGCGGGCGGGCGGGCGCGTGAAGGAAGAATCCTCGGGTCCCGCGCGTCCCTCTCGAGAGTGCTTCGGTCGGCGTCATTTGAGATGAGGTGAAAAAATGTAGAGATATTTAGAGTCGCCAGTCTATTTTACTCAAAACGGACAAAAGAAAAAGGGGAATCCATCCCGAAGGTCGGCATCCAAAGACATACTGGTGCATACGAAACCAAAAATGATTCCAGAAGGGTTCGGAGGCTAAGTTACGAAATGGAAAGGTTTTAGGCACCCATTCCACCCTTTCGGTCTCTCATGAATATTTCCTATTTTCCCCATGATATGTGTGTATGTGCATATATATAGTGGAGACATGAATCCTCGACTTGTATCATGGAAGAGATAAAGTGAGTCATCCGTAGGAAAGTAGAAGAATAATATTAGAAAATAAGATTTACGTGATTACCCTTACGTTGATCGTTATAATGGAACGTTAAACGCATATGGAGTAATACATCACTAAGAACAAGTATATAGAATATAAGAAAATTGGATTTAGAGAAGATAGAAAATGGGAGAGAAAGTTAGAATAGGACTCGAGTCTCAGATTTTGCCCCGAGACACCTACGTAGCCTATAAAGGCATCAAAGTCCACGTAGTTCGCACACAAAATGAGGGGTGGGGTTTATCCCATAAATCCAAATGGGGGGATCTCTTATTTGTGAGTGTGTGTGTGTAGAAAAAAGTGTTTTAGTTGTGAGAAAAGTGTGAGAAAAATATGAGAATCCCTATTTGGAATTTATGAGAAAACCCTATTTTTCTTATTTTTTGGGTTTTATTTATATGAAAATAAGAGATGTGCAATAATACTAAATAAAACGTATATTAGGATGTGTGAGATGAGATAATAAAAATGCTAAGTAGTAAAACAAGTTATTGCGAATTTAAGAGAATTTGAAGAGAAAGTTGAGAAAGTTGGAGCTTCTTGAAGACCTTGAGCTTGATCTTGAATGTTTAAGAGCAGCCCTTGCACTTGGATGATGATGGAGAGTGGATAATTCACCAAGTTTGATGAAAAGTGGAAGTTAGAAAGGGATTTGGATGTTGAAATCGCACTGCCTTCGAGAGAGGTTTCTGGGATTCACTGAGAGTGATTTTTATTAGATCTAAGATCCATTTGAAAATGAGGTGAAGGCCTCCTTTTATAGGCCCAGGTCACTACCGATCGGCATAGACCTGGTCCCGCCTATCGACACCTGCCGATAGGCAGGGTCTGGAACCTGCCATTTGGCAGTGAGTTTCAGGACTTTTAAGAAAATTGGCTGCCGAGGGCCAATCATTGGTCATAATCATATACGGGGTAGATCATTGGAAAGGTAATTCAGAGACCTTTGAAAGTCCTTTGGACCACTCCCGGGTTCAGGAGTTGACTTTGGGTCAAATATGGCTTGGAAGCGTTTGTCAGTCCATTGGACGGGGAATCATTCGGACGTAAACGGATCATTCGTTCGCATAGCAAGTTCGAATTGTGCGTGGGGAGGACTGTTGGAAAGTTAGGAGATGTACTTCAACATTCCAAAGAGTTTGACCCGATTTGGGGAGTTGACTTTGGTCAACTGAGCCCTGAAAGCATTTGGTGACCTCTTGGAGTCAAACGGATCGCTCGTCCGCATGGTAAGTCAGAATCGCACACAGGATGGACCGTTGGAAAGGGATTTTAGTCTCCTTCAAAGATTCATTCAGTCTCGGTCGAGCTGAAGAGTTGACTTAGGTCAAATAGAGCCCAGGAGCGTCGGTGGCCTCTAGATCAAGTTTCATATGTAAACGGATCGTTCGTCCGTATGGTAAGTCAGAATTGTGCACGGGACAGACCATTGGAAAGGGAATTCAGTGCCCTTTAAATATTCATTCAGCCTTGGTCAAGCTGAAGAGTTTGACTTTTTGGTCTAACGGAGCCTAGGAGTTCCCGATGGCTTCTAGGTCAGTACTCGGGGTATGACCTGGGTTTGTAGTTATGAAGGTAGGCATTAGGGACCTAAGGAGAGTTAGGGGGTAATAGAATGGGATGTCTACAGAGCCCCTCGATGGGTGAGTTTGGAACAAATGATAACCGTCGAATAGACACCACATGATGATTTTGAGGGAGTATGACGAATTCAAAGGTCCGAGGCCGATTCTGGGGACCTTAGGGGTGTGCTGGGGATGGTTGGAATGATGATCAAAGGTTTAGGTCGATTATGAGGACTTGAAGTGGTGCTGGGGGATGACCAATTTTGTGGGTCTGCGAGCTTAAGTGATGAGGGTGACCGATTCTGCGGGTCAAAGCCAATTCTTTGGGGTTAAGGTGAAGATCTAATAACCGAGGTCAATTATGACCTAAGAGTGGTGATGACCGAGGACCGAGGTCATTTCTAACCTAACTCAGGTGACGATCCAAGACCGAGGTCAATTCTGACCTAAGAGTGGTGACGACTGAGGACCGAGGTCAATTATGACCTAACTCAGGTGATGATCCAAGACCGAGGTTAATTCTGACCTAAAAGTGGTGACAACCGAGGATCGAGGTCAATTCTGACCTAACTCAGGTGGCGATCCAAGATCGAGGTCAATTCTGTCCTAAAAGTGGTGACGGTCGAGGACCGAGGTCATTTTTAACCTAAATCAGGTGATGATCCAAGACCGAGGTCAATTCTGACCTAAGAGTGGTGACGACCAAGGAACGAGGTCAATTCTGACCTAACTCAGGTGATGATCCAAGACCGAGGTCAATTTTGACCTAAAAGTGGCGACGACCGAGGTCATTTCTGACCTAACTCAGGTGACGACCTAAGACCGAGGTCAATTCTGACCTAAAAGTAATGACGACCGAGGACCAAGGTCATTTATGACCTAAATCAGGTGATGATCTAAGATCGAGATCAATTATGATCTAAGAGTGGTGACGACCAAGGACAAAGGTCAATTCTGACCTAACTCAGGTGACGATCCAAGACCGAGGTCAATTCTGACCTAAATTAGGTGATGATCCAAGACTGAGGTCAACTCTGACCTAAGAGTGGTGATGACTGAGGATCGAGGTCAATTATGACCTAAGAGTGGTGATGACCGAGTACCGAGGTCAATTCTGACCTAAGTCAGGTGACAATCCAAGACCGAGGTCAATTATGACCTAAGAGTGGTGACGATCAAGGACCGAGGTCAATTTTGACCTAACTCAGGTGATGATCCAAGACCGAGGTCAATTCTTACCTAAGAGTGGTGACGACCGAGAACCGAGGTCAATTCTGACATGACTCAGGTGACGATTCAAGACCGAGGTCAATTCTGACCTAAGAGTGGATGAATATTGGATTTTAATTCCGCTCAAGAAAGTGCCTTGTGATTTTGATCTGAGCTGGGGAGCTGATAGCTGGGGAAACTTTTATTTCTTTAGGAGGCCTTGCAGGGGGGACAACCAATTTTGGTGCTGTAAAAACTCCGCTGGGGAAGTGATCAGGTGATCCTTAGAGATCCTATGGATCTTTGCTAGGAGGAGATTCACTTGAATTTTGAGGATTTTGCTGGGAAAGAGGGGTTTCGCTTGAGGGAATGCGAAATTTTCCTGGCGAAAATGTTCTAAATCCTTTATGAGATTTTTTGGAATTTATTTTTCGGGGTTTTCTGGGAATTTATGTACGAAATTTAAGGGGGGGTGTCGGTCGGCATGGTATGAGGGATGCCATTTGGCTGTGGCACAGACTTTTGGACTGCCTCGGGAAGGTAAGGAGTCAGTGCCGATCGGTATGGCGCTTGGCATCCTATATAAAGGGGACGAATCCCTTCATTTTTTCACAGCTTCTTTGCTTTCTCTCTTTCTGCGATTTCTCTGCAAATCATTCTAGCATTCCGATCTTCAAGAAATGGTCGATTTTGTGAGCACTACAGTCCACAGAGAGTGGTTGATTCTTAATGACTAGGCGAATGTGGAGTGGAGGGCTAGGGTGCCTCTTGCTTTGGGGAGTGAGAAATCCTTCGATGCGTTTGAGCCTATTGCGATGAGCGGACCTTGCTGCGGGAGCCATCGCGTTATCGCTCTTCGAGAGTGAATCCTGGCGGTTATGTAAGTAACCTGACCTTTGGCATTCCTTTCTTTTTGATGATTTTTCTTTCTTTCTTGACTTCTGATGAGATTTTTCCTTTTTGCTAGTCTGATATTTCTTTGAAGAAAATGCGGGCCCGCGGGACGATAGGGCTCAGGGATGTCTGGGAGCATCTCCCACCTGTGGTGCGTTGGGTGGTATCATCAGCGGGCTTTGGGAGGTTGGCATCTACGCTGGATGAGATGCCTCATTCGACAGCGGTCCTGTGCACTTTGGGAGAGAGGTGGTAGGATACTGCCCACACCTTCCATTTCGGCTTCGGGGAGATGACTGTGACTCCCATAGACATGCAACAGCTGTTGGGCCTGGATTGTGATGGAGAGCAGATAGAGGTGGATCGCTTTTTGCGGGTGATATCGGAGGCAGTGCGTGCGGCTCTTGGTGATATAGGGAGGATAGTTTCTGGGGATTCTATCCGGTTGTTCCTACTGAAGGAAGTTCTGTTGAGCAGGGTGATTGATCTGGAGGATGGGCTGTAATTGAGGCAGATGGCCCAGTTATTTATTTTACTGGTATTGGGAGGTTTCATGGTGGCGTCGAGCGGCGACGTCATCCATTTGTGGTTCTTGCCATACTTGAGGATGTTTTCGAATATCCCTTTCTATGATTGGTGGAGTCTGAATTTGGTGACCCTTTACTCCTCTCTGGATGCATTCAGCCGGTGCTGCCGGCAGACATTTACTGGAGCCACGTACCTTCTTGAGGTATTCTTCAGTTTACGTATTTCTTTTCATGCATTCGCATTTTCCTTTCATGCATTCGCATTTTTCTTCTGCATCTCTTTTTATTTGTGAATTCAGATGTGGTTTTTTGAGGTGATTGGGTGCAATACCCCGCTGATTGCTTTGAAGGATGACACTATTGGGGACTTCTGTCGATTGTATCGATGGCGTAAGGCCAATCGACAGTCGAAGGGATCTCTCTCTTTGGAGGTGGTGCGTCAGGTCTTAAATGACCTAACCGATGGTAGGGTAAGACTCTTTCCATTTTAGTCTTGGTTTTTTGTGATTTCTGATCTTGTATTGATTTATGCCTGCTTAGAGATTTTCAGGTAACCTTTTATCCCTGGGGGACAACCATTCAAGATGTGGGGGTGACCGGGGTGAATGCGCAGATGAGGCGTATGATGGTGCATGAGTTCTTCCATTCTTGGTATCTCGGGGAGAGGGTGGTTCGCCATATTACTGAGGAGGAAGTGGTGGTGCCACCTGCGCAGCCTCCTACGTCTATAAGGCGGGAGCGACTGCTATCGGAGGATATGAGGATCGCGGGGATGATTGGTGAGTCCTACTTGTTGTACACTGATACGGCTGCGCTGTATAACTATATGGAATTTGTGACGAGCTGGTTGATGGCGCCCAACATATATGATGCCCTGCCATTCCTTCCTGCGAGATCGAGTCAAGCGGTGGGATCTTCCCACAGTGGCGGTGGTCCGACGGCATTTGCGATGGAGGCGACCTCGGATGTTCCTTTCGTGCGATTGCATACCCCTTTGTACAACATTCACCGGGTTGATGGAGGGATGGTGCCTATGTTTCACCGTCCTCATGCGATGGATCCAAAGGAGTTGGGTTTGACAGAGGAGGTCCTCCGACCTGTGGTATACCTTTCTATTCTTATCTTTCTTTCTTTTCTGTTTTGGTCGTCCCTGCTTTGACTGATATTTCCTTTTCTTACAGCAAGTCCGAGTGTCGACCACCTGGCTAAGGGATATCAGAGACTGGATATCTTTGGCGACTGACCATATTCGGGATGTGATTCCTATTCCTTCTTGCTTGGTGCCGTCTGCTTCGTTCGGAGAGGACTCTCGCTCGGGTAGTGGTGGTGCATCATCTCGCCGTAGGGGAAAGAGAGCACGTCGCAGGGGTGGAAGCTCTTAGTGAGAGAGAGAGAGAAAATGTAGGTTCAGGCTGAGTCCCGTTGTTTTTGCTTTTTCTTCTTTTTAATTCCTGCAAAATTTATGTAACGCAGAAAGCAAATAGATGTAATGCAATGGAGTTTTTTTATTATCCTTTATTAATGATGAATGAATGCATGCACATGCGCTTTTTACTTTGCTGCTGAGACCGTAGAAAGGAATATTTTTGAAATTTTTGAAGGAAAGTTTTTAATTAAAAGGGGAAATTATATAAGGAGGAAAAGGGATTTTGAAATTCTATTGAGAATATCAATTTATTTTTATTGAGTTTTTTGATTTGACAAAAGAGGAAAAAAGGGAAATTTCTAAAAATGGGGGGGTTGCCGATCGGCAAGCGCCCTGTCCTGCCTATCGAAAGTTCAGTCCAGTCCCATCAATTCAAAGCTTTGATTGGTACCCTCTTCAGCCTTTGGTACCTTCTGGGTAGGATTCCCTTCGATTTTTTCAGGGATTATGTCTCTTGTGAGGGTTCTTCAAGTATAAAAAGGGGTAAGGGTGGAGTGTTTTCATCACACCTTTGCATTCTTACTTACTTGGCCACTATCTCTTAGCCTTGCAAGATGGATCTACTTGGTAGCATTGAGTTTGCTAACTACCTCTAAGCCTTGGAAGCAATGTTCTCTTATAATGTCGACTACGATGCTGTCAACATGCGTCGAGTCCCCTTGTGGCGCAATCGGCCTATTGAGTGGAACATGCTAATGGCGGCTGTATAATTGTGGTACCCCGAAGACCATGTATTCTGCTTTGGGTTGGATGAAGTTTTTCCTACCTATGAGGAATTTTCTGCCATGATGGGTGTAAATCCCAGTGTTGCTGCGGCTTTGCCTGAATTTTCCCGTTCTCCCACGGATTTATTAGCCTAGCTTCTTCATATATCGCCTTTGGCGGCCAGATCACTGGTTGTTGGAGGAATAATCTTCCTCCCAGAGGTGCTGCAGTCCATGCATTTGTGGGAAGTAGGTGATGCTGGCTATGCTGGAGCTGTTGCTTTGGGCCTGGTTTCAAAATTGCTGCTAGTGACTGGGGAACTGCTGGTGGACCCGTAATTTGCAGCCATTACCTCGTGGATGTCATACTGTCGCAATTCTGCGGTGGTGATACTGGCAGAGACCCTGAATGACCTGGATGTCTGGAGAGAAGGTCGTTTTGACTTTTTGAGGGGTAGCCCCGTGATGCTGTTCATGTGGCTGTCTGAAAGACTCCGCTTGGTGGCCCCTCCAGAGTATCCTTTATCGGCTGTACCCAACATCTTTTCGCGTTACTTCTTCAGCGTTGGCTTGGATATTGAGAGCTTGGAAAACTAGTTTGTGGAGAATGGGGCCCAAAATCTGTCTTGGTCAGTGCCTTGGAGGAGGGCAGTTGCAGCCTATTCTGGAGCTAGGAGAGTACTCATATGTGTGGCTTGTTGGTCTCAGACAGACCTCTTGTTATTTCCCTTGGCGGCTTCTGTGCCAATTTGGCTGGGCACAGGTCGTGCCACCTCGGACCTTAAATTTCTTTTCGGTAGACATTTTGACCGAGCACCTGCGTCTATTGCTTGGATCTCTGTGGGAAGATCGATGTCCATCGACTCGTCCCTCTCAGTCTGTTAAGAAAGTTTGTCATGTCCCTAAAGATTATATGAAGTGGTTGTGGAGGAGAGTAGTTAGCAAGATGTTGGTAGTGGAGATTGGATAAAGGTGGTTTGTTTTATTTAACACCATGGAAGGGGGTGTTGTGGTCTTTTCGAAGCTTGTTCAGGCTTATCGATCCATGGAGTGTTTACGGCACTCCATTCAGGCAGGGGAAATTTGGGGACCTCAGGGTGTATATGACGAGGGTGCAAGCTCCTCTGGTAGCTGTGGGTAGGACTCTTGGAGAGTTTATTTGTGTAATAGGGAATTTTATTTGGCTTTTATGGCATTAGGGGGTAGGGAGTTATCCGTTCCTTTTCTTATGTAATCAGTGCAGTAATTTCCTATTAATGAAATAAGCAAGTTTTTGGACATCCAACTGTGCCTTTCGATGAATTTTGTATTTTTGAATTATTTATACTGATCGCTAAGGCATACATAATCCTTTTATTAAAGTATTTGTTAGAATGAACTGTCGTTCTCGGAGATAAGAAAAGAATAGTATTTTGTGAAAAAGAAAGGGCCGTGCTCATGTAAGATGTATGAGCTGCCTACGTACTTCCGGGGTTTTTGATTTTTTTTTTAATTTTATTTTTCTTAAAAAATGACTTTTTTGCAGAGGATCAGACCCACGTTGTTCTGGGTAGAGGGAAATGAAGAGTTTATTTTTTATTTTTTTTGGATAGAAGGGAGATGAGAAGAGTCATAGCGTATTGAGATTCTAGACTAGGGGTAGAATTTCTTGAGAAGGTCCAAATTTACTGGACGAGCCATCTCTTCCCCATCTAGGTCAGTGAGCATGGCGGCACCGCCGGATAATATTTTCTTCACAATGTAAGGGCCACTTCAATTGGGCTTGAATTTCCCTCTGGGGTCCCAGATGGGTTATATTATCTCCTCGAGGGTTAAATCCCCTTCTCGGACACCGCGGTCGTTGATTCTCTTGTTGAATAATCGCGCTATTCGGCGATGGTATCCCTATATGTGGTAAACAACTTTCAATCTCCTTTCATCTAGGAGGGTCAGCTCATCGAGACGGCTTTTGGTACCAGTCTTATTCGCTAATTTTACTTTCGAGCATGACGTGTAGCGAGGGTATTTCCAGCTCCACAGGTAGGACTGCTTCCATGTCGTAGACCAGAGAGTAAGGGGTATCCCCAGTAGAGGTTCTAATTGAGGTTCGATAGACCCAGAGGGCGTACGAGATCCGGTCGTCCCAATCCCTATAGCTTCCGATCATCTTGATGATGATGGCTTTGAGGTTCTTGTTGGCGGCTTCAACTTCACCATTTGTCTGAGGTCGGTAGGGAGAAGATTTGTGTCTCTGAATCTCGTACTTGTTGACTACTTCTGTGACTTCTGCTTCGAAGTGAAACTCGTTATCTGATACTAACTCGCGCGGGACCCCATATCGGCAGATGATATTTTTTTAATGAATTTGGCCACATTCTTGGCATTTAATACCGCGTATGACTCAGCTTTGACCCATTTGGTGAAGTAATCAATGGAAACTAGGATGAACTCATGTCCGTTTGAATCCTTTGGTGTAACCTTCCCTATGATGTCGATACTCCAGGTGGAGAACGTCCAGGGAGAGGTCATGTTGTATTATTCTCGCGGAGGCATGTGTTGAAGATTGGAGAACTGTTGGCATTTGAGGCATCTCCGGACATAGGCGGTGCAATCTTGGGCCATGGTGGTCCAGTAGTAGCCCTGTCGGATGATCTTCTTGGCAAGCATATGACCTTTCATGTGGGGTCCGAATTCCCCGCTGTGGATCTTCTACATTATTTTCTCAATCTCAGCCCATGCGATACAGTGTAGATGAGTTCCATTGAAGTCCCTCTTAAGTAGAGCTTTATGACAGATGGTGTACTGGGTGACCAATCTTCGAAGGGTTATTCGGTCTTTCTTGTTAGAACCCTCGGGATACCTACCATGTTTGGGGAGGCACCAGATATCATAGTACCAGTAATCGGCTAGTTCGGGATCTTCGGTGGAGACAAGCTCACTATGGTAGCAGTGGGTTGGTTTGTCTTGCATTTTAACTAGGAAGGGGGTCATTGTTATTCCTTCGGGTATATCGACCATGGAGGCCAAGGTAGCAAGAGCATCAGCTAGGTTATTCTTTGCTCGAGGTAGGTAATGGAAGGTGATATCTTGGAATCGGGAGGCTAACTCTTCTAATTGGGCATGAAAGGGTTGGAGCTTTTCATCCTCGACTTTCCACTTTCTGAGCATTTGACCGATGATGACGGAAGAATCCCCATAGACATTAAGTTATTGAATACCTTTCTTGAGAGAAACTTTGAGGCCTATTGTCAATGCCTCGTATTTCGTCATGTTGTTGGTGCAAGGTAAATCCAATTTGATGGTGATGGGAGTGTGGGAGTCATCAGGGGCGATCAGAAGTATCCCAATGCCATATCCCTTTTTATTGGCAGCGCCGTCAAAGAACATTTTCCATCGAAAGTTGTCTTGAGCGGTGCAAAGGATATTTTCATCTGAGAATTCAAAGATCCAGACATCTGCTTCTTCTACGGGGTAATCAACGAGGTAGTCAGAGATGGATCTTCCTTTAACGACTTTCTGCATGACGTACACGATATCAAAATCAGTTAGGAGCATTAACCATCAGGACATTCGACTGGATAAGAAGGGTTTCTCAAGCAGGTATTTGATGGGATCCATTCGGGATACAAGTTTGATGGTGAAGGCGAGCTTGTAGTGTCACAACTTTTGGGTGACCCAAACAAGTGCAGCACATGCCTTTTCCAAAGAAGTGTAGTTGACCTCATACCTGGCCAATTTGCGACTGGCGTAATGGATGGCTCTTTCTTTACGGGAGTCTTCAAGGTATTAGGCTAGTAAAGCCCCAGCTGCAGTATCGGTTATGGTTAGGTATAGGAGCAAAGGGAGACCCGGCTGTGGTGGCATGAGCACTGGAGGTTGGGTCAGATATTGTTTAATTCGGTCAAAAGCTTCTTAGCAGGCCTCGTTATAAACCTTGGTTGAATCCTTTCGGAGGATCTTAAAGATTGGTTCACAGATGGAGGTTAGTTGGCTGATGAACTGGCTGATATATTGCAATTTCCCAAGAAAACCTCAGACTTCTTTCTCTGTTCGGGGGCAGTGGCATCTCAAGTATGGCCTTCATCTTTGCAGGATCTGCTTCCATCCCCTTCTCACTGACCATGAATCCCAAGAATTTTCCTTTCGTAACTTCGAAGACACATTTCTGTGGATTGAGTCTCATCTGATATTGTCGCAGTCGTTCGAAGAACTTCTGGAGAGCGAGAACATGACCTTCTCTAGTTTTGGACTTGATAATCATATCATCCACATAAACCTCTACTTCTTTGTGAATCAGATCGTGTGGGATGGTTGTGGAAACCTTTTGGTAGGTAGCCCCATCATTCTTGAGACCAAATAGCATAACAGTGTAGCAAAAGGTTCCCCATGGGGTGATGAATACGGTTTATCCTTGGTGGTATGGGTGCATCTTGATTTGGTTGTATCCGGTAAACCCGTCGACGAATGACTTGAGAGCATGACTGGATTTGTTGTCCATGATCATGTCGATATTGGGTAGCGGATAATCATCCTTTGGAGAAGCTTTGTTTAAATATCGATAGTCTACACACATTCGAACCTTCCCTCCTGATTTCGGTACAGGTACTATGTTGGCTAGCCATGTGGGATATTCGATCACATGAATGAAGCCCACGTTCAACTGTTTGACCGCATCTTCTTTGACCTTGAGCAACTATTCGGTGCGGAGCTTTCTCAATATTTGTTTAACCGTCTTGTAATCTGGGAGAGTGGGGATCTCGTGCTGAGCTATTTCAGGATCAATGTCGAGCATATCATCATAGGACCATGTGAAGACATCCACGAATTCCTTTAGTAATTCTCCGAGTTGTGCGCGCTAATGCTCGTCAAGGGTGGCGCCTATCATAATATCTCGCAGTTGGCTACTAGAACGAGATTAATAACAACAGTCTCTTCTTCATTAACTTGAACGCGGTTATGTTGTTTATTATTAACCTTATTTAGATCAGTTAAAAATTGTTCATTCGCAAAATCATCATCATCAAAAGTTTGATTAGAATTCAAGCAGTTAATGTAAGGCACAACAAGAAACTCAAAATCTTCATTTATTTCATTGATAGAAAAAACACCATTGAGAACCTTATCAAAAGAGGTCTCGATTACATTTGAACAAGGATAGACGACAGAAGAAAAAATTGGGTAAACATTGGGGTTAGGGGAGATTTCAAGAGGTAGAACTGGCGCAGCATGCCTATTAAGGAGGGGTGTATCAACAACTTTAATCAGATGGGATGGATCCCTTGATGTAGTGCTTGAATGAACCATGCAGAGTGCCAGTCCCAGTGTCTATAAGTTGAAGGAATCTTCGGAATCACTTTCTTGAGTCTCTTCGATATCTTTGATGAGTGGTTGTACTCGGTGTTGGAAACTTTCAGCCCATGGGTAGCTATCTTAGAAAAAGATCTCCATTCCAGGCTTCATCTTCTTGTCTGTGTGGTCATACCATGGTTCTGGAAAACCGCAAAAGGGGAAGTCTTCACCTTCTTCGATGAATCGTCCATTCAAGGAGTCCTCCGGGATATTTTGGATGCAGTTTAATCTTCTCTTTGGTCAAAACTGGTGGATCATTCTGTGCTCTTGTTTTAATGGTTAATACCCCAAGCCACAAGGAGGAAAAAATATCTTTTGTTCGATGGGCTCAAGTATCCGTTTCTACCTTTGCCCTAGCCCCAGTCCGGGCATGAAGTGCATATTTCTGAACATCTGAATCACATTGACATTGCCATGAGGGTCATATTTCGGACAAACCCTTTCTTTGAAACCGTCCCATATCGGGAGTAGGAGTGGTTCAACTCGAAATCCTGATAGGAGCATATCATTTGACCCGTGCTCTATCTCAAGGATTAGACTGCTGGTGCTTGCACCCTTGACATTTTCGTTGTCGCCCAAAATGGTGATGACTCGCCTTTCGACGAAGAACTTCAATTTCTGATGGAGTGAGGAAGACACACCCTTGATACTGTAGAGCCAGGGTCATCCGAGCAATAGGTTAAAACAATCTGGGATGCCCATGACTTGGAATTCAACGACAGGGTTTATAGGGCCAGCCCCTATTATAAGTTTTATGGATCCCATCACCTCTCCGTGGGTATTATCGTAGGCACGTACAGTGGCGGAGGTTGGAGCGAGGTCTCTTTCTTTCAGGCCTAAACACTTGAAGGTTCTCAGTGGGCAAACATTCAAGGAGGATCCGTTATCGATAGGAGAGAGTGTCACGGCCTTCCCCATAACTTCGACGGAGATGTTGAGTGCATGATTGTGATTAAGCCCAATTCTGGGGATTTTTTCTTCAGAAAATGATAGCATTCGGGTAGAGGTCAAGGATCTGACCAGATTTATCGCTTCTTCTGGTGTGGTAGAAGGAGGAACTGTGGGTCCAATGAGCATCTTGATTAAAGCATTTTTGTGCTGCTGGAAAGACATGAAAAGGCCCCATAAAGTGGTGTTAGCTTGAGTTTTCTTCAGTTGATCGAGGATCTTGCTCTCCTCGATGGTCATCTCTGGAATGGGAAGGTTTTCAACGCCCTTCCCTTTGTCATATGCTGGTAGTGAGCTTGGAACCTGGTAATGTCTCCCTGATCTGGTCATGTGATTTACTGAAGAAGTGAAGAACGTGAATCCCGTTTCCTCATTAATCTTAGGTTGTTCCGTCACCCTATTTATTTCTTCGAGGAGTTCTTCAAATGATATCATCCCACATATGTCGGCTACTGGGCCAGTTCTTCCTGAAGCTTATTCTTCACTCGAATCTTCGAATTCTTCACCCCATCCGGTGGCAACAATTCTGTCTCTCCATGTAAAGTCAATGCATTACACAACTTTAACGGATTTTTCATATAGGTCTTCCCATTCTGTGGGGATACGTATGGTTGAAGGGACCAAGCGCCCTTGTAGCTTCAAAGTATCGAGTAACCCGGTGATACTACAAATGCTGTTGGTTTGCTCTAATAATTCTGTCATAATCTGGACAACATCATCTAGGCTGACTTCGTTGGTTGGTACCACCCACTTGTCTGAATCTCGGGCCCATTTTCGTGCTTCCAAGAACAGTGTACTGAATCTCTGGCAATCGAGGACCATCTGTGAGGGAAATTTCAACCCGAACTCTAGGAGTTGGTTTAACACCTCTGATAATTCCATACTTTCATTTTTAGAATGGGTATAAACAACGATGCATGCTCTGGTAAGGAGTTACAGTGCCTGATCAGCGAGGCTAGTAGGGTGTAGGAGGAAATATGGGCAAATTAGAAGAGGTTTAGGAGAATACATGGGTGTGATTTGAGTTGAGGGATTAAAATCTGGGTTTTCTTCTAAGAAGATGGTGTTGGCATGATTTGAGAGTGGATTCTGAGTAGTGTTTGGCTTAGGGCTGGCTGGTGGGGCGAGGGTACCCCGGTCAATGAGATCTTGGATTATGTTTCGAAGGTGAAAGCATTGGTCAGTGGTATGGCCAACAGTTTGGTGAAAGGCGTAATGAGCATCGATCTTGAAGTTTCTTGGGAGTGGATTTGGCAATGGACGGGGATCCAAGGGTTTGATGAGGTTTCGGCTTAATAGGGCTTGGTAGAATTTGGAGAGGTGTATTCCCTTCGGATGGGGACATGGTGGATTTCTGGTGCCCATGTTGTTGTTGGTTCAGAGATGTTGTTGATGGTTAAGACTGTAGCACTAGCAGGCTTGTTATACTTTCTAGGGGTGAACTGTCCGGACACCTTCTTCGGTTCAAACTCTATTTTAACAAGGCTTTCCTCAATTTCTACTCCCACCTTCATGAGAACTTAAAAGTGGGGATAGTATTGTCCTCCCATCGTCTCTCGGACATGGGGCAAGAAGTTGTTCTTCACTATGTTGACCTGTTCTTCCTCAGATGGCCGATTGGTCATGGTAGCTGCTTGCTCCCTCCACCGGGTTATGAAGTTACTGACTGATTCCCCAGGGTTCTGTTTGAGCAGCTCTAAATCACGATGGGTGACCTCAAGCTCTTCGTTGTATTTGTACTACAACATGAATTCTCGGGCTACATCCTCCCAGCTACGGATTCTAGATTCCTCGAGAGATAAAAACCATCGGAGGGCACTATCCTTCAAATTGTTCTGAAATAATTGGGCCATCACTTCTTCAGAAGCCCCTAGTAGAGTAATGGAATGATGATAACTGCGAAGATGAATAATCAGGGGTCCACTCCCTCCTAACTTCTCGATATTTGGCATCTTGAACTTCTCGGGTAACCTCGCTTTAGGGTAAGGAGACATGTGGGTGTAGTCCAGGTAATTCCTAGAGATTCTGACTTGGTCGAACTTCTTGGTGAGCACCTTGAGATCCTCTTTGACTTTATTTAACTCTTCTCTTTTGGATCAATGACCATAGGCAGGTTAGCCACAGGCTGGGCAATGTTTGGCATCGAGAGATGGGCAGGCGGCGGCCCATTAATAGTAGGGGCACGTGGAGCGTGCTAATATTCTTTGGGAACCTAGATAGGCTCAGGTGGACCCATAACATGAGGGAATAGGGCCTCGGGCTCTTGAGGAATAGGAACTTGGTTTTGTTACATCTCTCGGACCTCAGTTTGGAGGTTGTCAATCATGGACACGAGCTGAACTAGGATTACCGTCAGATCTGGCTGTATGACTGGTACTTGATCTGTATACTCCATGGAAAGTGGATGGATTCCAAACTCGAAAGAAGTAGTAGAGGAACGGATGAAACTCCGGGATGATTTGACTGAAGATCGAAGCCAATAGGGAGCCAGGCCAAGGGCTTATGATTAACTTGAGAAGGCGTATAATGGGATTTATTTTTTAGAAAAAGAGAAGAAACTATTTTTGGATTTTTGATAAAGAAATGAGGAGTGTTTTTGGAGACGGAACTCAGCATGATTATTACAATTATTATGTTCTCACTTGTATTTAATTCTCCTAAATGCAATGCCGAACGCGACCCGAGCCTGGAAAAGTGGGGTTTTTAATATTTGTGAAGCTATGGTTGGACTTGTAATAGGCTCACAGACAGGGTCCCGTTTTAAAAACGTGCAAAAATTTGGGTGACAGTCCGACCTAGAATTTTGGTAGAGTTTCGGGTTAAAATCGACAATCTAAAGTGCGTGTCCTAGGTTCGACACCTATATGCGGGTATGCAGTTGGTTGGGTGAATCAGAATGGGTTCCCCCCTTGGGCATGACTTCCATGATATACGTCTTGCTCTTGCGGGCAATCGGTACATGTGGACAAGCCATTTGATATACTCGAGTGTACGTGAATTGCCTCACAATATACCTCGTGGGGACGGTACATGTGAGAGCGGATTCAATATACTTGGCGCACGTGAACGAATTCCCTACGATATACATCCCGTCATACCTTTGGTCAAGCGGTATGTAAGGACAAATTTATCATGTCCGAAACGTTTAATTTGTTTATGTCGTACGCCGCTACAAAAGGCTCGTCTTTTCACGATCACATCTGGCGACCTCATTCCGAATTCTGGGAATTATTCATTTATCAAGTATCCTACATATGCCTCAATGATTTCACGGGATTTACGCAAGTGGTACGGAAGAGAAATCAAAACTGTGAAAAAGGGCTTGTTTAGGATGTTCAAGGGAATTTTGGTAATTGTACAGCCACCGTCTGGAGGACCGGTCAACTGGAAAGTTTAAGAGCTTGCTGCAACAAAGATACTGGAAGAAACATCACCTCATCCGAGCTACGGTGATGAAGTTATGGTATTTTGAATTTGGAGATAAACACTTTAAAAACTAGAAAAATATTCTAAGTGTTAAATCCCTTTGGCCAGAACTTGTCCCCTAACCCAACCCAAACCGGTTCAGGGGGGCGAACCGATTCGCAGGGGACCCGAACCGATTTGGGGTCCCTATAGGGCTGGCAGATTCCAAGTGCATTTTTGCTGTCACCACTTGCACACTTTTGAACCACTTTGTTTTTCTTTTGGAACATGCTGAGTATATTTCGGCCACCTTTCCTCCATGTTCCATGAAAGATGTTTTGTGAGCCACTAAGCCTCCCTATAAAAGCTCACTCCCTCTCCCATTGTTTGCACACAACATACATACAATATACACACATATAGAACCTTGAAGAGGTTATTTTTTCAGATGTTGTAAACCTTCAAAGTTTCATTTTTCTCATTAGGGAGTATTTTTGTGGAGAAGCCGGTATCTTCTTCACTGCTGACCATCTGGAATTCTTGCGGGAGATTCCAACCGGCGACATCGGAACCGACACCTGCGGGTATTTTCGTATGTCACATTTATTTTCTTTATTATCCGTGTAAACCGTTTTTTACAAATTATACTGAAAATAATATGGTTTTGCCCTGCGGAGATTTTTCCTGATATGTTGTGTCACATGCATTGTATATTTTTTTGATATATCATCTTGATGCATGTTTTTAGGATTTAATTGAAATACCGTGTTCAATTAAATATCTGTTTTTATGTTTATGGGCTGTATTTATTTTGTTCAAAAATTGGACTCTAATTAAAAATGGTTTACTTGAAAACTTGCGAATAATTATTTTTTATTCGATATCACACACCGCATTTATTTACGGCACGTTTTCAAATTGGTATCATAGCGGGTTACGCTAATTTATCGCGTGATCCTGATTTTTCGAGGATTTACTTTCTGATACAATTTGTTTACTCACGTTTTCAAATTGGTATCAGAGAGAGTTACGCTAATTTATCGCGTGATCCTGATTTTTCGAGGATTTACTTTCTGATACAATTTGTCTACTCACGTTTTCAAAATTGGTATCAGAGCAGGTTACGCTAATTTATTGCGTATTCCTATTTTCCGCAATTTTTGTGTGATATTGATTTAAAAAATCTATTTTGTGTTTATTCGCAATTTTTCAATGGAACGCCCATCTAACGAGGAGCCTATTTTTGAAAAAGTTCACGACAATGCTGAAAAATTAAAACTCTTGAATTCGACACTTTGCAAAAGAATTAAAGTTTTAGAAAAAGAAAATTCTCGTTTTAAATCCGCAATGGATCTTTTACAAACGGTTCAAAATCAAAGAGATTTTTAACGTGAAAAATTTGTTTCCTTGGACCATGACTTTAATGATTTAATATTTTCCAAGAAGGAGAGTGTTGATAAAGTCCTATTTTTAGAAAAGGAAGTGGAGGACTTAAAAAACTCTTGGGTTCCCGTTTGTTCCATAGAGGATAAAAAATTAATCGATGATTTTACGACACGTGAAAAGACTCTTAGGGATAAGTTTATTTTAATTGAGGGAGAGAGAGACACGCTTTTAGGAATTATTGAAAATTTAAAAAAAGCGTCCCTTAATTTGGAAGAGTCTAATTCTTTGCTTGAATCAAATATTTTGAAGTTGAAAACTGATTTAAACGATTCAAGTAGGTTTGATAGTGATCGTAATGGCTCATCTTGTTCTCATGCTAAAGCCAAAACCATTGTTTGTTTTAGAGGGTCAATTAATCCCAAGGACGTTAGAAAAAATCATACTTTAGGTAACGTTCCTCCCGTTTACACATGTTCTCATTGTGGTAGGAAATGTCACCTTAGGAGTTTTTGTTTTGATCTTGGAAGATGTCCTTGGAAGTTTAAGTCTAGTGTTCCCGTGGTTTCCAAAGCCCCCATACGACGTTTCACATCTACTTGGGTTAGGAAATCACTTTTGGACACGCTAGATTTTAGACTTGTTGATTCTCGTTTGCTTGCACATGATTCTTCTCTTTCCATATCATATAGACGATTATTTTCGCATGTTTGTCATATGCTAGTTTTTGAATCATGATATGTATATTTGCTAGCGTTATGATATGTACTTTGTGTATAATTGTTTTTAAAAAAAATATAAAAAGATTTTATTTTGATAAAATTATTTGAAAATCAAAAAAGATTTTTGTATTTTATTTTTGCACATTTGAACGAGCATTTAGGATGACCAAGTCACAAATATCATTCCATATTTTTTCCATGTGACTATTTTATAGTGTATTGAGACAATATATCTTGTCATCTTTGTGCTTTATAATGTTTGGAGTCATTAAGATGTAATTAAGTGTTACTTCCTACATGTATGACTCATGATTTCCTTTATTGCACACATGGACAGATTTGTTTGATTTTCGTTCTTGTCTTATCACATATTGGTTGGGTGTTTTCACTTCAATCCTGTCCTTAAAACGAAGCAAGCGTGATAAAACTTGATAAGATTGGTGTGCATGTAAGAACTGTTTTGGTGAGACTCTGTGTTATTTTAAAACGGGGAGGGGATGCGAAAGGTAAATACCTATCCTTTGCGCAAAAGCCACCGTTAAAATCGACCTATAAATTTGAGGAATATTATTATCCGGGGTCCAAATAGGTTAAAATAGCCCAAAACATTTAAAGGCAATGAAAAGAAATACATGCCAATTCTGGGCCAATAGGTTTCACCATCAATTCTCCAAAGTTTGAGAATTTAGTTTATCACCTCTAAAAAGGAAAATATATCTGAGGGAGTTTGGTTGGAAAATTTAAACGGGTTTGTACGTCCTTGAAGATCTTGAAAAAGTGCTAAATAGTTTTGGATGTTATTGGTGTGAAAATCATTTTTACTTTGATTTGTTGATTTGATAAAGACGATGTCATCTAAATTCAACAATCCTTACACCTAAGAATATTTTGATGTTCATTCGTTAGGAGTACACGTATGCATCATGCACATATGATTGATTGAGTTAATTTACCTATCGATTGTGTTCACACCCGTACATTTACGCTATCACCGACTCGGTTGTTTTTGTGTTCTTTCATGGTGTGGTTTCGTTTTTCATATTTGTTTTATACATTTTTTTTTGAAAAATTCAAAAATAGAACATTCTTTGATTCTTTGAAAAATTTAAAAAAAAAAATCGAAAAATTTAAAAAGAAAAAAATATACATTTTTTGTGACATTTACCATATTTATGCTTATCATATCTGTCTATTTGGAGACATCATAAAAAGGGGGAGAATGAATTATGGGGGAGAAAATCCAAGGGGAGAAAAGTTTGTTTTGATTTATCTATGATTTGCTGAAACTTAATGGATATTTGATTGTGCATATCATTATAAATAAAACTATTGCGCGTCACGGGTATTTTCTTTTTCTCATGTGTGTAGGTACAAGGTTCATATCTATTGTATTGCACACCCTGTTGAGAAAAGCTTTGGGAGTCTTTGAGATTTCTGAATGAGCTTGAAGATTTGAAGATGATGGTGTTTGCTTGACGACATGTCAATTTGTATTCTCAATTCGAAGGTTTAATGGGGATATTATTGTATATGTCATTTGTTTGGGGAGATTTGTTTGGGGAGATTTGTTTTGGGGAGTTTTCATAATTCAGATTTTTTATGTTGTACCGACATAGACATAGGGGGAGATTTATAAGGACAAATTTATCATGTCCGAAATGTTTAATTTATTTATGTCGTATGCCCCTACAAAAGGCTCGCCTGTTCACGATCACATCTGTCGACCTCATTCTGAATTCTGGGAATCATGCATTTATCAAGTGTCCTACATATGCCTCAACGATTTCACGTTCCATGGATTTACAGGATTTACGCAAGTGGTACGGAAGAGAAATCAAAACTGTGAAAAAGGGCTTGTTTGGGATGTTCAAGGGCATTTTGGTTATTGTACAACCATCGTCTAGAGGACCGGTCAACTGGAAAGTTTAAGAGCTTTCCGCAACAAAGATACTGGAAGAAACATCACCTCATTCCGAGCTACGGTGATGAAGTTATGGCATTTTGAATTCGGAGATAAACACTTTAAAAAACTAGAAAAAGATTCTAAGTGTTAAATCCCTTTGGCCAGAACTTGTCCCCGAACCCAACCCAAACTGGTTCAGGGGGGTGAACCGGTTCGCAGGGGACCCGAACCGATTCGGGGTCCCTATAGGGCTGGCAGATTCCAAGTGCATTTTTGCTGTCACCACTTGCACACTTTTGGACCACTTTGTTTTTCTTTTGGAACGTGCTGAGTATATTTCGGCCACCTTTCCTCCATGTTCCATGAAAGATGTTTTGTGAGCCACTAAGCCTCCCTATAAAAGCTCACTCCCTCTCCCATTGTTTGCACACAACATACATACAACATACACACATATAAAACCTTGAAGAGGTTATTTTTTCAAATGTTGTAAACCTTCAAAGTTTCATTTTTCTCATTAAGGAGTATTTTTGTGGAGAAGCCGGTGTCTTCTTCACTGCTGACCATCTGGAATTCTTGCGGGAGATTCCAACCGGCGACATCGGAACCGACACCTGCGGGTATTTTCGTATGTCACATTTATTTTCTTTATAATCCGTGTAAACCGTTCTTTACAAATTATACTGAAAATAATATGGTTTTGCCCTGCGGGGATTTTTCCTGATATGTTGTGTCACATGCATTGTATATTTTTTTGATATATCATCTTGATGCATGTTTTTAGGATTTAATTGAAATACCGTGTTCAATTAAAGATCTGTTTTTATGTTTATGGGCTATATTTATTTTGTTCAAAAATTGGACTCTAATTAAAAATGGTTTACTTGAAAACTTGCGAATAATTATTTTTTATTCGATATCACACACCGCATTTATTTACGACACGTTTTCAAATTGGTATCAGAGCGGGTTACACTAATTTATCGCGTGATCCTGATTTTTCGAGGATTTACTTTCTGATACAATTTGTCTACTCACGTTTTCAAATTGGTATCAGAGAGGGTTACGCTAATTTATCGCGTGATCCTGATTTTTTGAGGATTTACTTTCTGATACAATTTGTCTACTCACGTTTTCAAATTGGTATCAGAGCAGGTTACGCTAATTTATCGCGTATTCCTATTTTCCGCAATTTTTGTGTGATATTGATTTAAAAAATCTATTTTGTGTTTATTCGCAATTTTTCAATGGAACGCCTATCTAACGAGGAGCCTATTTTTGAAAAAGTTCACGACAGTGCTGAAAAATTAAAACTCTTGAATTCGACACTTTGCAAAAGAATTAAAGTTTTAGAAAAAGAAAATTCTCGTTTTAAATCCGCAATGGATCTTTTGCAAACGGTTCAAAATCAAAGAGATTTTTATCGTGAAAAATTTGTTTCGTTGGACCGTGACTTTAATGATTTAATATTTTCCAAGAAGGAGAGTGTTGATAAAGTCCTATTTTTAGAAAAAGGAAGTGGAGGACTTAAAAAACTCTCGGGTTCCTGTTTGTGCCGTCGAGGATAAAAAATTAATCGATGATTTTAAGGCACGTGAAAAGACTCTTAGAGATAAGTTTATTTTAATTGAGGGAGAGAGAGACACGCTTTTAGGAATTATTGAAAATTTAAAAAAAGCGTCCATTAATTTGGAAGAGTCTAATTCTTTGCTTGAATAAAATATTTTGAAGTTGAAAAATGATTTAAACGATTCAAGTAGGTTTGATAGTGATGGTAATGGCTCATCTTGTTCTCATGCTAAAGACAAAACCATTGTTTGTTTTAGAGGGTCAATTAATCCCAAGGACGTTAGAAAAAATCATACTTTAGGTAACGTTCCCCCCGTTTACACATGTTCTCATTGTGGTAGGAAAGGTCACCTTAGGCGTTTTTGTTTTGATCTTGGAAGATGTCCTTGGAAGTTTAAGTCTAGTGTTCCCGTGGTTTCCAATGCCCCCATACGACGTGTCACATCTACTTGGGTTAGGAAATCACTTTTGGACACGCTAGATTTTAGACTTGTTGATTCTCGTGTGCTTGCACTTGATTTTTCTCTTTCCATATCATATAGATGATTGTGTTCGCATGTTTGTCATACGCTAGTTTTCGAATCATGATATGTATATTTGCTAGCGTTATGACATGTACTTTGTGTATACTTTTTTTTTTTAAAAAAATACCAAAAGATTTTATTTTGATAAAATTATTTGAAAATCCAAAAAGATTGTTGTATTTCATTTTTGCACATTTGAACGAGCATTTAGGATGACCAGGTCACAAATATCATTCCATATTTTTTCCATGTGACTATTTGATAGTGTATTGAGATAATATATCTTGTCATCTTTGTGCTTTATAATGTTTGGAGTCATTAAGATGTAATTAAGTGTTACTTCCTACATGTATGACTGATGATTTCCTTTATTGCACACATGCACGGATTTGTTTGATTTTTGTTCTTGACTTATCACATATTGGTTGGGTGTTTTCACTTCAATCCTGTCCTTAAAACGAAGCAAGCGTGATAAAACATGATAAGATTGGTGTGCACGTAAGAACCGTTTTGGTGAGACTGTGTGTTATTTTAAAACGGGGAGGGGATGCGAAAAGTAAATACCTATCCTTTGCGCAAAAGCCACCGTTAAAATCGACCTATAAAATTGAGGAATATTATTATCCGGGGTCCAAAGAGGTTAAAAGAGCCCGAAACATTTAAAGCCAATGAAAAGAAATACATGCCAATTCTGGGCCAATAGGTTTCTCCATCAATTCTCCAAAGTTTGAGAATTTAGTTTATCACCTCTAAAAAGGAAAATATATCTGAGGGAGTTTGGTTGGAAAATTTAAACGGGTTTGTACGTCCTTGAAGATCTTGAAAAAGTGCTAAATAGTTTTGGATGTTATTGGTGTGAAAATCATTTTTACTTTGATTTGTTGATTTGATAAAGACGATGTCATCTAAATTCAACAATCCTTACACCTAAGATTATTTTGATGTTCATTCGTTAGGAGTACACGTATGCATCGTGCACATATGATTGATTGAGTTAATTTACCTATCGAATGTGTTCACACCCGTACATTTACGCTATCACCGACTCGGTTGTTTTTGCGTTCTTTCATGGTGTGATTTCGTTTTGTATATTTGTTTTGAACATTTTATTTTTGAAAAATTCAAAAATAGAACATTCTTTGATTCTTTGAAAAAATTTAAAAAAAAAAATCAAAAAATTTAAAAAGAAAAAAATATACATTTTTTGTGACATTTACCACATTTATGCTTCTCATATCTGTCTATTTGGAGACAACATAAAAAGGGGGAGAATGAATTATGGGGGAGAAAATCCAAGGGGAGAAAAGTTTGTTTTGATTTATCTATGATTTGCTGAAACTTAATGGATATTTGATTTTGCATATCATTATAAATCAAACTGTTGCGCATCATGGGTATTTGCTTTTTCTCATGTGTGTAGGTACAAGGTTGATATCTATTGGATTGCACACCCTGTTGAGAAAAGCTTTGGGAGTCTTTGAGAATTTCTGAATGAGTTTGAAGATTTGAAGATGATGGTGTTTGCTCGACGACATGTCAATTTGTATTCTCAGTTCAAAGGTTTAATGGGGATATTATTGTATATGTCATTTGTTTGGGGAGATTTGTTTTGGGGATTTTTCATAATTCGGATTTTTTATGTTTTACCGTCATAGACATAGGGGGAGATTTGTAAGGAAAAATTTATCATGTCCGAAATGTTTAATTTGTTTATGTCGTACGCTGCTACAAAAAGGCTCGCCTGTTCACGATCACATATGGCCACCTCATTCCAAATTCTGGGAATCATGCATTTATCAAGTGTCCTACATATGCCTCAACGATTTCACGTTCCACGATTTTATGGGATTTACGCCAGTGGTAAGGAAGAGAAATCAAAACTGTAAAAAATGGATTTTTTGGGATGTTCAAGGGAATTTTGGTAATTGTAAAGCCACCGTCTGGAGGACCAGTCAACTGGAAAGTTGAAGAGATTTCCGGAACGAAGATACTGGAAGAAACGACACCTCATTTCGAGCTACGGTGATGAAGTTATGGTATTTTGAATTTGGAGATAAACACTTTAAAAAACTAGAAAAATATTCCAAGTGTTAAATCCCTTTGGCCAGAACTTGTCCCCGAACCCAACCCAAACCGGTTCAGGGGGGCGAACCGGTTCGCAGGGGACCCGAACCGGTTCGGGGTCCCTGTAGGGCTGGCAGATTCAAAGTGCATTTTTGCTGTCACCACTTGCACACTTTTGGACCACTTTGTTTTTCTTTTGGAACATGCTGAGTATATTTCGGCCACCTTTCCTCCATGTTCCATGAAAGATATTTTGTGAGCCACTAAGCCTCCCTATAAAAGTTCACTCCCTCTCCCATTATTTGCACACAACATACATACAACATACACACATATAGAACCTTTAAGAGGTTATTTTTTCAGATGTTGTAAACCTTCAAAGTTTCATTTTACTCATTGAGGAGTATTTTTGTGGAGAAACCGGTATCTTCTTCACTGTTGGCCATATGGAATTCTTGCGGGAGATTCCAGCCGACGATATCGAAACCGACACCTGCGGGTATTTTTTTATGTCACATTTATTTTCTTTATAATCCGTGTAAACCGTTGTTTACAAATTATACTGAAAATAATATGGTTTTGCCCTGCGGGGATTTTTCCTGATATGTTGTGTCACATGCATTATATATTTGTTTGATATATCATCTTGATGCATGTTTTTAGGATTTAATTGAAATACCGTGTTCAATTAAATATCTGTTTTTATGTTTATGGGCTGTATTTATTTTGTTCAAAAATTGGACTCTAATTAAAAAAGGTTTACTTGGAAACTTGCGAATAATTATTTTTTATTCGATATCACACACACCGCATTTATTTACGGCACATTTTCAAATTGGTATCAGAGCGAGTTACGCTAATTTATCGCGTGATCCTGATTTTTCGAGGATTTACTTTCTGATACAATTTGTCTACTCACGTTTTCAAATTGGTATCCAAGCGGGTTACGCTAATTTATCGCGTGATCCTGATTTTTCGAGGATTTAATTTCTGATAGAATTTGTCTACTCACGTTTTCACGGTACGATGTGGGGTAACCATTCGATATACGTCGAAGGTACTTGGCCAATGGAAGGTGAGAGTCATATCTCTTAGGCTAATTGCGCCTTGCCGAACTAGCTCCCATCACGAAGTGACCCTCCAATTACTGGGTAAAATTTGGTCAATAACAATGATCTTTGGTGATGTCGTGTGAACCATGCATGATTCTCTTATTAGTATCTTCTGATGGGAATGCTTTTCTTGATTATGCCAAACACGGAGAAAAGTATAAGTACCAAAGGTACCCCAAGTATGGATGGGTGATGCGTGCAATATGTGGATATATGTGATCCTAGGTGCACGTGGTGTGAAGTGTACATGGAGAATTTTCTACAAATGTGTGAACATAAGCATAAGCATAAGATACACATAAAAAAGGGAAACATGCAGATATAGGGGGAATATAAACAAATATAGCATCCATGTAAATAAAGTCAAACCCTCAAAATATACAAGTCCCCAGCAGAGTCGCCACTATGGCTATCCTCGATCCTCGCCTGCGGGCGAGCGCATGAAGGAAGGATCCTCGGGTCCCGCGCATCCCTCTCAGGAGTGCTTAGGCCGACGTCGTTTGAGACGAGGTGTAAAAATATAGAGAGATTTAGAGTCGCCAGCCTATTTTACTCAAAATAGACAAAAGAAAAAGGGGAAGCCATCCCGAAGGACGGCATCCAAAGACATACTAGTGCATACGAAACCAAAAATGATTCCAGAAGGGTTTGGAGGACGAAATGGAAAGGTGTTAGGTACCCATTCCACCCTTTCAGTCTCTCATGGATATTTGCTATTTTCCTTTATTTTCCCCGTGATATGTGTGCATGTGTATATATATAGTGGAGATAGGAATCCTCGACTTTTATCATGGAAGAGATAAAGCGAGTCATCCGTAAGAAGGTATAAGAATAATATTAAAAAATAAGATTTACGCAATTACCCTTACGTTGATCGTTATAATGGAACGATAACACATATGGAGTAATACATCACTAAGAACAAGTATATAGTATATAAGAAAATTGGATTTAGATAAGATAGAAAATGGGAGAGAAAGTGAGAATAGGACTCGAGTCTCAGATTTTACCCTGAGACGCCTACGTAGCCTATAAAGGCATCAAAGTCCACATAGTTCGCATACAAAACGAGGGGTGGGGTTTATCTAATAAATCCAAATGGGGGATCTTTTATTTGTGAGTGTGTCCGTGTGTGTAGAAAAAAGTGTTTTAGTTGTGGGAAAAGTGTGAGAAAAGTATGAGAATCCCTATTTGGAATTTATGAGCAAACCCTTTTTTTCTTGTTTTTTGGATTTAATTTATATGAAAATAAGAGATGTGCAATAATACTAAATAAAAATTATATTAGGATGTGTGAGATGAGATAATAAAAATGCAAAGGAATAAAACAAGTTATTGTGAATTTAAGAGAATTTAAAGAGAAAGTTGGACCTTCTTGAAGATCTTGAGCTTGATCTTGAATGTTGGAGAGAAGCCCTTGCACTTGGATAATGATGGAGAGTGGATAATTCACCAAGTTTGATGAAAAGGATGATGAAAAGTGGAAGTTAGAAAGGGATTTGGATGCTGAAATCGCGCTGCCTTCGAGAGAGGTTTCTGGGATTCGCTGAGAGTGATTTTTATCAGATCTGGGCTTCGTTTGCAAATAAGGTGATGGCCTCCTTTTATAGGCCCAGGCCGATCGGCATAGACCTGGTCCTGCCTATCGTCACATGCCGATAGGCAGGGTCTGGAACTTGCCATTTGGTAGTGCGTTTCAGGACTTTTTAGAAAATTAGTTGTCGAGGGCAAACCGTTGTCAGAACCGCGCACGGGGTAGACTTTTGGAAAGGTAATTTAGATAAATTTGAAAGTCTTTTAGACTCCTCCCGGGTTAGGGAGTGACTTTGGGTTAAATTTGGCTCAGAAGCATTTTTTGGTCCATTGGACAGGGAATCGTTCGAACGCAAACGGATCGTTCGTCCACATGGCTTTCCGAATCGCGCATGAGGTGGACCATTGGAAAGGTTAGGAGATTTACTTTGACATTCCAAATAGTTTGACCCGATTTGGGGAGTTGACTTTGGTCAATCGGGCCTTGGAAGCATTCGGTAACCTCTTGGAGTCAAACCGATCGTTTGTCCGCATGGTAAGTCAGAATCGTGCACGAGTCGGACCGTTAGAAAGGGGTTTCAATGCCCTTAGAAGATTCATTTAGTCTTGGTCGAGCTGAAGAGTTGACTTAGGTCAAATAGATCTCGGGAGCGCCCGGTGGCCTCTAGATCAAGTTTTGGACACAAACGGACCGTTCGTCTGCATGGTAAGTCAGAATCACGCACGGGATGGACCGTTGGAAAGGGAATTCAGTTCCCTTCAAAGATTCATTCAGCCTTAGTCGAGCTGAAGAGTTTGACTTTTTGGTTAAACGGAGCCTGGGAGTGATCGATGGCTTCTAGGTCAGTACTTGGGGTATGACCTCGGTTTGTAGTGATGAAGGGAGGTACTAGGGACCTAAGGAGAGTTAGGGGGTAACAGAATGGGGTGTCTACAAATATGAATTTGAAGAACTAGGGTTTTGGTAAAATAATTTGGGGATTCCATGTTTTATTGATGATTCGTAATGAATTTATGATTCTAGGATGTTAGAATCCATATATAATTGATAGGATTCGAATTGGAACTGTTTATTTGGAGATTGGGATGTTGATTTAGAAGTTTTAGGGTTACAAATGGTGGGAAAATGTTGAAATTCTGGGTAGAAGACGAACAGTGCAGTCTCGCGCGATCTCGCGCGAAGCCATTCAAACGAGATTGTATCTTGTGCGAAGTCATTCAAGCGAGATTACATCTCATACGAAGTTTCTCTAGTGACACGTGGCAGTCGTTCGAACGACATGCCATCTGGTTCGAGCGACTGGGTGAATTTTCGGGAAATTTCTTTGGGGCAGTTTAGGAATTTTCTAGTCTTTACGAATAAGAGAAATTTATCAGTTAACAGATTTAAAACGAGATAGGTCTACGAGGAAGTATGTGAGTTTATACTTTAATTAATCCGAAAAGAAGAGTTAGTTTGGAAATTTCTTAGGAATGGTAGTAATTTAGTAAAACTTTAATATACGTAATAATGAGAATGAAATGCGTATGGAACTTATATAAGAAGGTTGGGAGAATACCTTTAAATATTAATAGGATGTGTGAATACCTATTACTTGCTAGTATTATGTGTATGACATACCTAGCTGTTTGCTATCACGGGAGGTGGTGTAGAGACAGTCTTATTCCTGAGGGGATTATTGGCTTGTATCTCAAAACATAGGAAAGTGAAGGCTTATTGGTGAGTTGATAAGCCAGCTGACTATGGGAGCGTAGGTATGTGCGTGACCCATAGATATATGAACTATGTTCCCCTCCATTATGTGTGTTTTTTTTATCTGGTTCGTGGGAAACTTTCAAATCGATAGTCCTTATTAGAGTACGAGATGTACCGGGACATGATAGCAAAGTATGCAATGCACTACAGGTTTAGCTTTGGGGTGCTGTATTTGTATATGTATATTATAGTGGTGAATATATGTATATATATATACTTGTGTTATTCCTACTGAGAGATAATTGTAGGATATTGGGTTATTACAATCTTAAGTGATGTAAGTTGTGAATACTTAACTTAGTGTGATAACACTTAACCGAATTTATTAATAAATACTGATATTAATAATATGGGAAATTGGGAATTTCGAAATGCTACTACGAGCTATAACAAGAAGTGTAAGTCTTTATCTAGTTAGAAGTGTTACAAATAGCTAGGTGGGGGATAGATGTACATTAGGCGTGCACAATAGACGAGAGGTGAGAATCTCATGTGAGAGTTCGAACTAACATGCAATTGATACTTGCTTTATTAAAAAATTTAAATACTTGCTAAACAAATATTTTTACACATCGGGCTCTGACTCGTTTCTTGCATCTCTTCTCTCTCTTACAATATATATGTATTATATCTGGTGCTCAGCCACAGGGACACCAGGCTTAGAAATTGGATTGCTTGGCGTGCTGCAGCTGTTGTGGAAGCTATAGGTCTTCGCATTAGACGCCTCCATCATTTCATTTCCATTCCTTATAGACTTTATATTTAGGGCATGCGGATTTTATGATTTCAATATAACGATTTAAAGTTTATTTTTATGAGATTAATGGATTTTGTGATTTCAATATAACGGGTTTGAGTTTATATTTTGGTAATGCAGGTCTTTGATATGCAATTTCCTTATATTTTCACAATATACTAAACTATTTTCATATATTATTTCAAATGTTCATATACTAAACTGATGCAACTGATGTTTTTACATGGGTTTAGAACAGGTAGGTCTTGAAAAGTCGTATGAGTGACCTGAGAGCCTTGAATGCATGAGACGGATAAGGTCGCTAGCTGAGCACAATGGGAAACCATATGCAGCTAATCAAACATGTTTTGTTGCTAAGTTGAAGTTGATCAAAGAAGCAAGATAAATCCACTTCCTTTATGTCAGAAATCCCAGACGTGTGTGGGAATAAAGTGGGAACATTTATCGCTAATCAAGAAAATATCACCATTTGAATTGAACAAACACTTTCATTATTAATTTTGTCTATCTTAAATATTTTTTCTTCTATTACGATTGTGGTGTAATATTAATTGTGGTGTTATTTTTCTTCTGAAATATGTTATCATTTCCAAATGAGGATATTACTTATCATTTGAGACCATGGGTAATTCTTACCAACATGTCAAACAAGGTTTATTTGAGATTAAGGGAAATTTTAAACCCAACAAATGAGGTTATTAATGAACATTATGAATTACTGAAAACACAAGTATCTGTCATCTTTTCACCAGACTATTTATAACATCATTCTGATTGAAGTTGCATGACTTTGTCATACTTCAATTCAATTCATTAATATAGTCATTTTTTATATTTAGGATGATCATATCCGCGATATAATTTCGAAAGAGGATGTTGAAGATTTTAGCAAACTACTAGAAAAAGATATTCAACTTCCTTTGAGTCCAATGTTTCCCCCTTATAAACTCTCCCACACCACTGCCTCCCTTGCTACTGCTTCCCTTCAAATCCCTTCTTACATTGATGGATCACGATTTGTTATTGATATTATTTTTTTCAAACTAGAATACCACAGAAATTGCATGATTAACTATTATATCGTATTATTCACTTGATTAATTATTTATCTCCTTTTCATATTGTGAAGGATGCATATAACTCTTTAATAGTAAGTGACGGGAAACCTTTAAAAAGAGGAGGTTCTTTTTGCTATGGTTCCCACGAGGTGTGCTTTGAATTATTTATTCGATGTCAAAATTTTAGTTATCAGATTCTGTATGTACAGGTATAACATTTACTAATTATTTTGTGCCAAACGCAGAAACACGTGTGGGTTCAAAAGTTAAGTTTGGGTTCTTAATGTGTTTTAAACGGTAAGGTTCAACCCCCATTGTGTCTTATGTTTGGAATGAAATACAGTGCTACTGTTTTCACCCCCATTATCACAAGTGTTTGAGTAGTACACGTTCAATTAATTTGTCGTTTAAGGTGAAAATTTTCCTATTGAAAACATACATTGTATTCAAAAAATAGGATTTTTCTGGCCATCCTAATTCTAATAGGTAAGAGGATCCTATCCCACGTATATTTGTTTTTTGTTCTTAGTCCCATCGACCAGTTATTTACAACTGTCAATACAACTACTGCTACTGTTGAGTAGAAATTGAATATTCCATATTCAAAGATAGACCAAAGTATCTCCAAATCTACTTCTTCAATATGCTGATCTACTAAATCAATGCAAATTTTAATCCTGTGCATATTAATAGATCCTATAGCAGATGATAGACTATGATATATATTTCTCATGAAATTAGCCTAAAGTCTATCATATACTTTGAATTTCGAAGATAATTTTAAACTAGATGCTTTAGTATTATCCACCCAACTTTTAAGACCTAAGCCACCTTCATTTAAGCTATAAAAAATATCTTTCCAGTTTGTATACTGATCTGCTAATTCCATTGTGTGTGTCACTGGTTGTTTAGAATTCATCCATGCACTAAAGTACCCAATATGGTAAATGGATGTCTAATGTATAATGGAACATTTTTAAATTTGATTTATATTATAAATGTACTACTATCTAGATATTATGTTTTTTTATATTTTATAGTTTCAATACTTTAGTTGGATTTATTGAGGAGATATGATTATGAAGATGAAGCATGTGTTCAAATAGACTAGAAAAAACACAGAAGGTAAAGGTGTTCTTAAGGAATATAATGATACTATCAATTCATACTGATGATTGGACTGTAATATCTAATATTGAGCTAATGGAGAGGGTAAAGCATATTAAAGGTTTGAGAGATTCAAATTTGGGTAATATTTTAATACAAATGTTCAAACTGGATTTGATATTTTAAGAAGTTGCAAGCGCAGAGGACAGGAGTACTATGAAAATCTCTGCATGAAAGTTGTAAATCAATCAGTTGGTCATTAACTATTGTTCCTCTTCAATCTTATAGGTCCTATTCATTAAATGTAATTAAACTAGGGTTCCTAATTATGTAGCAGAGGTAATTCAAATATGTATAATCCGATTTTGTGTTATCTTTTTTATTAGAAATACCATGTTCTTTTATGTTAACACTAAATTACTATAAGGATTATTTACAATCTTTGTGATATGATTATATGATTTGTGTACGTTCTCATTTGATTGCTTTAGAATGAGTTTAGTTCAACATTTAATATCAAATAAGAACACTTTGTACACATTAATAGATGCTGATGTCGATTGTTATAGAATTGGATATTGGTTTGTTTTGGAACTCAACACCTAATTTTATTTTTGTTGCTATTTCCACTGTTCATTGTTTCTCTGTTTTCATTCACTACTTTTTGATGCTGTAAATGAGGTATTCAATCGAAAATTTTCGGAGTGAGTTGAGAAGAATGGAAATTTTTAATTGTTCGAATACACAAAATAGGTTTCTCTCAATGCGACGACACTATCATCCATTATTAACATAAGCCACTACAACTAGAGAATTTTAGTTGTTACACCATTGAATTAGTGTGCATATATAATATTATCTTTTTTGATTTGTTTTTTTTCTTGCATATGTGGTGTTGAATGACATCCTCCCTAAACATATTACCACTTGATTGACAACAACGAGCATCAGTAATTCTTTGCGCGTGATATGGTGTTGCGTGCAATTGACGATTTGGAGTGTCGAAAACGAAGGTGATATATGATACTTAGATTCAAAGTGTCTTGAACGATAATGTGTGAATTGGCATATTCAGTGTTAAAATGTGACACATTCCTTCCTCTTTCGATTTAGATGCTCCTCGATTGGCTTGGATTTTTTGTTTCAATGTAATGTGTTTGGCTTTAAAATAGAATTTATGATTTAGTGTTTTTTCCTTTGTATAAAAGATTAATCTTATTTAATCTTTGTTTGTTTCTTGGATATTGTATTAGTCTTTCGTTTTTGTGTGTCGATTTTGCACATTTAGCATTGAAGGTAAGAATGCACTCAAATAAAGTGTTCACACATATGTTGTTTGAGTATTTTTTTTATTTCTTAAACAGGATGGTTAGTCCTATAAATAATGGAAATTTAGCCCCAATTTTTAAAATTGTTTACACGGTGAATATTTATAAAAACATATGAAAATTTGTCCAATTTTTGAAAATTGTTTACAATTATGTGTTGTAAAAGAACTTTTTGACTTGATAGGTTTGTAGCATGTTGTATTTATGTACATAAACATAGCATATGTATGTATGTATGTAAAAAAAAGTTAAAAATTTTCCATTTTTGTAAACTAATAGGTTCATACAATAGGTTATTTAAAAAATTATTTATCTGTTGCGAACTAAATACGAAGTATGGTCCAATCAATGACGCACACTTTTGAAAATTTGCGTCGTGCCTTTAGGCACGGGCCTACCCTAGTCTCTCTCTCTCTCTCTCTCTCTCCATCTATCTATCTATCTATCTATCTATCTATCTATCTATCTATCTATCTATCTATCTATCTATCTATCTATCTATCTATCTATCTATCTATATTAAAAAAACCTTATTCTCTTATTCCCTCTCTCGGTTGTGGGATGATCACCCCACCACCCAACGTGGCTACCTGCCTCCCCCACTCCATGGTTTTTGCCTCCTCCTCCATCCCACCTCTGCATCCTCTGATTTCTCTGGCTCTCTCTCACGCACATGAACTCATACACACACACAGACACACACACACACAGACACACACACACACACACACACACACACACACACACATATACATATACAAAACATATTTGTTTTGCAATAGGATTTGGTTATTTTGGGTTTGAGATCCAATACAAGTGATTTGAATTTGAGATTTGGGTGATTTGGGTTTTACCGATGATTTTTTTTCCAAATTTGGTTTGGGTGTATATCAGATTTGGTTTGGGGATGTGTATCGAATTTGATTTGGGTTTGTGAGATTTAGTTTTTGAGATCGATAGTTTTTTGAATTCAAATTTTTATATTTGTTTTTTTTTTCTTGAGATTGTTGGATAAATTTTTTATTTGTTCTTTTTTATGAGATTTGGTGATAGTTCTTTCATCTATTAGAAAATAGTTTTTTAGATAAATTTTTTTAAAATCACTTTTTTTGCTAGAAAACATATTTTGGGGGAATGAAAATAATTTTTTTGCCTATAATATATTATGAATATGATTTTTTTTATGTATTTTTAGAATTTATATTTCTAGAAATTTCTTTTTCGAGTTTAATAATTTTTAGAGTTTTATTCAATACTAATAAAACTATTAAAATATTTTTCTATATTTTTCTAACTTGTCAAATGTTTTCTTAATTATTTCAGATATTTTGGGAAGGGTTTAGTATTTTTCATATTGTTCAAACTTTTTTTAAGATTTTTCTATGGTTTTCTATTTTTAATATTTTCTATCAAAGGTAATGTTTTTCAATCATTTTTAGAATTTTTAAATGTTTATTGTATTTTTCAATTTTTTTTAAATATTATTCTTCATTTTCAAAACTTTTAAATATATATTCATAGTTTCCAAATGGTTTATATATTTTTGAATTGTTTTTTAGGATTTTCAAGTTTTTTAAAGAATTTTTTTTAGGCTTTTCGTAATTTTTAAATGATTTTGCTGGACGTTTTAAACTTTATAAATGTCATTCTTTGATTTTTAGAATTTTAAAATATATATTCATAATTTCCATGTAGTATAAATATTTTTTTCAAATATTTTCCTATTATTTTTGTATAGTTTTTATATTTCTTTAGTATTTTCTGTATTTTTGAATAAATACGTTTTAATTTTCATAATTTTTAAATATATATTCCTGATTTCCAAATGTTTTAAGTATTTATAAAAAAAAAATCCAGGATTTTTATATTTTTAAAATAGTTTTTAGCATTTTCTTATTTTTTAAATGTTTTTGGTGTAATTTTAAGAATTTTTTTTGAAAAAATTAAGCTAGGACAAAAATCCCTTTACTTTCAATCCTGTGCCACACACATGACCAAGTCGTCCATCCAAAAAGTTAACGGTGTTAACAGTAGGGGGCTAATTGAAATCATTTTGAAAGTTTATGGGGTTAAGTATAAAAACTGAAAGTTTAAGTGGGGAAGTGACAAGGGGGATAATGTTGGGAGGTTCAAGTGGAATTAACCATTTTTTAATTATTATCCCCAATTTTTGTCACTATTCACAAGGCCAACTTTAATCGTATTTTTAACTCCCAAGACTTCAAAATCTCATTTTTACCCGAAATCAAAGTTGTGAGTCTTTTAAAGATGTTTTCGAAAAGCTATGGAAAGGCCTCAACGGCTACACCTGTGTCAACTGTGTCGTATCGAGATGTATCTTAACAATTTTTGCATATCAACTCCTTTGTTGTCCAATCTCCCTAAGCACCTACAAAAATGAAAAATAAACATAATTAATTCAAATTTAAGTCCATAACATTTTATAAAATTACTAAATTACCCATGTAATTGCATTTTAGTCCCCAAACTCCATATCTTTATCTCATTTTAACTTAACAGTCAAGCAAATTTAAGATTATTTTGCCAAGATAAATATTTTAAAATCACGATTTTATCCCTAAGATTGCTAAAATTGTATTTTTAACTCGAATTCTTTTCAAACTTGTACTTTTCTTTAAAATTACATAAATGACACTAAAAGCGCATTATTTATGATACAACGGGCCTACTAAGGCCTATATTTGGGCATAAAAAAATACAAAATTATCCCTCATCAATTTGCTATTGTTATATTATTTCTTGGGATTCCATAAGCCAATCTCGAAGGGAAGCAAAGGTTGACATATATTTAGTAAAAAAAACCTTAGGTATCATTGAAGGCTCACACGTAGGATGCAATATAATTATCTCTAAATAATATATTAGACACAACTATGAGACTTTGGATAAGGAGGTCCCCAACCTAAAGGAACCTAAATATGTTACAAGACATAGAAAAATGTGACACAATGCGAAGATATTGGTTACTACGTGAACTTTTAATGATTTATAGTCATATCGATATCAACCCAATAATACATAAATGTCTGAACTTATACAAAATTCAAAATGATTCATTATTCAATGGATAATAACGTGTGAAATGACATGGTCCAATATGATAACGAATGGATTAAATACAATTTTTTTCATAACGTGAATCCAAAAGATAATGAAAGAATCAGTTAATCATTTTTGATAGTAACTATTCAATTGATAACATAATTGTACTACTATTTTTTTGAAGCATGTGTGAATATTGTCTTGAATTTTACTGTTCACACATGGCACTCTTCATACGCAGAGGTGATTTAAGGAGGCCTTCAGCCATAATTCAAAACATAGATAAATAGAAGAGAGCTTTGATTGTTCATCATTTAATGCTCTTATATACACTTCGAGATGATTGTGAGACTTGAGAGATTTTTAACCCTTGTTTATATAGAAGAAAGGAGGCCATCATCTGTGGACATAGACAAATTAGTGAACCACATACATCTTATCTCGTTATTTATTGGAGTATGTGATTTCTCATTACTTTATCATTACTTTGCGTTTAGAGTGTATTGATGTTGTTATCTTTTGGGTTGCTCGTTCGCTAGGATCGTGGGCAAGTATGAATCACTCCATTGAGTGAGTATCCACACAAAAAATTGGTATTAGAGCTTTGGCTTATCTGGTCTTTGCTTTGTGTGCATCCAAAGTGTTTGATAAATTTTGTAAGTGGTATTTTCATCTTGGCTCAGTTGTTTCTTGTTGAAGACTCATTTCAGAGATTAGAGAATGTCTACATCTAAGGTTGTAAAGGTGTCAACAGTGAGGTTTGAGTTGAAGAAAGTTTGATGGTAAAACCATTAATTTTGTCATATGTCAATGTCAAATGAGAGATGTCTTAATCCAAAAACATTTTCAAAAGGTGTTGAGGGGCATTTCAGCTAAACTCGAGGATATGTCAGAGTATGATTAGAGAGAGTATGGTTTACAAGCATGTAGCACAATTCGGTTAAATATCGCACAAAACGTGGTGTACTATATCATGAAGGAAGAATCGGTGAATGCAATATGGAAAAAATATAAACAAATATATGACGAAAAGCATAGAGAATCATTTGTATCTCAAGGAGAAGTTATTCTGATTTGACTATATTAAAGGTATGCCAATGTACAAACATCTTGATGAGTGTAATAAAATTTTCTTCGATTTATAAAGCTTAGATGTTGATATTAATGGCGAAGATAAAGCTATATTGATTACAAATTCACTTTTGGGCTCATATAAGCATTTGAGCACCACATTGCTATATGGGAAGGAGGATGTTAAGTATGATGATGCCTCTTAGGTATTGTTGGGGAGTGAGAAGCTGAAAAAGGAGCAGATGGATTCTCACTCCGATGCATTGGTTGTAGGGGTAGGATCAAGGAGAGAAAGAAAGGTAGAAGAGGAAGCTCTAAGTCTAGGTGTAAGAACAAGGGATTGACAAATGTCATGTGTTACAAGTTCAAGAATAAGGTGCATTTTAAAAATATTTTGCTAACCTAAAGGCAATAGAGGATAAGAAATCGGTGGCAGAATTTGTCGATTCTGTTACTTTGGAGGATGATGAATTTAAGAGTATGCTGATAGTTTCTTCATGGGAAAGCTCTTTAAACATGTGGATACTTGACTCGGGGTGTTCTTACCACATCTGTCCCGATAGAGATGTGTCCCATACCTTTAAGGAGGTCGATGGAGGTAAAGTCTTTATGGGTAAATGAACATGTTTGTCGACGAAAGGTTATTGGCACGATCAAATTGAATATGTATGATGGAATGATTTGAACTCTCATAAATGTTCGCTATGTTTTGGAGTTGAAAAAGAATTTGATTTCTTTGGATGCTTGTGACCATTGCGTGCTTGGGAAGAAAATATGGGTGAAGTTTAGCACAACGATTCATTTTAAGAAGGGTATACTTGATTACGTTCACACGGATGTTTGGGGTTCTTCAAAGACACCATCTTTGGGCATAGTCCCTAATTTGTGATGTTCATTGATGAATACTCTCGACAGACTTGGGTCTACACTATAAAACACAAAGACGAGCTCTTTGGGGTATTTCTTAAATGAAAGAAGATGATGGAGAATCATACTAGTAAGAAGATCAAGATTCTTAGGTCGGATAATGACGGGGAGTACCGATATGATCCTTACTTGAAGTATTGCGAGGAAGATGGTGTTTTTAGACACTTTAAAGTTCAAAAAATGCCATAAAAAATGGAGTAGCGGAGAGGATAAACTGAACCTTACGTAAAAAGATGAGGTGTATGTTATCAAATGTGGGCTTATCGAAGCGGTTTTGGGAAGAGGCTTTATCTAAGTCATTTTCAATCTTTTTTCGTCTACTGCAATTGATTATAAGACCCCTATAGAGGCTTGGTCAGGTACACATCCTAGTTATGAGATGGTGCACGTTTTGGGCGCCCAACTTATTTTCATCTCAGTGAGGGAAAAATTGATCCAAGAGCTTTGATGAGTGCATTATTTTGTATGAATTATGCCCAAATCTAGGCCTTGTTAGACCCATTGTATCTTAAATAATGAGTTTTTAGAGTCGTTTTCGAAAAATAAAAGAAAAATGCAGGGTTGAATAAAATTCGAGTTAAAAAAATACAATTTTATTAAATCTGGGGTAAAATTGTAATTTCAAAAACTTTATGGGCCTGAAAATAATTTTTAAATGTTTATCTAGGCAAAATAAAGCCCCATCTGAAATTTGGTTGAATTTGGAGTTAAAATGGAAAAGTTATGAATTCCGGGGTCAAAAATATAAATAAGGGTAAACTCATAATTTTCTAAACTTTCTGGGGCTGAAATTGAATTAATATAAGTTATTTTATATTTTTGCAGGTACCCCTGAAGTTTGGTGAAGATCCGAGGTGATTTAGTGAAGATATGAAGATTGTGGGAATAATTTAAAGAAGTACAAAGTTAAGGGGCCAAAGTGGAAGAATGCAATTTCTCGAAATTGGAATGGGTTATATATTATTGAAGCAGTCATTATTATAAGAATGTTGCTTGGTTCAGTGGTCTCGCGCGCGCGTGGAAAGGGGAAGGTCAGGGGTTCGATTTTTCCCCCCGACCTTAAATTTTTGGTAAAAATTCTCAAGCCGAAATTGCACCCAAACGCAGCCTTAAAGAGATAAGGTTTGACAGCTTCTTAGTCCAAAAATCAAGGGATTTTGGAGCTGACCATTACGTGATTTTCAAGATATTTCGTGGGACTCTTTTTTTTTGGGTTGATTTTTAGGAATTTATAATTCATATAAATCAATTAAAAGGGTGTTTTACACCCATTCAAATACCCTCACCCTAAGCCTATAAATAAGACCATTGGGTTCATTATTTAGGGAGGGTGGTAGAGAGAGCTTTAGAGAGGGCCAATAATTATTTTGTGGGTGGAATTTTTGTCAAGATTATTTGTGACACATCAATTGTAAGTTTGTTTATTTAATGAAATTGAGTATTCATTCTTGCAATTTTATTATGTCTACAATTATGCTAGCTTAATTTCCTCACTAGGACTAGGTGAAATTTATCATGTGTGATTAATATTGTGTGATTTAATTTCGTCTTTATTTCCCGATATGTGCTAAAAGTTTTAAAAATTCGGTATTCATTTAAAACGACACGAGAGTGCGTTTTAAACCTTCGGCATTATTTCAAAAAAAAATCATTTATATATTTTAAGTATGAGTACTTTTTGATGGGTTATACTTTTATTAAATTGATTGATCGCCCATGCTTAAAGACTATATTTTAAAATTTAAAAGTGATTTTTTTAAGGGAATAGGGATTTTAGGCATCTAAATTTAGAGACGTTAAATATTATTTTGGACTTCTCATGTATTATTTTTCCGAATTAAATACGACGAGAGTCGGTTTAATTTGAGTTATAAAATCGGGAATGACGAATTTAAATTATTGCACAGTGTTAGTTTAACGTGATAAATGGATCCAATGTTCTAGTTTTCACGCTACATTGATTATATCTTTCGTACTCCTATTTCTTGTTTGTGTTCCTTAGTTTAATATTACATCTCATATCCAACCCAATTTAGTCTAGTTGGACAGTCACAATTATTTTTAAAGAAAAAAATTGATAAATCTCTGTGGGTTCGACCCGTACTTACACTCGCTATTCTATAATAGCCCGTGCACTTGCGGTATTTTATAAAATTGACAACAAGTTTTTGGCGCCATTGCCGGGATTTGTTCGATTTTTTTTTTAAAAAAGTTGTGATTTTCGGACTAGTTTTTTTTTAAAACTTTTCGCATCTTTGTTAGTAAAAATTTCTAAAAAAAAAAAAATTGTTTCATAAGTGTTTTTTTTCTTGTTAAATACACCACTAGTGCGTGTGTCGTTTCTTTTCCCCCTCTCTTTTCGTAATTTTTTTTTGTGCGTGTGTCGCACTTTACGTTTGGTGTAGTTCTTTTGTTTTTTTTCTTCAGGAGCATATTAAAAAAAAAGTGATGAAAAATTCGAAAAAGTGTCCAACGGTGCGCGAACACGAAGAAAAAAATTGTGCAATCTTGCCACGGGCACAAGGAACTCTCGGGGACGACTGAAACGTAGGCGGCGTTTCCCTCCGATCGACGCCAAGTTAAACTTCGGCCCGACGTAAAAAAGTGACTGTAAAAAGTCCACGTCGGAGGTACGTTTTTTTTTGGGTGCCCTTACGTGGTTTAGTTTCGCATTTAATTTAGCACGTTGCATAAATTGACTTAAGGGAAAAACCCTTGTGAAAGATAAGGTGGGGATCTCATCACTTCTCCTTGGACCGAAAATCACTAATTATCCAAGCATTTGCATATCCCGAGCCATCACATTTAATTTAAAATCAATTAGACATTGGCCTTAGGATATCACATAGCTCATAGGAAACCTCTTAAAAAGGCTAGAGTTAAAAGCTACTCCAACGCGAACTTGTCAAATCAATTCCGTTTCACCTTGTCTAGGATTGGTGGTTTTTAATGTGTCTTCGTACCGAACACCTACCTGGAGGAGATAACGGGTTTTGAGGCGATAACCGTAGTTGGTCGTCTTTTAAATTCTCCCTTGTCAAAGAGTAGGAGCTGTCTAATTAGGGAGATTAATTTGGAGACCCTTGTTGTCGTCGATTAATCTCGGGAAAACTAGATTTTAAAATTGAAATTCCCCTCACCTAAATTATATAATTCAATTTGTTGTGTGTTAGCTAGGAATTACGTGGTTTGAGTCAAATATTATTTTTCATCACATAAAAAAAAAATCGAGTGAGCTGAGTGCATGCGAAGTTGGTTTCGAAATCATACCTGTCGCTTGTCAAGTGTGGAGTCTAGCATTCCGGATACCTACGTAGGTAGATTTTCGATATTCGCCGAGATGGGAGACGAGTTATCACCACGTGCCCTTAAAGACTACCTTTATCCAACTAGGTCTAGTCAGTGTTCATGCATACTTCTCCCCGATCACAATGCAAATAATTTCCAATTCCATTTCGGGAACAATCCAACTGTTGCCCGTGTTTTGGGGTACTGAAAAAGAGGATCCGTACCTTCACGTGCGTGAATTCGAGGAGATATGTGGGACCATTAAGTACCAACAACTCTCCGATGAGATTGTTAAGCTTAAATTGTTCCCATTCTCGTTGAAAGACAAATCTAAGAGTTGGTTTAACTCGTTAAAACCTGAATCCATCACCACTTGGAACCAAATGAGTGTCACCTTCCTACAACAATTCTTTCCTAACCAAAAGACGGCGTCGATACGTCACACCATCAACACATTTAGCCAAAAGGAGGGAGAAGCATTGTGGATGTATTTGGTGCGATTCAAGGACTTGCTGCTGCAATGTCCGCACCATGGGATTGAGATGGGATGCTAAGTCCAAATTTTATATGAGGGGTTCGATTGTATCACCCGAACTATGCTCGAGTCACTATGTAATAGTGATTTTACCGAGAAGAGTGAGGTCGATACGTGGGTATTTCTAGAAGCCATAGCCAAAAAGTCCCAGCGATGGGCACCCAATAGAGAATCTAGATCCACCACCTCGAATGAGGGGTTCACTCACCAAGTTGAACAAAGTTATGATTTAAATGCCAAAGTGGCCACATTGGCCCGACGTTTAGAAGCTTTAGAGACAAGCAATGAGGGAAATCGAACCGCATCTGCGGCCGTTCAACATGTAGGTTCCCTTATGTGTATACCTTGTGATGCATTCGACCACTTAGTCGAGAATTGCCCTGCCCTTTCGGCCCACAAGGCACTCACTGAGCAAGCCAATGCCCTCTACCAAAATAGGCCAAAGTATGACCCATATTCCAATACATAGAATTCGGGATGGCGAGACCACCCCAATCTTTCATGGTCCAAGGGTCAATACCAAGGAAGTGGAGGTCAATCTTCCGATAACCCACCCCCGGGTTTCCAAAAGAATGCCACTGCACTCTCGAATCCCTCATCCCAAAAGATTCAATCTTTAGAGGATTCGATGAACCTTCTTGCCCAAAGTACCCTTCAATTCTAGTAAACCACGCAAAATGTCCTCCAATCCACCCAGCAAAGCATGCACGCGAATACGCAAGCCATTACCAAACTCGAGGTCCAAATGAGCCAACTAGCTAATGCATTGAGTGAGAGGAATAAGGGAACATTCCCGAGTCAGCCCGAACCCAATCCAAAGGGTAACATGCCAAGGGGTCAATTTCTTATTCAAGGCGACACGAGCGCATCACACCCCCAAGAGCATGCAAAATCCATCATCACGCTTAGGTCTGGCAAGGAAGTAGAGACAAATATTTCACCACCTACTGAGAGTGAATCCAAGAAAGGTAAGGCGAAGGAAGATCCACCCGTGTCTCCAACTTCATCCTCACCTTTACCTTCCGAGCCATCTGTAGAGACCTATGTCCCAAAAGCTCCATTTCCACAGCGTTTGGTGCCACAAAAGAAAAAGGCGCAAGTTGATAAGATGTTGGAAGTATTCAAGCAAGTACAAATCAATATCCCATTGCTTGATGCTATTCAACAAGTCCCATCCTATGCGAAATTTCTAAAGGACCTTTGTACCTTTAAGAGAAGCACCAACGTACCCAAGAAAGCTTTTCTCGCCGAGCAAGCAAGCTCGATCATTTCATATCAAACTCCCATCAAGTATAAGGATCCCGGTACTCCGACGATCTCTATCAAGATAGGGGAGTACCTCATCGAGAAGGCACTTCTAGATTTAGGAGAAAGCGTGAATCTTCTACCGTACACCGTATACGAGAAACTGGGTTTGGGGGAGTTGAAACCGACTAGGATTAGCTTGTCCTTAGCCGACCGTTCTGTGAAAATCTCGAGAGGTATTGTTGAGGACGTCCTAATTAAAGTGGGTGACTTTATATTTCCTGTCGACTTTGTTGTCTTGGACATCCAACAAGTGCAAAATCCTATTGCACAAATCCCTGTTATTTTGGGTTGTCCTTTCCTCAGCACATCTGATGCCGTCATTAGGTGTCGGAGCGGCCAATTGAACCTATCCCTTGGTAACATGACTATGGACCTTAATGTGTTCAATTTGTCCAAACAGCCACCCGATGACGATGAACCTATGGATGTCGACATGATTGACATATTGTCCAAGAGACTTTCGAGAAAACTTATAATGACGACCCTTTAGCATCTTGTCTTGCTTTTTTTGGGTCCGAATTTGATGTCGAACAGTCCATCAAAGAAGTCAGTGCCCTCCTCGACTCTGCCCCTATCATGGAAGTAGGAAATTAGAAGTCTAAACCTGAGTACCTCTCACTTTCCTCATCACATATTCCACACTCAATTGAGAAAGCTCCCGAGCTTGAATTGAAGCCACTGCCTGAAACGCTCACGTATAGGTTCTTAGGACCTTCTGAATCCTTACATATTATCATCGCGTCTGACTTAGACAAAGAACAGGAAGATAAACTGTTGCGTGTTCTCAACGAACACAAGGAAGCCATAGGATGGACCATAGCCGACATTAAGGGGACAAGTCCCTCGGTGTGCATGCATAGGATACACTTAGAAGACAATGCTAAAAATTTTCATGAAGCACAACGTAGACTTAATCCCAATATGAAATAGGTAATCCGAGCCGAGGTGCTAAAATTGCTCGATGCAGGTATCATTTACCCCATCTCTGATAGCCAATGGGTCAGTCCCGTTCAAGTGGTCCCTAAGAAATCCGGTGTTACGGTGGTGAAGAATAACGATAATGAGTTAGTACCCACTAGGATTCAAACCGGTTGGCGAGTGTGTATTGATTATAGGAAGCTGAACGCTGTTACAAGGAAGGATCACTTTCCCCTTCCTTTCATAGACCAAATTCTAGAGAGATTATCCGACTATTCATATTACTGTTTTCTCGACGGTTACTCCGGCTACAATTAAATTCCCATCGCTCCTGAGGATCAAGAGAAAACCATCTTCACTTGTCCATTTGATACTTTTGCCTACCGACGCATGCCCTTTGGGTTATGCAATGCACCCGCCACCTTTCAGCGGTGCATGATGAGTATCTTTTCGGATATGGTGGAGCGGTTTCTTGAAGTCTTTATGGATGATTTTTCTGTATTTGGGTCTAGTTTTGATGAGTGCCTCCATCACCTCACCCTCATTCTGAAGAGGTGTAAGGAAAAGAACCTTGTGCTTAATTGGGAGAAGTGCCACTTTATGGTCAAACAAGGCATAGTGCTAGGTCACATCATTTGTGACAAGGGTATTGAGGTCGATAAAGCTAAAATAGATCTCATTGCTAATCTTCCACCCCCTAAAACCGTGCGTGAAGTTCGATCATTCTTAGGACACGCTGGGTTTTATCGGCGATTTATTAAGGATTTTAGCAAAATCTCTCGACCCTTGTGCAATCTTCTTGCCAAGGACACACCCTTTGAATTCACCGATGAATGCCTTCAAGCCTTTGAAAGGCTAAAGAAGGAATTGACCTATGCACCTATTATGAGACCTCCCGATTGGAATCAGCCATTTGAGATCATGTGTGACGCTTCCGACTATGCCATAGGTGCGGTTCTAGGTCAGCGTAATGAGAAACTTCCTCACGTTATCTATTATGCCAGTAGGACTCTTAATGATGCCCAATTGAACTATTCCACGACTGAAAAAGAGTTCCTCGATGTTGTTTTTTCCCTTGAGAAGTTTAGGTCTTACTTGATAGGATCCAAAGTTGTCATTTTCACCGATCACTCGGCCCTGCGATACCTTTTGTCTAAAAAGGATGCTAAGGCCCGTCTCATTAGATGGATCCTATTACTTCAAGAGTTTGACCTTGAAATTCGGGATGAGAAAGGGTGTGAGAATGTAGTGGAGGATCATTTGTCTAGGTTAACCATTGAATCTTTCGATAACCTGCTGCCACTAAATGAGTCCTTTCCCGATGAGCAACTGATGCTTATTTCTCAGCTTCCATGGTTCGCCGATATTGTGAACTATCTTGTGACAGGTGAAATGCCACTGCATTGGTCTAAGCAAGATTGTTCCAAATTTTTAAAGGAAGTTAAACATTTCTTTTGGGATGACCCGTATCTTTTCAAGTATTGTCCCGGTCAAATCATTCGAAAGTGTGTCCCCGATCACGAGATTCAAAGCGTAATCTCTTTCTACCATGACCAAGCCTGTAGAGGTCATTTCAGTGCTAAAAAGACCGCTACAAAAATCTTGCAGTGTGGATTCTATTGGCCCACCATTTTTCGTGACTCGAATGATTACAGTAGGAGTTGTGACCATTGCCAACGGTTAGGAAAGATCACACGCAGGAATATGATGCCCTTAAATCCCATTCTGATTATCGAGGTTTTTGACTGTTGGGGCATTGATTTTATGGGTCCATTTCCAAATTCCTACGGATATCTCTACATTCTTTTGGCAGTTGATTATGTGTCTAAGTGGGTAGAAGCCATACCATTTAGGACGAATGATCGCCACGTGGTGGTCAAATTCATTCGAGAAAATATTTTCTCCCGTTTCGGCACGCCTCGAGCCATCAGTAGCGATCAGGGAACCCATTTCTGTAATCGATCCTTCGAAAGTCTTATGAAAAAGTACTGGGTCACACACAAAGTAGGGTGTTCTTATCACCCTCAAACCAGTGGTCAAGTTGAAGTTTCCAATAGGCAAATCAAGCAAATCATCGAGAAGACAGTGAATCCAAACCGAAAGGATTGGTCCTTAAGGTTATTGGATGCATTGTGGGCTTATCGTACTGCCTACAAAACACCACTTGGTATGTCCCCGTATAGGCTTGTCTATGGAAAAGCCTGTCACCTTCCGGTAGAGTTAGAACACAAGGCCTATTGGGCCATTAAGACCTTCAATTTCGATTTACCTGCTGCGGGAGAGGTCCAAAAACTACAACTTAATGAGTTGGAAGAGATTAGGAATGATGCGTACGAAAATGCAAAATTGTATAAAGAGAAAATGAAAATGTTCCATGATAAGTCCATCATACGGAAGTCATTAGAGCCTGGACAAAAAGTTCTCTTGTACAATTCTAGACTGCATCTCTTTCCCGGTAAGTTGAGGTCTAGATGGTCAGGTCCCTTTATTGTTAGGACAGTCTACCCACATGGGGCGGTTGAGATAGAGAATCCTAAAAATGGTGAAATTTTCAAAGTCAAAGGTTGAAGCCATATCTGGAATTGCGAGATCGAAAAGTGGAGGATATTCTCCTCCAAGACCCTGTGTACTACGAGTGAACATGAAATTGGGTCATTGTTGTTGTATCATACTTTTTATTTTACAGGAATTGTGCGTTGAAAAAAGTCCCTCATTACGGTAATATCCTTCATATCTTTCCCACCTTTTAAATTTTTGTCGTGAACATTGAGGACAATGTAGAAATTAGGTTTGGGGGTATTGAGGTCATTTTTCTCCGCTTCGGCAAAAAAAAAAAAAATCCAAAAAGATTTTCAATATAATTGAGTTTTGAAACAATTTCTTAATATAGAATTAATTCATGGATCTCTCATCTTATGAAATTTTTACACATTAGCCATATAATATGATCGACAATGGATATTGAGGCAAAAGTTAATATGCTTAACGAATAAATGTGGAGATTTTAACCCAATGAGATTTTGTGCCATTCATCGTTTTCGAGAGATTTAAATCAATCTGAGTTAAAATTACTCAATCTTTCCTTCAGTGATAAATTCGTTGATGATCTTAAATTCTTTGTTTTGTTCGATTACTGAAAACAAAAAGTCAAAATGTGAATCTTAAGCACTAAAAGTCTTAGTAAGTCGTCTTGAGACATAAATCAGATTAACAAAACTTGAGAAATGAGATTAGGCCATCGTTTGAAAGCCCAAAAATAAGCTTAAATTCCAACCTTTTTATAATATTCTATTGCAAGCCCAATTGAGCCAAAAAGAAAATAAGCCTTTTGTTGAAAACCCATTATCCTACCCAACTCCAACTGGGAGTTTAAAGCCTATAAAAACAAGCCATACCTATTTTCTGAGAATACTAGGGTAAAATTACGGTAGGAAAAAAAAAGAAAAAGAGGTTGCACGAATGTGAGTATGAAAAAAAAAAGAAAAAAAAAGTGTGAGCTTGAAAAGAAAAAGACAAATGGAGGTTAGAAGAAAAAGTGCTTAAAGTCAAAATATAGAAAAATCTCTATATTCTCAGAAAATTTTGAACTCCAAAGCCATTCTTTCTAGCTAAACTCCAAGCCTACAGTACAACCAAAGAAAGTCCTAATCGATCTCAAGTGAAGTTAGTTAAAGTGTGGAGAGAAGTCGAATAGGATCTATGGTGTGATTCAATGTTTTCAACAAGTAATCGATTTTCTGTTCATGAGATCATATTCATCCATTGTATAAAAATCCATTTTTGATTATGTATATGTGAAATTCGTTCATATAAATTTACTTTTTTATTCACATATACCGAGAGAAAATAACCCATTTCCGAGTGTTCGATTGTGAGTGCATTCTGTGAGATTTTGAAATCAAAACGAACTTTCGGATAAGAAATGCAACGATCAAATCTTTTGAAATTGACGGTTATATTGGCTATGCACACACACAATAAGTTGAGATTGAGAAATGAAATTCTACTATATTTATGAAGTTTGCATTCAAACTTGGTTATATTACTTTTTAGTCATTTGTATTGAGTCAAGCTTTTGATTTTTGTGGGTATATTCACTGCAAACCCTCACGAGACAAAACTCGTCCACTAGGGTAACCTAGAGGTTTAACGGCTTGTTGCACATGCTAAGTGCAATCGTGATTCCTACGAAAGTGAGTTAGATTTTAAAATTTTAGTTTTGTTCGAGGACCAACAAAGTTTCGGTTTGGGGGTATTTAATGATTGCATTATTTTGTATGAATTATGCCCAAATCTAGGCCTTGTTAGACCCATTGTATCTTAAATAATGAGTTTTTAGAGTCGTTTTCGAAAAATAAAAGAAAAATGCAGGTTTGAATAAAATTCGAGTTAAAAAAATACAATTTTAATAACTCCGGGGGTAAAATTATAATTTCAAAAACTTTATGGGCCTGAAAATAATTTATAAATGTTTATCTAGGCAAAATAAAGTTCCCTATGAAATTTGGTTGAATTTGGAGTTAAAATGGAAAAGTTATGAATTCCGGGGTCAAAAATATAAATAAGGGTAAATTCATAATTTTCTAAACTTTCTGGGGCTGAAATTGAATTCATATAAGTTATTTTATATTTTTGCAGGTACCCCTGAAGTTTGGTGAAGATCCGAGGTGATTGAGTGAAGATATGAAGATTGTGGGAATAATTTAAAGAAGTACAAAGTTAAGGGGCCAAAGTGGAAGAATGCAATTTCTGGAAATTGGAATGGGTTATATATTATTGAAGCAGTCTTTATTATAAGAACGTTGCTTGGTTCAGTGGTCTCGCGCGCGAGTGGAAAGGAGAAGGTCAGGGGTTCGATTCTTTCCCCCGACCTTAAATTTTTGGTAAAAATTCTCAAGCCGAAATTGCACCCAAACGCAGCCTTAAAGAGATAAGGTTTGACAGCTTCTTAGTCCGAAAATCAAGGGATTTTGGAGCTGACCATTACGTGATTTTCAAGATATTTTGTGGGACTCTTTTTTTTTGGTTGATTTTTAGGAATTTATAATTCATATAAATCAATTAAAAGGGTGTTTTACACCCATTCAAATACCCTCATCCTAAGCCTATAAATAAGACCCTTGGGTTCATTATTTAGGGAGGGTGGTAGAGAGAGCTTTAGAGAGGGCCAATAATTATTTTGTGGGTGGAATTTTTGTCAAGATTATTTGTGACACATCAATTGTAAGTTTGTTTATTTAATGAAATTGAGTATTCATTCTTTCAATGTTATTATGTCTACAATTATGCTAGCTTAATTTCCTCACTAGGACTAGGTGAAATTTATCATGTGTGATTAATATTGTGTGATTTAATTTCGTCTTTATTTCTCGATATGTGCTAAACGTTTTAAAAATTCGGTATTCATTTAAAACGACACGAGAGTGCGTTTTAAACCTTCAAAAATATTTGAAAAAAAAAATCATTTTTATATTTTAAGTATGAGTACTTTTTGATGGGTTATACTTTTATTAAATTGATTGATTGCCCATGTTTAAAGACTATATTTTAAAATTGAAAAGTGAATTTTTTAAGGGAATCGGGATTTTAGGAGTCTAAATTTAGAGACGTTAAATATTATTTTGGACTTCTCACGTATTATTTTTCCGAATTAAATACGACGAGAGTCGGTTTAATTTGAGTTATAAAACCGGGAATGACAAATTTAAATTATTGCACAGTGTTAGTTTAGCGTGATAAATGGATCCAATGTCCTAGTTTTCACGCTACCTTGATTATATCTCCCGTACTCCTATTTCTTGTTTGTGTTCCTTAGTTTAATATTACATCTCATATCCAACCCAATTTAGTCTAGTTGGACAGTCACAATTATTTTTAAAGAAAAAAATTGATAAATCTCTGTGGGTTCGACCCATACTTACACTCGCTATTCTATAATAGCCCGTACACTTGCGGTATTTTATAAAATTGACAACAAGCTTGAAAGGAAATTTTCACAGGTTCAAGTAATGGGGCTAAGGGATATAAGTTATGGTCCCCAAAAGATAAGAAGATAGTTTTTAGTAGGGATGTAGCTTTTGATGTGGCGTCCATGCTCAAGATGACAAAGGTAGAAAAAGAAGATTCTATAATGTAGAATGCAAGCTAAAAGGAGTAATTAGAGGTGACTACTCTAATATATTTTTCAAGTGAAGAGGTGGAGGTTCCGGATGAGGGAGATAGTCAACAACGGCAAGAACAACCATCTTTCGTAAGAGAAAGAGAACCGGGGGTTCAAAAAACTACAATGAGATATGGCTTCAATGATGACATAATTACATATACATTATTGGTTTATGGTGATGGGCCATCTACATATTGTGAGGCGATGAGTGGTACTCATTATGATGAGTGGAAGGTTAACGTAGATGATGAGATTAATTCTCTTTAAAAGAATCAAACTTGGAAGCTTATGAAGTTTCTCAAGAGGAATAATCTATTGGGAGTAAGTGGGTGTATGATGAGAAAAATGGGGATCCATATTCTAATATTCTTTACAAGGTAAGGTTAGTGGCCAAGGGTTTTTGACAAAGGGAAGCTACTGATTACAATGAAGGGTTCTTTTCGATTGGTGAAACACATTTCCATCCGGGTGATATTGACTATGGTAGTGCATTTTGACTTAGAGATTAAACAACTCGACGTCAAAATGACATTTTTTTCGTGGGGATCTAAAGGAGGAGATTTACATGTCTCACCTAGAGGGTTCCAAGATTATTAGCAAGGAAGACCGTGTGTGAAAATTATGAAAGTATTTGTATGGATTGAAGTAATTGCCTCGATAGTGGTACAAGAGATTTGGCACGTGTATGTTTGGCCATAAATTTACACAAAGTCTTATTAATCATTATGTCTATTTCAAGTGGCTCAAGGAAGGTACTGTCATCTATTTACTCTTGTATGTTGATGACATGCTCATTTCTTGTTCGATCACAATAGAAATTAACAAGATGAAGGGTCAATTGAGCCAAGAGTTTGAGATGAAAGGATTGGGTAATGCCAAGTAGATTGTTGGCATGTAGATTAGTAGAGAGACAAAAAATAGAAGGTTGAGTCTTAATAAAAGGAAATACATTGAGAAAGTTATAACACCATTTGAAATACATGATGCAAAGCTTATAAATACTCCCTTAGCTGAACACTTTAGAATATCGACTACGAAGGCTTCAAACACCGAGGATGAGGTAGAGTATATGGCTCAAATTTCATAAGTAAGTGCGGTGGGTAGCTTGATGTATGCCATGGTTCACACTTGAATGGATATAGTTTAAGTAGTGAGCATTGTGAGTATGTATATGGAAAATCTGAGAAAAGAGCACTGAAATGTGATGAAGTGGATTTTTTTGGTATCTACGGGGTTCATTAGATGTGGAACTTGTGTACCAACGGGTGGAGAAGTCAAATGTGTGTGAGTATGTGTATTAGGACTATGCGGGTGATTTGGACAATCATCGATCAACTACAAGGTATGTTTTTACATTATCTAGCAGTATAATGAGTTTAAGGTTTATGTCGAAGGCCACAGTTGCTTTGTCTACTATGTAGATGGAGTATATAGTGTTAATGGAAGCGGTGAAGGAGGCCCTATAGCTTCAAGGTCTTATTGGTGATTTGAAGATTACATAGGATTATGTGTAGGTGCATTATGATAGCCAAAGTGATATTTAGTTGGACAAGAACAAAGTTCATAATGGGAGGACTAAGCATACTGATGTCCGCTTTCATTTCATGTGGGAGGTTATCGATGGAGGTGTTGTTGTTTTGAAGAAAATTGGCACCAAAGATAATCCGACTGATATGTTAATGAAGGTGGTACCGATGGTCAAGTTTGAGCATTATTCAAACTTGATCAATGTTCTATATTTTTAAGACCCTTTGGGGTTGACTGGTGGTGGTGTTATTAAATAAGATGATACGTGGGGGTTACATAATTCTTTGGCCGAAGTGCAGATTTGTGGAAATTGGCTTAAAAGTTTCACTATTCACATGCGAGGAACTGCTCATACTCGGGGTACTATTCACATAAAGAGTACTATTCACACGCGAGGTATTATTCATATGCATTTTACTATTCACTTTTACTCCTTATTTAAGGAGGGATTCATCTATGATTCAAAACACACAAAAATAAAAAAGGGCTTGTATTATTCATTATTTAGTGCTCTTGTATAAACTTTGAGAGTATTGTGATTCTTGATAGCATTGTAACGGTTGTTGTTTATATAAAAGAAAATAGGTTATTATCCTTGGACGTAGCCAGATTGGTGAACCACGGACATCTTGTCTTGTGATTTGTTGGTGTGTGTGATTTCTCATTACTTTGTGTTTATATTTTATTGCTCTTGTTATCTTTAGGTTGCTCTTTATGTTGGATCTTGGGCGAGCATGAATCACTCCGTTGAGTGAGTATCCACATAATAGTATGTATACCATTTTAAGATTGATTCAAGTTCTAAAGAATCAAACAAACAAGATGTTAATAAAAATAATGATAAGTTCATAGATAATATCACATCCAATCATGAAAGTCAAAGTTTCTATCCAACTAAGTAAATCAATTTTTAATACTTTATGAACTAAGACTAGTTAACTTAATCATAAACATGCAATGCACAAAAACTTTGCCATTCAACTCAGTCAATGAATATCTAATAAAGAATGTCACTTATGAACTTAAAATACTAAGAATTTACATGATATACAAAGATCTTTAAATTCATAGGAACAATAAACCACATAAACATATCATTGTGCAAGCAAAGTCTCATGAAGACAAGAGAACAAGAGGCTTTAGTGATTCTTACAAGGCGCTGAATAGCTTAGGAATGAATGTAATAATTTAACATATCTAATATGATAAAAATATGAATTAAACCCATACAAACTTACCTGTACTAATAAATTTTACCCAAAAATTCAAATAACTCGAGATATAGAGTTTGAGTAGGATCAAACTTCTTTAAGTCAACTTCAACTGTGTATGCGGATACATATCACTTTAAAGAAACTTGGATTTTTTTAAAAAAAAATCAAAAATAAAGCTTTGATAATTTGAGTAGAGTCAAAATATTTTAATTTAACTCAAAGTTCCCAAGTAACAATTTTTCCAATGACTAGGTTACTAAATTAAAAAAACTCAAGCTTTAAAAATTACCATAATACCCTCGAACGACTAGTTTCTTCTCAAGCCTATAAATATGACCTCCAAAGATTTATTCCAATCTAATATAATCATATAAAGGTTGTTTCATCTTATTTTTTTATATTTCTAGTGAAATAAACAACTACCCAATTAAAAAAATGTGAGATTCGAACCCAGATCTTCATTAAAGAACATATTTGAACCTAAACCATTCTTGTGCTAATATCAAAAACTAACATACCCTTGTACCAAGATTTAAAACCCAAACTCATACCATTGATAGTTATAGAGAGATAAATCAATACCTATAACAAATGTTGAAGTTTGAAACCCCAAACCTATTTAAATCACATTTTAAATAAAAAACCCCATTTAAGCTTCAAAGGGACCCAAAATCTCCCTTAAACTAAGAAAAACAAAATGTCAATTATTATTAGATATTCAAAACCAAATCTCATCCAAGCCACTAAACCCAAATCACTTTCTATCTAATATATAAACGAAATACCCACTTGAGCTGAGTATTTGTGATTGCTAAAAGATATACATTATTACGGACAAAAAGTTTCACCCATATCACAAGATTATTTTTGATATAGAAGTAATTCCAAACCAAATGTCCACTTCATAACCAAATAAGAGAGATAAAGTTCTTGTTTAATTAGAAGAACAAAAAACACCAATAAAAAACTCAAAGTTCCAACAAAAAAAGACAAAAACTATTCAATCAAAAGATTATGTAGAAGTTCTCATTTGTGGAAATATCCAAGATTCTAATCTCAACAACATTCTAAGAAAGCACATATTGATAAATCTAAAGATAGAGAAGATTGTATTAAACATAAATTTATCTATGTATTCATTGAGGAGAAAAGTCATTGTAAAAGTGATCAAGCCATAAAATTGCTCAAGTAAAACATTATAGTTAGTCTATGGTGATCCACGGAGCCTAGGAAAGTCATAAAATGTATCTTTCTTGGATGGTAATGTCATTGACCGGAGATTCAAGGTGTAATAAGACCTTAGGATCACTCATATTTTTAGGAGAAGAATAAGGTCTCCCTATTTGGTTGTTGTTTCAATGTTTAATAATTTATTATTTTTGGCTTCGCCTAATGATTGGAAGATAGTGGCTTCTAGAGTATTATCTCAATGTAGATGTGGGTAATTACGAACCACATAAAGAATACTCGGTCCATTCATACTTTGAGTGGATGAAAGACAACAACAGAGAGGAAATAATTTAAGCAACTAACTAATAAATGTTTTAACAAAGTAGGATAGAACATAAAAATGATTTCCTAAACAAAAGAAAGAAATTTGAATATGAAAAAAATCAATAAATATTACAATTCCATTTCATCATCCCCTTCCTCGAATAAATTTCGAGACAATAGTTGGTATTATATCCTAGCTCATGGGTATGTGTTTTCAAAAAGTACATTTTGAGTTGAAGGAACAAATACAAAAAAAACTAATTTTGAAAGTGTCTAAATATATTTTTAAAAAGTGATAGAGTTTATTTGAAAAGGAAAAATAAGATTGAAAAAGAAAAGGCGTGCTTGAGAATGAAGAATGTCCTTGATTAGAGTAGATGGGATTTGTTTATAAGATTGATATAAAAATTATAATGGTAAGGTTATCATATCTGAAAAAGTATTTGTGAAAATGAGAAAATATGTTGAATAAATAAAGTAAATTTGGTAAAAAGAGAAGCCTTTGAAATCGAAAGTAAATTTTGAAAAATGTCTTAGATGGAATGAATTTTCAAAATGTTGTTGTCAAAAGAACATACACACTCACGTTCATATGAGTATACACCTCCCTTTTAGTATGATTGTTGTCTATCTTTCTCATATCTCATACGTGATGAATATATACTTAAAATGATTTATGATCACATAAAACTCATACACCTTCAAACACTTTGTACACATCCTACACCTCATCATAATCCTTACCTGATATTTGAAATTGAATGTTGAATAATCATACTTATACTATTGTACATGGTGAAAGCATAGACACTAGGTTTTGTCACAATAAATGAGTTTTAGGAAGAATAAAGACTTAACCCATTATCACCACATATCGAGAAGACATATTGACATGAAGATGTTAATACAACAAATTGATCCCACATGGGTTTCGTAAAAACAAATTCTCGATAGTGAAATAAATTGGTTGCACAAATTATAATAATTAAAAGAGAAAAACTATTTTCAAAAATAGATATTGGTGTTGGGAATGTTCAAACTTACAAACTGGTGATAATTTTGAATATCCATTAAGCCTTAAATTCAATATGAATTTTCTAAAATAAATAAATGACAAACTTTTGGAAACAATCTTTTGGAAGGTTTGGGAATATATATGATTTATACTCATTGAAATTTAATTTGAGTCATGATGGAATGAGAATTTAAAAAAATATTTGATAGACCTTTAGAATAGATACACTTATATAATTGAGAAAACATTTTTGAACAAGATATTTTACTCACCTAAACCTACAAGCTCCCGTTGATTAGTCTTTTGATGTTCACACACATTTAATACCATGATATGTGATGCATGACATTGCCAATAGTTTTCATACTTATTTCAAGTATGATTATCATGATGTCACACAATTATTATTATAAATATTTCCACACATTCTTCAATTATGAATATCTATTGCTATGATACATGCCTCATGATTGCACACAAACTTTAAACTGAAATATATTTATCACATGCACCATCGATAGATCATTTTGCCCAATTGTGCATTAAATTAATACTTTCATTATTGCTATAATGTCTCACTAACTGAAATGGTTACACTTCATGGCATCAATGCCAAGAAATTATTAAAAGTCATTTAGTAATAAACACTTTTCATAATCCTCACATATTTCACCTACCATGAACGTAATGATAGATCTCTATGATATTTCTTACTCTTTGATGCTCACATGCTCAAATAAAAATATTCTCAAATGTGCTTACATTCTTATCTTGATTTATTAGACCGTGCTTATGAAATTCTCACCAAAAATATGAAATCATATGCTTGAGAGTATGAGTATTAGAATATGTTTCTCATGAAAATTAATAAGTTTTTAGACATCATATGTACACTTAATTCATGTTTTAAATATACTCACATAATATCAAATTTGACGACAGTCCCCTCATTGTTAAAATTGAGTGGCAATCCCACTCATATGATTAAGGTGGAAATCCCACCTTTGTGAAAATTGGAGACAATCCCATCCATGAGAATAAGAATTCAATCCCTTCTTATATTGAAAAAATTCTTAAATTTAAGATACATGCACACTTAGTCTAAAACATGAAAATAAAATCACCATATTTCACTCAATTGAGCTTACATGATATACATGCTAATAAGAAATGTTAGTGGTGACAATCCCATTTTTTTTCTATGGAAAGAATAGATTATATCTTATTTCTCACCTTAAATAGATGTACACATGGAATTTATATACACAAGTGATAACAAAGTTGAAAACAGAAAAGTCCTACACTATAGGAAAGTAGTTGTTGCCGTTCCACCAAAGTAGGAGAAGTTTGAATGATTAAACAAAATGGTAATTGACTTGTTCCACACACAGCTAGCTGATCATGAGCAATATCTAGAGGCATAATAATATCCTTAATACTCCCCCTCAAGTGAAGGCGGGGTGCATAGCACACACCGAACTTGAACGATAGATTCTAAAACTGCTGAGTAGACAAAGATTTGGTTATGAGTGCGATCGAACCCAGTGATAAGATCTCCACCGCGACCAAAAATCTTGATAATAAGCAAAACCCATTAATTTTCTCCACGGTAGACGCAAGGGCGTGATACTCAGCTTCATAAAAAAATATTCTCTTAGACCGGAATGATCTTGATCAAAAATTGATTCAGAGGCTTAATTTTCGGTTTTGGCTGGACCGTCACCTCTAATGGGCATCTTGGGCCAAAATGAGCTAGATCACAACGGATTCAGGGTCTCTTATCTTCTTGAGCTTGATCTCAATGGATTCAGAGGCTATTTGTTTTTCTTAGGCTTGACCACGATGGATTTAGGGGCCATTAAGTTGGGCTTGATCACGATGGAGAATACGCTAACATATAATCATAGATGTGTGGGAAGTTTTATACTTTATATATGATTCATGAATTGCGTTATGAATCCAAAAGATAATGCATGATATTATTTACAGTTACATAAACTAATTCTACTACTGATAAATTTTCAAGTGTATTTATGAACACAACCATCTGAAGGATTAATAAGGAAAATTATAAAAGAGAATAACGGGGTACATATAAATCGAAGGAGAAAAATACAAAGTTAAGTAATAATTTTGAAGATATTATCATCATGAATGCAAACCTTTGGCAAACACAAACTTAAAGGGGATGGATATGAACTTTGGGTATTAAATATTCATTTTTGTGTGCAAACATATATTGATTGAAAAAAACACTTATTATATTTCACACACCTTGGGATATAAATCCCACTCACCTTTTTATGGAAAGGAAACAAAGTTTGATTTCCCCCCCCCCCCCCCCCCCCCCCAAATTTTTTTTTTTAAATGGGGGTGTAAATAACACCTTTTGAGAGAATATTCTCACATTGAAATAAAAGATAAGTCCAACTTTCTAAGAACTATTTTGAGATTTTTTTTATAAAGAAACTAATAATCAAAATTTTGAACGGGGAATAAAATTGATTATTCTTGATGATTTTTTTTTATCAATCATACCCACATAGGTGAATTTGCTTACACCCTACCAAAATACACTCCTTGATACTATGCTGTTATAGTTAATACGCTTAGTTCACATAATACTTATATTATACTTACCTCAATGGAAAAAAATATTTTGTTGAATGTCATAACTAAATTTTCCTAATGTGATCCATATACTCCACGTTGCCTATTACTTAAGGTACCCATTACATAAGATTCTGGAACCCAATATGATTTAAAAAACAACATCTCCTAAAGATATATAATTTTGTAAAATTATTTTCCCAAACTCCTATAAAGGATTATTCCACTTAAACTCTTCCTATTCCTTTTTTATAATGATAAAAGGGATGGATATATGAAATGCTAAAATAAAAGTCTCCAAATATGGGGGAGATATATAATAAATGGGAAGGATTTTTTAAACTAGATCAATTGAATCGTCATCATAAAAACAACGAGATTGCGATCCCAAGGGTTTATATTGATTTTTAATGATAACTGCAGGTGGTAAAATCCTATTGTAATCGATTAAACACAACTAAGTCGAGCATAAAAAAATCACAAGCACATATCATGGTATATACGTGTTTCGACAAAGTTCCTACATATATGAGGTCTCTCTCTCTCTCTCTCTCTCTCTCTCTGTCTCTCTCTCTCTCTCTCTCTCTATTAATCAATTCTTTATAGAAAAAATTACAAACCTCTTTTTCCAAGGGCGTGGGTTATATTTATAGAGAATAAAAGGAGATTGAGTCATTTGGGACTTTAGAACCTTGGATTACTACCCTAATATGATCAGGTGAATCGGAGTTCGAGATTTCTATTGATCGGATTCCTTTAGTTATTATGTCAAAGTTATGATTATCAATTAAGACTGACGAACACGTGTCGTTATCTCCTAACATATTGGATAATTCCCTCAAATTTTTTTGCAACACTTTACAACTTAAATAAGGTGAAGAAGCTTAGTCGTATGTTGATTATGATGTTAGTTGATAGTAAGATTTGATCACCCATAGAAGCTATGCACGATGAATATCAACACGTGGTGTTTTTTAAGATGAAAACAAACTTTGTTCTTCTTGTTAATATTGAAGGACACGCTTTTAATTTACCTTGATGGTACACTGGTAAATTTGTATAGTTTAATGAAAAAGAGGTAGCATGTGTACTTTCATTTGGGAGCATGTTACACTTATAATGTCTTTGTCTTGGGAGTTAAGCCTTGATAATTAATGTTATCTCCACCACCAATTTTGAGACTCTATTCTACAAACTTTTTAAAATCAACACAGAGATTTTTTTTCTTCATTCACTGTAACAGTCCTCCTATTCGTTTCTTAGTTCTCTGTAATTTGTTCTTATTTTCCCCCATCATTTTTCTTTCTTAAGTTATGAAAATGGTTTATTTGATTAGCGAGACTTCCATATGAGAGTTTATGATCAATTTTCTATGCCCGAGTGGGTAAGGCTTGAATTTGGGGAAAATCCCAATGATTACGATAATGTTAAGGGAGGACATTAGATGTTCTTCCAATTCATTACTGAAGTTGACATAACTTTCCCTCCAAACCAACTATTTTTTGAGTTTTGTGAATATTTCCATATAGTCCCTACCTAATGTACCCAAATACTTGGAGAATACCTAGTGGGATCAATAAGATAAACACACTATACCAAATCCAATTAGGGATCCTAAAGACTAGATATTATTATATGTGGGTAAGGAAGAATGATTGTACCTTTTACCTGAAGGCAAGGAAGATGGAAAGAGGGTTATGAACTTTCCTGATTCCAATAAATATTACTAGTCTCAAGAATTTGTTATGAAATAATGGGAACACCCACCAATTCCCCAAGGCGGTGAACCTTATCGAGTTACAAGAGACCCTCTAGGGGACATTAAATAGGTCAATCGTTGTATTTAGTTTTATTTTAATTTAGTCAACTAGAGCTTTTACATTTCTTCATTGATGTCGTCCTTATTTGTTTTTTGCAAAAGATTTTAAGAGGAAATATCCAGATCAAGCACACGTTAGTTTTGACGACCTGGACAAGATTTATAAAATTAAGAAAACTTTATCTGCTAGTGCTGAACATCCTAGGTCAGAATTGGTGTTACTGAGCTATACCAGGTTCACTAGTTGCTTTGTTGCCAGGCCAGTCAATAAAGTACTAGTTATCTCAGTTACTTCTGGTAGTGAAAAATCTTCAAGCGAGAGTACTTTGTAATTCTTTAAGTTCATAAATATCATCTTAATCCCTACTATGGTTCCTTCTACCTCAGAAGAAGATATGCCACCGATAAGAAGGATCCCCAATCTGTTAGAGGATTCTGATACATACTTCTCCAAAAATCCATTCCTCTAATAAGAAGGAGGTCGGGGTTCCATCTGACCTCGTCAATTTAGGGGGTTCCCTAGACAAATCGCAATCCCTACTTGTGAATAAGATCAAGATTGGAACTAGTCTTGTTGCTGCTTATCCCACCAGGAAGGTGGATGCCCCTAGTAAGGGGAAGAGCCCTGCCATCATGTCAGTGGAAAAAAAATATGATTTGGCCCCTGCATTACTAAAAGGGGACATCTTCTAAGTCGACATATTATCACATGACCAGCTGGTTGCACATGCCGTCCAAACATTATCTTTGGTAAATTTATACACTTTTCTCGAATTTTACTTATTCCGATATTTTTAACTATATTAACTCTTTTGATCGACCTTTGACTTATAGTTCCTAGTGGAATTTGTTGGTATTTTGGATAGAAGAGTTGACCAAGAAAAGTCCAATGCTGACGTGGATCATACCTTAAAAGGGTATGAGAATGGTCTGAAGGCTTGTGAAAAGGCTTATAGGACTGAGGTGATGGCCAAGGAGGTGGAGCTCGCCAAATAAAATTCCAATATAGAACAACTTGATAAGGCTTTCGATGAGTCTGCACAGACTTTTTCCCAAGCCTTAGAGGAAAAGGACAAGGGTTAAGACCAAGAATGTGATGATACTATGGCCTACTAAAAAATATTTGGACCACGTCTGCATGTTGTCCTTCAAGAAAGGTTAGGATGTAGATTTAAATATGTACAAAATCCCTTCGGTGTCTCAGCTCTTCGACGAGCGCCATCCAGATTATCCTTCAAAGTTGGGTGATGTAGAAGGTGAAGCATTTGACAGCAATAAATAAAAGATGGCTCAAAATAATAAAAGGAAGTCATCGACCCAAACAAGGTTATGACGATCAACGATAAGTGATCAAAGAAAAGGAATACCAAACTAGTTAAATTAGTTTTAGGACTTCTTATACTTAATATTGCTTGTCTTTTTGTTCTTTAAATTTTAAGGTCTTGACAAACTTTTATATTGAAATGAGAAGACTCATGATTTTGGCATCGCGCCTTATGTTTTGACTACTTTTGGTATCTTGCTCATGTTTCCAATGTATCCAATGTCTGAATGCCTTTTGTCTTTGGTATTTATAGTTTGATAACAACTTCTCCTTAGCCTTGGTTCCCATTCTCAAGGAGAATGAAGATCTGGATCTTATTCTTGGTTAGGATGCTTTTGACCGAGCTCGAGAAGCCTTTTTCTCTATTCGAGAAGAATTTCAAAAGATGACAAGTGATTATGGAGACCAGAGTTGGATGATCGATTCTCTTCGAGCCGAGGTGAAGGAGGTTGAAGACATTGCTGGTCTATTAGCTAATGGGAATAATTATATAAGGGAGAAACTTGGCAAGGCCAAATAGAATTTAAAAAAAATTAGGTGATCATGCAAAATCTTTGTTGTCAAATCACGAAATTGAAGTACAATTTCCAAAAAGGTCCCCGTGCAGTTTGGAATGTTGGGTATGACGAAGGAGAAGTGGTCTATAACTCCCGATTTTATTTAAATTAATAAAGTAGGTTATTAGAAATTTTTTAAATGTTGCGTACTGCGTTACGCACATGAATTAAGATATGTATTTTAAATTAGATTTAATAATTTATACGAAATGAATTATATAATTATATTTATGCTTATATTATAATATCATTAGAATAAATAAGGATTTCAAAAAAAAAAAATTTATTACAAGAAAAATTTACACCTGTTAGGTGAGAATCAATTCAGGCTGAATGTCTACAATTTGTAGGTTGTCGAGTGTGTAAGTTTGTGGGGTGTTTTTGGATGGCTCTCCTTGAGTGTTGACCACTTTTTAGATAACTTTGGACCCTTTAGGTTGTATGGTATCAACCTCTAATGGGTAGGAGTATGTCATATGGGTAGGGGTCATGTAGTTGGCTTGTAGTGGGCTACGTACCCCGTTTCCTTCAATTTATGTAGATTGAAAATCTGCACTAAGTCATGTATGAAAATACTCATTCTCTCCACCATTTTCACTACGAAAAATATTAATTATTCTCTCTACACTAAAACCTTACTATCCCACACAATTACCCTTTCATTATCAAGAGTTTCCAAGTGTTATTGAGGTATTATATTGTGTGACTAAGAGGATTTCTAGAAGAACATAATTTAAGAAAGTTAAAGCTTATTAGGTTTTGTTTTGAACATCTTCTTCAAAGTTATTATCATCAATAGGTAGAATTTTTTCATTTTATTTTGAAGTTTAAATATAAAAGCATGATAGATATATGTATATGTATGAATCACATGATTACATGTGCTTTTTATCATTATATATGAACTTGTGAGGAAGAATCTGTGATAAAAATGGATGAAGGCTAAATATTGAAAGAAAATGAAATTTTAGAATGTGGAAGCTAATTATTTATTGAATAAATAATGCAAAACTTGTTGATTTCATGATAAAGGTTATACTCAACTTGTTGAAGTAAAATTAAGATGCATATATGGGTTTTATGGGCATAAAATATTACGTTCACAACTTAAACTTATGTAGTTGAGAAAATGGGTTAGATATAATGAAATTATGTTAAATTGAGTCTTGAAACATGAAGAGATATATGCTCAAAATTCCTGAGTAACAGTCACATGAAATGGTACAATTATATGTGAGGAAAGTCTATAAAGATTATGACATAAAGGGACTAAATGTGAAAGAAGTAAAATATTTATGGTGAGAACAAGATATAGTGTAATGTTAAAACATAAAAAAATATGAAAAAAGGAAAAAAATGTAAGTTAAATAAGTTAAATTAAAATTCTAGAAATGACAAAAATAATAGTTTTGTACAAAAGTGTCATTTTATGTAAAAGTTGGACTTAAGAGCAAATAAACTAAACTAAGAGAAATCTAGTAAACATTTGGATTTAATGTGGTGAAAACTCATGTTTTGAAAATTAAAGATTTAAACTAGCATTTTTGTAAAATAAATAAAATGAAAATTTACTAGTGTGCATGAATAGTAAAACGTACATAAATATACTAGAAATGGGCATTTCAACTCAAAAGAAAAAGTTTCACAATAAAAGATAAATAAAATTGTTTTCAAAGGTGAAATACAGAGTAAAAGGGTAAAATGAAATCGTACTTTAATTAAATTATGAAAGTTAAAAATAAAATGTGATGGGACTAGTCTCGTCCTGGGTATTTGGCCTCATCGATCAATATGAGAGTGCGCAATCCTCTGATGGCTTAAACGTATTTAAGTAGATGTCAATCCCAAAAATAAAATTCCTATTTTTATTAACCTTAGAACATGTAACCATGTGATTCAAATCAAGCATGTAAAGAAATCACAATTTCAGGAAAAAAACTCAAAGGGAAAAACCTTTTATTTCACTAAATTTTTGCAAATCGCAACTTACAAATACAATTAGAGAAATATAGCCCAATGAATCTCCCACGGTGACTCTTGCCTTCTTCATCAATAGTTACCACGAGAACTACGAAGATCAAAATCTTCCTTCAATAATGAATTCGCTTGAGAACCTATAATGACCGCAGTTGTCAGCAATGATTCCCACAAGAATCATAAGAGCAATAGTGAAGATTTCTTATTCACAAGAGTAACTTCAATTCAGAAGTGCTTTGGGTTTCAAAGATGATTCATAAATGTATTTGGGAAAGATTGTGTGAATAAAAAAATATTTTTGTCCTTTTAAAAAGTGAATACTAAATGCAACAAGTCTGTATATTTTGTAAATCAAAAGTCTTAAAGAAAATATTCATGAAGCATGTATTTATAGGTGGACACAAAAATTGAGGCGGCGCAATCTCATTCTAATGAGAAGTAGACCTCGTTCTAACAACATAGAGGTGTCGTTCGAATGACATGAACTTCGTTTCTAACGAGATGGAAAAAGTTAAGATATTAAGCCTTCATTTGAAGTACGTTTAATGCACGTCATCAAATGACCCTTCTAATGACATAAGCAGGTCATTCTAACGAGATGTCAATCCCATTCGAACGAGACTGTTTAAAAATTAAAATTATTTTAAGTTCAAAAATCTTTTCAGAAAACTGTTTTAAAATGCCTCATTTTGTAAAAAATCAGTTTATAAAAATTTCCCAATACTTAGTAAAAAATCCATGAAACCCAAAACATTAACCATACTAATTTTACTTGAAGTCATGGAACACGTTGACGTTGCTTGATATTCGGATCCATCTTCTTGAACTTGTGAACGTGAAATTCCTTGATGGAAGTAACGGGATACGCCATACTCAATGTAACCTAGATATTAGGGGCAATAACATAAATTGTTTCCTTACAAATCCCCCCCTATGTATATTTCTGTACAAAACAAACTTTTTTAAAATATCCAACAAATCTTATACAAATCTAATACCCTCTCAAAAATAGAAAATAGAAAGATATTAGACATGTAAAAGTCTTTTAAAATCTTTAACGTTTTCAAATCTTCAAATCTCTTGCTTTCTCTTGACCTTTTTTTGGGAACTTTGTCTTTCATGTACTTTGCATATGATCATCAGAGTGTACCTTCACACAATAGACAAAGAAATATACCTTCATGACATATCAAGTCTAAAATATAATAAAACTCATAAATCAACTCAATTCTCCCCCATAATTCAAACTCTCACTCCTCCATAATTCATAATTTTGTCTCCCCCTTTTTATTAGTGCGAAGTATACAAGGAAAAGAATAAAAAATAATAAATCGGAGTGTGTCAAAATAAGCATATCAAATCATCACAAACATATATCAAATAAGCTCATGCAATAATAATATCAAAAGGTCCACAAACTATTTTTGATTTTTTTAAAATTTTCAAGAAAAAATGATTTTACAAAAACAACACACCATGAACTAACACTAAGATAAACAAACCGTGAATGCGTAATGAATGGGTGTGAACAAATTCGATAGGAAAATCGACTCAAACAATTATAACATATGTGCACGATGAATTTTGGATACTCCTAACGTATGAAATCAACATTGTCCTTAGGTGTAAAAAGTGTTGAATTCATATGATATCAACTTAATCTAATCAACAAATCAAAGTCTAAAATGATTTTCACACCAATAACGCCCACAACTATGTAATACTATTACGAGAATTTTTTAGGATGTGCAAACCCATTGATCTTAGACTAAACTCCCTTAAAACTCACGTATAGAATATTTCTCTCAATTTTTTGGTTTTGAAAGAAATCAATGCTCATATGTATTATAGAGTCAATGTTCTTTGAATTTTGGTCTGACACTTTATATTTTCTCTTTTGAGTGACTTTAATCTTTTAAGCTTTTTTTCTTTTTGCAAATAGTGTCTATTCACGCAAAAACGACATGTAATTTGTATCCCAATTCCATTGCATTAAATTTAACATATTTACCGGAGATATAAATTCAATTTTTCCAATTTGGGCAATTGTTCTTGCAAGCACTACTTTCATTATCTCGTTTTATCGCATTTGACTAGCTTTAAAGCCAGGATTGAGATGAAAATATTTTGACCAAAATGTGATAGACAAGTGCAATACTTAAATAAATCAGTGCATGTGTGCATTAAAGGCGACAATGAGTCAAACATGTAGAAAGTAGTCGCTAATCACATCTCAATGACTCCAACACATTATAAAGCACATGGATGAAAGATGTTGCATCTCAAAACACTATAAAAAAATCACGTGGATAATGAAATAAAATTGTGACTTGGCAATCTTAAACGTATTTCCATATATGGTGTAAACGAACTGCAAAAATCTTTTTGGATTTTTCAAAAAAGTTATCAAAAAAAATCTTTTTGTCTTTTTCACTTTTTCTAAATCGAAATCGAAAATCTTTTTGTATTTCCAAAAATTTTCAAGAAAAATAAAACTCTTTTTGGATTTTTGAAAAATATATTAAAATGGAAAAGACTAAATACAATGGTAGTACATACTAGCAATAGGCATGAATGATATAAGCATGAAAAATATCCTATGCTAGAAAATAAGTCTAAACCTCAATCATTAGGTCCAGAGGTATTCTCCAAACGAGGTGACATCCTATCAAAAACATCCTTCAAATCATGTGAAGTTTTGACCAAATACTCAACTTGCTCTAGAAAATGCTCAAAATCTCTCATGTGATGTGCGCAAGCATGCAGAGTGCATGTGTGGGAGTGCGTATAGGAACACGCGTAGTGCATATCGTGGAAGAAACCTTTGTGACACACTACCTAACTTCAAAAAAAATTCCCTAAGGTGTCCTCTTCGCTTGCAATGGGAATAAACATACATGGGCTTAGGAACATTTCTCTTAAAATGTCTAGGAGGCTCTCTCCTATGGGAAAACGGACATGTAGGTGGGTTAGGTTGAGAGCCATATGGATCTATTAGAAACTTGGGAACCGGATCGGGTGCAATATGGGAAGTGGATGCACCGTCATAACCTATTGCTAGCCTCTCAACATTACCCAAAGCGGGACCGAGGAAAAACTTTCCAACCTTCTTAGATGTATCCTCTAAAGTAACTTTGACCTCCCAAGCACATTCGAGATCTCTCTCGAGTTGGGATACACGGGCTTCACGTTTCTCATGAGTCTCTAATGAAGATTGAAGATCTCCCGTAAGACTAGACAGTGTGTTGATCAAATCACTCTTTTCTCAGCCTAAGACATTGAACTTCTCACACAAAGAAACCTTCACCTTCTCGAGTTGACTCGCCGACACCTTACACACCCTCAAAACTTCTATCACTCTCTCCAAATCTATCACCCTAAAAGACAAATCCTTGTTCATCTTTTTAATCTTCAATGTCTCGATGTAAAAATCACTAAACTCTTTTTTGAGATCACTTTCACTCTTACTTGTAAACTCATAATCACACTCACTCAAATGGATCGAAACATCATCGAGGCTCTCACGTTTGAATGTGTCCTCATCGTCATCAGACAATCTATAAGTACTCACATGACTAGCCATGAACTTCGCTTCTAACGAGATGGAAAAAGTTAAGATAATAAGCCCTCATTTGAAGTAAGTTTGATACAAGTCATCAAACGACCCTTCTAACAACATAAAACAAGTCTTTCTAACGAGATGTCAGTATTTTTTTAATGACACTGTCTAAACATTAAAATTATTTTAAGTTAAAAAAACTCACTACACCATATTAGGTGGATGTTCATGGCCAAGGGCCATGACCATTTCGAGCGTGACCATTTATTGGGTTATAGCCCAAATCCCTAACCAAACAATGGGTCATGGACCTTGGGGGTCACGATAGATGGCCGCTAACTAAGGCCATCACCCATACATACATCTGGTCACCACCATTGGTCGTGACCCATCAACTAATATATGAGAATCATCACAAATTTGGTCACAACTAATGTCCGTGACCCATCCTTTGCTATATGAAAATGGTCACCACAATTGTCACGACCTTGATGCTTTTTTCTTACCAAAATAGTCACGTCCCTAAGCCATGACCCTGTTTATGAGTGATATGGTCACACTAGGTCATGGATATCTTCACGCCAAATTTTATGTGGTCATGGCTTTGGGCCGTGACTAGCTGGTCAGGGCTTTGCGCCTTGACCCCCTGGGGGTGACCATTCGCGACATTTGGTGTAGTGACTGTTCAGAAAACAGTTTTAAAATGCCTCATTTTGTAAAAAATCAGTGTATAAAAATTTCCCAATACTTAGTAAAAAAATCCATGAAACACAAAACAACAACCATACCAATTTTACTTGAAGTCGTTGAACATGTTGAAGTTGCTTGATATTTGGATCCATCTTCTTGAATGTGTGAATGTGAAATGCCTTGATGGAAGTAACGGGATATGCCATACTTAATGTAATCTAGATACTAGGGGCAATGATAGAAAATTTGGCCTTACACAATAAAAAGGAAATAAAAGGAGAAGGCTTCAAAATGGGTAAATAAAGAAAGAAAGAAAAAAGGGTTATAATGGCATAACAAGTAAAAGATACTTGGAGGTAACCAAAAAATATAAGGAGAGGTCTGGAGCCTTATAACGTGGCTTAATGATTATACCCGAGACGATTGATCAAGAACACATTGTGTGAATGGACGTATAACACACATGGATTGGTACCCCGATTAATCAAGTGAAAATATAATTTTGAGCACGACGCTCATTAATGTAAATGAAAGTTTATATAACAACTTGAAAATGTGAAAATATGTTAATGGTTGAATTGATGGGATACGGGTAATATTATCAAAAAGATTATGTGTGAGTGATCTCCTAGCCGGAATGGCATAGTCAAAATGCCAATTGCATGGTTATGATACAACTTGCATGTGAACACTAAATAAAATAAAGGATAATTTTATATTTGCTAAAATACATTTTATATATAAATATCTCTTGTATATAATACTCTATTATTGTTTATGCTACTGGGCGCATGCTCATACCCCACCATTTTCCAAACATGCCAGGTACTTCAGCTAAAGGAAACAACAAGGATAACAGAAAGGGAAATGAGAGTTATCAACCCAATTAGAGCCCTATAACTATTCATTTTAATTATGTAATTTGATTTTGAACAATGGTTTTTTTCATTTGACTTTGAGACAAGCACTTTAGATTTGGGAGCCTAATAGTTTAGGACTATATGCATTCCACTTTATTCATTATTTATTCCATTAAAACCACAAAGTTCTGTTATTTCACATGGTCTTATAAATTTCATAAGACGAAAATCATTTCATTATTTAAATCAAATTAATTTTACGACACGAATGAATAAAGAAACTATTTATTTCAAAATAGGATTTTCTTAAATAAAATCAAAGTATAAAAAGTTATTCCGCATTCACATTGGAAATTGGCGTGTCACAATTTGGTTTCAGAGCATAGGTTATGTGTGTGTCAGAGAGTGTGCTGATGTTTTGTTTTTCTTTTAAATTATAGTTCTCTATATTATACCATGTTCTAAACTATCTTCCCCTTTGTATATTGTCTACGCGTAGAGGAGGTGGACGTACTGGTGGAAACATCACTGAATTACGCCAAATGACTTTGTGATTCAAGCATCTAGATAATTCCCTTTCTTAACAGAAGAAGGTAACAATATCTTAGTAGAGAACAGCATGGCCGCCACTATATTAAAAGAGTTTAAGAGACTCAATACCCGAATATTTAGTGGCACTACAAGGTCTGAAGGGCTAGAGGAGAACCTGCAGCGTGTGACTTGTATTTTTGGGCTCCTTGAAGTTTCTATTGCTTATAGGGTTCGCGTGGATACATTTTAATTAATGCAGCAGGCACAAAAGTTGTGGATGTCCTGTCAAGCCAGTATGAGTGGGGAAGAACTTTAGGAATATTTCTGAATTGTTACTTACTGAAGCTACCGTGATGGGAATAAGGATGGGTTTCAAAACTTGTTCCAACGGAAGATGGCCATTGGAGTATACTAGATCAAGTTTGATATCTTGTTGGGTTATGACCAATATGTGGGTGGAGATGAGAGGGAGAAGACCCACCTTTTTATAAAGGGTCTTAACCCTTTAATCTAGAGGCTTATCGTTATCCAAGATATTTATGGGTTCCGAGAGACAGTGAACAAGTTCATCAGGTTTGAGTTCGAGTAACAATATGAGAATTTGATTAGTGAGAAGAAAAGGACATCTGTCTTGAACAAAAAAATAATGGAGGAAATAAAAATAAGGACGATGGTTATAAGGGATTCTTTGCTACGTCAAGTCGGCAATGAACAATGGTTCCTCCAGATTAGGGTGAGGGGCCAGCACAGCTAGACAAAGATTATTTCATATATGGGGCACCTAACCATTAGAAGAGGTAATGCCCTCAGAAACCCAACGGTCCTCAGTCAAGAAACCATGGTTCTAGATTTTAACTAACATGGAACTCTATCTTCATAGCCCCCACACAGTAGCCCCAGCAGTGTAGTGGTTTCATCAAGGCATACAAAATATTGATAGTTCACGACCCAACTAGGATTATGGTGGGAAATGTTAGTGGAACCATCAGGGCGACCAAATCAACAGGTTCACACAAGGGCGTGCCTATGCCAGTATTCAGCCTACTATTCAACCAAATGCCACAGTGATGGAAGGTATGATTTTAATATTCTATATGTTCGTTCGATATTTATTTTATTCCATCACATCACATTCCTTCATATCCAAATCATTAGCTTTCAGTTTTGAGTTTAGAGGTTAATTGGTTATATCCCCTGTCTTCGTGGGACTTGCAGTTGACATAGGTATTTTTTTAAACCGCACATGTTGTGTTTGTGTCATAGTTTTGAGAGATTATGTGCTCGAATATAACTTAATTATCATTGATATAAAAGGTTTTTCGATAACCCTTAGGATGGATTGGATTTCGTGCTTTAATGCCACTATTGAGTGTCCTTGACCCAACGTTTTAGTGTTATTATTGAGCGAAACCGGTTATAGATTTAACAGTGAGCAATGCACAGACTTTCCTTATAAATATACTAGGACCAGGGAACAACAAAATTATTTTCGGTGGCTTTCAAGCCTTGTGGAACAGGATGATACCAATAATACGTTCCTTGATCATTCAGTTGTATGGGAATTCCGAGATCTATTTTCGAAGGATCTTCCAGGGTTACCACCATAGAGGGAATTAAACTTTTCAGTTGAGGTACACACGGGTGTCTTACCTATTTCTACTTATTGACATCATTTATCTCTATTTGAGTTCACTGAACGGAATATACAATTAGAATATTTGTTATATAAGGGTGTTATCAGGCCAAGTGTATCAATATGGGGGGAACCAATTCTTTTTGCCAAGAACAAGGACAATTCCCTCAGGCTTTGAATTAACTACAAGTAGCTAAAAAAATTTACGATCGAGAAAAAGTATCCCATGCCACAGATTGATAATCTGTAAGGACACAAATTTCCAATTGAGTCCATATATTGTTTTGGCTCAATTCCGGACAAAAAACATTTATTCATAGGATAGTATTCAATTGTAATATTCTCAAGCCTATGAAGTGTATGTTGAAGACGTAGCGGCAAAGAGTATAGAGCTTCATCAAATATGCCGGTTTGCGTGCCTCGTTTCTACGTCATCAACTATGGTTCCATGCTCCCAAGGTATGAATGCTATTATATTTATATAGGAGCTTGGAACAATATTTATTGGGTGTTAGGTTTAATAAAAAACATGTTTTACTTTCAAAATAATTTAATTGGAACTTTAATTTAAAGTATATAAAGTTTCTAGGCCAAAATAGAATTTTAGAAAAATTTCTGGAAGTCGTTCAAAATCTCGTTCGAACGAGTTTTTCGTTCTAACGAGGTTTCGTTCGAACGAGACTTCCAACGACCCTAAACTGGTCAGTCGTTCGATATGTCATTCGAATGAGTTTGGTCGTTCTAACGAGATATCTAACGAGTTTCTAACGAGCCCAGTCTGGTCGCTCGTTAGAAGTCTCGTTCAAACGAGAGTCAATGTTGTTCGAACGAGAATGCCAGGCGAGAACAGTTTTGAGCAGTTTTTGACAGTTTTTACCCCATTATCCCACTTGTTTCTTAACTGATTTTTTAAGGCTTAATTAAGGACGGGAATCACTTTTGAAGGGGTATCTTTTTCATACCATACAAACTCCTAGAGAGTGTTTTGAGAGAAAATTTGTTTAAGGAAAAAGATCAAGTTTTGAGTGTTATTCTTTAATGAAAAATCCTACACACTCTAGTGTTTACACCCAATAGTTGTTTATCCAAGTTCTATATACATATCTTTACTTGGAGTTTTGGCACCGGTTTATCTCTACCGAATTCAAGAAAAGAAGTTTTGGTTTGCTTCTACATCCATCAAAGAAGAAGACTTTTTGTTGAGATTCTACCCACTTGGAGAAAGGCTCCATGCTTGGGTGACGGTGACCATATAAAGTCCCATCGGTGGATTCCGAGACCGCGGTGGTGTTCCGAGGTTGTTCGCTAGGAAGAGGTTTCTACGAGAAGAAGCGTCGAGGCTTGAGAGGGATCGAGTCAGTCGTTGTAAGTCTATCTGTCTTGAAATTGTAATTCCATATCTAGTGGACTTGTGGTTAGGGCCGTCCGAGGTTGTTTCCCGTCTTGGGTTTTTCCTCGTACATCTCGGCGTAGTGTGATAATGTTTATTTTATCTTGCACAATAATTTAGAATCCATGCTTAGGATAATTTCAAGATATAATTTGGTTTAATTATCACACTCATTTAATTTGGGACTTATATTAAATATTGGGTAAAGTTGTTTAATTCAAGTCATTTGCTAAAACTTGGTTTCGCCTAACTATGGTATATTGATAAACATGACTTAGGCAAATTCTAGGACTTAAGTAGAATTATTTATTTGTGAAATTAAAACTTGTTGTTTTGAAAGTTGAACCATCTCCTTTATTACGCTTCCGCATCTCTCATGTTTTACATAAAAAGGAAATTATATTTTAATTGAGATTATTAAAACACGGGGATTTGACTTTTCATAATCTCTTTGATCTGTTGTGAGGCACGGATGTATTCTCGAAGATTGATCTTCGATCTGGCTATCATCAACCGAGGCTCAAGACTGAGGATATTCAGAAGACAACATTCAGGACACAATACATGCATTATGAGTTCTTAATGATACTATTAGGGTTAAAAAATACACATGCATCGTTCATGGAACTAATGAATTGGATATTTTCCTGTACTTGGATCAATTTATTGTGGTATTTGTTAACCCACTTAACCCTCAGATTTTTAGCGAAGTTAGGTTAATCATCTACCATTTAAACGAGTTCTACAACAATAGTTTTTAGACCTTTATTGGGATGTCACTATTTGAAGCTTTATATGAGAAGCACATCTCGGGGTCAGAGATGATTAAAGTGGCCACTCTAAACATTCAGGTCATTTGGGCTAGACTTGAAACTTCTCAGAGCCGCCAGAAGAACTATGTTGATATACATAGTTTTAATTTAGAGTTCGGTGTGGGTGATCATGTATTTCTGGAGATCAAGGATAAACTAGAGGTTATGCGGTTTGGTAAGAAGTGAAAGTTAGCACAAAGTTACACACGACCGTTTGAGATTTTGGATAGGATTGGTCCAATATCATACCATTTAGCTTTACTGCCTCAGTTAGCTAATGTTCAAAATATACATATCGATGTTATGAAAATATATTCCAGATCCATATCATAGAATCAATTGGGTTCAATTAGATCTCCAGGATAATGTTTCATATGAGACCATACCAATGGCTATAGTGAACCAAAAGCTAAATATGCTTGATATGAAGACGATTTACCTCGACAAGGTTTTTGGGGTAACAATTGCATTGAGAGGGTGACTTGGAAACTGGAATCTATGATGAGAAGGATGAGCCTCACATTATTTACTTAATTCTATTTAGTATTTTTATTTTCAGGATGAAATTTCGACGGTGGGAAGATTGTATGCTCGATTTTGTTAAAATTAATAAAGTCACATTATGAGAGAAAAATCAAAATGCCACGTATCGCATTACGCGTGTTAATTAAGTTACGTATTTTTAAATTAGATTAAAATTATCGTACAATATTAATTATATAATTATATTTATGTTATAATATCATTAGAATAGAAATTAAAAAAAGTTAGGATTATAAACAAAAATTGCACCTATCAAGTGAGGCTCGAATCGATTTGGACTAGGCCCGAATTGATTCGGCGCTTACAGAATGCCTACAATTTATAGACTGTCGAGTTTGTAAGTTTTTACGGTGTTTTTGGACGGTTATCTTTGTGTGTAGTTCACTTTTTATCTAACTTTGGACCTTTGAGGTAGTAGGTACCAACCCCTAATGGGTATGGGTCATGTGAGATGGGTAGGGATCATGTATGGGGTTACCTACCCAATTTTTTCCATTTATGAAAAATGAAAATCTTCATTGAGTCATATCCTAAAATACTCATTCTCTTCACCATTTTCACCAAGAAAAAGCTTTCTTATTCTCTTTATACTACAACCTTACTATCCCACACAATTACCCTTCTATTAAGAGTTTCCAAGTGTTATTGAGGTCTTATTTTGGGAGTGAAAGAGGATTTTGAGAAGAACTTTATTTTAGAAAGTTAAAGCTTATTGGGTTTTCTTTTAACCTTCTTCCTCAAAGTAATTATGCTCAAGATGTAGGGTTTTACACTATATTTTCAAGTTTAAAGAGAAAACTGTAACAACCCTCGCTTTTAGGAGGCTAATTTTATATTAATTTTACCGCATGAGGTACTTATATAAAATGTTGGAACTGGTGTAAATATTAAATTAATGAGTTGGAAGTTAATATTTATTGGATTGTTACATATTTACTATATGTGTAAGCAAATATCATTATGTAGCAGGTGTTACAGTGTCATATGATTTAAATGACATTATGGTTTAAATGAAATCGGAACTCAAAATAATTTATAAAATTATCGGATGCCGGTTTAGAGGGCGTAGTCAGTCCCGAAATGTGCGAGACAATCAAAATAAGTGCCATATTGTATTTTTGTATTTCGGGCACTTTTACCTGGTTTTGACTTATATGCGTATTTGCGAGTAATTTTGATGTGGTATTAACCACTTAAGTTGGGAACTTTAGACTTAAGCCCCGATTTTAGTCTTCTAAATCCCCTAATTTCCCTATTATATGTCTTAAACATAGAGAGAAAAGGAGAGAAAGATAGAGGAAGAGAAAAGTGGATAAAGAAGAGAGATTTGGAGATTGAAGATTGGGATTGCTTCTACCCAAAATAAATATGAGATTTCTACTCTAAGGCAAGTTTTCTACTTGCTAATATGTGATTTAAGATGGATAATTTGTGTGATAGTTGTGTATTTGCATTTATGGATCAAAAATGAAATTTATGGGAATTAAACCTTAATCTTAGTTTTTTGATGATCAAATTCTGGATTATAGTGGTTATAAATCATGTAGGATGATTTTTGGGTAGATAAATGTGGTTGAATGTGTTTAAAATGGAAGAGATATGAGGTTTGGGGAATTTAGGGTTCATAACCCTTAAATCCATACTTGGAAAATTCGCAGGGGTGAATCGATTTGGCCAGTCCGAATCAATTCGGCAATTATGCAGAAGTCAGGTTTTCCTGACCGAATCGATTCGGATGGTTCGAATCAATTTGGCCAGGCCGAATCGATTCAGAAACCCTGCACTTTTGAGTGATTTTTCTTAGTTTATTTTTAAACCTTTCTTTTGGACTTAGGCCCTAGGAACCTTCTTATATGAAGTAAACTTAGAGTCCTAGAATTGTAGATGAGTTAGTTGACCACCCTACATTAGAAATGGGTTATATGGGGGTATACAATTGATGTTACGGCATTTCTTTTCCTTAGTAAGTTGGATTGAGTCTAGGAATCTTAAGGTTGTGTTTGGGAGACCTTAAAAGCTCAAATGAGCTATGTTAGTCTTGATGGTTTATAATAACACCACAAAAGAAGGTTGGGAGAATAAATTGAAAGTTTATTCATTCATTGAGGTTACAATGATGAGATGTATTAGGTATGGCTCCGAAGAAAATGTAATGTAGTTTACAAAAATGTAAATGATTATGGTTTCCTAGAAATGGAACATACATGTGAAAAATGGAAATGGAAATGAAAATGAAATGGTAATGGTATTGATTTTGGTAAATGATAATTTACTAAATTATGAATATGGTAAAGGTTAATTTTTTTTCCTGAAACACACCCTCTCTAAATGCCATAATAAGGGAAGTTCGCGCGTAAGGTGAAGCCCCCTGGCTAGTGAATGTAGGGTGGATATAGTCCTAGGCCATGTGAGCGTTTGTTGTTGTATATTTTCTGCGATGGGTAGGTAATTTTGGGTGTGGTTATGACTACCCCACAGGCACATGGCCACTTCCCGACATCTTGCGTTGTAGGTGCCCATGTGTCTTAATTGATAGGCCCTGGAAGATGATGGGCATTTAGGGGCGCGCACAGTGTGGAAACCTGGATGGATGGTCTTAGAATCGTTATATAAATATAATTATAACTATTCTTAATCAAGTGGGACTTGATGGATTATAAGTGCCATAAAGAGCACAATGAAATGCCACAAAGATCATTTGATGATAATTATATTCCTGATAATGTATGGAATGCTAGAAAGAGCATAAAATTTGTGATTATGAGATCCTGATAAGGAACATAACAATTAAATGGAACTGTATAAAATGATGGAGGTTTTTAATTAATGTTAATAATATCTTTGTGTATAATTAAATTTAAATTTGACGATCATCTGATTCCCTTAGTTCATGTTTTAAAACCGTGTAGGTAGATTTTTATCTTTTTCTAGCATGATTTTTATTTATAACTGTCATACTTTTTATTCATCTGGTGATCATATAAAACCGGGCCCTGACCCATTCATATTTCTTATTGTGCATGCATCTTGTATCCGCTCAGGTAGTCCGCCGCAAGGACGCCTGTTCTAACTTTCCTATTTCAGTTTTTTTGGCGAGCCGTGATGCTTTGCGGGTGTTACGGGACATATTGCAATAGACGTCGTCATTCTTGTACTCTAGTTAAGATCAGGTCTTTTACTCGGGCGTGAGGCTCAAGCTTTTGTAATTGTCTAATGTAATGTATTATGTAATTTATTGAATTTGTTCAACACTGTTGTAGAGTCTGTTGACTGACAGCATATTCGGTCCTTTTAATTGTATACTTGTTGTTATTATATATATATATATATATATATATATATATATATATATATATATATATATATATATATATATATATATATATATATATATGTTCTTGGAGTTCCAACTTTTCTTTTCAGGATTGGGTCGTTTAAATTTTTTCTTTAACTTTAAAATAAATTTTTGGCAACCCGTTTTTTGAAATATTTGGTGGTTATCTGTAATCCCCCTATTTTTATAGCTTTTAAATTATGGGATTTATTAAATTTAATTGAGATAAATTAATTTAATTTTAATCCGAAATGTTGTTTTAAATATTTACTAGCGTGACAAGAGTTAGTAATTATTGGGAATATATTATTTGTTGCATATTACTGGATGAGTATAGTAATATATGAGATTTATTTTTATAATATTGTCACGTGTGAATAAAATGATAATTGTGGAAATTTAAGTCGGGACTAAATGTGGATTAATAAAAGTGAATATTTTATAAGTTGTTCGTATGGTCGTTTTAAGTGCTCCAACACGTCCGGAAGGGTTGAGATAGTCAGAAAAGTGTACCCGAAGGCTTAGTTTGGGTCTCGGGGCGTTTTTAGGCCTAATTAGTACCCCGAGAGGGCGTTTTGGATATTTCGCAATTATGGGTAATTAAACCTACGAATTTTATAGGGTTATATCCGATGGAAAGTGTCATATTTTAGGGTTAACATAATGAAATACTAATGACGGCCATTGGAGAGGAAGAGGAGAAGCTCTCCAAGGAGTTCTAGGCCAAGAACACCTCCGATTGCACCGCCGTCACCACCAACGCGTAGATCGCGTGACGGGGAATGCAACCACACTAAATTCAACACCAAACCAGACTTCTGAAAATCCCAGGCAAGTGTTTATCTTGCTTATTTTGTTGGTGCATCTTTTATATTAGTGTAGGAGTAATTAGAATGAGTTTTTATGGAAGAAAACCAAAGATTTGAGATAGGAATAGCATGTAGTTATGGTTTAAATGATAATCCTGGAAACCCTTGCCATGTAGAGGAATTACCCATGAAAATTATGATGTTCATAAGAAGAAATTTCGGGTAATACTTGTTAGAACCATGTTTAAGAGAATGCTAGGGTTCTTGATAATTATAATAATTTTTGGGTTGTTAATCCATGTATAATGATAGAATTCCTCATGCTTCACGTTGGAAATACCTAGTAGGATGATATAATGTTAGTAGTACAATTTTTGAGATGTTTGGGATTGAAAAATATGGATTTGGTGAAGGTTAGAAGATGAAACCCGTAACTACAATTCTGCAGATTTTCGCAGACCTGCTTGATCGATCGATCGAGCCTAGAGCTTCAATCGATCGAAGGTTCGACCGATCAAGCACCAGACCTCGATCGATCGACCCCTCCTGGCAGACTCCTATTTCCCTTTTTAAATGAGTTAAATTTGATTTATCATGAAATAATTCTTGGACACCCTTAATAAAATGTTTTGGGAGTTATGGAAGACCAGTAGGACATATAAATAATTTTGGGACTTTTAAAATGAGACGAGGATTGTATTTCTGGGATACTCACATAAGGGTCGATAAATTTAGGTTTTAAAGAGAGAGACGCGTAAGAGAGTTACGTTGGAATATAAAAAGGGTACCTACTGAATTTTATAATTGGGAGGATAAAGCCATGAGAATTATGTGGTAAGTTGGAATAATATCGAATCAAGGTTAGAAACGAACCGTTATATGTGTTTACTAAAAAATGTGAAAATAAGGATAAAAGTCGTAACTATGGGATTTGAAATATACCTAATATTGATATGGTAATATTAGTATAGTTATATGACTGTGTTTGCATATACTATCTATGTGTGAAAATCATACCCACGCTACTTGCTATCCCGAGGTTACCGCGCTTGGACGATCTTATCCTGTGTTGCCTTCAAGGGGATATTGATTCGTACCCTAGGAGGTAGATATCCTTGGTACAGGCTATCGATTTGATAGTTCAGACGGTCCTAAGAGACGCAGGTATGTGCCATCCTCTTAGAGACTTGGAATCTATGCTTCCCCTCAATATTGTTGTGTATGTGTTAATACAATTCGAGAGTGATTCCGAATTTGTATTCCCCTTAATATGAGTGATATGGGGTTTGGATAGTAGAGTATACCCGCACCATAGTTTATTTGGGGTGCTGTTGTAATATATATATATTATACGAGTAGTAAATATATATATATGAAATTCTGGAATCTGGAACTGCCTACTGTGATTTGATATGTAGGACATGATTGATGACTCAAATTGTAATACTTGTTTTGAGAAAGTATAATATGACACTGGAAAACTTTATAAATTAATAAAGTTAAAACGAGAATTTTGGATACTAACTGAAATTTTCTTTTCAAACAATTGTATTGTTCGGTTTTAAATCCTGCGAATAACTTAAGATAAGTTAAATCATTGGGGAAAGATAGTGTGTTATATGGCGAGATAGACCATTGGGAAGGTTAGTGCGATAGGTGTGCACATTAGAAGAGAGGTGAGAATTTCTCAAGAGAGTGTCGCACTAATATGTTGTTGCATTAGCCTGTATCAATTTAAATACTTGCTAAACGAATTTTTAAATCATATACACTATTGGGCTCTGACCCGTTTCTATTTCCTTTTCTCTCTTGTATATATATGTATGTATTACAGGTGCCCAGCCACAGGGGCATCTTACTTAGGATCCTTTGGAAGGAACGTGCTGTAGCTTAGGTGGGAGTTGCAGGCCTGTTGTTTAGACGACTTCATCCATTTGATTCTACTCCTAGTTCAGTTTTATCCAGCAGGGGCATGTGTCGCCCTCTTTCTATTATTTAGTTGGTATAGTCAGAGATTGAAATTTTTACTTTCAGTACCTTTATTTCGGGATTTATTACTGTCAGGATGTTTTCCTTTAGTGTTGTAAATGTTGGGATTTATTATTGATGATTAACTTCGGGTATGTTCAATTCTATTTCTAATGTGTGACTCTTTAGATGTTAATGGTTTGAGGTTTTATAACCGGATTTAATAAAATGAGAATAAGGTTTTAAATGGTTTTGACACTTAGCTTAATTATTTAGGGCGTTTAAATTGGAAAAGTATTTTTACGACAGTGATGCTAAGAATGAACCAACTTTTCACCTTGATTTTAATTTAATAAAGGAGTGATCGCCCGGTATTTAATTAGGCGGGGTGTCACATTATCCTGTATACTTTTTAAATTGTTGTGATGCCGAGAATGATTCCATCCATGATTCCTGTTATATTGGAGTATTGGGCTGGCCACCCCTTATTTTGGTGAGCGGGTTGTCACAAAAACATGCTAGATATATGTATATATGTATGATTCATATGATTACATATGCTTATTATAGTTATATATGAACTTATGAAGAAGAATATGTGATAAAAATGGATAGATAAAGGCTAAATATAAAAAAAAGATTAAATTTCAGATGGTTTAAGCTAATTTTTTCTCATACAAATCATATAAAACTTATTGATTTTATGATAAATGTTAAATTGAACTTGTTGAAGAAATAATATGATGCATATATGGGTTTTATGAGCATAAAACCTTACATTCCCAACATAAACTTATGTAGTTGTAAAAGTGAATTAAATATGTTGAAAGTATGTTCAATTGAGTGTTGAAACATGAAAAATATATGCTGAAAATTTTAGAATACTAGTCACATGAAATGGTACAAACATATGTGAAGAAAGTCCATAAGATTATGACATAAAGGGATTAAATGTGAAAGTAGTTAAATATTTGTGGTAAAAATACGATATAGTGTAATGTTAACACATAAAAAATAAGAAAACAAGGCAAAAAGTTGAAGTTAAATAAGCTAAATTACAAGCCTAGAAATGAGAAAAGTAATGTTTTAGTGCATAAGTGTCATTTTATGTAAAAGTTGGACTTAGGATCAAATCAACTAAACTAAGATAAATAGAGTAAAGATTTGGATTTAATGTGATGAAAACTCATGTTTTGAAAATTAAAGATGAAAGATGAATTTTTGCAAAATGAAAAAATGTAAGTTTACTAGTGTGCATAAATAGTGAAAAGTACACAAAAATACAAGAAGTAGGTAGTTGTAATCAAAAGATTAAGTTTCACAATAACGGATAAATAAAGTTGTTTTCAAAAATCAAATATCGAGTAAAAAGTTAAAATGAAAACGAACTTTTGATAAATTGTGAAAGTTGGAAATAAAATGCATTGGGATTAGTCTCGTCGGGAGTATTTTGCCTCATCGACCGATAAGAAGGAAATACAGGAAGAAGGCTTAAAATGGATAAATAAATAGATAAAGAAAAAAGAATCACAATGATGTAACAAGTAAAAGAAATTCAGAGGTACCCAATAAATTTAAGGACGCACGGAGCCCTAGAGTAATGCTTAATACTTAGACCCAAGACCAATGATCAGGAACATATCGTAACATGTTGACTGTCGATGAAATGACATATAATACTCATGAATCAATAACCTGATTAATCAAGTGAAAATATGATTTTGAGCACGATGCTTATTAATGTAAATGCAAGTTTATGTAACAACTTGAAAATGTGAAAGTATGTTAATTTTTGAATTAATTGGATATGAGTAGTATTATTAAAATATTAAATGTGAGTGTGTTATCACCCAAGTTGCATAGTCAAAATTTTTACGATATAACTTTAATGAGAATAGTAAATCAAATATAGGATTATGTTATAATTGCTAAAATACATTTTATATATAGATATATCTTGTACGCAATAGTCTGCTAGTGTCTATCCTACTGGGTGCACACTCATACCTCACCATTTGCAAACCCCCTAGGTACTACATCTAGAGGAAAAGATAAGGATAACGGAAAGGGAAAGGAGAGTTATAAACCCAATTAGAGTTCTGTCACTTTTCACTTTAATTATGTAATTTGATTTCGAACAATGATTTTTTTATCATTGGACTTTGACGCAAGTACTTTAAATTTGGGAGTGTAATAATTTAGGATTGTATGAATTCCACCCTAGTCATTATTTATTCCATTGAAATCGCAAAACTCTTTTATTTCAAGAGCTCTTATAAATTTCATAAGCTGGACTTTATTTCATTTAATAATTAAATGAATTTTATGATAAAAATAAATAAAGCGAATGTTTATTTCAAAAGAAGATTTTCTTCAATAAAATCAAAGTATAAAAAGGTTTCTTACATTGACACTCGAATTTAGGGCATCACAACTTAATTGTAATAAATTGGTGCCATGGTTGATTTGGTAGACACAGAGTTACATCCCACATCACCCGTAGGATTTTCTTAAATTAAATCAAACTATAACAAAGTTTTCTGTATTGACACCCAAAAAAAGGGCATCACAACTTAATTGTAATAGACTAGTGCCATGGTTGATTTGGTAGATCGGAAGTTACATTCCACATCTCTTGGTGAGGGAAAGTAATGGTTCATATATGTAGATTTGTACTCTTATAACACCGAGGCCTTTTATCTCCAATGGTAAGGCATGTGATTGATGATTCACATGTCAAGAGTTCAAACCCCACTAGCATCAGCTTGTGGCTTTAGAGCTAATATGAATTCCCCGATGTCGCTGTGTATGATGGTTAATATGGGGAAAATATTAGTGGTGGAAGAGTGGAGTGTTACATAATAGTATTGGGGTCAATATCCAACTGGAATAAGTGTTACAACGTGTTGGGTGATGGTTAATTTATCCCTACGGGGATGTTGTGCTCGATAGGGTGTGCATTGTAATAGATCGGCGCCATGGTTGATTTGGTTTACATAGAGTTACATACCATATCGCTTGGGTGAGGAAAATAATGGTTCAGATATGTATATTTACACTCTTCTAATACCGATACCTTTTAGCTCCCCAAGCTATGTGATTTATGATTCACATATTAGGGATTCAAACCTCACTGGCACCAATTTCTGGATTTATATCTAATAAAAAAAATCATACCACCGTGTGCGGTGGTTAAAGTGGGGACTATATTGGTTTTGGAAAAATGGGGTATTACACACCCCTTATGCTTGGATGAAACCAATCATGTGACTTACAATAATGGATGACTTAATGCCTTAGTAATTGATTTTTGCTATCCTCCCCTAAGGAGTGGTGAATTATGAATAAGTATTGATGATATTCCTCTTCAGTTGGTGATGAAATACTTGTTGGATCATGATAGCGACAATGATTTTTAGCCTAATCCAAATGATGGTCGCTGAGCTGGTGACCTGTAGATGAGGATATCTGTTATATTTCCTTTTTTACTCGTTTCGTAATCTATATGATATGACTTCTTTGTAAACTGAATTTTTTCTTGATGAAATTATGAGTTAATTACATGACTAACATTTTCCCATTTTCTATGCCGAGCATGTTTTTATTAGTTGCCTTACCTTTTAGGATACGTGATGTGACACTACCTTAGGCCTCGGACAAATTATGGTGAAAATGCACATGGTCGTAGGGCAATAAATGCGTTTAGGATTCTAGTTGGCCAAAAGAGGGATACTTAGTGTCTAGGGATCCCCTATAAGTCATTTTAATCGGGGGAAATTCTTGATATTTTTATATTTATTAGTGATGAAAACATGTGATCTTAAGCTTCAATTAAGTGTAATCTTACTAAGGCATTTGAACTGGAGATCAAGACTTAATCGAACAACTTGTAATGATAATAGTCTTTTCATGGTGATAATTCGTAATTAAAAAAGTTAAACTGTCATTTGGAATAATAAGAAAGATAATTGCATTAACTGAAATTTAAATCATCTAAGAATTCGGGAATAAAAGAATATTGAAACTTGACTAAAATTAAAAAAATTTAGAAATGAAATTTCCTAAGTTTGACCGCATTCCAGGACCTAGGTACCTCCCTTTCCCAATTGTTTCCAAATGGTAGGCCCCTTGGAGGTCCTCTCTAATGATCTTAAATGGTCATACCAGTTATGACATAATTTTCCATCTGATGGATTCTTCGCGCTGTCGCTAAACTTTTTGAGGACGAAATCTCCGACTTGGAATTTCCTCGATTTGATGCCTTCGTTATATTCTTGGCCAAATATTGTTGGTAGGAGTCCAGTTTGATAAAGTCTTGTTTCCTTCTCTCTTTGGTCATGCAAAATCATTTCTTATGATTTCTTTGTCACGGATTAATCGACAAAGATCATCCTCATGGTTAAAAAGCCAACCTTCAAAGGGATTATGGATTCCATTCTATAGGCCAAGGCAAAGGGTGCATCCTCGATCGAACTCCTAGGCATTATGTGGTATGCTCGGAGGACATGCAAAAGCTCATCAACCCAAGCAAATTTTTCTTTCTCCAACTTTTTCTTCAATTCATCGAGCACTATCTTATTAGAAGACTTAGCCTATCCATTGCTTTGGGGAGCAAGATTTTATAACTGCTCACAACTTAGTTATTTTGGCGTATTTTATTAGAAACAAAAGTTACAAATCAAACTCTACATGTGCATTTTCTTCCATGATCATTTGAAGACATGTTTATAATCAAGTATCATTTCCGAAATTCAAGCCGTTGGAGTCATCAAGAATATTTTCTAATAGGTATGTGGTTTTAGATTTTTAACTCAAACTTATATAGTTTTATCTGTGATATTTTATTTTAAAATCGAGGCATTTTTATAAAATGATATTTTTTTGAAAAATAATTTTTCTTTGTTCGTTAGAATGAAAGTGTCATCTCCTTAGAGCGAGATATGGTTCTCGCTCGAATGAGGGTTAATTTTGTTGGAACAAAATTCTAACGAGCTTCTAATGAGAACTGTCTGTTTGTCAGAACTATACTCACTAGAAGGTCGTTGGAAGGTCATTCGAATGGCCTAGGATTTCCATTCGAACGAGATTAGAGGTGGTTAGAATGACACCTTATTTTCATTTGAACGAAGCCCTATTTTTGTTCGAATGAGTTCACTTTTCTATAAAAAGATTTATTTTGGACTGTTTTGAATAACTCTTTTAGCGAAAATTAATTACATCATCTACACCAAGAGTTTTTCTCTTTTTTGTTTCAAACAAACACTTTTATTTTCCAAATCATACATACCTTAATACGATTTGTTATTTTTTATCAAAACTAATTTCCATACACTACATCAAACTCTTGTAAAGTGTTCTCTACTACTGAATTGTGGATTTGAAACTCTAGGGCTGAAGAAGAAAAGATTATACAATCCTGAGGATGATCGGTGGATATTGGGAGAAGAGCTTCTTCTTGTAGGTGGTGCTAGATTGCATCACTTCACATCAAATATTTGATGACCCCGGCCATTATACTTAGTGAATCTCTAAGTAGTCTGTAGGCCGCCTGTCAAATTCTTTAACAATGTTGAAATCTAGGTTTTTCCCAAAAGGATTTTTTTCTTAAATATTTTTTCTTTGTGTGGTTAGTTTGATTGCTTACTTTGTCCTAATTTTATTTGGAATCTTTCTTTCATGCACATCTAATTCTAAGAAAGATAAAATTTAGTTATAAATTGAATCTTTGTTTGTGTAACCTAAGATACAAATAATTCCATACTTGCCTGCTTTTCTAAATTGGTATCAGAGCGGGTTGCACTAAATCTTTAAACTAGGTTCATATGGATAATTTGTATAATATGGTTCCTTATAATGGGTCAAATGAATCATATCGAAAAGCTAGAATGATGTATGCCTTAAAATCAATTGACGAAAGGGTTTGACTTGTGTGTGAAGGAGGGTGGACACCACTCACTGTGACTAATGACAATGCTGAAAGTTTTAAACCTGTAACTTCCTTGTTAGAGGATGATTTTAAGTGGATTAATTTTAACTCCCACAGCTTAAGTGCTATTTCAGGGGCCATCACCCTTGACGAGTTTCGCTGCATCATGATGTGCACCACGTCTAAGGAGGCATGGGATATCCTCCAACTCACTCATGAGGGTACTAATTTTATGAAAGCTTCCAAGATACAAAATATCACCACATGGTTTGAAACTATCGCTATGCTAGAATCTGAGATGTTTGATGAATTTTATGCTAGATTGTCTGATTTAGTCAATTCTAGTTTTAATTTGGGTGAGATAATTCTTGAGATGCGCATTGTGAAAAAGATTTTAAGATCCCTTCCGTATCGCTTTATTCCTAAGTTCACCGTCCTTAATACGTTGGGAATTTTAGATAGGCATAGGTTATAAGAACTCATAGGAGACCTCCAAACTTATGAAACCGATATGTTTCCCAAAATTGTTAAGCCAAAGGAAAAGGGAATTGCTTTGAAAGTTAAATTTGAAAAGAAAGAGGGGGTTTCTTTATCTTAGAGTATGATTTTGATCTGGATGATATTGCCCTTTTTACTAACAAATTCACAAAAACTTCTCAAGCTAAGAAAATAAATACTTTCAAAGAAAATAAAGGATTTGAGAAAGATAAATGGTTTAAGTTGGGCAAGATAAATTTTGAAAAAGCGAGATGAGAGTACCCTAATAAATATGAGGAGATATTTTATGAGTGCGAGGGTAAGGGTCACAAAGCTCACGAGTGTGATATGAGTTTAAAGAGATATGAAAAGATCAAAGCTTCCTTCAATGCCACTCTTAGTGATAGTGATGTCGAGTCGGTGGATTTCAGGGATGAATGATCGCAAGGACATAATTTCACTATTTTAATGGATAGTCATGTTGGTTCATTGAGTACGTCTCATGTCGATAAAGGCGTTTACAAACATGATGACCTTGATAGTGAGTCTAGTCATTCCAGAGAGAGTGAGGGAGATGAAGTTTTGAGTGAGTGTTATATTGTCCTACAACGTTCTTAAGCCGAGCTTAACGTCAAGTCCTTTAAAATGAAAAATAAAAATAAAAGTTTGGCACTTAGGGTGTTATCTTTCGAGAAGGAGTTGAGAGACGAGAGAGAGCGAGTCCTCCGTGAGACTTTCTTTGGGTGAGAGAGTTATTTTAGTGGATATGGAAATAGTGACTTGACCAACAAAGTGTCTAGTGTTATGAGAGCTCTTCAAGATTCATTATATCCCAAATCGAGAAAGATCTTAAACATTCCTAAGAGGTTAAGGTTATTATAGAGGATACATCGAAGAAGGCAATAAATATGTTCCTCGGATTCACTTTAGATTTTAGGGAGAGGCAAGGAATAGGTTATGACGCTGATACCACTTCCCATGCCACACCCGAACCGATTCTGAAGTTTATGGTGGATCCATATAGGCCTCGACCTAACCCACCAAAGAGAGTTTGTGAGAACAAATTTCTAAGTAGTGTCAATTTGTATGTATTGGTATTATTATGGACAAAATTCAATTTGAGTCGTAGATAAATTTTTACTTGTCATGATGCCCACATAGTCTATGACATGTTGTTTGAAGATGTAGCGACCAAACTTTAAGATAGATCATGCCGTGTTTATTGGTTTAAGTTTTACGTCTTCATATCATATTGCATTTGAAATACTCTTAGGTATGAACGCATAATTTTTATAGGACTCTAAAAATGTTTTAAGGATGTTATTTTATTTAAAAATAATTTTAAAATGTTAAAAATGTTTTTAAAAGATTTTAACTTTGTTTATTCTGAGATACGCTCGTTTTACAGTCATGTAGATATTTCCCTTGTGTTTAGAAGGATCAAACGACTTTAATAGTCATTCAAACGATAAGTGACGTTCGTTCAAACAACATGGACATCTCGATCAAACGAGATGGCTATATCGTTCAAAAACGACAGACATATCTCATTATAACGACTTGTCGACTTAAGTTTTTTATTTAAGGAAATTTCTTCTCAGAAATTTTGGAAGTGTAGAACCAAAATACATAATAGAACAATTATGTCTTTCTACACTTGTTTTCTAAGGATTTCAAAGCTAACGTAATCCTTACTGTTTAAAAAAGATCAGAGCATTCATACATATCCTATAGAGATCTTATTTGCAACATTGGTTTGTTCATTTATATTGAACAAGTTATTTTGTTGGAGTTTTTCGATGAAGAAACGGTGAAGGCCGTGTTCCGAATCGTAAACAGTTACGAAAGTTGCATCGGTGGATATCAAGGTGAACATGGACTGATGTGTTTTGGACAAGTATCGTGGAAGGATTTTTGCGTGGGCACTATGGAGGAGAGGTCAAAGAGAATAAGAGCGTCAAGGCTTATGGGGATCGAGTCGTTGTGTAAGTCTGTCTGTCTGTCTTCCTCTATAATTAACATGTCATAGTGATTGTCTGGCTTGGGCCGTCCAAGGTTTTTTCCCTTAGTTATTTTCTCGTACATCCAGCATTGCTTTTGTGAACTTGATTTATTTGACTTTCTTTAATTACCTTCACGCATGATTAGGATTCAACAAGATAAAATTGGACTTAAGTAAAATTAATTCACAAACTTGGTGCATATTAAAATTACTTCACAAACTTGGTGCCTTGTTTGTCACACGCTAGTCTTTGTTTCATAATATATATATCTTGCTAGTGTTATGACATGTGTATCTCTTTCTATTATATTTTTCATTCATTTGAGTCTTATTAAAAAATGCAAAAAAAATTTTGGTTTTATATATTTTTGAGAAAATAATAAAAAGATTTTATCTTTGAGTCAAAAATATTTTTAAAACAAAACACAAAAAGATTTTTAATTTATTTTTGTGTCATGACTTTTCATGTTTGATATGACATATTGGTGTGCTTGGACCCCATAATTTCATTATCCACGTGGCTAGGACATTTGGTCATAATTATAGATGATTAAAATGGTCTTAAACATTGGCAAATGGAGTTGTTTCGAGGTTGATTTGCATTTGGATTAGAATTTGTATATATGCCATCACACTCACATGTAGGAGTTTATATGAATGCTTGACTTCTCATGCGTATTTGAGTTTGGTGAGACTTTATCCTCTCAATTTTGTCATCTATGCATAATAAGACTTACGAGGAGGTGTGCATGTAAGAACCGTTTGTCATGATGACAGATATTTCTTTTATTGAAAAAAAGACGAGTGTCCACGAAAAGGGGTTACGAGAGGATAATAAACTCGTCGTGAAAGCCACCGTTTAAAAGAGCCTACGAAAAAATTAAGGCAACAAAAAGAAATAGATGTAATAAATAGGGCTAATAGGTTTTCTCTAAGGTGAGAAAAGTAGAAACCTCAAAAGGGATAGAAAAAGAATATATGAATATGTGTGGGTGTTTGGATGGAAAATAACGAGTTTGAACCATGTGTCCTAATGTTGAAAAATCGTATTATGATGATATAGTTTGTTGAATCGTCAAAATTCCAGAGTTGTGTGCATGTTGTTCGTTTAGTTCATTTAGCTCAATATATTAATTGTCACATATGGCTAAAACTTAATTTGTAAAACTCAATTAGAGATTCTTGATCATTTCGATGTGTTCAAGTCATGATTCATTTGTTGTTGTTCATGCCCATTCATTCCATATCCAGGTTTGAGCACATTGATACTATGTTAGCATGAAACTCATACTTGTTTTATTTATCTATTTTGGGCTGTTTTGCTATTGTTTTGATTTTCCAGTTGCTATTTTCATGAAAAAATTTCACTGGGCAAATCTTGCATATTTTTAGAGCTGGAAAACAAAAGTTTTAAAGTTGTTTAAATGACTTCTGGATGTCATTCAAATGATATATCCATGTTGTTCGAGGCCTAGATCTTACGACCTTAGTAACGAGATGATAAAGTGTCAGGTATGGTCGTTTCTTAGGTCATTTTTAGGTCGTTAGATAGATGCTTCATGCGATCACACACTGTTTTAGGTCATTTCTTGCATCGATTGAACGAGATCATATCTCATTCAAACAACATTGCATTATCATTTGAACGACCTGTGTTGACCAGAGTTGACTTTTTGACTTTTTGTTCTATTTTTGTAACTTCTTCGTGTATCTGATGATCTTACACTCTTTTGGTACATTTGGTCAGTTTTCATTCAGTCTATACTTATTATTTATGCTTGATTCTTATACTTCATTGATTCGTTTAGTCACATCATTACTCATATTGATGATTTCACTTTGTGGGACTTTTTTCTAGCTTCGATTTGTTATCTCTTGATTATTTTTTAGCTGGCTACCCATGTTTATATAGATATGCTTTATATGATATTTCTTTCTAGATATTCAGTTTTTTATCCTTTTCTCTAGTTGTCTACTTGATACAAAAAGGGGGAGAGATGGTATGTAATGTAGGGGGATTTTTGTTTCATGAGCACATTTGTTTATCATGTTTCCTTGTATTATTTTACAAAATGTTATCATATAATGTGCTCACATGTCTAACAAATGGTATTTGTTTTTTTCAAATTGGTATTATAATGTTTTATATCATTTGTACCTCAATACTTCACATGGTATTTGTTGTTTCGTGTGTGTAATGATTATTCAGAGATTAGAGATTTTGTGACTACAACACATGAAGACAAGTTTATGTTGTTGGTCCGATATGTTTTTAGTAGATCTTGTCCTGTAGTTTCTTTTTGGGTTTATGGGATGGGATTTAGGTCTTTTGACCTAACGGTCCGGCTTTGACATTTCACAGTTTTGGTTTTGTCACAGAATAGACAAAAAGGAAGATTTGTAGGAAAACTTTCCAAGTAGTGTCAATTTGTATGTATGGGCTTTATTTCGAAAACAATATAATTTGAGTCATTCTGAGATAAACTCATTTTAGAGTCGTGCACATCTTTCCCTTGTGTTTAGAAGGATCAAACAACTTAAATAGTCATTCAAACGACAAGTGACTGTCATTCAAATGACATGGACATCTCTATCTAACGAGATGGCTATATCATTTGAATGACATACGCATCTCATTCTCAAGATTTGCCAACTTAAAATTTTTATTTAAGGCAATTTCTTCTCAGAATTTTGGGGAGTGTAGAACCAAAATACAGAATAGAGCAGTTATGTTTTTCTGCACTTGTTTTCTAAGGATTTCCAAGCTAAAACCATCCTTATTGTTTATAAAAGATCTGACCTTTCATACATATGCTATAGAGATATTGTTTGCACCTTTGGTTTGTTCATACATATTGAACAAGTTTTTTCATTGGAGTTTTACGATGAAGAAACATTGAAGGTCGTGTTTCAAATAGTAGACAATTTTTAAAGATGCATCGATGGATGCCGAGGTGCACGTAGAGTCGTGTTATGTGGATAAGTATCGTGGGCGGATTTCTGCGTGGAAACTGTGGTGGAGCGGTTAAAGAGAAGAAGAGCATCAAGGTTTGTGTGGATTGAGTCGTTGTGTAAGTGTATCTGCCTTCCTTTATAATTACCATATCTTAGTGATTGTCTAACTTAGGCCCTCTGAGGTTTTTTCCCTTAGTGGTTTCCTCATACATCCGGCGTTGCTTTTATGAACTTGATTTATTTTACTTGCTTTAATCACCTATATGCATGTTTAGGATTAAACAAGATAAAATTGGACTTAAATTAAATTAGTTCACAAAATTGATGCGCATTAAAAAAAATGGGCCTATAAAGTTCAACATAAACGAGCTAACCAAGGTAGACCCAAACATGTTTATGTTTTCGCCTATTGTAAAAGTTCAGGCCATCTTAGGGAAATTTTTTACAAGTTAGGAAGAACTCAACGTATACATACTCACGTACACCGCTAGAGTGAATTTTCTAGTCTTAGAGAGCAAGTTGGGTTTCTAGTTATGACTTTTCAAATCTTATTGGAAGAATTTCAAAGGATGTCTATTCCTTTTGACAATGTTACGACAAGAGTCAATAACAATAAATCCAAACAAAAGGTTACCTCCACTTGGGTACCAAAGCAAGACGATAAAGCTCTTGTTGTTCACGTTGCTCTCAAGGTTTAAGATAACTCCAAATGGTATTTTAATAGTTGGTGTCTAGGAACATGACTAGTGATAAGTCATTTTTTACCAACCTGGTGGATTGCAAGGAAGAAAAAGTAACCTTTGGAGATGGGAATCAATCTAGAATGTAAGGATGTGGTTGTGTTGAGCTACTTAGATTTCCTAAGCTACACAGTGTGTTTTACATCGAATGGTTAAAGATAACTTGATTAGCATAAGCCATCTTCATGATGCAAAATTTATAATAAAGTTCGATTGATACGAATGTAACGTATATGATCAATCCGGTGAACTATTACTACAAAGAGTGAGGACCAAAGATAATTGATATGAGATCATTCCTAAGTCCTCTTTTATGTTCAACAATGCCACGGTCTTCTATATGAATCTTTGGCGTAAATGAATAGGTCATATGAACTTTAGAGATCTTGATACATTAGTGAATAAAGACCTAGTTCATGGCTTACCATCGCTTGGGAAACCAACTTCCTCAGTGTGCGGTCCTTGCCAACAAGGAAAACATATTTGAAGTCCCCATCGAAAGTTGAATACCATTACCACCTCTCGTGTTTTAGAGTTGATAAACATGGATTTTATGGGTCCTACACGTAATGACAACAATGGTGGTAAGAGATAAATTCTCGTGATGGTCGATGAATTTTCAAGATACTCTTTCATAGGGTGTCTTAGAGAAAAGTCTGATGCAGTTGAGTTCCTAACAACTAAGTGTTGTATATAGTAAAACCAATACGGTGTCACTATTATTCTGATGTGTAGTGACAACGACACTGGATTTAAAGAAGACAAAGTGGATAGCTATTGTGATGCAGTGGGAATCAAACATGAGTTTTTGACCATTAATATTCCTCAACAAAATGGGATCTTTTAGAGGAAGAACCGAATTTTACAATAGATGGCTAGATCCATGCTTCTTGGGAGAAATATGCCTAGACATTTTTAGGCAGAGGCGATTAATACCACTTGACATACAGTGAATCATGTATATCTTTGTCCACACACGTTACACACGCCATATGAGTTATGGATAGGGCAGAAACCCTATCATATTTTCATGTCTTTGGGAGTCCCTTCTACATTTTAAGAGATAGAGAACACTTAGAAAAGTTTGAATCTTGAAGCAACGAGGAGATATTATAAGGTTATTCATCGTCGAGTAGGGCTTATAGGGTTTGTAACCTTTCAAGCTCTAAGTTATGGATTCAAAATCGTTATGATTGGAGATGACAAGATGCTCGTGCTTGATTTAGTGGATCCACCCTATTGGGTTCGAAATAGTCATGACCTTTCTGATATACTTGGTGATCCCACACTAGGTGTCAAGACTCGCGCTCAACTTTATAATGTGGTTGATTACTTTTTTTACACCTCCTTAGTATATCCCCAGGATGTGAAAGAAGCGCTCAAGGATGATTTAAGAGCATATTTTCTTTCATTGCTCAAATAACTTAGGCTTACATTAGTTTTTGTCATATCTCACTACCTATGGATTCAAGACAACACAAAGTCCAAAGATCTAATATCTCCAACTTTCAAGAATCTTTATACTTTGAAGGTATAATGCTATTAAGTTTAAATTTGTTGCTTAAATTTATTTTAGACTGTTTATTTTTATAAAAAATGAACTGGGACTTTTAATTTTAGAATGAAAATGTTTTATGTAAAAACCTTGTTCAAATGAGATGAGAATCTCGTTCAAACGAGATTTGATTTTCATTAGAAGGGTAGTTTGAAGTTTTATCTAACGAGCATCGATCGAGGGCGTACTATTTTGACTCGTTAGAAGGTCATTTGAAGCCTGCTCAAATGAGATTGCTTCTTCGTTCAAATGAGATTTTATTTCGTTCAAACGTGTTGACTTTTTCATTCGAATAAGCCTTGAATTTCGTTCAAATGAGTCAGCCACGTCAAAATTTGAGAATGTACTATAAATATCTATTTCATGTTCATATTTTCTTATATTTTTTCTAGATTTGTTGTTGCATATCTTTTACAAAAAAATTTCTTTGTTTTGTGTTATAAAACACTTTTAATTCACAACATACATCCTGCAAATCATTCTTGTGAATTTTTTTAAATCCTTGAAAGTTTTAGTATCTTCCATAAACATTTGTGGAGAAGGCATCCCCATAACTGACTTGTGATACTGAGGGAACTCAATACTAAAGATAAAGGTTGATCGGTGGATACCGAGGGTGGAAGGCCAAGTGTGGACTTCTCTAGACTGGGTAGTTTTCTTTAGAGATTTATGAAGATTAGCGCATTATACTTATGCTGACTATCCAGTAGTCTATAAGTCGATTGTCTTGTAATATTTATAAAGTGATGAATAAAGGTTTTACCTGAAAGGTTTTTTCTTGAAACTTTTCTTTTGTTGAATGATTAATTTGATTTATGTGTTTTATCACCTAGATGCATATTTAGTATAAAAAGGTAAAATTGATTAAGATAAAAATTGCAATAATAAATCTTTTTTTGTGACCATCCCTTCCGTGCACGTTTATTTTCACATTCATAAGTGGTATTAGAGACTTCCACTCTTATAAGTAGTGTCAGAGCATACTTACTGCTTTCTCAAATTAGTTTCAGAGACTCTTTCACAAATTTACTGTGTGATCCTTTTTTCGCAAAATTTGTCTATTGATATCCATCCTTTTTTTAAAAAAAATTGTTGAATTCGGAATTTTTTTTATTTTAATTGAGAGTTTGTATAATTGAGTGCCCGTCTTAGATTGTACAAATTATTCTTACTCGATGACTAGGATGAGGTCCTTTTTTAAATCAATAAATTATAGAGTCTAGTTAGTTTGTGAAAGAGGGTGGACTCCTCCCACGATCACTGTTGATAATGTTGTTGACCCTAAACCTATTTCTTCCTGGACTAATGAGGAATTTAAATGGATCAATTTTAATTCTCATGGACTAAGTGTTATTTCTGGAGCCGTCACCTCTGGTGAGTTCCATTGCATCATGACGTGCACTACGTCTAAAGAAGCATAGGATACCCTCAAAGTCACTCACAAAGGTACCAACGCCGTGAAACCGTCAAATCTTAAAATTTTTACCACCCAATTTGAGACCATTAATATGTTAGAGTTCGAGAGTTTTTATGAGTTTTGTACGCTTTTATCGAAAATTGTTAATTCGAATTTTAATTTAGGTGAGAAAATTCTAAAAATGAGAGTTGTGAAAAATATTTTGAGGTCACTCCCAACCCACTTTATTCCTTAGGTCACTGTGCTTAATTCGTTAGGGATTTTAGACACTCTTAGGTTATAAGAACTTATAGGAGATCGTCAGGATTACAAGTTAGATATGTTCCCTAAAACCATTCAACCTAAGGAAGTAGGGATAACTTTAAAGACTCAAAATAAGAAGAAGAATAAAGAGAGAGTTTGTGAGTCTGAATCTGAATCTGAGGGTGAGGTTAATTTTGATGACTTGGACTTGTTTGCATTTTTTTTTAAAAAGTGTCTCAAGTTTTCAAAAAATAGTCCTTCCCATAAAAAGATATTTGAAAAAAAAAACAATAATTAGGCCAAGGATAAACAATAAAGAGGAAGAGATAAGGTGTTTTGAGTGCGGAGGTAAAGGGCAAAAGTCATATGAGTGTCCCACTAGGCTAAAGAGTAAGGACAAAGAGATTGCAAATAAAGTCACTATTAGAGACAGTGACATCTAGTCAGCTTATTCAGGGGGAGAATCACCACATGAAAAGTGAGTTGCTTTCATGGCTAGTCCTGTGAGCACTTATAGTTTGTCCCATGACGATGAGGACATTTCTAAATGTGAGAGCCTTAATGATGTTTCAATTCATTCTGGAAATAGAGTGAGGATGGTATTTTAAGTGAGGGAAAAGGTGATCTCCAAAAAGCTCTTAGTGAGTTGTACACTGATGTGTTGAAAACCAAAAAGTTGAACTAATATTTGAGTCTTAGGGTGCTAGATTTGGAGGGAGAGGTGAAAGTTTTGAGGGTAATAAGATAAAATTTAGACTTGTGTGTACCAGACACTTAACGCAAGATGAGTTTCTTCAGTTGAACAAATATTTGAGTCTTAGGGTGCTAGAGTTGTACAACGTTATGCAACATGAGTTTCTTCAATTTTGCAAGAACGAGGTTTGGGAGTTAGCCCTCCGACCTAGCAAGACTAATCTGGTTGGTACCAATTGGATTTAAAAGAATAAGATGGATGAGAATGGTACATATAGATAAAGGGTGTAGACTTTGATGAGACATTTGATCCTATTGCTAGGCTTGAGTCTGTCTGCTTACTAATTGACATCGCATGTCATCAATGCTTTAAGTAATATCAAATGGATGTCAAGAGTTCCTCCCTTAGTGGAATTATATAGGCGAAAGTTTACGTGGAATAATCAATGGGGTTCGAAGACCCAAAACACCCGGGAATGGTCTTTTATCTTAAGAACGCCTTATATGGCTTGAAGAAAGTACCATATTATTGGTTCAAGAGGATCACTTCTTGTATTTTAGCCCATGTCTTCAAGAAAGGGGGAGTGGATAAGATGTTATTTATGCGAAGAGATAGTGTAGATATTTATGTTGCCCAAATATATGCAGAAGACATACTATTTGGATCCACGTGTTCCCAACACACTTACATTTTTTAGGATCAGATGAAGAGAGAGTTTGAGATGAACATGGTTAGTGAAATTATGTTCTTCTTAGGTATCCTAGTGCGTAAACATGAGAATGGGATATTCATATCTCTATCTAAATATGTTAAGGACCTAGTAAGGAAGTTTGGTTTAGACTCCTCTAAGAAGTCACGCACCCCTATGAGTACATCGACTAAGCTTAACAAAGTCACTTTACTTAAGGACGTAGAGAAAACCCTTTATAGGAGAATGATATTTAGTCTTCTCTACTTGACCCCTAGTCATCTCGATATTGCATTTCTCATTAGTGTTTGTGCGTGATACCAAACATCCCCGAAAAAGTGTCACTTGCTCGCACTTGTCGCATCATTAAGTATATGAGTGGCACTGTCTTTTACGGTATTTTGTATTCCTCTGATACTGATGAATGTTTTAACCCTATTTGGATGCTGATTGGACTGAGAATATTGATGGTTAAAAGAGGACCTCAGATAGGTGTTTTTACTTTGGGAATGATCTTGTATCTTGATTGAGCAAGAAGAAAAATTCCATTTTTTCCACAACGGAGGCCGAACATATAGTGGTCGGGAGTTATAGCATGCAAATCTTATCGATGAAGATAATATTGGAAGATTATGGGATTATGACAACCCGTTGACTAAAATAATAGGTGGCCAGCCCAATACTCCAATAATCACAGGAATCATAGATGGTCCATCCTCAGCATCACTGTCGATTAAAATAATAGTACGAGATAACCACCAATCATTTTAGAAAACAGACTATCAATTTAAAATTTTGTAAATAAAAGAAAACACTTAGATAATCCAATTTGCAAAAACGGTGGATATTAAAAATCAATGGATAAAAGAAAGACAATATAATAAATAATCACCGAATAAGCTGTCGGTTAACATACCAATACAATTAGTTACACCGAGTATTACAATTTAAATATTACACTATAGTAAATGAGTGCAATGATTGGGCAACATGCCCGAATAAATAAGATGAACATAACTAGAGTACAAGGGAAAGAAGCGTCTAATATAATTAACCTACAACATCCGCAATATGCCGTAGCTCCATGACAACTGGAATGGAAATGTAAATACGGGTGTCCATGCGGTAGAGCACCTGTACGGTAAGGAATATATGCAAAAACAAAGAAATATAGACGGGTCAGGGCCCGGTTTGATATGATTACCATGTGACTAAAATGCATGACAGTTAAGTGCGTAATTCTCCCGCAATTAACAATAATATTTCTCACCTCTCAATCTAAAAGAACAACCTAGCGCAATATCAATGAATGCTCTAGTTAACCCAAGTACTAAGGGCTAACTTTTCCCAGTCTCAACACTATGCCCTGTTCGTGCGTGGGGTGTCTTGAGAAGCGAAATCCAAACAAGGACCCCCGATACACTACTACTAGGCAACGTTGATCTTCGTGATCTATTTGACCCTCAGCACATAACTAATATCTGTATGTATGGGAAGTCTCATCTACATCTACTCAAGGAAACGTAAATAAATCCATTCACAATTTTAAGGGCACGGTTCCTATTTCTTTCTTTAGGAATATACATAAATGGTAATTTATTTTATCAAATGTCTACCAATTAATCTCATTTCAAAAATTTCCTTACCAATTTTATTTCCTTTCTTCCATCCAGGAAAATATATAATTTAAAGCAAGTTTTATTAACATAAAAATGCTTTATCCTTTTCATTTCATATCTTTCCATTTTCCTTCTTCCATCCGTAAAATGTATTTAACGTCCCATTTCTCTTCTTCCATCCGGGAAATGTAATTTATAGCCATTTCATTATCATAAAATGCTTTAATAACCAATAATGTCCCACATTATTGCACATAGTTATATATCATATTATATAATGCAGTCTAAGACCACCCGTCCGAGTTTCCCCACTGTACGCCCCCTAAAATGTCTATCATCTTCCAGGGCCTATCATTAAGACAACTTGGGATCCTACCGAAACGTCGGGAAGCGGCCATATGCCTGCGGGAGAGTCATAACCACACCCAGAATTACCTCACCAGCGCAGAAACATACCATAAATGCTCATATGGCCTAGGGATATATCCACCCTGCATTCATTATCCAGGGGGCTTCACTACACGCGCGAACTTCCCTTAAGATACCGATTTATAGAGCTGTGTAATCATAAATTAACATTTATGAAAATCATTTTTCTTTCCGTTTGAAAACATCCATTTTTACATTCTCAAATCATTTTTACTTATTCATTTAGTACCACATTATTAGAATATGTCTTTCTTATTCTTAGTGTCATTTTTTATCAATGACCTAAGACCCGAAGTGCCATTATCCTCAACTAGTCTCCAAGATTTTAATATAATATTCTAAATCATCAAAGTGAGTCTCCCTTAATAATTGACTCCCAAAAGTCCCAACTTTAACATTTTATCTCCAATTTATGTTAAGGTTAACCTCCTACATCATTCGGGTTTTAACCTACACAAACTAGCCGTCGAGGTAAGCCCAATTATCCCATTTCATCCTAGGACATTAGTCTACCCAAAACAACCCTCTAGGACTCTCATTACTTCCCAAAGGAAGGTCCTTAAACCATGGACCTAAAAAGAAAAAGGGCTAAAAGCAAACTAGGAAAAATCTCACAAAAACAGGGCAATCGAATCGATTCGCCCCTAGGGCTGAATCGATTCGCCTAAAAGATGAATCGATTCGGTGAGTAAAACTGACATTTTACAATTGTACGAATCGATTCGGTCTTAATCGAATCGATTTGGTCTCCCAGACCTGTAACCTACCCCTTAAGCGAATCGATTCGGCCCTGCGAATTTTCCCAGTTTCCCCAAACTCTCAATTTCTTCATTTCTTCATTTCTTCCAACATCATCAACAAATAATTATACTACATTATTTCTATACTACAACTAACTTATATTTTTACCTCAAATCAAATCAAAACAAAGATTTAAGTGTTTTAATCACCAAAATCCACAAAACCCATTTATGGTTTAAATCTCCAAAAACTTAACTACACATGCAATTTATCACATTAAATCAATATCTAGCAAGTAAGAAACTTGCTCTCTCTCTCTCTCTCTTGGTTTATAACACAAATGAGAAATAAAAAGGGATGGGGAGACTTAAACGGGTCTTAAAACATAAATTCCCCTCTTTTAAGTGTAAATGCACCATTAAAATGACTCGTATCCACATAATTGAGTCATAACACGTCAAAAGTTTCCGAAACTCAAAAATACAACTTGGCACTTATTTTGACTATCTCGACTATTCTAAAAATAACTGCACCCCCTATTTTGGCATTCAGAATAACGTAAAATATTTTTGTGTTCCAAATTCATTTTATTTCATTAATTATACTCCAACTTAAATATGAGTCATAACCGTCGTTTTACATATAACGACGCAATAAAACACAATAAAATGCTATTTACCTTCTCACAACGGTAAATAGACAAAACATAGTAAATATTATCCCTAAATCTCACGAGAAAATAATATTTACTCCAACTTCCCCTATCTTATAAAATTATCCCATCAGGCAAAATAATATAAAATAGTCTCTCAAAAGTCTGGGTTGTTACATACGCCCCCCCTTCGAAGGGAATTTTGCCCTCAAAATTCAGGCATCTCGCATAACCGTATAAAGGTATACTATACTAAACTATTGTTCTATCATTCTTAAAAACCCCTCGGCAGTGCGACGTCCCCATTGGACTTGGACTAAGGTCGTCACTATTCGATCTTAGTCTACACTCTTCGTGCTCTACGTAGCACCAAATTGTTCCTCATGAACTATCGATCCTACCTTTTTACTATGAAAGGAGATACCTAGACATCTCGGCACAAATTGCCTTTCTTCTCGAATTACGTTATACCCTTGTTAGGGAATAAGTACACTAACATATAATCGCTCGCCTCAACACTACTCACTTCTGTATTCCAGGAATTTCATGACTAGACACTGAAAGAACACTTACTTGAGTTAAGTTTCATCCCGTACTTCCTGAGGATTTCGAAGGTATTTTCCAGGTTGGAGAGGTGGTCATCCTTGAGCTTGCTCTTAACGAGCATGTCATCGATATAAACTTCCATGGTATCCCCTATCTGGTCTTTGCACATCCTCGTGACCAGCTGCTGATAAGTTACTCCTCCATTTTTAAGGTCGAAAGGTATAACTTTATAGAAATATAAACCAATAGTGGTTATAAAGGAGGTTTTATCTTGATCTGGCACGTGAAGGGGGATTTGATGGTATTCCGAATATGCATCTAAGAAGCTCATTCTCTTGTGTTCAGCCTTGGCATCAACTAGTTTATCGATCTTTAGAAGGGGAAAATTGTCTTTGGGACAGGCTCTGTTGAGGTCGGTGAAGTCGATACAAACCCTCCACTTTCGTTACTCTTAGGAACCACTACTGGTTTGGATAACCATTTGGGGAACTAAACTTCCCGTATGGACCCTACATCTAGTAGTTTCTCAACCCTTTTCTCTACTGCTTTAGCCTTATTCGGGGTTGTTAGGTGAGCCTTCTATGTAGCATTCCTAACAGTTGGGTCCACATGTAGTTAATGAAAAGTAATGATGGGATCAATCCCACGTCCCTCATAGGGCTCCTATGCGAAAACCTCCAAGTTTGTCCAGAGTAGGGTAACTAGTTCTTTCTTCTCGCCATTAGTCAAGGAGGTGCCAATTAAAAACTTATTTTTGGTCGAGTTACTCCCAGTTACGACCTCTTCTAGTTCTTTAACAACCCTTTCAGAGGGGAGGAGCCTGGTCTTCTCCACTCCTAGTCGACCATACCTTAGCTGCTATTTGGAGGGCATAAAACCCTCCTGACCTTCTTCCTTGCCTTTTATTTTTCTACTCTCTTATCCTGTTTGGGGCGTATGGCCATGATGAAACACTTCCTCGCTGCAGTCGGGTCCCCATGGATCTTAACTAATCCTCAATCAGTTACCCACTTCAATTTTTTATGATAGGTCGATGGACTAACCTTCATTGCATGGAGCCATCCCTATCTGAGGATGGCTTGGTATGGTGATTCGATATCAACAACAAGAAACTCAATCATTTTGGAGATTTTTCCTTCCCTGACTGGACGAACAACCTTTCCTAGAGGAATTTTAACCTTCCCAGCAAAGCCGACCAATGGGATAGTGGCTTCTTTGAGATCTGCTATGCTTAGTTTCAACTTCTTGAATAAGTTGAGGTACATTACTTAGGATGAGCTGCCTTGGTCGAAGAACAACCTGTCGACGTACCAATTAGCTATCGTGAGTGTAATGACCAGTGCGTCATGATGAGGGGTTCTCACTCCCACCAAATCTTCGTCTGTAAAAATAATATGCTTGTTATAATCAATATCCTCTGGCCGCCATCGCTCCCTGTCTGAGACTTGGCTGGGTCAATTTGGATGGCTTGTATAATTACGGTAAGCTTTTTAACTTCCATTCAAGCTGCATTCCCTTGAATTTGTTTGAGGTCTGATGTCCCATGTATTACTAAAAATTCATGGCCAACATCCTCCGAGAGGACATTATCCAACCTCTACTCATCGTTCGCTACTGGTTTCTTTGTCTTCTTTTCCATGAACTCACTCCTCGAGGTGAGACTTCAGGGCCTTATAATGTTCAATTTTATGTCTAACTTCCGTGTGGAATGCGCATCTCAATGCGTTGTTCTGCTTAGAGGGATCTCCTCCCATCTTCCTCGACCATTTGATGAACAGCGCATTCTTGATCTTAGCTAGGATCTTATAGATTATCTCTTTGAAGACTGTGTTTATGGCTTGAAATGCCTTTGAGGCTTTATTCTTGTTTCCATTTCTGGGGCAGTTCTTGCCCCCATTCTTGTTTACTTTCTTTTTCGGTTCAAACTTCTCGTCCCCTTTTTACCTGCCTTCATGCGACCATTTTCCCCTACATTAACATGGCTCACATCTTCTACTTTAGTGTATTTATCAATACGGGACATTAAGTCATCGATGGTTATGGCCTCTTTATTAGTTAGGGTCTGGTGCAAAAGGCAGGAGCTAGGTAATCCTATTTTGAAGGATGCTATGGTGACCTGATCCGAGCAATTTTTTACTTTGTCAAACATCTCCTAGTACCTCTTTGCATACTCTCTGAGGTTCTCGTATGGATTTTTCTTCATACTAAGTAAAGCATCCATCCTCTTCGGATGGGAACTTCTTGTAATGAAGCGAGTTGTAAACAACTCGGCCAGAGATTTGAAACTCTTGATGGGTCGGTGAGGTAACTTCTCGAACCACTTTTGGGATACATCATGTAATCTCGAGGGGAATATTCGGCACATGAGTGCATCTTTATGACTCCATATAGTAATTGCTTGCCTGTATTGCCTAACATGGTTGATAGGATAAGTTTTTCCATCGTAAATCTTGAACCTGGGAGTAATGAACTTCTTTGGGGACTCCTTTTCTTCTATCGCCCTTGAAAAAGGGGATTTCATCTGAGTTTTGAGAGCTCGTCTTGCTAGCTCCCTGGTTGATCTAGCTCCACGGTGAGCTGGGTGCTGGCCCATCTCTCTCTGGACCATACTTCGTATATCCTCATCCTATCGATCAGGACTCCTGTACTGGCGAGATGGTCGCAAGTATTCAGAGTGGTTGTTGCCTGACCTGGGTCTCTCCATTCTTTATGAACCACGCCTTGGGCTTCCTCCTCGGATGAGAGATTTGCTCGCGTGAGGGCTAGGAGTCCTGCTGTGGCATCGCCTTGTATTTCGACGGAGCTCTCTCTCCAGTCTTTTCAGTCATCTTTTAAGGTGGGAATTCTCATTTTCCCATTCTCAAGTGGCCTCCTCCTATTCCTAAAGTCTAGCCTCATGGGCATTGATTAACCTAGAGATTTGTGTTGACCCGGGTGGCCATTGACTTTCATCAGAGACTTGCCTCTCCTGGCGAAGTCTTGGGTTTGAACGACGTATTTTAGACCTCACCCTTAGGGGGTCAGGTGTTGTTGAATATCTCCTACTTGAGGAACGTTACTGTTGTGATGTGACATTTCTTGTTCTTGCTTATAAGGGTTTTCGCAGGAGAAAGTAATTGCTTCCCACAGACGGCGCTAATTGTGGTGACAAAAAACTCAACACAAATAATTTATGAAAAGAAAATAATCACCAGTATAAAATAAATAGTAGCAATCACACAACACGAGTATATACGTGGTTCGACAAATTGCCACGGAGAGGTCTACTGTTCTTATTAGGTAACTCTCGACATGGTTTTTTCACATGCCCTATGCCCCGGGCCATGATTACAATATCTCTCCGAGATTTTGGGGATAGACTCGGTCATATATTTCATTCTATCTTTTATTCAAGACTCATAATTTGGGTTGGGCGCCGGACTCATTTATTGGGCTTGACTGCCTAATCTTATGGGCCTAGTCGACAATAGGTACCCACATAAGGCATGATCGTGATTGGTCCGCCTTTGCAAAAATAGTTGAATCTCCAATTGATCAAAGTCTCTCATGATTTCTCAGAATACGTCGAGGTTCGTCGCCATTCAATCATCTTTGGCATTGAAATATTTGTTTACCTATTTGGATACCAGATTGGAGTCACCAAACACGTTGAGGCATCGTGCCCCTAGTAGTTTGGCCTTTCACATACTGACGATCAACGCTTCGTACTCAGCTTCGTTGTTGGAGGCTTCAAATCACAACCTAATTCCCTATTTGATTATTGGGTCTTTGGGGGTAACGAGAACAATCCCTACTCCTTCTCCCTTATAATTTGAGTCTCTATCAGCATACAGTGTCCAATATTTGGATGTTGCATCACATGTGACAAATTTCTCTTCATCTATCTACTCTATTGGCCAATCTCATGTGAACTCAGTAATAAAATCTGCTAGGATCTGTCCTTTGATCGTCGTTTTGGGATGGAAATGGATGTCGAATCTTTCGAGCTCGATCGAACACTTTAAAAGACACCCATAGAGGTCATCTTTTCATAGAATGGTCTTGAGTGGGTAAGAGGTGATTACTGTTATGGAATGAGCTTTGAAGTAGTGCTTCAACTTCCTCGAAGCGATCAGTAAGGCATATGAGAGCTTTTCTAGAGGTAAGTACCGTTCTTCATCATCTAGTAGTGTCTTGCTGGCATAGTAAAGCGAATGTTGTTCTCCCTCTTTTTCAAAAACTAAGTCGGATCTCACATCTTGGTCTGATAATGCTAGGTAAAGGTCCAGTTGTTCTCCATCATTGGGAATTACCAACAGTGGGGGCTTACTAAGGTTAGACTTGACCTTTTTCAAAGCTTGCGAGCAGTCTTCATTCCATACTAGGCCTTTGCCTTTCTTTAGGAGCTGGTATAATGGTTAGTAGTGCTCCGAAGAATTGGAGATCAAGAGGCTGAGTGCAACAAGCATTCAAGTAAGATTTTGAGCATCTCTCGGTGTCTAGGGAGGCTTGACCTTGGTGATAGCATCGATTTGCTTTAGATTGGCCTTAATTCCCTTTTTACTCACTAAGTAGCCTAAGAATTTTCCTGACTAGACCTCGAACAAACACTTACTCGCATTAATATTCATTCGGTACTTTCTAAGGATTTCAAAGGTTGCTACTAGGTCTAAGAGGTGTTCGTCCTTGTTCTTGCTTTTGACAAGCATGTCGTAGATGTACACTTCCATCGTCTCTCCCAGCTGTTTGGTAAAAATCTTGGTTACTAATCTTTGGTAAGTTCCCCCCTGCGTTCTTGAGGCCAAAGGGCATAAGCTTGTAGAAGTACAAACCAACTGAGGTTATAAAGGAGGTCTTATCCTGGTCGGGGCTGTATAGAAGGACCTGATGATATCCTAAGTAAGTGTTAAGGAAACTCATCCTTTCATGAGTCGTTGTGCCATCAACCAGTTGATCTATCTTCGAGATAGGGAAGTTATCTTTAGACATGACCGATTGAGGTCGGTGAAATCGATGCACACCCTCCAACTCACTACATCAAATCTGCACTATTGTCACGATCATTGACCTTGACAAGTTGGACTTGTCAAGGTTAATGACCATGACAATTTGGGGTGAGACAAATTTCTTTATCACGGACGTGTCACGGTCATTGACCTTGACAATCCGTTAGAATTATCACGATCGTGTCAAGGTCATGGACCGTGACAAGTTTAGTCACGGTTAATAACCGTGACAAACCCGTGACAATATTTAAAAAAAATTTCCACAGTCAATGACCGTGACAATTCTGGGTAGAATTTAAAAAAATTCTTCTGGGCAGTATGACCACTGCCACTGCCACTGCCCAGCAATATATTTGTACCAGTTATAACAACGTTGGTTGTACCTATTCAAACATCATATATCCAAATAAGCTAAAGATAGTGAAAATATATATTCATGACGATATAATCCAAATATTCAAAATAGAACTAGTATACATGATGATATAATCCAAATATAATTAAAATGGACAAACATAAAAATAATGTTACTACATGTCTTGGGTAAATGTGAGGAGGTGAGTTGGCCACACGATATACGAATTGACACACCCATTAATATACAGCGTGCCGCATTGTTCGCGCAACCACAATAGGGAGTTCTCCTTCCCGGGTATCACATGCGTGATGAGTACTTTGGACTCAATCCCTTGAAGCGTACGTCCATGAACAATTCCACCCTCGACGATATTCGGGTCCCTCAACCCCCGCCCTATCCGCTGGCCGTCAAATACATACAATATGAACATGCTCGGCCAACCAAGTGTCGACAATGGTCTGGGGAAGGGAGCCAAATAAGGAAGTGGATCATCGAAATACGTACGTGACGGTTAAGAAGCATCGAGGTCCACGTCCTCGTCCTCCTGCACCTCATCCTCCTGAGCCTCGTTCTACCGCACCTCCTCCTCCTCCACCTCCTTCTCCTTCCCCTTCCCCCTCCCCTTATGGTCTCCGCCCAATGTACGCTTCATGAATGCGTACATATCTTGGACCGTCGACAGCTTCGCGTCGTGTGAATCCACCGTTCGAGCCAACCCGGTGTCGTCCGTCTCCAATCTGATGATCCTAGATTTGGCCACCCGCGAGCTCACCCCCATGTCCTCCCCTTACGATTAGAGCCAAGCACTTGGCTGAGTGAGTCTGTGGACAAAGACACCTTGTCAGCATCAGACTACGACTCATGCACTCCCTTAAGCTTTGCCTGAAACGACAAAAAGCACATGATTAGTAAAATAAGTAAACTAAAAAATTATAATGTAATTAACAAAAATTAAACTGTCGGATTACTTACAATCGTGGTCGCGAAGCTTGGGGACACCTCCTTGTCCTTCCCCTTCTTCGTTTAAAGAGACACATAAGTATTGAGCCTATGTGTCTTACCCCCTGGCCCACTCCCTACCCCCTGAAATAAAATAAAGTAATATTAGTATCGGCCCCACAAAGTAAAATAATTAAGAATAATATATTTTTGTAGTTATAGAAAAATTAAATCTTACCTTCATCCTATGCTCCACCTCGGCGTAAGAGGTCCGACCAGAGTAGTGCACGTCTTTCTTTTTGCCCGATTTTCCCTCCCCGATTGGCGAGATGCCAATTGTCGATCCTCGATCTCATTGTCAATGAACTTTTGCCATTGTGCCAATGAGATCGGCTCCTTGGGCAGGACGGATCCACGCCATTGTATAATGGACTCTCGCGTTTTCCCAAAGTACCGTGTCTGCATATTTTTCTTCCACGTCTTGTGTTGCTCCCTCAACTGCTCCAAGACGGAATCGCGTAGCTTTGGATCCAAGTTGAATTATTCCTGTCCAACAAATTCAATGTTAGTTGTGAATAAATATAAATATAAATATAAATTGAAATTGAAATTGAAATTAAAATATTCATATAAATATAAATATATTACCTGTAGTGTCGCCCAAACAGCTAACTTGAGCTCATATGGCACCTCCTTCCAACTCATAAACCCCGGGCTGATGACCGTCTTTAGCAGCTCGAGGGATCTCGCTAATAGCTCCGATTTGTTCGCGATGGTAATCCCAAATTTTCCATATTTGGGGAGCCTAGGGGCGGAGGATCCCTCATCGCCTCCGCTACCACCGAGCCCAGATGACATCATCATAAACAACATCATCATCTTCGCCTTAATACCTGAAGGATACATTTGCTGTAAAAAAAAGTTATTAGTACAGATAAAAAAAATGTTATTAGTACACATAGACACACACCCCTACCCCACCCCCACCACACACCACCACACATATATATACACACACATATACACATACACACATAAATATGTCTAAATTAGTTGAAAACATCTAACTTGGAATAGATGTAAAGCATGGAATTATTATTATATATATTATATATGCCGGAATAGATGTAAAGCATGGAATTATTAGTACACAAACCCCCCCACCACACCCCCTGCCCCCTCCCCACCAAACACCACCACACACATACATACACATATACACATATTTAATTTCAAGCATGTTTCATTTAATTATCATACTTTGTATATATTGTTCGATATACAAAGTAATTTTCAAAAAAAATTGAAAAATCCCACCCCCATATGGACAATAATCCAGTGGTCATGCCGCTTTTAAAACTAACCAACCCAACATTTACTAAACAAAATAATCTAACAACAATTTCAACAACAAATGTGTAACCCGTACTCCTTCTAATTCATCTACTCAATTAATTCATTTCATTAATTAAACTAACAATTAAAGTATACAATTATTAATTTACTAATTTACAATGAGGGGTAATCCTACTTTCATGTGAAATTGGCACTAATTATTAATTTACTTTCATCTAAAACTATACAATTAAAATTACAATTAAAGCTATACAATTGTTAAAACCCCCCCACCACCCTCCCCCCACTACACCCCCTGCCCCCTCCTCCACAGCACACCACCACACACAATTTTTAGTGTCAAATCACCATTGATGCTCTAGTGACAGGTGATGCAGCATGGTTATGTCGTCAGTAATTTTAAGTGTCTAGTTAATGTCATTATTTCTGGATTGATATCACTATTAGGCCATTTTCAAATTTAAAAAAAGTTGAATCAATCCTTCTTTTAGGAACTATACATTAATTAATCCAATAAAATTTTCTGCATTTTTTCTTGGCGTGCAGCAATGTAGTTATCACACACTATGTAACAATTGGAGTTACATTAAGTGCTCATTTGGTTCGAGAAACGGATAGAGATGCGTAAAATTTTAGTGTTAGATCCTTATATTTAGCAAAATACTAGTACATGCTAGGTGGCTAAAATAACTACGCACCTTATAAAATAGTAGTGCGATGACTTCAAATTAAGGTTAGAAATAATGACTTATTAAATAGGACTTATTAAATTATAATAATACCGTTGTTAACTATGCGTTGACTCATGCAATATTTGTTATGTGAAAAAATAAAACTAGCTTCATTTAAAAAAATAAAGTTGCCTCTTAATTTTTTCAATAGAATTTATATTAAATTGATTAAGGTATTATAGTCATTTTATTATATCCATTATTATTAACTTAACGGGGCCTGTTAGGTTCCCACCCCCACCCCCTCCCCCCACCACACTTGCACCACCCCACCCCCACTACCCCCTTCCCCTCGCCCCCACCACACACCACCACACACATATATAAACACACATACACACATATATACACATACACATACATATACACACATATATATATAAACACATACACATACACACATATAGAAATGAAAGAGAAAGAGAGGAAAAAAACATACCTTAGAGAGAGAGAGAGAGAGCAGAAATCGTTTAGAGAGAGAGAGAGAGTGAGGGGGAAAACCAAAAAAGGGTGGGAAAAAAGAAGCCTAGGGCTTTTTTTACTGTAGAAGTTGTCACGGTCGTGTCAAGATCATTGACCGTGACAATTATTTAAAGAATTGTCACGGTCAATGACCGTGACAAGTAAATTTGTCACGGACTTGTCACTGTACTTAATCGTGACAATTATTTGTCACGGTCGTGTCAAGGTCAATGACCGTGACACAAAACGCGTGTTTTTTGTCACGGTCAATGACCTTGACAAGGGTGGCTGGCTGAAAGGTGACAATTTTATCATTTTGGTGTAGTGACTGCCATTGATTTTGGGTACTACGACTTGGTTGGATAGCTATACAGGGAATTGAACCTCCCTGATGGATACTACATCCAGTAACTTCGCTACCTCTTTCTCCACTACCCTGTCTTTCTTTGGAGACGTTTGTCGAGCCTTTTGATTAATGGGTTTAAAAGTAGGATCGACATGTAGACGATGGCATGCCAAGATGGGGCTAATCCAAGGTAACTCGTAAGGCTCCCATATAAAACATTTATGTTTCTCCTAAGAAGTGCAACCAGTTCCCTTTTATCCTTATCGATGAGAGAAGACCCAATCAGAAACTTTCTTCTTATCAAGTTGTCATCGGCTAAAACTTCCTCCAAGATTTTGACAACCCTCTGTCTATTGGGTGCACCCTATTCTTTTCCACCCCTGGTTGACCATACCATAGTTACTATTTGGAGAGAATGCCCCTTTCTGGGTTTTCTCCCGAGCATCTTCAGGCTCCTTCTTTTTCTCTTTCTTTGGGCGGATGGTTGTGATAAAGAGCCTTCGGGCTGAATGTTAAAGACCCCTGATTTTGATAAAGTCTTATTACGAAAAGTAATTTTCTTTTTAAAAGATGTGCGGAAGCGAGATGATGGCTCAATAAAACAAATTAACAAATTTTAATTTCTTTTCAAAATTAAAATTAAACAAAGTGAAATAGGATGAAACACACACACAATTTTAATTTCACTTAAACACAATTAATTTAATCCAATATTAATTTGCACCAAATTAAACAAGTAGTGATTAAATTAAACCAATTTTATCTTTTTACCTAAGCATGCGTTCTAGGAGATTTTGAAAAAGATAAAATAAATAATTAATCCACTGCGCCGCGATGTACGAGGAAAACCCCACAACGGGAAACAACCTCGAACGGCCCTAACCTTAAGTCCACTACATATGGAATTATAAATTATAACACAGGTGACTTACTTCCTTGACTCGACCCCTTTAAAGCCTTAATGCGTCTTCTTGTAAAACACCTCCGCCTAGTAGACAACTACGGATCTCCACAGGAATCATGGTCTTCAACCAATGAGACAATAGGTACACCGTTAACCACACATGGTTCCTTTCACCACGTGAGAATGCCGCAGTAGAACAAACTTCTTCTTCTTTGAGGGATTTAGAAGAAAACCCAAACAACTCTTCAATTAGGTAGAGTAGAACCTGGTTCCAAACACTCCAAGCAATGATATATATATTTGAAGACTTGGAATAAACAATATGGGTGAAACAAAGTGTTTAAAGAATTTTTCATTGAAAAATGAACACTTAAACTTGAACTTTTTCTTAGGAAAGATGAACTCTCAAAAATCTCTCTAGGGGTTAGAATATTATGAAAAAGTTAACTTGAAAAACATGGTTCCCGCACTTAGATAATCAGGAAAAAGTTTAGTGGGAAAAAGAGTCGGTAAGTGGGAGAAAATTGCTCAAACTTCCAAAATAACTATTCCCATCAAATCTTGTTCGAACGAGTCGTCTAACGAAGTTTCGGTGTGAACTCGTTAGAAATCTCATTGGATATCTCATTTGAACGATACTTAGAACGACATTCCAGTGGCCTTTTGGGAAACTCGTTGGCATCTTTGTTCGAACGACATTCTCGTTCGAACAACAATTTCGTTTGAACGACAATATCGAACGGAAAAGCAGAAAGTTGTAAATTTTGAATTTAGCCCAGAAACTTTATATAAAAGTTTCAAGAATATCTTTTTGAAAAATAAACAACAGTTTTAAATAAAATTTCACCCAATATAAAATGTTCCAATCTCCTATATATATATATATATATATGTAATGCATTCATACCTTGGGAGCATTTGGAACTATGTTGTTGACGTAGAAACGAGGCACTTGAAACACGTCATTTGATGAAGCTTTATACTCTTGGCCGCTACGTCTTCAACTAAACACATCATAGACTTGAATATGTACATTGAACACTATCCTATGACATAAACGTTTTTGTTCGAAATTTAGCCAAAACAACATTGAGACTCAATTGGAGAATTGCGTCCTTAAAAATCTCCCCCTTTGGCTATTCCGGGACAAAAACCAAATAAAAATCCTAAAGGGCCGTCAAGCTCACTAGACTCAAAACATCCTGTCCAATACTTGACACAAGACCTAAGGATCAAAACACTTTGCCGATGAAGTTTCCACTTGAAAGATTTCATGCACATTTAAGAAAAATATCAAACGAATAGGGAATATCAAAATATATAATGTAATTAAAATAAGTACTCCCCCTAAATTAATTCTCCCCTTTATTAAACATGATCAAATTAGAAAGACGTCTCCCCTTAAGACAGATATCCCAAACTAAGATGTGATTATAATAGGATTAGATCCCCTATCATTCTCCCCCTTTTTGTTCAGGAATAGATAAAGGATATTAACTAATTTAAATATGATAATGCATATGGGCAACAAAATCATAACTAATCCACGAAAGAATAAATGATACCAACTACAATGCAATAAAATGATACCAATGTGATACATAAATTATTAAGAATGTTATATCAACAAGAATGCACCAAGATAGATACTAAAAATGAAGTAAAAGCATAGATGGACTAGATAACAAGGCAAAGAAACAAAAATATCATATATATACATACTTTAAATATACCAATCAAGCATAAGAACACACACACACATATATATATATATATATATAACACAAATGACACACACAACATATAATATGAGTCTTTCACACTCGTATACAAAAAATGTGTCATATGGAAACGGAAGTGTAGGGGTGTGAACTAGTAACAATTAAATTTAGACCCAAACAATTAAAACACGTTCACGGAGTTCTCAATTGATTGCAAACTTCATCACATTTGAATATAAACTCATGTGACAATATAGATTGAACTAAATGAACAAACATACACAATGCATGCAAGCCTAGCATGTTGATGATTCTACAAACTAATAGAGTCATGACATTAAAAACGCAACTAGGATAAACGGACATTGTGCAAACCTTTGATATACCATCCAATCTCCCTCAATAATCATATATTATTCTTTTGAATGATAATATTAATTAAACATAGGCCTTGGCAATTATTTTTCCTTTTAATGCCATTTTTCTATTTTTAGGCCTTTGGACCACATTTTTCTTTTAGATCCATAGAAACAGTGGATTACTATTCACAAAGGACAATAAATCCTTTTGGATCCCTTGCCCGTGCACATTCATATATATATTTTTTATATCACACAAATCTCACGTGCAACATATTTTGACATGCACTAGTCCTCCTAGGTCACAAATATGTAGATGACTAGATTGGTAGGAGAACATCTCACAAAGCTCAAATATACATATGAAGTTAAAATTCAAAAAGCTCGTGCATGTGGGAATTGAGGCATATAAAAATAGAATCCATTTAAACAACACAAAATCCAACTACTTCATGTAATCATGGTAAAGAACATCATAAGGTTTGACAATCTAAACCAAAATTTCTAGCCACATGGAAGCGTAAAAGATGGGATTCTAACACAAGTACATGCCACATAAAGTGTGTCAAACTAAAATACACACACAAAAAAATCTTTTTTAGTTTTTTTTTAATTTTTTGAAATTTTTTAACAAAAAATAAAAATATTTACTCAAAAGACACACAAAAATCATTTGTATTTTAAATTAAGCATAAATTACTAAAAGAGTAAAACACAAATGATAAACAAACATCTTTTTGTATTTTTCATTTAATGCAAACTAAAAAGAAACAAAAATAATACAAAAGATAAACAAAAATCATAATTCTAGCATGTCATATGAGATAACGCAATGACTAGAAGGTGATTAAACAAGCATACATTTAGCATGGAAATATAGCATGAAGTACAATAGCTAAAGTATGGAAACACTAACACATTAAACCTCTAGATTTAGCAAGAGAGGATGTATGTGAAAGTAAATGAGAATCAAAAGTCATGTTTTTGTAAATCTACCAAGTCGGATCTCCTAACCCAAACTAACGACGAGTGACTAACTCGGGGAGTAGGAATCTTGGCTACCTCGGTTGCCTTACGTAGGGACTTTCTAGGACCCTTTTAAGATCAAAACAGAATTTCCTAAGATGACCTTTTCGACCACAATGTGAACACTTAAACTCACGGCGAAAAGATTTTCCTAAGGTGTGATCTCGAAAAGCTTTCCTAGTGGATTCTCCTAAAATATGGGTTTTAACTTTATGAGTTGATTCATTACAAGGTTCGAAGCCTAAACCACACAGGTCATTTTTTATTTGGACAGTGCCTAAGATTTTATCGAGTTTTTCGGACCTACACTCCAAATCAAATTTTACTTTGCTAGAGTCTTTTAGCTTAATTTCTAATTATACAATTCTAGACTCTAACAAACCATTTCTATCTTAAAACTCGAGAAGCTCCTTTTTCAAGGTTTCCATTAAACCTCTAAGGCTATCTCTCTCGCCTTCTATATATTCTAGCTTCTCTTGAAGAGATCTATCTCGTGTCCTAAGGTCTTCCACTAACACTATCATCAACGACCTTGACATGCTCTCTTAAACAAGCTTCTAACTTTAAATTAGCTCTTTTAATTTTAATAGATTCTTCATAAAGTTCTTGAAAAGAATTTTAAAGTTCATTCACATCAACCTCATCATTTTCATTCTCTCTCTCTTCTTCACTCTCACTACCATAAAAAATAAAGGAATAAAAAACTTTGACCTCGGAAGTGTCATGTGGTTGTATATCTTCATGAGAAGATTCACTATCGGTGCTCACATGACTAACCATAAAATCCACAAAGTTGGGCTTAGTGCGGGAATCGGGTACCTCTTCCTTATCACTAACACTAAGGGTCGCATTATATGAAATGGGTCACCTACCCTCTCTCATTAGTTTAGTGGGGCACTCAGAAGCCCTATGGCCATACCCTTCACAACCAAGACACCTATTTGACTCGTCCCTATTTAAATTTTCTTTAAAAGTTTTAGGGATACTTTCGTCTTTGTCATGCTTAGAAGTTTCAAATTTCTTAAAATCATTTTTAAATTTATCTTTGTTAAATTTAAGAAATTTTCTAAATTTTCGAGCAAATAAGGTCATGTCTTCCGAGTCACTATCACTCTCGCTCTCTACTACTTGTTTGTCCTCTTTTCGGGCTTTTAAAGCAACGCCCTTTTCAGTTTTCTTTTCAGTTTTAGAGGGAAATATGTCTAGTTCATAGGTTTGTAAATCACCTACGAGCTCTTCTAATTTCATAGAGGCTAAAGTTGGTAAGGAATTTAAAATGGTCACTTTTGGAATAAATCTATCAGGGAGGGATCTTAAAATTTTATTTAATAATCGGTTGTCGGGTATTTTCTCTCCCAAATTAAAAGATGAATTAACAATATCGGAAAGACTAGCATAAAATTCATCAAATGTTTCTTTATCGTTCATTTTGATGGTTTCAAATTGAGTGGTGAGGTTTTGGAGTTTCGAAGATTTTACGACACTTGTACCTTCATGAGTGAGTTGTAAAATATCCCAAGCTTCTTTAGCGGTCTCACACATCATAATGCGTCGGAATTCATCCAGTGTGACAGCGCTAAACAAGGCATTTAAACCTCAGGAATTAAAATTTGAAAGTTTAAATTCACTCTCACTCCAACTATCGACCGATTCGGGAACACATTTATTTTCTACTAAATGAGTTGGTGGAGACCACTCGTTAACTAGAGATAACCAAACCCTCTCGTCGATAGATTTAAGTACCGATTTCATTCGCGCTTTCCAGTACGCGTAATTAGAACCATCGAAAATAAGAAATTTTAAGAATGGGGAAAATTCCATTTTAGCCAAAAAAAATTAAAGGATGTAAGGACATTTTGTCCATCGTACTTGTATATGTCATTAGCCGTAACACCGTTGCAAAGATTCAAAGTCCATTCATCATCAACGGAATCCGAAGATCAAAAGAAAGGAAGAATTCATAAATCCAGACAGACGGACCGGTCCGCCTAATATTAAAACGAACCAATCCGCCTAGCCGGACCGATCCGCTAAGACCCGGACCGATCTGCCTTGCTCTTTGAAGACCAGTGAGCCCCGGACCGAATGCGAACCGAATCAGCTTCAAAATAAAAGAACCGGTCCGCTATCGGACCGATCCGCCTAAAGCCCGGACCGGTCCGCCCTGGATAAACTCTGCCAGATCATGTATCAGATTTTTTAGGGTTTTGATTCCTTATTTAAACCACGATCAGTAGTTGGTTTCGATAAGACTTACACACGATTTTCTGAGTACCATAACTCTTAAGTCTTCATGGTATTTGAGTCCATTGATTCATACCCTTGATTCACACAAATTCCATATATTTGTGAGTCACTTTTGGTAACCCAAGAACACCATTGATGTTGTTCAACCCTTTGTGAAGTGGACCGCTCTTTCCTCTTCATTGCAGCCCTACTGGACAGGGATAGTTCCAACCGCCAACCCTACTGGAAAGGGATATTCCAGCCGCGACTACAGAATCCGATACCCGAGGGTAATTCTTAGTCAACCTGTATTTCATTGTAATCCGATTGTAAACCGTCTTTTACAAATTATAGTGATATACAAATGGTTTTGCCCTTGTGGGGGATTTTTCCTTAAACTTTGTGTGTTGAATATCTTGTGCATGATTTCATATTGTTTCAATCACACCTAGTTGCATGCTTAGGGTTTATTTGGGTTAAAAATGGTATTTATTATATTATTTCTTGATTGAACGCAAGTGCCAACTCTTTCAAATTGGTATCAGAGCGGGTTACGTTAATCTATTGCGTATTCCTTACTTCCGCAAAATTTTTCTAAAGATATCAATTTTTTGAAATAAATTGATTTTTGAAAAAGTGCGTGTTCAATTGGAGAAGTCATATTATAAAATGCCTATTTTTGACGGGTCTAACTATGCCTATTGGAAATCCCATATGAGGTCGGCTTTAAAAGCCATTGATGAACGTGTCTGGATTTTGGTTGAACGAGGGTGGACTCCTCCCACTGTGACTGTTGATAATGTGACCAACTTGAAACCTGACATTTCTTGGACTGATGAAGAATTTAAATGGTCACCTTTTAATTCTAAGGGTCTAAGTGCTATTTCTTGGTCTGTCACACCCGATGAGTTCAAACGCATAATGACGTGCACCACGTCAAAAGAGTCATGGGATGTTTTGCAACTTACCCATGAAGGAACAAATGTTGTTAAAGAGTCAAAATTGCAAAACTTAACAACTCAATTTGAAACAATCACCATGCATGAAAATGAATGTTTTGATGAATTTTATGCTAGGCTTTCTGACATTGTTAATACTAGCTATAATCTTGGTGAACATATTCCAAATGCTAGAGTTGTTAAAAAGATTCTTCGTTCCCTTCCTAAGCGTTTTATACCTAAAGTCACTGTGCTAAATTCCTTGGGTAATTTGAATACACTAAAATTGGAAGAACTGGTAGGAGATTTACAAACTTATGAAATAGACATGTTTCCTAAATCTGCCAAACCAAAAGATAAGGGAATTGCCCTTAAAGCCCAAGAGAGAAAAAGTGAGGGGTCGGCAAGAAAGAGAGTCGAGTCATCTAGAAAGATTGAAACTTCTGATTTTGAATGTGAGTTTGACATAGATGATTTGGCCCTTTTTGCTAAAAACTTCAAGAAAATTCTGAAATTTAAGAAAAATGGGAATTTCAAAGATAAAAAGAATTTTTAGAAAAATAAGTTTGAAAAGAAAGATTTCAAAGAACCCCCTAAAGACAGTGAGAGGTGTTTTGAGTGCGACGGTAAGGGACACAGAGCGTTTGAGTGTGCCACTCGTCTGAATAGGGAAAAGGGTAAAGCTGTCCTAAATGCTACCCTTAGTGACGACAGTGAGGTCGAGTCGGTGGACTCGGGAGATGAGTCACCGCATGAGCGTAACTTCACCGCGTTCATGGCTAGTCATGTGAGTACTCCTAGTGCATCTCACGACGATGAGGATGCTACTTCACAGGGACACCTCGACAGCGAGAGCGAAGAGAGTGAGGGAGAGGAGGAAGGTAGTGAGGACGAGAGTAACCTTCAACGCGCCTACGCCGAGTTATATAATGAGTCTTTCAAAACTAAAAAATGTAACAAGGCGTTAGTTCTTAGGATCACCGCGTTAGAAGAAGAGTTAGAAGAGACGAGAGAGAGAGAGTCCTCCTCCTGCACCGCCATGAGAGAGAGAGAGTCTGCCTGGGTTAGTAAAGAAAATTTTCTTAAAGAGAGAGAGAGAAGTTTTGAGAAAGAGAAAGTGGACTTGATTAAATAAGTGGCTAGTCTTACTAGAGAGCTCCATTCCTCCATGGAGACTCGGAAGAAACTTGAAGCCCTTATTGCTCAGCTTACTCATGACCTTGAGAGAGCTAGGAAAGTCAAGGTACAAATCGAGGACAGATATGGGAAGATGGGAAAGATGCTCCTCGGTCCCGCTTTAGGTTTTGGTGACAGGCAAGGAATAGGTTTTGATGGTGCCTCTACGTCTCAAATTGCACCGGGACCAATTCCTGAGTTTACTACGACTCCTTATGGCCGTCATAAAAAACCAAGAAGGAGAGTTCGACTAAGAAAAGCAAACCAAGGTCCTCCTAATACTGTGCCCTTTTGCTCCCATTGCAAAAGAAATGGACACCTTAGGGATGATTGCTATAAGTTGGGTCGGACACGACGTACGTTTGCTCCACCACATCAGACTGATGAGTTTGCCAGTCTGAGAGAGCGTGTTGAGTTTCTAGCCGCCACATCACAAAGTTTGATGAAGGAATTCCGACGGATGACCTTACCATCAATGAATGCGCCCCGCATTCCGGCTAAAACCAACAACAACAAGGGAATACAAAAAGGTACCTACTCTTGGGTTCCTAAGAAAGAGAAAAAGGCCCTTGTTGTCCATGTTGCTCTCAAAGCACATAATACCTCTCAGTGGTATTTTGACAGTGGTTGCTCCAGACACATGTCAGGTGATGTCTCATATTTTACCCATCTTGAGGATTATAATGATGGGAGAGTCACCTTTGGAGATGGTAGAAAATCTAGCATAGTAGGACGAGGTACAGTAGAATTACCAGGATTTCCAAAGTTAGAGAACGTGCTGTACGTCAAAGGTTTGAAAGCAAACCTTCTTAGCATCAGCCAGCTGTGCGACGATGACTTTGCAGTGAAGTTTGACCGGAAAGCTTGTAAGGTCTATAATCAAGCCGGTAAACTTTTAGTACAAGGGGTGAGGATAGAGGATAACTGCTATGGGACTGAGCCCACATCCTCACTTGTTTGCAACAGCGCCACGATCACTCCTATGGATCTGTGGCATCAATGTCTAGGTCATGTGAACGTTAGAGACATATCTCGTTTAGTCAAAAAGGACCTAGTACGTGGCTTACCGTCACTTGGAAAGCCAACTTCCATGATTTGTGGACCCTGTCAGTTGGGAAAACAAATCCATAGCCCTCATAGGAAGTTGAACTCCATTACCACCTCCCGTGTTCTTGAGTTAGTTCACATGGATCTTATGGGTCCTACTCGCACGGAGAGTCTAGGGGGTAAGAGATACATTCTCGTGATGGTGGACGATTTCTCTAGATACTCTATTGTCGATTTTCTAAGAGAAAAATCAGATGCTGTTGAATTCCTAACGACCAAGTGCCGTGTCCTGCAAAATCAACACGGGGTCACTATTAACAGAATACGTAGTGACAACGACACTGAATTTAAGGAAGCAAAGGTGGATTTGTACTGTGATAGCCTTGGGATCAAACATGAGTTTTCTGCTGTGAGAACTCCTCAGCAAAATGGGATTGTTGAGAGAAAGAATAGAACGATCCAAGAAATGGCTAGATCTATGCTTCTAGGTCGTAAGGTCTCTAGGAGATTTTGGGCAGAGGCAGTGTCTACTGCATGCCACACGGTGAATAGGGTTTATCTTCGTCCACACACACTTAAGACGCCTTATGAATTGTGGACTTGCAAGAAACCCAACTTGGCATATTTCTGTGTTTTTGGGAGTAAATGCTACATCCTACGGGATAGAGAGCAATTAGGAAAGTTTGACTCCAGGAGCGACGAGGGAATATTGCTAGGATATTCATCTAACAGTAGAGCGTACCGGGTTTTTAACCTGAAGAGATCTAAGGCTATGGAATCAATAAAAGTCACTGTGCAAGATGACAAACCTCCGACGGTTATTGATCCCAACCTTCAGTGTGAGGATGAGGACTGTCCTGACAGTGATTTTCCTGTTCCTCTCCCACACTCTGTGAACCCTATTCCTGTTTTAGGGGACACACCTGCTTGGGTTCGCAAGAGTCATGATCCTTCAGCCATTATTGGCGATCCCACTCTAGGGGTCAAGACTCGTGCTCAACTAGAGAACGTTGTTAGTCATCACTGCTACACGTCCAAAGTCGAGCCCAAGAATCATAAAGAAGCACTCAAAGATGAACACTAAATATCTGCTATGCAGGATGAGTTTCTTCAGTTTAAGAAGAACAATGTCTGGGAACTTGTCCCCCGACCTAGTGATACTAATGTTATTGGTACCCGGTGGATTTTCAAAAATAAAATGGATGAAAATGGTACCATAACCAGAAATAAGGCTAGGTTGGTCGCTCAAGGCTACACACAGATAGAGGGTGTAGACTTTGGGGAGACATTTGCTCCTGTTGCGAGGCTTGAGTCCGTCCGTCTTCTGCTCGCCATCGCATGTCATCTTCACTTCAAGGTATATCAGATGGATGTCAAGAGTGCCTTTCTGAATGGCATTCTATAGGAAGAGGTTTTTGTGGAACAACCAAAAGGGTTTGAAGACCCTAAACACCCTGATCACGTCTACTATCTGAGGAAAGCCTTGTATGGTTTGAAGCAAGCACCCCGTGCTTGGTACGAGAGGCTTACTTCCTATCTCTTAGCCCGTGGCTTCAAGAGAGGGGGAGTTGATATGACGTTGTTCGTCAGGAGAGATGACGGTGCTATCTTGGTTGCCCAAGTCTATGTGGACGACATAGTCTTTGGATCCACATGCTCCCAGCATGCTCACCACTTTGAGGAGGAGATGAAAAGTGAGTTTGAGATGAGCATGGTAGGTGAGCTTACTTTCTTCCTTGGTCTCCAGGTTCGTCAGCTAGAGGATGGGATGTTCATCTCCCAATCGAAGTATGCTAGAGACCTAGTGAAGAAATTTGGTTTAGACTCCGCTAAGCATGCTCGTACACCTATGAGTACCACTACCAAGATTAGTAAGGACACTTCAGGCAAGGACGTAGAGCAAACCTTGTATCGGAGTATGATAGGCAGTCTTCTCTACTTGACTGCTAGTCATCCCGACATTGCCTTTAGTGTTGGAGTCTGTGCGCATTATCAGGCGTCTCCTAAAGAGTCACACTTACTCGCTCTAAAACGTATTATCAAATACGTGAGTGGGACTCTCTCATACGGTATTTGGTATTCCTTTGATACCGATGACCGTTTGTCCGCCTATTCGGATGCCGATTGGGCAGGGGACGTAGATGGATGTAAGAGCACTTCGGGTGGGTGTTTCTACTTTGGTTCTGCTCTTGTCTCTTGGTTGAGCAAGAAGCAAAACTCCATCTCTTTATCCACTGCGGAGGCTGAGTACATCGCCGCCGGGAGTTGTTGCACGCAACTCATGTGGATGAAGCAAATGTTGGAGGATTATGGGATTTCACAGGACACCATGACCATTTCCTGTGATAACACGAGCGCGATACACATATCCCGTAATCCTGTCCAACATTCGCGCACAAATCACATCAGGTTACGTGAGCACTTTATACGTCAGTTAGTTGAGGAGAAGGTCGTAACCCTGAGTTTTGTTTCTACTGACCGTCAGTTAGCCGATATTTTCACGAAACCTTTAGATGCCCTTAGATTTGAGAGTCTTAGGAAGTCTTTGGGGATTTGCACAGTTGACTGAAGGGTTGGTCAATGTCTAGAATATGATGCTTCTTCATGTTCATATCATTTGCTTCCTATTGCTAGTCTGTTTTATATGTACCATAGATTTTTTGTACAGCTTTTATGTATTATTCTTTGAAAAATACAAAAAGATTCTCTTTTTAGAAATTTTTTAGAAAAACACAAAAAGATTTTATTTTGATAAAATATTTGAAAAATTCAAAAAAGAGATTTGCCTTTTATGGATGAGCATTTAAGATAGCCAAGTCACAACTTCATTTCATTTATCCATGTGACTGTTTGATAGAGATTTGAGAGGCTACATCATTTCATCCATGTGCTTAACATTGATTGGAGTCCTTGAGATGTAATTAGTGATATTTCCTACATGCTTGACTCCTATATCCTTTATTGCACACATGCACGGCTATATTTGATTGTTGCACTTGTCAATCTCATGTTGGATTGAGTGTTTCCATCTCAATCCTGTCTATACAATGTATAAAATGCGATAAAACTTGACAAGATTGGATTGCATGTGAAAACCGTTTTGGTGAGACTGTGTGTTATATTGCATAACGGGGAGGGGCTGCGAAAGTTGATTCTTATCCTTTGCGCAAAAGCCACCGTTAAAAAGGACCTAAAAAATGGAGGAATTTTAATATCCGAGGTCCTAAGAGGTTAAAAGAGCCCGAAAAAAATTGAAAAGGAAATAAAAAGCAATTCATGCCATTTATGGGCCATTTAGGTTTTCACCATCAATTCTCCAAAGTTTGAGAATTTAGTATACCTCTATTAAAAATATAAATCTGAGGGAGTTTGGTTGGAGAATGAGAAAAACGGGTTTGCACTTCCTTGAAAGTCTTGAAAAAGCATGAAAATAATTTTGGACGTTATTGGTGTAGAAATCACTTTGAGCTTTGATTTGTAGATTTGTTATAGTCAATGACTTATATTTCCATTCTTTTACACCAAAGGAAGCATTTGAGTTCATTCGTTAGGAATATCCAATATTCATCATGCACATATGTCATGCTTGTATGCTTTGATGTTCCTATCGAATTTTGATCACACCCATTCTTTTACGCTATCACCGACTTGGTTGTTTTATGTTCATTCATGGTGTGATGTTATGCCTTGTGTCACCTCGGTACTTGATTTGCTTGATTTATTTCTCTCATTTGTCTATTTGGGGACATCATAAAAAGGGGGAGAATGAATTATCTGATTATGGGGGAGTTTTAAAATTTGAGAATTATCATAAATCTGGTATATACGCATATGTTTATTAACTCATTTCAAATTCGATACGTCACTTGGTATTTGCTTTATATCATGTGTGTAGGTACATCTTTTGATACCCTGATGAGAAAAGCGGTGAGATTTCTGAAGATTCGAAAAACAAACGATGCAGCCTTAGTCATTTATACCACTTTCAGTTTTTGGGTTCATGGAAGGGTAGATTTGTATAGGCATTGTGATTATAGATAATTCAGATTTTTTTATGTTTCCCGGCATAGACAGAGGGGGAGATTTGTAAGGACATTTTTGTCCATCATACTTGTATATGTCATTAGCCGTAACACCGTTGTAAAGATTCAAAGTCCATTCATCATCAACGGAATCCGAAGATCAAAAGAAAGGAAGAATTCAGAAATCCAGACAGACGGACCGGTCTGCCTAATATTAAACTGAAACGATCCGCCTAGCCGGACCGATCCGCTAAGACCCGGACTGATCCGCCTTGCTCTTTGAAGACCAGTGAGCCCCGGACCGAATGCGAACCGAATCAGCTTCAAAATAAAAGAACCGGTCCGCTATCGGACCGATCCGCCTAAAGTCCGGACCGGTCCGCCCTGGATAAACTCTGCCAGATCGTGTATCAGATTTTTTAGGGTTTTGATTCATTATTTAAACCACGATCAGTAGTTGGTTTCGATAAGACTTACACACGATTTTCTGAGTACCATAACTCTTAAGTCTTCATGGTATTTGAGTCCATTGATTCATACCCTTGATTCACACAAATTCCATATATTTGTGAGTCACTTTTGGTAACCCAAGAACACCATTGATGTTGTTCAACCCTTTGTGAAGTGGACCGCTCCTTCCTCTTCATTGCAACCCTACTGGACATGGATAGTTCCAGCCGCCAACCCTACTGGAAAGGGATATTCCAGCCGCGACTACAGAATTCGATACCCGAGGGTAATTCTTAGTCAACCTGTATTTCATTGTAATCCGATTGTAAACCGTCTTTTACAAATTATAGTGATATACAAATGGTTTTGACCCTGTGGGGGATTTTTCCTTGAACTTTGTGTGTTGAATATCTTGTGCATGATTTCATATTGTTTCAATCACACCTAGTTGCATGCTTAGGGTTTATTTGGGTTAAAAATGGTATTTATTATATTATTTCCTGATTGATAGCAAGCGCCAACTCTTTCAAAGGATCTTTACAAAATAATTTATCGTTTTGGCTCTGATACCACTTGTTGAAAACCCCCGATTTTGATTAAGTTTTATTACAAAAAGTAATTTTCTTTTTAAAAGATGTGCGGAAGCGAGATGATGGTTCAATAAAATAAATTAAAAACTTTTAATTTCTTTTCAAAATTAAAATTAAACAAAGTGAAATAGGATGAAACACACACAATTTTAATTTCACTTAAACACAATTAATTTAACCCACTATTAATTTGCACCAAATTAAACAAGTAGTGATTAAATTAAACTAATTTTATCTTTTTACCTAAGTATGCATTCTAGGTGATTTTGCAAAAGATAAAATAAATAATTAATCCACCATGCCGCGATGTACGAGGAAAAACCCACAACGGGAAATAACCTCGGATGGCCTTAGCCTTAAGTCCACTAAGTATGGAATTACAAATTACAAGACAGATGACTTACTTCCTCGACTTGACCCCTTTCAATCCTTGATGCATCTTCTTGTAAAACACATCCGCCTAGTAGACAACTCCGAAGATCCACCAGAATCTTGGTCTTCAACCAATGAGACAATAGGTACACCGTCAACCACACATGGTTCCTTTCACCACGTGAGAATTTCGTAGCAAAACAAACTTCTTCTTCTTTGAGGGATTTAGAAGAAAAACCAAACAAATCTTTAATTAGGTAGAGTAGAACCCAATGCCAAACACTCCAAGCAATGATATATATATTTGAAGACTTCGAATAAACAATATGGGTGAAACAAAGTGTTTAAAGAATTTTTCGTTGAAAAATGAACACTTAAACTTGAACTTTTTCTTAGGAAAGATGAACTCTCAAAACTCTCGCTTGGAGTTAGAATATTATGAAAAATTTAACTTGAAAAACATGGTTCCCGCACTTAGATATTCAGGAAAAAGTTTAGTGGAAAAAGAGTGGGTAAGTGGGAGAAAACTACTTAAACTACCAAAATAACTATTCCCGCCAAATCTCGTTCGAACGAGCCTTCTAACGAAGTTCCCGTGTGAACTCGTTAGAAATCTCATTTGTACCATCATTCTCGTTCGAACGATACTTCGAACGAAATTTCAATGGCCTTTTGGGAAAATCGTTGGGAGCTTCGTTCGAACGACATTCTCGTTCGAATGACAATCTCGTTCGAACGACAATAACGAACGAAAAACCAAAAAGTTGTAAATTTCGAATTTAGCCCTGAAACTTTATATACTTTATATAAAAGTTTTAATAATATATTTCGAAAAAATAAACAACAGTTTTAAATAAAATTTCACCCAATATAAAATGTTCCAAGCTCCTATATATATGTAATGCATTCATACCTTGGGAGCAATTGGAACTATGTTGTTGACGTAGAAACGAGGCACTTGAAACGTGTCATTTGATGAAGCTTTATACTCTTGGCTGCTACGTCTTCAACTAAACACATCATAGACTTGAATATGTACATTGAACACTATCCTATGACATAAACTTTTTTGTTAGAAATTTATCCAAAATAACATTGAGACTCAATTGGAGAATTATGTCCTTACACTGAAGCCTGGTCTTTGCGGATCTTGACCAATCCACGATCCGTGATGCACTTCAGCTTTAGATGATAAGTGGATGGTACGACCTTCATGGTGAGGAGCCAAACTCTGCCCAAAATAGCGTGATATGGGGACTCAATGTCCACAACCAAGAACTCTATTAACTTTGAGATGTTCCCTGCCCTGACTGGAAAGGGGATCTTTCCCAATGGCATGGTAATCCTTCCTGCGAATCCAACTAATGGAATAGTGGGTTCTTTGAGGTCGGCGATTTTTAATTTTAGCTTCTGGAACAGGTCCAGATACATCACTTCGAATGAACTCCCCTGGTCTACCAGTAGCTTATCGATACCCCACTTAATAATCCTGAGCGTGATTACTAATGCAGCATGATGTGGGATTCTTACCCCGACCAAATCCTCTTTGGTGATTGTTGATGTAAAAAACTAGATTATCTCTAATTATTTAATCACAGATAAATAAGATAATAAATAAATAAGACAAAGGATTTTTAAAGTGGTTAAGCCGTATGAGAATCGCCTATGTCCACTATTTTTGTATTGCTGACTGTTTTCCTGGAATTCTCGATAAGTGGTTTACTTAGAAATCTAGAGTCCCCTTCTAATGAGGAGGTTATAATGTATTTATATCCTTGAGGCTGTACATGTGAAAGGACAATGCGCTGTTATTTAGTATACATATACACATACACGATAATAATGAGCATTTAATGAACAGTTGTCTTTTTGTTTCTCTTGATTTGGGTTCTCTGCACGCCAAGTAGCTCGGACCTCCTGAGTTGCTCAGTACGCCAAGTAGCTGGGTCCTAGAGTAGCTCGGTACGCTTAAGTTGCTCGGGGCGCATGAGTTCCTTGGGGCGCATAAGTTCCTCGGGGCCATGAGTTGCTCGTTCGAAATGTTTGTATTTGACAGGTAGATCTCCACGTGTCTTTAAATGATTGGTCCACGTTGGTAGACTAAATTTGGTTTCAACTGAAGCCCCCAATATTTCACAGTTGAAGTTGAAGGAGAGTGTGGAACATTTTTCTCGAAAACTTTTTGGATTATTGATCTTCATGGATTTTAGGAAATTTTTTGTTATATAACTCCTTTTTGAGTGCATAGTATCAGGATTTTAAAGTATTTTAAATTTTAATGACCCCTTCGATATTTGTGCCTTTTTCTTCTTTTAGCCGCCGGAAACGCAAACGTCTTCCCTTGTAATCATTGCCTTTCTCTATTCCCGAGGAAAAGTATTTAAACGAGGCAGAAATCCTGTCTTCTTTCACTTTTCAAATTTGTATCTTTGAACTCTTCATCTTTTCTCTGTCTTGTGCCTTCGTTCTTTCCATCGTTCATTGACAACTGATCTCTATAAGATTTTCTTCCTTCCTCTTTATTTTATTCGCATGGTTTATGCTGTTGAATCGTTAGACAAATTTCGATCTGAGTTTTCAATCCCTTCGTGGGTTATTTTGGAAGAACTTTATGAACCTTCTGATTATTTTTCTTTGGCTGAGGGACATTGGTTCCCTAGTCTTTTTGTAGTCGAATGTGGCTTTTCTTTCCCGCTAAATCCCTTGTGTTTGGAGTTTTGCCAATACTTTGATGTTGTACCTGCAAGAATATCTCCAAACACATGAAGGATAGTTAATGGCGTACATAGGTTGAATCAACTTCATGGAACTCGATTAGGGATTCCAGAGATTATTTACTGTTATAGATGGGTTGTCAGTGATACCATATTCTATTTGAAAACTAGGTTTTTGAATAGAGCTTTAGTTGTTAATCTTCGTGATGCCAATAGGGATTATTTTGAACATGGTGTTGTGATGAAAAATTGGCAACACCCTCCATTAAATGGAGATGATGTATACCAAGGTCCCAGGTGTCCACTTTATGGCAATGGGATAGGTTGTTTTTATTTTTGAAATCTTGTTTTCTTTATATTTGATAAAATGCATCACTGATAATTGATCATGTTTGTTACAGTTAATAGTGAAAGGAAACCTCCAAAGGAAATTGAGGTTAATATAAATCATTTAAAACTTATTTGGAGCTTGCACCAGTCTATGACCGAGGAGCATATTAGATCTGCTTCTTACTTGCTGCAATACAAGAGCTACACTTCATCTTTAACTGTTCATCCTCGTCCAGTGGTGGTTGATCTTAACCAAGCACTAGCACCAGGCTCTGAGACTAGTGTGGAAGGTTCTTCTTCTGAATCTAATATTCCTATCACTAATCTAATGAAGAAAAGAATAGGTCCTGCCTTTTTTAACAAGTCTACCTTTGCCCCTGTGGAGGCAAAGAAAAGTAAAAATGATGTCCCAGATGAGGGGACAGAGAAAATAGATATACCCCCTCCTGTTGTTGCCCAGGAAGCTGGCAAGAAGCCCCCTGTGGCCTCGAGTAAATCTGTTGTTATTTCTCCTCCAAGTGATGTTATCGTCATATCACCAGTAAAGACAATGTCTTTAGTTGAGAATGCTCCTGCTCCTCTGAGGAGGTTAAAGAAAAGTTCTTCTGAGCGACCTACTGAACCTGTCTCTCAACCTCCAAATGTTGAAGGTGGGGTTCCAACTTTTATTCCTCCGAGCTCCGTTGTGGGCTTGGTAAGATCTTGGACTGTCCCAGAAGTCCAAGGCATTAAAGATACTCTCTCTCGTGAGAGAATTACTACTCTGGTTGCTCAACACATTGCCTTAGTAAGTATTATTGGTCTAAGTCTTTTTCTTTATAATATTATGCTCATGTATTGGCTTAAAGTTATTTCTTTTTTCAGCTGGTGACATGTTTCAATAGCATCTTAAAGAAGGATTAAGTTATTAGGGCTTCAAGCTCTTCGGGTGGAGTGGAGGAAGCTTTTGTTGGGTTGACCCAATACTTAAAAGATTCTCATCAAAAGTACGAGGAAGATAAGTTTTCTTTGGAGAAGCAATTCAAGTCCATAGAGCAAGAGAGGAATCAAGCTGTGAGTGCCTCCAAGGAATTGGAGAGAAAATTGAAGGAGTTTGAACAGAGCAACAAGAATCTTGAGGCTAAGCTCAAGTTTGCTGAAAATGAAGTTATTAAACTTCAAGATGTTGAGCAACAGAAAACAAAGGTGGAAGATAAGTTGAGGTCTGTCGAGGAGCTCCTTAGATAAAGGACCTCCTCGGAGAAGGCAAAAAGGAAGGCTGCAGTGAAGAAATCGTTCAGTGTTGGTTGGGATAAAGTCTGGAACAAAGGCCTGACTGTGATGACTTCTCAAATGGAGTATGCCAGTGTCAAATACTTTAGGGACGGATGGGTGGAAGCCTTAAAGGAGATGAAGGTTGCTAAGAACCCTGAGTTATTCCAGCAACACACCCATGGTCCTCCTCCCTTTCCTGGAGAAGAAGAAGAAGATGAAGCTGCTTTAGACGAATATTCTATGATGATTGGAGATCAAGTCCCAATTGTTCCTGTTGTTCAGGCTTCCGATCAACCCAACCAGCCGTCACTTCTGCCGAGCATCTTCCCTTGTCTTTCGAGCAACCAAATCCTTCATACAAACCTTCTGAGGATGTCATAGGAAATAAGGAGAAGGTGTAGAGTTGTTCGGGTTTTTATTTTGCTGCTTTATTGAATATAACCTGGAATTATGTATCCCTTCTTTTGATGAATACAAATTTTGAACTTTGGTTGTTCGTCTTGAATTTCTCTTTTACTTGCTCTGTCTGTATCATTATTGATTCTTTTTATTTCTTCTCTTTGCTAGTTTATGGCCATGATGGAGCTCTTATCAGCTCATGACACAGAATTAATAAAAAAATGCAACAACTATTTTAAATCTAGTCATGCAGATCTTAATGAGGCCCAGATAATTGACATCATTGGTTCAGATGCTTCTGAACGAGTAGTTGAACCTTATCAATACTTAAAATGCTTGCTTGATCGCGCTGTTTCCAATAATGCGACCTACTATGAGATTATTGAAGACCTCCAAGGAAAAATTGAGGAACTCCAGTAGCAGTATAAAGAGTCCTCCATACTTCTGCATCAAGGATACGAGAAGAAATATCAGCAATTGAGTGCTGACAAAGGATATGATAAATTCATCTCTGCTCATGAGAAGAAAGAGAGCGTTCTGAAGCTTGAAGTTGAAGAACACAGGCACATCGCTAAGTTATTGGAGCAGGAAAACATTGCTTTATAGGAAGAGATAAAATAACTCAAATTTGTTGCATTGTCCTCGGGAGCCTTGGTCCCCGTTAATGATGAAGGTTTTTCTTTCTTAGAGGTAGAGAATGCCAACTTACGAGATGAGTTGAAAACTTTAAAAAGAGCTGGACCCTCCACATCTACCCGTGGACGAGCAAGATCTTGTTCTCATGGATGAGCAAGGGCTTGTCGAATGTCTATTGAAGAAGCAAGAACTCAATCGTCTTTGGAGAATCAGGTAGTTCAGCTAATGGTGAAGAATCAAGCTTTGGCAAAAATGCCCAAGAAAATTTTGAATTTTACTGATTAACTCTCTTTCTAGAGTTCTGCTTTGGAAAATAAGGAAATTTGGCAAAGAATCTCTACGAGCAACTGGAGAGGTTAACCTATTAGTTTATAAACAACCCAGAGAGTTTTGGATGGCTGGGTATAATGAAGACCTTTACCATCTTGATGCTCGGATCCAACAGTCAAATAATGAGGGGTACAAGTAAGGGTGGTTGAATGCACTGTGTGTGCTAAAATTGGAGCAGGTCCATTTCTTATGGGATTATTATGACCCTGGAGTGTTTGATTTTCCCGTGCCTCCTTTTAAGCTTGACATTAGTTGGATTCCTACTCGGGCAATTTCTCAGTGCTTGATCTCCAAGTATCTCGGCGATTACAGTCTTTATGCCAACTTTGAGATATCTCGCCCAGAACATTTGCTTGATAGGCCATCTGTAATGAATGTTAGAATGCTGCGAGATGTAAATTTTATAAATTCCCCTTATGCATTGGATGATCCTCCTGCTGGGATAGAACCTGTTTCAAAGGCAAAAGGAAAAAACCAATAGACTAGCGTTTTTTATGTAATGAAGTATATTTTTCATATCATATGTAATTCTACTTGATTTCAATGAAGAAATTTTTTGCTCTTTCATTGTCTTTTAAATAATTTATAGAATGTTATTGCTTTATGGTTGGTAAATATATGTGTATATATTATGCTTATCCCATTTGTTATTTAATTATAGTATCGATTCTCGAACAATCGGAGTTGATGGTAATGAGTCCCTGTCCAACCAGAGTTAAGTTTCTGACCAACCGGAGTCGGTGGTAATTGCTTTTCGACCAACCGGAGTTGGTGGTAATAAGTTTTTGACCAACCGGAGCTGGTGGTAATAAGTTTTCGACCAACCGGCGTCGGTGGTAATAAGTTTCCAACCAACCGGATTTAATGGCAATAAGTTTTCGACCAACCAAAGCTGGTGGTAATAAGTTTCCGACCAACCGGAGTTGGTGATAATAAGTTTTCGACAAATCGGAGTTGGTGGTAATAAGTTTCCGACCAACCGGAGTTAGTGGTAATAAGTTTCCGACCAACTGGAGTTGGTGGTAATTGATTTCCGACCAACCGGAGTTGGTGGTAATTGATTTTCGACCAACCGAAGTTGGTGGTAATAAGTTTCTGACCAACCGGAGTTGGTGGTAATTGATTTCCGACCAATCGGAGTTGGAGGTAATAAGTTTCCAACCAATCGGAGTTGGTGGTAATTAATTTTTGACTAACCGAAGTTGGTGGTAATAAGTTTCTGACCAACCGGAGTTGGTGGTAATTGATTTCCGACCAATCGGAGCTGGAGGTAATAAGTTTTCAACCAATCGGAGTTGGTGGTAATTGATTTTTGACCAATCAGAGTTGGTGGTAATTGGTTCGTCGACTAATCGGAGTTGGTGGTAATTGATCTGAATTTGGTGTGTAATGTGTAGCACTAATAATCTGAAAAAAATTCAACAAATAAAGAAACTGGGTGAAAATATCACTTTATTCATATTGAAGAAACTGCTTTACATAGGAATTTCAATTACTGATAATGCTTGCATAGATGCTCTGCATTCCATGCATTCTTGAATTCTTCTCCTTCCAAGGTTTCAATCCTGTATGTTCCTGGACGAACAACTTATGTTACTCTGTAGGGTCCATGACAGCTGGCTTCCTGTTTATTAGTCTTTTGGATCACTTTCTTCAGCACATAATCTCATTCCTTCAAATCACACTTCTTTACTCTTTTGTTATAGAACAAAGTTGTTCGTTGTTGATATGCTGCATTCCTGATTGTTGATTCTTCCCTGACTTCTTCGAGCATATCTAGGTCTAATCTTCTCATCAAATTGCTGACAGGAGAATTGAAGTTAAGCACCCTATGCGTGGGTAGACCCAATTCAGTAGGTATCAGAGCCTCACTCCCAAATGCCAACATGTATGGAGACTCTCATGTTGCTATCCTTGGTGTGGTACGATAAGCCCATAACACAGAATATAGCTCGTTAATACAATTTCCCTTTGCATCATCCCGTCATTTTTTCAAACCATTCAGTAGCGTTCTATTTGTCATCTCAGTTTTTCCATTGCTCTGGGGATGGACTGGTGCAGAGTGGATCCTCAGTACATTAGATTGATGATAATACGCGGCAAACTCTTCGTTATCAAACTGGGTTCCATGGTCAGTAATGAACGCATGTGGGAGGCCATATCTGTAGATAATATTCTTCCAAATAAATTTATATTCTCTATCGTATGTCATATCAATGAGAGGCCCAGCTTCCACCCATTTAGTAAAATAATCCATAGTAACCACTAGGTATTTGAATCTTCCCCTAGTCGTTAGAAGTGTCCCGACCAAGTCTATCCCCTATATAGAGAATGGACAAGGGGACGTGATGGGTGTTAATAATGCTTGGGGAGTTCTACAGATAGAGGAAAAACATTGACATTTATCGCACTTCTTAGCATAAGCTATGCAATCAGCTCTCATCATTGGCTAGTAATACCCATGCGTTGTTATTCTTTGCAAAAGCGTCTGACCTGCTACATGGGCTCCAAAAGACCCTTCGTGAACCTCTTGGATCAAATATTTCACTTAGGAGGGATGGACACATCTTTGTAGCCCTACTATAAATCCTCGCCTATGTAAGATTCCATTGGTCAATACATAACGAGCAGCTTTAAACTTTAGTTTTTTGGCTGCGAGTTTATCAGTTGGCAAAGCCCCCTATTCAATATAGGCCCTGATGGGGTCCATCCAAGATGGTCCTAAATCGAGGGCGATGAAGTTTATCATCAGATCTTCGTCTATGCTCCGACTAGATAGGATTTCTATTGGGATTGTTCTTCGTAACTCGGTGCATGTGGTTGATGCTAACCGAGCTAAGGCGTCTGCCCTCGCATTTTCTAGTCTTGGTATTCTAATCAACTGAACTGCAGTAAAACTTGATACAACCTCCATCGCTTTGACATGATACTTAACCATTATTTCTCCTTTTGTTGCATACACTCCCAAAATTTAATTTACGATTAATTGGGAATCACTGAACACAACGACTTGCTCTGCTTTCATAGTTTTGGCTAAACTTAGACCCACAATCATTGCTTCATATTCGGCCTCATTATTAGAAGCCTTAAATTGAAAGCGCAGAGCATACTCCACATCAATCTCATCCGAATTGTTTAAAACAATTCTTGCTCCACTGCCTGTAGTCTATGAAGAGCCATCCACATACAAATTCCACACGGGTAGCTTATTATCAATTTTTGATCAGACAGAGTTCCTAGGTGGAATATTTGGTGCTTCCTTTTGTCCTCTTCCGGCATTTTTTACTACTCGTTGGTCATCCTTTCTTGCCCGTCTATCGACTTAGGTTTGTCGGGGTTTAAATTTGATGATCCTGTAGCATCCACAGGTTGGTCGAAGGCATCTTCCTGAGTAAACTCTGCGATAAAATCTGCTACTGCCTTCCCTTTGAGCGACGATCTAGGATCATAAACTATATCATACTCGCCAAGTTCTACTGCCCAGTACATCAATCTTCCAGATTTCTTCGGTTTATGCAGAGCTTGCCTTAATGGCATATCAGTGTACACAACTACAATATCGTCTTGGAAGTATGGTCTCATTCTTCTGCTTTCTTCAATTAGCGCTAGTGCCAACTTCTCCAACCCTGTATATCTGATTTTTGCTCTTCGAAACGCCTTGTTGGTGTAGTAGACTGGTTTATGCACTCCATCCTCCAATCTTATCAATGCCGAGCTGACATCATTCTATGAAACTGCTAGATACAAGTATAATCGTTCTCCCATCACTGGTCTGGACAACAATGGAGGTGTCCCTAAATATTTTTTCAACTCTTGAAAGGGCTCCTTGCACTCATCATTCCACTCAAAAGTTTTTTGAAGTGTTTTGAAAAATGGGAGGCACCTGTCTGTTGCTCGTGACACAAACCTATTAAGTGTTGCGACTCACCCTATGAGGCTTTGCACTTCCTTCTTCGTGGTTGGAGATCACATCTCCAATAGAGACTTGATCTTTTCAGGGTTCGACTCAATACCTCGTTGATTTATAATATACCCGAGAAACATTCCTTCTCGCACTCCAATATGCACTTGGTGGGATTTAACTTCATTTGGTATTTCTCTAGTTCATCAAAGGTCTGACGTAGGTCAACTAATTGATCAACAACTTTATTTCTCTTTGTCAGCATATCATCAACATAAACCTCCATGTTATGACTGATTTGCTCTAATAACATCTTACTCATCAGCCGTTGATATGTTGCACCTGCATTTTTCAATCTAAAAGGCATAATATTATGGCAATAAATTCCCCTTAGGGTGATAAAAGAAGTACTCTCCATGTCCTCAGGCTTCATTTTTATATGGTTGTACCCATAATAAGCATCCATGAAACTCAACAATTCATGCCCCGAGGTAGCATCCACCAACTGATCGATTCGGGGCAAAGGAAAATGATCCTTTGGACAGGCTTTATTAAGATCAGTGAAGTCCACACACATCCTCCACTTGTTATTTTTCTTCTTCACTATTACCACATTTTCTAGCCAATCAGGATATTTGGCATCCTCAATAAAAGAGTCTTTTTGTAGTTTGTCTACTTCTTCCTATATGGATTGGTTCTTTTCAGGACTGAACACCCTTCTTTATTGCTTTGCTGGCTTTATTTACCTGTTCACGTTGAGCTCGTGACACAGGAAACTCGAGTTTATCCCTAACATATCTTTGTGACTCCATGCAAAAGTCTGCTTTCTGCATTTTAGAAATGCTATCAATTCCTGTTTGATTGATACATCCAGTGATGCACCAATCTGAGTTATTTGTTCTAGATGCTCGTCATCCAGAATGATATTTTCGGTACCTTCATGACTTGTCCCTTCACTAGATGAGACTCGTCTCTAGGGTCTAACGTTCCAATTTCTGCCTCTTCTGTTTCATCCACTTGATAAGTAGTAGTCTTTTTTTTATATTCTTCGTGTTCCTCTTGCTCGGCAGATGAATAGTAGCATTCTCGAGCTACTTTTTGGTCGCCTTTCACCACTCCTACTCCAAAGTTGGTTGGAAATTTTAAACATTGATGTATAGTAGATGGTACTGCTTCGAACTTCTTCAAACCTACCCTTCCCATGATGATATTGTAAGCTGGTTGGACATTTTTATCCATTACAAAAAAGTGTACTCATTCTATTCGACAAGTAGGACATGTACCGATAAGCATATCCAACTTGATCGTCCCAAGTGGAAAAACCTTTTCACCAGTAAAACCGAGGAGAGGTCTATGATAGGGCCCCAATTGGCCTAGCTTCAAATTCAAACTATCAAAATATGGGTAGAACATGATATCTGTCGAGCTACCATTATCCACCAGTACCCTTGAGATCACCACTTCCTTCATCCTCATCTTGATCACCAATGGGTCATCATGAGGATATAGTACACCTGCCAGGTCGTTCTTAGAAAAGCCAATGACCAAATTGTCTTTATTCACCTTCCTCAGGTGATCATCTTTAGCTAGATTTATTCATTGAATGTACGAGCAAGCTTGAGCCTCATTGAGGTAAGCCTTCCTCTCCGTAGTAAGGTCTCCACCTCCTACATGTCGACCTGTAATAACATTACAATCAAATGATCCAAAACGGATTGAAAATACCTCACGTTCTGGTTGTCTTGGTCTTTTGGGGAGATCGGGGTTGTCTTGATCATCTTCTGGATCTTCTTCATGACTTCTTTTCTTGTCTTCTTTTGCTTGATGAGGAGATTCATATCTTCTCCTTCCTCGGTCGTTGGTTTTTCCACCACTTGGGCGATCAACATACTTAGCCAATTTCCCTCGTCTGATGACTGATTTAATTTCATTCTGAATAACTATGCACTGTTTGGTCGTATGACCATGGTCTTTATGTAATTCGCAATATTTGGACTTGTCTCTTTTGTCACGATCTGCCTTCATTTTTATTGGCTAGGCTAGCTCCTCGCTATTCTTGATCTCCTCCAGAATGTGATTTATATCTACCTTTAAAGGAGTGTAATTTCCAAATTTCTTCATCTGCTCCAGTGTTTACTTTTCTTTCGATTGCCTGTTGCCACCATTGTTCTTCTGATCCTTCTTTTCGGTTTTACCATCTTCCACCTTGGTCTCCTTAGTATCTGCGTTCTTCTTCGCAGCCATGGCTTCCTCGGCATTCATGATTTTGGCTGCTTTTACCATCAGTTCTGCCATGGTCCTGGGCGGATCTTTGGCTAAAGTGTAGTACAATTTATTGGGCAACAGTCCACTCATCAGAGCAGTAATTACTATTTTCTCCTCGTAATCAATTACTTCAAGTTTCTCGTTATTGAAATGAGTAATATAGTCCCTGGTGCTTTCACCTGCCTTTTGTCTAACACTTAACAAGTGTGCTACTCGTTTAACTAATTTCGCTCCAAAACAGAAGTTCTCGATAAAGTGCTCTTCCAGTTGAAAGAAAGTCTTAATTTTTCCCCGAGGAAGGTTGTTGTACCATATCTGAGCTGATCTGGTAAGAGTTCCTGAAAATGCCCTATATCTCATCTCATTTGGAACCGCATAAATATCGACAGCAGCTTGGTATTTTTCTATATGAAGGGCAGGGTCAGTTTTTCCATCATATTTAGGTGTCACCATAGGAGCTTTGAACTTTGATGGTGTGGGAAAATCCACAATTGCCTGTACAAATGGTGTCCCTTGGACAACTTTCTTTGTAGAGGATTCTTGGCCTTAGCCATTTACCCTAATCTGTCCTCCAACCTTTGAATAGATCCCTTCCATGCGTCGTTTCCCTCCTCGGGCCTATTGGTTCGAGCAACTGATCGCATTGAATTCTCCTCTTGAGATCGAGCTACTAGTCGTGATTGGGAAGAACCTCCCCTTAGATCATATGGTCGTGGGGAGTTCCTCGACGCAATCCTAGGAGGACTTCTATTCCTCCTAGGGCCCAGACGATCAAAAGGAGAGACTCTACTTAACCTTTCTAGAGCACTAGTCCTTTCTGGAGACAGAGTGACGTTTCATTGAGAATCTGTAGCTCGTACTGATGAAGTTCGACCAGGTGGATAAGAAGGATCATTATATCTCTCAGTACGATATGATTCGGTGCGTCTAGACTGAGATTCCTCTAGGAATAGCATTCACCTAGTTTGTGAAGAGGGTAAACGGGTATTTCTCTGAACACTTCATTGTCCTGATTGGGTCGGCACTCCGCCTTGAACTGTTTGTATGATTTGACGCATGGTTTCTTGCATGGCCGTTTGCCCTTGGGCTAAATTAGACATTATGCCATCCAGATCTTGAACATTTGGGGGAATATAAGGGTTTGGAGGGTTCCCAGCGTTTCGATTACTGGATTCCGAATTATCAGCCATTGATGATGAATTATTTTGATGAAAAATGCTAGGTACAGTTGTTTCCCATAGACGGCGCCAATCTATTGATGTAAAAAACTAGATTATCTCTATTTATTTAATCACAGATAAATAAGATAATAAATAAATAAGACAAAGGATTTTTAAAGTGGTTCAGCCGTATGAGAATGGCCTATGTCCATTATTTTTGTATTGCTGACTGTTTGCCTGGAATTCTCGATAAGTGGTTTACCCAGAAATCCAGAGTCCCCTTCTAATGAGGAGGTTACAATGTATTTATAGTCTTGAGGCTGTACATGTGAAAGGACAATGCGCTGTTATCTAGTATACATATACATCTGTACGATAATAATGAGCATTTAATGCGCAGTCATCTTTTTATTTCTCTTGATTTGGGTGAGCTGCACGCCAAGTAGCTCAGACCGCCTGAGTTACTCGGTACGCCAAGTAGCTCGAGGTCTAGATTAGCTCGATACGCTTAAGTTTCTCGGGGTACATGAGTTCCTCGGAGCGCATAAGTTCCTCGGGGGCCATGAGTTGCTCGTCCGAAATGTTTGTATTTGACAGGTAGATCTCCACGTGTCTTCAAATGATTGGTCCACGTTGGCAGACTAAATTTGGTATCAACAGTAAACATGATGTGCTTCACGTAATCAATATCTTCTGGTCACTAATGTTTTTCATCTTAGGTCTTGGCTAGGTTAATCTGAAAAGATTCCATTACGACAGTAACCATCTTCAGTTCCATTCTAACGAAATTTCCCTGAATTTATTTGAGGTCCGATTCCCCATGAATGATTGGAAACTCGTGTCAAGTGTCATCATCGAGGACGTTATTTGTATTCTAGTTGTCATTAATTTTGACCTTCTCTGTTTTCTTATCAATGTACTCACTTAGGTGCCCTGCCTGAACTAGCTCTTCTAGGTATGACTTCAGAGCTTTGCAACTTTCAGTTCGATGACCACCCTCCTTGTGGAATGCGCACCTTAGTATATTATATCTCATGGTTGAATCTCCACCCATCTTCTTGGGTCATTTGACGAAGGGCTCATCCTTGATCTTACAGAGAATCTTATAACAGGTTTCCTTCAAGACTGTGTTAATTGTCTTGAACACCTTAGAGGGGTCATTCTTACCTCCACATTTGGATCCATTCTTGCCCCCATTCTTTCTTCCCTTTTTCAGGGTGCCATTCTTTAATGTCTCCTTATTTACCTTTGCTCAAGCCTTATCTCCCCCATTAGGATGGACCACGTCCTCGACCTTAGCGTATTTCTCAATACGATCCATAAGATCATCGATGTTTACGACTTCTTTCTTGGTGAAAGATTGATGCAGAAGGGAAGTGGTAAGGAAGCCAATTTTAAAGGATGCTATGATAACTTGCTATAAGTAGTCCTTGATCTCGTTAAATATCTCTTAGCATCTCTTGGCATAATCTCTGAGGTTTTCCTAAGGCTTTTTCTTCATAGTGAGGAGTGCATCCATCTGCTTAGGATCGAAGTTACTCGTTATGAATCGTGTCATGAAAGACTCTAACAATGATACGAAGTTCTTGATCGACCTATAGGGGAGACTTTCAAACCACTTATGTGCTACATCATGTAGGATAGAAGAGAAGATCTTGCACATCAGTGCATCATTATGGCTCTATAAGGCAATTGGCTGCTGATATTGCCTAACATGATCTATGGGATCCATTTTCCCATCGTAGATCTTGAACCTGAGGACAATTAATTTCTTGGAGGGCTTGTCACATTCTATTTACCTTGAGAAAGGGGTCTTCATCTGAGAATTTATAACTCTTTTAGCAAGATGTCTGGTCGACCTATCTCATCGGTGCTTCGGATGTTGCTCCATCTCCCTATGGACCAGAATCCTTAAATCCTCACTTGATCGTTCATTTTTGCTATGACGCCTCTCTTGGTGGCCACGATCTGATCGCGCTCACTCTAATCTGTCAGGTTCAGTTCTTTCCTAGTCACTCTTACGTCTCCTTCCTCGACTGGTGGAATTCCCCCCCCCCCCCCCCCCCCCCGAGGACTAGGAGTCCTATCTCGACACTGCCTTGTGTTTTTGGAGAAATCTCTCTAAATTATTTCTAGTCACCTCTTGAGGTGAGCATTCCCTTTTTATTGGCAGTGTGTTTCCTCCTCCTGTTCTTTAAGTCAGGCTTCATAGGCATCGATCAACCTAGAAATCTGAGTGGACCTTGGGGATCCATGGATTTCTTCTGAGGGTTGCCTTTCCTGGCAAAACCTTGGGTTTGAATGTTGGTGAATTTCAGACCTAATCCTAGGAAAGACAAGTTCTTCCTTAACATCATCAGCTTTTGGAATGCCGTTGCTGTGGTGAGACATTGATGGATTTCTCTTCTTGAAAGCTTTCATAGGAACACAAGTCGATTCCCACAGACGGAGCCAATTGTGAGTGCAGAAAAATTCACAATAAAAAGATTCACGAAAGCAATCACAAAAGATAGAAAGTAAATGAAATCACACACAATAACGATGTAAGTGGTTAGGTAACTTACCTACGTCCACATAAAGTTTACTTATTTTCTATTAAGTGTCTTTCAACGATTATAATTTTTTGTCCCCTTGCCCCGGGTCAGGGAGTACAATTTATACGTATGTTTATTGCAGAGTTTGAGTTGTTTAAGTAACTCCATCATCGTATGTGGGTTGGCTATGAGGTTGTTAAATATATCGTTCAAGATTCTTGGCACCTGATTTGACGATATCCACGAGTATCCTTCTCTAACTAAACTGCTCATGTAAGAATTAATCCATGATTTAGTTCGAACCAAATAACTCAAGTTATCTTGGTTGAATACTTTCGTGGTCTTGTAAAAGTTGGCTCCCACTCTTTCGGACGCCTTTATTGGAAAGATGATTATGCCTTTAGGAAAGGTGGTACTCCCAGTACGAACTAGAAGCATCTTAAAGTTGATCAAATTTCTAGTCGTGGATATTGATTCCCCTAGAACTTAATACTTGTACAAGGATGGCTCCACACCATGAAGGTTTTCCCCTCGACTTATCACTAAAATCTTAAATGCATCGCCGACCGGGGGATAATGGAGATAAGGGGAAATTAATTTGTTGATCGGTAATGTTTTATCGCTACCATCAGGACGAAAGAAGAAAAGGTGAAAGAGAATGTGGTTGCTAACAAAGATACTAAGCATAGCGATACTCCATCCAATAATTAACTAAAGCATGGAAGAACAGGAGTGGATAAAATAAGGGTGCCCCCCCCCCCCCCCCCCCCCGCCCCCCCATAAATAGAGTCATGGAAACATTGCAAGATTCATGTTCAATGACTCACATCTAGAGAAGAAAATGTTTATCTATTTCTCAATTAACAATGGCGAAAAGGAAGAATTGGTACCTATCCTCAAAGAGAATCAAGATATATTTCCTTGTTAGCCTTATGATATGCCTGGGATTTATCCCAATGTCATGTGCCATCGACTTCATATAGATCCAACACACCCTCCCATCACACAAAAAGTGCATCGAATAGCGCTCAAAAAGATAAATTTATATAAGAAGTAGTGGGAAATGTATGGAGGGAAGGTCCATTAAAGAAGTTCGATTCCATAGGGGGATCTCTAACCCAGTTGTTGTCAAGAGGATTAATGAAAAGTGGAGACTTTTCATAGACTTCACCGACCATAACAAAGATTGTCCTAAATACATATTTCATATGCCAAAGATTGATCGATTTATCAATGCTATAGCCACCCACGAGTGGATTATTTTATTGGATTCTTACTTGGGGTATCATCAAATCCCTTTGTTTGGTCCCAACCAGGAGAAAACTTCATTCATTAGAACCCTTGGATTGTATTGCTACACAGTCGTGTTATTTGAGCTTAAGAACGCATGAGCAACTTATCAACAGTTGGTCACCAAGATGTTCAGACCTTAGTTAGGTCACACCATGGTGGTATACATAGATGATATGTTCATCAAATTCAAGCATAAAAGCGACCATCTGCAAAGCCTGGTGAAGATGTTTAAGTCCCTCAAATACTATAAGAGGAAACTCAAAGCAACAAAATGCCCTTTTGAAGTGCATTCAGGAAGTTCATAGGCTACCTAGCCAGATAAAGGGTAATCAAAGCAAATCCCGACCATATTGAGGAGATTAACGATGTTAAGCCACCAAAAATAGTTATAGATGTTCAAAAATTAATCGGAATGTTAGTCGCGTTCAATTGTTTCATCTCTAAATCCTATGATAAGTGACTACCATTCTTTCAGCTCTTGAAGAAGGAGAAGGGTCTGTCCTAGAACCAGTAAAGCTTAAGGGCACTTGGAGAAACCAGGATGTATTTTATCAGATAAGCCTTACTCGTGGTCCCAAATTCAAGGGATCCAGTTTACCTATATTTCATGGTGTTCGATCACAAGATTAGCTCAGCCTTAATGTGAGATAAAAAGGAGAACTAGGCCCCCATTTATTACGTCAGCAAGATGATATTGGATGTCGAGAAATGGTACCTACATCTGGAGAAGCTAGATTAATCTCTCTTAATTGCCTCACGAAAGTTTAAGCGCTATTTTGAGGCTCACTCAGTTATAGTTATCACTACCTCCCCACTCATGACAGTCGATGGATATCTAAATGGTATATGGAATTAGGTAGGTTTGATTCCATTTATCAACTAAGAACTGTTATTAAAGGGAAGGTGTTAGGAAAATGTTACCCCTAAGCTCACTAGGGGCAGAAGCCCAATGATGAGAAGCACATCGACCATGCCAACATTGAAGAGTTTGACCAATTTAACAATTGCACGCTCTATGTCGACGGGGCTTCTAACGCGAAAGTGGAAGGAGTAATAATTATCCTTATAAGTCCAGAACAAACCGTGCTCGAGCAAGGAATCAGACTTGGATTTTAGTCATCCAATAATGAGGCTGAATACGAAGCCCTCATTGTCAGATTGTAAAAGGCTATATCCTTTGGCACAAGTCACCTTGACATATTCTATGACTCAAGGATGGTATTTAATCAAGTATTAGGAGACTATAACACTATAAACATATGTCATCATACATATAGGATGCTCAAGACCTGGTCACCAAGTTCAATAAATTTCATATCCAATAATTTCCCTGGGGAAACAACAACTGTACAGATGCTTTGGCCACTTTGGGTTAAATTTTTTACTCCGGCCTCTAAATAATGATTGAGGTGGAATACCTTGATTAACCAAGAATTATGAAATAAAAGATCGCCAAACAAGTCCTCTCCATCTAGAAACTCCTAGTTGGATTAACCCAACCATGGCATACCTCCAAGAGGATATTTTATCTGTCAGCAAAAGGCATGCCCATTAAATCAAGGTAAAAGTTTATTGGTTCTACCCATCACCTAAGGGAAATATCTATGGGATATATTTCATAGGACCATACATACACTATGAGGATCCAAGTGACGTCAAACAAGTTCGATACAAGCCACATGAAGGAATATGTGGAAGTTATGCTGAAGGAAGGTCTTTGTCATTCAGGGCCATAAAAAGGTTATTGGTGGCGTTATATGCATAAATATGTAGTCTCCTATATTAACAAGTGAAATAAATGTAAAGAGTTATCACCATGCTTCACTAACCATCCAGTGACCTTAAATCACTAACCAGTCCATATATTTTCGCTCTATGAGGATTACACATTGTGGGTTCCCTACCTACAACACTAGAAAATCGAAAATGTCTCCTAGTCGACACAAATTACTTCACCAAATGGATAGAGGATGAACCTATAGAGTACATAATGTTCACCGATATGATAAGATTTATTAAGAGGAAGATCATGAACCATTTTGGCATTACAAGAATGATCAACACTAATAATGGAATGCAATTTGAAAGATGACTATTCCAAGACTCTACAAGAATCACAATATCAAGCACAACTGTAGATCGATAGCTAAAAACTAGGTCTATATAGAATTATTTGTATCTTATATTACACACACAAGGATCCAATTTTTAACTAAATTTTATCCTTATTATAATTAGATGTGCATGAAAGATAGCGTCCAAATTAAAGTATTCCAAACCAAGTAGTCAAACTAAACACATGAAGAAGAATATTTAAGGAAAAATCCCTTTCGGGTAAAACCTAGATTCATCACTGTTAAAGATTTTGACAAACTCAATGACTTGCAGACTACTTACAGCGTCTTCAAATATTTAACAAAAAGTGATGCAGTACAGCATCACCTATAGGAATAAACTCTTCCCTCGGTATCCACCAATCAGCCTCGGGATTATAGAGTCCTTTTTTCTTCAACCGTAGAGTCTCAAATCCATAATTTAGTAGTAAAGAACACTCTACAAGGGTTTGGTGTAATGTATGGAAATTTGGTTTGACAAAAGTCAACAAATCATATTAAGGGATGTATGATTTGGAAAAATAAAAGTGTTTCTTTAAAAAGGGGGGGTGATTTTGGTACAGATCTTGCAATTGAATTTCCTCAAATAGTAAAAAAAAAAACCTTTTTATAAAAAAAAATATATTTTTTGAGGCAGCAAACTCGTTCAAACGAAAATAGGACTTCATTCGAACGAAAACAAGGTTTCATTCTAATAAGGTTCAAGCTCGTTTGAATGATAGGACTGGGTCGTTACAATGACCTTCCAGCGAGTTTTGTTCTGTTTATCCGAGAGTTATTGTTAGAAGCTCATTCTAAGTTTGTTCTAATGACTTAAGCATTTCGTTCCAATGAATTTAACCTTCGTTCGAACGAGAACCAAACGATAACTCTCGAATTTATAAAACATCCTGGAATAAAATTGTATAAGTTTGAGCCAAGCGCTTAAAACCATATACCTCTAAGAAAAGGGTTGTGACGATTCCAATACATTGAATTTCGAAAATGATGCTCGATCACAATGATGTCTTCAAATGATCATGGAAGCAAATGTGAATGTAGAGTTCAGTTTGTAACATGATAACCAAAATAACTAAACTATGAGCAATTATAAAATCTCGCTCTTACAAATCTCCCCCTTTGGTTATTCCGGTACAAAAATGAAAATCAAAACCAAATTGAAATAAATCATCTAATATAATGTTATGCTAATATCTTGCCAACTCCAAAAAGAAATGACATTCAAGACTTTTTCTTCAAATGAAATTCTTCATCTTATGTAATCCATGAGATCATCATCAAAGCGGAAGCGATCTACACACATGAAATAAAAGAATATCGTGACACGTATGAATTTAAAGAAAATAAAACTAAATTCCCCCTCAATTTGTTCACCTCTTTTTTGTCCATAATAGATAAAGGGTTAGAAACTAATCGTGATTCATACCATCACTCGAATCCAAAAGAAATAACATCACAAAGATGAACAATATAACACATGCGATGAGATTTTTAAAAGTCTTTAAAACAACAATTTTTACAAATGTTCAAATACATAAAAATATATATGTATAAATGGAACATATAGGCACAAAAACACAAAACAATATGGAATAGCACTAAAATATCTGAATCATGAAAATGGAATGTTATTTTGTGAACATTTTCCACATAAAATAAACATAGGTATTCATAACAAAGGCGCACGTTGTTAATGAGATACTTCTAAAGAAAGAACTCAATTTTAACCTTGGGTATAAAAATGTTAAACTTAAATGAAATTGACTCGACTTATGCAACATGCCATGAATTAAAATGCTTCTCAAATAAATAACGCCAAACTATTTAATGTTTTTGAAGAACGTTTGTTGTGTAAATTCATTGATTTTCTACTTTATAACACCCTCAAAATATCACAAATATAAGAATTCACTCTCAATATATTTGAAGATATAATAATGCTCACATATATCAAGCATCATTGAAATAAAATGGCCTTAGCACTTCTATTTTTGTGTGCCATTAATTTTTAGGTTTTTATACAAATTATGAATTTTAACACAAAAAGAATTTTACTCTTTCGTATCCTCTTTCCATTGCTTAACATATAACAATTTTTTTGGGAAACAAAATTTGGGCAATGGTTCTTGTAAGAACAAATTATCTTTCGTATGTTTGGTTCATTATTAAACATTATTGAGATGAGAACACTGTATTAGACATATGATAATCAAGTACAATAATCAAAAAGTCCATGTATGTGCAAAATAATGGTGATAAAGAGTCTAACATAAAGAAAGTATTCATCAATGAACAACAAAATGATATTCTCACATTATTAAGCACACTAAGGAAATGAATCCATGTCTCAAAACACCATAAAAAAGTCACATAAATGAATGGTATGGAGAGGTGATCCGAACATCTTAAATGCACATCCATATATGATGAAAAATGAAAATAAAAAAATCTTTTTCCCCTTTTCAAAAAAATTATCAAAACTAAAATCTTTTTGGATTTTTTTCAAACTTCTTAAAAATCAAAATATATAAAAAAATAAAATAAAAAATAAGTAAAAGCGTAACAATACAATAGGAATACAAACTGGAAATAGGGATAAAAGATGTGAACATTATAATCACCTTATACTAAACAAAGTTCACGACCTAATCAATTGAAAAAAATACTCAGACTTCCTAAGATTCTCTAATCCAAGTGCATCTAAAGGTTTCATGAAAATATCAGCAAATTGACGTTTGGTGCTCACAAAGCTCAAGGACAAGACCTTCTCCTAAAAGATATCACGAATGAAATTCTCACGTATCCTAATATGCTTCGTGAGAGAATTTTTGATCGGATTATGGGATATATGAATTTCACTCGTATTATGACATTCAATAGTCATTGTGCCTTGGGAGATCCCTGTAACAACCCAGACTTTTGAGAGACTATTTTATATTATTTTGCCTAATGGGATGATTTTATAAGGTAGGGGAAGTTGGAGTAAATATTATTTTCCCGTGAGATTTAGGGATAATATTTACTATGTTTTGTCTATTTACCGTTATGAGAAGTTAAATATCATTTTATTGTGTTTTATTGCGTCGTTATATGTAAAACGACGGTTATGACTCATAGTTAAGTTGGAGTATAATTAGTGAAATAAAATGAATTTGGAACACAAAAATATTGTACGTTATTCCGAATGCCAAAATAGGGGGTGCGGTTGTTTTTAGAATAGTCTAGATAGTCGAAATAAGTGTCAAGTTGTATTTTTTAGTTTCGGTCACTTTTGACGTGTTATGACTCAATTATGTGGATACGAGTCTTTTTAATGGTGTATTGACACTTAAAAGAGGGGAATTTATGTTTTAATACCCGTTTAAGTCTCCCCACCCCTTTTTATTTCTCATTTGTGTTATAAACCGAGAGAGAGAGAGAGAGAGAGAGAGAGAGAGAGAGAGAGAGAGAGAGAGAGAGAGAGAGAGTTGGCAGAAAATGGAGAAAAATGGAAGATTTGGGCTTGAATCCGTTGCTACCGGAAGAGAATCCGAGCCTACAACCTCGAGGCAAGTTTCTTACTTGCTAGATATTGATTTAATGTGATAAATTGCATGCGTAGTTAAGTTTTTGGAGATTTAAACCATAAATGGGTTTGTGGATTTTGGTGATTAAACCCTTACATATTTGTTTTGAGGTAAAAATATAAGTTAGTTGTAGTATAGAAATGATGAAGTATAATTATTTATGGATGATGTTGGAATAAATGAAGAAATTGAGAGTTTTGGGATTTTAGGGTTCATACAACCCGTACCCAAACTGGGCAAATTCGCAGGGCCGAATCGATTCGGCTCCCAGACGAATCGATTCTGTTAAGGGGTAGGTTACAGGTCTGGGAGACCAAATATATTCGGTCAAGATTGAATCGATTCAGGAAATTATAGAATATCAGTTTTACTCACTGAATCGATTCGGCTTTTAGGCGAATCGATTCGCAGGGGTGAATCGATTCGGCCCTATGGGCGAATCGATTCGGTTGCCCTGTTTTTGTGAGATTTTTCCTAGTTTGCTTTTAGCCCTTTTTCTTTTTAGGTCCAAGGTTTAGGGACCTTCCTTTGGGAAGTAATGAGAGTCCTAGAGGGTTGTTTTGGGTAGACTAATGTCCTAGGATGAAATTGGATAATTGGGCTTACCCCGACGGCTAGTTTGTGTAGGTTAAAACCCGAATGATTTAGGAGGTTAATCTAAAGATAAATTGGAGATAAAATGTTAAAGTTGGGACTTTTGGGAGTCAATTATTAAGGGAGACTCACTTTGATGATTTAGAATATTATATTAAAATCTTGGAGACTAGTTGAGGATAATGGCACTTCGGGTCTTAGGTCATTAATAAAAAATGACACTAAGAATAAGAAAGACATATTCTAATAATGTGGTACTAAATGAATAAGTACAAATGATTTGAGAATGTAAAAATGGATGTTTTCAAGCGGAAAGAAAAATGATTTTCATAAATGTTAATTTATAATTGCACAGCACTCTAAATCGGTATCTTAAGGGAAGTTCGCGCGTGTGGTGAAGCCCCCTGGATAATGAATGCAGGGTGGATATATCCCTAGGCCATATGAGCATTTATGGTATGTTTCTGCATTGGTGAGGTAATTCTGGGTGTGGTTATGACTCTCCCGCAGGCATATGGCCGCTTCCCGACGTTTCGGTAGGATCCCAAGTTGTCTTAATAATAGGCCCTGGAAGATGATAGACATTTTTGGGGGCGCACAGTGGGAAAACCAGGACGGGCGGTCTTAGATTGCATTATATAATATGATATATAACTATGTGCAATAATGTGGGACATTATTGGTTATTAAAGAATTTTATAATAATGAAATGGCTTTAAATTAAATTTCCCGGATGGAAGAAGGGAAATGGGACGTTAAATACATTTTTCGGATGGAAGAAGGAAAATGGAAAGATATGAAATGAAAAGGATAAAGCATTTTTATGTTAATAAAACTTGCTTTAAATTATATTTTTTCCTAGATGGAAGAAAGGAAATAAAATTGGTAAGGAAAGTTTTGAAATGAGATTAATTGGTAAACATTTGATAAAATAAATTACCATTTATGTATATTCCTAAAGAAAGAAATAGGAACCGTGACCTTAAAATTGTGAATGGATTTATTTACGTTTCCTTGAGTAGTTGTAGATGAGACTTCCCATACATACAAATATTAGTTATGTGCTGAGGGTCAAATAGATCCCGAAGATCAACGTTGCCTAGTAGTAGTGTATCGGGGGGGTTCCTTGTTTGGATTTTGCTTCGCAAGACACCCCACGCACGAACATGGCATAGTGTTGAGACTGGGGAAAAGTTAGCCCTTAGTACTTGGGTTAACTAGAGCATTCATTGATATTGCGCTAGGTTGTTCTTTTAGATTGAGAGGTGAGAAATATTATTGTTAATTGCGGGAGAATTACGCACTTAACTGTCAGGCATTTTAGTCACATGGTAATCATATCAAACCGGGCCCTGACCCATCTATATTTCTTTGTTTTTGCATATATTCCTTGCCGTACAGGTGCTCTACCGCATGGACACCCGTATTTACATTTCCATTCCAGTTGTCACGGAGCTACGACATATTGCGGATGTTGTAGGTTAATTGTATTAGACGCTTCTTTCCCTTGTACTCTTGTTATGTTCAGCTTATTTATTCGGGCGTGTTGCCCAAGCATTGCACTCATTTACTATAGTGTAATATTTAAATTGTAATACTCGGTGTAACTAATTGTATTGGTATGTTCACCGACAGCTTATTCGGTGATTATTTATTATATTGTCTTTCTTTTATCCATTGATTTTTTATATCCACCATTTTTACAAATTGGATTATCTAAGTGTTTTCTTTTATTTACAAAATTTTAAATTGACAGTCCATTTTCTAAAATGATTGGTGGTTATCTCGTACTATTATTTTAAATGACAGTCATACTAAGGATGGACCATCTATGATTCCTGTGATTATTAGAGTATTGGGCTGGCCACCTATTATTTTAGTAGGCGAGTTGTCATAGATGGTATCAGAGCATCAGGTTTTAGAGTCCTTAGGAATTTGTACGGACGTACTACGCCTTCTGCATTTCTTTTGATTTGACATAGAGCCTTAAGAATAAGATCGTTGATTTCTCTTGTGAGATTTTGTTCTCCTGCTATGTTATGAGAACCTCGTAGATCTTTTGCGCGTTCGTGTGAGACTCTTAAGTCGACAGATGAAGGGCATCTAGGAAGGATATTGTGAAGGCATCATGAGATGGGATTACTAAGAGCTGTAAGCTGTAGTCGGGGATGAGGTCTGCTTTCGAGGTCCTCCCTTTGTAGCATTATCTTATATTAATACCGCGACTACTAAGTACAATAGATATAGTTTTCCAAGTACCGATGCCAGGAGAGAGTGGTACCAAGCTTGGGACTCCAAGCGACGTTGATTTGAAGTTGAGAGGTCCTCGACGAGGACTACTTGTTGAATTTCGGTCGGATGGAGGAAGTGTAATCTCATTTGGTGAGAATATAAGGCCCGAGTGTTTTAGCCTAGAGTGGGGTATAGAAGTTCCCGAGTGCGAGGAATGGAGGAAAACCTTTCACCCATAGGAGTAAGGTTGAAGTGGCGGGAATGATAGTCGCCATATTTTGGTGGAGCAAGAGGTTTGCCCATAGAGAAACACGTTAGATATTTTCAATAGCGAGTTTCTCTGGGATATTAGAAATGATGAGAAAGAAGAATTCTCAAGTGTTCACATGAGGTTCGATCAGAGGCCGACAGTGAACAAAGAGTCGCAAGGTTAAGAAAACCTTGTTTCGAAGTGGGTAGATACAAGGAAGATAGAGCCCTTTAGTGGAGATGATAGGCTCACAAGTAAGTGTTACTAACGCTTCTAGAGAAGTAGTGTTCAAGAGACCCCATCGTTGGACATACACCCGGGGAAGACTCATTGAACTAAGACCGAGGAGGCTAGTATAATGTTTCCTTTATTGAAGAAGTTAAGGGAACTACGTATTTTGATCTTGCTATTTGGAGAACAAGGGCAAGAATATGGTTCCTAGTTGGGGCATAGATGGAAGTAGTTTGGTTCGGTGAAGACTAGAAAAATATGTATAGGAACCATTAGTGGTAGCCAAAGAGATTGGCATGAATGTTGGCGGGAATTTCCACCATAGTTGAGGGTGGAGAATTCCTTATGATAAGATGGAATAGTATTGTATTTACCCTAGATTCGGGTGTGTATATCAAGTTTGTGGTAGCATCGATATTTTTATAGTGAATGTATCTATATGACTTCCGTGGTAGGGAGGTTCTATATTTTCCTTCCCTCGTTATAAGGTGAGTGATGATATTTTAAAGGTATATGTGTGGTATGTGCTACCCGTATTATATGTATTACACGAGTGGAAATATTTTCGGATTAGTTGGTGTGATGGCAAGCGAATAAATCGTGAGGCTATCCTATTTCTAGTTCTAGAGAAGGAATAGTTGTTCTATGATATCTCTCCTGGGTACATGTTGAGACTTTATTGATATGGTTAACGGTAGGTGGGTAGTTTTCATTATTTGTTTTGTTTGATTGTTTGTTTGCTTTGCTTGTGTATGATGTTGCCTTATCTCCACGACCAACAAAGTTAAGTAGTAATGCATTAGAGGGGTTCCTTGTTTGGATTTCGCTTTTGCGAGACGCTCCACGCGTGAACCTTAACGAATTTGGAAGTGGAGAGATGTTGTAATTCCTTTCTTTTTCTTTATTTTCTTTCTTTCTGTTGGTTGAGTGATGGGTTGGAAGGTTTTAGCCGAGAATCGCGTAATTGAGTGATTAAGGGTATAATATAAAGTTAATGTGCGAGATATGAGCACTGTGATAGTCCTTCACTCTGGTCAATGTGGGGGAGACTAAGATATGAAAGTCGAATAGAGACTTATGGTTATGCCTTAATGAGAAGGCCATTTAAAAAGATGTAATGTATGTATATTGGGATAAAGCATTTGTGGCATCTTACAGGAAGTAAATGCCCGATTAGTTAAATTTTCAATTAATGGAGATGGTAAGACATAGAAGTAAAAGTACACTAGTAGAGTTACGAGTTAAAATTATCTCGGTCCCGATCATGTGTCTTAGACCGTTACTTCTCGACGACCGACGATGCGAAGTAGTAGTGTAATGGGAGGGTTCCTTGTTTGGATTTCGCCTCGGAGAGACATCCCACGCACGAAACCGAGCAAATGTCGGAAGTTGGTAAAGGTCTTGGACACTAGGGATATAATTAGTATAATACTTATACGACTCGATTAGGATATAGATCGACTTTAGGATTTTTAGGACGTAAGGCCCTTAGGGCAGGCAACATGGTTTAGGAAGGTAGTAGGGAGTGACCACAATAGGTTTGTGGGTTGACTCTAAGTGGGATTAGGTCCCTAGAACGAAGAGGTACATGATCTCGAGTGATTCGAAATGTTAGGCCATAGGAGGTGGGACCTTTCTTAGATTGAGCGTTATGTCGGTAACCTATCTTTCGAGGAGTTAAAGTATGAGTTGACTTTTACTCCTGCACTCGTGTTGTTAAGATCGAGAGTGGATTTAACGAACGAGTCTTTACCATGAACGGGAAGTATTAATGCTGAAGTATGAACCCATTGTTCATGTGTCTCACAAATTTAAATTCTGTGAGAAGTGTTATCCCACGCTTGATGTAGAGTTCATAGAGGTAGTATTTGCCTTAAAGAAATAGAGGCACTACTTCCTGGGCAGGAAATTGGGTCATTTTACGAGCTACAGGGTGTTGTATTATGTGCAGGGGCGGCAGAGTTGGTCTTTAAAGTTTGTAAAGGACTATCAATTGGATATTCCCTTTCGCTAAGGAAATGCGGATGGGGTAGTAGATGCATCTAGGAGAAAACTCGCCGGAGAGATTATTAGAGGCATGGAATGCCAAGTGAAATGAGCTTGACCAAGAGGATGCTCTAGATAGAGCATTTATGTCCGCGATTGACACTTTCACCTACTGGTGTGAAGACAGTAGTGTTGAAAACCACAGTGAAGTTGGATGAATGAATAGAGACGGTTTACCAAATGTCGGAGGGCATAGATTAAATGGGAATGTTCGACTTAAATGAAGTATTTGGTCTCATTGAGCCGCATACTTTTAAGGGATATGACAATGCGAACAGTAGTCAGCAAGAGAGGAATAGAGGAAAACCTCAACCAGATCGATGCCCTTAACAAAGTTCAGCCGCCCAAAATAGTAAGAGATGTACAGAAGCTAACAGGAATACTCGCTGCACTCAACCGGTTCATCTCTAAGTCTTTAGAACGATGTCAATCGTTCTTTCGATTGTTGAAAAGGAACAAAGGAGTAACATGGGATGAAGGTTTCTCGAGAGCCCTAGAAGAGCTCAAAGTTTACCTTATCAAGCCCTCTTTGCTCATAATTTCTATACAGAATGATCCGGTATACCTCTACCTAGTAGTGTCAAACCACGCTATAAGCTATGCCTTAGTATGTGAGAGAGAAGGAACCCAGCATCCAGTCTACTATGTGAGAAAAACTCTTTTAGAAGCTGAGCAGCAATACCTGTCGTTGGATAAGCTCGCATGCGCACTTGCTATAGCCTCAAGGAAACTAAAGCATTATTTTAAGACTCACTCCATCGTCGTAGTTACTTTACACCCCCTTAAGGTCGTTCTAAGGAAAATAGATCTCTCCGACCGACTATCCAAGTGGTCAATTGATCTCAGAAGATTTAATATCCATTTTCAACCAAGAAGAACCATCAAGTGGCAAGTATTGGCGGATTTCATTTCCTAGTTCACAAGGGAGAAGCCTTCCGACCACCCCTAACCAGTCGTCCAAAGGAAGGATTAGGTGTTTGGACATTATAGGTTGATGGATCCTCTAACTTGAGGGGGTAGGAGTAGGTATTGTGCTAGAGACTCCAGAAAACCCAGTGCTCGAGCAAGGAATTAGACTTGGATTTGAAGCTTCCAATTAGGAGGACGAATATGAAGCACTGATCGCTGGACTTTGCAAAACACAACTGCTAGGGGTGAGGCACCTTCAAATCTTCAGTGATTCACAACTAGTTTCCGGCCAAATAAGCGGTGATTTCAACGCAAAGGACGAAAGGATGTAAGCTTATCTCACCATTGTGAAGGGATTAATGGATAACTTCGATCAAGTCGATGTTCAGCAGTTCCCCAGAGACAGAATAATGATGCAGATACCTTAGCAGCTCTAAGATCAGTAATAGACTCTAACTTGAGAAGAATAATCCAAATTGATTTCCTCGCGCAACCCAGTATTCATCAGGATACAGAGTTACAGAACCCTAAGCAAATCCTCCATATTGAAAAAGATCCGAGCAGGATGGATCCCATTATAGATTACTTGTGAAATGATAAGTTACCTAGTGATAAGAAGACAACCCATCAGACAAGAGTCAAGGCCACTTGATTTCACTTATCTCCTGAGGGCAAGTTGTACAAGATTCTTTTAATGACCCCTACTGTAGCCATACCCGATCCTCACCGCGGGCGAGCACGCGAAGGAGGATCCTCTGGTCCCGCGCATCCCTTTCGGGAGCGCTGCGACCGGTGTCATTTGAAATGAGGTGTAAAAATGTAGAGAGATTTAGAGTCGCCAGTCTATTTTACTCAAAACAGACAAAAGAAAAAGGGGAAGCCATCCCGAAGGACGACATCCAAAGACATACTGGTGCATACGAAACAAAAATGATTCGAGAAGGGTTCGGAGGCTAAGTTACGAAATGGGAAGGTGTTAGGCACCCATTCCGCCCTTTCAGTCTCTCATGGATGTTTGCTATTTTCATTTTTTATTTTCCCCGTGATATGTGTGCATGTGTAAATATATTATGGAGATACAAATCCTCGACTTGTATCATGGAAGAGATAAAGCGAGTCATCCGTAGGAAGGTTTAAAAATAATATTAGAAAAGAAGATTTATGCGATTACCCTTACGTTGATCGTTATAATGGAATGATAACGCATATGGAGTGATACGTCACTAAGAACAAGTATAAAGAATATAAGAAAATTAGATTTAGAGAAGATAGAAAATGAGAGAGAAAGTGAGAATAGGACTCGAGTCTCGGGTTTTACCCCAAGACGCCTACATAGCCTATAAAGGAATCAAAGTCCACGTAGTTCGCATATAAAACAAGGGGGTGGGGTTTAATATATAAATACAAATGAGGGATCTCTTATTTGTGAGTGTGTGTGTGTGTGTAGAAAAAGTGTTTTAGTTGTGAGAAAAGTATGAGAATCCCTATTTGGAATTTATGAGCAAACGCTCTCTTTTCTTATTTTTTGGGTTTTATTTATATGAAAATAAGAGATGTGAAATAATACTAAATAAAGAGTATATTAGGATGTGTGAGATGAGATAATAAAAGTGTTAAGTAATAAAATAAGTTATTACGAATTTAAGAGAATTTGAAGAGAAAGTTGGACCTTGTTGAAGATCTTGAGCTTGATCTTGAATGTTGGAGAGCATCCCTTGCACTTGGATGATGATGGAGAGTGTCTTATTCACCAAATTTGATGAAAAGGATGATGAAACGTGGAGGTTAGAAAGGGATTTGGATGTTGAAATTGCGCTGTCTTCGAGAGAGGTTTTTAGGATTCGCTGAGGGCGATTTTTATCAGATCTGGGCTCCCTTTGCAAATGAGGTGAAGGCCTCCTTTTATCGGCCAAGGTCACTACCGATCGGTATAGACCTGGTCCTGCCTATCGGCACCTGCCGATAGGCAGGGTCTGGAACCTACCATTTGGCAGTGTGTTGCAAGCCTTTTTAGAAAATTGGCTGCCGAGGGTAAATCGTTCGTAAGAATCGTGCATGGGGAAAACCGTTGGAAATTTAATTTAAAGAACTTTGAAAGTACCTGGGATCGCTCTTGGGTTCGAGAGTTGTCTTTGAGTCAAATATGGCTCGGAAGTGTTTGTCGGTCCATTGGACGGGGAGTCGTTCGGACTCAAACGATTCGTTCGTCCGCATGGTAAGTTCGAATTGCGCACGGGTCAGACCATTGGAAAGGTTTGGAGATGTACTTAGACATTCCAAAGAGTTTGAACCGGTTTAGGGAGTTGACTTTGGTCAACCGGGCCCTGGAAGCATTCAATGACCTCTTGGAGTCAAATGAATCGTTCGTCCTCATGGTAAGTCAGAATCGTGCACGGAGCAGACCATTGGAGAGGGGTATTAGTACCCTTCAAAGATTCATTCAGTCTCGATTAAGCTGAAGAGTTGACTTAGGTCAAACAGATCCCGGGAGCGCCGGGTGGCCTCTAGATGAAATTTTCAAACACAAACGGATCATTCGTCCACATGGTAAGTCAAAATCACGCACGTGACAGACCATTGGAAAGGGATTTCAGTGCCCTTCGAAGATTTATTCAGCCTTGGTCGAGCTGAAGAGTTTGACTTTTTGGTCAAACGGAGCCTGGGAGTGCGCAATGGCTTTTAGGTCAGTACTCGGGGTATGACTTGGGTTTGTAGTGATGAAGGGAGGTACTAGGGACCTAAGGAGAGTTAAGTGTAACAGAATGGGGTGTCTATAGAGCCCCTCGACGGGTAAGTTTGGAACAAATGATAACCGTCGAATAGACACCACATGATGCTTTTGAGGGAGTATGATCAATTCAGAGGGTCGAGGACGATTCTGAGGACCTGAGGGGTGTGCTGGGGATGGTTTCAATGACGATCAAAGGTTTAGGTCTATTTTAAGGACCTGAAGTGATGCTGGGGGATGACCAATTTTGTGGGTCAAAGCCAAATCTACGGGCTTCACTAACGAGGGTGATCGATTCTGCGGGTCAAAGCTAATTCTGTGGGCTTAGGGTGAAGATCTAATAATCGAGGTCAATTATGCCCTAAGAGTGGTGACGATCGAGGACCGAGGTTAATTCTGACCTAACTCAGGTGACGATCCAAGACCGAGGTCAATTCTGACCTAAGAGTGGTGACGACCGAGGACCGAGGTCAATTCTTACCTAACTCAGGTGATGATCTAAGATCGAGGTCAATTCTGACCTAAAAGTGGTGACGAACAAGGACCGAGGTCATTACTGACCTAACTCAGGTGATGATCTAAGATCGAGGTCAATTCTGACCTAAGAGTGGTGACGATCGAGGGACGAGGTTAATTCTGACCTAACCCAAGTGACGATCCAAGACCAAGGTCAATTTTGATCTAAGAGTGGTGACAACCGAGGATCGAGGTCAATTCTGACCTGACTCAGGTGATGATCCAAGACTGAGGTCAATTCCGACCTAAGAGTGGTAACGACCGAGGTCCGAGGTTAATTCTGACCTAACTCAGGTGACGATCCAGGACTGAGGTCAATTCTAACCTAAGAGTGGTGACGACCGAGGACCGGGGTCAATTTTGACCTAACTCAGGTGACGATCATGGACCGAGGTCAATTCTTACCTAAGAGTGGTGACGACCGAGGACCGAGGTCATTTCTAACCTAACTCAGGTGACAATCCAAGATCGAGGTCAATTCTAACCTAAGAGTGGTGACGATCGAGGACCAAGGTCATTTCTGACCTAAATCAGGTGACGATCCAAGACTGAGGTCAATTATGACCTAAGAGTGGTGACGACCGTGGACTGAGGTCATTTTTTACCTAACTCAAGTGACGATCCAAGACCGAGGTCAATTTTGACTTAAGAGTGGTGACGACCGAGGACCGAGGTCAATTCTGACCTAACTCAAGTGACAAACGAAGATCGAGATCAATTCTGACCTAAGAGTGGTGACGTCCGAGGTCATTTTTTACCTAACTCAAGTGACGATCTAAGATCGAGGTCAATTCTGACCTAAGAGTGGTGACGACCGAGGACCAAGGTCAGTTATAACCTAGTTGAGGTGATGATCCAAGACCGAGGTCAATTCTGACCTAAGAGTGGTGATGACCGAGGACCGAGGTCATTTCTGACCTAACTCAGGTGACGATCCAAGATCGAGGTCAATTTTGACCTAAGAGTGGATAAAGACTGGATTTTGATTCTACTGCAGAAAGTGCCTTATGATTTTGATCTGAGCTGAGGAAGCTTTTGTTTCCTTAGGAGGCCTCACAAAAGGAACAACCAATTTTGGTGCTGTAAAAACTCCGTTGGGGAAGCGATCAGGTGATCCTTAGAGATCCTTTGGGGCTTTGTCGGGAGGAGATTCACTTGGTTTTTGAGGATTTCACTGGGAAAGAGGGGTTCCGCTTGAGGGAATGCGAAATTTTCTTGGTGAAAATGTTATAAAATCATTCGTGGGATTTTTTAGGAATTTTCTGAGGATTTTTCGGGGCTTTCTGGAATTTTTGGGAATTTTTGTACGAAATTTGAGGGGGTGCCGGTCGACATGGTATGAGAGGTGCCATTCGGTAGTGGCACAAACTTTTGGACTGCCTCGGTAAGGTAAGGGGTCATTGTCGATCGGCATGGTGTTCGGCATCCTATATAAAGGGGGTGAATCCCTTCATTTTTTTCACAGCTTCTTTGCTTTCTCTCTTTCTGTGATTTCTTTGTAAATCATTCTAGCATTCTGATCTTCAAGAAATGGTTGTTTTTGTGAGCACTACAGTCCACAGGGAGTGGTTAACCGTTGATGAATGGGCGAATGTGAAGTGGAGGGCCAGGGTGCTTCTTGCTTTGGGGAGTGAGAACTCCTTTGATACGTTTGAACCTGTTGCTGATGAGCGAACTTGCTGCGGGAGCCTTCGTATCATCTCTTTTCGAGAGTGAATCCTGATGGTTATGAAAGTAACCTGACCTTTGGCATTCTTCTTTTTTTTGGTGATTTTTCTTTCTTTCTTGACTTCTGATGAGATTTTTTCCTTTTTTCCAGTCTGATATTTCTTTGAAGAACATGCGCGCCCGTGGGACAACGGGGCTCAGGGATGTCTGGGAGCATCTCCCACCTGTGGTGCATTGGGTGGTATCATCAGCGAGTTTTGGGAGGTTGGCATCTGCACTGGATGAGACGCCTCGTTCGACAGCAGTCATGTGTACTTTGGAGGAGAGGTGGTGGGATACTATCCACACCTTCCATTTTGGCTTCGGGGAGATGACTGTGACTCCCATAGATGTATAGCAGCTATTGGGGCTGGATTGTGGTGGAGAGCAGATAGAGGTGGATCGCTCTTTATGGGTGAGACCGGAGGCAGTGCGTATGGCACTTGGTGATGTAGGGAGGATAGTTTCTGGGGAATTTATTCGGGTATCCCTGCTGAAGGATGTTCTATTGAGTAGGGTGATTGATGTGTAGGACGGGCTGCAAGTGTGGAAGATGTCCCGGTTATTTATTTTGCTGGTGTTTGGAGGTTTCATGGTGGCATCGAGTGGCGACTTCGTCCATTTGTGGTTCTTTTCGTACTTGAGGATGCTTTCGAACATCCCTTTCTATGATTGGGAAAGTTTAACTTTGGTGACCCTTCACTCTTCTCTGGATGCATTCAGCTGGTGCTGCCGGCAGACCTTTACTGGAGCCACGTACCTTCTTGAGGTATTCTTCAATTTGCATATTTCTTTTCATGCATTCGCATTTTCCTTTCATACATTCGCATTTTCCTTATGCGTCTCTTTTTGTTTGTGAATTCTTATCTTTGACAGATGTGGTTTTATGAGGTGATTGGGTGCAATACCTCGATGATCGCTCTAAAGGACGACACTGTTGGGGACTCTTGCAGATTGTATTGATGGCGTAAGGCGAATCGGAAGTCTAAGGGATCTCTCTCTTTAGAGGCGGTGCGTCAGGTCTTGAATGACCCGACCAGTGGTAGGGTAAGACTCTTTCCATTTCAGTCTTGGTTTTTACACCTTCTGATCTTATATTGATTTATGCCTTCTTGGAGATTTTCAGGTGACCTTTTATCCTTGGGGGATAGCCATTCACGATACGGGGGCGACCGGGGTGAATGCACAGATGAGGCATTTGTTGGCGCATGAGTTCGGCCATTCCTGGTCTCTCGGGGAGAGGGTGGTTTGCCAGATTGCTGAGGAGGAGGTGGTGGTGCCACCAGCGTAGCCTCCTACGTCTATGAGGCAGGAGCGACTGCTATCGGAGGATGCGAGGATCACGGATATGATCGACGAGTCCTACTTATTGTACACTGATACGGCTGCACCGTATGACTATATGGACTTTGTGACGAGCTGGTTGATGGCGCCCAGTATATATGATGCCCTGCCTTTCCATCCTGCGGGTTCGAGTCGGGCGGTGGGATCTTCCCAGAGTGGCGGCGGTCCGACGGTATATGCGACAGCGGTGACCTCGGAGGTTCCTTTCATGCGATTGCACACTCCTTCATACAACATCCGACGGGCTGATGGATGGATAGTGCCTATGCTGCATCGTCCTCATGCGATAGATCCAGAGGAGTTGGGTTTGATAGAGGAGGTCCTCCGACCTGCGGTATACCTTTATATTATCCTCTTTCTTTCTTTTCTGTTTTGGTCATCTCTGCTTTAATACTGATTCTGCCTTTTTCTTGCAACAAGTCCAAGTTTTGACCACCTGGCTAAGAGACTGGATATCTTCGGTGACTGCCCATATTCGGGATGCGGTCCCTGTTCCTTCTTGCTTGGTGCCATCAGCTTCGTCCGGAGAAGACTCTAGCCAGGGTACTGGTGGTGCATCATCTCACCGTAGGGGAAAGAGAGCACGTCGTAGGGGTGGAAGCTCTTAGAAATAAAGGTAGATGAGAGATAAATAGAGAGAGAGAGAGAGAGAGAGAGAGAGAGAGAGAGAGAGAGAGAGAATGTGGGTTCAGGCTGAGTCCCGTTGTTTTTTCTTTTTCTTTTTATTTCCTGCAAAATTGATGTAACCCAGAAAACAAATAGATGCAATGTAATGGAGTTTTTTATTATCTTTTATTACTGATGAATGAATTCATGCACATGCGCTTTTTACTTTGCTGTTGAGACCATAAAAAGGAGTATCTTTGGAATTTTTGAAGGAAGGTTTTTAATTAAAAGGGGAAATTATATAAGGATGACAAGGGATTTTAAAATTCTGTTGAGAATATTAATTTATTTTTATTGAGTTTTCTGATTTGACAAAAGAGGATAAAAGGGAAATTTCTAAAAATGGGGGGTACCGATAAGCCAGCGCCCTGTCCTGCCTATCGACAGTTCAGTCCAGTGCCATCAATTCAAAGCTTTGATTGGTACCCTCTTCAGTCTTTTGTATTTTGTGGGGTAGGATTCCCTTCGATTTCTCCACCGATTATGTCTTTTGTGAGGGTTCTTAAGTATAAAAAGGGGTAAGGGTGGAGTGTTTTCATCACACCCTCACATTCTTACTTACTTGCCCATTATCTCTTAGCCTTGCAAGATGGCTCTCCCTGGTAGCATTGAGTTTTCTATCTACCTCGAAGCCTTGGAAGCCATGTGCTCTTATAGTGTCGACTACGATGCTTTTAACATGTGTCGAGTCTCCTTCTGGCGTAATTAACCTACTGAGTGGAACATGCTGATGGCAGCTGTACAATTCTGGTACCCCAAAGACCATGTATTTCGCTTTGGGTTGGATGAAGTTTGTCCTACTTAAGAGGAATTTTCTGACATGCTGGGTATAAATCCCAGTGTTGCTGCGGCTTTGCCTCAATTTTCCTGTTATCCCAGGGATTTATTGTCCGAGCATCTTCATATTTTGCCTTCGGCGGCCAGATCACTAGTTACTGGAGGAATGATCTCCCTCCCGGTGGTGCTGCAGTTCGTGCATTTGTGGGTAGTAGGTGATGTTGGCTATGCTGGATCCGCTGCTCTGGGCGTGGTTTCAAAATTGATGCTGGTGATTAGGGAAGTACTGGTGGACCCGCAACTTGCAGCCATTACTTCATGGATGTCATACCGTCACAATCCTATGACGGTGATACTGGCGGAGACCCTGAATGACATGGATTCCAAGAGAGAAGGTCGTTCTGACTTTCTGAGGGGTAGACCCGTGATGCTGTTCATGTGGTTGTCTGAAAGACTCTGCTTGGTAGCCTTTCCAGAGTATCCTTTGTCGGCAGTACCCAACTTCTTTTTGCGTTACTTCTTCAGCATTGGCTTGGATATTGAGAGCTGGGAGAAATATTTTGTGGAGAATGGGGCTCGAAATCTGTATTGGTCAGTGCCTTGGTGGGGGAGTTACTGCCTGTTCTGGAGCTAGGAGAGTACTCATATGTGCGGTTGGTTGGTCTCAGACATACCTCTTTTTATTTCCCTTGGCGGCTTCTATGCCAATTTGGCTGGGCACAGGTCGTGCCACCTTAGACCTCAAATTTCTCTGGTGGAAGATTTGACTGAGTGTCTGTGCATGCAGCTTGGCTCCTTGTGGGAAAATCAGCGTCCGTCTACCAGTCCCTCTCAGTCTGTTGGGAGAGTTTGGCATATCCTGGGGATTATATGAAGTGGCTGTGGAGGAGAGTATTGAGCAAGATGTTGGCAGTGGAGACTGGACAAAGGTGGTTTGTTTTATTTAACACCATGGAAAGGGGTGTTGTGGTTTTTTCGAAGCTGGTTCAGGCTTATCGGTCCATGGAGTGTTTACGACACTCTATTCAGGCAGGGGAAATTTGGGGACCCCAGGATGTAGATGATGAGGGTGCAGGCTCCTCTGGTATCTGTGGGTAGTACTTTTGGAGAGTTTATTTTTTTAATAGGGAATAGATATGGGGATTTTATTTGGCTTTTTATGGCAATAGGGGGAAGGGAGTTATCCATTCCTTTTCTTATGTAATCTGTGCTGTAATTTCTTATTAATGAAATAAGCAAGTTTCTGATCATCCAGCTGTGCCTTTCGATGAATTTTGTATTTTTGAATTATCTATACTGATCGCTAAGGCATATATAATCCTTTTGTTCAAGTATTTGTTAGAATGAACTGCTATTCTCGGAGATAAGAAAATAATAGTATTTTGTGAAAATGAAAGGGCCGTGCTCCTGTAAGACATATGAGTTGCCTATGTACCTCTGGGGGATTTTAATTTTTTTTTTTCTTAAAAAATGGTTTTTTTACAAAGGATCAGGCCCATATAGTTCTGGGTAGGAGGAAATGAAGAGAGTTTTTTTTAGAATCAAAGGGAGATGAGAAGGGTCGTAGCATGCCGAGATTCTAGACTAGGGGTAGAATTTCTTGAGACGGTCCAGGTTGACTGGACGATCCATCTCCTCCCCATCTAGGTCAATGAGCATGGCGGCACCGCTGGATAAGATTTTCTTCACAATATAAGAGCCGCTCCAATTGGTCTTGAATTTCCCCCTAGGGTCCCAGATGGGTTCTATTATCCCCTTGAGGGCTAAATCCCCTTCGCGGACACCGCGGTCTTTGACTCTCTTATTGAATGATCGCGATATTCGTCGATGGTACCCCTATATGTGGTAAAGAACTTTAAATCTCCTTTCATCTAGTAGGGTCAGCTCGTCGAGACGGCTTTGGCACCAGGTAGCCAAGCATTCTTAAGACCAATTGGCATAATGCTGTAGCAAAAGGTTACCCATGGGGTGATGAATGCAATTTTTTCTTGGTGGTCTGGGTGCATCTTGATTTGGTTTTTTCTTGGTGGTCTGGGTGAATCTTGATTTGATTGTATCATAGGACCATGCGAAGACATCTACGAATTCCTTTAGCAATTCTTTGAGTTGTGTGCGCTTATGCTCGTCAAGGGTGGCCCCTATTCTAATCTCGTGCAGTTGGCTACTAGAAATAACCACAGTCTCTTCTTCATTAACTTGAACGCGGTTATGTTGTTTATTATTAACCTTATTTAGATCAGTTAAGAATTATTTATTTATAGAATCATCATCATCAAAAGTTTGATTAGAATCCAAACAATTAATCTAAGGCACAACAAGATACTCAAAATCTTCATTTATTTCATTGATAGGAAAAACAGCATTGAGAACCTTATCAAAATAGGTCTCGATTACATTGAACAATGATAGAGAACAGAAGAAGAAATAGGGTAAACATTGGGGTTAGGGGAGATTTCAAGAGGTAGAACTGGCGCAGCATGCCAGTTGAGGAGGGGTGTATCAGCAGCTTTAATCAAATGGGATGGATCCATTGATGTAGTGCCTGAATGAACCATGCAGAGTGCTAGGCCCAGTTTCTATAAGTTAAAGAAATCTTCGGAATCACTTTCCTCAGTCTCTTCAGTATCTTTGATGAATGGTTGTACTTGGTATTGGAAGCTTTTGGCCCATGGGTAGCTATCTTGGAAAAATATCTCCATTCCAGGCTTCATCTTCTTATCTGTGTGGTCATACCATGGTTTTCGAAAATCGCAAAAGGGTAAGTCCTCGCCTTCTTTGATGAATCTTCCATTCAAAGAGTCTCCTGGTATAGTTTGGATGCAGTCTAATCTTCTCTTTGGTCGAGACTGGTGGATTATTTTGAGCTCTTATTCTGATGGTTGATACTCCAAGCCACAAGGAGGGAAAGATTTCTTCAGTTCAATGGGATCAAGTATCCCTTGCTTCCTTTTCCCTAGTATCAGTCCGGGCATGCAGTGCATGTTTCTGAACATTTGAATCACATTGACATTTCCATGAGGGTTATATGCTGGACAAACCCTTTCTTTGAAATCGTCCCCTGCCGGGAGTAAGAGTGGTTCAACTAGGAATCCTAATAGGAGCATATAATTTGACCCGTGTTGTATCTCAAGGATTGGACTACTGGGGTTTGCACCCTCGATATTTTCATCGTTACCCAAAATGGTGATGACTCGCCCATCGGTGAAGAACTTTAATTTCTGATGGAGTGAGGAAGACACAACCTTGATACTGTGGAGCCAGGTTCGTCCGAGTAACAAGTTGAAACAAGCTGGGATGTCTATGACTTGGAATTCAATGACAGGGTTTATAGGGCCGGGCCCTATTACAAGTTTTATGGATCCCATCAACTCCCGGCGGGTATTATTGTAGGCATATACAGCGGCGGAGGTTGGATCTAGGTCGCTTTCTTTCAGGCCTAAACACTTGAAGGTTCTCAGTGGGCAGACATTCAAGGCGGATCCATTATCGACAAGAGAGAGTGGCATGGCCTTCCCCATAACTTTGACGGAGATGTTGAGTGCATGATTGTGATTTGGCCCAATTCTGGGGATTTCTTCTTCAAAAAATGATAGCATTCAAATAGAGGTCAAGAATTCGACCAGATTTACCGCTTCTTCTGGTGTGGTAGAAGGAGGAACTGTGGGTCTAGTGAGCAGCTTGATTAAAGCATTTCTGTGCAGCTGGGAAGACATGAAAAGCCCCCATAGAGTGATGTTAGCTTGACTTTTCTTCAGTTGATCGAGGATCTTGCTCTCCTCGATGGTCATCTATGGAATAGAAAGGTTTTCAATGCCCTTCCCTTTATCATTTGCTGATAGTGAGCTTGGAACTTGGTAATGTCTCCCTGATCTGGTCATGTGATTTACTAAAGAAGGGAAGAAAATAAATCTCGTTTCCTCGTTAATCTTAGGTTATTCTATCACCCTATTTATTTCTCTGAGGAGTTCTTCAAATGATATCATCCCACATATGTTGGCTACTGGGCCAGTTCTTCCTGAATCTTATTCTTCACTCGAATCTTCGAATTCTTCCCCCCATCTGATGGAAACAATTCTGTCTTTCCATGTAAAGTCAATGCATTCCACAATTCAAAGGCTTCTTCATACATGTCTTCCCATTCTGTGGGGATATGTATGGTTGAAGGGACTAAGCACCCTTGTAGCTTTAAAGTGTCAAGTAACCCGATGATTGTACAAATTCTCTTGGTTTGCCCGAATAATTCTGCCATAATCTGGACAACATCATCTAGGTTGACTTCATCGGTTGGGACCACCCAATTGTCTGAATCTCGGGCCCATTTACCTACTTCCAAGAATAGTGTACTGAACCTTTGGCGATCGATGACCATCTATGAGGGCAATTTTATCCCGAACTCTAGGAGTTGGTTTAACACCTCTAATAATTACGAATTTCCAATTTCAGAACGGGTACGGACAGCGATGCATGTTCTGGTAAGGAGTGACAGTGCCTGATCAGTGAGGCTAGTAGGGTATTGGAGGAAATATGGGCAAATTTAAAGAGGTTTAGGAGTGTATATGGGTGTGATTTGAGTTGAGGGATTGAAATCTGGGTTTTCTTCTAAGAAGATGGCATTGGCATGATTTGGGAGTGGATTGTGAGTAGTGTTTGGCTTAGGATTGGCTGGTGGGGAGATGGTACCCCGGTCAATGAGATCTTGGATTATTTTTCGGAGGTGAAAGTATTGGTCGGTGGTATGGCCAGCAGTTTGGTGAAAGGCTCAATGAGAATCGGCCTTGAAGTTTCTTGGGAGTGGATTTGTCAATGGACGGGGATCCAAGGGTTTAATGAGGTTTCAACTTAACAGGGCTTGGTAAACTTTGGAGAGGGGAGCATAGAGCTCAGTGTATTCCCTTTAGATGGGGGCATGGTGGCTTTCTAGTGCCAATGATGTGGTTGGTTGAGAGATGTGGTTGATGGTTGAGACTGTAGTACTGGCAGGCTTGTCATACTTTCTAGGGGTGAACTATCCGGACACGTTCTTCGATTCAACCTCTGTTTTAACAAGGCTTTCCTCAATTTCTACTACTACTTCTCTGAGAGCTCGAAAGTGGGGATAGCATTATCCTCCAATCATCGCTTGGACATGGGGCAAGAAGTTCTTCTTCACTATGTTGACCTGTTCTTCCTCAGATAGCCGATTGGTCATAGTAGCTGCTTGCTCCCTCCACTGGGTTATGAAGTTACTGATTTATTCTTCAGGGTTCTATTTGAGAAACTCTAAATCACGATGGGTGACCTCAAGCTCTTCTTTGTATTTGTAATGCGACATGAATTCTCGAGCTACATCCTCCTAGCTACGGATTCTAGATTCCTCGAGAGACAAAAACCATCGACGGGAACTATCCTTCAAATTTTGCTAAAACAATTGGGCCATCACTTCTTCAGAAGCCCCTAGTAGAGTCATGGAACGATGATAATTGCGAAGATGAACAATCGGGGGTCCACTCCCTTCGAACTTTTCAATATTTGGCATCTTGAACTTCTTGGGTAACCTCGCTTTAGGATAAGGAGACATGTGGGTGTAGTTTATGTAATTCCCAGAGATTCTGACTTGGTCAAACTTCTTGATATCCTCTTTGACTTTATTTAACTCCTCTTATTTTGGATCAATGACCATAGGTAGGTTAGCCACAGGGTGGGTAATGTTTGGCATAGGAAGCTATGCAGGCGATGGCCCATCGACAGGAGGGGCACGTAGAGCGTGATGATATTCGTCAAGAACCCAGATAGGCCCGGGTGGACCCATAGAATGAGGGAATAGGGCCTCGAGCTCTTGAGGAATAGGAACTTGGTTTAGTTGCATCTCTCAGACCTCAGTTTGGAGGTTGTCAATCTTGGATACGAGCTGAGCTAGGAGTGTCGTCAGATCCGATTATATGACTGGTACTTGATCTGTATTCTCCATGGAAAGTGGATGGATTACGGACTCGGAAGAAGTAGTAGAGCAATAGATGAAACTCCGGGGTGATTTGACTGAAGATCGAAGCCAATAGGGAGCCAGGTCAAGGGCTTACAATTGACCTGAGAAGGCGTAGAATGGGATTTATTTTTTAGAAAAAGGGAAGAAACTATTTTTGGATTTTTGATAAAGAAGGGAGAAATGTTTTTGGAGACAGAACTCAGCATGATTATTACGATTATTATGTTCTCACTTATATTTCATTCTCCTAAATGCAATGTCGGACGGGACCGGAGCCTGGAAAAGTGGGGTTTTTAATATATGCGAAGCAACGGCTGGACTTGTAACTAGGCTCACGGACAGGTTCCCATTTTAAAAATGAGAGAAAATTTAGGCTGCAGGCCGACCCAAAATTTCGGCAGAGTTTCAGGTTGAAATCGGTAATCTAAAGTGTGTGTTCTAGGTTTGACACCTATATGTGGGTATGCAGTTGGTTGGGTGAATCAGAATGGGTTCCCCCCTTTGGCGTGACTTCCACGATATACGTCTTGCTCTTGCGGGAAATCGGTATGTGTGGACAGGCCATTTCATATATCTTAGTGTACGTGAATTGCCTCACTATATACCTCATGGGGACAGTACGTGTGAGAGAAAATTCGATATACTCGGCGTACGTGAACGAATTTCCTGCGATATACCTCCCGTCATGACTTCAGTCAAGCGGTACGATGCGGGGGAACTGTTCGATATACGTCGAAGGTACTTGGCCAATGGAAGGTGAGAGTCATATCGCTTAGGCTAACTGCGCCCTACCAGACCAGCGCCCATCACGAAGTGACCCTTCAGTTACTGGGTAAAATTTGGTCAATAATAATGCTCTTTGGTGATGTTGTGTGAATCATGCATGATTCTCTTATTAGTATCTTATTACGAGAATGCTTTTCTTAATTATGCCAAACAGGGAGCAAAGTACAAGTACCAAAGTTACAACAAGTATGGATGGGTGATGCGTGCAACATGCGGATATATGTGATCCTAGGTGCACGTGGTGTGAAGTGTACATTAAGAATTTTCTACAAGTGTGTGAACAGAAGCATAAGCATGGGATACACATGGAAAAGGGGAACATGCAGATTATAGGGGAAAATATAAACAAATATAACATCCATGTAAATAGAGTCAAGCCCTCAAAACATACATATCCCCAGCAAAGTCACCACTGTGGCCATCCCCGATCCTCACCGCGGGCGGGCGCGTGAAGGAGGATCCTCGGGTCCCGTGCGTTCCTATCGGGAGCGCTTCGGCCGACGTCATTTGAGATGAGGTGTAAAAATGTAGAGAGATTTAGAGTCTCCAGTCTATTTTACTCAAAACAGACAAAAGAAAAAGGGGAAGCCATGTTGAAGGATGACATCCAAAGACATACTGGTGCGTACGAAACCAAAATGATTCGAGAAGGGTTCAGAGGCTAAGTTACGAAATGGGAAGGTGTTAGGCACCCATTCCGCCCTTTTAGTCTCTCATGGATATTTGCTATTTTCCTTTTTTATTTTCCCCGTGATATGTGTGCATGTGTATATATATAGTGGAGATAGGAATCCTCGACTTGTATCATGGAAAAGATAAAGCGAGTCATCTGTAAGAAGGTATAAAAATAATATTAGAAAATAAGATTTACGCGATCACCCTTACGTTGATCGTTATAATGGAACGATAACGCATATGGAGTGATACATCACTAAGAACAAGTTTATAGAATATAAGAAAATTAGATTTAGAGTAGATAGAAAATGAGAGAGAAAGTGAGAATAGGACTAGAGTCTCGAGTTTTACCCCTAGATGCCTACGTAACCTATAAAGGCATCAAAGTCCACGTAGTTCGCATACAAAATGAGGGGTGGGGTTTATCCGATTAATCCAAATGAGGGATCTCTTATTTGTGAGAGAGTGTGTGTGTAGAAAAAGTTTTTTAGTTGTGAGAAAAGTGTTAGAAAAGTATGAGAATCCTTATTTAGAATTTATGAGCAAACCCTCTTTTTCTTGTTTTTTGGGTTTTATTTATATGAAAATAAGAGATGTGAAATATACCTAAATAAAAAGTATATTAGGATGTGTGAGATGAGATAATAAAAGTCACTACAAGAAAAAAGCCTTTTTATGACGTTTTTTAAGCGTCATACAACGCATTTTATGACGCTTTATTTTTCAATAAAAACCGTCATAAGTTTGGGTGTCATAATTGATACCCATCAAAAGTGTCATATTAGGTAACGATTAGATATGGCTTTTTTTTTTCAAAACTGTCATATCTACTGTATAAAAGGTCATAATTTACTCCATAAGATGTCATATTTGATTTAAAAAGTGTCATGATAAACAATTTTCAAAATTTTAAAAAGGTCATATAAAACATTTCATCACATGAGGGTTTAATATAAATGGTTATAAATTAAACATGTAATAAAAAAGAATAACAACCAATATTAATGTCATATTTGACAAACAAATCTAAACACAAATCAAAATTCATAGTAATATAAAAACAACCTTGAAATATTTTGTATTCGAAGTCACATACATCTAAAATGCACTAAACCAAACCATTTGTCCATATAAAAAAATAGTAAGACACAAATAGATTTACCTACCATCTGCATTAATAAAAAAAAATAATCACCTACTACATGTATCATAACTAGATATAGCCACTATGTACATCATTAAAAAATGTCTCCAGAATAATTTACATCCAAAAATCACGCATAATTGCATCAGTCTTCCTTTGGTTTTCACGAAATTGTGTCGATACGTCAAAAGCTCCAAATAATATAATATAACCCTAAATAAGCTCCCATCATGGACTTGGTTCTTCAAAGCGTCCTACAATAAAACAAATTATCAAGAGTGTTGTTAAAGCATATTCTTTTCAATCCTCTTATGTAGTACATGTCCAAATTTATAAAGATTATATAAAAAAAATTATGTTTTCTTAACTTTTGAAAGAAACTCACAATTTTTTCACCAACTACCTTGGTCACATTTTCTTGATATTCTCTATTTCTCGATTGTCGGGCGGTTATAAAGTTTTTTCAAAGTAATACGTCGTGTATGATGTAAGTCGAAAAGATTTTCTGTATATCACAAATAATTGCAAATCAATTTAGAAAACTTGGACAGAGTTTCCTTTGTTTATAGAACTATCCACCCTGTTTAAGAAATTAGAAAACTTCAACAATATTCAAAGAGACCCTATTTATCAAACAAATTCAGATATTATTTCATTCACTAATATGCAAAATAAACCATTGATGCATTAATATTTTCGCTGCGTTTCATAATAAAGAGAGTCGAATAAGATTATCCTCACCCACAGGTAATTGATGCTCAACCCTGAAAATAATTGCTTCCATCCTTGCTTTTAGACAACCATAATAAGACTTTTCATTGTTTTTTCCATCCTTCTGTTGTTAAATGGCAAGAGTCACTGGACCTGTTGATTTATCTCGTTAGCATTCAAAATTATGAGTTACGTGGAATATGCATTTCTATGTACTTAGTAATTTAATAATATTTGGTTCTCGTATGAAAAAGAAAAGAATGTAGTATTGCAAGAACCAATTTAACCTTAATGAGTAGTGAAAGCGTATATATAAAAGGTAAGGATGCACATGTACGACAACCCAATTTTTCAAAATGATCCATTTTAAAATTTCACATGCATTTTGTCAAGCAGGCACTAAGAATGGGTGAAAACAAGAGTGACATTGTTAAATTTGTATGAAAATTAAATTTACGAAGATAAGACTTTCGAAACAAGAAAGATGAGCCTTATGCATCTGATTTAAACCTCAATTATTTCATATCAAGCTCATTCCTACAATACATGAAACAGAAACACATTAAGGATTCTTAGTCAAAGTGATATGCCCATCTTTCCTTTGTCATTTTCCCAAATCCAATGTACCTTAAAACATCTATCTTTCTTTTGGCATGGAATGTCCATGTTCCCAAACCCCAATAGAGTAATTTGGGAAAGTGACATAACCTAGAGTCATTTTTGCAAAGTAGCGTTTGTAATTAAAAAAGCCATGCACCAAAAATAGTATTGTATTCTAATGGCCTTTTGGCCTTTATAATAGAAAAAAATTACATTCTGAAAACATTTGGCATAATAATGTGTCCTTATTATGGTATGTTTCTTAAATCATCTTAAAGTTATTGGCACAATAAGCTTTTCTTAGTATATAATATAAAATGAATATATATATGAGACCTATACTTTAGCACGAGACTATGTACCACTAACTCACATAAGAACGAGTTATACATTAGAAAGTATCATGATTCCTTATTATCTTCTATGGTGCAACTCTTTCCATCCTATTCAATGGAATGTTTCAATCTTCCCACGTCTTTAAGCTCCAAATTAAGTTCATATATAAGATATATCTTTTTATGTCTCTTCATGACCTTATATAATAATAATTTATGCTATATATTTTAAATTTTACATCATAAATAATCTTATTATTAAAGATTTACAATTTTTGCATATTTTGTAGAGTGTGCGCCTCACTTCAATCAGGCCCGTGCCTCGCCTTGCACCTAGGCTCCAGCAATTTACCATACGAGATTACAATATTTTCCTTTTCTATAGAATTATTATTGGCAACTTCTTTCAATTTTGGCATATTCTTGACGTTATATAAGCTTTTACCCTTTACGATAATTTTTAGATTTTTGGCAAGTTCCAAATTCTAGTAATTTCTAAAAGATCTTTTAAACATAGATAATACGTGATTATTCGGTTCTTGTATCCACTGGTGAGTTAGAGTTTCAGGGATCTCTCTATCTTCAGAGTGAGGGCTACAGAGAATCCAATTATATGAGTATTTTCACGTATTGAATTGACAGAATATTTCAAAACTACCATATGATGGACAACAATATTTGTCACATCAAATATAACAAGTAGAATAGTGAGATAGAATTGGCAAAAATAATTAAATTCTGCAATTTGTTTTCAAATTACCTGTTTCGTTCTCAAGCAAGCAGGAAAAACCTTCATCAATGTCCTCATCTGATTCAATAATAACTCTCAGTTATGTTCCCTGCATCAAGTACCATCTCAAGTTATCCACGAGATAAAATTCAGGAGTCCAAAGTTAATGGAGCTTCTAATCTTGTCACCTAAACACATCACTATAACTCTCTTAAGCCTATATATATCACAAGAGCAGATAACTCGTCAAGATATCACTTTTTTGTGTGTATGATTGCATATCTTTCATATTCACAAGGACACTCATAAGCACTAGCACACAACAGTGGATTTCAGAAGGTACCAAAAGAGGTTAAGAAGAAGAATATGTGCAAGTATCAAACTCGTATTAAGCTAATGGTTAAATATTAAAAAATTAAGTAATAGTATGACAATTGTAACCAAATGTAAATTTATTGTGGTGATTTGATAAAAGACACAATGAATCTGTTGAGCATAGTATCTTAACTGATCGGAATGTGTTTCAATAATCGAGGGACCCCACAGATGCAATCCCGAAACTCAAATTTCTCGAGTCTTGCCGGCTGACGTAGCTATCACAGCCGTTATTGGAGAGCCTTTGACCAGGGACTGAGTTTAGAAGGTCCAAGCCTCGTTTTCCCATCTGTTACACCTCTTGTAGCGACAGTAGCCTGATACAGGACACGTTGCTCACAAACTCCCTGGGATACATAGAATGATAACATGCACACATCACTTTCAATATATATATATACACACACACACACACACACACACAAATTTTCAACTCAACTCAACAAAACGACCCATGAGGCCATGACTATGGCTCGAGCTATAGCCATTTTGGGATGATTTTGAAATTTTTAAAAATTTCTAAAACCAAAATATAATTGTTCAAATGTTTGATAGATGTTTAAATGAAGTGTCGTACATTTTGGTGGTTGTTTTTAAGGGGATAAACAGAGAGAGAGAGAGAGAGAGAGAGATTCCTTATCATATTTTTGTATAGATAATGGATATACTCAAAAACACTACCTCACTTGCTTTGGGAATTAATTTAGGGTGTGTTTGATTACAAAGTTGGAAAATGATAGAAAAATAGGGTAAGTATGATGAAATAAAGGAAATGATTTGAGAGAAGAAAAAAAGAGGGTGCAAAGAATTATCCAATAATAATATCTAATAGGACAAGCTCTACCTTGTCACAATAATCATCTCCTATGAAGCATGAATATGCATGACTCAAAGTCAAGTATGAGTAGAGCAGTTTCATTTTTATAGAACTATCACTATATGGATTCATGTGTCATGTTTAATTATTATTCCAAATATTGTAGTGAAAACTAAAGTTAATTCCTACTGTAAATTTAAAGAATCAATAGTGCAAGGAACTTATAAAAATTGTCACTCCTCAACCCAAATGTGTTAATTCTAGCAATAAAGCAGACACGATATCTGTTATCATGAAAAAAATAAGTCAGAACATATTTTAAATGAATTGAACACTAATATTGTGTTAATAGATCATTATCTTATCTTTTAGAATAAATGTGATATTATCATCTCCTGCACATATGATAAAATGAAGGGGGTTTATAATTTGGTCCATGGTATACCTAGTCTCGCTCTGTCTTGCTCACATAACACATACATTAGGCGCCAGTGGTTTTAATTATTAATTTTTTATATATAAATGTGGAAGAAGAAACAAAAGGTAATACTATCGCCTGAGCTCCCATTGGATGTCCCCGAGCATGAAATCGAAGTGTCTGACGAAGACTTGCAATTCGTCAATGAGAATCAAGACTATGCTAGTTTTTCCTCAAAATTCAACATCAATTCAATTACTAGGCATGTTAATCGCGTTGCTGAAGTAAAAGAAGATGTGTATATTAGATATATCTTTTTATGTCTCTTCATGACCTTATATAATAATAATTTATGCTATATATTTTAAATTTTATATCATAAATAATCTTACTATTAAAGATTTACAATTTTTGCATATTTTGTATAGTGTTCGCCTCACTTCAATCAGGTGCATGAATCGCCTTGCACCTAGGCTCCAGCAATTCACCATCCGAGATTACAATATTTTCCTTTTCTATAGAATTATTATTGGCAACTTCTTTCAATTTTGGCATATTCTTGACGTTATATAAGCTTTTACCCTTTACGATAATTTTTAGATTTTTGGCAAGTTCCAAATTCTAGTAATTTCTAAAATATCTTTTAAACATAGATAATATGTCATTATTCGGTTCTTGTAACCACTGGTGAGTTAGAGTTTCAGGGATCTCTCTATCTTCAGAGTGAGGGCTACAGAGAATCCAATTATATGAGTATTTTCACGTATTGAACTTATTTCAAAAATACCATATGATGGACAAAAATATTTGTCACATCAAATCTAACAAGTAGAATAGTGGGATAGAATTGGAAAAAATAATCAAATTCTGCAATTTGTTTTCAAATTACCTGTTTCCTTCTCAAGCAAGCAGGAAAAACCTTCATCAATGTCCTCATCTGATTCAATAATAACTCTCAGTTATGTTCCCTGCATCAAGTACCATCTCAAATTATCCACGAGATAAAATTCAGGAGTCCAGAGTTAATGGAGCTTCTAAGCTTGTCACCTAAACACATCACTATAACTCTCTTAAGCCTATATATATCACAAGAGCAGATAACTCGCCAAGATATCACTTTTTTGTGTGTATGATTGCATATCTTTCATATTCACAAGGACACTCATAAGCACTAGCACACAACAGTGGATTTCAGAAGGTACCAAAAGAAGTTAAGAAGAAGAATATGTGCAAGTATCAAACTCGTATTAGGCTAACGGTTAAATATTAAAAAAATTAAGTAATAGTATGACAATTGTAACCAAATGTAAAGTTATTGTGGTGATTTGATAAAAGACACAATGAATCTGGTGAGCATAGTATCTTAACTGACCGAAATGTGTTTCAGTAATCAAGGGACCCCAGAGATGCAATCCCGAAACTCAAATTTCTTGAGTCTTGCCGGCTGACGTAGCTATTACATCCGTTATTGGAGATCCTCTGACCAGGGACTGAGTTTAGAAGGTCCAAGCCTCGTTTTCCCATCTGTTACACCTCTTGCAGCTACAGTAGCCTAATACAGGACATGTTACTCACAAACACTACACCAAAAATAGGAAACTGGCACTGTTTAAAACCGTGCCAGAAGCAATCTGGCACGGTTTTAAACCGTGCCAGAATCAGGCGTGCCAGATTTTCTGGCGCGGTTTAAAATCGTGACAGATTTTCCAAACTGGCACGCTTTTAAACTGTGCCAGTTTTTTAATCTGGTACGCTTTTGGCACGCTTTTAAATCGTGCCACATGTTGAATCTGTCACGCTTTTGGCACAAGCCAAAACCGTGCCAAATTATCTATTTTCTGGCACGCTTTTGGCACGGTTATAAAGCGTGCCAGATTGTTTTATAAGCATTCTCATTTTTATGCATTGGCACGGTTTCGGCACGGTTTAAAACCGTGCCAGATTTTTCAGTTGATTAAAAAAAATAATAATAGGAACCAAATCTGGAAAATCTGCAAATTCCAAATTCAGTAGGAAAAATATTTATTATTTGCAAAAACAAAATCAAGAAAATTCACAAATTATGAATATCGCAGGTTGTTGATAAACTAATGTGCATACAAACTTCAAAAAATTACAAGAGATAATACCAATATAAAGCAACACATGACCATAAAAGTCGACAATAACTTCAAAAAATTACAAGAGTTAATAGTTCCCATATCAAAAAAAAATTGGGCAGAGTTTCCTCTATTTTTTGAGCATTCCAAAACCTGCTAACATAAAATCTGCCCATATAAAGGCCCGCACGGCCATAAAAGTCAACAATAAAACTACTATAGTCAGCACGACCATAAAAATAAACCATAAAACTACTGAAGCCTGCTCGGCCATAACACAAAAAATAGAATCCTGAATATTAACGACACTAAATACACAATCCCCCTATTGTAAAGCATTGACTTCTTCGTGCGTTCCAAGTGGATAAAAGCTAACGATTGAATGTCATCCTACAAAAAAAATAAGACACAAAAAAGATACAATATTAGTAACCAAGTCATTTTTAAAAAAATCATATTTAAGAAAAAGAATTGCATATACAAGAAGAAAAATTGCATATACGACTACGCGGTCAGTTCCTACAAGTTACATTGTTCCCGTGCGAGGTGTTCGTGCCTCCTACGGGGTCGTTTGGGGGCTAGTTTGGTTTTTTACCCTTTAACGGCCTGTTTTCAAGTATAAGTGTGATTTTTGCAAATTATCATCATACTCTCAAACCGGGAGACCCGAGACGACGCGGTCAGTTCCTATAAGTTACATTGGTCCCGTGCGAGGTGTTCGTGCCTCCTACGGGATCGTTTGGGGGCTGGTTTGGATTTTCACCCTTTAACGACCTGTTTTCAAGTCTAAGTGTTATTTTTACAAATTATCATCATACTCTCAAACCGGAAGACCCCGGACTACGCGGTCAGTTTCTACAAGTTACATTCGTCTGGTGCGAGGTATTCGTGCCTCCTACGGGGTGGTTTGGGGGCAGGTTTGGGTTTTCACCCTTTAACCGACTGATTTCAAGAAAGTGTGATTTTGGAAAATTATCATCTTAATCTCAAACCAAGAGACCCGGGAATACGCGGTCAGTTCCTACAAGTTACATTGGTCCCATGCGAGGTGTTCGTGCCTCCTACGGGGTCGTTTGGGGGCTAGTTTGGGTTTTCACCCTTTAACGGCCTGTTTTCAAGTCTAAGTGTGATTTTTGCAAATTATCATCATACTCTCAAACCGGGAGACCGGGGACGACGCGATCAGTTCCTACAAGTTATATTGGTCCCGTGCGAGGTGTTCATGCCTCCTACGGGGACGTTTGGGGGCTGGTTTGGGTTTACACCCTTTAATGGCCTGTTTTCAAGTCTAAGTGTGATTTTTGCAAATTATCGTCATACTCTCTAACCGGGAGACCCGGGATTACGTGGTCAGTTCCTACAAGTTACAATGGTCCCGTGCGAGGCGTTCGTGCCTCCCACGGGGATGTTTCGGGCCTGGTTTGCGTTTTCACCCTTTAACGGCCCGTTTTCAAGTCTAAGTGTGATTTTTGCAAATTATCGTCATACTCTCAAACCGAGAGACCCGGGACTACGCGGTCAGTTCCTACAAGTTACATTGGTCCCGTGCGAGGTGTTCGTGCCTCCTACGGGGACGTTTGAGGGTTGGTTTGGGTTTTCACCCTTTAACGGTCTGTTTTCAACTCTAAGTGTTATTTTTGCAAATTATCGTCATACTCTCAAACCGGGAGCCCTGGGACGATGCGGTCAGTTCCTACAAGTTACATTGGTCCCGTGCGAGGTGTTCGTACCTCCTACGTGGTCGTTTGGGGGCTGGTTTGGGTTTTCACCCTTTAACGGGTTGATTTCAAGAAAGTGTGATTTTTGCAAATTATCGACATACTCTCAAATCGAGAGACCCAGGACTACGCGATTAGTTCCTACAAGTTACATTGGTCTCGTGCGAGGTGTTCGTACGTCCTACGTGGTCGTTTGGGGGATGGTTCGGGTTTTCACCCTTTAATGGCCAGTTTTCAAGTCTAAGTCTGATTTTTGAAAATTATCGTCATACTCTCAAACCAGGAGACCCGGGACTACGCGATCAGTTCCTACAAATTACAATGGTCCCGTGCGAGGTGTTCGTGCCTCCTACGGGGTCGTTTGGAGGCTGGTTTGGGTTTTCACCCATTAAGGGCCTGTTTTCAAGTCTAAGTGTGATTTTAGCAAATTATCATCATGCTCTCTAACCGGGAGACCCGGGACGACGCAGTTATTTCCTACAAGTTACATTGGTCCCGTGCGAGGTGTTCGTGCATCCTACGGGGTCGTTTTGGGTGCTGGTTTGGGTTTTCACCCTTTAATGGCCTGTTTTCAAGTCTAAGTCTGATTTTTGCAAATTATCGTCATACTCTCAAACCGGGAGACCCGAGACTATGCGGTCAGTTCCTACAAGTTACAATGGTCACGTGCGAGGTGTTCGTGCCTCCTACGGGGTCGTTTGAGGGCTAGTTTGGGTTTTCACCCTTTAACGGCCGGTTTTCAAGTCTAAGTGTTATTTTTACAAATTATCGTCATACTCTCAAACCGGAATACCCGGGACTACGCGGTCAGTTCCTATAAGTTACATTGGTCCCGTGCGAGGTGTTCGTGCCTCCTACGGGATCGTTTGGGGGCTGGTTTGGGTTTTCACCCATTAACGGCCTGTTTTCAAGTCTAAGTGTGATTTTCGCAAATTATCGTGATACTCTAAAACCGGGAGACCCGGGACTACGTGGTCAGTTCCTACAAGTTTCAATGGTCCCGTACGAGGTGTTCGTGCCTCCTACGGGGTCATTTGGTGGCTGGTTTGCGTTTTCACCCTTTAACGGCCTGTTTTCAAGTCTAAGTGTTATTTTTACAAATTATAGTCATACTCTCAAATCGGGAGACCCGGGACGACGCGATAAGTTCCTACAACTTACATTGGTCCCGTGCGAGGTGTTCGTGCGTCCTACGGGATCGTTTGGGGGCTGGTTTGGGTTTTTACCCATTAACGGCCTATTTTCAAGTTTAAGTGTGATTTTCGCAAATTATCGTCATACTCTAAAATCGGGAGACCCGGGACTACGCGGTCAGTTCCTACAAGTTTCAATGGTCCCGTGCGAGGTGTTCGTGCCTCCTACGGGGTCGTTTGGTAGTTGGTTTGCATTTTCACCCTTTAACGACCTGTTTTTAAGTTTAAGTGTGATTTTCGCAAATTGTCATCATACTCTCTAACCCGGAGACCCGGGACTACACGGTCAGTTCCTACAAGTTATATTATTCCCGTGCGAGGTGTTCGTGCCTCCTACGGGGTCGTTTGGGTGCTGGTTTGGGTTTTCACCCATTAACGGCCTGTTTTCAAGTCTAAGTGTGATTTTCGCAAATTATCGTCATACTCTCTAACCGGGAGACCCGGGACTACGCGGTCAGTTCCTACAAGTTACAATGGTCCCGTGCGAGGTGTCGTGCCTCCTACGGGGTCGTTTGGGGGCTGGTTTGGGTTTTCACCCATTAACGGCCTGTTTTTAAGTCTAAGTGTGATTTTGGCAAATTATCGTCATACTCTCTAACCGGGAGACCCGGGACGACGCAGTTATTTCCTACAAGTTACAATGGTCCCCTGCGAGGTGTTCGTGCCTCCTACAGGATCGTTTGGGGGCTGGTTTGGGTTTTCACCCATTAACGGCCTGTTTTCAAGTCTAAGTGTGATTTTGGAAAATTATCATCATACTCTCTAACCGGGAGACCCAGGACGATGCAGTTATTTCCTACAAGTTACATTAGTCCCGTACGAGGTGTTCGTGCCTCCTACGGGGTCGTTTGGGTGCTGGTTTGGGTTTTCACCCTTTAACGGCCTGTTTTCAAGTCTAAGTCTGATTTTTGCAAATTATGACCATACTCTCTAACCGGAAGACCCAGGACTACGTGGTCCGTTCCTAAAAGTTACCATGGTCCCGTGCGAGGTGTTCGTGCCTCCTACGGGGTCGTTTGAGTGTTGGTTTGGGTTTTCACCCTTTAACGGCCTGTTTTCAAGTCTAAGTGTTATTTTTACAAATTATCGTCATACTCTCAAACCGAAAGACCCGGGACTACGCGGTCAGTTCCTACAAGTTACATTGGTCCCGTGCGAGGTGTTCGTGCCTCCTACGGGAACGTTTGGGGGCTGGTTTGGGTTTTCACCCATTAACGGCCTGTTTTCAAGTCTAAGTGTGATTTTCGCAAATTATCATCATACTCTAAAATCGGGAGACCGGGAACTACGCGGTCAGTTCCTACAAGTTTCAATGGTCCCGTGCGAGGTGTTCGTGCCTCCTACGGGGTCGTTTGGTGGCTGGTTTGCGTTTTCACCCTTTAACATCCTGTTTTTAAGTGTAAGTGTGATTTTCGCAAATTATCGTCATACTCTCTAACCGGGAGACACGGGACCACGCGGTCAGTTCCTACATGTTATATTGTTCCCGTGCAAGGTGTTCGTGCCTCCTACGGGGTCGTTTGGGGGCTGGTTTCGGTTTTCACCCATTAAGGGCCTGTTTTCAAGTCTAAGTTATATTTTCGCAAATTATCGTCATACTCTCTAACCGAGAGACCCGGGACTACGCGTTCAGTTCCAACAAGTTACATTGGCCCCATGTGAGGTGTTCGTGCCTCCTACAGGGTCGTTTGGGGGCTGGTTTGGGTTTTCACCCTTTAACGGCCTGTTTTCAAGTCTAAGTGTGATTTTTACAAATTATCGTCATACTCTCAAACCGGGAGACCCGGGACGACGCGATCAGTTCCTACAAGTTACATTCGTCTCGTGCGAGGTGTACGTGCCTCCTACAGGGAAGTTTGGGGGCTAGTTTGAGTTTTCACCCTTTAACGGCCTGTTTTCAAGTCTAAGTGTGATTTTGGCAAATTAGCGTCATACTCTCTAACCGAGAGACCCGGGACTACGCGGTCAGTTACTACAAGTTACATTCGTCCCGTGCGAGGTGTTCGTGCCTCCTACGAGGACGTTTGGGGGCTGGTTTGGGTTTTCACCCTTCAACGGCGTGTTTTCAAGTCTAAGTGTGATTTTGGAAAATTATCTTCATACTCTCAAACCGGGAGACCAGGTACTACGCGGTCAGTTCCTATAAGTTACAATGGGCCCGTGCGAGGTGTCGTGCCTCCTACGGGGTCGTTTAGGGACTGGTTTGGGTTTTCACCCATTAACGGCCTGTTTTTAAGTCTAAGTGTGATTTTGGCAAATTATCGTCATACTCTCTAACCGGGAGACTCGGGACGACGCAGTTATTTCCTACAAATTACATTGGTCCCATGCGAGGTGTTCGTGCCTCCTACGGGGTCGTTTGGGTGCTGGTTTGGGTTTTCACCCTTTAACAGCCTGTTTTCTAGTCTAAGTCTGATTTTTGTAAATTATCGTCATACTCTCTAACCGGGAGACCCGGGACTACGCAGTCAGTTCCTACAAGTTACAATGGTCCCGTGCGAGGTGTTCGTGCCTCCTACGGGGTCGTTTGAGGGATGGTTTGGGTTTTCACCCTTTAACGGCCTGTTTTCAAGTCTAAGTGTTATTTTTACAAATTATCGTCATACTCTCTAACCGGGAGACTCGGGACTACGCGGTCAGTTCCTACAAGTTACAATGGTCCCGTGCGAGGTGTCCGTGCCTCCTACGGGGTCGTTTGAGGGCTGGTTTTGGTTTTCACCCTTTAACGGCCTGTTTTGAAGTCTAAGTGTTATTTTTACAAATTATCGTCATACTCTCAAACCGAAAGACCCGGGGTACGCGGTCAGTAAGAACAAGTTACATTGGTCCCGTGCGAGGTGTTCGTGCTTCCTATGGGATCGTTTGAGGGCTGGTTTGGGTTTTCACCCATTAACGGTCTGTTTTCAAGTCTAAGTGTGATTTTCGCAAAATATCGTCATACTCTAAAATCGGGAGACCCGGGACTACGCGGTCAGTTCCTACAAGTTTCAATGGTCCCGTGCGAGGTGTTCGTGCCTCCTACCGGGTGGTTTGGGGGCTGGTTTGGGTTTTCACCCTTTAACGTCATGTTTTCAAGTCTAAGTGTGATTTTTACAAATTATCGTCATACTCTCAAACCGGGAGACCCGGGATGACGCGATCAGTTCCTACAAGTTACATTCGTCCCGTGCGCGGTGTACGTGCCTCCTACGGAGACGTTTGGGGGCTGATTTGGGTTTTCACCCATTAACGGCCTGTTTTCAAGTCTAAGTGTGATTTTCGCAAATTATCGTCATACTCTCTAATCGGGAGACCCGGGACTACGCAGTCCGTTCCTACAAGTTACAATGGTCCCGTGCGAGGTGTTCGTGCCTCCTACGGGGTCGTTTGAGGGCTGGTTTGGGTTTTCACCCTTTAACGGCCTGTTTTCAAGTCCAAGTGTTATTTTTACAAATTATCGTCATACTCTCAAACCGAAAGACTCGGGACTACGCGGTCAGTTCCAACAAGTTACATTGGTCCCGTGTGAGGTGTTCGTGCCTCCTACGAGAACGTTTGGGGGCTGGTTTGGGTTTTCACCCATTAACGGCCTGTTTTCAAGTCTAAGTATGATTTTCGCAAATTATCGCCATACTCTAAAACCGGGAGACCCGGGACTACGCCTTCAGTTCCTACAAGTTTCAATGGTCCCGTGCGAGGTGTTCGTTCCTCCTACGGGGTCGTTTGGTGGCTGGTTTGGGTTTTCACCCATTAACGACCTCTTTTCAAGTCTAAGTTATATTTTTGCAAATTATCGTCATACTCTCTAACCGGGAGACCCGGGACTATGCGGTCAGTTCCTACAAGTTACATTGGTCCCATGCGAGGTGTTCGTGCCTCCTACAGGGTCGTTTGGGGGCTGGTTTGGGTTTTCACCCTTTAACGTCATGTTTTCAAGTCTAAGTTTGATTTTTACAAATTATCGTCATACTCTCAAACCGGGAGACCCGGGATGACGCGATCAGGTCCTACAAGTTACATTCGTCCCGTGCGAGGTGTACGTGCCTCCTACGGGGACGTTTGGGGGTTGATTTGGGTTTTCACCCATTAACGGCCTGTTTTCAAGTCTAAGTGTGATTTTCGCAAATTATCATCATACTCTCTAACCGGGAGACCCGGGATTACGCGGTCAGTTCCTACAAGTTACATTCGTCCCGTGCGAGGTGTTCGTGCCTCCTACGAGGACGTTTGGGGGCTGGTTTGGGTTTTCACCCTTTAACGGCCTGTTTTCAAGTCTAAGTGTGATTTTGGCAAAATTATCGTCATACTCTCAAACCGAGAGTTCCGGGACTACGCGGTCAGCTCCTACAAGTTACAATGGTCCCTTGCGAGGTGTTCGTGCCTCCTACGAGATTGTTTGGGGGCTGGTTTGGGTTTTCACCCATTAACGACCTGTTTTCAAGTCTAAGTGTGATTTTGGCAAATTATCGTCATACTCTCTAACCGGGAGACTCGGGACGACGCAGTTATTTCCTATAAGTTACATTGGTCATGTGCGAGGTGTTCGTGCCTCTCACGGGGTCGTTTGGGTGCTGGTTTGGGTTTTCACCCTTTAACGGCCTCTTTTCAAGTCTAAGTCTGATTTTTGCTAATTATCGTCATACTCTCTAACCAGGAGACCCGGGACTACGCGGTCAGTTCCTACCAGTTACAATGGTCCCGTACGAGGTGTTCGTGCCTCCTACGGGGTCGTTTGAGGGCTGGTTTGGGTTTTCACCCTTTAACGGCCTGTTTTCAAGTCTAAGTGTTATTTTTACAAATTATCGTCATACTCTCAAACCGGAAGACTCGGGACTACGTGGTCGGTTCCTACAAGTTTCATTGGTCCCGTGCGAGATGTTCAAGCCTCCTACGGGATCGTTTGGGGGCTGGTTTGGGTTTTCACCCATTGACGGTCTGTTTTCAAGTCTAAGTGTTATTTTCACAAATTATCGTCATACTGTAAAACCGGGAGACCCGGGACTACGCGGTCAGTTCCTACAAGTTTCAATGGTCACGTGCGAGGTGTTCGTGCCGCCTACGGGGTCGTTTGGTGGCTGGTTTACGTTTTCACCCTTTAACGTCCTGTTTTTAAGTGTAATTGTGATTTTCAAAAATTATCGTCATACTCTCTAACCGGGAGACCCGGGACTACGCGATCAGTTCCTACAAGTTATATTGTTCCCGTGAGAGGTGTTCGTGCCTCCTACGGGGTCGTTTGGGGGCTGGTTTGGGTTTTCACCCATTAACGGCCTGTTTTCAAGTCTAAGTTAGATTTTCGCAAATTATCATCATACTCTCTAACCGAGAGACCCGGGACTACGCGGTCAGTTCCTACAAGTTACATTGGTCCCATGCGAGGTGTTCGTGCCTCCTACAGGGTCGTTTGGGGGCTGGTTTGGGTTTTCACCCTTTAACGACCTGTTTTCAAGTCTAAGTGTGATTTTTACAAATTATCGTCATACTCTCAAACCGGGAGACCCGGGACGATGCGATCACTTCCTACAAGTTACATTGGTCCCGTGCGAGGTGTACGTCCCTCCTACGGGGACGTTTGGGGGCTGATTTGGGTTTTCATCCATTAACGGCCTGTTTTCAAGTCTAAGTGTGATTTTTGCAAATTATCATCATACTCTCTAACCGGGAGACCCGGGACTACTCGTTCAGTTCCTACAAGTTATATTGGTCCCGTGCGAGGTGTTCGTGCCTCCTACGGGGACGTTTGGGGGCTGGTTTGGGTTTTCACCCTTTAACGGCCTGTTTTCAAGTCTAAGTGTGATTTTGGAAAATTATCATCATACTCTCAAACCGGGAGACCCGGGACTACGCGGTCAGTTCCTACAAGTTACAATGGTCCCGTGCGAGGTGTTCGTGCCACCTACGGGGTCGTTGGGGGCTGGTTTGGGTTTTCACCCATTAACGGCCTGTTTTTAAGTCTAAGTGTGATTTTGGCAAATTATCGTCATATTCTCTAACCGGGAGACCCGGGACGACGCAGTTATTTCCTACAAGTTACATTGGTCCCATGCGAGGTGTTCGTGCCTCCTACGGGGTCGTTTGGGTGCTGGTTTGGGTTTTCACCCTTTAACAGCCTGTTTTCTAGTCTAAGTCTGATTTTTGCAAATTATCGTCATACTCTCTAACCGGGAGACCCGGGACTACGCGGTCAGTTCCTACAAGTTACAATGGTCCCGTGCGAGGTGTTCGTGCCTCCTACGGGGTCGTTTGAGGGCTGGTTTGGGTTTTCACCCTTTAACGACCTGTTTTCAAGTCTAAGTGTTATTTTTACAAATTATCGTCATACTCTCAAACCGGAAGACCCGGGACTACGCGGTCAGTTCCTACAAGTTACATTGGTCCCGAGCGAGGTGTTCGTGCCTCCTACGGGATCGTTTGGGGGCTGGTTTCGGTTTTCACCATTAACGGCATGTTTTCAAGTCTAAGTGTGATTTTCGCAAATTATCATCATACTCTAAAACCGGGAGACCCGGGACTACGCGGTCAGTTCCTACAAGTTTCAATGGTCCCGTGCGAGGTGTTCGTGCCTCCTACGGGGTCGTTTGGTGGATGGTTTGGGTTTTCACCCTTTAACGGCCTGTTTTCAAGTCTAAGTGTTATTTTTACAAATTATTGTCATACTCTCAAACCGGAAGACCCGGGACTACGCAGTCAGTTCCTATAAGTTACATTGGTCCCGTGCGAGGTGTTCGTGCCTCCTACGGGATCGTTTGGGGGCTGGTTTGGGTTTTCACCCATTAACGGCCTGTTTTCAAGTCTAAGTGTGATTTTCACAAATTATCGTTGTACTCTAAAATCGGGAGACCCGGGACTACGCGGTCAGTTCCTACAAGTTTCAATGGTCCCGTGCAAGGTGTTCGTGCCTCCTACGGGGTCGTTTGGGGGCTGGTTTGCATTTTCAAACTTTAACGGCCTATTTTTAAGTTTAAGTGTGATTTTCGCAAATTATCTTCATACTCTCTCACCGGGAGACCTGGGACTACGCGGTCAGTTCCTACAAGTTATATTGTTCCCGTGCGAGGTGTTCGTGCCTCCTACGGGGTCGTTTGGGGGCTGGTTTGAGTTATCACCCTTTAACGGCCTGTTTTCAAGTCTAAATGTGATTTTGGCAAATTAGCGTCATACTCTCTAACCGAGAGACCCGGGACTACGCGATCAGTTCCTACAAGTTACATTCGTCCCGTGCGAGGTGTTCGTGCCTCCTACGAGGACGTTTGGAGGCTGGTTTGGGTTTTCACCCTTTAACGACCTGTTTTCAAGTCTAAGTGTGATTTTGGAAAATTATCATCATACTCTCAAACCGGGAGACCAAGTACTACGCGGTCAGTTCCTACAAGTTACAATGGTCCCGTGCGAGGTGTCGTGCCTCCTACGGGGTCGTTTGGGGGCTGGTTTGGGTTTTCACCCATTAACGGCCTGTTTTTAAGTCTAAGTGTGATTTTGGCAAATTATCGTCATACTCTCTAACCGGGAGACCCGGGACCACGCAGTTATTTCCTACAAGTTACATTGGTCCCATGCGAGGTGTTCGTGCCTCCTACGGGGTCGTTTGGGTGCTGGTTTTGGTTTTCACCCTTTAACAGCCTGTTTTCTAGTCTAAGTCTGATTTTTGTAAATTATCATCATACTCTCTAACCGGGAGACCCGGGACTACGCAGTCAGTTCCTACAAGTTACAATGGTCCCGTGCGAGGTGTTCGTGCCTCCTACGGGGTCGTTTGAGGGCTGGTTTGGGTTTTCACCCTTTAACGGCCTATTTTCAAGTCTAAGTGTTATTTTTACAAATTATCATCATACTCTCAAACCGGAAGACCCGGGACTACGCGGTCAGTTCTTACAAGTTACATTGGTCCCGAGCGAGGTGTTCGTGCCTCCTACGGGATCGTTTGGGGGTTGGTTTGGGTTTTCACCATTAACGGCCTATTTTCAAGTCTAAGTGTGATTTTCGCAAATTATCATCATACTCTAAAATCGGGAGATCCGGGACTACGCGGTCAGTTCCTACAAGTTTCAATGGTCCCGTGCGAGGTGTTCGTGCCTCCTACGGGGTCGTTTGGTGGCTGGTTTGGGTTTTCACCCTTTAACGGCCTGTTTTCAAGTCTAAGTGTTATTTTTACAAATTATTGTCATAATCTCAAACCGGAAGACCCGGGACTACGCAGTCAGTTCCTATAAGTTACATTGGTCCCGTGCGAGGTGTTCGTGCCTCCTACGGGATCGTTTGGGGGCTGGTTTGGGTTTTCACCCATTAACGGCCTGTTTTCAAGTCTAAGTGTGATTTTGACAAATTATCGTTGTACTCTAAAATCGGGAGACCCGGGACTACGCGGTCAGTTCCTACAAGTTTCAATGGTCCCGTGCAAGGTGTTCGTGCCTCCTACGGGGTCGTTTGGGGGCTGGTTTGCATTTTCAAACTTTAACGGCCTGTTTTTAAGTTTAAGTGTGATTTTCGCAAATTATCATCATACTCTCTCACCGGGAGACCTGGGACTACGCGGTCAGTTCCTACAAGTTATATTGTTCCCGTGCGAGGTGTTCGTGCCTCCTACGGGGTCGTTTGGGGGCTGGTTTGAGTTTTCACCCTTTAACGGCTTGTTTTCAAGTCTAAGTGTGATTTTGGCAAATTAGCGTCATACTCTCTAACCGAGAGACCCGGGACTACGCGGTCAGTTCCTACAAGTTACATTCGTCCCGTGCGAGGTGTTCGTGCCTCCTACGAGGACGTTTGGGGGCTGGTTTGGGTTTTCACCCTTTAACGGCCTGTTTTCAAGTCTAAGTGTGATTTTGGAAAATTATCATCATACTCTCAAACCGGGAGACCAGGTACTACGCGGTCAGTTCCTACAAGTTACAATGGTCCCGTGCGAGGTGTCGTGCCTCCTACGGGGTCGTTTGGGGGCTGGTTTGGGTTTTCACCCATTAACGGCCTGTTTTTAAGTCTAAGTGTGATTTTGGCAAATTATCGTCATACTCTCTAACCGGGAGACCCGGGACGACGTAGTTATTTCCTACAAATTACATTGGTCCCATGCGAGGTGTTCGTGCCTCCTACGGGGTCGTTTGGGTGCTGGTTTGGGTTTTCACCCTTTAACAGCCTGTTTTCTAGTCTAAGTCTGATTTTTGTAAATTATCGTCATACTCTCTAACCGGGAGACTCGGGACCACGCAGTCAGTTCCTACAAGTTACAATGGTCCCGTGCGAGGTGTTCGTGCCTCCTACGGGGTCGTTTGAGGGCTGGTTTGGGTTTTCACCCTTTAACGGCCTGTTTTCAAGTCTAAGTGTTATTTTTACAAATTATCGTCATACTCTCAAACCGGAAGATCCGGGACTACGCGGTCAGTTCTTACAAGTTACATTGGTCCCGAGCGAGGTGTTCGTGCCTCCTACGGGATCGTTTGGGGGTTGGTTTGGATTTTCACCATTAACGGCCTGTTTTCAAGTCTAAGTGTGATTTTCGCAAATTATCATCATACTCTAAAATCGGGAGATCCGGGACTACGCGGTCAGTTCCTACAAGTTTCAATGGTCCCGTGCGAGGTGTTCGTGCCTCCTACGGGGTCGTTTGGTGGCTGGTTTGGGTTTTCACCCTTTAACGGCCCGTTTTCAAGTCTAAGTGTTATTTTTACAAATTATTGTCATACTCTCAAACCGAAAGACCCGGGACTACGCAGTCAGTTCCTATAAGTTACATTGGTCCCGTGCGAGGTGTTCGTGCCTCCTACGGGATCGTTTGGGGGCTGGTTTGGGTTTTCACCCATTAACGGCCTGTTTTCAAGTCTAAGTGCGATTTTCACAAATTATCGTTGTACTCTAAAATCGGGAGACCCGGGACTACGCGGTCAGTTCCTACAAGTTTCAATGGTCCCGTGCAAGGTGTTCGTGCCTCCTACGGGGTCGTTTGGGGGCTGGTTTGCATTTTCAAACTTTAACGGCCTGTTTTTAAGTTTAAGTGTGATTTTCGCAAATTATCATCATACTCTCTCACCGGGAGACCTGGGACTACGCGGTCAGTTCCTACAAGTTATGTTGTTCCCGTGCGAGGTGTTCGTGCCTCCTACGGGGTCGTTTGGGGGCTGGTTTGAGTTTTCACCCTTTAACGGCCTGTTTTCAAGTCTAAGTGTGATTTTGGCAAATTAGCGTCATACTCTCTAACCGAGAGACCCGGGACTACGCGGTCAGTTCCTACAAGTTACATTCGTCCCGTGCGAGGTGTTCGTGCCTCCTACGAGGACGTTTGGGGGCTGGTTTGGGTTTTCACCCTTTAACGGCCTATTTTCAAGTCTAAGTGTGATTTTGGAAAATTATCATCATACTCTCAAATCGGGAGACCAGGTACTACGCGGTCAGTTCCTACAAGTTACAATGGTCCCGTGCGAGGTGTCGTGCCTCCTACGGGGTCGTTTGGGGGCTGGTTTGGGTTTTCACCCATTAACGGCCTGTTTTTAAGTCTAAGTGTGATTTTGGCAAATTATCGTCATACTCTCTAACCGGGAGACCCGGGACGACGCAGTTATTTCCTACAAATTACATTGGTCCCATGCGAGGTGTTCGTGCCTCCTACGGGGTCGTTTGGGTGCTGGTTTGGGTTTTCACCCTTTAACAGCCTGTTTTCTAGTCTAAGTCTGATTTTTGTAAATTATCGTCATACTCTCTAACCGGGAGACCCCGGACTACGCAGTCAGTTCCTACAAGTTACAATGGTCCCGTGCGAGGTGTTCGTGCCTCCTACGGGGTCGTTTGAGGGATGGTTTGGGTTTTCACCCTTTAACGGCCTGTTTTCAAGTCTAAGTGTTATTTTTACAAATTATCGTCATACTCTCAAACCGGAAGACCCGGGACTATGCGGTCAGTTCTTACAAGTTACATTGGTCCCGAGAGAGGTGTTCGTGCCTCATACGGGATCGTTTGGGGGTTGGTTTGGATTTTCACCATTAACGGCCTGTTTTCAAGTCTAAGTGTGATTTTCGCAAATTATCATCATACTCTAAAATCGGGAGATCCGGGACTACGCGGTCAGTTCCTACAAGTTTCAATGGTCCCGTGCGAGGTGTTCGTGCCTCCTACGGGGTCGTTTGGTGGCTGGTTTGGGTTTTCACCCTTTAACGGCCTGTTTTCAAGTCTAAGTGTTATTTTTACAAATTATTGTCATACTCTCAAACCGGAAGACCCGGGACTACGCAGTCAGTTCCTATAAGTTACATTGGTCCCGTGCGAGGTGTTCGTGCCTCCTACGGGATCGTTTGGGGGCTGGTTTGGGTTTTCACCCATTAACAGCCTGTTTTCAAGTCTAAGTGTGATTTTCACAAATTATCGTTGTACTCTAAAATTGGGAGACCCGGGACTACGCGGTCAGTTCCTACAAGTTTCAATGGTCCCGTGCAAGGTGTTCGTGCCTCCTACGGGGTCATTTGGGGGCTGGTTTGCATTTTCAAACTTTAACGGCCTGTTTTTATGTTTAAGTGTGATTTTCGCAAATTATCATCATACTCTCTCACCGGGAGACCTGGGACTACGCGGTCAGTTCCTACAAGTTATATTGTTCCCGTGCGAGGTGTTCGTGCCTCCTACGGGGTCGTTTGGGGGCTGGTTTGAGTTTTCACCCTTTAACGGCCTGTTTTCTAGTCTAAGTGTGATTTTGGCAAATTACCGTCATACTCTCTAACCGAGAGACCCGGGACTACGCGGTCAGTTCCTACAAGTTACATTCGTCCCGTGCGAGGTGTTCATGCCTCCTACGAGGACGTTTGGGGGCTGGTTTTGGTTTTCACCCTTTAACGACCTGTTTTCAAGTCTAAGTGTGATTTTGGAAAATTATCATCATACTCTCAAACCGGGAGACCAGGTACTACGCGGTCAGTTCCTACAAGTTACAATGGTCCCGTGCGAGGTGTCGTGCCTCCTACGGGGTCGTTTGGGTCTGGTTTGGGTTTTCACCCATTAACGACCTGTTTTTAAGTCTAAGTGTGATTTTGGCAAATTATCGTCATACTCTCTAACCGGGAGACCCGGGACGACGCAGTTATTTCCTACAAGTTACATTGGTCCCATGCGAGGTGTTCGTGCCTCCTACGGGGTCGTTTCGGTGCTGGTTTGGGTTTTCACCCTTTAACAGCCTGTTTTCTAGTCTAAGTCTGATTTTTGTAAATTATCATCATACTCTCTAACCGGGAGACCCGGGACTACGCAGTCAGTTCCTACAAGTTACAATGGTCCCGTGCGAGGTGTTCGTGCCTCCTACGGGGTCGTTTGAGGGCTGGTTTGGGTTTTCACCCTTTAACGACCTGTTTTCAAGTCTAAGTGTTATTTTTACAAATTATCGTCATACTCTCAAACCGGAAGACCTGGGACTACGCGGTCAGTTCTTACAAGTTACATTGGTCCCGAGCGAGGTGTTCGTGCCTCCTACGGGATCGTTTGGGTTTTCACCATTAACGGCCTGTTTTCAAGTCTAAGTGTGATTTTCGCAAATTATCATCATACTCTAAAATCGGGAGATCCGGGACTACGCGGTCAGTTCCTACAAGTTTCAATGGTCCCGTGCGAGGTGTTCGTGCCTCCTACGGGGTCGTTTGGTGGCTGGTTTGGGTTTTCACCCTTTAACGGCCTGTTTTCAAGTCTAAGTGTTATTTTTACAAATTATTGTCATACTCTCAAACCGGAAGACCCGGGACTACGCAGTCAGTTCCTATAAGTTACATTGGTCCCGTGCGAGGTGTTCGTGCCTCCTACAGGATCGTTTGGGGGCTGGTTTGGGTTTTCACCCATTAACGGCCTGTTTTCAAGTCTAAGTGTGATTTTCACAAATTATTGTCATACTCTCTAACCGGGAGACCCGGGACTACGCGGTCAGTTCCTACAAGTTACATTGGTCCCGTGCGAGGTGTTCGTGCCTCCCACGGGGACGTTTGGGTGATGGTTTGGGTTTTCACCCTTTAACGGCCTGTTTTCAAGTCTAAGTGTGATTTTGGCAAATTATCATCATACTCTCAAACCGGAAGACCCGGGACTACGCGGTCAGTTCTTACAAGTTACATTGGTCCCGAGCGAGGTGTTCGTGCCTCCTACGGGATCGTTTGGGGGTTGGTTTGGGTTTTCACCATTAACGGCCTGTTTTCAAGTCTAAGTGTGATTTTCGCAAATTATCATCATACTCTAAAATCGGGAGATCCGGGACTACGCGGTCAGTTCCTACAAGTTTCAATGGTCCCGTGCGAGGTGTTCGTGCCTCCTACGGGGTCGTTTGGTGGCTGGTTTGGGTTTTCACCCTTTAACGGCCTGTTTTCAAGTCTAAGTGTTATTTTTACAAATTATTGTCATACTCTCAAACCGGAAGACCCGGGACTACGCAGTCAGTTCCTATAAGTTACATTGGTCCCGTGCGAGGTGTTCGTGCCTCCTACGGGATCGTTTGGGGGCTGGTTTGGGTTTTCACCCATTAACGGCCTGTTTTCAAGTCTAAGTGTGATTTTCACAAATTATCGTCATACTCTCTAACCGGGAGACCCGGGACTACGCGGTCAGTTCCTACAAGTTACATTGGTCCCGTGCGAGGTGTTCGTGCCTCCTACGGGGACGTTTGGGGGATGGTTTGGGTTTTCACCCTTTAACGGCCTGTTTTCAAGTCTAAGTGTGATTTTGGCAAATTATCATCATACTCTCCAACCGGGAGACCCGGGACTACGCGGTCAGTTCCTACAAGTTACAATGGTCCCGTGCGAGGTGTTCGTGCCTCCTACGGGGTCGTTTGGGGGCTGGTTTGGGTTTTCACCCATTAACGGCCTGTTTTTAAGTCTAAGTGTGATTTTGGCATATTATCGTCATACTCTCTAACCGGGAGACTCGGGACGACGCAGTTATTTCCTACAAGTTACATTGGTCCCATGCGAGGTGTTCGTGCCTCCTACGGGGTCGTTTGGGTGCTGGTTTGGGTTTTCACCCTTTAACGGCCGGTTTTCAAGTCTAAGTCTGATTTTTGCAAATTATCGTCATACTCTCTAACCGGGAGACCCGGGACTACGCGGTCAGTTCCTACAACTTACAATGGTCCCGTGCGAGGTGTCCGTGCCTCCTACGGGGTCGTTTGAGGGCTGGTTTGGGTTTTCACCCTTTAACGGCCTGTTTTCAAGTCTAAGTGTTATTTTTACAAATTATCGTCATACTCTCAAACCGGAAGACGTGGTACTACGCGGTCAGTTCCTACAAGTTACATTGGTCCCGAGCGAGGTGTTCGTGCCTCCTACGGGATCGTTTGGGGGCTGGTTTGGGTTTTCACCCATTAACGGCATGTTTTCAAGTCTAAGTGTGATTTTCGCAAATTATCATCATACTCTAAAACCGGGAGACCCGGGACTACGCGGTCAGTTCCTACAAGTTTCATTGGTCCCGTGCGAGGTGTTCGTGCCTCCTACGGGGTCGTTTGGTGACTGGTTTGGGTTTTCACCCTTTAACGGCTTGTTTTCAAGTCTATGTGTTATGTTTACAAATTATCGTCATACTCTCAAACCGAAAGACCCGGGACTACGCGGTCAGTTCCTATAAGTTACATTGGTCCCGTGCGAGGTGTTCGTGCCTCCTACGGGATCGTTTGGGGGCTGGTTTGGGTTTTCACCCATTAACGGCCTGTTTTCAAGTCTAAGTGTGATTTTCACAAATTATCGTTGTACTCTAAAACCGGGAGACCCGGGACTACGCGGTCAGTTCCTACAAGTTTCAATGGTCCCGTGCAAGGTGTTCGTGCCTCCTACGGGGTCGTTTGGGCGCTGGTTTGCATTTTCACCCTTTAACGGCCTCTTTTTAAGTTTAAGTGTGATTTTCACAAATTATCATCATACTCTCTCATCGGGACACCTGGGACTACGCGGTCAGTTCCTACAAGTTATATTGTTCCCGTGCGAGGTGTTCGTGCCTCCTACGGGGTCGTTTGGGGGCTGGTTTGAGTTTTCACCCTTTAACGGCCTGTTTTCAAGTCTAAGTGTGATTTTCGCAAATTATCATCATACTCTCTAACCGAGAGACCCGGGACTACGCGGTCAGTTCCTACAAGTTACATTGGTCCCATGCGAGGTGTTCGTGCCTCCTACAGGGTCGTTTGGCGGCTGGTTTGGGTTTTCACCGTTTAACTGCCTGTTTTCAAGTCTAAGTGTGATTTTTACAAATTATCGTCATACTCTCAAATCGGGAGACCCGGGACGATGCGATCACTTCCTACAAGTTACATTGGTCCCGTGCGAGGTGTACGTTCCTCCTATGGGGACGTTTGGGGGTTGATTTGGGTTTTCACCCATTAACGGCCTGTTTTCAAGTCTAAGTGTGATTTTTGCAAATTATCGTCATACTCTCTAACCGGGAGACCCGGGACTACGCGGTCAGTTCCTACAGGTTACATTGGTCCCGTGCGAGGTGTTCGTGCCTCCTACGGGGACGTTTGGGGGCTGGTTTGGGTTTTCACCCTTTAACGACCTGTTTTTAAGTCTAAGTGTGATTTTGGCAAATTATCATCATACTCTCAAACCGGGAGACCCGGGACTACGCGGTCAGTTCCTACAAGTTACAATGGTCCCGTGCGAGATGATCGTGCCTCTTACGGGGTCGTTTGGGGGCTGGTTTGGGTTTTCACCCATTAGCGGCCTGTTTTTAACTCTAAGTGTGTTTTTGGCAAATTATCGTCATACTCTCTAACCGGGAGACCCGGGACGACGCAGTTATTTCCTACAAGTTACATTGGTCCCATGCGAGGTGTTCGTGCCTCCTACGGGGTCGTTTGGGTGCTGGTTTGGGTTTTCACCCTTTAACGGCCTGTTTTCAAGTCTAAGTCTGATTTTTGCAAATTATCGCCATAGTCTCTAACCGGGAGACCCGGGACTTCGCAGTCAGTTCCTACAAGTTACAATGGTCCCGTGCGAGGTGTTCGTGCCTCCTACGGGGTCGTTTGAGGGCTGGTTTGGGTTTTTACCCTTTAACGGCCTGTTTTCAAGTCTAAGTGTTACTTTTACAAATTATCGTCATACTCTCAAACCGGAAGACCCGGGACTACGCGGTCAGTTCCTACAAGTTACATTGGTCCCGAGCGAGGTGTTCGTGCCTCCTACGGGATCGTTTAGGGGCTGGTTTGGGTTTTCACCCATTAACGGCATGTTTTCAAGTCTAAGTGTGATTTTCACAAATTATCATCATACTCTAAAACCGGGAGACCCGGGATTACGCGGTCAGTTCCTACAAGTTTCAATGGTCCCGTGCGAGGTGTTCGTGCCTCCTACGGGGTCGTTTGGTGGCTGGTTTGGGTTTTCACCCTTTAACGGCCTGTTTTCAAGTCTAAGTGTTATTTTTACAAATTATCGTCATACTCTCAAACCGGAAGACCCGGGACTACGCGGTCAGTTCCTATAAGTTACATTGGTCCCGTGCGAGGTGTTCGTGCCTCCTACGGGATCGTTTGGGGGCTGGTTTGGGTTTTCACCCATTAACGGCCTGTTTTCAAGTCTAAGTGTGATTTTCACAAATTATCGTTGTACTCTAAAACCGGGAGACCCGGGACTACGCGGTCAGTTCCTACAAGTTTCAATGGTCCCGTGCAAGGTTTATCGTGCCTCCTACGGGGTCGTTTGGGGGCTGGTTTGCATTTTCACCCTTTAACGGCCTGTTTTTAAGTTTAAGTGTGATTTTCGCAAATTATCATCATACTCTCTCACCGGGAGACCTGGGACTACGCGGTCAGTTCCTACAAGTTATATTGTTCCCGTGCGAGGTGTTCGTGCCTCCTACGGGGTCGTTTGGGGGCTGGTTTGAGTTTTCGCCCTTTAACGGCCTGTTTTCAAGTCTAAGTGTGATTTTGCCAAATTATCGTCATACTCTCAAACCGGGAGACCCGGGACTACGCGGTCAGTTCCTACAAGTTACAATGGTCCCGTGGGAGGTGTTCGTGCCTCCTACGGGGTCGTTTGGGGGCTAGTTTGGGTTTTCACCCCTTAACGGCCTGTTTTCAAGTCTAAGTGTTATTTTTGCAAATTATCGTTATACTCTCAAACCGGGAGCCTCGGGACGATGCGGTCAGTTCCTACAAGTTACATTGGTCCCGTGCGAGGTGTCCATAATAAGCTATTCTCCTATGTCAATGTGGACTTTTTTTAATTTGTACTAAATCTCAATAGTCTAAGGCATAATTACTATCAATAGGCATAATTTTGAAAAACTAACAGATGTTATTCTAACTCCATTCATTAGAACTCCTATCATTGGAAGAGGTCTGATGATGTGGGAATGCTCACATAACTAATTGTTTTTGTTTTGTGACTTCAAGTAATAAGTAAATATTATTATAGAGTTTCTCATAGTTGAGCCAATTACGTCTCGATTAATAGCATAAGATCACGTAACTTTAATTTTACTTCCATAACAAAACTTCAAATATGAAAACACGTAATTTTAAAAAAAAAGTGTTAAACCCCATAACCATATATACAGTAATGGACACGCATAAATAAAGTACTGCACATATATAAAACTATATATCTTATTAGAAGTAAAATATAATACTAGAGTTTTACCTGTCCAGTAGCGGGTTAGTAAGATTCTGCATGTGAAAGTTACATTACTTGTAATTCCTTGGCCTTGCTCTGAAGCTACTTTTACATATAAACTGCTAACATCCTGACCTACAATACGTTAATGTGATCAAAATTAACTAGAAAATAAACTAGAAAGAAGTCAAGTCCAAAGGGTATGAACAATAAGCTTACCTTTGTATCCATGCTAACTAAATCCTTAGCACAAGTGAACAGTCCAAATGGATGCTAACTACATCATTATATATAATTCAATTACAGAAATTTATTGAATGGTTTCTTACTGGACAATAAAAAGAAAAAAAAAATAAAGAATGGAAAAAATAAAGAAAAATTCCATATAGTGAATACTTACTTACAATTATTGATATGCCCCCAAGCCCCCGGTGATTGCTCACAACAACATTCCGTCCAAGTTTTGCAACAAAGTTTGGCACTATTTCATCAACCAAACATAGAGGTAATAAATTTAAAGTGTATAAATGCATGTCAAAAGGTTATAAATCGCAGGTCATAAATCGTAAATCGCAGGTCATAAATCGCAGGTCATAGTTGCGAGTGAGAGAGAGAGAGAGCGAAATCGCAGGTCATAAATCGCAAATCGCAGGTCAAAAGGTACCCGAAATCGGTAACCCTAAATCGCAATCCCTAAATCGCAAATCGGTAACCCTAAATCGCAATCCCTAAATCGCAACCCTAAATATATATATATATATATATATATATATATATATATATATATATATATATATATATATAGAGAGAGAGAGAGAGAGAGAGAGAGAGAGATGTAATACCTTAAGCGACGAGGAGCAGTAGAAGAGACGAGGAGGGAGAGCGAGCCGGGAAGGAGATGAGCAGTAGCAGCGATGAGGAGGGAGAGCGAGCCGGGAAGGAGAGCGATGAGGAAGCCGGGAGGGAGAGCGAGCCGGGAAGGAGAGCGAGTGGGAGAGAGAGAGAGAGAGAGAGAGAGAGAGAGAGAGAGAGAGAGAGAGGGGATTGGAATGTTTTGAAAATTTGGTCCCCACTCCAAATTTTGGGGGGTTATTTTTTTAACAAAGCGTACCCATATTTGGCACAATTAAAAACCGTGCCAAATTTTGGCACTATTTCAAACCGTGCCAGATTATGATAAAATCGTGCCAGAATCTGGCACGGTTTTAAACAGTGCCAGAATCTCCTTCCCTAAGCGTGCCAGATTGGCATTTTTGGTGTAGTGAAACTCCCTGAGATAGAGAATGAAAATATGCACACATCACTTTCAATATATATGTACACACACACACACACACACACACATAAATTTTTAACTCAACTCAACATAACGACCCATGATGCCTTGACTATGGCTCGAGCTATAGCCAATTTGGGATCATTTTGAAATTTAAAAAAAAAATTCAAACCAAAATATAATTGTTCAAATGTTTGATAGATGTTTAAATGAAGTGTCGTACATTTTGGTGGTTATTTTCAAGGGGATAAACAGATAGAGAGAGAGAGAGAGAGATTCCTTATCATATTTTTGTATAGATAATGGATATACTCAAAAACACTACCTCACTTGCTTTGGGAATTAATTTGGGGTGTGTTTGATTACAAAGTTGGAAAATGAAAGAAAAATAGGGTAAGTCTGATGAAATAAAGGAAATGATTTGAGAGAAGAAAAAAAGAGGGTGCAAAGAATTATCCAATTAACATAATAGACTATAAACAACAATAATATCTAATAGGACAATCTCTACCTTGTCTCAACAATCATCTCCTATGAAGCATGAATATGCATGACTCAAAGTCAAGTATGAGTAGAGCACTTTCATTTTTATAGAACTATCACTTTGTGGTGAAAACTAAAGTTAATTACTACTGTAAATTTGAAGAATCAATAGTCCAAGGAACTTATAAAAATCATCACTCCTCAACCCAAATGTGTTAATTCTAGTAATAAAGCAAACGCGACATCTGTTATCATGAAAAAAATAAGTCAGAACATATTTTAGATTAATTGAACACTAATCTTGTGTTAATAGAACATTATCTTATCTTTTAGAATAAATGTGATATCATCATCTCCTTCACATATGATAAAATGAAGGGGGTTTATAATTTGGTCCATGGTATACCTAGTCTCGCTCTGTCTTGCTCACATAGCACATACATTTGGCGCCAGTGGTTTTAATTATTAATTTTTTATATATAAATGGGGAAGAAGAAAGAAAAGGTAATACTATTGCCTAAGCTCCCATTGGATGTCCCCGAGGATGAAATCGAAGTGTCTGACGAAGACTTGCAATTCGTCAATGAGAATCAAGACTATGCTATTTTTTTCTCAAAATTGGACACCAATTCAATTACTAGGCGTGTTAATCGTGTTGCTGATGTAAAAGAAGATGTGTTGGAGTCTTTGTACGAGAAGCGTTTGAGAAAGAAGTTATTAAATGAAGAGAAAGAGGTAAAAGGGATTGAAGTTAATCCAGTAGATGCCCTTCTGGTGAAGAAGTTATATGGAAAACTTTGCTAAAGGACAACACCAAAGGCATAAAAAAACCTGGAAATGCACCAAATGAAGACGAAGCAAGCGATGACAATGACGATGATGGAACAGATAAAAGTGTGGTGAAGTTAACCAAAGCAGAAAAGCAACTTAAGCTTAAAAAAAATAAGAAAAGAGTCAAAGAAACAGATTAAGGAGGTGGCTGAAGTATAGGAAGTGCCCCAAACCCCAAAAGTTGAAGTGCTGGCTGAAGTGGAAAAGGATCTCACAGCTGAGGAAGCCAATGAAAAAAAAGATGTTTAAACTTGCAAAGTTGGGAATAGTACTTCTTATGGATCCTGAAACCAATATTAGATCTCTTAAAGAGATGCTGCAAATTTCCAAAGATGGAGATCATTCTATAGTCGTACTTGGTCTCAAGTCTTTGCTGGCTGTTTTCAAAGATATCATTCCTGGGTTAGCATATCAGGCTGCCCACTAAAAAGGAGTAGGAAATGGGTGTCTCAAAGACTATAAAAAAATATGCTTCTATGAGTCTACCCTCTTGTCTATGTACAAGGCATAACTATAGAAGATGATAGTGCTAGAAATCCAGGCTGCATTTTAGCGTGTGGCATTCGCTGCATTTGTACTTTACTAGAGGCAGTTACCCACTTCAACTATCATGAGAGCTTGTTAGCAGTTGTTATCAAGAACATAGGTTCCCCTGATGATGCCATAAGGAAGCTCTGTTGTGTCAGAATGGAGTCACTTTTTACTAATGAGGGAAAATATAGTGGGGAAGCTACTGTGGAGGCCGTTCAATTGATTGCAGACCTTGTGAAAGTTAATGATTGCCAACTGCACCTTGATTCCATTGAGGTTTTCATGTCTCTTTCATTTGATGAGGATCTTGGAAGGCCTAAAAAGTCCCATATAGATAACAAAGTCAAAACAAAAAAATTTAGGAGGGGGAAGAATTTTGTGGATCATGGTAAAGCACCAAAAAATGAAATGAAGAAAAGTACGCAAGAATTTATCTCAAAGACACGAGAGGAGGTCAATTTTGACTTTAAGGCTGCATCATTTACCCAATATATTATGGAGAGGAGAAAAATACAGTTTGAGGCCCTTTCTGTTATATTTCAAACGTATTTCTGTGTCTTGAAGCATAATATATATATATATATATATATATATATATATATATAGAGAGAGAGAGAGAGAGAGAGAGAGAGATAAAGTCCAACCATAAACAAGATTGGTGTTCGGAACTAATAGGAATTTCATGACAAAGATAACAAGATTCATGTTTAGAACTAACAGTAGAAAGTCGAGGCACTGTGCTTCAGAATAAACTTTTGTTTGAATATATCTAGTTGAGACACATTTCAAATAATTAAAAATAACCTGGAGAAGTTTACTATATATATATACACATATACATTTATATGCCTTTTCTATCCTCACCCAAAGAATGGTGGTTTGGATGGGGAAAAAGGATACAATAATGTTGCATCCACAATGTCTTTTTTTTGTTTATTTTGCGATAAGTGGAACTGCAGTACATAGTTAGAGAAGCTTGTACGGTTGGGTTGTCAAAATTTGTGGCCTAATTCAAGCCATGAATTAGGCCACAAATTTTTCAAGCGTCATAAAGAGGTGTTTTTCTTTTAGTGTTTATACAAGGGAAGAGCTATTCTTACTCTAAAAACATACTTTTTTTGCTTGCTGAAGTTAACTAGGATCAAACTTTTTTCCTTTCCCCCCTCAAATTCTTACCTATGTTTTCGTCGGTCTTGCTGTATAAATGTCAGTCAATATTGTGTACTCCATGCTATTAGATCAGGTTACACTATGTAATGGTTTAAACTTAAATAACTGGGCAATCGGATTACTGAAAGATAGAGTTTGAATTTGGTCGGAAGTATTTTTTTTTTCTATTATAGGTTGGGACTCATTATCACTTGTAGCAGAAGTTATTCTAGTCCTCAAATTCCACGGCGTCGCTGACCCCATCACACCACTTTATCAGTTCTTATCACTTTCTCTCTAACTATTTTCATTCTCACAAATTCCATGGTGACCGGGCTTTGATTTTAGCTCCTTCCTATCACTCGGTCACATACATAAATAAAGCTGGATCTGTTCACAACAAATCGATATGTGTGGTGATTCAGTTTAAAGATCATAAGGGGTACAAGTTCATCTAATAAGAATATGTGAAAATTAAATTAGTGCATTGAATAAATTAGATCCTCACTTATGAATACCTTTTTATGGTTGATAAAATAAAGGTGATAAAAATATTATAATTGTTTGTTGCTATTAATGGATTGACAATTTCATGTGGGAGTTACCAATCGAGTGCCCAAGTGGCACAAAGATTCTTATGGTCAACAAAAAAATTTAGAGTTTTAAAAATAAATTAATAATTATGTGACAGCAAAGAGAATAATGTACCTCAATGGGACTGGAGTTTGGGAGATTTGAAAAGAAATTTTGAAACCACTATGTTCAAAAGGCCTCATATTCATTGGACCTTAAACCTCCAACCTTGCTATTAGTGTTGTCCATAATTACTGCCAATTCTGCCATTGAAGTTTCTACATTAGTATTGGGCAACAAATTTTCGGTTAGTACAATTTCTGCATATGCACCATTCTTTTCTACCACCATTTGTTCATAACGTTCTTGATTGAAAAAATCATTCACAAGTTTCTGATTACTCTCGCTTGTGGACATGCATATATCAGTCATTTTAACTTCTCTAGTAGAAGTTTCCTCCTCTTCATTAGTATATTCATTATTGATCCAAAAGAAAAAAATTGGTTAGATCTAAAAAAAGACCATTAAATCTAATTATATCAATCGCAAAAATTAAAAGCAAAAAATGAGAGAAATGAAAGATGATAAAGAACTTCTGATAGAACTCTATGAGAAACCCAAATATGAGAATCATACACCATGAGAAACCCAAGTCAGGTACCTAAAACTGAAACTTCAACACCATTAAAACCAAAGCCCACTTTTAGAACTTTATTTTGAAAATCTTTAAAAGCTAATTCCACACATACACACAGAGATTTACCAATCGATTTGGGTTGGATAGGGGTTATTTGGAGATTGTATTTTAAAGGTTGGCCAACAAAATAACATACACAATTAGTAAGAAAGAAGTAGAATACCCCACCCCACGTATAAAAAATTGATAAAAGTACGTTTTGTCTTGAAATTCTAATGAGAAAAGGAGTTAGTTTGTCATTAACAGTGAAAATGAACTTCTTTGAAACACGTAAAAATAAGTTCAGTCTACTCCATATCCATACAAACATAAATTGTCCAATGTATAAATCAATGAAATCTATACTCACGATTTCTCTTGAAATTCTCTTAAAGATCACATAAAAATAAGTAAATAATCATTGTTAGATAGATATAATCCAATGGGGGGATCTAAAAACTCTCTGTAAGTTTAATTATTCATAACAGCACCAACCCCATTCTTGAAAGGTAATAATCAAAACCCTTATCTAAAAAAGCTAGAAAGGGCTTTAATATGTGCTAAATGGTCAAAACTAACCGAGTTGAGTTCCCCAATCAGTGAAGCCATTCATCTGTATCCAAACTCCTTCGCAAATAACTGAACATATATAAAAACGAAAGACACATGAATTTATATAGTCTATTAATATTTGTGAGGAAAACTCAAACCTATGCAGATAAAGTACTTTATTCACATATAAATCCAAACTATTAAAAACTAAAAGACTCATATCCTACTTTTAAGCTAAAAGAAAGTGTACTACCATATGAAATTGAGACACCAAAAGGAGCAAATGCATATCTTTGTTTGCTAGTTACCATCCACTCAAACCAACCTTCCACATTCATTTGCTTTTCTTCAAACATGTCTTGATAAAAAATTTCCTATCCATTTTTAGGAAACCACAAACAGAAAAAAGAGAGAATTGAAAAAACATGAGAAAACTCGTTTTATTCCTAAATATAATAACTTCATAATACACAATCGATGAAATTAGATTTTACAAGAACCCAACTGCTCATATTGTTGCCAAGAGAATAATATTTTGAAACCCCCCCCCAAAACAAAACAAATGAAATAGAAAAAAACTTTACACACACAAAGAGTACATACGAAAACATCTTATTATCAACAGCATCCATTCCATCTCAACCCAAGAAACAAAACAACACAAACTCACCCACTTGACACACATGTAGAACACACCAAACACACACCCCGAGACAAGGTGGATAACTCTTGCAAATTTACTTCAAACTGACACTATCCAAAATTAACATATCAATGTTCAAAGGAGAATACAAGAGTTAAGCTCTCAATCCTAATCCATACATGAATGTTTTGGAAATAAAATAATGGAATGCAATTGAGACAAAAAATACCTTGACCCTAGTGTTAAAAAGATATATATGGCACCTCAGCTTGCTTGCAGTTTAGCGCCCAGTGTTCCCCGTTGTTGGTGTTGCTGATGCCCCTAATGGAATGCATGACTACACTCTTTTGATTATGAGTGCCCTTATGTCAATTTATTTCTAGCTAATTGTGGTCAATCCTTTCGATTTTGACCATGTTGGTAGCATTCAAAACATCTCATAATGTATTTCTCTCTCTCCAATCTCTGTCATATTTGACGCCCAAACAATCTATAGGATAAAAAAGCATTTAGATCACATATAACAATAAACAAACATGTTTTACAGAAATGAAGGACGTAATCACAACCCAATACCCGAGATCCTGAATTGACATTGAATTAAATCTATGTGACATCCTGATCACAATTTGAGTATTTATATCATAAGATTCTATATTAGGATCCAAAAACATTACCACGAATTCAGGCTAATGTCAAAGTGATCCTTCTACAAATGAAATTGTAACAAATACCAATATTGCATTTTTTGTACTTTTACCAGACTATAAAAGCTAATGTTGCATTTTTGAACTTTTACTGAATCTCGGGCAGCGTGTCCATAGTTGGGAAGCCTACAAATGGGCCAGGGCAAAGTTCGGTTGCCCGTTGCCTGACTGTTTGTATAACCTTTGCCTGAAGCTGGTGCATCTCGAGTTCCCAATCATGTGGCTTCCTGCAGGGAAATTTGTCTAAAGTTAAATAACTCATGTCTTTATAAATTATCACATTAGGTATTATAGCTCTGTGTGGACTTAAATCCAGTAACAGATAATAGTAGAGAGTAATATTGACTAGGCAACCTCAATGTAATTCAAGCACTTATGAAATTCAATATCAGAACTATTCTCAGTGGTGCCCAAAGTACCTGTGTTGTTGCATTATAAAATATACAGATTTTGAGACTCGACCAGTACTAGGAAATTAATGAAAATACTCACAGGTTGTTTTATAAATATCCAAGATGACAAAAATGAGGTAGGACTTGGGTTTTTATCAAATTTAAAAATTCACAAATAAACTCTAAATAAATAATAAAAAAATATATATGGTTTACCAGAAAGAAAAAAAGTGTGCATTAAACATTAAGCAGTATTTACCAGATAGTGCCACAAGATCAACTATGTTAAGTCCTTGTTGCTTAAATTTGGTAAGAATAATCTAGAAAGTATTGTTTGGAGCAGGGATGTCTTTGTTAGAACCACTCAAACTTGCACCTCTCGAGTCCCTTCTTCCTAAAGGTACCTCCCAGCTCGGCCCACTAATCTGTTCAAACAAAATATGACCAGCTTGTGAATTTCTTATTAGGTAAGAATTTATACTCTTCAAATATATATGGTTTCGTTTTTATATATTATTATAAAACAAGCCCATAAGATGTGACACTTAATTACCAAAATAGTACAGTCCCTTGCAGCCAGAGCCATGATATCAACACAAGAGATAGTTTGAGGGCAGGTCTATTTTCCAACCGCAAAATAGACCAATCCAAGAAAATAAAAAAAATCAACCACCAACCAAACCCAGAATGAAACTTTGTCCTCTAAAATACAACAAAACTCAGATGCAGAACAAAAATAACAAAGCCAAAAAATGCAGACAACAAGGTCAAAAAGAGCAAATCAAGGTAGCAAGTGCCCAGAAAAAAGCCAAAACAGAGAAGGAGATATTATCGGAGCTACAACAACGCCAAAAACCAGTTGGTTCTCATGGTATTACATGACATCAATAACAAGGACAACCAGCTTGATTGCAACCTTGTAAGCAATCTAAATTTTCACTCACTTTTTTCTTATATTTATTTAAAGAAATTAATAAATGAGTTTGTAGTCAAATACTGTTTTTTATCTTTTTTGTATGTGATAGATTTCTTCACTGGTAACCCACAAGTGAGATGATCTGGAAGCTTACGTGGACAAGAACAATTAGGAAATAACATTTTAAAGGGCCTGCAGACTTGTACTCGGTGCATAGTGGACGTATAAGCACCCTCAATGTCCAAAAGATCCTAATTCTATGAAAAAATCAACTCAATTCCGAGAGAGTTCTCTATAGGGCAAGCAAGAAATTCGATGTACATAAAAGTTTTTCCTAGAAAAGCATATTATATGTGTTTTACATTTTATCTTATTGTAGAATGCAATGGGAGCACCTGACTGGAACATTGTCGAACACAATGTTTTCTATGTAACCAAATGAAATGATCATGTTCATATCGTTGGAAAAAACACTTCGGCCTTCGACGGACAAGTATGAGAGAGCCAACTACTAATTATTCGAAAAGAGGATAAATAAATCAGTTGGTACGTGAAATCCTTGGACAGATAAGTACGCAACAAATAAGTATGTACAGTTTTCTAACAACATGATTGTGATGTGTTATGGATGTCCTTATTCCACTGGCAATTTGTAACACATAGTAAGTTCCTACATAACATCTGAAAAAGAAAGGGGTGGGGGAGATCCACAAAATCTATGAGGTTGACACAAAATATAAATTGAGAATGATGTGGATCTCAAAAATACATTGAGAATGACAAGTAGTTGTCAAAGTACCTGAAACGTCATCGCCTGATTAGTTTCAGATCTGCAGTGGAGAAGAAAGATGAATGACCGAAGCATGTCAGTTTAGATTTGTAATGATGTTTCATATATGTTTCGAAGAGAAGAGAACCGAATGATATTGGACGAAGATGGCCAGTGGGATGTCCGAAAAGGACACAAATGTGTGAAGCAAAGCAAAGTTCTACCAAATGCAAAAACTAAAAACAGAATGCAGAAACTAAAAATAGAAAACACGAATGTGTAAAGGTAAGCAAAGTGATCTATCATGATATAAGAATAAATAACGAAGGTTCCAGCTGATTAAAACATGACCATAGAAGAAGCTGAAAATTAAAGAGATTACATGTTAATCGATGGACCACATACTATATGGTGTAACCAAAAAACTCATTAATTTATCACATCCAACATAAATGATTAGTGAAGCACATGCTTCAATATGATGAGAAAGGGATCAAACTTTTGAGTTACATTTATTTTCCCCGATCCCAGAGTCCAAAAATCCGATCTTGAATTACACCAAAAGAATGTTTAACCCACCGAATTTTGCAGAAAAGTCCTTGGACCTCCGGGTGGCGATTGTTGTCCGGTATCCAGACATCGCCCCCATCCACAGCTATATCTGAACATAGGCCTCCTTTTTCGGGTTTTTCATCTCGAGCTTACAACTCTCTACAAACATCCACATCATTTTATCCCATAAAAAAGTTCAATTATTCGAACACTTCATATGGTATGAACAAAAGTTGCTTTTCATATCATGCTTTGACCAATCTTCCAATCCATGGGATAGTTTATATATCTTTGGCACAAATCGATGAAGGTATTTACGATTGTGAACTTCTCAAATGGTTTGTCCAGGAAGGGGACCAAGTTGAATAATTTCAACCACTTTGTGTAGTTCAAAGTGACAAAGAGACCATAAAAATAATAAGACGTTACAAAGGACAAGTTTCTCAAATTCTCCTTATTCCTAGGGACATTGTAAAGGTTGGAGAAACTCTTCTGAAGATGGTTAAAACTGAATCTACTGATCAAGATGAAAATGTGAATACGATGAGTCCTAATGTACATGAATCAGGTGATCAAGATTCATAGATTACAAAGACAGAGACAAAGGGAGTTTTAGCCACGCTAGTTGTTCGTAACCTTGCCAAGCAATATATTATTAATATAAATGATGTCTCTGGAACTGCTGTAATTTGAAGAATCTTTAAAGAAGATGTCCTTAAATATGTTGCGCCAAAAGAAAATATCTGGAACAAATGGCGGAGTGAGGAAAGAAGTTCCCAAACGCATCAACTGCCTACGGACGGGATTATGTAGATAAAAAAGTATCGATGGGAGCATTCCAGTGTTCAATGAAGATAAAAAAGTATCGCTAGTGAATACGATTTTTTTCATATATTATATGAAACAAAAGCATCTGTAATAAAAACAGATAGATGTAAATAAAGTTTAATTGGTGTCAAGTGAACCCAAAATAATACCCTTGCTCCTATTGCCACACCACTGAAAGAAGAGTCATGTTGACTTCTGATCCTTTGATTGCCAACAACATCAGTGAACAAATAAGTACGTGTATCCATTGGCCATATCGTGGATTGACGACTCTAGACATTAAAATAATTTTGAGATAATAACACTAGGTATGAGAACAAACAATACAAGATTTCCTAGTTCTTAATTTACTTTTCATAGCAAATCCAGTTGGACATGCTAGGGATAAATTTTGACCATGAGATGGAAAATCTAGAGGACTCTAATATTGTGTCCTCCATAAGTTGAATATCTTCCTGCAATAGATAAAACTCCAACACGATTAGGGTAGCCACATTTCTATGATATCCAAGTCATTATATGAAATAAAGAAGATAAACTTAATACATTATCTCTTATTACAAGAGAATTGAATATAAGTTACCACTTATACAACAATGATTCATAAGGGACATGTGAAATGAGCAATTATATTGAATTAAAATTAGACAAAATGGCAAACAGATCAGTGGGAATGATTTCCATATGGAGATTTTGGTTGCTACGAAAAATGAGAATCAATAAACTACATTATATATCTTTTAAAAGAAATACACCATTAGATAAGAAACTCATATACGAGGTACAAACTCATAGCCGCAATGAATTCATTTCTTTTATCAATTTGGAATACATGGCAAAAAAACTAAGACAAACATACTATACATGCTTATGGATTTAAATGCATTTTAGTTATTAAGAAGATTTATATTTAAAAGATTATTCAAAATCTCACAAGAACAAAAAATCAACTTGTGTTAGTATTTTCATAAGAATATTACCCAAACCATAGGTACAAACTCATTATAGAACAAAAAATATTTAGTATGCCTTATAAATTCATTACATTCTAGTTGGGAGAATAGAATAAAGCCTTGATTTTAAACATATCAAAGCCTCAATTATATTCTAACTTTTTCATGTGTGTAACATATGTCACACGATGTAAGAGCCCCAACAATAATAACATGCCTAACCTAAAATTTGATAAAAAAAATAAAGAAAAAAGAAAGCCACAGAAATAGAAGGAGTGACAATTTTTTGACACACGACTTATTTTACCAAGACAACCTGATTATGATGTCATGTGATTAATTAAGCATTATCATTTTAAATATATTAGTGCTCAAAAGTATTTAAAACGAAATCAATACAACACAATTATTCAACACATTGACATGAAATTTCACATCAACTAGTTATAACATAACTAAATGAACTCCAACAACCTCAACAAAATTTATTCAACCAACCATTAAAAATTTAATATCATCATTATTTTACATTCTATTATGCTCTTAAAAACCTAGAATTAATAATTTTTACAAATAAACACAACAGTCTTACTAAAAATGAAGTAAATCTGAAAAAGAATAATCGAAATTGAAAAAAAACATGAACAAATTAAGTTTATTTCAGATAAAACTAAAATCAAAATTTTTGCAATGAATTTCATATGTATGTATGTGCGTCTGTGTGTACACTTCTTCCTGTGTGTGCGTTTGATTTTGGGGGGAGAGAGAGAGAGAGAGAGAGAAAGAGAGAAAAGTACCTGATTTGAGAGACGAAGATGGTATCAAGAGAACGAAATGGGGAATGTTTTGGCTAGGGTTGATTTTGGGGCAACGTTTCGTGGGGAAAGTCTTCCGCCTTTTTTTTCTTATCAGTGCGCGCGGTTCTACAAATTTTGAGTAAAAATGTCATAATATGTAAATTTTGTATACAAATTCTTAAAAAAGGGTCATAATATTTATAATTAAATGTAATTTTTATATTTAAAATGTCATAAAAAATATTACTAATATGTATAAAATGACATTTTATATTAGAAATGTCAAATTAATAACAATATTATCCTTTAAATGACATTTTTATGATAAATGTCATTAAATCAATTTTTCGAGTGTTAGGAAAAGGTGTTTTTCTTGTAGTGAGTGCTAAGTAATAAAACAAGTTATTGCGAATTTAAGAGAATTTGAAGAGAAAGTTGAGAAAGTTGGACCTTCTTGAAGATCTTGAGCTTGATCTTGAATGTTGGAGAGCAGCCCTTGCACTTCGATGATGATGGATAGTGGATAATTCACCAAGTTTGATGAAAAGGATGATGAAAATTGGAAATTAGAAATGGATTTGGATGTTGAAATCGCGCTGTCTTCGAGAGAGATTTTTAGGATTTACTGAGAGCGATTTTTATCAGATCTGGGATCCCTTTGCAAATGAGGTGAAGGCCTCCTTTTATAGGCTCAGGTCACTGTCGATCGGCATAGACCTGGTCCTGCCTATCGGCACCTGCCGATAGGTAGGGTCTGGAACTGGCCATTTGGCAGTGTGTTTTAGGCCTTTTCAGAAAATTAGCTGCCGAGGGCAAACCGCTGGTCAAAATTGCGCATGGGGTGGACTATTAGAAAGGTAATTCATAGACCTTTGAAAGTTCCTTGGACCGCTCCCGGGTTCGGGAGTTAACTTTGGGTCAAATATGGCTCGAAAGCGTTTGTTGGTCCATTGGACGGGCAATCGTTCAGACGCAAATAAATCATTCATCCGCATGGTAAGTCTGAATCACGCACGGAGCGAATTGTTGGAAAGTTTAGGAGATGTAATTCGACATTCCAAAGAGTTTGACCCGGTTTGGGGAGTTGACTTTGGTCAACCGGGCCCTGAAAGCATTCGGTGACCTCTTGGAGTCAAACAGATCGTTCGTCCACATGGTAAGTTGGAATCACGCGCGGAGCGGACCATTGGAAAGGGGTCTCAGTTCCCTTCAAAGATTCATTCAGTCTCGATTGAGCTGAAGAGTTGACTTAGGTCAAACAGAGCCCGGGAGCACCCGGTGGCCTCTAGATCAAATTTTCAGACGTAAACGGATCATTCGTCCGCATGGTAAGTCGAAATCGCACACGGGATGGACCATTGGAAAGGGATTTTAGTGCCCTTCGAAGATTCATTCAGCCTTGGTCGAGCTGAAGAGTTTGACTTTTTGGTCAAACGGATCCTGGGAGTGCCCGATGGCTTTTAGGTCTATACTCGGGGTATGACCTGGGTTTATAGTGATGAAGGGAGGTACTAGGTTTCTAAGGAGAGTTAGGGGGTAATAGAATGGGGTGTCTACACCTACCTCCAATGCGTTCATCCGTAGGATTTTGAGCAAGTTTTTCACGAGATGCATGAAGGAATTTATGGAAGTCATGCAGGAGGAAGATTGATATTATTCCACGCAATGAAGGAAGGGTACTGATGGCTATACATGCATAAGGACGCTGGAGTCTATATCCGAAAATGCAAAAAATGCCAAAAGCACTCGCCTTTAGTCCACTAACCCGCCAGTGACCTAAAGTCCTTAACTAGCCCTTGGCCCTTCACCCAGTGGGGCCTAGGCATCGTGGGTATTCTGCCTACTGCAGCTGGAAATCGGAAGTATCTGTTAGTAGCCGTAGACTACTTTAGAAAGTGGATAGAGGCAGAGCCACTGAAAAACATCAGGGACACTGATATGATAAGGTTCATATGGAGAAATATCATCATGCGCTTCGGCATACCCAGGTCAATTATTACCGATAATGGGACCCAGTTCGAGAGTGGCCCCTTCTAAATATTTTGCATTGATCATGGAATCAGGCACTACTTCATCTTTATGGAGTACCCTCAAATCAATAGTCAAGACGAGCCCTCCAACAAGACAGTGATCGATGGACTGAGAAAGCGCCTTGAACTAGCTAAAGGAGCATGGTCGAATGAGATGACCCACATCCTCTGGTCTTATCTTACCACCCCAAGGAAAGCAACTAGGGAGACACCCTTTGCACTCACACATGGAATAGAAGTAATCATCCCCTTAGAAGCTGGTCTTCCTACCATGAAGTCTACATTAGTCGACCAAGGCCATAATGATGAAGCATTGCTCACCGACATTGACTTAATAGACAAACGATGAAAGTTGGCTCTAGTTAAGATGTCATGTTACTAGCAACAACTATCCATGTAATACAATCAGAAAGTCAACCCAAGGAAATTCCATGTCGGAGACTATGTCCTAAGGAAATTTCTTGGCAGTGTTGTGAGACCATAAGATGGAAAACTTGGACTTAACTGGGAGGGACCATTCAAGGTCATAAGGGACGACCTACAAGGACACTACAACTTGGAAACTCTAGAGGTCAGGGAGATACCGAGAGCCTGGAATGTAGCCAACCTAAAGAAATTCTACTTCTAGATTTCTTCATGCACCATTAGAATAGGCAAATTTTCATTTATAAATTAATGTTGCTCTCTGTTTCTGAGTGTTATCAATAAGACTCGATTGGCCTTAGCATTCTATATATGTTGGTTGTCTCAAATGTATTTTATTATATGAACCCTTTCCAAGTTAAAGGCTTCACTGTTTTGACATAGACAGACTCTTGTGATTACACCATAGTGGTTGGGTTTATACCAGCTCGACTTCTCCAGAGCAAAGCCAACAGGGTTGATATATAATCACCCTCCTCAGGCCTTTGTTCAGGACACGACTGGACTCTTAGGTTGATCCAGTAAAAAGAAAAGACCTATAGGGGATCCTTAGGCAATATGGCCAACCTAGGTTGGTCACCAACATAGTTTAGTTCCAAAATCCTACTCGGTCGGATTAACCACTAATCAGGTGTATCCTCGCCATCACCTTACTTAGGACTAAGGAAGTGTGGCGACACGACCTAAAAATTAAAGCAAGGCGAAATGGTATGTCTATGGCATACTAGACTGGGGGATTCCTCATTCGAAAATAAGCCCGTGTTTAGTCCACTGAGAAGCCCAAAATCGCTAGAGATTATCAATCAAAGACATGTTTAGTCGACAACTGCCCAAAATATAAAACTTGTATTGCTAAAAGTTACACAATTGCATGCACAACAGTGATAAAATAGAAAAATAAAGAAGGACTAAATTAGATCCTAAGAGGGACTAGGTCTCTACAATTCTATCTTTCAACCTCCTCCATCTCTGCAAGTCTATCCTTCAACCTGGCCACTACCTCGGATTGATCCTTATAGTCTTGGTTCCTTATCCTAATGGAGTTACAAATCTTAATGAATGCCCGGTGAACTTGGTCTCTTTCATTAGAACCAAGGATTTGGCCTAGACGAGAAGAGGATGACATGTAATCATCAAGATCAACAAACTACAAGATATGGAATAAAAATGACAAATATGTATCAGCAAAAGCGAAAACCAAATCCCTTCATTAAAAAATGGCACCGACCAAGTACAAATACTTGAAGTGGTAAGAAAAGAGAACAAAAAAGAGAAAATACAAATAAAAAAATAATCCTAGGAATCTATTGGTTAACCTCGACCTGCTTTATAGGAGCTGGCCCTTTCCTCTTGCTAGAAGCGGCCTCACTCGACTATGCCCCAAGTGTTGGGGCATCAATAGTAAGAGTGACATGAACATCAAAAGCAGGAGCAGCAGGTTAGCTGACGTCTGGGGTTTCTTCATCAACAATGGGTTTGGGTCTAGGGTTGTGCTCACCAAATAGGGGAGAGTCAGTAGAAACTCCAGCAGTAACCAAGGCTCGACCCCATTCTTTTTTAAAGTTTGCCCGACAGATATATTCAATTTGCTTCTCGGTGTCTTCATAGGCTACTTCCCAACCCTTATTGTAGATGTTCTCCCTAATCGTATTCTCCTCTGCCTCTGCCTCCAAGCTTGTCACCTTATCAGTGAGCTTTGCATTCTCATTGGTGATGATAATCTTTCCTGCCATAACCATCTCGTAAGCCTTACAGAATTCCTTCATCTCTTTGGCCGCCCCGACCTTCTTCTTGGCAAATAAGGCCTCAACTTCTATAAGAGCTCTCTCAGAGGACCTATGGGACTATTGTGAAGTCCTTAAGCTTCCCTCGAGCTCAGCATTCCTCCTTTCCATCCCATCTCGACTGCGATGAAGGATAGTATAGTTTGATAAAAACTACAAAAAATAAGCAGTTATAAGGCAAATGTCGAGAAGAACTAAAATAAACAACAAAGAAGAACATAAATGGCCTTACAAAATCAAGACCCTAATCTACCTTCAGGGATAACTGGTCGGGATCCATCTTTGAGGATCGCTCACGATCCACCATTAATAAGGCCTTCTCGAGCAGCATTGGTGAAAGGTGAGGGGCTAGGGCCATAGAAGCCCCCTCGGTTGGAACAACAACGGGAACTAGGGAAGCCTATGCTTTCTTTGTTCTTTCCTCTACTCTCATTCTCTCCTCTTCCTTCTTCTTCTTCTTCTTCTTCTTCTTCTTCTTCTTCTCATTTTCTCTTTTTCTCTCTTCCTCTTCTCTTCTTCTGTCCTTTTCCTCTCTAGCTCCTTCTTATGATATGTTGTCTGGGAACCACTATCAGTATCCTCAGGCCTGGTCTTTTGGATCTTCAGCCTGTTAGACAACAGGACGTTATCATCATCAGGAATCAAGTTCTTCCTTATAGGAGGAGCCATATCTTCCTCCATGGAACTCTTTGACTCAGAACTACCTGAACTAGAACCTTCCTTACTGGACCTCTCTCCATCAGGCTCCTCTTCACTGGATTCCTCCTCATGAGATCCCGCCTCATCTCTAGCAGCATCAGACTCTGAACTTATCTCCTCCTCCTTGTCTAGATCTATAGGTTCGAGAGAACCTTCTTTCGCTAGAATATTAAGATGAGGAATAGAGTCAACTAAACGGGCGATGAAGCTGGAGGTAGTGTTCTTGTATTACAACAAGAAACCAGCCTACATGGGGTGTTCTCCTTCCATAATAGAGTCTCTTATATTCCTAGACTTGACCAACTCAACAACACGGATCTCGTGGAGAGCAGGCTTCTAGTTCTTGGACTTTGCTGAAAAAGAAAAGGAAAAAATTAGAAGAAGAGAACATTATAGCAACAATTAAAGGGCAAAGAGATTGAACAACAACCTATATATTCCTCCCCATAAGTAGGAATCTGAGGTCCCATGTACCTCGCACCCCCACCTGAGAAGGGAACTGCCAATTCCTAGCTATGAATCCCTCAGACCAGTAGTCATTGGGGGAATCAAGTAGGCTCACTACCAATACCATCTCTGGACTCCTCAAATAAAGAAGACAAGAACTAGTACGAGAGAAGGTACAGTAGAAGCATATTTTAATTACGCCTAAATTAATGCCATAGAGTTAGTTTATTCTATGGACGCCATTCACTATCTTCTAGACATTTGGAGAACACTGAGCTGGGACTATGTCAAAGTACTGAAAAGAAATGTAAAAGCGGACGATTTAGGGAATAGTTTAAGCACCCTTGAGATAATAGAAGGATGTGAATCTAGTGGCCATCCTCGATATCACGGACATTACAAGGAATTGGGGCACGCTCAATATCCACCCAGTCAGGGATATTATAACATTTCCTAAATTCTACTAGGGATTTGTTGTCTATCCTTGTCATAAGGAAAACCCTAGCTACAGTAGAAAGAAAAACTACAGAAGGAAATACAGAAAGAGGAAAGACTGAGAACTTTCAAGGAAAAGAATGAAGCTTAAAACGATGGAAAACCACGGGCGAATGAAGAAGAGAATAAAAAAATAGCTTGAAAATGATGAAGAACAGGCTTTAGATCAAGAGAAATCTTGGAGATCAAGAGATGGCTTGAAAGTGAGAGAAGGAAGAAGTTGAAGTGATGCTGAAAATTGTCCAACACCTCGGTTTAAACCCCTCAATGATAGTGCACTATGATCGAAGAAGATTTTTTGCTCAAACTTCCTTCCAAATGATAATTCACGCCCTTATCATTTTTATAAACTACAATAGTGCCATCAGAAGGGGACCGGAAGTCACCATTTAAAATTCATGAGTCGAAATTGTGGCCCTAAAATTTATAGGGGCAATTGTGGGTACCTACTATCGACCAAGCCCATAAGAGGATCCGGTCAAGCCCAATAAATGAGTCAAGCGCCTGACACAAATTCTGAGTCTTGAATAGCAGTTAGAATGAAACATATGACCGAGTCTATCCCTAAAATCTCAGAGAGATATTCAAGGGATATAAGGCCAACGTGTTAGTTACTAACACATTCTCCTAAATACATATATATTGTATTCCTCGCCCGGGGCATAGGGCATGTGAAAAAACCATCTCGACAGTTACCTAATAAGAACAGTAGACCTCTCTGTGGACATAGGGAATTTTGCCGAACCACGTATATTCTTGTATTGTGTGATTATTGCTATTTCTTTTATACTGGTGATTTTTTTCTTTTCATAAATTATTTGTGTTGAGATTTTTGTTACCACACCTTAGTAGTTATAAACTCAGCAAATGACTCTAACCTGAAAAGGACAATACATATTGAGTTCCTTGCACAACCTAGTATCGATCATACAGCCATAGCTGAAGAACACTACACCAAAATAGCTTACTTTTCACTGTATTTGACTGTGACAAGTCTGGGGGTGACAACTTCCTTGGCATGGACTTTTCACGATCAGATATCGTGACAAGTTCATTAGACTTGTCACAGATTTTGTCCTTGATAAGTTTTGTCACGATCAATGACTGTGAAAAGCCCGTGATAACATCCAAAAAATTATCACGATTAAAGACCGTGATAATTCTACGCAGAATTTAAATAAAATCTTTTGGGCAGTACGGCCACTGCTACTACCCAATAGTATATTTGTACATGTTATTGCAAAATTGTACCTGTCCAAATAGCATATATCCAAATAAAATAGAAATAAAATACCAAATCATGGCATACATAATCCATATCCAAATAAAATAGAAATGAAAAAATCCATATCCAAACCAACATGTACCAAAGTATAAAAAAATTACAAATACAATCCAATATCCAAATAAAAACGATAGAAATATTGTCATAAAGAAGGGTCTTAGAAGGTCGAAGGAGGAAGGAATGCCACATGACATATGAATTGAGACACCCCTCAATATGCTGAATACTTCATTATACCCGCAACCACAAAGGTGAGTTTTCCTTTTAGTCCACCACATGTGTGATGCACACTCTTGCCTCGATATCTTGGAGGGGACGTCCATCAACAAGCATACCCGAGACAAATCTCGGGTCCCTCAATCCCTTCGCTACTAGATCCCCATAATATATGTCGAGTAGAAACACGCTCGACCAACCAATTGTTGACATAGGCCGCTCGACGGGGGTCACGATGGGAAATGGATCATCATATGGACGCGAGCCCATGCGTATCGGTGATGAAGCAGTGACATCCTCATCCTCATCTACCTCTACTTACTTCTCCTTCCCCTTGCCCTTGCCCTTGCCCTTTCCCAACTGACACTTCATGAAGGCGTACATATATATGACAGCTTATCGTCATGCGTGTCCACCTTATGTTTCAACCCGGTGTTGCTCGTCTCCATTTCGATGATCCTCAACTTCCCCACCCGTGATCTCACCCCCTATTCCTCCCCTTGAGATTCATCCCAAGCACTTGGCTGAGTGCATCCGTAGCCAAAGATTCTTTATCGGCGTCACACTGCGACTCATGCACTTCCTTAGTCTTTTCCTTTAAAGACAAAAAGTACACAATTAGTTAATTAAGTAAATAAAAAAATTATAACGTAATTAAAAAAATTAAACATTTATGACTTACAATGGTGACTGCGACGGTTGAGGCCAACTCCTTGTCCTTCCCATTTTCGTCTGAATTGCCACATAGGCATCGAGCCTATGTGGCCTACCCCCCAGGCCGCTCCCCATGTCCTGAAATAAATTAATACATAATTAGTAAGTAGTGAAAAGTAATGCTAAATTAGAATAACATAAAACTAAAATTAAAGAAAAAAAACTTACCATTTTGTTCTCCACTTCGGCGTAAGATGTCCCCCCGGAGTAGTGTACATCTAACTTTTTTTCCCGATTGTCCCTCCCTGATTGGCGAGATTCCAATTGCCTCTCATTGATCTCATTGTCGAAAAAAAAATTCCACTGTGCCAACGAGATTGGCTCCTTCGGGGGGACGGTGTCACGTACTCTCAGAATGGACTCTCAGATCTTCCTAAAGTATCATGCCCACATATTCATCTTCCAAGTCTTATATTGATCCCTTAATTGTTCCAACGTGGAGTCGCAGAGATGTGGGGGCAGGCCGAATTGATCCTGCCAAACAAATACAAACCAAAAAGAAAGTAAGTGTTAGTGGCTTATAAATATAGATATAAGTATAAATACACTACCTGTAGTGTTCCCCAAGATGTTCATCTTGAGGTCATTAGGCATGACCCTCCAATTAGTGTGCCCCGGGACAACGATCTTCTTCAGTAACTCTAGCACTCTAGCCGATAATACCGTTTTATTCTCGCTGACAAACCCTAATCTGCCCCATTTTGGGGGCCTATTGGTCGATGAGCCCTCGTCGCCTCCGCTACCGCACTGGGATGAAGTCATTTTCTGTAAAAACTATTATTGGCAGTACAAACATGTATATGGACTTTGAATTAATGCTCAAATTTGATAATAATAATACATACCAATACCAATACCAATACCAATATCAATTTATATCAATTTCAATTTATATTAATACCAAATTCAATTTACACACATGCATACTACACCCCCCCCCCCCCCCCCCACTCACACACACTCTTGGGTTATGGACTTTGAATTAATGCTTAAATTGATTAAAATCGTAATTCACATATTCACTTGGTTATTATAAGCATTAAAATGATTAAGTACAAATGAATAAAAAAAAATTGTAGTTCGATAATAATAAAGCACTAGAATAATATAGCCACTGGTCATTACAAATAATTTGAATACTTATTACAAATCTAAAAATTGTTTTAAATTTGGGTTAGCGTTAAAATGGATTGATATTTGGTAGGAGCAACCAAGTCATCCACACTACTGTTTAGACACTTTGGCGCATGTAGGACGATTAACCATGGCTCGTTGTTGATATACTCCGAGTAAAACACTTGCTTGACCTTTTGAAAAGTACAAACAAATGGCTCATCGCTCAAGTGTTCGTTGCTCTTCAACTTGTACAAGTCAACCATGATCCAATTGGTACGAGGATCAATTTTACAAGTATTTTTATCCTCAACCCTTATCCAATCTAAGTAAAATACAACCTCTTTAAAGATTACATATTACAATTCAAATATATTTCGAATTACACCATATTGAGTCATTTCATCTTCAATGAGGTTTTTATCTTTTGCGCTCGCTCGAAAGAAAGTAAGAGCCTTGTATAAAATGTTTGAGTTATTTACATTTGTATTTTCCTCTTACACCATTACACCGAATACGTAACCATTTAATCGATACTTTTTGTACTCTTGTGCCTTGAACAAGGATCCAGTGGCTAGACGAGCTTGTGCCTTCATTGCTAGTAGATTGGACATATCTAGGTTCATCGCATACCGAACACCGATCGATATTTTCATACTCCTTTAGGTATAGTATGAAGTCATACACATAAGCAAGAATTGATTTATACTTCATTACCAAACCTTTTAAACTATTTTTCATAGTAGGATAGCTGTTTGGAAGCGTATTCTGCTTGGGTATCAATCCCTTCACCCAATTCAAAATTCCTGTCACACTATATTACTAGACAAACCATATTGGGTTTTCAAACTATACAAACCAACCATGGCATGGAAATTTGTTTGATATTTTTCACATCTAGAGTATAATGGTTGGATCGCTTTAAATTTTAAACTTTGCTAGTCATCGTTAAGGTTTATCCCGATATCTTCATGAGCACCTGAACCTTGTACATCATCAATGACCACATTCTCTTCCACTTCATGAACTCCATACGCGTCATCAACTAAATCCTCTAGCATATTATTATCTACATTGTCATCCTGCCCTTGTACATTTAACCTACTTGTTGAAGGTTGTTATGAAGGTTGCTCGAGGACAAAAGGAACTTTCGATTCATCGTGAAAAAACTAAATTCGATAATTATCTTGCGTACCCCATCTTAACAAAAGTAGTTCAACTGCTTTCCACTCAAACACCTTACCCTTCTTACATCTAGCTCACGGATATGGAAACTCTTCATCATTATGACATCTCTTTGTGTATTTCACAAATTTTATTAGAACCTCTACGAAACACATCCCTAATCTATTTGTCTCACCCATCCACTCTTTGTATTTAGGATATCACATCATAGATACTATAAATAATCACCTATTATGGGTAAGAAGCGTATATTCGTGGATTAGCAAGAAGAAAAGTGTTAATATTTAGTTCCCATTTGTATAAACAATCACGTATTGAATGCATACGCATAAGAACTAGAAGGCTAGTTTCTATGCATAAATTTATTCGTGCATTCAAATTCAAATTCAAATTTAATTTGAAATTGAAATTAAAATTCAATTTATAAAATTAATTCATATTTCCTCCATCTTCTCTAAAGAATGAGTGGTCATATCCCTTTCAAGACCGCATATTTATGTAATATACTTACCAACTCATGCACATGGTTCTAATTTGAGGAAAATTCAGTAGCATATCCCCATAGTTCTTCAAGTACACGACATAGATTTGCAAGTGTGAGTGTTATTTCAATTTATCAATTGAAATAAAAATTAGAATTGCATCATCTAGTATGTACCCAGAGAACATTAAGATACGACTGCAGAACTTTCCCCCAAAGTAACAAGTTTAAGCCACTAAGAATATTATAATACAGAAACTATGCAGTCCCAAACTGTTTAAACAACACAATTCAAGAGATCTCATTATAGGGGTACTGACTCTCGAACGGGTCTAAGGACTATTGAATGCATATGCATAAGCACTAGAAGGGTAGTATCTATGCGCATTATATGTAATCTAAAGTATGTTTCATTTTATTATATCTTATCAAAATTCGAGAGATTTCATTTAATTACGTAATTTAAAGCGTGTTTCATTTAATTTAAAGTACGCATAAGAAATAAAACTTATACCAATCTATACCAATATGAATACCAATTCAAATTCAATTTCATTTATACCAACATCAATACCAATTCAAATTCAATTTCAATTTATTCCAATTTATACCAATATCAATACAAATTATTGGTACTCAGGGCCTCCAAAAGTTAGGGTGTCACACAGATTATTGGTACTCAGGGCCTCCAAAACAAAAGTTGTATGTTTAGTCATTGATATATTTATCGACTATGTATAATAAATTCAATTTTAGTACCTTTACACGTATCCAATAACAAATGAAACCTTTTTCATTAGAGAAACATGTCCTATAGAATTATAATGTATACAAATTACAAACATATATTCTCGTTTACTTAATGATGAAAAGATTTTAAAAAAACTCAATATTGAAACGCCAGACACCCTACCTAATTCACACACACACAGCTCCACCCATTTCCTCCCCTTGCCTCTCCACCCCTACCATCACTATACCACCCTACCCCTACCCCCACATACCTACACCCCCTACCCCCACCCCCACTGTCGCCTCCCTTCCCCCATCCACTGTCTCCTCCCAGCCCCACCCACTGCTCCTCCCCCCACCCACCATCGCCCCACCCACACCCACACACATGCAGACCCACCTACACACATACATACACATGCAGTCCTACACACACACACACACACATATACACATATATACACACATATATAAAGTAGAGAGAGAGAGAGAACCGTCGCGTTAGAGAGAGAGAAAAATGGTGGGAAAAAAGAGGCAGTAAGGTTTTAGTTGACAGAGTTGTCACGGACTTGTCAAGGTCTTTGACCGTGAAAATTTTCTAAAGTTGTCACGGTCAATGACCGTGATAATTTCGTGACAACTGTACTTTTCACAGACTTGTCATGGTTATTGATAGTGACAAAGGGTTATCAAAGACATGTCACGGTTTGACCATGATAAAAAAATGCATGTTTTATTTGTCAAAGTCAATGATTGTGACAAGGTTGGACGGCTCAAAGGTAACAATTTATCCTTTTTGGTGTAGTGCAAGTCCTCCTCACAGATAAAGCCCCAAGTTGGATGGACCCCATCGATAATTATCTACGAAGCGATATACTACCAGACGACAAGAGATCGACACATCAAATCAAAGTCAAGGTTGCTCGTTTCTACCTTATCCCATAGGGTAAACTCTATAAGAAGTCATTCATAGGCCCCTACCTCTAGTGCGTCCACCCATAAGATGCCAAAAAAGTACTTAGTGAACTTTACGAAGACATATATTGGAGTCACGCAAGTGGAAGATCTCTAGACTTTCGAGAGATCAAGGAAGGATATTGATGGCCTCACATGCCGAAAGACGCTGGCACATATGTTCGAAAATGTGAAAAGTGCCAAAAGCACTCTCCTATGGTTCACCATCAAGTCAACGACCTAAAATCTCTTACTAGTCCATGACCTTTCGCGCAATGGGGTTAGACATCGTGGCACCATTATGTACTGATTCTGGAAATCACAAGTAGATGCTGGTCTCCACTTATTATTTCATTCAATGGGTTGAAGTAGAACCATTGGCGAACATCCTAGACTCTTATATGACTAGGTTCATATGGAGAAACAATATAAATCGCTTTGGTATACCAGGAAACACTATAATCGATAATGTCACACAATTCAAAAGTGGTTTGGGCTTGAAGGTAATCTTGAGATTAGAGATAATACCCCCATTAACAACAGTGTTTGGGATTAAGGCAGCACTGCATCTCAATAAAACAACGATGTAGTCCAAAGCGATGCAAGCTCTGCAAAGCATTTCAAGCGAGGTAGTTCAGCGTGGCATCCCAGAGGGATCTTCTAGTGAAGAAGATAACCGAGAGAGCTCGCCCTTTAGTTTCATTATTTTACTTCACCTTGTTGTATATATTTATTTATATTGACCATGAGTTTTAATGATTATAATGATTTTTAGTGTGAGATCGAATGGTACTCGTGAGAGACCAGGCTTGGCAGGCCTGGGAGAGATTTCATGCTCTATCGAACGACCTCGCTGTGGGAACTTCTGATGGACTTGGTTTGGAGGATTGATAAGTGAAGCATCGTTGGGGCTTGTCCTGACCATCTTAGATACACCTGGTAAAACCCCAAAAGACTTTGACTGTGGAACCTTGGGCAGAGCAGCCTTAAGTCCCATCGGGTGTTGAGTTGTGAACCAAAAAACCCTCTACTTAATGTCACATCTACTTTATATGATGTCACTAGGAAGCTAGGCAATGTCAAATATGAACTTGAGTAAACCACCATGGTATTTCGAGCTATCAGACAGTTGGTGAACCACCTATGTAATGGCAGCTATCTGACACACAGTGGTCAGGCAAAAGGCATTTCTTGACATTTAATGGTTATGACGTGGAGCTAACTAGTCCATCAGGCATTTAAAATTTGTGACATAAAGTATGAGGGATGTCTTTCATAGTAATTAATGAATGAGTTATCTTGGGAGTGGTGTGGGGGCTATTTAAGGGACCCAACCACCTCTGAGGAAGGGATGCTCTTTTTTAGAGTTTATAAGTTATTACTAGAGAGAATATACATCAGAGAGAGATTTATTACAAACCAAAGAGTTTACTCACCCACCATTGTCATTTATTACGAAGCTTTTAACACTTAACATAAATCTTGGAGGGTTGTTGGGGTGTTTCGCTGCCTACCAAGGTGTGTCTAGGGTGCTCACTTTTCTCTCTCTCCAAACGAGTTACTTCTGAGTTTCTTTATTGTTTTTCTTGAGTTATACACGAGAGTTCTTGCAAGTTCAAACTAATTTTATCTCTATAGATTTGTGATTGCGGGTTTTACTTAGTCAAATTTGTTTCCTGATTAACTTCCCATTACTATACTAAAAAGGGGTTATGCCTTCTTCTTATCTAAACTACCCTATTATAATTGGCGACTCTGTTGGGGAGGCATTCTTCTAAGAAAGGGTATGACGCATGATAATGTTAATCAAAGACTCAACTTTGATGATATTCAACATAATGAAGAACAAGTGGCGAAGGAGCTGGAGGCTTCTAGAGATGAACCCTCTCGAGTGGAGGTACCTCCAGTTCAAATGGTGACAGGCGTTCCAGGAGTGACACAAGCTTCAACGAGTGTCAGGCTGGGACCAGCACAAGTGGCACTCCTCACGAATAAATTTTATGAGCTTTTACAAACTCCTGTAGCTTAAACGGTGCTGGGGGGATTTGACGTCAATTCCTTCGTAACACCAAGGGTAGCCCCAACGGCCCCACCAAGCGTAGTTCCAATGAGAACTGCCCCAGCAAGCATACCCCCTGTTGTGATTCCAACGGTGGGAACCCCGGGGGTAACAAGCGTTCCAACTATAGTGGTTATCCTGGGTACAAAGGGCGTCCCACCCATGGTCCCTATGGCCATTCCTGCAATGGCATCAACAATGGAGGAAATGGGAAAAGAGATGCAGAAGGAGATGCTGAAGTTCATGCAAGCTTCCTCGCATCCGTTGCTGAGGTAGCTTCAGTTTATGATAATTTTTGGATGCCTTACCCTAAGGAATATAATAATGAGCCTTGCCAAAAATATTATATTCCTTCTATCTTTGAAAAGTACACAGGAAAGGGAGGGAACCCCAAATAGCACGTTAAACGCTTCATTGAGCATCTGGGGTCGCACTACAACAATAAAAAACTTAGGTTGAGGGATTTTTCAAAATCCTTAACTGATAAGGCATATACGTGTTTCCACGTGGGAGTAGATGCACGTTTTGTTCATCCAGAAGTTCTTTCTGGCAGAAGATGAGTTCACCTTGACCCAACTGGGGAGAGAGAAGAAATGACCAGGGGAAAGATGTGGTGGCATACGTCCAAAGGTTCAAAGAAAGGTCCCTCGATGTGAGAAAGGAAGGTAAATAGTTAAAACCACTGAAGATATTTGTGGAAGGATTACTTCCTGAGTACATCTGCCATCTTATTAATGAGACGCGCGAGGGGACTTTGCGGCATTCCGAAAAGTAGCAAGGAATATCTCATTGGTGGTATGACCAAACCCAATGGTTGTACCCATGATGTTTAGGCATCCAATACAACCTGTGGGAGGTATGTCTCAGTCACCACAAGTGGGATATCCTGAAGGAGAAGATGGGGGAAAACTAACGAAGAAGGACAACAAGAGAAAGTTTAGGAGAGATAGGGAGGATCCACCACCATTACCTTATACAGTAGAGGAGGCTGTCAGCTATTACAACGTCATGGTTCAAGGAAGATTGGTGTATGAACCAAAGGGCATCCCCACCGGGGAACTAGACGTGACAACCAGAGTGGATCTCAAATATTGCTAGATCCATAGAAATATCCAACATCCAACGAAAATTTATTTTACTCTAAGAAGAATCATCGACAAATATGTAAAGGTAGGAACATTACAAATCCCTCCGCAAAATGTTAACAACAACCCACTCCCAGCACATGGGGCCAATCTGGTGATTGCCTACGACGATGAGGCAGAAAGATAAGTAAGGGAGCTAATGATAGAGTAGGAGGAGTTTAAAGAGTCTTTGGAAGACTTCACTAGGGGAATGGATAACGTGGTGTTAGCTTCCGACGAAGAAAGTACTAAAGATGTGGAGGGCGTATACAACGTTGAAGGTGAGGAAGTAGATCAAACTATATAATACTGTGCAGCTTCGAAGTCTTTAAAGTTTGCATCGTTATTCGACCAGGTGGGGATGCCAAAAGAAAGGAGGCTAGAGATAACCCAATCAATCCTTGATATTATGAGGAAGAAAATAGTCCCTTCGCTGAGATGGAAGGGACCCATGGCAAGGTTGGTGAAGAATTTTCTGTCGAAAATAACTTTCAGTGATGCTAATAGGGCCGTGAGACTCCCTCACAATAGGCCATTATATGTGACTACCAACATCATTGGAATTAGCTTTGCAAGGGATCTTATGGATGGGGGAACCTCCATCAACATCATGCCAATTAATTCTTTCCACGTAGCTAATATTCCAGAGGAAAGGTTAGTCCCCATGCCTTTGGTGATTTTAAGTTATGACAACTAGTCTTCCAAGTTCATTTGTTATGTGAATGTTGGGATTATGATGGGAAATCTGAGTTCGCACATCAAATTCCACGTGATAAAGAGTGAAACTTCCTACCATCTGTTGATAGGAAGAGTGTGGATGCACAACCAAGGTCCAGTTCCTTCGACGTATCACCAATGCGCCAAGGTGAATATCAAAGGAACGAAGATCAGCATTAGAACTACGAAGAGGCCCTTCGCTGTCGAAGAAGCTCACCTGATAGATGCAGTATTTTACATAGAATTAGAGGTGGACGTCAGAGTCCTAACAAGAAGAATGGAGGGAGCATGGGTTCCCTAGATCAGAGAAAGGATGGGGCCTGTGAATGGGAAGAATAACGAAGTTACAAGCAACAAAGGAGTGATGGAAGAAGCTCACTAGGTGGTCCCTTGTACCCAAAACATATCGAAGCATCTCAAAGATAGGATAAGGACCAGAATGGATCTGATAGAGCATAAGGTACAATAACAAAGTGTTCTGAGTCAATTTTTAGGAGAAAGAGTTGCTGAGGCTTCTAGAGAGAAGAAGAGGAAGGCAATTGCAACTTCCAGCAGATAGTGTAAGAAGGTTGTTACCAAAGAAGTAAAGGTAATTTGTAGGTTATAATGGTGTGAATGGGCGGCCGTAGAAGTTAATGAGGAGGCTGACCCGATATATGAGTATTTTTTGGTGGATCAATGAAGGCAGTGTATGGTGATAGACAACTCCAATATACAGCAATTCGTAGAGGATGTCACCGAAGAACCAGACTACATGGAAGATCAACCGAAGCCACATGCAAAAGATTTAAAGCAGTTGAATATGGAGAAAGAAGGGGAGGATCCAAGGTATATTTTCATCTCGAAGGATCTCAATGAGTAGAAATGAGAGGCCTTGGTTGACTTGATTCGGGTGTTTGTAGACATTTTTGCATGGAAGTACACGGAAATGGAAGGGCTGGATGAGAAAGTGAGTTGCCACCAGTTAAACGTGATGCCTTAAACCATTCCGATGAAGCAATCAATGAGGACTTATAAGCCTGAGCTGGACTTGAGGATCAAGAAAGAGGTCCAACACTTGTTGGAAATAGGGTTCATCAAATCAATACAACACCCACTATGGTTGTCTAGCATTGTCTAAGTGGGAAAGAAAGACAAAAATCAAATAAGGATCTGTGTGGGTTTTAGATACTTGAATAGGGCTTTCCCCAATGATGAGTTCTCTCTACCCTCTATTGATATCTTGATAGATGCAATGGCTGGTCATGAGATGTACAGCTTCATGGATGGGTACGTAGGGTACAACCAGATCAAGGTGGACCCCACGTACGCAGAGAAGATGGTGTTTAGAACCCCATTAGGCAACTTCATGTACAAAGTGATGTCGTTTGGACTCAAGAACGATGGGGAAACTTATCAAAGAATAATAATGTCCATTGTCCATGACTTTTTTTACAAATATGTGTAATTTTATGTGAATGATTTGGTCATCAAATTGAGGAAGGAGGAGTCCCATCTTAGCGATTTCAGGAAGATGTTTGCTTGGTGCAGGAAGTATAAGATGAAGATGAACCCACTGAAATGCATCTTCTAAGTAACTAGTTGAAAGTTTCTAGGTTTTGTGGTTGATCAACAGGGGGTGCAGATGGACCAGGACAAACAGCGAGCGATCTTGGAGATGCCAAGTCCAAGAACGACCAATGAACTGAAGAGTTTCCTTGGCAAAGTTTCCTACCTTAGAAGATTTGTGACTGGATTGGCCGAAATAACACACCCATTGATGCCTCTTTTGCGAAAGAACACAAAATTCAAGTGGGAGGAGGTTCACCAGGAATATCTCACTGGGCTGAAGAAGCTGCTCGTTTCACCACAAACCATGGTTCCCCCAAGGGCAGGAATACCGTTGCAACTATACCTCACATCCACCATAAGGTCCGTTGGAGCTCTCTTAGCACAGGAGATTGACCGGGCCAGTCTACTACCTCACTAGAATCATACATGGCCCAGAGGTCAGGTATAGTATCTTGGAAAGGCATTATTTAGCCTTAGTCTTTGTAGCTCAAAAACATAGACATTATATGTTATCTTTTACAATTCATATTATAACAATATGCGATCCTTTTAAGTTTTTATTGGCAAGAACTATATTGATTGGTAGAGCATCTAGGTGGTTCCTCATCCTCTCAGAATATAACTTGAAGTGCGTGGTCCCTCACGCAATTAAGATCTAGTCATACGCAGATCCCTTGGCAATCTTACCCTCTGGTATATTTGAGCCACCTAGAGAAAGTATTCTAGGAGATGACTTGCAGTCCAATCACTTAGATTTAAGCGATGAAGAATGGATAATGCAATTTGATGGATCTTTAGCAGAAAAGAAAGGAGGAGCAGGGGTTGTTTTGTCAAGAGGAACGGAAGAAATTTTTCTTTATTACAAATTAGACTTCCCTTGTTCCAATAATGAAGCAGAATATGAGGCGTTAGTACTGGGGTTACTAGAGGCCCTTCGGAGGGGGATTTATTCACTTTGCATCAAAGGGGATTCAAACTTAGTAATTCAATAAGTGAATGGAGAATATGCATTGAAACACCTCAGTCTAGCGCCTTACTAAACAATCATTTAGAGGCTTCTCAACCAGTTCCATTGGACCAAGATCAAGAGACATCCCCAAAAGATGAACCACCATCCAAATTCCTATGTCACCATCGCTCAGAAGATGATCATGAGGGAAGATACAACTACAGTTGTGATTTAACGAAAAATAAGTCCCTCGGTGGTATAGTCAATTCTGTCAATGGAGGATGACTCTAACTAAAGGGGGAGAATAGAAAATAACTGGAGTCTAGGGAAGGAGAGACAGAGCTGAGGGAATTAGCATAATACTTTACAAATTAGGGAAACCTTTACTTCAGAAATGCGGGAGGATGGCTGTCATGATGCATCGGCCCAGAAAAAGCAAAATGGAGGTTAAAGAAGACACACGAAGAGCACTGCGAAACAACTGAGATCCCTATTTATAGAAGAATCCAAAAGGAGGGATATTTCTGGCCTAGAATGAAGCAGGACACAACAGAGGTATAACGGAGTGTGATAAATGCCAAGTATTCTTCGAAGCAGTTGAATGCCATTTCGTTGAAATTAGACTGGAGGCAGCTCTAAATCGACTTCACTAAATATGGAGTTATCTAAATAGATAAGATTAATACGGTGGGACTCAAGAGAAGGGCCTTGAGGTTCTATGTTCATGAGGGGCAACTTTATCGAAGGGGCTACTTCAACAGGCCATTGCGTTGCATCAAAAAGGAAGAAGCAATCGAAGTCCTCAAATAAGCTCACGATCTAGCTCACATGGGAGGAGCCAAGTTATATGACCAGCTCACATGGATAAGGACTCTGCTGAGTTTGTTTGAAAATATAAGTCTTGATAACTACATAAAAATATGATCCATGCACCATTGGTTGATCTAAACTCCTTGGAAATTTCTTATCCTTTTCACACCTAGGCATTTGACCTGGTAGAGGCAATGCATCCTTCTTTGATGGGGAAGATTTAGATACTAGTGGCAATAGAGTGCTTTACAAAGTAAGCTGAAGAAATACCACTAATAAGGGCAATAGTAGGGGTGGTGAGCAACTTCATCATAGAATACATCATTTGCCATTTTGGGATTCTAAAGGTTATTCTCTCTGATAACGGAAGCCCCTTCATTAATTCAGAGGTAACAATGCTCATAGACTAGTACTCCATTGTTCATCATACTTTAATGGTGGAATACCCAAAGGGAAATGGTCAAGCCGAAGTAACTAACAAAACATTGGTAAATGTTTTGGCCAAGACGATGGAGGATTTCCTAGGATCATGGTATGACAAGATACTAGCTGTATTATGTGACTATCGAATAACTAAAAGGAAGCCCATAGGATATACTCTGTTCTCCCTTGTGTATGGAGCTGAAGCGATTCTCCCAATGGAGTTGGATGTTCCATCTTCCCGATATGCCTTGCAAAGTAGCATGCTCCCTTAGAAAATACATGTGCAGTTGGAAGTGTTGGACGAGCACAGAGATAATGCGATGCAACACTTTCAAATGTACACAAAACATCTCTCCAGGGCATATGACAACTTGGTGAGACCAAGGAAGTTCGTGGAGGGAGACCTTATTTTGAAGGCAACAGTGAAGCACAATAGGGGGCTTCCTCTTCTTAAGTTTGCAGCGAATTGGCAAGGACATTTCATTATAAAAGAGGGCCATGTTTCATGTTATTACTTAATTTCTAAAATGGAAGAAGACAAACCATTAAAGAGCAACAATAAATTATTGAAAGTATACCATGTATAAACAATTAACATTAGATCATCGTTGTATCTAGTTGTTTCGTTATGAATATATATAAATCCTTTTCTGAAGAGATATATTTTGTTGCAACTTGAGTGAGACGAAAGATTGCAGAGTTTGTATTTTATGCAAATAGTTACATCATGAAGAAGTCGCATGGAAAACATATAACCTTTCTTTCATTCATAAATTTTGAGGCATTAAAAAATTGGGAACTATTGCCCGAAAATTACACAAGACACAAAAAAGGAAAATGTATATAAAAGTGAAATATTTCATTGGCCTAAGAGGAACCACAAGTCCGGAGCAGAGAAAAATCTCCTGGCAGGCCCGAAGAAGCTGCTAGGCATGATTGTTGGTCATTAATATAAACCTTCAACCTTATTTGAACTTATGAATGCTCAATAAGGAGTTTCTTCCATTTAAGCTTTGCCAGGCGTATAGCTTCTTTGATATCCTCTACCTCATTGTTGGCATATTCAAGAAGAGGTGATATCTCGATCAGCCTAGCTTCCTCATCTCATTGAACCTCCTGATGCTTCTACAGTAGTTCCTTCTGGCTCGACACTTTCTGGCTCTTCAAATTATTTAAGTGTCCAATCAGACAGCTAAATTGGAAGCCATCTCATCCCAACTCCCTCAGATAGCCTAAGAATTGGTTAAGGAGGGGCTTGGTAACTTTTGCGATAGGAGTACTGACGATATCAGCAACGACGATCGCCATGCCTTGAAGCCTATGACTCATCATGGGAATATTCGAACGCAGACTATCGACAGTGAAAGTCTCAGGGTGATGGCTTGCAATCTGCTCAATTACCAAACTATGGATGACAGGCATTTGGGGGGATCTTTGAAGGACCATGAGATAGAATTCATAAGGATCCAGGTTGGGCAGAGGAAGCCAACAACCAGATTCGCTATCGGCTGCAGCACCTGTCGTAGAACCTTGGTCGTTGTGACTAGATTTTTCTGAAATGACCTGTTCACGATGGGGCGACGCGATGGTCGAAGGGACTGATGGAGGTCTCTCTCTAGCTAGGAGTGGCACACCAGCAACCTGGAGACAAATTAAGCAAATAATGAGTTAACTGAAAAAGTCTTAACAAGTGATTTCATTGTTAAGTCACCGTTATTAGGTGGAGTTTGACCAAAAATCTTAACAAGTGTTTTCATTGTTAAGTCACCGTTACTGGTGGAGTTTGACCAAAAATCTTCACAACTATTTTTGTTGTTAATTAACCGTTAGTGGTGGAGTTTGAGTAAAAATCTTAACAAGTGTTTCTCATTGTTAAGTCACCGTTACTGGTGGAGTTTGACCAAAAAAAATTCTTAACAAGTTTTTTCATTGTTAAGTCACGATTACTGGTGGAGTTTGACCAAAAATCTTAACAAGTGTTTTTTTGTTAAGTCACCGTTACTGGCGGAGTTTGACAAAAAATCTTAACAAGTGTTTCTCATTGTTAAGTCACTATTATTGGTGGAGTTTGAAGAAAAATCTTAACAAGTGTTTTCATTGTTAAGTCACCGTTACAAGTGGAGTTTGAAAATTTAAAAAATGAGACTCTTCTAGATTGAACACTGTTAAGAATAAAGGACAAACAACAAGAAACGAAGAGAAACCAGCGAAGTAACTCAGCAATGGCCGAAGTAAGAATGTGAGTCACTAAGGAGGCTACAACGGTGGGAACTGCTGAGGGCAGGTTCATCTCCTTAGAATCCTCAATGGAACCCTCAGCTAGAGGAACCTCAACGTTCAGAGAAGATCGTGAGCAAACTAAGGGTAATAAGGCCAAGATTGGGGTGGTGTTGGGTGAATATGTTTGACCTTCCCTAGATGCATTCACACTTTTATGCCAGAAGAAGCACCATGCTGTGTAGAAGAGTCAACGATGGCTTTAGGAAGGGGAAGAGTCCTGATGGACACTTAACTCACCTCGGTAATGTTGCTAAAGAGGGAACTTCAATAATGAGTCTTATCAATACAGATGGAAGAAGAATGCTAACCAATAAGGAAGCCACTTCGACCTAAGGAATCCCAAGAGGTTAAAGTAAGATCAACAAAAAAGAGAGAAGGAGAGAAAATCTGCTGGACCTAACAGCATTCAAAATGTGATACCTCTGGAGAACTTTTTGCAGCTGGAACGAGGGGCAAAGGAACCTCGGGCTGGGATGATGAATCTAAAGAAGCTCGGGGAGCTTTCTCGGGTTGAAAGGAAATTCCCATAGATTCAATGGAGTCACCTCCTGCAGTAGCATCCTTCATACGTTGGGAGACCAAACAGCGAGAATATGTGATCCCGGTCATGGGAGAACGGGGGGTGGAGTTACACCAATGGAACCACTCCCGAAGTGTCCCCCCACGAAAGGACTCACAGGGGGACTGGACCTTTCTTCTTCAGCTTCCTTCACCAAAGTATCTAAGAGTTAGAAAGATGCATTTTATTTTAGAAAAATGAAAAAATAACAACAACAACACACATGAATAACTCTGATCTAGGTGGATAATGGGATGATATAACTATTGGCGAGGAAGGAGGGGAAACAACGACAGAGGGAGATGGGGCAGTTTGTACATCAATAGCCCGTTTCTTCTGGGACTTAGTACCCAGAGTCTTCTTCCTCGTACTCGTAGCACCAACATTTGAAGGAACCCTTGAGCTCCTATTCCTCTGTGACTAAGATAGTGGGGAAGGCAGTAACAGGAGGAACGACTTGAGCGTGTCGTTGAAACTCAAAATCTATTCATGCCACCTCACCTTGAATTTTCATCCTCAACTCCTCACTCACTTCTGCTGACATAGGAGGAGGAATGGAGGCAACGATAAAAGCCTCAAAGGGAACTTCAGACTGAGGTTGGGACTTAGACTTTGAGGAAGACCCACTCTTGGATGCCTTAGTTCTTTTGGTTGGTGGCTGGGAAGGTCTTTCACCATAAGCTTCTTTGGTTGGAACCCTTTCACTAGAAATACCTTCAGAAGGAGCAGGCTGTTTGGGTGTCAGGACCTTTTTGATCTTTGGGGTAGCAATAGGAATCATGGAGAAGTATGGAGGAAGCTCAGTGGGAGGTCTCTTGGTAGTTTTTCTCAAAGGGAAATCTATTCCCAGAATGTAATTGCCTTTCAAACCCAGTTCCTGCGAAGAAAACGAAAGCACTGAGGGATATACATGAGTCCCCTCAATAAATTCAAATATTTGGGCCAGTTACTTCGACCAATACTTAGTGGCAAATAAAAATGTCACGTCACCTTTCCTGGAGATACTGGGGATGATGACTGTGTCAGACATTGTGGAGCTCACTCCCCACACAGCAGTATAAGTGAATAGAGAACAAGCGTCGCTGAATGTGACCTTGGGGTGGTTTAGCTGGAAGACGGGGTGAGGAGCCCCTTGGTCAAAACAAATTTAACGGACACACCGATGGGGGTTGTAATGTTCGCAAGAGTACCCCCACTCGATGTAGGATGGTAAGTAACTGGGAGAGAACAGAAGAACCACATCAAGCAAAGGGTCTTATTCCATAAGATCCACAGTCGTTGGTTGGACCACCCTTGGCTCATTCTTGAAAAAACCACAAGTGTAGAGGATAACTTCCTCTCTATAGGGATGCATCACAAAACAATCCCGTTTGTCAATAATAGAGGTTAACTCCTTTCGACTTTGCCTCTTTTGATAAATGTAAGAATGTAGAGGCAGAATTATTTCCCCCGGAGGAGGGCTATTAGGTTTAGCTGCTACATCGGGGAAACGAACATAGAGGAAGCCTGTCAGAAGTACGCAATTGGCAAAGTTGGCCAGGTTATAACGGCCAAGAGACCGTTGCATGTCAAACGGGGTCCTATCAAGCCATGTATAGAGTGACCCCAGAGCAATTGTAGACACAAGAAGCTTGATACTCGGGGCCAACATAGGGATATGTTGATGAGGTACCTTTGGGGTTTGTCGTTAGGTTTCCATGGTAAATGGAAGCAAAAGAGAACGACAAGGATGTAAGAAGGAAGTTCTAATGATGTACCTTGGCAAGGGGCAGCCTCAGAAGAGCTATCCTTAGAAGGATCCCGAAAGAAATAGTTGATGAGGGAGTGAAGGTGGCTTTGTTTGAAGAACCTATACACCTTCGGCATATACGGGCATCTAAAGCTTTATCAGAATAGGGACCATGGCCTGCGGCCTCAAGGCCCAAAAGTTCACAAACGTCTTCCAATGATAAACTGAACTCACCCGATGCATCAATGAAAGTGTGAGTGGTAATGTTCCAGCGAGACACTAGGACAGGGAGAGCAACATTATTCTTTGATAGAGTAAACCCACCGAACCACTTGGCCCATTGAAGTCCAATTTTTGCGAGGATGGCAGCATGGAAACTCTGAATGTGAGCTTACCAAGTAGCAAAATGAGCAGGAGAACCCCCAGGCCCTTCGAAGTCAATATGGGACCATGGGAAGTCCCCTCGCTAAAGGTAAAATGGAAAAGTCCCCTCTGGGGGAGAAACTCCCAATCAACAACATTTTCATCTTCATCACCAAGCACGATGGCCTCACACTTGTCATTAAAAACACAAGTCTCACAAAACCCAGAAACATCATCACCCTTGCCAAAAATGGGGACCGACAGTAAAAATGCAATTTCTCTTGATGAGAGACGGTCAAAGAGGTGGCACCCCCAGTAATAGCGGCAACAAAAGTGGTGGAAGAAGGGATGGTAGGTGGAGTGTTGGTGGCAGACGCACCAGGGTTGCTTAAAGAAGCCATTAGAGAGGAAACTGAGGTATAGAAAGCTTGAAAGAGCTACCAGATGAGTAACAATGGAGTAACCAAAGGTTGAAGATGATTACAGAGGAAAGAGATGAAGAAAAGTTGGACAAACAATAGAGTTTTTGCAGAATTTCTCTCTCTATAGTATGCCGGGAGTTTGAAGAAGACGAAGAAAATACTTAAGTGTTTTGAAAAATAGACGTTTGAATCCTTTCTGTTGGAACACGAGGCCCCCAATTTTAAATTTTCAAATAAGAATTTCCTTTAAGTGCGGAATAAAGATGGTTCAATTAAACAAACAAAACAACAATTTTTAATTTATCTCAAATTAAAATTAAACCAAGTGAGTTAACACAATCCAAGTCCTACAAATTTGCCTACACCATATTTTCAATATTACCAAAATAGGCTAAACCAATTTTACCAATTAAATGATGACTTGAATTAAATTAAAATCAAATTTACCCAAAATATTAATTAACACCAAATAAAAAAAGTAGTGATTTAAACCCAATTTTATCTTTTTACCTAGGCATATATCTAATGTGAATTTAGCGAAAGATAAAATAAACAAATACCACTACGCCGAGATGTACGAGGAAAAATCCACAATGGGAAAAAACCTCGGATGACCCTAGCCTTAAGTCCACTAAGTACGGAATTACAATTACAAGAAAGATGACTTACAACACTTAACTCGACTCCTTCAAGCCCCGATGCGTCTTCTTGCAAATACCTCTACCTAGCCGACAATCCCGGACACTACCGAAACCTTAGAATCCACCAATGAGACTGTAGGAACACCCGTTAACCACACATGGTTCCTTTCACTATGTGAGAACACCGCAGCAAAAACACGGACTTCTTCTTTATGGGATATAGAAGGAAACCCAAACGAACTCTTCAAACGGTAGAGTAAAATTCGGTGCCAAACACTCCAAGAAATGATATACATATTGAAACTTGGAATAAATAATATGGGTGAACACAAGAGTGTTTAATGATTTTTCTTAAAAAATAGACACTCAAAAACATAAACTTTTTCCTTTTAGAATTTTGCTCTCAAACTCTCTCTTGGAGATTGTTGTGCGTGAAAAAGTTGGTTCCCGCACTTAATTATTCTGGAAAAAAGATAGTGGGTAAAGAAGTGGGAAACATGGAAAAACTGCTCAAAACTGCCAAATAAAATGTTCACGCCAAATCTCGTTCGAACGAGATTTTTGTTCGAACGACCCTTCTAATGATGTTCCAATGAAGTCGTTAGTAAACTCGTTGTAATTCTCATTTGAACAACATTTTCATTCGAACGACAATTCGAACGATGTTCTAGTGGCCAAATAGGGAACTTGTTGGCAAAACTTCGTTCGAACGACATTTTCATTCGAACGACAAACTCGTTCGAACGATAATATCGAACGAACTTCTAGAAAGCTTAAATTGCGATTTTTAGCCGAGAAACTTTATTTTAAAGTTTTAAAGAAAATTTCTGAAAATAAACAACAGTTTAAAATAAAATTACACCCAATGAAAAATGTTCCAAGCTCCTATATATATATTTACAATGCATTCATACCTTAGGAGAAATAGAACCAATGTTGTTGACATAGAAACGAGGAAAATTAAACTCGGCATTTGATGAAGCTTTAATATCTTGGCCGATACATCTTCAACTTTAGCATGTTACAGGAGTGAAGGATGATAAAAAACTATACCCTATGACATAAACATTTTTGTCCAAAATTGAGCCAAAACTACATTAAGACTCAATCGGAGAATTGTGTCCTTACAAATCTCCCTCTTTGGCTATTTCGGGAAAAATACCAAATAAAAATCATAAAGGGTCGTCAAGCTCTACGAGACACAAACATCCCACCCAAACTTCACACAAGACCAAAGGATCAATATCTTTGCTGGTGAAAGTTAAGTTGCCATTTAGAAGAATTCCTGCACACTTAAGCAAACTATCAAACGCATAGGGAATATAAAAAATATTTAATGTAATTAAAATACTCCCCCTAAATCAATTCTCCACTTTAACAATGTGATCTATCTAAGAAGGTCGCGAGTCCCCCTAAGTTAAATCTCCTAAGCATAGATAAGATTATAATAGGATTAGATACCATTTCTCCCCTATCATTCTCTCCCCCTTTTTGTTCAGGAATAGACAAAGGATAAAAGAACTGATAAATAAGATGATGCAAAACATGATAAGAACATGAAAACATATAGGCAATAAGGCAACAACTAATCCATACAAAGAAAAAGGATACCAACTAAGATGCAATAAGATGATACCAATATGATATATGAAATATTAAGCATGTGATATCAACAAAAATGCGACAAGATAGATATCAATTATGAAGTGGAAGTATAAATGGACTAGAAAGAAAGGCAAAGAAAGAAAATACCATATATATACATACGATAAATATACCAATAATGCACACGCATATATATATATATATATATATATATATATATATATATATATATATATATATATATATATATATATATATATATATATATATATATATATAAACAAATGACACAAAATACAATAAGTTTTTCACACTCGTATGGCAAAAATGTGTCATATGGAAACGAAAGTGTAGGGGTGTGAACTAATAACAATTAAATTTAGACCCAAACACTTAAAACATGTACACGGAGTTCTCAACTGATTGCAAACTTTATCACATTTGAATATAACCTCATGTGACAATATAAATTGAACTCAATGAACAAATATACATAATGCATGCAAGCCTAAATTTTTCTGATTCTACAAACCAAATAGAGTCATGACATTTAAAGTACAACTAGGATAAAACGGACATTGTGCAAACTGTGGATATACCATCCAATCTCCCTTAATAATCAGATATATTTGAATGAATATATCAAATAAAATAAGCCTTGGCAATTATTTTTCTTTTTTAATGCCATTATTCTATTTTTAGGCCTTTGGACCACATATTTCTTTAAGGTTCATTCCAAACGGTGGCTTACTATTCGCAAAGGATAATAATTCCTTTCGGAGACCTTCCCCATGCACATATATATCATTTTGTATCTCACAAATCTCACGTGCAATGGATTTTGACATGCACTAATCCTCCTAGGTCAAAAATATGTAGATGACAAGATTGGTAGGAGAATACCTCACAAAGCTCAAATATAACATGTGACTATTAAATTTCAAAAGAGCTCGTGCATGTGTAAATAGAGGCATATAAAAATAGAATCCATTTTAGAAACACAAGATCCAACTACTCCATGTAAGCATGGTAAAGAACATTTTAAGGATTGACAAACTTAACCAAAAGTTCTAGCCACATGGGAGCGAAAAAATAGGGATTCAAACACAAGTATATGCCACATAAAGTGTGTCAAACTAAAATACAAACAAAATCAAAAATATTTTTGAGTTTTTTTTTTGAAATTTTTGAACAAAAAAAATATACTCAAAAGACAAAAAAAATCATTTGTATTTTTCATTAAGCCTAAATTACTAAACAAGTAAAACACAAATGATAAAAAAAAATATTTTTGTATTTTTCGTATTAAAAGGAAATGAAATACAAAAGATAAACAAAAATCATAATTCTAATATGTGATTAAGCATGGAGCATAAACTAGAAAATGATTAAAATAAGTATACAATTAGCATGATGATATAGCATGAAGTACGAAAGCTAATGTATGCAAACAACTAACACAATCAACCTTTGGATTTTGCAAGGGAGGAAGTATGTGAAAGTAAATGAGAATCAAAAATCCTATTTTGTAAAGCTACCAAGTCGGATTTCCTAACCCAAACCAATGACGAATGACGATCTCAGGGTGTAGGAATGTTGGCTACCTCGGCTTCTTTATGTAGGAATTTTCCAGGACCTCGTTTAAGATCAAAATATAATTTCCTAAGATGACCTTTTCGACCACAATGTGAACACCTAAAGTCACGGAAAAAAGATTTACCTAAGGAGTGATCTCTAAAGGTTTTCCTAGATGATTCTCCTAAAACATGGGTTTTGGCTTTATGAGTTGATTCATTACAAGTATCGAAGCCTAAACAACAAGTGTCATTTTTTATTTAGACTGTTCCTAATATTTTATCTAATTTCTCCGAATGACACTCCAAATCAAATTTGACTTTGCTAGAGTTTTTTAGTTTATTTTATAATTCTAAAATTTTAGACTCTAACAAAACATTTTTCTCTTCAAACACGAGAAGCTCCTTTTTCAAGGATTCCATTAAACCTCTAAGGCTATCCCTCTCGCCTTCTATATATTTAAGCTTCTCTCGAAGAGTTCTCTCACGTGTCTAAAGGTTTTCCACTAACGCACTATCATCAATGACCTTGACATGCTCTTTTAAACAAGCTTCTAACTTCAAATTTGCTCTTTTTAATTTAATAGATTTTTCATATAATTCTTGAAAAGCATTTTGAAGTTCACTCACATTAACCTCTTCTTCATTTTCACTCTCTCTTTCTTCTTCACTTTCACAACCATAATCTTTTGGAGAATCACAAACAAAGGCCTCAGAAGTGTTATGTATTAAGATGTCATCATTGGATGATTTCTCACTATCACTTACATAACTAGCAATGAACGCGATAAAGTTGCGCTCAATAGGGGAATTGGGTCCCTCTTCCTTATCACTATCACTAAGGGTTGCATTATATGAAATTGGTTGCTTACCCTCTTTCCTTAGTTTAATGGGGCACTCAAAAGCCCTATGGCCATACCCTTCACAACCAAAACACCTATTTGACTTGTCCCTATTTAAATTTTCTTTAGAATTTTTAGGGATCTCTTCATCTTTGTCATGCTTAGAAGTTTCAAATTTCTTAAAATCATTTTTAAATTTATCTTTGTTAATTTAAGAAATTTTTAAAATTTCCTAGCAAACAAAGCCATATCTTCCGAGTCACTCTCACTGTCTCTCTCTACTACTTATTTTTCCTCTTTTCGAGCTTTTAAAACAATGTCCTTTTCTATTTTCTTTTCAGTTTTAGAGGGAAACATGTCTAGTTCATAGGTTTGTAAATCCCCTACGAGCTCTTCTAATTTCGTAGAGGCCAATGTCGGTAAAGAATTTAAAATAGTCACTTTTGCAATAAATCTATCGGGTAGGGACCTTACAATTTTCTTTGCTACTCGGTTGTTGGGTATTTTCTCTCCCAAATTAAAAGATGAATTAACTATATCGGAAAGTCTAGCATAAAATTCATCGAAAGTTTATTTTTTCATTCATTTTGATGGTTTCAAATTGAGTGGTGAGGTTTTGGAGTTTTGAAGCTTTTACGACACTAGTTCCTTCATGGGTGAGTTTTAAGATATCCCAAGCTTCTTTAGCGGTTTCACACGTCATAATGCGTCGGAATTCATCTGATGTGACAGCGCTAAACAAGGCATTTAAACCTCGAGAATTAAAGTTTGCAAGTTTAAATTCACTCTCACTCCATCTATCGGCGGGCTTGGGAACACGCTTATTATATACTAAATGTGTAGGTGGGGACCACCCGTTAATGACAGATAACCAAACTCTCTCATCGATAGATTTTAGTTCCGATTTCATTCGCGCTTTCCAATACGCGTAGTTAGAACCATCGAAAATATAAAATTTTGAAAATGGAGAAAATTCCATTTTAGCCAAAAATATTTAAAGGATCTTTAACGATATAATTTATCGTTTTGTCTCTGGTACCACTTGTTGGAATACGAGGCTCCCAATTTTAAATTTTCGAATAAGAATTTCCTTTAAGTGAGGAATAAGGATGGTTCAATTAAACAAATGCAAACAACAAATTTTAATTTATCTCAAATTAAAATTAAACCAAGTGAAATAGGATTAAATAGATTTTTCACATAAACAAATTAACACAATCCAAGTTCTAGAAATTTGCCTAAACCATATTTTCAATATTACCAAAATAGGCCAAACCAATTTTACCAATTAAATTAAAATCAATTTTACCCAAAATATTAATTATCACCAAATAAAATAAGTAGTGATTTAAACCTAATTTTATCTTTTTACCTAAGCATATATCTAATGTGAATTTAGCGAAAGATAAAATAAACAAATACCACTATGCCGAGATGTACGAGGAAAAACCCACAACGAAAAAAAACCTCGGACGACCCTAGCCTTAAGTCCACTAAGTACGGAATTATAATTACAATAAAGATGACTTACAACACTTGACTCGACTCCTTCAAGCCCCGATGCGTCTTCTTGCAAATACCTCTACCTAGCCAAAAATCCCGAACACTACCGAAATCTTGGAATCCACCAATGAGACTGTAGGAACACCCGTCAACCACACATGGTTCCTTTCACAATGTGAGAACGCTGCAGCAAAAACAAGAACTTCTTCTTTATGGAATGGAGAAGGAAACCCAAACGAACTCTTCAAACGGTAGAGTAAAACCCGATGCCAAACACTCCAAGCAATGATATACATATTGAAACTTGGAATAAATAATATGGGTGAACACAAGAGTGTTTAATGATTTTTCTTAAAAAATAGACACTCAAAAATATGAACTTTTTCCTTTTAGAATTTTTCTCTCAAACTCTCTCTTGGAGATTGTTGTGCGTGAAAACGTTGGTTCCCGCACTTAATTATTCTGGAAAAAAGATAGTGGGTAAAGAAGTGGGAACATGGAAAAACTGCTCAAAACTGCCAAATAAACTGTTCCCACCAAATCTCATTCGGACGAGATTTTCATTCGAATGAAGTCTCATTTGAATGACCCTTCTAACGATGTTCCAATGTATTAAAATATGAAATCGTTAGTAAACTCATTGGAATTCTCGTTTGAACAGCATTTTCGTTCGAACGACAATTCGAACGATGTTCTAGTGGCCAAATAGGGAACTCGTTGGCAAAACTTCGTTCGAACGACATTTTCATTCGAACGACAAACTCGTTTGAACGATAATATCAAACGGACTTCCAAAAAGCTTAAATTTCAATTTTTAGCCCGTAAACTTTATTTTAAAGTTTTAAAGAAACTTTCTAAAAATAAAAACAACAGTTTAAAATAAAATTACGGCCAATGAAAAATGTTCCAAGCTCCTATATATATATTTACAATGCATTTATACCTTAGGAGCAATAGAACCAATGTTGTTGACATAGAAACGAGGCACATTAAACTCGGCATTTAATGAAGATTTAATATCTTGGCCACTACGTCTTCAACTTTAGCATATCATAGGCTTGAAGGATGATAAAAAACTCTATCCTAAGACAGGAACGTTTTTTCCAAAATTGAGCCAAAACTGCATTAAGACTCAATCGGAGAATTGTGTCCTTACACTTTCAACCCGTCTTTTGAGTTTGCCACTAACACTCATGCAAGGCCGCCAATAATCATTCCAAGTGGACACATGGAATCTTGGAGAGCGTCCTAGCAATTGAAAAGATAGCATTACGTCATTAAGGAAGTGACGCATGGGGATATAAAATGTTTCTCCAAAGATAAGTTTTAGGGTTTGACGCTAAAATTCTTCTTTTGTCAGATATATCTAATAACTCCCAATGTAAAATCTGGCCCAACAGTGTTTGGGATTAATGTAGCGATGCAACTCAAGTGATGCAGCTCAATGAGGCAGCGATGTATCCCAAAGCGATGCAAGCTCAGTAAGGCAGCTCAAGCGAGGTAGTTGAGAGTGGCAGTCCAAAGGGATCTTCTAATGAAGAAGCTGACCGAGAGAGGTCACCCTTTAGTTCCATTGTTTTACTTAGCCTTGTTGTATCTCTTTATTTATATTGACCATTAGTTGTAACGATTATAATGATTTTTAGTGTGAGGTCGAATGGTACTCACGAGAGACCAGGCTTGGCAGGGCCTGGGAGAGATTTCATGCTCTATCGAAAGACCTCATCATGGGAACTTCGGAGGGACTTGGTTTGGAGGATTGAGAAGTTAGACACCATTGGGGTTTGTCCTAGCCATCTTCGATACACCTGGTAAAACACTAAAAGACTTTGACCATGAAACCTTGGGCGGAGCAGCCTTGAGTCCCATCGAGCATTGAGTTATGAACCAAATAACCCTCCACTTAATGTCTCATACTTTATGTAATGTCACTAGACATCTAGGAAATGTCAAATATGTACTTGAGTAAACCACCGGGGTATTTGGGGCTATCAGACAGTTAGTGAGCCACCTCTCTGATGACATCCACCTGACACACAGTGGTTAGGCAAAGGCATATCTTGGAATTTAATGGTAATGATGTGGAGCTGACTAGTCCATCAAGAATTTAACGTTTGTGATATAAAGTATAAGGGATGTCTTGCACAGTAATTAATGACTAAGTTATCTTGGGAGTGGTGTGGGGGCAATTTAAGGGACCCAACCACCTCTGAGGAAGGGATGTTCTTTTTGAGAGTTCAGAAGTTATTACCAGAGAGAATATATATCAAAGAGGGATTTATTACAAACTAGAGAGTTTAGTCACCCACCATTGTCATCTATTACAAAGCTTTTAATACTTGACAGAAATCTTTGAGGGTGGTTGGGGGTGGTTGGCTTCCTTCCAAGGTGTGCTAGGGTGCTCACTTTTCTCTCTCTCCAAACGAGTTACTTCTAAGTTTCTTTATTTTTTTTTTATGTTATACACGAGAGTTCTTGCAAGTTCAAACTGAGTTTATCTCTATAGATTTTTGATTGCGAGTTTTACATAGTTAAAGGTGTTTCTTGATTAACTTCCCATTACTATACTCAAAAAGGGGTTATGCCTCCTTCTTATCTAAACTACCCTCTTACAGTTTCTTTCAAGATTTATGTGACGAGCACGGTATCAAGCACCACTTCAGTTTTGTGGCGTATCCCCAAAGCATTAGGCAAGCGGAGGCTTCCAATAAAATCATGATCAATGGGATAAAAAATGACTGGAAAAAATAAGGGCACTTAGGTGGATGAACTCCCTCATGTTCTATGGGCCTATCGTATGACGCCTAGTAAACCAACTGGGGAAACACCATTTGAAATCGCTTATGGCATGGAGGCTATTATCCCTTTGGAAGCAGGCCTCCCTACTATGAGAACCACACTGGTTGACCAATGCCGTAATGATGAAGCCTTACGCAATAAGCTCGACCTTACAGATGAACGATGAGAGCAAGCCTTGATGAAGATGGCCTCCTACCAATAACAGCTAGCCAAGTGGTACAACAAAAGGGTCAACTTGAGGAAGTTTTCAATAGGAGACTATGTCCTACGAAAATTCCGCGGTAGTGCCGTAATACCATCAGATGGCAAACTGGGACCAAATTGGGAAGGACTATTCAGAGTGATCAGAGATGATCTTCAAGGAGCATATTATCTGGAAACGCTAGAGGACAGGGAGATATTACGAGCATGGAAGGCAACCGATCTCAATAAGTTGTACTTCTAGATCTTCTTTTTTACCTTTTTAATTAGAATTTTTTTAATGTTTTTTGCAGTTTTTGCTACTTCATAAGACAATTTACAGTAAATAATGGCCGAACTGTCCCATCTATTCTCAAAGTTTACATTGGTTGCTTAACTCATCTCAATAATTTCACCTTTTCTAATGATATCTCCTATGTGTATACTATGAATTTTTAATGAACAAGGTTAGCAAGTGAAATACTAGCGCTTGAAATTACACTAAGACCCTTGTTGTGAACACAAGAGGACTAGTGAATTGCCCCGACAATAACAAAGGCCCCACTAGGGATCCTTAGGCAATAAAGCCAACTTTGGTTAGTCGCCAGCATTTATTAGTGGAAAAAAAACTTGCTCGGGTGGATTTCCTAATAATTACGTACATTCTCGCCATCATCTCACTTAGGTCTAAGGAAGTGTGATGACACAACCTAAAAGTTAAAGTGAATGGAATGATATTTCTTAGGCATATTGGACTGTGAGAATGTTCAAACATATGAAAGGAAGAATTCCAACACTTAAACATCATTTAGTCGGATACTAAAGCCCAAGATGATTCAAATTAAGTATGATCATACCTAAAGCCTATGATCAGTCAATCAATATCATTTTGGTCGATAAAAGTGTTGAGTAACCTACGAACTTGTAGACTCAAAATATGTTTAGTCAGCACACGGTCAAAATATAAGAAACTTCTTTATTAAGAATACAAGGTTACAATCACAAAACCAAAAAGAGATACACAAAAGTCTAAGAAGGGCTAGTGTGTCAAGCAAGATATTCTGCTACAGCTGCCCTCTGACCATTATCTAGCTTTAAAGAAAATTCTTCTACATCTTCGTCCAAATCTTGATCCAATAGTTGGGGGAATAGCATTGGTCAGGATCCATTCGTCATCTCTTGAAAAAGGATTATGTCTATAAGAAGGACATTCGACCTAGTACTTGTACAAAAGCATGGATTCCTTTGGGGTTCTTGCCTCTTTAAGAGGGCTCAGCTACCCCCAAGAAAAAGTAATATTTTCATCCTCCTTGAGTTTTACTGAGGCATCTTCCCAACCAGCGTTATAACCTTCCCCCCATACCTCTTTGGGTCATACCTTAAAGGAGTATCTCAGCTTCTTGACATTATCTTTTAGAACTCCTATAAAAGATTTTAATCTCGTCACCTCCTTTTGTAGAGCATCATTTTCAGATTGCGGTACCTCACCCACTTGGTCAACCTCAGTCCTCACCAGAAGCTGGGCCCTTAAGGAATTAACTTCCATTTAAAAATAAGCCCCTATCTCTTCCATTTCTCGGAGGTCATCCTTCATCTTTGCAATCACTTCAGTCTGGTTTTTGTACTGTTTGTTCCTAGCTCTTAGTGACTTGTAGATTTTCACAAAGGCTTTACGAGATTATAAGGTGATATCAGTTCCAAGAATTCTCCCCAGTTGAGAGTTGGGAGAAATGTAGCGATCAAAATCAACTGAGTACAAATAATACATATCAAGCCAAAAGCAATCATTAGCACAAACACAAATAGAGGAACACATGAACTAAAAAGAAGGCCACTAGACAGCACATGAAGTTTACAAAATAAGGGTACAAACCAATAAAAAATAAAAATTGTATAAGGAAAACAGGAACTACTAGTCTATACAAGATCCCTAGTCTTTCACTTTGTCTTACCTAATTTTGGTCTCCCCTTGTTGACCACATTTTGTTCCTAGCCAACACCAGTACTCCCGCCAACCACAGCAGGAAAGTTCATGGTGTTCCCAATTGCTTGGTTGTCGCCCTTTCCTTCTTTATCTTCAATATAAGGGTCAGAACTAGGATAATGAAGCCCAAAGAGTTCAGAGGCTGCAGGTGTTCTAGTAGCCTTCAAAGCCTAGCCCCATCCCCTCTTAAAGGAGACTTTTCAAGCATAAGCCATTTGGCATTCAACATCCTCGTAAGCTTTGTAGATGCCTTCACTATAGCTATCATCCTTGGCATGAGATACTAACATATACTTCTCAGCAACAATCACCTTCTGAGCAGCCCCCAATGCATCATAGGCCTTAGACATGTCACTCTTTTCATTCTCCCATGACTTTTAAGCATTAGTAAAGGCCACCATCTCGACCTCCAAGGCCACCTTCTCGACCTTCAGGGCCTTCTTCAACTCTTCCTCCCTCTTGAAGCTGTCCTAATGATTGTATAGGAGGGTAGTGAAATCATACAACATCTGCAAGGAAAATATAGCAATAGGGATGTAATACCCCGTATTTTTGTGGCTTTTAAATTTAGGGATGTATTAAATTTAATTGAGATAAATTAATTTAATATTAATTCAGAAATTTACTTTATTATTTACTAGCGTGATGAGAGTTAGTAATTATTGGAAATTTGTCGAATATTACTACATGAGTAAAGTAATGTATAAGATTGATTTTATAAAAATTGTCACGAGTGAATAAAATGACAATTATGGAAATTTAAGTTGGGACGTGCCTGTATCGTGTCAGGACTAAATTATGATTATTAAAAGTGAATAAATTATAAGTCACTTGTATGGTCGTTTTGAGTGCGCCAATGTGTCCGGAAGGGTCCAGATAGTCAAAATAATGTACCCGGGGGTTTAGTTTGGGTCTCGGGGCATTTTTAGGCCTAATTGGCATCCTGGGAGGGAGGTTTGGACATTTCATATTTTTGGGTAATTAAACCCACGAATTTACCAAGGATATATCAGATGTTAAGGGTTGTCATCTAGGGTTAACACAAGAAAAATCAAAGAACGGCCATTGGAGAAGAAGTGGAGAAGCTTTCCAAGGAGTTCTAGGCCAAAAACTCCGTTGTTTTCACCGCCGTCACCGCCAAATTGTGAATCGCACGACGAGGAACACAACCACACCACTTTCTTCCACAAATCAGAAACAAAATTTTCGGGCAAGTATCTATCTTACTGATTTCTAGTTAATTTTCCTTCCATGTTAGTCTAGGAATGAGGATCATATATTTTATTTGAAGAATTATATGTTTTAGAGGAAAAATCGCATGTGTTGTAGGGAGAATCTATGTAGCCTGAATTTTGATCATATGTAGAGGTTTTATCACGAAATTGGATATAATATTGATCAACGAATTGAGGTTGGTTGGGTTCTTTAATTGAAAATTTGGAAAATAGGGTTCTTATGAATTAATTTGGGGATTTCATGTAATCTTAATGATTTTTGACGAATTAATGATTCTAGCAGGTTATGAATGATATATAACCATGTTATTATTAATTGGGATTGAAGATGAGACGTTGGGGATTAAACTGTAGAGGGTTTTAGGCTTAAAAATGGGGAAAAACGAGACTGCCAAAGGTTGAAGACGAAACAGTCCATCTCGCGCGATGTCGCGCGAAGTCGTTTGAGCGAGATGCCCATGTCGCGCGAAGTCGTTCCATCGACACGTGGAAGTCGTTCGAGCGAGATCCATTCTGGTTTGAGCGAGATTTCTAATTTTTAAGGAATTTCCTATTTTGCCCCTATTTTAGTGAACGATTAATTTGAGTGAGGAAAACCAGTATCCGAGGAACCCAGAATAGTGCAAAAATTTTGGGAGTTGTTTAGGTGTAATAATTTAAATATTTGGGATGATGGGTGTACCCTAAAGATCATGAGAGTGAGAAAATCGTAATTAGGATTTATACCATAAGGTAAGTGAGAGTATACCTACTGAAATTATACTTAGTGAGATAGAACACTTCGAGAGATGAGAAGTAAGTATGAAATAAATTATAAATGAGAATAAAATAGATGAATTCGTTATGCAAAATAATTGAGTAATATGTGCTAAGAATGGATAATTATAATTATGGTTCGTGAGCGTACCTAATTTGGAAATGTGAATATTTATATATAGATGACTGTGTGATTGTGCATACATTATATATCTGTGTAAAAATCGTACCCGAGCTACTTGCTATCACGGGGGTTTCCGCGCCGGGACAGTCTTATCTCGATTGGGCCTTTATGGGGGATAACGAATTGTACCCTAGAAGATAGTATCCTTGATTACAGGCTATCTGAGTTATAGTCAGATGGTCCTAAGAGACGTGTGGGTATGTGCTGACCTCTTAGGACTGGGAACTATGCTTCGCCTCCATTTGTATGTGTTTTGTGTTAATACTGTTCGAGAGTGATTCTGAAATAGTATTTCCCTTAGTTTGTGTGATACGGGGACTTGATAGCAGAGTATGACAACACCATAGATCTTACGTGGGGTTCTGTTAGTATGTATATTATATGTGTGACTAATATATATACGTATATTTATATGGGAACTTTCTACTGTGCGTATAAGTAGATAAGTAATGAATAAATGCTTCAACTTTATTATAAGTGTTCGGGAACTTTATAACGGTAATGAGTTGTTTTAAATAACGTAAGAAATCTTGAAGAGAATGATTTCCTAAAGTAAATATCATAACCTCGCTTTTCACATGACAAAACCTTATGGAGAATAAGATAGAGAAATTGATGAGATTTATTAGTATGGTATGCATGCACACTAGATGAGAGGTGAAAATTCTCAAGAGAGTGTCGCATACTAACATGGTTGTTGCATTACCAAGTGAGCATTTTAAATACTTGCTAAACTAATTTTAAACTGTTTTACACTCGGGCTCTTACCCGTTTCCTGTCTTTTCTCTCTCTTGTATATATATATGTATATATTTCAGGTGTCCAGCCAGAGGGGCATCTTGCGTAGATTCTTTGGACCGGACGCGCTGCAGCTTATATGGGAGTTACAAGACATTTCTTAGACGACCTCGTTGTTGAATCTACTCTCATTCTAGTTCTGATTAGTTAGGGCATGTACCGCCTGTTTCCTTATTCAGCTAGATTTGTCAGAGATTATGTTCTTGTATCTTTAGCATTTTTTACTCTTTGAGGATTTAATTACTGCCAGGATGGTTTTCCTTTGTAGTTTTAAAGTTGTTTTTGGATTATCTGAATGATTAAATTCATGGGTGTTTATTTCCAGTCTTAATAATTGTGTGAATCTTACACTGTTACTTATTAAAGAATTTCATAATTGGATTTAATAAATGAAAATAATGTTTTAAATGGTTTTAACACTTAGCTTAATTATTTAGGGTGTTGAAATTGGAAAGTTTATTTTGCGACAGTGATGCTAAGAATGAACCAACCGTTCACCTTGATTATAATGTAATAAAGGACTGATCACCCGGTATTTAATTAGGCGGGGTGTTACAAGGGAATCAGAATAAAAATGAGAAATAATAGAGAGAAGAAATGAGTAAGGGAGACTTCCAAAGCCATCCCTTATGGAGTCTTAATGGCAAGTTGAGATGGTCCCAGCCTCAAAGACCTTTCACGATAAACGATGAGCACTGACCTCTTCAGCAAGCCTGCAGTAAAAAATGGGGAGTCGCCCACACTATCTCCCTCAAGACTAGGGATGGTGGGCCCATCAGTAGACTAGAAGGCTAACCTCTTAGGCTTTATTTTGTCTCTCTCTCTCCTTATTTTCTTTTCTCTCTCTCTCTCTCTTCTCTTCTTCCCCTATCTTCTTTTATTTCTCCTACTCTTGCTATCTCCATTTATTAGATGGGCCAATACCACTACCCTTTAGATAATTGTTCCCAGAGATCTTTAAAGAAGGGATCCTGTTGAACAAGACTGCCTATCTTCTTCTTCCTTTGTTTCTCCTCCAACTCCTGCTCCTTCTATTATCTCTTCCTCACTCTCTTCCTCTTCTTCTTCTTCAGATCCCTCCTCCTTAGAAGGACCTACCTTTGGAGATCTTAAAACTGGCACCTGATCAATTAGACGAGTAATAAAGATGGTGCTTGTGTTCTTGTATTCCAAGAGAAAGGTTTCCAACCCAAGATGCTAACTTTCTATTGATCTCTCATTTATGCTCCAGGCTTTTGTGAGCTTTTTAATATTAATCTCGGTAATGTCAGGTTCTTGGTTCCACGATCTGCGATAACAAAGAAGAGAAAAATTATCCATAAGAATGAGAGGAATCTACAAGAAGTTAACATAAAGGAAAAAAGAGGAAGCGAACTATTTCGGCTTCCCCATAGTCTGAAATACGAAGACCGCGTGGTATTTCCCCTTCCAATAGTGGGGGTTCTTCTAGTCCTTTGCAATGAATCCACTTTCCCATTAGTCTTTGTGAGAATCTAGGAGATTTACAACCAGAACTCGCTAAACTCTTCTGGTTTTCAGATACAATAAACCCTTTTTGGTTTTTGAGAATACGTAATAGTAACATATCTTGAAAAGCCCTAACCTTGTTCCTTAAAGAGTATTTATCCTATGAACAATGCTTACTATCTTCCATACATTTGGGGCACACTGAGAAGTAACAATGGTGAAATAATTAAAAAATACTAAGAAATAACTCATTTGGGGGAAAAGTTAGACCTCCTTGAGTTATTAACAAGGTATGAATCCAGTGCCCCCCGTACAATCTGCGAACATTACGGGGAAAGGGGCACATTCGATGATTACCCACTCAGGAATATTATACTTACGCATAAATTATTCTACACATTTACCATCTAGCATCACCATAGTTGAATAAGTAAGAAGAAACCCTAACTAAATTAACTAGTTAATATAGAGAAGAAGAACCAAAGAAGAGGCAGAAACTATAACTTACAAGTGATAACGAAGCTTTAAGAAAGCACAAAAAGAGAGAAACTTAAACTTTTGAATCAAGAGGAGAGATTAGGAACAAATTATGTGCAAGAACGACCAAATGCAATGAACAAACGCTTGAGTAAGCCTCAACTGATCACTAGAACACTTAAATGATGAGTTTTGATTTCCTAAGAAGATTGTGGCACTTCATTTCTCTTCTTGAGACAAGTGTGCCCTTGTTGCAAGTCTACGGACTCTCACTACATGACAAGGACCTGAACCTATGACCCGGTTCAAATCTATTGGACCATGGCTATTAACCCATAGATTTTAAGGGTAATTATATGAGCCCACTTTTTACAAGCCCATGAAAGTATCCAACCATGATAACCTCAGTTATTTGGTCTATCCCAAATCATGGCTTAATTCTTACACGAGCAGTTTCGTCAGAGAAGGATACTCATGGATATGGTCAAATCAGACGCCAAGAATCTCTATCGAGATATTCAATCACCTCATGGCCAACCCACATACGATGATGGAGTTCCTTAAACAACTCAAACTCTGTAATAAAACATGTGTATAAATTTTACACTCTGACTCGGGGAAAGGGGAAAAAAATTATAATCTTTGAGAGACACTTCATAAACATAAGTAACCTCTCCATGAACATAGGCAAGTTTTTGAATCACATACATCGTTATTGTGTGTGATTTCATTTACTTTTTGTCTTTTGTGATTACTTTAGTGAATCTTTTTATTGTGAATTTTTCTCTACTCATAGAAGGGATGTTAGCTTCCTTCAAATATTCCATCTTGAGGTTGAGCATATTGAACAGTTTTAAGTACATGACCTCCGAATAGCTCCCCTAATAGATTGGTAGTTTATCCAAACCACAGTTGGAAATTTTGAGAGTGATTACTAGCACATCGTAATGTGGAGTACTAACTTTGACCAGGTCTTCTTCATTAAAAAAATATGCTTGTTATAGTCAACACCTTCTAGTCAACGAAGCATTCCTGTTGAGATTTTGGCAGGCTCAATTTTGTAAGCTTCCATGTCTGCAATAACATTTTTCAATTGCATCCGAAAAATGTTCCTTTGGCCGTGGTTTAGATTTGATGCTCTGTGGATAACTACAAATTTGTTTCACATCTCGTCAACATCTAGGACATTGTCTATCTTCTAATCATGCTCCATGGTGGTCTTTGTGCCCTTATATTCTAAATAATTATCCTAGTGGCCCACTTGGGCCAATTCCTTCAGGTGGGATTTGAGCTCTTTTCAATTTTATGTTTTATGCCTATGATCCTTATTGTATAAACTCTTTAGGTCTGTGTTTCTCTTTTATAGATATCCTATCATCTTCCTCGGCCATTTAAAATATTATTAATTTTTAATTTTACTCAAAATTTTCTTTTTCATTACTTTTGGATCCTCTATTCTTCTTCTTGGCTCTCTTCTTGGGAATGTTTTCTTTCTTTCCCCTCTTGATCATCTCGAACCTACGCTGTCGTTTTAAGTGCCAGCTACCACGTCTTTTGCTTTGGCGTATTTCTCAATTTTGGACATAAGGCTATCAATAGTGTTAGACTCATTCTTTATAATAGACTAGGGCAACATAGATATGCTCAGAAGATCAATCTTGAATGAGGACACAAATACATGTTCGTAATAGTCCTCTACTTGATTGTAAGTTTCTCAATACCGTCGAGTGTTACCCCACAAGGTTTCCTGGAGTTTCTTCCTCATAGTGAGGTGTGAATCCATCCTCTTTTGATGGGAACTCATGGTGGTGAATCTCAAAGTAAACCTATATCAGCTTCTAAAATCCAGTGACTAGCCTATGTGATAACTTCTCGAAACACTTTTGTGTGATAATCCCCAGTTTATAAGGAAATATACAACATATGAAGGCTTCATTGCTTCTTTAGAGAGTCATTACTTATCGATATTGGGGAACATGATCGATGGGACCAGTATTCCCATCATAGATTTTAAATCTGAGGGTGGAAAACTTCTCAGGAGGATCTAGTCCCTCAATTGACCTTAAAAAATGGGACTTCATCTGGACGGATAGTTCTTTAATATATTTGGTCCCTTTATGAGCAAGATTCTCATCCATGTCCAACCAGATGATAATATGGAGATCATTTTTAAGATAGACTCCTTCCTGGTCTATTTTCTCTAGAATCTTCTGTGTCTCGAGCATTTTTCATCACATCATGAAATGTTTCCTTGACTTTTAGTTTTTCTTGCCTAAAGGGTGGGTGTTCAGGCATAGCGTTTGCATTTGTTGTCATGTAGATCTTACTCCATTCTCTCCAGACGATGTTGCAAACATGAATTCTCCGTATACTAGAGGCATGTGGCATGCTCCTATTGATGAAGTCACCATTCACAGGTGTCTACAAACTGTGAGATCTAGGTGAAACTCAGTCGTTATTTACTTTTAATAATTCATTCCTCCAAGTACGATAACGCTAGTCAGGAGTGTTATGACTCCTGTTGGGGTGGACCTTAGACCAGACTCTAGGTGTTCAAGGCCCATTTTTATAATTTTAATGATCCGTTAGACGAAAGACTTGGGCTATAATAGTGAGACATATTTGCTCGTTGTCTTTTATTGATGAGAAAAAGAAATCGATTCCCAGAGATGGCGCTAATTTTAGGTGATAAAATCCTACTTGTGTCCATCCCCAATCCCCGTCGCGGAGGGAGAAAGGATCCTTCGTGTCCCGCGCGTCCCCTCTCGGGAGAGCACTTCGGTCGGCGTCGATTTGTGAGGTGTGAAAATGTAGAGAGATTTAGAGTCGCCAGTCTATTTTACTCAAAACAGACAAAAGAAAAAGGGGAAGCCACCCCGGAGGATGGCATCCAAAGACATACTGGTGCGTGCGAAACCAAAATGATTCGAGAAGGGTTCGAAGGCTTAGTTACGAAATGGGAAGGTGTTAGGCACCCATTCCGCCCTTTCGATCTCTCATGAATATTTGTTATTTTCCTTTATATTTCCCCCCGTGATATGTGTGCATGTGTATATATAGAATGGAGGTAGGAATCCTCGACTTGTATCATGGAAAAGACAAAGCGAGTCATCCGTAGCAATGTGAGATTAGTGTAGAAAATAAAATTTACGTGATTACCCCTACGTTGATCGTTATAAGGGAGCGATAACGCATATGGAATAATACGTTACTAAGAACAAGTATATATAATATAATGGAAAATGAGATAAAGAGAAGATACAAAATAAGAGAAAAAGTGAGAAAAGGACTCGAGTCTCGGGTTTTACCCCGAGATGCCTAGGTAGCCTATAAAGGCATCAAAGTCCGCGTAATTCGCATGTAAAGTGAGGGGTGGGGTTTAACCCATAAATCCAATTGGAGAAATCTCTTATTTGTAAGTGTGTGTGTGTGTGTAGAAAAAGTGCTTTAGTTGTGAGAAAAGTGTGGAAAAAGTGTGAGAATCCCTACTTGGAATTTATGAGCAAACCCTCTTTTTCTTGTTTTTTGGGTTTTTATTTATGTGAAAATAGGAGATGTACAATAATACTAGATAAAAAGTATATTTATGATGTGTGAGATGAGATAATAAAAGTGTTAAGAAAGAAAACAAGTTATTGCAAATTTAATAAAATTTAGGAGAGAGTTTGAGAAATTTGGACCTTCTTGGAGACCTTGAGCTTGATCTTGAATGTTGAAAAGAAGCCCTTGCACTTGGATGATGATGGAGAGTGGTTAATTCATCAAGTTTGATGAAAGGGATGATGAAGAGTGGAAGTGAAAAAGGGATTTGGAGGTTGAAATCACACTGCCTTCGAGAGAGGTTTTTGGGGGTTTGCTGAGAGTGATTTGCTTCTCATCTGAGCTCCCCTTGAAAATGAGGCCAATGCCTCCTTTTATAGGCCCAGGGGTCTACCGATAGACATTTCCATGACACTACCTATCGGCAGGTGCCGATAGGCAGGGTCTGGGACCTGCCATTTGGCAGTGAGCCTTAGGCTTTTTCAGAAAATTGGCCGCCGAGGGCAAACCGTTGGTCAGAATCGTGCATAGGTCATATCGTTAGAAAGGTGTTTTAGAGACCTTATAAAGTCCTTTGGACTGCTCGCGAGTTAGGTAGTTGACTTTGGTTCAAATGTGGCTCGGAAGCATTTATCGGTCCGCCGGACGGGGAATTATTCGGACACAAATGGATCATTCGTCCGCATAGTAAGTCTGAATCGTGCACGGGGTGAACTGGTAGAAAGGTTAGGAGATTTACTTCAACATTCCAAAGCGTTTGGACCGGTTTGGGAAGTTTACTTTGGTCAACCAGTCCCAAGAAGCATTCGGTGACCTCTCGGAGTCAAACAGATCGTACGTCCGCATGAAAAGTCGGAATTGCACACGGAATGGACCGTTGGAAAGGGTATTCAGTTCCTTTAGAAGATTCATTCAGCCTCGGTCGAGCTGAAGGTCTGACTTAGGTCAACAAAGCTCGGGAGCGCCCGGTGGCCTCTAGGTTGGGGTTTCGGACGCAAACGGATCGTTCGTCCGCATGGTAAGTCAGAATCGTGCATGGGATGGACTGTTGGAAAGGGTATTCAGTTCCCTTCAAAGATTCATTGAGCCTCGATCGAGACAAAGAGTTTTATTTTTGGTCCAATTGAGCCGGAGGGTGCCCGATGGCTTCCAGGTCAGTGCTCGGGACATGACCTGGGTTTGCGGTGATGAGTGGAGGTACTAGGTACCTAAGGAGAGTTAGGGGGTAATAGAATGAGGTGTCTATAGAGCCCCTCAATGGGTAAGTTTGGAATAAATGATAGCCATCGATTAGACACCGCATGATTCTTCTGAGAGAGTATGATCGGTTTAGAGGATCGAGGTCGATTTTGAGTACCTAAGGAAACGAGGATGATCGATTTAGATGGCCGAGGTCGATTCTGAGGACCTAAGGAGCATGCTGGGGATGAACAAATCAGAGGGTCGAGGTCGATTCTGAGGACCTAAGAATAGTGACGATCGAGGACCGAGGCCAATTCTGACCTAACTCAGGTGACGATCCAAGACCGGGGTCAATTCTGATCCAAGAGTGGTGACGACCGAGGATCGAGGTCAATTCTGACCTAAGAGTGGTGACAACCGAGGACCGAGGTCAATTTTGACCTAATTCAGGTGACGCTCCAAGATCGGGTCAATTCTAACCCAAGAGTGGTGAAGACCGAGGATCGAGGTCAATTCTGACCTAACTCAGGTGACGATCCAAGATCGGGGTCAATTTTGACCCAAGAGTGGTAACGACCGAGGATCGAAGTCAATTTTGACCTAATTCAGGCGACGATCCAAGACTGTGGTCAATTCTGACCCAAGAGTGGTGATGATCGAGGATCGAGGTCAATTCTGACCTAACTCGGGTGACGATCCAAGAACGGGGTCAATTCTGACCCAAGAGTGGTAACGATCGAGGATCGAGGTCAATTCTGACTTAACTCAGGTGATGATCCAAGATCGGGGTCAATTCTGACCTAAGAGTGGTGACGCCTGAGGACCGAGGTCAATTCAGACCTAACTCAGGTGACGATCCAAGACCGGGGTCAATTCTGACCCAAGAGTGCTGACGACTGAGGACCGAGGTCAATTCTGACCTAACTCAGGTGACGATCCAAGACCGGGGTCAATTCTGACCCAAGAGTGGTGACGAACGAGGACTGAGGTCAATTCTGACCTAATTCAGGTGACGATCCAAAACCGGGGTCAATTCTGACCCAAGAGTGGTGACGACCAAGGAGCGAGGTCAATTCTAACCTAACTCAGGTGATGATCCAAGACCGGGGTCAATTAAGACCCAAAAGTGGTGACGATCGAGGACTGAGGTCAATTCTGACCTAACTCAGGTGACGATCCAAGATGGGGGTCAATTCTGACCCAAGAGTGGTGATGACCAAGGACCGAGATCAATTCTGACCTAATTCAAGTGACGTTATAAGATCGGGGTCAATTCTGACCCAAAAGTGGTAACGATCGAGGACCGAGGTCAATTCTGACCTAACTCAGGTGACGATCCAAAATCAGGGTCAATTCTGACCCAAGAGTGGTGACGACCGAGGACCGAGGTCAATTCTGACCTAATTCAGGTGAGGATCCAAGACCGGGGTCAATTCTGACCCAAGAGTGGATACGACCGATTACCGAGGTTAATTCTGACCTAACTCAGGTGATGATCTAGACCGGGGTGAATTCTAACCCAACAGTGGTGATGACCGAGGAACGAGTTCAATTATTACCTAACTCAGGTCACGATCCAAGACCGGGGTCAATTCTAACCCAAGAGTGGTGACAACCGAGGACCGAAGTCAATTCTGACCTAACTCAGGTGACGATCCAAGACCGGGGTCAATTCTGACCCAAGAGTGGTGATGACCAAGGACCGAGGTCAATTCTTACCTAATTCAGGTGACGATCCAAGACCGGGGTCAATTCTGACCCAAGAGTGGTGATGACCGAGGACCGAGGTCAATTCTGACCTAATTCAGGTGACGATCCAAGACCGGGGTCAATTCTGACCCAAGAGTGGTGACGACTGAGGACCGAGGTCAATTCTGACCTAATTCAGGTGACGATTCAAGACCGGGGTCAATTCTAACCCAAAAGTTATTGTATTTCCTTGGGAAAAGGAAAGAGTTCCGCTGGGAGTAAGAATTGGATTTGAGGTTCCGCTGGGGAACGATGAATGAGCTAGGGAAAATTTGGATTGTCCTTTGGGAGAGATCGCCTCGGGTGAGTGATTCTTCTGATTTCTGCTGGGAAAAATACCATGTGATATTGTATCGCACCGGATAGCTGATGGCTAGGGAGGCCTTTTGTAAAATCTGCTGAGGAGGTGATTAGGTGGTCCAAGCGCATTGCTCGAGAGGTCATTCGCTTGGATTTTGAAGGTTCCGTTGGGGAAAAAGATGTGTCGCCTGAAGGAGTGCGAAATTTTCTTGATGAAAATATTCTCAATCCTTCCTGGGATTTTTAGGAATTTTTTGAGGATTTTTTGAGGCTTCCTGGTATTTTCTGGGAATTTCTGTACAAAATTTTAAGGGGGTGCCGGTCGGCATGGTATGAGGGGTGCCATTCGGTAGTGGCACGGGCTTTTGGCCTGCCTCGGGAAGGTGAAGAGACAGTGCCGATCGGTATGGCTGGGGTCAGTGCCGATCGGCATGGCGCTTGGCCTCCTATATAAAGGGGGCGAATCCCCTTAATTTTTCACAGCTTCTTGAATTCACTCTTTCTGTAATTTCTTTCTGCGAATTTTTCTAACGTTTCGATCTTCAAGAAATGGCCGCCTTTGTGAGTACCGTTGTCCATCTGGAATGGTTGACCGTTGATGACTGGGCGAATGTGGATTGAAGGGAGAGGGTGCCTCTAGCTTTAGGGAATGAAAATTCCTTTGATGCATTTGAGCCTGTCGCGGATGAGCGGACCTTGCTGCGGGAGCCATCACATCATCGCTCGCTCTTCGAGAGTGATCCCTGGTGGTTATGTAAGTAACCCGATCTTTGGCATTCTTCTCGTTTTGGTGCTTTTTCTTATTTGACTTTTGATGAGGCTTTTCTCTTTTCCAGTCGGATATTTCTTTGAAGAACATGCGTGCCCGTGGGAAGACGGGGATTAAGGATGTTTGGGAGCATCTTCCACCCGTGGTGTGCTGGATGGTATCATCAGCGGGTTTTGGGAGGTGGCGACTGCACTGGATGAGACGCCTCGTTCGACAGCAGTCCTGTGTGCTTTGGGGGAGAGGTGGTGGGACACTACCCACACTTTTCATTTTGGCTTCGGGGAGATGACGGTGGCTCCCATAGATGCGCAGTGATGATACGAGAAATCATCCATAAGGCGTTCTCATACCGGTAAGTCAAGAGTAAAGTGTGTAATAAACAAGTAAAGCAAGTAAATAGAGAGAAGACAAGATATAGAGTGGTTCAGCCTTTAAAATAGGCCTACGTCCACTGTGTTGCTTCATTCTCATTATGTGCGTTGCATTGTACAATATAATCATGCCTAAAGAGGCGTACAAGTATGAGAATAAGGGTGAATACATGGCAGTATTGGAGATTCCGATGAGCCCGGGAGGTTGCTGTGATATAGATTTGTGTCTCCAAGAGGTATCTTGAGGTTGTATAGAGAGAATCTTTATTATAGAGTCGGCCCCGGTCGGGTATGGAATCGATCCCCTTCCTTCTAGGTGTGGTCCTCTATTTATGAGGAAATGTGTTGAGTCACATGCCCTGAGCACGTGGCGTATACCAAGTCTGCAGTAGTTGTGGATGAGGGGGTGCGGCCTGCAAAGCAAGCAGTGTTGTAAGCTGATGGAGGCGTGACGCGCACCATACGGTGGAGTTCCACGGCCTATAATGGACAGGGTTGCACCCTGTGCCATCTGGTCCTGAAGGGATGTCGCGCCGAGTGAGTTCTGGCCACGCCCTGAGTGAGGTTCGTCCGTGCCCTGAGTGAGGTTTGGCCGCGGCTTGTATGACCTATGAGGTATGCCTGCGAACTGAATAGAGAAGAATACATTCTGCGACAGGGAGCTATATTTGTACTATCAATAATCTCCCAAGCCGTAGTGCCAAGGGAGATCAATTGGGACTGCGGCTCAGTAGCCTAGGTGTCGCGGTTCTTCCAAAGCGACGATTCGTCTTCCGCGCTCCCTTATGTAAATTGTTTCTGGCCGTGGACTTCGTTACGTTTCCAAAACTTTTGAGAGCACATTGAGAGTGAAACTCTGCACTTTCTCTCTTGCATATTCCGGTAACCTTTCGAGGCGGTGTGCGGCGGTCTGAAGCTGAGCATTGCAAGTTTCTCCATTTCCAGGTGATTTTTCAACCACTACACTTTCGTAAAAGTCTTTGAAATTTACAGTTTTCTTCCCTTTTGATATGATTTTTCTTTTTCTGGTTCATTTGCTAGAAATTTAGGGTTTTGTTTGTACGTTTTGCCCTTTCCCACACATGCTACATATGAAATACATACAACTGTTCTTGGTGTTCATAATCAAACTCTTCGCATTCTGTGAGTTTGATCCTAAAAACGATTAGAATTTTAATAATCAACTGTTTAGGATAGAGGTCGCGGCATGATAGGATTTTAATACCCATTCTCGTGAACTGGTACGATCCTTCTGCGTCATACCGTGCCAAATGGTCGCGGTCCCTTAAATTATCATCCGCGGCATCAAATCACCACCCTTGTAGTCTCGAACATCCTTCAAACTTCCATGAACCCAATACATATCCATGTTAAATAACTGTAATTGCTACTAGAGCACATCGAATTGACTCAGTAAATTTAGGAATGGTCGTGGCCAGGAATCCCTTAAAGCAATTCTCCTTTATTACCGCGGCAGACTAAGTTCCTCTGCTAATATGGAGGTGGCCGCGGCTAGTAGGGACAGTACGAACCCATAAGTTCATGTAGTAGAGTTGGCCCTTAATAACTCGTTAGGGAAATAATTCCAAACTCATTTCCAAGACCTATAAATAATTTTTCTGCGGCTTCTTAAAGTTTTTTTCAAACCATACTAGCTGTGGCGCCTAACTGCGAACTCTGCTTTTCAGGTACTGCTGCAGCCATATGAACTTTGACCCAGATGAGTTCCTGAGAGACTTTTGGGCAAAGAACTTTGGAACCTCTCCCCCCGAGCTTACTTCTGTGCCCCCCTAAGATCAATAGGTCCTTGCAAGCTAAAAGATTTCCCAAAATGCATGGTACCTGACTCAGACTCCACGGACTCTACATCTGGGAAGAATTTTCAATCCGCGTCGATGAAAGAGGAAGCCAACTCAAGCACACATCCAATGGGTGTAGGAGACAGTGCCGCGACTGTTAGATATAACCCAGGTGGTATATCTGGGAGGGCTGAGAGACCCTTGGCCGCGCTTGATATCCGCAGCTCCATGACCCAAGATTGGGTTGAGTATGTGGCTGAGGCCTTCGAATTTCTAGAAAATTTGACGTGCTCAGCCCCTGCGGCAAACCAAAGATTGTGCATGGTTCTATCCGATGATGGAATTTGTTTCCCTTTGCATGCCTTAATTTATGGGTTGCGGCTGCCTGTTCCAGTTCCTATCCGCCGCCTTTTTCAGGCAATGAACCTGGCCCCAGCACAATTAGATCCTAATGGATGGAGAGCCATTCTCGCCGCAGTTGTCCTTTGGGAGAATTTGTTCAAAAAGGACATCACTCCCGCGGAGTTCTTTCACTTCTACCGCCCAAAGGAGAACTCAGTGAAGTTCTCGGGCTACTACTACCTCTCAAGCCGCGGTAGGGACGAGACCCTTTACACTGGGAGATCGACCAGTGTGAAGAACTGGAAGGCGAAATACTTTTACATCTCCAACGAAGACTGGGAGATGCACCCCGATGAGAATGAGAGGGAAAGGTCATATGTAATGCCGCGGCAGTGGGGGTCTCCCTCAAAATTATGTAATAAGACTGCAGCCGCGTCCTTTCATTTCACATAAATATGCACAACTTCCACTAACCTTTGAATTGTCTTTTCTTTCTGCATCCCTTGACAATCTGCACTTGAACAAGCGGCAGGAAAAAAGAGTTACCGAGGCCGCAGAAGTTCCTGCTGAACACAAGAAGTTCGGCACACTTGTAACGTCAGCAACCATATTTGAAGCGGGATTTTCCCACACAAATCCATTCCTCAACAAATGGGCAGGAAAGGTAATTAATTGCGCCATGATTTTTACTCCACGGTCAATTATTCTCTTGAACTCATGTTAATCCTTTTCAGGTGAAGAAGTTGACAGGTAACTACTAGCGGCGTAACTAGCGGAGATGGATTAGGATGCAGTCGTCCTAAATAATACTCCAATGCCAAGGGACCTTTCGCGGCCCCCTCCGGAGAAAATAATGTTGCCCCTGTCGTGGCTCCTGCCGAAAAAACTACAACACCTGTCGCGGATCAAATGGTTAATGATGAGAACCTTCCACATGACCATTTTAATGATGACATAGGGGAAAACCTAGCCGCGATGGGCTTGATGTCATCTGATGTTCCCCTTCATTCATCCACTCCTCCGCCGCCACCTGTTATGGCGGTTAACGCGAACTTTCCACCTCCTCAATTCCGCCGAAAGTCTGGGCCTGATGGTAGACCAAGACCCCAATTAAGGCAGCCTGACCCCAATTCCTCTTGGGACACTACCGCAAAGGCTACGCGGAGGATGAAAAGATCCCTGGATGCCGCGGACCTTGACAGGCTAGTGGGGGAAGATCATGATGATCTGGAGGACTGTGGCCTCCATAGTCTCCTGAGGGTATGTGCCAGTTGTCATTCACTTTTGTATCCCATATTTTTTCCACATTTTTTCTAATTCCTTTTATTTTAGACCGCGGATGTGATGGTGGTCCAGAAGAGGAAGTACGAGGCCTTGTACAGGTTGAAGGAGGCTGAGAAGAGTTCTCATACCGCGGACTTGCAGGCTGCACGGTCTTCTTCTTTTAAGGCTGGGAAGAAGTCTGCCATCGCAGCTCTTCAGGCAGCCCACATGGACCTTGAGAAAGCAATCAAGTCAAGGGAGGAAGCGGAGGAGAATTTTAAGAAAGCCGCGGAATCCCTGAAATCCTCCCAGGTCGAGACTGCCAAAGCCATCCGTATCGCGGAGATTTCAAATACCAAGCTCACCCTACTCCAGCAGAATTATAAAGAGTTGGAAGCCAAGTCCGCTAAAAAAGACGAAGATCATGCCTCGACAATAAAAAGGTTGGAGGTTGATCATGGTGACGCCCTCCAGCTAGCCATAGATCATACTGTGGAGTCATTTAAAGGCTCCAAGGACTTCTTCCTTGTCAACAATAGGGTCTACCTCCACGGATACCAGGAGCAGCGGCAAAGATTTATTAAGAGGTTCCCTGAGGCTAAGGAGGAGTTCCTTGCCTGGACGTTAAGCGATGCCGAACATCAAGAGTGCATCGCTGAACATAAGTCCGCGGCGGAAGAGAGAGCAAGGCTCAGGGCTGAGGCAGAGGCAGCGGTTGCGGACGGAGAGACAAAGACTGCCGCGGACGGAGAAGAGGCTGATGATGATGATGACGTAGCCTCTTAAACTCATTTAATTTCTGTTGAATCATTAATATAGAGCTGCGTCCCTCCTTTTTGTAATCTTAATTTCTGTTGTGGCTGCGGCCTTCATTCTGTAATCTTGACTACTAATATCAAGACTGTGGCCATATTTTTACCACTATGATTGACTGCTCGATATTTCTTGCTCTTTTACATTGCATGCTTTACATTGCTTGCTATAATGAATGGTTGATCGTAACTGCCTCATATTTGAAAATGCATCCGCATCTAGATAAACATAACATTCTAAGTCCGCGGACAGAGATCGATTTCTTGGTAGTATGATTTTTTGACAATGTACGCGCCCACATAAATGGTCCCATTTTACTCCTGAAGGACATCGACTGTTGCGTCATAAGGCAGCTGCGCACAAACCGCGGCCCTTTATTATTCCGCGTCATGCAAACATCTTCACTTGATTGTCGCGAACATGATTTTAAGGCTGGGGCTTGCTGATTGCATGGATCCCCAGCTTCTTTCATTGCACCTGGTTGTCTGAACCACCTATATTTTGTCATCCCATAACCAACATGGAACATGTAGAGAAAGCCTTTCCTTAGTCTTGGTACAATTGATTCTCCTCCACCGTGGCATTTGACGCTGTGGCAGTTGTAGTTTTCTCATGCTTCAAGATGTTAGTGCCTCAACACTTTCATGAATGAATGGCTACTAGAGCTCTGTAATCGTATCGGTGGGATGCGGCACATTTTCTGGTTCATCTGAATAATGTGCCTCTGTAGACATACGTTGGTATTTCCAAGTCTTCTCGGGCTGGGTCATGTTACCAAGCCCTAATATGCGAGACGCTATCAAGCCTCTCCAGGCTGGGTTATGTTATTAAGCCACCCACAGCTGATATGCAAGACACTATCAAGCCTCTCCAGGCTGGGCTATGTTATTAAGCCGCACACAGCTAATATACGAGACACTATTAAGCCTCTCTAGGATGGGTTATGTTATTAAGCCACCCATAGCTAATATGCGAGACACTATCAAGCCTCTCCAGGCTGGGTTATGTTATTAAGCCACCCACAGCTGATATGCGAGACACTTTCAAGCCTCTACAGGCTAGGTTATGTTATTAAGCCACCCACAGCTGATATGCGAGACACTATCAAGCCTCTCCAGGCTGGGTTATGTTATTAAGCCACCCACACCTGTTGATATATATAAAGCCATCCCTGACTGGATATTATAATCCTCCCGGCTCGATGACGCATCCCGAAAGCTAAGAGCGAGCATTGTAAACCCTCGCGGCTAATTACGATTTTCAAAAGCTGAGAACGGGCATTGTAAGCCCCCGTGGCTAATAAGAGCTCCTTAAATTCTCAGATGCTTCCGCGAATATGATCATCAGAAGATAAGATGTAGTTGCACATTGCGAGGGGAACTTCTGAGCTAATTAAGGTCGTAATCCCTCCATAAGTGCATCCCGAAGTAGAATAATCCTTCGAGATAATTTTGTTATTCTTCCTCTGGAATCTGTTTAAGACAAAAAGTCTTTTTGTGAGATAACAGATTATGAAACCAAGAGAAATATCAAATATGGCAAAATTTGCTAATTCATATATTTATATATGTATGCTTAAGCTAATGACTTTATTAACAAAATATAAAGTCTTGAGTATTAAGGCTACAATGAGCTCCATAAAACATAAACAGAAATTGTTGAAATTGGAAAGACTAAGGCTGAGAGCGGCATGCAGCCTCTGTTAGGTCTGGCTGGATCCTTTATGCATTCTTCAGGAATCGCTGCAGCATCCCCTGCCCAATTAGCCTTTCAACTTCATCCTTCAGAGCATAGCATTTCTCTGTGTCATGGCCATGGTCCTGATGGAATTTGCACCAGGTAGCTTTGTTCCTCTTGTGGGGTGGAGCTCTCAACTTTTTTGGCCACCTCAAAAGCTTGTCCTCTTTGATGAACTCAAAGATCTCTTCAATCAGGAAAATCAACGGCTTATAGACGCCTGGTTTTTTCTCTGATTTCTCTGTTCTCCTTTTCTGACTTCTGTCGGTTGATTCTGTGGCTTCTTTAACTGCCGCAGCAGACAAGGCTGGTTGAGTTTTTTCCTCCGCACCCGCGTTTATATTCTGAGAGTCCACGACCTCTAGCATTAGCACCCTCTGAGTTAGATAATTGACCTAGGTCTGAAGTGAGGCATAGCTGTCATAGAGGTGATTAAGGTGATTGTACAGTTGCATAATCTCATCCTTGACTCTTGCGCTTTGACTGGATTCTCCTTCCATTTCTGCTTTTGTTAGTCTTTGTAAAGTATATAGAATCTGAGACAAAAATAATAGAAGTGAGTGATCACGGAAGTATTGGGAAGGAGGGGTTGAACTGCTCCATGATATGATGATGAGTCCGTGGCCAGTATGGCACCTAAGTGCACTGCCGCGGCCTTTTAACGTTATTCACCAAGGTCGATCTGAAGGCCACCCAAGTCCTTCCCACGGTGATTTTGAACTGTTGTAATAGGTCCGCACTAGTAGGGGTTGCGGCACGAGAGGCTGTTGAACTTACAGGCCGCACCCCTGTCTAGGCAGTGGAGAGATCCCAAGACAGGAGCCTAGGAACCGATATTTTCTCCCCCAATACGCGAAGAAAACCTAATAGGGTCCATTGATGAGAGAATTCCCTTGCGGTGCGCAATACGACACAATTTCAATGATAATCCCTAGATCATAGGTAGATGGAAAAAAGGGGGAGTAAATATATCCCTTCCCTAATCATCCACGTTTTCGTGACTAAAGTCCACCATGCCTTTCAGCATTATCTAGATGGAATGATATCACAGGGGTATATAAAATAGATCCAAAGCCATCAAATGAAGATCCAAAGACGGATCCAGAAATATGAAATACTCATTAAAGGGGGCGAATGTGAAGCGGATCCCAATAACCAGTAACCGACCCGTGAGAAGATGATCCATAGGACCCTCAGGGGTCGAATAAGGTGTTTAAGAACTCATGTATGTAGAGAAACAAGATTGAAATATCTCGTTTCCCACAGACGGAGCCAAACTGATGATACGAGAAATCGGCCATAAGGCGTTCTCATACCAGCAAGTCAAGAGTAAAGTGTGTAATAAATAAGTAAAGAAAGTAAATAGAGAGAAGACAAGATATAGAGTGGTTCAGCCTTTAAAATAGGCCTACGTCCACTGTGTTGCTCTATTCTCATTATGTGCGTTGTATTTTACAATAGAATCATGCCTAAAGAGGCGTACAAGTACGAGAATAAGGGTGAATACATGGAAGTATTAGAGATTCTGGTGAGCCCAGGAGGTTGCTGTGATGTAGATTTGTGTCTCCAAGAGGTATCTTGAGGTTGTGTAGAGAGAATCTGTATTGTAGAGCCTGCCCCGGTCGGCTATGGAATCGATCCCCTTCATCTAGGTGTGGTCCTCTATTTATGAGGAAATGTGTTGAGTCACATGCCCTGAGCATGTGGCGTATACCAAGTCTGCAGTAGTTGTGGATGAGGGGGTGCGACCTGTAAAGCAAGTAGTGTTGTAAGCTAATGGAGGCGTGTCGCGCACCATACGATGGAGTTCTGCGGCGTATAATGGACAGGGTTGCACCCTGTGTCATCTGGTCCTGAAGGGATGTCGCGCCGAGTGAGTTCTGGCCGCGCCCTGAGTGAGGTTTGTCCGTGCCCTGAGTGAGGTTTGGCCGCGGCCTGTATGACCTATGAGGTATGCCTACGAACTGAATAGAGAAGAATACATTCCGCGGCAGGGTACTATATTTGTACTATCATGCAGCAACTGTTGGGGCTGGATTGTGACGGGGAGCAGATAGAGGTGGATCACTCCTTGCGGGTGAGGTCGGAGGCGGTGTATGCGGCACTTGGTGATGTGAGGAGGATAGTCTCTGGGGATTCTATCCGGCTGTCCTTGCTGAAGGATGTTTTGATGAGCATGGTGGTTGATGTGGAGGACGGGATGTAAGTGAGGCAGATGGCCCGGTTGTTCATCTTGTTGGTGCTGGGAGGTTTCATGGTGGCGTCGAGCGACGACGTTGTCCATTTGTGGTTTCTACCGTACTTGAGGATGTTTTCGAACATCCCTTTCTATGATTGAGGGAGTCTGACCTTGGCGACACTTTACTCTTCTTTGGATGCATTCAGTCGGTGTTGTCGACAGACTTTTACTGGAGTCACGTATCTCCTTGAGGTATTCTTTACTTTGTGCATTTTCCTTTTATGCATTCGCATTTTCCTTTCATGCATTCGCATTTTCTTTATGCATCTCTTCTTGCTTGTGAATTCAGAAGTGGTTCTATGAGGTGATTGGGTGCAACACCCCGCTGATTGCTCTGAAGGACGACACCGTTGGGGACTTCTGTCGACTGTATCGGTGGCGTAAGGCTAACCGACAGTCGAAGGGATTTCTTTCCCTGGAGGCAGTGCGTCAGGTCTTAAATGACCTGACCAGTGGTCGGGTAAGACTTTTTCCATTTCAGTCTTGGTTTTTTCACCTTCTGATCTTGTATTGACTCATGGCTGCTTGGAGATTTTCAGGTGACCTTTTATCCCTGGGGGACATCTATTCAGGATACGGGGATGACTGGGGTGAACGCGCAGATGAGGTGTTTGTTGGCGCACGAGTTCGTCCATTCCTTGTACCTCGGGGAGAGGGTGATTCGTCAGATTGCTGAGGAGGAGGTGGTGGTGCCTCCCGCGCAGCCCTCTATGTCTATGAGGCGGGAGCGACAGTTATTGGAGGATGAGAGGATCACGACGATGATTGGTGAGTCCTATGCGTTGTATACTGATACGATCGCACCGTATGATTATATGGACTTTGTGACGAGCTGGTTGTTAGCGCCCAGCATACATGACGCTTTGCCTTTCCCTCCTGCTGGATCGAGTCGGGCGGTGGGGTCTTCCCATAGTGGTGGTGGTTCGTCGACACCTGCGGCGGCGGTGACCTCAGAGGTCCCTTTTGTTCGGCTGCACGCTCCTTCGTACAACATCCGGCGGGCTGATGGAGGGATAGTGCCAATGCTGCACCGTCCTCTTGCGATGGATTCGGAGGAGCTGGGATTGACAGAGGAGGTCCTTCGCTCTGCAGTAAACCTTTCGGTCCTTTTCCTCTTTTTTGATTTCTTTTGCTTGATACTGATTCTGCCTTTTCCTTGCAGCAAATTCGGGTGTCGACCACTTGGCTCAAGGACATCAGAGACTGGATATCATCGGTGACTACCCATATTCGGGATGTTGTCCATGTTCCTTCTTCTTTGGTACCGTCAGCCTCGTCCGGGGAAGACTCTGGCTCGGGTAGTGGGGGCGTATCATCTCGCCATAGGGGAAAGAGAGAACGTCGCAGGGGTGGAAGCTCTTGAGAGAGAGAGAGAGAGAGAGAGAGAGAGAGAGAGAGAGAGAGAGAGGGAGATAGGGAGTGTGGGTTTGGGCTGAGTCCCATTGTTTTTTGTCTTTTTCTTTCTATTTCCTGTAAGATGATGTAACACAGAAAACAGATATATGCAATGCAGTGTAATTCTTTTGACTATCTTTTATTTTAATGATGAATGAATGCATGCACATGCGCTTTTTAATTTGCTATTGAGACCGTAAAACAGGCGTATTTTTTGATTTTTTCAATGGAAAGCTGTTTTATTTAAAACGGGGAATCCCATAAGGAGAAAAGAGGATTCTTGAAATTCTTTTGAGAATATCAATTTATTTTTATGGAGTTTTCTGATTTGACAAAAAAGGAAAGGAGGAAATTTCCAAAAATGGGGGGTTGCCGATCGGTAAGCACCCTCGACTGCCTATCGGTAGTTCAGTCCAGTCTTATCAATTGAAAGCTTTGATTGGTACCCTCTTCAGCCTTTTGTGCCTTATGGGGTAGGATTCCTTCTGATTTCTTTGCAACCTTATCTACTTGCCCACTATTTCTTTGCCCTACAAGATGGCTCTCCCTGGTAGCACCGAGTTTGTCAACTACCTCGAAGCCTTGGAAGCTATGTGCTCTTATAATGTCGACTATGATGTTTTCAACATGCGTCGAGTCTCCTTGTGGCGTAATCGACCTTTTGAGTGGAATATACTGATGGCGGCAGTACAATTTTGGTACCCCGAAGACCATGTGTAGGAGGGTAGTGAGACTGGGGTCTATGAATAATTGGAAAGGGTGAGGCGTGACCCACTCCCATGGACGCTATCTGCAAGGTTCTCAATAACTTTTGGAGCAGCTTATGATGAGACCTTCTCCTTTTGGTAAAAATGGAGCTCACACTGGAACTCCCTCCCTGCAAGAAAATGAACTTCCACAACAATAATAGTATTTTTTTCTCAAGAGGAGCTCCTGAGAGTGATGGCTGTCAGTGGGGAGTGAAAGAACAAGGCACTTAGCACTTAGAGAGAGGAGGGAGAGAATACTAGAGAGGTTGTGGTGTGATTTTTGCAGAGTAACACTGCTATTGAGTTTTTTTTATATTTCATGACCTTGCCCAGGGGTCCTATTTATACTTGGGCACTAAGGCTAGGTTGGCACTTTTGGCGCCAAAACTTAGAGGGTTGGTGAGGGACAAAGTCTGCAGTGTACTATTTGTCCTTACCTATAGGCAGCTCTGCCTGTCCCCTCTGGCAGATGCCCCCTGGTGCCAATCAAATTTCAAAGGCAAATATGTCTTCTAATGGAGACAAAATATCTGATTTGCTAAATATCTTTTGAAACGGTAACTTTTGGTAGAAACTTTGTAAACTTGAGGGGGAAGGGGGTCTCAAGGACCACCTCCTCTAAAATCTTTGTAAGCTTGAGGGGAGTCTTGAGGACCCCCTTCTAAAATATTTTTTCTTGAAAGGGGTTTAGAGGACCCTCTCCTTTAAAATCATTTCATAAATAGTTCTTTTCTTGTGAGCAGCCAGCCCTTTGGCTGCTCACCTCATTTTTGACTAAGTGTAAGGTGTGTGAGGACTGGGCGACCCTAGGGTCTCCTACTAGTATTTTATCAATCCTATAGTGCTAAGTGGTTGAGCTTGCTCAACATACCTTGTCCCTCAGCTGCCAAGCCAAAAATCCCAGGAGGTCCAAACTAGCCTTCTTGAGCCCTGCTTGCTCAACTAGGCAACCTGTAGAAGAAAGCAAAGTGTTAATATTGTTGTTCTTTTAAAGAATGACGTTTTATGATGAGGAGTTGCTCGTGGTAGCCACTCCTCATCCTGGCCACCCTGGGTGGGTTCCTTTTCAATATGAGTTTCTGTTGGAACCCTTGCGGTGGCACTTCTCAATCTTGAACTTCAGCGGAGGCCCTTGCGGGGCACCTCTCGAATGTCATTGTTGCAGTGACCTTTGCAGTGGGAGTGACCCTTGCAGTGGCACTTATCAATCTTGGACTTCTGCGGTGGCCCTTGCGGGGCACCTCTCGGATGTCATTGTTGCAGTGAACTTTGCAGTGGCAGTGGCCCTTGCAGTGGTACTTATCAATCTTGGACTTCTGCGGTGGCCCTTGCGGGGCACCTCTCGAATGTCACTGCTGCAGTGACCCTTGCAGTGGCACTGACCCTTGCAGTGGTACTTCTCAATCTTGGACTTCTGCGGTGACCCTTGCGATGCACCTCTCGAATGTCATTGTTGTAATGACCCTTGCAGTGGCACTTCTCAATCTTAGACTTCTGCGGTGACCCTTGCGATGCACCTCTCGAATGTCATTGCTTCAATGACCCTTGTAGTGGCGCTGACCCTTGAAGTGAAACTTCTCAATCTTGGACTTCTGTGGTGACCCTTGCGAGACTCCTCTCGAATGTCATTGTTGTAGTCACCCTTGAAGTGGCGCTGATCCTTGTAGTGGCACTTCTCAATCTTGGACTTCTGCGGTGACCCTTGTGAGGCACCTCTCGAATGTTATTGGTGCAGTGACCTTTTCAGTGGTACTTCTCGATCTTGGGCTTCTGCAGTGGAGGGACCCTGGGGCTCCTTCTCCAATATGGCACTTCCCCGCTTGAGGGACCCTGGGGGGTTCCTTCTGAATATGAGTTTCTTTCGGGACCCTGGGGGGTTCCTTCTCAATATGAGTTTCTGTCAGGACCTGGGTGGGTTTCTTCTCAATATTTCCAATAAAATAATATTTTTATTTATATTTTTTTGTAGGTAAATACCCTTCTACATTAGCCCCTCATGAAAATTCTTTTGTGTTGGGTAGACCAAATGGCTTTGTACGCCATAAATTCAACTTTGTACGCCATTGCCCTTAGGGTCATAAAATGTTATGTCAATTCATCCCAAGTTTTGTAAATGAGGCAACTTATAGTGGACCTCCTTATCAGGGTATAAACTTGGGCGGAGGGGTTACTCGCGGTGAGCCCCTCATTTTTTTAGCCTTCTTCTATGGCCTTCTACTTTGTTTAAAGGGGTTACTCATGGTGAGCCCCTCGCCTTTGGCCTTTTTTTTGTGTCATTCTATCTTGGGTAGAGGGGTTGCTCAAAGTGAGCCCCTCTCCCTTGGCCTTCTTATATGGCCTTCTATCTTTGGAGGGGGTTACTCGTGATGGGTCCCTCTCCCTTGGCCTCCTTCTGTGGCCTTTCATCTTGGGTGGAGGGGTTACTCATGATGAGCCCCTCACCTTTGGCCTTCCTCTGTGGCCTTCTGTGTTGGGCAGAGGGGTTACTCGTAGTGAGTCCCTTGCCATCGGCCTTCTTCTATGGCCTTTCCTCTTGGTGGAGGGGTTACTCGCAGTGGGCCCCTCTCCCTTGGCCTTCTTCTGTGGCCTTCTATCTTGGGCGAAGGGGTTACTCGCGGTGAACCCCTCACCCTTGGCCTCCTTCTATGGACTTTCATCGTGGGCGGAGGGGTTACTCATGATGAGCCCCTTGCCCTTGTCCTTCTTCTATTGGTCTTTCCTCTTAGACGGAGGGGTTACTCACGATGGGCCCTCCCCCTTGGCCTTCCTCTGTGACCTTTTGTCTTTGGCAGAGGGGTTACTCGCGGTGAGTCCCTCGCCCTCGGCCTTCTTCTGTGGCCCTTCATCTTGGGCAAAGGGGTTACTCGCAATGAGCCCATCGCCCTTGGCCTTCTTCTGTGGACTTTCCTCTTGATGGAGGGGTTACTCGCAGTGGGCCCCTCACCCTTGGCCTTCTTCTATGGCCTTTTATCTTGGGTGGAGGGGTTACTCTCGGTGAGCCCCTCGCCCTTGGCCTTCTTCTGTGGCCTTCTATCTTGGGCGGAGGGGTTACTCGTGGTGAGCCCCTCCCCCTTAGCCTTCTTCTGTGGCCTTCTATCTTGGGCGGAGGGATTACTCGCGGTGAGCCCCTCACCATGAGTTCTTTTCTGTAGCATCAAGTTTGTGAAGAGAGGGCACTCAAGGTGGATCCCCTCGCCCTAGGCTATTTTTAGTCGAATTTGCAATCTTGGGCAGGTGGAGCCACTCTAGCTGGATCCCCACTGATATGACAGATATAGTCCCCTGTCGCGCCTATTGACTGATAAAGTACTGGAAGGCTGCATCCCTATTTGAAGGCCGCATCCCTTATTGGAAGGCTGCATCCCTACTACAAGGCTGCATCCCTATTTGAAGGCCGCATCCCTTATTGGAAGGCTGCATCCCTACTACAAGGCTGCATCCCTGTTTGAAGGCCGCACCCCTTACCTAAAGTTCGCATCCCTTACTCGAAGGCCGCATCCCTTATTGGAAGGCCGCGACAACCTTAACATATCTGTGCGACACCCATGGTAGGCCGCATCCCTCACAATTACATCTGTTACCTCACAAGACACGTGAGCATATCTCCTATAAATAGAGGACCACACCTCAAAATAAGGGAGGGATTCCACACACGCCCGAGGCAGGGTCCACAACACAGGTCCTCTTTACATCCCCTCAACACACAACTTGGAGGCCACACATCTACATTGCAGCCACCTATCCGGTACTCCGGAATCCTCAGTACATGGCATGTACTCTCCTTTATTCTCATATTTGTATGCCACTTTAGGCATGATTATATTGTACAATGCAACGCATATAATGAGAACGGAGCAACACAGTGGATGTAGGCCTATTTTAAAGGCTGAACCACTCTATATCTTGTCTTCTCTCTATTTACTTGCTTTACTTGTTCATTACATACTTTACTCTTGACTTGCTGATATGAGAACGACTTGTGGACGATTTCTCGTATCATCAATTTGGCGCCGTCTGTGGGAATCGAGATACTTCAATCTTGTTTCTCTATATTTCGAGTTCTTAAACACCTTATTCTATTCATGGGGATCCTCTGGATCATCATCCCATGAGTAAATTTTGGTTACTAAGCTCTATTTGATACTTACACCCTTAAGTGGGTATTTCATACCTTCAGATCTGTTCTCGGGTCTCCATTTTATGACCTTAGATCTATTTTACATACCCCTGTGATATCACCCCACCTAGATAAAGCTAGAAGGCTTGATGGGCTTTAGCCCCGTAAATGTGGGTGATTAGGGAAGAGTTATATTTACTCCCTTTTTGTTCTTTGCCTATGATCTAGGGTTTATCATTAGAATTGTGCCATTGTGTGCACCGAGAGGTTATTCTCTCATGGATAGACCCTAGTAGGTATGCTATCCACGGGTTTCGGGAGAAAAACTCAGTTTTGGGGTTTCAATTTTAGGATTTTCCCTCGCTGTCTAGGTAGGGATGCGGCGTGGTAGTTCAACTACCTTACATGCCGCGGACTCTACTGGGTCAGGTATGTTACAGAAGCTTCAAAACATCAAGGAACACTCGGGTGATTTTCAGCTCAGCCTTGGTGATATCATTCAAAGGCTGCGGCAGTGCACTTGTGTGCCTTACTGGCCGCGGCCTCGTCAGAATATCATGCAGCAGTTCAAACACTGCATCCCAATTTTAAACCAATTTCGGTAATTGCCCCTTCCTGCCCAATAAGGGATGCGACCTGGTAGTTTAACTGCCCTCTTGCCGCAGCCCCTATAGTGCAGTTGGTTTATAGCAGCTTCAAAACATCAAGGAATGGACTTAGGTAGTCTCTAGCTCAACCTTGGTGCATATCATACAAGGCCGCGGCACTTCACCTATGTGCCTTACTGGCCGCGGCCTCGGCAGGAATACCATGTGGCAGTGAAAACGTTGTATTCCCATTTCCTACTTGATTACTCCAATATTTCTGAGATTACTCACTTCTGTTAGTTTTGTCTCAGATTATATATATTTGTGAAGACTAACAAAGCATAAATGGAAGGGAACTCTAGCCAAAATGCAGAAATGAAGAATGAGGTTGCTCAACTATATGACCACATCAACCATCTCTATGACCACCAGGCCTCACTACAGGGCCAAATCAATTTCCTAGCACAAAGGGTCCTCATGCTAGAGTCTGCAGCCTTTACCTCTATGCCAAAGGCCACAACATCAGAAATCGGAGAAATATCCCAACTAAAAGCGGTGGCCGCGGAAGGCAAGGCCGCATCCAGGGCCCTAAAGAGGATAAGGAAATATGAGGAAAATGAGCTATGTAAGAACTACACACCACTGAACTCTAGCCTGGAGGATATCCTTGGAAGCATCGAGGAAAAATTACTCAAGTGGCCAAAGATGCTGAAGACTCCACCTCATAAGAGGAACCAGGACAAGTGGTGTAAATTCCACAAGGATCACGGTCACGATACCGAACATTGTTTTGCACTGAAGGATGAAATTGAGGGGCTGGTTAGGCAAGGGATGCTGCAGCGATTCCTGGAGAATAGATAAAGGATGCAGCCAAACCTGACAGAGGCCGCATGCCGCATCTCATCTTTAGTTTTTCCTGTTTATACTATTTATGTTTATGTTTTATGAAGCTCATTATAGCCCTAATCTTCAAGACTTTATGTTTTATTAACAAAGTCATTAGCTGGAGCATACATATATAAATATATGAATTAACAAATTTTGCCATATCTCATTTCTCTCTTGTTTTCATAATTTGTCATCTCACAAAAAGACCTTTTGTCTTAAACAGATTCCAAGGGAAGAATAACACATTATCTTGGAAGATTATTATTATTTTGGGATGCACCTATGGAGGGATTGTGGTCTTAATTAGCTCAAAAGTTCCCCTCACGATGTGCAACTATATCTTATCATATGATGATCATAATCACGAAAGCATCCGAGGATTCAAGGAGCTTTTATTAGCCACGGGGGCTTACAATGCCCGTTCTCAGCTCTCGGGATGCTACAATTAGCCACGGGGGCTTATAAATCCCGTACCTAGCTTTCGAAATGCTTCAATTAGCCACGGGGGCTTACAATGCTCGTTATCAGCTTTCGAAATGCGTCGATTGGCTTGGGGAAACCCCATAATGCCCAGCCTGGGAAGGCTTTATATATGTTCCACTATAGCTTGGGGAAGCTTCATAATACCTAGCCTGAGGAGGCCTGATAATAGCCGTCAGAAAGGGCCAAGGACTTAATAGTCCGCGGATAATCCTATCTCTACAGATTAAATCTACACATGAAAGTCAGATCTAGCCGCGATAATAAAACTCAAGGCTAAAGAAAAATATGGCCGCGATAACAGTACATGATTCAAATGCAGGGCATTCATACAAAAGATGGCTGCAGCCCTAAACAAGCATTCAAAATGGCATGAAAAATGACTGCAGGGTAACTGGCCATGGCATATTTACATAACAAAGAAGCTAAGAAAAATGCTCCTGGTATTGATTAAGGCTACATCCCTATGCCAAAAGGCCACGGCGTCATCTGAGTTCAGTGATCAAAGGCCATATATCCACAGTGCACGACAAAAATTCAGCAAGAAAATTAAGTGGATGCAGCCCAACGATTATGCCAATCAAAAGGTTTTAAGCAGAAGAATTCAGCCGCAGCCCTAAATGACAAGGCAAGATAAGAAGTAGTCATGCCCCCACGTTTAATACATTCAAAATAAGAAACGACCGGGAAAGCATTTAAGCTATAGCCATAAATATCATAGTGTCGCAGAATAATAAAGCTACAAGTTGGCATCAGCCCAGCATGCTATCATCAATTTGCTGATAAGGGCCTGAAAGGCGCGGCACCTTCATTAGTACTTAGCCGCCGCCTGAGCTCAAAAAGGCCACGGCACCTTCATTAGTACTTGGTGGCCGCCTGGGCTCAAAGAGGCTGCGGCACTTTCTTTAGTACTTGGTCGCCGCCTGGATTCAAACAGGCCACGGCAATTTCTTAAGTACTTGGTCGCCGCCTGGGCTCAAACAGGCCGCGGCACTTTCTTAAGTACTTGGTCGCCGCCTGGGCTCAAACAGGCCGCGGCACTTTCTTAATTACTTGGTTGCCGCCTGAGCTCAAATAGGCCGCGGCACTTTCTTAAGTACTTGGTCGCCGCCTGGGCTCAAACAGGCCGCGGCACTTTCTTAAGTACTTGGTCGTCGCCTGGGCTCAAACAGGCCGCGGCACTTTCTTAAGTACTTCGTCGCCGCCTGGACTCAAACAGGCCGCGGCACTTTCTAAAGTACTTGGTTGCCGCCTGGTATCAATCAGGCCGCGGCACTTTCTTAAGTACTTGGTCGTCGCCTGGGCTCAAACAGGCCGCGGCACTTTCTTAAGTACTTCGTCGCCGCCTGGACTCAAACAGGCCGCGGCATTTTCTTAATTACTTGGCCGTCGCCTGGTATAAAATAGGCTACGGCACCTTCATTAGTACTTGGTGGCCGCCTGGACTCAAATAGGCCGCGGCACTTTCATAAGTACTTGGTCGCCGCCTGGGCTCAAACAGGCCGCGGCACTTTCTTAAGTACTTGGTCGTCGCCTGGGCTCAAACAGGCCGCGGCACTTTCTTAAGTACTTGGTCGCCGCCTGGGCTCAAACAGGCCGCGGCACTTTCTTAAGTACTTGGTCGTCGCCTGGGCTCAAACAGGCCACGACACTTTCTAAAGTACTTGGTTGCCGCCTGGTATCAATCAGGCCGCGGCACATTCTGTCGTCGCCTGGTATAAAATAGGCTACGGCACCTTCATTAGTACTTGGTGGCCGCCTGGACTCAAATAGGCCGCGGCACTTTCTTAAGTACTTGGTCGCCGCCTGGGCTCAAACAGGCCGCGGCACTTTCTTAAGTACTTGGTCGTCGCCTGGGCTCAAACAGGCCGCGGCACTTTCTTAAGTACTTCGTCGCCGCCTGGACTCAAACAGGCCGCGGCACTTTCTAAAGTACTTGGTTGCCGCCTGGTATCAATCAGGCCGCGGCACTTTCTTAAGTACTTGGTCGTCGCCTGGGCTCAAACAGGCCGCGGCACTTTCTTAAGTACTTCGTCGCCGCCTGGACTCAAACAGGCCGCGGCATTTTCTTAATTACTTGGCCGTCGCCTGGTATAAAATAGGCTACGGCACCTTCATTAGTACTTGGTGGCCGCCTGGACTCAAATAGGCCGCGGCACTTTCATAAGTACTTGGTCGCCGCCTGGGCTCAAACAGGCCGCGGCACTTTCTTAAGTACTTGGTCGTCGCCTGGGCTCAAACAGGCCGCGGCACTTTCTTAAGTACTTGGTCGCCGCCTGGGCTCAAACAGGCCGCGGCACTTTCTTAAGTACTTGGTCGTCGCCTGGGCTCAAACAGGCCGCGGCACTTTCTTAAGTACTTCGTCGCCGCCTGGACTCAAACAGGCCGCGGCACTTTCTAAAGTACTTGGTTGCCGCCTGGTATCAATCAGGCCGCGGCACTTTCTTAAGTACTTGGTCGTCGCCTGGGCTCAAACAGGCCGCGGCACTTTCTTAAGTACTTCGTCGCCGCCTGGACTCAAACAGGCCGCGGCATTTTCTTAATTACTTGGCCGTCGCCTGGTATAAAATAGGCTACGGCACCTTCATTAGTACTTGGTGGCCGCCTGGACTCAAATAGGCCGCGGCACTTTCATAAGTACTTGGTCGTCGCCTGGGCTCAAACAGGCCGCGGCACTTTCTTAAGTACTTGGTCGCCGCCTGGGCTCAAACAGGCCGCGGCACTTTCTTAAGTACTTGGTCGTCGCCTGGGCTCAAACAGGCCACGACACTTTCTAAAGTACTTGGTTGCCGCCTGGTATCAATCAGGCCGCGGCACATTCTGTCGTCGCCTGGTATAAAATAGGCTACGGCACCTTCATTAGTACTTGGTGGCCGCCTGGACTCAAATAGGCCGCGGCACTTTCTTAAGTACTTGGTCGCCGCCTGGGCTCAAACAGGCCGCGGCACTTTCTTAAGTACTTGGTCGTCGCCTGGGCTCAAACAGGCCGCGGCACTTTCTTAAGTACTTCGTCGCCGCCTGGACTCAAACAGGCCGCGGCACTTTCTAAAGTACTTGGTTGCCGCCTGGTATCAATCAGGCCGCGGCACTTTCTTAAGTACTTGGTCGTCGCCTGGGCTCAAACAGGCCGCGGCACTTTCTTAAGTACTTCGTCGCCGCCTGGACTCAAACAGGCCGCGGCATTTTCTTAATTACTTGGCCGTCGCCTGGTATAAAATAGGCTACGGCACCTTCATTAGTACTTGGTGGCCGCCTGGACTCAAATAGGCCGCGGCACTTTCATAAGTACTTGGTCGCCGCCTGGGCTCAAACAGGCCGCGGCACTTTCTTAAGTACTTGGTCGTCGCCTGGGCTCAAACAGGCCGCGGCACTTTCTTAAGTACTTGGTCGCCGCCTGGGCTCAAACAGGCCGCGGCACTTTCTTAAGTACTTGGTCGTCGCCTGGGCTCAAACAGGCCGCGGCACTTTCTTAAGTACTTCGTCGCCGCCTGGACTCAAATAGGCTACGGCACCTTCATTAGTACTTGGTGGCCGCCTGGACTCAAATAGGCCGCGGCACTTTCTTAAGTACTTGGTCGCTGCCTGAACTCGAACAGGCCGTGACACCTTTTGATACTTGGCTGCCGCCTAGCTCAAATAGGCCGCGGCATATTCTTCAGTAAGACCGCGCCTAGGCTCAAACAGGTCGTGGCACCTTCTTCAGTCCTTGGTCGATGCTTGGTATCAAACGGGCCACAACACTACTGTATCCCATTTATGTAAGAGGTCACGGGAAGATGAGACTTCTCACGGTTTTCGTGGCAGTCACATAATTCAGCCGCAGCCCCAAAATTGCAACCTCTTGGCACTACGACTTGGGGGCTTATTGATATGACAGATATAGTCCCCTGTCGCGCCTATTGACTGATAAAGTACTGGAAGGCTGCATCCCTATTTGAAGGCCGCATCCCTTATTGGAAGGCTGCATCCCTACTACAAGGCTGCATCCCTATTTGAAGGCCGCATCCCTTATTGGAAGGCTGCATCCCTACTACAAGGCTGCATCCCTGTTTGAAGGCCGCACCCCTTACCTAAAGTTCGCATCCCTTACTCGAAGGCCGCATCCCTTATTGGAAGGCCGCGACAACCTTAACATATCTGTGCGACACCCATGGTAGGCCGCATCCCTCACAATTACATCTGTTACCTCACAAGACACGTGAGCATATCTCCTATAAATAGAGGACCACACCTCAAAATAAGGGAGGGATTCCACACACGCCCGAGGCAGGGTCCACAACACAGGTCCTCTTTACATCCCCTCAACACACAACTTGGAGGCCACACATCTACATTGCAGCCACCTATCCGGTACTCCGGAATCCTCAGTACATGGCATGTACTCTCCTTTATTCTCATATTTGTATGCCACTTTAGGCATGATTATATTGTACAATGCAACGCATATAATGAGAACGGAGCAACACAGTGGATGTAGGCCTATTTTAAAGGCTGAACCACTCTATATCTTGTCTTCTCTCTATTTACTTGCTTTACTTGTTCATTACATACTTTACTCTTGACTTGCTGATATGAGAACGACTTGTGGACGATTTCTCGTATCATCACCCACACTCCAAGCTATTTTATTATTTGTTCACTTGCTTAAGGACTTCTCAATATTAGCCCCCTCGTGTAGAAGTGTCTTGTAATGTCGAGAGACTTGTGCACGAAACAGTCGAACCTTTTATTTATACTTGGCAGTTGCTCGAGACTGTGAGCACTCTGGTGCCCTTGGAGCCTTAGGTGATAAACTGTCGCACTTTATATTTATACTTGACGCTTTCTCAAGACTGTGAGCGCTCCGGTGCTCTTAGAGCCTTAGGTGCTCAACAGGCGCACCTTATATTTATACTTGGCACTTGCTCAAGACTGTGAGCGCTCCGGTGCCCTTGGAGACTTAGGTGCTCATTTGGAGCACCTTACGTTTGTACATGGCATTTGCTCAAGACTGTGAGCACTCTGATGCCCTTGGAGCCTTAAGTTCTTAACTGGCATACCTTATATTTATATTTGGCACTTGCTCAAGACTGTGAGCGCTCCGGTGCCCTTGGAGACTTACGTTTATACTTGGCATTTGCTCAATACTATGAGCGCTCCAATGCCCTTGGAGCCTTAGGTGCTCATCCAGAGCACCTTATGTTTATATTTGGCACTTGCTCAAGACTGTGAGTGCTCCGGTGCCCTTGGAGCCTTACATTTATACTTCGCATTTGCTCAATACTGTGACCGCTCCAATGCCCTTGGAGACTTAGGTGCTCATCTGGAGCACCTTATGTTTATACTTGGCAGTTGCTCAAGACTGTGAGCGCTCCTATGCCCTTAGAGCCTTAGGTACTAAATTTTTGTACCTTATATGTATAATTACACTTGCTCAATACTTGGAATTGCTCTTTTTTATGTGAGAACCTCAAGATTGAACTTGCCACTTCTAACTGTGGGGTATTTGCATATGAGATGAGCAAGTTAAAATTTTGAAGCTTCCCCTCTAACTGCGGGGTACTTGCATATAACTGAGCAAGTTAAAATTTGGACGCTGCCCCTCTAACTACGGGGTACTTTCATATAGCTGAGAAAGTTTAAAATTTTGAAGCTGCCCCTTTAACTGCAGGGTACTTGCATATAACTGAGCAAGTTTAAATTTTGAAGTGGCCCCTCTAGCTGCGGGGTACTTGCATATAATTGAGAAAGTTAAAAATTTTGAAGCTGCCCCTCTAACTATGGGGTACTTGCATATAACTGAGCAAGTTAAAATTTGGACTCTACCCCTCTAACTACGGGGTACTTGCATATAGCTGAGCAAGTTATATTTTTTACCGTAACCCCGTGTGACTGTGCGGTACTTTTTTAGTGCAACCCCGTGTGACTTTGGGGTATTTTGTTATGCATATTCATTTCTTGGGAAGTAACTAAGAGATGGGGTTATCACTTCTCCTTCCCACAAACTTTGCATAAAATTCCACATATATTATAAGTAAAGAAATAATTATTTCTTTATACTAAAAATTTCCCTTGGTATGAAGGGTCCTTGTTCCAAACTTTTCTTAGGAACCTTTTTGTCTTATAAAAAAAATAACGAGTTTAGAGGGGGGTAGAACCACTTCTCCCTATTTTCTGAAAACTGGTCAATTATATTTTTTTTGGAGAACAGAGGTTAAGACTTGTTCTCTAGGCTATAAATCTGTATGGAATAATAATAAAAAAAATGTAGTCAATTTTTATTATTATTGTTACCAGGAGGATAACCTCCTGCTAGTCTTGTCGAGTCTGTAGGGAGTTTACTCACTATACTTTTACTTTTGGGTTGGATATATCCCAAGTATAATGAGGAAAGTTCCTTATATCATGGGCCCTCTTCTAATCTAGTAGAGGTTCTACCCTTCTTATAAGAAAAAAACATATAAATCTGGTGTACCCACCGCACATTGTAGGTAAATGAGTCATGCATCAAGTGCCAACAAAAATAATGAGTATTACTTTTCTTCATTGCAGTCAGAGTTTATATTTCTTACAAGAAGTGTACTCATAAAACTATAGCAAGAAGTGTACTCATAAAACTATAGCAAGAAGTGTACTCATAAAACAAGAGAAGGCTATTCAAACTTTTTTAAGAAAATAAAACTTGGAGGAGTTAGGCATAATACCTTCTCAGTCGTAGTGGTGAGGATGTCTGTTGACGACAAATTGAATTTTGGGGTGAGGACTTGTACGGGTCCTTCGCCACTGCCTGTAATGGCGGAGGTTCCTTGCGTGAAAGTCCCCTTCTTGGAACTGAATTTATTGTGGGTTACTCGCACCCACAGGTTATTGAGGAGGGCTCCTCGCTTCTGGGTTCCTCACTTGTCACTGTGAATGAGGGGGTTGTTTGCTGATGAGGGTTCTTCTCTTGGAGTCCCGAAGTCCCTTCTTCACTGGGTTCCTCGTTGGAACATAGAGCTACTGGTAGTTCCTCATGTGAGGTGACACCCATGGGGTTTCATCACCTGGAGATTGTGCCTGTGGGTTCCTCATCTTAGGAATAATTTTTTTTCATATAAGCGTTCCTCTAATTTTGGGACTTCATTTCTTTTGGGTTCCTAAACCGTGGTATCTCATCTAGAGAGATGATTTTTTATCCCAAATCTTTAGGAGCCACTATTGGTGAGACATGAGGAATGAGGGTCCCTCGCCGGAGGCCATTGTTGACGCCATTCTGATTTCACCACAATTTGGGACTTCATTTTTTTTATGGGTTCCTGGACCGGGGGTACCACGTCTAAAGGAACATATTTTGTTCCTAAATCTTTGGGGGCCACTGTTGGTGAAACCTTTGGTTTTGGAACATTATCTGGCATGGGTTCCTCGTTGAGGGGTGTAACTGGCGAGGAGGTAATATCTGATTTAGTTCCTCGGCGCATGTATTTTTACAATCAAGGGTTTCGTCAGTTGAGGAGGCGGTGCCTTTGGGTTCTTTGTTAATTTTTTTTTTCAAATGGGGGCTCTTCTTGGGCCACTCCTAATGACGCATCTGACTTTGAGCTCGAGGAGGGGGTAAGATTGTGACCAATTTGATGTTTGGGGCTAAGACCGTAGAGGGTTCCTCGCCACTAGCTGGAGTGAGGGGGTGCGCTGACAGTCGTGGTTCCTCATGCTGTTGTTTCCATGAGGGGTATGCCGTTAATCTAGGATTCCTCGTGATCCCCCTGTTGGTGGATTCCTCACCCACTACGAATTCCTCACCCTTTTTTTTGAGGGTTTACATTCTTTGAGTTCCTCACGAAAAGAAATAATTTTTTTATAAGGGGTCCTCGCGCGTCGTTAGTATCTTTGAGCTCAGCTCGTCGCATTCCGTTTGAGGGCTTGGTGAGGGTACCATCAACAATTTGGGTTGTATGAGTTCCTCGCTCGAGGCCCTGAATACAGAGGCTTCCTCGCTTCTGTTCCTCATTCGTTGTTCCACACATGGTGGGTTCCTGGCATCTGGGGTTACTATTGCGCGCCCCTCACTTGGTTTTTTTTTCCACCATATTTATCTCCTCTACAGTCTTAGCCTCATTTCCCAATGCCCCCCTGAGGGGTTCCTCGAGCGCCGGGGGTTTCTTACGGGTTCCTCGCCCCAAACAATTACGGTGAATTCAAGTTCTTTGACCGCTTATAGTACCTCGAGTTCCTCGTGCAGCCAATTTGGTCGAGGGGTCCTCGTCTATCAGACCATTAGGGATCAAGGGTGTCTCGACAGCCAATTTGGTCGAGGGGTCCTCGTCTATCAGACCATTAGGGATCAAGGGTGTCTCGACCTGTGACGAGTGTCTAGACGCAGAGGGTTCCTTGTCTGTTGGAACCAGTGTTGGAGAGAGGGGGGTCTCGACAGCCGTGATTTTTCTTGAAGAGAGGGGGGTCTCAACCTGTGACAGCATGGTGATCTCCTCTTCGCAGACCCATTCAATTAAGGGTTCCTCGCGGTCTGTCGTCGTGTCCGCGGGTGCCTCGTCAGAAGCTGGGGGTCTCGACGTCGGCGAGAAGGGGGTCTCGATGTCGGCTGGTGGTTTCTTGCGTGGTAACGCGGGTGTTGATGCTCCTAAGGGTTCCTCACCAAAGCAAGTACCAACTAGGGTATCCTCGTTTGGAGTACGCGCTACTGAGGGTTCCTCACAAGAGTTACTATTTACGGTCGCGGGTTCCTGGATCGAGTTTTCTACCATGAGTTCCTCATGCCTTGACTTCCCATCCGGGGGTGTCTCGACCTCAATCTTCGTTGAGACTGCTGCCACGATGTTTTGTTGGCGACGAGGGACACCCAGGGTTCCTCGCCCATGAGTTCCTCACGCCTTGACTTCCCATATGGGGGTGTCTCGACCTCATGCTTCATCGAGCCTACCACCATAATGTTTTGTTGGCGGCGAGGGACACCCAGGGTTCCTTGCCCATGAGTTCCTCACGCCTTGACTTCCCATCCGGGGGTGTCTTGACCTTATGCTTCATCGGGACTGCTGCCACGACATTTTTGTTAGCGACGAGGGACATCCAGGGTTCCTTCGTCCATGAGTTCCTCGCGCCTTGACTTTCCATCCGGGGGTGTCTAGACCTCATTCTTCGTTGGGACTGCTTCCATGACCTTTTTATTGGCGACGAGGGACACCCAGGGTTCCTCGCCCATGAGTTCCTCGTGCCTTGACTTCCGATCGGGGGGTGTCTCGACCTCATGCTTCGTGGAGACTGCTGCCACAACATTTTTGTTGGTGACGAGGGACACCCAGGGTTCCTCGTGAGTTGACATTTCTATAAGGGCACTACTTACCCTTTTTTTTTGTGACGAGGGACACCCAGGGTTTCTCATCCATGGGTTCCTCGCGAGTTGGCCTTTCAAGAGGGGATGTTATAGCTAAGAGTTCCTTACTTGGAATTTTTACCACGATGGGTTCTTTTCTTGAGGGTTCCTCATCGCTATCATTGAATGCGAGGAGTTCCTCAACCATACCTCACCAAACACTTAGGGTTCCTGGGTGTTTCGCCAGTGAACTTGACGATTATCACAATTTGCTCCAGCGCCGTCCTCCACGGCTGAGCTACTTCCATCGGAATCGCCGCCAAAACGGCTGCCCCTCCAGAGGGGTCTGCTGCTGGTATTACACAATCTTGACCCAAACTTGCCAAGTCACAAAAAACATACTCATAATCCTTTGCCATCGTAGATGCTGCGATGAGCTAGTCTACCCTCCCAGAGGAGCAGGTACCTTTGCTCCGATCACCACCACATCCACCTGACTGGCCTTATCTCTTTGAGCTCCATTTCCAGATGGAATGTCTTCAAACGCTAGCTGCTTAGAAACATTAAAACCTTCTTTGTCCCTAGAAGTGAGGATACCTCCCCAGCGGAGTCGCCAAATGTAGGAGGGTAGTGAGACTGGGGTCTATGAATAATTGGAAAGGGTGAGGCATGAACCACTCCCATGGACGCTGTCTGCAAGGTTCTCAATAACTTCTGGAGCATCTTATGATGAGACCTTCTCCTTTTGGTAAAAATGGAGCTCAAACTGGAACTCCCTCCCTACAAGAAATTGAACTTTCACAATAATAATAGTAATTTTTCTCAAGAGGAGCTCCTGAGAGTGATGGCTGTCAATGGGGAGTAAAAGAACAAGGCACTTAGCACTTAGAGAGAGCAGGGAGAGAATACTAGAGAGGTTCTGGTGTGATTTTTTCAGAGTAACAGTGCTATTGAGTTTTTTCTATTTTTCATGACCTTTCCTAGGGGTCCTATTTATACTTGGGCACTAAGGCTAGGTTGGCACTTTTGGCGCCAAAACTTAGAGGGTTGGTGAGGGAAAAAGTCTGCAGTGTACTATTTATCCCTACCTGCAGGCAACTCTGCCTGTCCCCTCTGGAAGATGCCCCCTGGTGCCAATCAAAGTTCAAAAGAAAATATGTCTTCTAATGGAGACAAAATATCTGATTTGCTAAATATCTTTTGAAACGGTAACTTTTGGTACAAACTTTGTAAACTTGAGGGGGGGGTCTCGAGGACCACCTCCTCTAAAATCTTTGTAAGCTTGAGGGTTGGTCTTGAGGACCCCCTTCTAAAATTATTTATCTTGAGAGGGGTCTAGAGGACCCACTCCTTTAAAATAATTTCATAAACAGTTCTTTTCTTGTGAGCAGCCAGCCGTTTGGCTGCTCACCTCACTTGTGACTAAGTGTGAGGTGTGTGAAGACTGGGCGACCCTAGGGTCTCCTACTAGTATTCTCTCAATCCTATAGTGCTAAGTGGTTGAGCTTTCTCAACATACCTTGTCCCTCAGCCGCCAAGCCAAAACTCCCAGGAGTTCCCAACTAGCCTCCTTGAGCCTTGCTTGCTCAACTAGGCAACCTGTAGAAGAAAGCAAAGTGTTAATATTGTTGTTCTTTTAAATAATGACGCTTCATGATGAGGAATTCATCGTGGTATCCACTCCTCATCCTGGCCACCCTGGGTGGGTTACTTCTCAATATGAGTTTCTGTCGGAACCCTTGCGGTGGAACTTCTCAATCTTGAACTTCTGTGGAGGCCGTTGCGGGGCACCTCTCGAATGTCATTGCTGCAGTGACCTTCGCAGTGGCAGTGACCCTTGCAGTGGCACTTATCAATCTTGGACTTCTGCGGTGGCCCTTGCAGGGCACCTCTCGGATGTCATTACTGTAGTGACCTTTGCAGTGGCAGTGACCCTTACAGTGGCACTTCTCAATCTTGGACTTCTGCGGTGGCCCTTACGGGGCACCTCTCGAATGTTATTGTTGTAATGACCCTTACAGTGGCAGTGACCCTCGCAGTGGCACTTCTCAATCTTGGACTTCTGTGGTAGCCCTTGCGGGGCACCTCTCGAATGTCATTGCTGCAGTGACCTTTGCAGTGGCAGTGACCCTTGCAGTGGCACTTCTCAATCTTGGATTTCTGCGGTGACCCTTGCGAGGCACCTCTCGAATGTCATTGATGCAGTGATCCTTGCAGTGGCGCTGACCTTTGCAGTGGCACTTCTCAATCTTGGACTTCTGCGGTGACCCTTGCTAGGCACCTCTCGAATGTCATTGCTGCAGTGACCCTTGCAGTGGCGCTGACCCTTGCAGTGACACTTCTCAATCTTGGACTTCTGCAGTGACCCTTGCGAGACACTTCTCGAATGTCATTGTTGCAGTGACCCTTGCAGTGGCACTTCTCAATCTTGGACTTCTGCGGTGACCCTTGCGAAGCACCTCTCGAATGTCATTGCTGCAGTGACCTTTGCAGTGGTACTTCTCGATCTTGGGCTTCTGCAATGGTGGGACCCTGGGTCTCCTTCTCCAATATGGCACTGCCCCGCTGGAGGGACCCTGGGGGTTCCTTCTCAATATGAGTTTCTGCCGGGACCCTGGGGGGTTCCTGCTCAAAGTTTCCGCCGGGACTTGGGTAGGTTTCTTCTCAGTATTTCTAATAAAATAATATTTATATTTATATTTTTTTGTAGGTAAACACCTTTCTACACCATGTATTCCGCTTTGGGTTGGAAGAAGTTTGTCCTACCTACGAGGAATTTTCTGCCATACTAGGTGTGATTCCCAGTGTTGTTGTGGCTTTACCCGAATTTTCCTGCTCCCTTAGGGATTTGTTGGCCGGGCTTCTTCATATCTTGCCTTCTGCGGCTAGGTCATTGGTTTTCGAAGGAATGATCTCCCTCCCGACGGTGTTACAGTCCGTGCATTCGCGGGAAGTAGGTGATGCTGGCTATGCTGGAGCCGTTGTTCTGGACCTGGTTTCAAAATTGTTGTTGGTGACTGGGGAGGTATGAGTGGACCCACAACTTGCATCCATTACCTCATGGATGTCATACCGTCGTAATCCTGCGGCGGTGATATTGGTGAAGACTCTGAATGGCTTGGATGCCTGGAGAGAAGGTCGTTTCGACTTTTTGAGGGGTAGCCCTGTGATGCTGTTCATGTGGTTGTTTGAAAGATTCCGCTTGTCGACCCCTCCAGAATATCCTTTGTCGACAGTACCCAACTTCTTTTTGCGCTACTTCATTCGTATTGGCCTGAATGTTAAGAATTGGGAGAATTGGCTTGTAGAGCATGGGACTCGTGGGCTGTATTAGTCAGTGCCTTGGTGGGGACAGTTGCAACCTGTTCTGGAGCTAGGAGAGTATTCATATGTGCGGCTGGTTGGTCTCGAATAGACCTCTTTTTATTTCCCTTGGCGGCTTTTGCGCCAATTTGGCTGGGCACAGGTCGTGTCCCCTCGGACCTCAAATTTTTATCCGGTGGAAGATTTGACTGAGCGCTTGCGTCTTTTGCTTGGATATCTGTGGGAAAATCGACGTCCCTCGACCCGTCCCTCTCAGTCTGTCGGGAAGTTTTGGTATGTCCCCAAATATTATATGAGGTGATTGTGGAGGAAAGTAGTCAGCAAGATGTTGGCAGTAGAGACTGGTCAAAGGTGGTTTATTTTATCTGACTCCATAGAAGGGGGTGTTGTGGTCTTTTCGAAGATGGTTAAGGCTCATCGGTCCATGGAGTGTTTGAGGCACTCCATTCAGGCTAGAGAAGCTTGGGGTCCTCAGGATGTAGATGATGAGGGTGTAGGCTCTTCGGGTAGCTGTGGGTAGGACTCCTGGGGAGTTTATTTATGTAACAGATGTGGGGGATTTTATTTGGTTTTTATGGTAGTAGGGGGAAATGAGTTATCCATTCCTTTTTCTTATGTAATCTATACTGTATTTTCTTATTAATGAAATAAACAAGTTTCTGATCATCCAGCTGTGCCTTTCGATAAATTTTGTATTTTGAATTATATACACCGATTGCTAAGGCATACATAATCCTTTTGTTCAAGTATATGTGTAGAATGAACTGTCGTTCTTGGAGATAAGAAAAGAATATATTTTTGTGAAAAAGAAGGGGTCGTGCTCATGTGGGATGTATGAGCTGCCTACGTACCTCTGGGGGTTTTTTTTGAAAAGTTTTAAAAAAAAAATTGTAGAGGATCAGGCCCACGTAGTTCTGGGTAGAGGGAAATGGAGATTTTTTTTATTTAGAATAGAAGGGGGATGAGAAGAGTCGTAGCGCGCCGAGATTTCGAACTAGGTGTAGAATTTCTTGAGACGGTCCAGATTGACTGGACGAGCCATCTCTTCCCCATCCAGGTCAGTGAGAATGGCGGCACCGCCAGATAAGATCTTCTTCACAATGTAAGGGCCGCTCCAATTGGGCTTGAACTTTCTTCTGGGGTCCCAGATGGGTTCGATTATCTCTTTAAGGACAAAATCCCCCTCCTGGACACCGCTGTCCTTGACTTTCTTATTGAACGATCGCGCTATTCGACGATGGTATCCCTGTATGTGATAAAGATCTTTTAATCTTCTTTCATCTAGGAGGGCCAGCTCATCAAGACAACTTTGGTACCAGTCTTCTTCACTAACCTTGCCTTCGAGCATGACACGTAGTGAGGGTATTTCCAGCTCCACGGGTAGGACTTCTTCCATGCTATAGACCAAAGAGTAAGGGGTAGCCCCATTAGAGGTTTGGATTGAGGTTCGATAGCCCCAGAGGGCGTACGGGATTCGGTCGACACAATCCCTACTACTTTCGGTCATCTTGTTGATGATGGTTTTGAGGTTTTTGTTGGCGGCTTCAACTCTACCATTGGTCTGAGGTCGGTAGGGAGAAGATTTATGTCTCTGAATCCCATACTCATTAACAACTTTTGTGACTTTTGCCTCAAAGTGCAAACCGTTATCTGACACTAGCTCGTGCGGGACTCCATATCGGCAGATGATATTTTTCTTGATGAATTTGGCCACCTTCTTGGCATTTAATACTACGTATAACTCAGCTTCGACCCATTTGGTGAAGTAATCGATGGTAACCAGGATGAACTCATGCCCATTTGACGCCTTTGGTGTAACCTTCCCTATGATGTCGAGACCCCAGGTGGAGAACGGCCAGGGAGAAGTCATGTTGTATAATTCCCGCGGAGGTAGATGTTGGAGATTGGAGGACTGTTGGCATTTAGGGCATCTACAAACATAGGCAGTGCAATCCTAGGCCATGGTGGTCCAGTAGTAGCCCTATCGGATGATCTTCTTGGCAAGCATGTGACCGTTCATGTGGGGCCCGCATTCCTCGCTGTGGATTTTCTGGCATTATCTTTTCGATGTCGGCCCCTGCGATACAGTGCAAATGAGTTCCATCAAAATTCCTTTTGAGTATTGCTTTATGATAGATGATGTACTGAGCGGCCAGCCTTCGGAGGGTAGCTCGGTCGTCCTTGTTTGAACCCTCGGGATACCTACCGTACCGAAGGAGGCACCAAATATCATAGTACCAGTAATTGACTAGCTCAGGATCTTCTGAGGTGACAAGCTTAATGTGGTAGCAATGGGTAGGTTTGTCTTGCTTTTGAACTAGGAAGGGCGTCATTGTTATTCCCTCGGGCATGTCGACCATGGAAGCCAAAGTAGCGAGAGCATTGGCTTAGTTATTCTTTGCTCGGGGTAGGTAATGGAAGGTGATATCTCAGAATTGGGAGGTTAACTCTTCTAATTGGGCATGAAAGGGTTGGAGCTTTTCGTCCTTGACCTTCCACTTTCTGAGCACTTGACCGATGATGAGGGAAGAATCCCCATATACATCAAGGTATTGAATACCTTTCTTGAGAGCGACCTTGAGGCCCATTGTGCATGCCTCGTATTCTGCCATGTTATTCGTGCAAAGGAAATCCAATTTAATGGCGATAGGAGTGTGGGAGTCATCTGGGGCGACCAAAAGTATCTCAATGCCATATCCCTTTTTGTTGGCAGCGCCATCGAAGAACATTTTCCATTGGAGGTAGTCTTGAGTGGTGCAGAGGACATTTTAATCTGGGAATTTGGAGATCCACACATCTGTTTCTTCTACAGGATAGTCAGCGAGGTAGTCAGAGATGTCTCTTCCTTTAACGGCTTTCTGTGTGACGTACACGATATCGAACTCGGTTAGGAGCATCAACCATCGGGCCATTAGTCTAGATAAGGCGGGTTTTTTGGGCAGGTATTTGATGGGATCCATTTGGGATACAAGTTTAATGGGGAAGGCGAGCATAGAGTGTCGCAACTTTTGGGTGACCCAGACAAGCGCGACACATGCTTTTTCCAAAGAAGTGTAGTTGACCTCGTACCCGGCTAATTTGCGACTGACAAAATAGGTGGCTCTTTCTTTGCGGGAGTGTTCAAGGTATTGGGCTAGAAAAGCCCCAACCGTAGTTTCGGTTATGGTTAGGTATAGGAGCAAAGGGAGACCAGGTTGTGGTGGCATGAGAACTGGAGGTTGGGTCAGATATTATTTGATTCAATCAAAAACCTCTTGGCAGGCCTCGTTCCAAACCTTGGTTGAATCCTTTTGGAGGAGCTTGAAGATTAGTTCGCAGATGGAGGTTAGCTGGCTGATGAACCGGCTGATATATTGTAATTTCCCAAGAAAACCTCGGACTTCTTTCTCTATTTGGGGTGGTGGCATCTAAAGTATGTCCTTTAGCTTGGCGGGATCTGGTTCTATCCCCTTCTCACTCACCATGATTCCTAAGAGTTTTCCTTTTGTAACTCCGAAGACGCATTTCTGTGGATTGAGTCTCATCTGATACTGTCGCAGTCATTCAAAGGACTTTCGGAGAGCAGGAGCATGACCTTCTCTAGTTTTGGACTTGATAATCATATCATCCACGTAAACCTCGACCTCTTTGTGATTCAAATTGTGCAGGATGGTTGTAGCGGCCCTTTGTTAGGTAGCCCCAGCGTTCTTGAGACCGAATGGCATAACGGTGTAGCAAAAGGTTCACCATGGGGTGATGCATGCGATTTTCTCTGGGTGGTCGGGATGCATCTTGATTTGGTTGTATCCGGTAAACCCATCGACGAATGACTTGAGAGCATGGTTGGCTGTGTTGTCCACGATCATGTCGATGTTGGGTAGCGGATAATCATCCTTCAGAGAGGCTTTGTTTAAATCTCGGTAATCCACACACATTCGAACCTTTCCTCCTGATTTTGGTATAGGTACAATGTTGGCTAGCCATGTGGGATATTCGATTACTCGAATGAAATCCACATTTAACTGTTTGATCACCTCTTCTTTGACCTTAAGCGAACATTCGGTGTCGATCTTTCTTACCTTTTGTTTAACTGAGAGAAGCTTGGGGTCCTCAGGATGTAGATGATGAGGGTGCAGGCTCTTCGGGTAGCTGTGGGTAGGACTCCTGGGGAGTTTATTTATGTAACAGATGTGGGGGATTTTATTTGGTTTTTATGGTAGTAGGGGGGAAGGAGTTATCCATTCCTTTTTCTTATGTAATCTGTACTATATTTTCTTATTAATGAAATAAACAATTTTCTGATCATCCAGCTGAGCCTTTCGATGAATTTTGTATTTTGAATTATATACACCGATTGCTAAGGCATACATAATCCTTTTGTTTAAGTAGATGTGTAGAATGAACTGTCATTCTTGGAGATAAGAAAAGAATATTTTTTTGTGAAAAAGTAGGGGTCGTGCTCATATGGGATGTATGAGCTGCCTACGTACCTCTGGGGGTTTTTTTTGAAAAGTTTTAAAAAAAAAATTATAGAGGATCACGACCACGTAGTTCTGGGTAGAGGGAAATGGAGATTTTTTTCTTATTTAGAATAGAAGGGGGATGAGAAGAGTCGTAGCGCGCTGAGATTTCGAACTAGGTGTAAAATTTCTTGAGACGGTCCAGATTGACTGGACGAGCCATCTCTTCCCCATCCAGGTCAGTGAGCATGGCGGCACCGCCAGATAAGATCTTCTTCATAATATAAGGGCCGCTCCAATTGGGTTTGAACTTTCTTCTGGGGTCCCAGATGGGTTTGATTATCTCTTTGAGGGAAAAATCCCCCTTCTGGACACCGCTGTCCTTGACTTTCTTGTTGAACGATCGCGCTATTCGACAATGGTACCCCTGTATGTGATAAAGAGCTTTTAATCTTCTTTCATCTAGGAGGGCTAGCTCATCAAGACGGCTTTGGTACCAGTCTTCTTCACTAACCTTGCCTTCGAGCATGACACGTAGTGAGGGTATTTCCAGCTCCACAGGTAGGATTTCTTCCATGCCATAGACCAAAGAGTAAGGGGTAGCCCCACTAGAGGTTCGGATTGAGGTTCGATAGCCCCAGAGGGCGTACGGGATTCGATCGGCACAATCCCTACTACTTTCGGTCATCTTATTGATGATGGTTTTGAGGTTTTTATTGGCGGCTTCAACTGCACCATTGGTCTGAGGTCGGTAGGTAGAAGATTTGTGTCTCTGAATCCCATACTCATTGACAACTTCTGTGACTTCTGCCTCAAAGTGCAAACCGTTATCTGACACTAGCTCGTGCGGGACTCCATATCGACAGATGATATTTTTCTTGATGAATTTGGCCACCTTCTTGGCATTTAATACTGCGTATGACTCAGCTTCGACCCATTTGGTGAAGTAATCGATGGCAACCAGGATGAACTCATGCCCATTTGACGCCTTTGGTGTAACTTTCCCTATGATCTCGATACACCAGGTGGATAACGGCCAGGGAGAAGTCATGTTGTATAATTCTCGCGGAGGTAGATGTTGGATATTGGAGGACTGTTGGAATTTAGGGCATCTCTAAACATAGGCGGTGAAATCCTGGGTCATGGTGGTCTAGTAGTAGCCCTATCGGATAATGTTCTTGGAAAACATGTGACCGTTCATGTGGGGCCCGCATTCCCCGCTGTGGATTTTCTGGCATTATCTTTTCGATGTCAGCCTCTGCGATATAGTGCAAATTAGTTCCATCGAAATTCCTCTTGAGTAGTGCTTTATGACAGATGATGTACTGAGCGGCAAGCCTTCGTAGGGTAGCTCGGTCGTCCTTGTTTGAACCCTCAGGATACCTACCGTACCGAAGGAGGCACCAAATATCATAGTACCAGTAATTGACTAGCTCAGGATCTTCTGAGGTGACAAGCTCAATGTGGCAGCAATGGGTAGGTTTGTCTTGCTTTTGAACTAAGAAGGGGGTCATTGTTATTCCCTCGGGCATGTCGACCATGGAAGCCAAAGTAGCGAGAGCATCGGCTAGGTTATTCTTTGCTCGGGGTAGGTAATGGAAGGTGATATCTCAGAATTGAGAGGCTAACTCTTCTAATTGGGCATGAAAGGGTTGGAGCTTTTCGTACTTGACCTTCCACTTTCTGAGCACTTGGCCGATGATGAGGGCAGAATCCCCATATACATCAAGGTATTGAATACCTTTCTTGAGAGCGACCTTGAGGCCCACTGTGCATGCCTCGTATTCTTCCATGTTATTGGTGCAAGGGAAATCCAATTTAATGGCGATAGGAGTGTGGGAGTCATCTGGGGCGACCAGAAGTATCTCAATGCCATATCCCTTTTTGTTGGCAGCGCCATCGAAGAACATTTTCCATCGAAGGTAGTCTTGAGTGGTGCAGAGGACATTTTCATCTGGGAATTTGGAGATCCACACATATGTTTCTTCTACAGGGTAGTTAGCGAGGTAGTCAGAGATGGCTCTTCCTTTAATAGCTTTATGTGTGACGTACACGATATCGAACTCGGTTAGGAGCATCAACCATCGGGCCATTCGTCTAGATAAGGCGGGTTTTTTGGGCAGGTATTTGATGTGATCCATTCGAGATACAAGTTTAATGGGGAAGGCGAGCATGTAGGGTCGTAACTTTTGGGTGACCCAGACAAACGCGGGACATGATTTTTCCAAAGAAGTGTAGTTGACCTCGTACCCGGCCAATTTGCGACTGATATAATAGGTGGCTCTTTCTTTGCGGGAGTGTTCAAGGTATTGGGCTAGAAAAGCCCCAGCCGTAGTGTTGGTTATGGTTAGGTATAGGAGCAAAGGGGGACCAGGTTGTGGTCGCATGAGAACTGGAGGTTGGGTCAGATATTGTTTGATAAAATCAAAAGCTTCTTAGGAGGCCTCGTTCCAAACCTTGGTTGAATCCTTTCGGTGGAGCTTGAAGATTGGTTCGCAGATGGAGGTTAGCTGGCTGATGAACCGGCTGATATATTGTAATTTCCCAAGAAAACCTCGAACTTCTTTCTCTATTTGGGGTGGTGTCATCTAAAGTATGTCCTTCAGCTTGGCGGGATCTGGTTCTATCCCCTTCTCACTCACCATGATTCCTAAGAATTTTCCTTTTGTAACGCCGAAGACGCATTTCTGTGGATTGAGTCTCATCTGATACTGTCGCAGTCGTTCGAAGAACTTTCGGAGAGCAGGAGCATGACCTTATCTATTTTTGCACTTGATAATCATATCATCCACGTAAACCTCGACCTCTTTGTGATTCAAATTGTGCAGGATGGTTGTAGCGGCCCTTTGTTAGGTAGCCCCAGTGTTCTTGAGACCGAATGGCATAACGGTGTAGCAAAAGGTTCACCATGGGGTGATGAATACGGTTTTCTCTGGGTGGTCGGGATGCATCTTGATTTGGTTGTATCTGGTAAACCCATCGACGAATGACTTGAGAGCATGACTAGCTGTGTTGTCCACGATCATGTCGATGTTAGGTAGCGGATAATCATCCTTCAGAGACGCTTTGTTTAAATCTTGGTAATCCACACACATTCGAACCTTTCCTCCTGATTTTGGTATAGGTACAATGTTGGCTAGCCATGTGGGATATTCGATTACTCGAATGAAATCCACATTTAACTGTTTGATCACCTCTTCTTTCACCTTAAGCGACCATTCGGTGCGGAGCTTTCTTAACTTTTGTTTAACTGGCTTGGAATCTGGGAGAGTGGGAATCTCATACTGAGCTATTTTGGGATCAATATCGGGCATGTCGTCGTAGGACCGTGCGAAGACATCCACGAACTCCTTTAGCAATTCTTTGAGTTGTGCGCGCTCATGCTCGTCAAGGGTGGCCCCTATCCTAATCTCGCGCAGTTGGCTACTAGAATCGAGATTAATAACAACAGTCTCTTCTTCATTAACTTGAACGCGGTTATGTTGTTTGTTATTAACCTTATTTAAATCAGTTAAGAATTGTTCATTTGCAAAATCATCATCATCAAAAGCTTGATTAGAATCTAAACAATTAATGTAAGGCAGAGCAAGATACTCAAAATCTTCGTTTATTTCATTGATAGGAAAAACAACATTGAGAACCTCATCAAAAGAGGTCTCGATTACATTTGAGCAAGGGTGGACAACATTAGAAGAAATAGGGTAAATATTGTGGTTAGGGGAGATTTGAAGAGGTAGAACTGGCGCAGCATGCCAGTTGAGGAGAGGTGTGTCAGCAACTTTGATTAGATGAGAAGGGTCCAGTGATGTAGTGTCTAAATGAACCATGCAGAGTGCCAACCCCAGTATATGCAGGTTGAAGGAATCTTCAAAGTCACTTTCCTCAATTTCTTCGGTATCTTTAATGAGAGGTTGTACGCGGTGTGGGAAACTCTCAGCCCATGGGTAGCTATCTTGGAAAAAGATCTCCATTCTAGGCTTCATCTTCTTGTCTGTGTGGTCGTACCATGGTTCTGGAAAGCCGCAAAAGGGGAAATCCTCGCCTTCTTTAATGAATCGTCCATTTAAGGAATCACCTGAGATAGTTCAAACGCAGTCTAACCCTCCTTTTGATCGAGTCTGGAAGATCATTCTGAGCTCTTGTTCTGATGGTTGATACCCCAAGTCGCAAGGAGGGAAAGCTTTCTTCAGTTCGATGGGCTCAAGTATCCCTTGCTGCCTTTGTCCTAGCCCCAGTCCGGGCATGTAGTGCATGTTTCTGAACATCTAAATCACATTGACATTGCCATGAGGGTCATATTCTGGAAAACCCCTTTCTTTGAAACCGTCCCCTGCCAGGAGTAGGGATGGCTCGACTCGGAATCCTGATAGGAGCATATCATTTGACCCATGCTGTATCTCAAGAATTGGACTGTTGGTGCCTGCACCCTCTGCGTTACCATCGTCACCCAAGATGGTGATGACTCGCCCATCGACGAAGAACTTCAATTTCTGATGGAATGAGGAAGAGACACCCTTTATACTGTGGAGCCAGGGTCGTCCGAGCAACAGGTTGAAACATGCCGAGATATCGATGACTTGGAATTCGACGGCAGGGTTTATAGGGCCAACCCCTATTACAAGTTTTATGGATCCCATCACTTCACGGCGGGTATTATCTTAGGCATGCACGGCAGCGGAGGTTAGAGCTAGGTCGCTTTCTTTCATGCCTAGACATTTGAAGGTTCTCAGTGGGAAGACATTCAAAGCGGATCCGTTATCAACGAGAGAAAGCGGTACAACCTTCCCCATAACTTCGACGGAGATGTTGAGTGCATGATTGTGATTTGACCCAATTCTGGGGATTTCTTCTTCAGAAAAGGACAGCATTCGGATGGAGTTCAAGGATCCGACCAAATTTATCGCTTCTTCTGGTGTGGTAGAAGGAGGAACTATGGGTCTTGTGAGCAACTTGATTAAAGCATTTATGTGCTGCTGGGAAGACATGAAAAGCCGCCATAGAGTGATGTTAGCTTGAGTTTTCTTCAGTTGATCGAGGATCTTGCTCTCCTCGAGGATCATTTCTGGCATAGTAAGGTCTTCAACGCCCTTCCCCTCGTCATTTGCTGGTAGTGAGTTTGGAATTTGGTAATGTCTCCCAGATCTGGTCATGTGATTTACTGAATAAGGGAAAAACTTAAATCCAGTTTCCTCATTAATCTCAGGTTGTTCTGCCACCCTATCTATTTCTCCGAGGAGTTCTTCAAATGATATCATCCAACATATGTCGGCTACTGGGCCAGTTCCTCATGAAGCTTGTTCTTCATTTGAATCTTCGAATTCTTTCCCCCATCCGGTGGTAACAATTCTATTTTCCCTCGTGAAATCAATGCATTCCACAACTTCAACGGCTTCCTCATATAGGTCTTTCCATTCTATGGGGATGTGTAAGGGTGAAGGGATCAGGCGCCCTTGTAGCTTCAAAGTGTCAAGTAACTCGGTGATACTGCAAATGTTGTTGGTTTTCCTGAATGCTTTCGCCATGACCTGAATAACATCATCTAAGCTGACTTCGTCGGTTGGTACCACCCACCTATCTAATTCCTGGGCCCATTTTCATGCTTCCAAAAATAGCGCGCTGAACCTATGGCACTCGATAATCATCTGTGAGGGCAATTTCAGCCCGAACTCTAGGAGTTGATTCAATACCTCTGACAATTCCATACTTCCACTTTCAGAACAGGTCGGGACAGTGATGCACGCTCTGGTAAGGAGTGACAGTACTTGATCAGCGGGATTGGTAGGGTGTAGGAGGAAATATGGGCAAAGTTGAACAGGTTTAGGAGGGTATAAGAGTGTGATTTGGGTTAACGGATTGAAATTCTGGTTTTCTTCCAAGAAGATGGCATTGGTGTGATTTGGGAGTGGGTTATGAGTAGTGTTTGGTTTAGGATTGGCCGGTGGGGCGATGGTACCCCGGTCAATGAGAACTTGGATTATGTTTTGAAGGTGGAAGCATTGGTCGGTGGTATGGCCAACTGTTTGGTGAAAGGACCAATGAGCATCGGTCTTAAATTTTTTTGGAAGTGGATTAGGTAATGGACGGGGATCCAAGGGTTTTATAAGGTTTTGGCTTAACAGGGCTTGGTAAACTTTGGAGAGGGGAGCATAGAGCTCAGTGTATTCCATTTGGATGGGGGCAGGGCGAATTTCTGGTGCCCAGGATGTGGTTGGTTGAGAGATGTTGTTGATGGTTGAGACTGTAGCATTGGGAAGCTTGTCATACTTTCTAGGGGTGAACTGTCCGGACACCTTCTTCGGTTCAACTTCTATTTTGGCAAGACTTTCCTCGATTTCTACTCTTGCTTATCTGAGAGCTCAAAAGTGGGGGTAGTACTGTCCTCCCATGGTTGTTCGGACATGGGGCAAGAAATTCTTCTTCACTATATTGACTTGTTCTTCTTCAGATGGTCGATTGGTCATGGTAGTTGCTTTTTCCCTCCATCGGGCTATAAAGTTACTGACGAATTCTTCGGAGTTTTGTTTCAGCAGCTCTAAATCATGGCGGGTGACCTCGAGCTCTTCGTTGTATTTATACTGCGACATGAATTCTCGGGCTACATCCTCCCAGCTACGGATTATGGATTCCTCAAGAGATAAAAACCATCGGAGGGCGCTGTCCTTCAAAGTTTGCTGGAACAATTGGGCCATTACTTCTTCAAAATCCCCTAGTAGAGTCATGGAACGATGATAACAACGAAGATGAACAATCGGGGGACCACTCCCCCCGAACTTCTAGATATTTGGCATCTTGAACTTCTCGGGTAACCTTGCTTTAGGATAAGGAGACATATGGGTGTAGTCCATGTAATTCCCAGAGATTCGGACTTGGTCGAACTTCTTAGTGAGCATCTTAAGGACTTTATTCAACTCTTCCTATTTTGGATCAGCGACCACAAGCAGGTTAGCCACAGGCTGGGCAATATTTGGCATTGGAAGCTGGGCAGGCGGTGGCCCATTAGCAGGAGGGGCACGTGGAGCATGCTGATATTCCTCCGGGACCCAGATGGGCTCGGGTGGACCCATATCACGAGGGAACAGGGCCTCGTGCTCTTGAGGAATAGGGACTTGGTTTTGTTGCATTTCTCGGACCTCAGCTTGGAGGTTGTCAATCTTGGCCACGAGCTGAGCTAGGACTGTTGACAAATCTGGTTGTATGATCGGTGCTTGATCCGCATTCTCCATGGAAGATGGATGGATTTCGGACTCGAAAGAAGTAGTAGAGGAGCGGATGAAACTCTGAGGTGATTTGACTGAAGACCGAAGCCAATAAGGAGCCAGGCCAAGGGCATACGATCGACCTGAGAAAGCGTATGATGAGATTTATTTTTGGAGAAAAAAGGGAAGAAACTGTTTTTGGATTTTTGATAAAAAGGGAGAAATGTTTTTTGGATTTTTAATAAAGAAGGGAGAAATGTTTTTGGATTTTTGATAAAGAAGGGAGAAATGTTTTTGGAGACGGAACTCAACATGATTATTATGATTATTATGTTCTCACTTGTATTTAATTCTCCTAAATGCAATGTCGGATGGGACCCAAACCTGGAAAAGTGGGGGTCTTAATATATGCAAAGCTACGTTTGGACTTGTAACCAGGCTCGCGGACAGGGTCTCGTTTTAAAAAATGCACGACAATCGGGCGGCAGGCCGACCCGAAATTTCGTTAGAGTTTTGGGTTGAAACCGAAAATCTAAAGTGTGTGTCCTAGGTTTGACACCTATATGCGGGTATGCAGTTGGTTGGGTGAATCGGCATGGGTTCCCCACTTTGGCGTGACTTCCACGATATACTTCTTACTCTTGCGGGCAATCGGTACGTGTGGAAAAGCCATTTGATATACCTGAGTGTACGTGAATTGCCTCACCATATACCTCGTGGGGACGGTACGTGTGAGAGAGAATTCGATATACTTCGCGTACGTGAACGAATTCCCTACGATATACCTCCCGTCATGACTTCGGTCAAGCGGTACAATACGGGGGAACCGTTCGATATACGTCGAAGGTACTTGGCTAATGGAAGGTGAGAGTCATATCGCTTAGGCTAACTGCGACCTGCCGAACCAACACCCATCACGAAGTGACCCTCCAGTTACTGGGTAAAATTTGGTAAATAGCAATGCCCTTTGGTGATATCGTGTGAATAATGCATGATTCTCTTATTAGTATATTATGATAAGAATGTCATTCTTGATTATGCCAAAAACGGGGAGCCAAGTACAAGTACCCCAAAAGGTACACCAAGTATGGATGGGTGATGCGTGCAACATGGGGATATACAAGTGATCCTAGGTGCACGTGGTGTGAAGTGTACATGGAGAATTTTCTACAAGTGTGATAATATAAGCATAAGCATGGGATACACATGTGAGAAAGGGGGACATGCAGGTATGGGGGAAAACATAAAATATAACATTCATGTAAATAGATTCAAGCCCTCAAAATATAACACACGTCCCCAGCGGAGTCGCTACAGTGGCCATCCCCGATCCCCGCCGCGGAAGGAGAAAGGATCCTTCGGGTCCCGCGCGTCCCCTCTTGGGAGAGCACTTCGGCCGGCATCGATTTGTGAGGTGTGAAAATGTAGAGAGATTTAGAGTCGCCATTCTATTTTACTCAAAACAGACAAAAGAAAAAGGGGAAGCCACCCCGAAGGATGGCATCCAAAGACATACTGGTGCGTGCGAAACCAAAATGATTCGAGAAGGGTTTGAAGGCTTAGTTACGAAATGGGAAGGTGTTAGGCACCCATTCCGCCCTTTCGGTCTCTCATGAATATTTGCTATTTTCCTTTATATTTCCCCCGTGATATGTGTGCATGTGTATATATAGAATGGAGGTAGGAATCCTCGACTTGTACCATGGAAAAGACAAAGAGAGTCATCCGTAGAAATGTGAGATTAGTGTAGAAAATAAGATTTACGTGATTACCCCTATGTTGATCGTTATAAGGGAGCGATAACGCATATGGAATAATAAGTTACTAAGAACAAGTATATAGAATATAATGGAAAATGAGATAAAAAGAAGATAAAAAATAAGAGAAAAAGTGAGAAAAGGACTCAAGTCTCGGATTTTACCCCGAGACGCCTATGTAGCCTATAAAGACATCAAAGTCCACGTAGTTCGCATGTAAAGTGAGGGGTGGGGTTTAACCCATAAATCCAAATGGAGAAATCTCTTATTTGTAAGTGTGTGTGTGTGTAGAAAAAGTGTTTTAGTTGTGAGAAAAGTGTGGAAAACGTGTGAGAATCCCACTTGGAATTTATGAGCAAACCCTATTTTTCTTATTTTTTGGGTTTTTATTTATATGAAAATAGGAGATGTGCAATAATACTAGATAAAAAGTATATTTATGATGTGTGAGATGAGATAATAAAAGTTCTAAGTAAGAAAACAAGTTATTGCAAATTTAAGAGAATTTAGGAGAGAGTTTGAGAAAGTTGGACCTTCTTGGAGACCTTGAGCTTGATCTTGAATGTTTAAAAGCAACCCTTGCACTTGTATGATGATGGAGAGTGGTTAATTCATCAAGTTTGATGAAAGGGATGATGAAAAGTGGAAGTGAAAAAGGGATTTGGAGGTTGAAATCACGCTGCCTTTGAGAGAGGTTTTTGGGGGTTTGCTGAGAGTGATTTGCTTCTCATTTGAGATCCCCTTGAAAATGAGGCCAATGCCTCCTTTTATAGGCCCAGGGGTCTGCTGATCCGCATTTCCATGACACTACCTATCGACAGGTGCCGATAGGCAGGGTCTGGGACCTGCCATTTAGCAGTGTGCCTCAGGCTTTTTCGAAAAATTGGCCGTCGAGGGCAAACCGTTGGTCAGAATTGTGCACGGGGCATACCGTTGGAAAGGTATTTGAGAGACCTTCGAAATTCCTTGGGACTACTCCCGAGTTTAGGAGTTGACTTTGGGTCAAATGTGGCTCGGAAGCATTTATCAATCCGTTGGACGAGGAATTGTTCGGACGCAAATGGATCGTTCGTCCGCATAGTAAGTCTGAATCGCGCACGGGGTGGACCGTTCGAAAGGTTAGGAGATTTACTTCGACATTCCAAAGAGTTTGGCCTGGTTCGGGAAGTTAACTTTGGTTAATCGGGCCCGAGAAGCATTCGATAACCTCTCGGAGTCAAACGGATCGTTCATCCGCATGAAAAGTCGAAATTGTGCACGGGACAGACCATTGGAAAGGGTATTCAGTGCCATTAGAAAATTCATTCAGCCTTGGTCGAGCTGAAGTGTTGACTTAGGTCAACAGAGCCCGAGAGCGCCCGGTGGCCTCTAGGTTGGGGTTTCGGACGCAAACGGATCATTCGTCCGCATGGTAAGTCGGAATCACGCACGGGATGGACCGTTGGAAAGGGTATTCAGTGCCCTTCGAAGATTCATTGAGTCTCGATTGAGACGAAGAGTTTGATTTTTGGTCCAATTGAGCCGGGGGGTTCCCGATGGCTTCCAGGTCAGTGCTCGGGACATGACCTGGGTTTGCGGTGATGAGTGGTGGTACTAGGGACCTAAGGAGAGTTAGGGGTAACAGAATGAGGTGTCTACACTACGATAATTAATTCAAAATAATTAAGCTGAGATATAAAATACAAATCATATTCACACAACACACTATATATGTGGTTCGATAACATGCCTATGTCCACGAGGTGTCTCTCTCTCTCTCTGTGTATATTAATAAATTCTCAAAAATAAATATTACATGTGGTTTGCATTTATAGATAATATTAGGAGATTGAGTCAGCTAGGACTGCATGATCTTGGATTACTTTTGTGACGTGATCGGGTGAATCCAAGTCTAAGATTTCCTATGATCAGTTTCCTTCAATCTTTATCTTCAAAGCTTTTGTTGTCTATCAAGATTTTTGAACACATGTCATTCTCTCCTCCTAAGTGAGATAGTCCTCTCACAATAAAGTTAGATCGATAACATGTGTGTTACTAATTATTTATTCCAAGTATGTATGAGCTTTAATAATTAATAAATATTGATGATTCAAGTTAAAGAACATCCAATAAATGAGATTCTTATAAACGCAATGATGAGTTCATAAACAAGATCATATCCAATCAAGAAGGTCAATTCATATCTAAGAAATTAAATAAATTTGGTTAAGACTCCAAGAACCAAGATCAATCAACACCATCAGAAATTCACAATGCATGATGACTCAACTAGTCAACTCAGTTAGTTGATGTCTAAGAAATCATATCACTCATGAACTTCTAGACTAGACATATATATAATCTTTAAAGCTCATTAAAATTAGAATCATAACCAGAAATATGTTCAGAACATTATGCAGTCAAAATCTCATGAAGACAAGAGATTAATATGATCCAATAATTCTTACAAGGTGTTAGATGGTTAGGTAATGACTTTAATATTGTAACACACCTAGTATGATCAAATGATCTCCTCTCACCTGACTACTGTAGGCTAAGTGTGACCAAAACCACTATATCCTCTTTCCTCTAATATACATAGACTCATTTTGAAACCTAAAATGGATAAGTATTACCTCTTATACTGCTATATTATTAAATCAACATTAGAATAGAGAGTTAAAGATCATACGGTAATTAATCTCTACGGAGTTCATATTCGACAATAACGCACTTCTCGATATATATAGGTTTTCGAAATGGATTTGAACCACGTAAATATTTTGTTACTCTTTTCACTTTTCTCTATTTAATCATATTTAATCGTTTTTGCATCAACAATATCTTAAAGTGATTAGCCAAGGTTTGTACATGTAAAAATTTATTGTTTAAATTCTAGCATCAATAATTGGCACTCTATGTGGAAATTATAATTTTTTTTATTCTTAATTATGATAAAATTGTTATATGATACCATCGTTGTACATATGTACTTCATATAAAAAGTTTAATTTTATAAAATAGGGTTAGAGTCAAATCATACCTAAATATTATTTATTTTCTAAACCCTATGCTTCATCTTTATGATATCACCTGATATGAATGCATTTTGAATATCATTTAAAAGCACTTACATCTAGTTCATTTAAAAGTCGGTCACATTCACTCCATTTTGTACTACTATTATTTTCCCAACCATTGGGTACTCCAGTACTCATGCTTTAGTGAAATCAAACCCATCCCAAAATGTCACCGGTGCCTCCATAAAATATGTGAAATTCAAGTCTTCCTAAAGTTTCTAGTGGATAACCCACAATTTCTCAATAATTAGATGATTGTCTAGAATCAAAATTTTATGGCGTATGATATCCCTACACACCTAATAGTTGCGGATGAATTTGATTACCCCGTAATTACAAAAGGGTAACGAACAAAAAAGTACAAATTATGGCGGAGGGGTCCTCTACCGCTTCGATCATTAAACATGGAAGATGCCTGATTTGTGTCAAATATTACATTTTATTCCCCTTTTTACTATACAATAATGAGATCTCATGCTCGGTAAACTCACGTTTCATATTGATTTGTTGTATAACCTTAAATATTCATCATTAATCTCTTGTGTAAGGTTTGTTTGAGTATATATAGGGTTTACGATGCTAAGGATGAAGTCTGGAAGCAATTTGAGTGAAGAACAGTCACATACACACCTTCAAAGGAAAATTGGTAATTTCAGATGACCAATTTTGGATCTAGATAAATCTCCGAACTTATAGTCCTTGAATCAAGAAATTCCTTGGTTCAAATAATGTGTCAATCTGAGTTCGAACGAAGAAATTACGACTGTGAAAAGTTCAAAATTGAAAAAAAGTCAAAGTCAACACCCATAGTCAAACTCAAATATTGACCTTGTGACTCGAACACTATTAAAATAATGTCGGACCCAAAATGTGGGTCACGTCAGTACTAGCGGTGCATTGATCCGAGGTCTAATGAAGAAGTTTTGAAGTTTTGTGTGTTGTTTGTAATTATGAAAAACTCGACCAAAAATTGGGGTCATATATTAATTGTTGCGTTAATTTAATGATAACCCTTAAATGTTTAGTGGTGCACGCAAATTGTATTTTAGGGGGAGACGAGGTTCAAGTTTCACCCCCAACCGAATAGGGCCTGGTTTTGGCATTTTTCTTAGCAGTATGTGGATGATGCCATGTGGTAGTGTGTGATCAATCCATTTCGATGCTCCATAAAGCCCCACACAAGGCGTGCCCTTCTGACTCTCTTTCTCTCAACGCACCAGCGAGCACGTGGCCCTGACCCCATGCCTTTTTCTTTCCCCATTCGCGGGTCTCCTTCCCTTTTTCATCTTTCTTTTGCTGAAATACATTTGAGACTTCGTCTCAGTTTTCTTCCTTTGTTTACTTTTTTCTTGTGTTCTTATTCTTCATGTTTAGTTTATTTATTAATCATTGAGTCCCCATTTCCTTTTAATCGCTTGGCCGAGGGTCTGACCCCAAATTACTTTTGTTATTTTGATACATTTCCAAGATTGTTTTACATTTATGATACCTTTTGATTCCTTATTCTTTTTATTTTAAATCTTTCTTCCCTCCTGTGGTTCTTACTCCACTATTTTTTTTCCTAGGTGTATAAACTTGTCTTTCCCACTTGCTTCAAATAATTGCCCACGAGTTTCATTTTTATTCTTTTTGCTAGCATGCCTACAAGTCCCATTCTCCCACTTGCCCATATATTTCAATTCTTATATTACCCTTGTGTTTATTTTCCTCACCTATAAAAGACTCTATTTGGCATTCAATTTTGGAAATCCAATAGTAGACATATTTCTTAGAATTAGTTTAGAGCACTATAGTCCCAAATTGTAGTTTGTAATTTATCTTCAGTTCTAATAAATTCGTCTCTTCATTTATTCACTCTCTTTATAATTAGTTAACATGCTTTATAATTAATTATTCACTCTTAAAAAATTCTTTCTTCTCATGTTCAAATCACTCTCTCATACACCGTTTTATTTTATTATTCAAAAATGCTTTCTAGGTAACTTTAATGAGGTTGAGATTAATGAACTCATTTCAAGTGTGTAGTTTCTTCGTTGTGATACGATGGAATATACCGGTTTTTAATGGATTGATTATTTTCGAAAATACATCGAGGGGCCTTAATGGGGTATATCATGTATGCACCATATTTGCGACACTGCATGTGTAGTTTTGGGATTATTGTTGACACCAAACTCATATTTGAACTTTCATGAAAATTTGGAGAGTGACAATTAAGGTTTAAATAATTGTTCAAACGAGTGTCATGTTTTAAAACGCGCCTAACCATATAATTATTTATGCTATGTATTTCGAAGTGACGAATTCAATTCTCAATCTATGCCTTTTATAGTTTTAAATTAATTTAGTTTAAATATTCATCTAGAATAATTGTAGTACAAAAATATCTCAAAACACAAAAACAATCTTTTACACTTTCTTTTAGAAGTAATAGATCAACTAAATTTTAAATGACATTCCTTGTGGATTTGATACCCGAACTCATTACAATATATATATATATAATATGTGCAGTTTAAGTTTAGTTTTTTTGTATTAAGGTGAAAAACCGACGATAATGACAAGCCGTATTTACATGACGCTTGATTTTCACCCAATCAGTGTCATTAGTTATAACCCATACTATATATACACTAACAACTTATGTATTCTCCTAAAGGCTTCCACAATGCAATTCACTTATGATGGGAGTTACACTATTGATGTAGTTTGACCCAGCACCTTCACAATGTTAAGCCGAGGTAGTTCATTAAACCATTTGGGTACTAACCCTTAGTGTTCACAAAACCCGAGTGGATAGGAAATTCCTATGGTAGTCAAGCAAAGAGGACTATACTTTAACCAAATCTGGGAGAAACATGATGGTATCAACTAAGTTTAGCCTGAGGTACATGAATAGTTATGCGAAAATCAAACGAACATTAGCAAAACCCTTTAATAAGTCCATATAAAGGATACAAAAAGAGTTATGATATCTTATGAAAATTATTGGTGATTTTTAAAATAAGTGAGTTAGAGTTTTGGGTGTAAGAGCTTTAAAAGCTTATCCCACATTAGAAGTGTGTGGAAGAGGTGGGAAGCTAACCCAAATATAAAAGGGGATAGTGTCCCACATTGGAAAATCTACAAAGCTAAGTGTTACCACTAAGCTATAAAAGGAGTGGGCAACCTTTGAGTCCCACATTGGAAAAATATTAAGAATTTGTACACTTAATAAGTACAAATGGAAGATGAAGAGTTAATTCATCTAGCATTTAAGAGGCTATTCAAGAGACCTCAATACGGTGCGAAGCACCGTACGCGCACGCACACGCGCGCCCGCGCGTGCGGGTGCAGGGCAGTGGGCTGTAGAGGCGCTAGTGGCGCACTTTGCACTTCACACGCCAGGATTCGTCTGGGTCGGATCGCGGTAGCTCGGGCACGGTCACTTTTTGGTTGACCCGTGCAAAACCGATTCGGTATTAATTGTACCTGTTCGGAAATGACTTAAGACTGTTGGTAATTAACAGTCATACCATTTCGGAATTAATTAAGACTGTTAATCCAACAGTCATGACTCTTGAAGACAAAGCCTTTCATTATCTATAAATAAAGGCTGCCTAAAACGAATTTGCACATATAACAGATATTACCCAGTTCCGAAATTTCCAACCCTTACTACTACTCTCTTACAATTTTCAGGAGATATAAATTATCTTATTCTGTTTTGTGCACATAAACAGAATAAGAACTTGATTAACTGTTCTTCGTTGCTGCATCCAAAGGCTGTCTTCAAATATACAAGTTGCAGGTAGTGCAAGTTGCTTCATTGTATCTTAAGTATGGATTTGCGGATTCCCGTTTGTATACCGAAATTATTCGTGTGGGGCAAATACTGTATTTAGGAAAGTGACATCACGCCTTGAAGCTTTCTACTATCTATTCAGAAGTTATATTTTTGTATTGAAGTTGACATTATTGTGATATATAAAGAGTTCCATTTCTATATTTGCATTTATAATTTCCAACAATCTAAATACAGTATTTTTGGAAATGGCCGACTCTTCCAAATCACTTCGACAAATAACAAAAGGTTTTGTCAAATTGGACCGTTTTGATGGTGGTAATTTTCTGCGTTGGCAGAAGAAGGTTCATTTTCTTCTAACAACATTGAAGATTGTATATGTCTTGTCACAACCGAAAACAAATGAAGATGAAGATGAAACCGTGGAACAGACTAGGCAACGCACAAAATGGGAGACCGATGATTACTTATGTCGTGGTCACATTCTCAATGCACTTGCTGACAATTTGTTCGACTTGTACCAAAATGTTGGGACTGCAAAAATTTTGTGGGAAACATTGGAGACCAAATATCTTACGGAAGACGCTACAAGTAAGAAGTTCCTAATCGGTCAATTTTTAAGCTTTAAAATGCATGATAATAGGCCTGTGCTAGAACAATTTCATGACATCCAACGCATCATAAATCATTGCAAACTAAAAAAATTAAATATGGATGATAATGTAATTGTTGCTGCCATAATTGAAAAACTTCCTCCTTCTTGGAAAGATTATAAGAAAGAACTCAAACACAAAAAGGAGAATCTTTCACTTGAAGAATTAGAGACTCATTTAAGAATTGAACAAGAGTCTCGAATTCTAGATGGTAAAGAGGAATAAGAAAATTCTGTTTCTAAGGTCCATGTGGTGGAGGAAGGAAAGGAGCAAAAATATGGCAATCATGGAAAAAATAACAAGCGGAAGAATTTTTCAAATAATTCTAAAGCAAACAAAAAGAAGAAAGGAAATTGTTTTCATTGCAACAAACCAGGTCACTTCAAGAAGGATTGTCGTGAGTTAAAGAAACTAAAGGAAAAAGGAGGGACATCAGACACAAAGCAAAAATTTACTGCTATGATATCCGAGGCTAATATGCTTGGAGAAGACAACTCTTCGTGGGTTGATTCTGGTGCTACAAGGCATGTTTGTAAGGACAAGAACTTGTTCTCTGCCTATGAAACAGTGGAAGGAGATGTTCTCTACATGGGAAATTCATCTACTGCTGCGGTTAAAGGCAAAGGGACAGTGGATCTCGAATTCACTTTCGGGAAAATCCTTAGCCTCACCAATGTTTTTCATGTTCCTGATGTTAGGAAAAATTTAGTTTCTGGAAGTCTTCTTAACAAATTTATCTTTAAGCTTGTATTTGAGTCAGACAAATTTATTCTGACTAAGAATGGTACCTTTGTAGGCAAAGGATATTTGTATGAGGGCATGTTTAAGCTCAATATCAATGAAAAAGATTCTTCTGCTTATATCGTTGATTGTCTTTCATTATGGCATAGTCGTTTAGGACATGTTAATACAAAGAAAATGCATTTCATGGTTAATTTAAATTTAATTCCTAAATATGAGAATGATATGAATAACCAGTGTAAAATATGCATGCAAACAAAAATAACAAGATTGCCTTTTCCAAAAATAGAAAAAACTACATCTTTGTTGCAATTAGTACATAGTGATGTTTGTGATTTGCATGGAACACCTACTAGAGGTGGTAGTAAATATTTTGCTACATTTATCGATGACTTTTCAAAATATTATTACGTATATCTTTTAAACTCCAAGGATGATGTGCTTAATAGATTTAAGACATACAAAAATGAAGTTGAAAATCAATGTGATTCTAAAATATAATGTCTTAGATTTGATAGAGGTGGTGAATATCACTTTCCTCAATTTTGTGAAGATATGGGAATTATACATGAAGTTACTGCACCTTATACACCACAACAAAATGGAGTAGCAGAAAGAAAAAATAGAACACTAATGTGACACCCCGACTAATTAAATACCGGCTAGCTAATCCTTTATTAAATTAATACAAAATGTCAAGTTGGTTCAGTTAATAGCATCACTGTCGAAAACATTTTTATGATTTCTAACCACCTAGTATTTAAAAAGTAAGTTGTCAAATTTTAAATTAAATCTGATTAACATGCGATAAAAGAAATGTAAGAGAATAACATCACCATTCACAATAAAGTCTCAATAGAGTAACCAACAAATAATAATGAGTCTGGAGGAAATACTCCTCACAACAATCCCAATATGGAAATAAATAAACAAGTCTGCATCCTGAATTAATTACAAACCAAAGTCTGACTAACTGAAATATAAAATATCTCTAATAGAAATGGGCGACATGCCCTACAAATGATGAAAACTGAATAGAGTCAAGACAAAAGAAGCGTCTACTAGCAAGGCCCTGTAACTTCCACAAACAGCTACAACTCGTCACCTGAATGGAAATCCTATGCATGGTGTCCTTGTGACTGGGCACCTAAAAAGGTTTTTAACAAAAATAGATTTGGAAGCAAACGGGTCAGAGCCTGAAAGTGGAGAGTATTTTAAAAATAGTAAGTGCTTTAATAACATTAAAACAATGAATGCAAAATACACGTTAGGACGTGCACTCACATGAAATACTCACCCCTCGACTACTTGTGCACTCCTAACGTACCGTACCCATCTAAGTGACATTCATATCTAACTAAACCGTCATAAGTTCTACCCCTTTCTACTCGATTCCCATTATACATTCTAACGTTATCAATTAAATAGAGGTTTTACTTAAACTCGGATTCTCAATTATTAGCAATACAATTTACTACAGGTTATCCCTTTTTATATTCTCAAAGCGTTACCATAATTATACTCACAATACCAACATGAAAGTTCTCATTATTTAAGCGTATATTATTCACGTCATGAATATACAATACAAGCACCCGAGGCTAAGTTGCGGTGCACACATACTCTGCTATCCATCCCGGTACATCACGTACATAAGGATCACGCATTCCGAATCTCTCAGGAATCGTTCTCAGATAACAACAATCACAAATAATGGAGGCGAACACAGTCACATCACATGGGTCACGCACATACCTACGCTCCCACGATCAGCCTTCTTATTAACTTCCCAATAAGTCCTTCTCTGACCTATGTTCTCGAGGTACCAATCTAAATCCGGGCACACAAAGATTAGATGGCCCTAAGCGAACGTAAACCTCTCGTGATAGCAAGTATGGTAGGTATGTCATACACATAAAATCATATACATATACTAATCATGCACACATCTTAGATGTCTTAATATTAATAAAGGTATATTCTACATCCTTATACCATTATTCCAATTTTATACATTTTAAGTCTTTCGATAATATATAATGTAGACTGTCGACACATCTCACGTCATAGTTTCTTATACTTAAAACCTATCTCAAAGAGGTTACTAAGTCTCCTATTATTTCCACATTTAATTTCATTAGTCTTAAGGTCATTATTTCTGCCACAAACCTCATTTCATCAAATCATTCGAATTTACTCTTTTAACCCTAATATTATCTCACTCGTCGAGCTTTATTGGATTTTAGAATAATTCCTCAAATTGAATTCTAATTAAGGTCCAAATTTTATAACCATACCTACTGGTCTTCCTTAAGTCTAAGGATGTTCATAAAGTCTCCAATAATAATTTTCTAAGGGTTAACATCATTAACATTTAACTAGGGAAAATTTTACTCATTGTGGGAAGGTCGATCGATCGACCTTGAACATCGATCGATCGATGGTGGTCGATCGATCGACTGATGAATGCCGATCGATCGATCGCACCAGATAGGCTACGGACTGCTTCATTTTGCAGTCCTCAAATCGTCCCAAAAATCCATTATAATGCATGAAACTCTAATCTAACGTTATAATATCATCATACAACCATCCTACAACATTGTTAACGTTCTAAAACCAATAAATCATCAACCAAGGGATTTATTTGGATCAAAACTTCATCAAGAACCCTAGTTTTCTATTTCTTTCAAAAATAATAATAATTCTCTTCTTAAATTCGTTTTTAGATCATCAAGGGTTATATTTTGGATTCATAATTCGTCCAGAATATGTCTACATGAAATTCCTAACATGGTTTATAGTTTTAATCCTCAAATTGATGGGTCTATATCAATCTTCCAAGACAAAATTCGATATTTACACTAAACATGGAAGAACACATTCATTGAATCAATTGTAACTAAATCACTTGCCTTAATCGTTCTTCTGATTGTTGTAGATGAAGATGATAGAAGATAATGGTTGATATCCACTCTCTCTCTCTGCAGAATTCTCCTCTCTCTCTCTCTCTACAAATTTCTTCTTCAAAGATGACAAATGGAGGTGGAGGTTTATTTTTTTGGACTTTTAACTTCTTTTCTAAACTTCTCCCGTAGCCCACTACTTAGTTTAGTGCTGATAATGGGTTGGTGGTTTTAATGATAAATCATAATTAAACTCTAATTTTCGTGGGTTTTAATTACCAAAATTCTAAAATTACCAAATTACCCTTTTGGGTTGCCAGTATGGCCTAAAAATGCCCCGGGACCCAAACTAAACCCCCGGCTAGTGTTTTCTAACTATTTCGACCCTTCCGGACTCGTTGGCGCACTCAAAATGACCATACGGTTGATAAAAATAAAATTCACTTTTTAATTCAAATAATTACATTCCTGACGCGACTGTCACGTGCGTCCCAACTAAATTTTCCAAATTACCGTATTTCAGCCTTGCGACAATTTTAATATTTTCAATATTGATATATTTCCATAAATACACATTATAATCAAATACCAACTCTCACATCTCGTTAGCATTTTATCCAGATTAATTATCAGTTAATTCACATTTAATTTAATAAATCCCATAAATAAATATCGATAAAAATGCGGGGTATTACATACTTCCCCCCTATTAACAAAATTTTGTCCCGAGATTCGAAACTAAAACGTACCTGGTAAAAAAAAACTCTGGATAACGTTCGCGCATCTCATCCTCGCGCTCCCATGTGGACTCCTCGGCATTATGATGCCGCCACTGAACACGTACTAATGGAACTATCTTTGACCGCAGTTTCCGCTAACTTCGGTCCAAAATAGCAATCGGCCCCTCCTCGTAGGAGCTATCGGGCTGGAGATCGATGTCCTCCAAAGCAATGTGAGAATGAGCCAAATCATCTCTAAGATATTTTCTTATAGAGTAAATATGAAACACATCATGAATCCTATGTAAATGCTCCGGTAACCCAAGTCTATACGCAACAGACCCAATCTGCTCGATGATAGGAAATGGTCCCACGTATCTCGGTGCCAACTTCCCCTTCTTCCCAAATCGCATAATCCCCTTCATAGGAGATACTCTAAGTAACACCTGGTCCCCCACTTGGAACTTCCTGAAGAGCCTCTTCGCATCAGCATAGCTCTTCTGCCGATCCTGAGCTACCCGAATGCGACTCTGTATCAATTCTATCCTTGCTGAAGTATCCTGGATCACTTCCGGCCCAAGTAGTTTGTTGTCCCCCACCTCCAACCATCATGCTGGGGAACGACAAGGTCTACCGTACAATGCCTCAAATGGAGCCATGCCAATGGTGAACTGGTAGGAGTTGTTGTAAGCAAACTCCACCAGTGGAAGGTACTGCTCCCATCCACCCCCAAAATCAATGATGCACATACGCAACATGTCCTCCAACATCTGGTTTGTACGCTCGGTTTGCCCATCGGTCTGCGGGTGATATGCCGTATTCAATCGCAAATCCGTGCCCATGGCCTCCTGAAAACTCTCCAAAAACCGTGAAACAAATATCTTGTCTCGGTCAGACACGATATTTAGGGGCACACCGTGAAGTCTCACAATTTTTGCAATAAAAAGCTGTGCATATTGTCCCGTAGTGTAGTCTGTCCTTACGGGTAGAAAATGAGCGACTTTGGTCAACCTGTCCACAATTACCCAAATGGAGTCGTGACCTCTCTGTGACGTAGGCAACCCCGTGATAAAGTCCATGGAGATGCTCTCCCGCATCCACATCGGGATCTCTAATGGCTGTAGAAGTCCTGCCGGTCTCTGATGGTCCACTTTTACCAGTTGACAAGTGGCGCATTTAGAAACAAACACGACAATATCTCTCTTCATCCCGCTCCACCAATACTGACGTCTCATGTCTTGGTACATTTTGTCCCCACCGGGATGTACCGCGAACTGTGAGCCGTGCGACTCTGCCATCACCTCGTGTCGCAATTCCTCCCCTTTCGGAACTACCAGTCTCCCATTGAAGCGTAATCCCCCATCTGAGCTAACGGTATAGGACTCGGCTCCCTCCGCTAGTAATCGAACTATCTGTTCCTGACAGAACGAGTCATTTGCCTGGGCCTTTACCACCTTCGTGACAATCTGCGGTATAACAGTCATCACAGATATGAACGATCGGGCCACTGCATCCTGGTGTCCCAACTCTTTCCACTTTGCCTTCCACACCCCTGCCACCTCATCTACTAGTCTACGGCTCAACGCGTCTGCTACCACGTTAGCCTTCCTCGGGTGATATTGGATATCAAACTGATAATCCTTCACAAACTTAAGCCACCTCCGTTGCCGCATATTCAACTCCTTCTGCGTGAATAGGTACTGTAGGGACTTGTGGTCCATGAACAATCGAAACTTTTCCCCCAAAAGGTAATGTCTCCAAATCCGAAGTGCAAATACAACTGCCGCTAACTCCAAGTCATGGGTGGGGTAATTCTTCTCGTGAGGCTTAAGCTTACGGGAAGCATAAGCTATGGCCTGACTCTCCTGCTGCAATACACCTCCAAGTCCTTGTAAGGACGCATCGGTGTAGACTAGATACTCAACTCCCGGTCTCGGCAATGCTAACACAGGTGCTGAGGTCAATTTGTCCTTCAACTCATCGAATGCCAACTGACAGGCATCACTCCAGATGAATGGCACACCTTTACGAGTCAGATGTGTCATGGGACTCGCTATTTTTTAGAAACCCCGAATAAACCTCCTGTAGTATCCTGCTAGGCCCAAGAAACTACGGATCTCAGTCGGTGTCGTGGGCTGTCCCCACTCCCTCACCGCGGATACCTTCCCCGGATCAACAGATATCCCCCGGTCAGAAATAATATGCCCCAAAAACTGAACCTCCTTCAGCCAAAACCCACACTTCTCATACTTTGCATACAACTCGTTCTGACGTAGCGTCTGCAAAACCTGCCTCAAATTCTCGGCGTGCGCCTCCTCTGTCTGGGAGTAAACCATAATGTCATCAATGAAAACAATGACGAACTGGTCTAGGAACTCTCTGAACACCCTATTCATCAAGTCCATAAACACGGCTGGAGCGTTGGTCAAACCAAAAGGCATACCCCGAAACTCGTAGGAACCATATCTCGTTAAGAAAGCAGTCTTCGAGACGTCCTCTTCCCGGATATGCAACTGATGGTATCCTGATCGCAAATAAATCTTTGAGAAGAAAGAAGCTCCTCTCAGCTGGTCGAATAAGTCATCGATTCGGGGAACAGATACTTATTCCGTATCGTGACTTTATTCAACTCCCGGTAATCTACACACAACCTCAACGATCCATCCCTCTTCTTTACAAATAACACAGGGGCACCCCACTGCGAAGTACTCCTCCGGATAAACCCCTGACCCAACAACTGCTCAATCTGATCCCGTAACTCTCTCATCTCAGCTGGAGCCATACGGTAAGGTGCGCGGGCAATAGGCCGAGTGCCCGGCGTCAAATTAATCATAAAATCTATCTCCCTACTCAGAGGTAGTCCAGGTATATCTTGAAATACATCGGCAAACTCACTAACAACGGGTATCGAATCAAGTGGTATCACCACTTCCTTAGAGGTCTCCTCCTCTATATAGTACAAGTGAGTGGACGATCCTCCCTCAGGGCGAGGCATTGCCACTAAAAACATCTCCTGCCCGGGAATGGCAAAGATAATACTCCTTCTAAAATAGTCAATCATGGCTCGGTACGCAACTAGCCAATCCATACCAATAATGGCATCATACTCGGTCATCTCTAACACTAACATATCCGCGAGTAAAGTAAACCTCCCGATCTCTATACCCACGCCTCTACATACAAGTGAAATCACGGAACCCATACTCAATGGTGAATCTACACAAGTAACTGTGTACTCGGCGGTGTCTAATAACCCAATGGTGCGTGCAATTCTCATAGCAATGAAACAATGTGTAGCCCCCATGTCAAATAAAATACGCCCCATAGTCCCTTGAATAGAGAACATACCCTCAATAACCGGTGGATCCTGTGAGGCTGCGGCATGCTGAAGCTGATACACTCCCCCATACTGAAGTTGTCCCTGCTGAACTAGGACTGCTGGAATGGGCGATAAGGCTGCCATTTGCTGTGGTGCTGAGAGGGCGGCGGGAAACATAGGCCTCTGTGGCTCGTGTCGAGCACCCTGCTCCTACTGCTGTGGGGCTCTTCCCTTAACAGGACAATCCTGACGTCTATGGCCAGTCTTGACACAAACGAAGCACCTCCCTCGAAACTGCTTCACTTCATTACGGTGTTGACTAGTCTCGCTTTTTCCCTGGTCTTGCTGGCCTTGAGGGGAAATTTGTGGAAAAACTATGTCAGGGCGAGGACAATCCATCCACTTGTGACCCGGTTGTACACATTTATAGCAGAGTTTCGAAATTCTTCACTGGTCAGATTGTAGTTTATCCCCAGTCTAATTCGGACAAGATTTACGTTTGTAATCGTCCATTCCACAACTGAAACACCTCTTTGTGGTTTCATTCTGAACCAGACTTCATTGGCCCTGACACTTTTGCCCCTGTACATAAATCTCGTTATTCTGGAACTTACTCGATCTTGATTGTTTTGTTGTCGTAGATTTGGTGCCTTCACACAATTTTCAACGTTAGTCACATGCATTTGGTTAACCTCTCTAGGTCTTTTGCCTCCTTTAAGTTGTATGCTGCATTCTTGATATTGTAGAACTGCAGTGGTAACTGCTTGTGCCACGATACCTGCTAACTCGGTGGTTGATATTCTCTCTGGGGATACCTGAGGTGTGAGTCGATCTTCCTCGTTAACTCCCCTAACCGTTTTAGCTAGTTCTTCTTGACAATCCATCTAAAAATTTAAGTAAATTTGGATGAGTTCATCATTCAAATAAACAAATCGCAGAAATACGAATTTCCAATGTATAGAGATAAACACAACATTCCTAGGATTAGGGCTCTATATCAAAGAAAGCTCAGCGGAAACATAATAAGCCGTACAGATCCTAAAGGACACTAGAACCTGATGCTCTGATACCACCTATGACACCCCGACTAATTAAATACCGGCTAGCTACTCCTTTATTAAATTAATACAAAATGCCAAGTTGGTTCAGTTAATAGCATCACTGTCGAAAACATTTTTATGATTTCTAACCACCTAGTATTTAAAAAGTAAGTTGTCAAATTTTAAATTAAATCTGATTAACATGCGATAAAAGAAATGTAAGAGAATAACATCACCATTCACAATAAAGTCTCAATAGAGTAACCAACAAATAATAATGAGTCTGGAGGAAATACTCCTCACAACAATCCCAATATGGAAATAAATAAACAAGTCTGCATCCTGAATTAATTACAAACCAAAGTCTGACTAACTGAAATATAAAATATCTCTAATAGAAATGGGCGACATGCCCTACAAATGATGAAAACTGAATAGAGTCAAGACAAAAGAAGCGTCTACTAGCAAGGCCCTGTAACTTCCACAAACAGCTACAGCTCGTCACCTGAATGGAAATCCTATGCATGGTGTCCTTGTGACTGGGCACCTAAAATGGTTTTTAACAAAAATAGATATGGAAGCAAACGGATCAGAGCCCGAAAGTGGAGAGTATTTTAAAAATAGCAAGTGCTTTAATAACATTAAAAGAATGAATGCAAAATACATGTTAGGACGTGCACTCACATGAACTACTCACCTTTTGACTACTTGTGCACTCTTAACGTACCGTACCCATCTAAGTGACATTCATATATAACTAAACCGTCATAAGTTCTACCCCTTTCTACTCGATTCCCATTATACATTCTAACGTTATCAATTAAATAGAGGTTTTACTTAAACTCGGATTCTCAATTATTAGCAATACAATTTACTACAGGTTATCCCTTTTTATATTCTCAAAGCGTTACCATAATTATACTCACAATACCAACATGAAAGTTCTCATTATTTAAGCGTATATTATTCACGTCATGAATATACAATACAAGCACCCGAGGCTAAGCTGCGGTGCACACATACTCTGCTATCCATCCCGGTACATCACGTACATAAGGATCACGCATTCCGAATCTCTCAGGAATCGTTCTCAGATAACAACAATCACAAACAATGGAGGCGAACACAGTCACACCACATGGGTCACGCACATACCTACGCTCCCACGATCAGCCTTCTTATTAACTTCCCAATAAGTCCTTCTCTGACCTATGTTCTCGAGGTACCAATCTAAATCCGGGCACACAAAGATTAGATGGCCCTAAGCGAACGTAAACCTCTCGTGATAGCAAGTATGGTAGGTATGTCATACACATAAAATCATATACATATACTAAGCATGCACACATCTTAGATGTCTCAATATTAATAAAGGTATATTCTACATCCTTATACTATTATTCCAATTTTATACATTTTAAGTCTTTCGATAATATATAATGTAGACTGTCGACACATCTCACGTCATAGTTTCTTATACTTAAAACCTATCTCAAAGAGGTTACTAAGTCTCCTATTATTTCCACATTTAATTTCATTATTCTTAAGGTCATTATTTCTGCCACAAACCTCATTTCATCAAATCATTCGAATTTACTCTTTTAACCCTAATATTATCTCACTCGTCGAGCTTTATTGGATTTTAGAATAATTCCTCAAATTGAATTCTAATTAAGGTCCAAATTTTATAACCATACCTACTGGTCTTCCTTAAGTCTAAGGATGTTCATAAAGTCTCCAATAATAATTTTCTAAGGGTTAACATCACTAACATTTAACTACGGAAAATTTTACTCATTCTGGGAAGGTCGATCGATCGACCTTGAACATCGATCGATCGATGGTGGTCGATCGATCGACTGATGAATGTCGATCGGTCGATCGCACCAGATAGGCTACAGACTGCTTCATTTTGCAGTCCTCAAATCGTCCCAAAAATCCATTATAATGCATGAAACTCTAATCTAACGTTATAATATCATCATACAACCATCCTACAACATTGTTAACGTTCTAAAACCAATAAATCATCAACCAAGGGATTTATTTGGATCAAAACTTCATCAAGAAACCTAGTTTTCTATTTCTTTCAAAAATAATAATAATTCTCTTCTTAAATTCGTTTTTAGATCATCAAGGGTTATATTTTGGATTCATAATTCGTCCAGAATATGTCTACATGAAATTCCTAACATGGTTTATAGTTTTAATCCTCAAATTGATGGGTCTATATCAATCTTCCAAGACAAAATTCGATATTTACACTAAACATGGAAGAACACATTCATTGAATCAATTGTAACTAAATCACTTGCCTTAATCGTTCTTTAGATTGTTGTAGATGAAGATGATAGAAGATGATGGTTGATATCCACTCTCTCTCTCTGCAGAATTCTCCTCTCTCTCTCTCTCTCTACAAATTTCTTCTTCAAAGATGACAAATGGAGGTGGAGGTTTATTTTTTTGGACTTTTAACTTCTTTTCTAAACTTCTCCCGTAGCCACTACTTAGTTTAGTGCTGATAATGGGTTGGTGAGTTTAATGATAAATCATAATTAAACTCTAATTTTCGTGGGTTTTAATCAACAAAATTCTAAAATTACCAAATTACCCTTTTGGGTTGCCGGTATGGCCTAAAAATGCCCCGGGACCCAAACTAAACCCCCGGCTAGTGTTTTCTGACTATTTAGACCTTTCCGGACTCGTTGGCGCACTCAAAATGACCATACGGTTGATAAAAATAAAATTCACTTTTTAATTCAAATAATTACATTCCTGACACGACTGTCACGTGCGTCCCAACTAAATTTTCCAAATTGTCGTATTTCAGCCTCGCGATAATTTAATATTTTCAATATTGATATATTGCCATAAATACACATTATAATCAAATACCAACTCACATCTCGTTAGCATTTTATCCGGATTAATTCTCAGTTAATTCACATTTAATTTAATAAATCCCATAAATAAATATCGATAAAAATGCGGGGTATTACAACTAACTGAAATGGTTAACGCTATGCTTTCTTATTCTGGTTTAAGTAAAGGATTTTAGGGAGAAGCACTTTTAACTGCATGTCATATTCTGAATAGAATACCTGTTAAAGATAATAAGAAAACTCCTTACGAATTATGGAAGAATAGAAAACCTAATTTAGGTTATCTTAAAGTTTGGGGTTGTAGAGCTATCGTAAGACTACCTGAAACTAAGAGAAAGAAATTAGGAAGCAAAGGTGTTGAGTGTATTTTCATAGGTTATGCACAACATAGTAAAGCCTATAGATTTTTGGTTAGTGAACCTAATGATTCTGTTGAGGTAAATACAATAATTGAATCGAGAGATGCAATTTTTTATGAACAAAGGTTTTCTTCTATTCCTAGAATTAATAATGAAAAAGGAGTAAGCACTCATTCACAGTTACCTGTAACTCCACCGGTAGAACAAGAAGAGATTAGAAAAAGTAAAAGACCTAGGAAAGAAAAAAGCTTTGGTCCCGACTTTGTAGTCTGTCTTGTTGAAGGAACTAGAGACACATCTTGTAATCAATATGCTTTGACTCTTAGCGTTGAAACAGACCCACAAACTTATAGTGAGGCAATTAAGTCTGTAGATTCAGCATTTTGTAAAGAAGCTATAAATGATGAAATGGATTCAATCTTGGGAAATAAAACTTGGAAGTTAGTAGATTTACCTCCTGGGTCTAAACCCATTAAGTATAGATGGATTTTTAAAAAGAAAATGAAAATAGATGGAACAATTGATAAATTCAAGGCTAGATTGGTTGCTAAAGGTTTTACACAAAAAGAAGGAATTGATTATTTTGATACCTATGCACCTGTTGCTAGAACCTCCACTATTAGAATTTTAATTGCATTAGCATCTATATATAATTTTGAGATTCATCAAATGGATGTGAAAACTGCATTTTTAAATGGTGACTTAGAAGAAGAAATTTACATGGAACAACCTGAAGGGTTTGTTATGCCTGGACAAGAAAATAAAGTATGTAAACTTATTAAATCCTTATATGGCCTAAAACAAGCACCTAAACAATGGCATGAAAAATTTGATGAAGTCATTATTTCTTATGGTTTTAAAATTCATGAATCTGATAAGTGTGTTTATAGTAAATTTGTTAATGGTAAAGGTGTGATCATTTGTTTATATGTAGATGACATGTTAATTCTTGGTACTGATTTAGAAAGCATTAATAATACAAAGATTTTTCTGTCTTCTAAATTTGATATGAAAGATATGCGTGTAGATGATGTCATATTAGGAATGAGAATAATATGGAAAGATAAAATTATAATTCTCACTCAATTTCATTATGTTGAGAAAATTTTAAAGAAATTTAATCAGTTTGATTGCACACCTGTTAGTAACCTTTTGAACCACAGCTAAAGATGATCCCTAATAATGGTAGAGCTATTTCACAAATGGAATATGCACGAGTAATTGGTAGTTTAATGTATGCCATGACATGTACTCGACCTGATATTGCTTATGCTGTTGGTAAATTAAGTAGATATACTAGTAATCCACGTTTATTGCATTGGCATGCTGTCAATAGAATATTAAAATATTTGAAAGGAACTATGGACTATGGTATATACTATAGTGGATATCCTTCAGTATTAGAAGGGTTTTTTTATGCCAGTTGGATAACTGAGCGGGAGGATCATTCCTCAACAAGTGGATGGATTTTCACACTTGGTGGAGGAGCTGTTTCTTGGGGATCAAAGAAACAAACTTGTATAGCTGACTCTACTATGACAGCTGAGTTTGTAGCATTAGCTGCAACTAGTAAAGAGGCATAATGGTTAAGGAATTTATTAATTGAAATTCCAGTTTGGCCAAAACCAATGCCTCCAATATCTATACATTGTGATAGTGAGTCTACACTTTCCAGAACTTATAGTAAAGTGTACAATGGAAAATCTAGACATATTGGCCGGAGACATAGTTATGTCAGACAAATGATTACAGATAGTGTAATCACAGTGGATTATGTAAAATCAAGTCAAAATTTAGCTGATCCTTTTACAAAAGGTCTTGCAAGAGGACTGGTGTCTAAGACATCAATAGGGATGGGACTAAAGCCCATTAATAATAATCACTCTTGATGGAAACTCAACTTGAAACTTGATATATTCAAGTCTCAAGTTCAATGATTAAATTACATTATACGACGTGATTGTAAGCACTATAAAATTTAGCATCCCAAGGATAAGTGCTTAGAATATGTAATGAATAATGAAAGAGGATGAGTTTAACCTTAATAGATTTATGGTGTTTTAAGTTACATGTACACCTATGATAATCTACCTATATGAGTGTGGAAGTGGTGCCGCTTCCTATGAGAATTGGGCTTGACTCTAAAGCACTCATGAAATCAAGGTACAGACACAAGGCCTAATACATGTGTCGGCTTATATGGATAATCAGTGACTAAAAGATTTGTGTGTGAAGACAAATCCGGATAGTCAATATAGATTGATAGTTCAAAGACAAGTCTACTATACTTTCATGGTTAACCTTGACGAACCTTCAGAGGGTATTGGTTCAAGTCGTGAGATGCCAATGCTTATACACAGTCTTACAGACAATCAAAGATTTACAAAACTTATTTTGAAAATGGTGGAGGAATGTTGGTGATTTTTAAAATAAGTGAGTAAGAGTTTTGGGTGTAAGAGCTTTAAAAGCTTGTCCCACATTGGAAGTGTGTGGAAGAGGTGGGAAGCTAACCCAAATATAAAAGGGGATAGTGTCCCACATTGGAAAATGTACAAAGCTAAGTATTACCACTAAGCTATAAAAGGAGTGGGAAATCTTTGAGTCCCACATTGGAAAAATATTAAGAATTTTTACACTTAATAAGTACAAATGGAAGATGAAGAGTTAATTCATCTAGCATTTAAGAGGCTATTCAAGAGACCTCAATACGGTGCAAAGCACCGTACGCACATGTACACGCGCGCGCGCGCGTGCGGGTGCGGGGCAGTGGGATGTAGAGGTGCTAGTGGCGCACTTTGCACTTCGCACGCCGCGGGTTGCCGGGATTCGTCCGAGTCATATCATGGTAGCTCGGGCGCGGTCACTTTTTGGTTGACCCGTGCAAAACCGATTCGGTATTAATTGTACCTGTTCGAAAATGACTTAAGACTGTTGGTAATTAACAGTCATACCATTTCGGAATTAATTAAGATTGTTAATCCAACAGTCATGACTCTTGAAGACAAAGCCTTTCATTATCTATAAATAAAGGCTGCCTAAAACGAATTTGCACATATAACAGATATTACCCAGTTCCGAAATTTCCAACCCTTGCTAATACTCTCTTACAATTTTCAGGAGATATAAATTATCTTATTCTGTTTTGTGCACATAAACAGAATAAAAACTTGATTGGCTGTTCTTCGCTGGTGCATCCAAAGGCTGTCTTCAAATATACAAGTTGCAGGCAGTGCAAGTTGCTTCATTGTATCTTGAGTACGGATTTGCGGATTCCCGTTTGTATACCAAAATTATTCGTGTGGGGCAAATATTGTATTTAGGAAAGTGACATCACGCCTTGAAGCTTTCTACTATCTATTCAGAAGTTACATTTTTGTATTGAAGTTGACATTATTGTGATATATAAAGAGTTCCATTTCTGTATTTGCATTCATAATTTCCAACAAAAATTAGGGGTACACTTTAAAGGGGATGTGTGGATTATTCACCCTTCACGCTAATGATACTCAATTTCTCAATGCTAATTAAATTCAAACATCTAGTCATAATTCAAAAATATGATAACATCGCAGATCTAATCCATCACATAGAGAAATATAAGTCATAGGTATTTTTTTAATTTGATACCGAACTAGATGAGGTGTTGAGTCTTTTCAAGCACCCTCACTGGATCAACACGTGTAGTAAATATTGTTTTCAAAATTTTCACATATGTTGAGAAGACCATAGGTTGAGCATTACAAAATGTTGGTGGGGAAAACGCCACATTTTATTTGGCCTAGGAAAAAAATGCTCAGCTCTAGAGCCTTAGGTATGTCCAATATTTTCACGGCATTCGAACTATCGTTTGAGAAAACTTACTTTCACATTTCAATTTTTGTAGAAACAACAACTATTTATCCAATGATTATTTATTTTTTAATTTTATATTTACCCTATAAATTAACCAATGTCATCACATTAGGCCCAAATCAAGTTTTTTCATCTTTCACAAATGATAATTCTTTACAATGTTTTTCAGAATATGTATTCTACATCCGAAGACTTCATTAATAAAATTCTTAGCAACTCATCATCAGATGGAAATAGGTACTATAAAGAAGATTTGATTCGTCTTTTGGCATCCATAATTCCACATATTTTTAAAGAAGAAGAAGAAGAAGAAGAAGAAGAAGAAGAAGAAGAAGAAGAAGAAGAAGACCAACAACAACAACAAAAAGAAAAAGAAAAATAAAACCAAGCTTTTCGTTAGGGTTGTTGACCAGGATAGGGAGGATTGATGAAATATTGTTTTAAAGTATAGCTAACTTATATTAGCAAGGTTTTCAAACATCGATTCTACATTAGGGTCTCGTTGTTCCTTGGTATATGTGACAAAATTTATTTTTTAAAATAAAGATATATACCTAAGTTATTAAATATATTTTTCCATCTCCTTCAAGTCTCCATTTAAATCTTTCTTTTTTGGGGTCCATTAAAAGGTCTTGTAGCTCCACCTTTAAATAATCTTACTCAGAAGAGGGATAAAAAAGGGTAAAATACTTTTTACGAATTACATAGTGAAATTACTCACATCAAGTTTCAAACTCATAACCTCTCACTTGCGAGAGGGATGCCCTTACAATTGAGTTATGATCTCATACGCGAAGACGATTATTTTGTAAGAAAAAATGACGTGCAAAGAAATGGAGTTTTTTTATGTTTAAGAAAATGAAAATGATTTTTCGAATGCCAAACAATTGTTCAGATTATTCAATTAATGAGTATGAATGAAATTTTGAGATTAGTATCATTGAGACATTAAACCTCATTTGAAACATTTTATACGCCGTGTATTCAACTGTGCACTTGAGGACACCTATGAATTAAGATGTTCGATGATTTATTGCAAAAGAGGACCAATGGAATTTCATGAACATTTTAGGTAGCAAATGTTATAAACATTGGGAGTGGATGAAATGTCTGGTAGTATGAAAGGACACACCAAGGTCGACGAAAATGATAAACTTATACTATATACAATAGCTGGACATCATTAACAATTTTTTCATGAATTGTTTTAGTATGTCAAGCTCAAACAATGATTTGAACATTCTCGACCTATTGGACATATTCAATAATCATTTATAAGGTAAATACCCATGATGAACTTACATTTGAACACACGGGTAGTACCTCGCTAGTGACATCTATGCAAAATGGTCTACATTTTCGAGATGAATTCATAATCCTAAAATGAAAAGCATAAGAATTGACATTACCAACATGGATCGTGAAATAATTTGGACCGTACTTTTGGTGTTTTATAGATTCTATTTTCCAATGTCAAAGTCTCAATCAATTATAGTATTATGACGATCTATGACACATCATGATGACTTGTATCATCCTACACATTATGATCATTAGAGATACAAGAAATGAAGATCTTGAGCTATGGAAATGTCATTATCGTGAAGGTGAGTCACAAGCTCTTCAATTTCTTAATTACAATAACATATATGTTTTAATTCAGATATATTCACATGCCCGTTCATGACTTCACAAGAACTGTTTATCACCACTATTATTTGATTATTTTTTTGGAGTTTGCATGGTATTATGTAGTATTTTTCCAAATGTATTTCCCAAAATGTTATCGACATTCATGATATGATAAATAAATGATTTTATTTCATTAATAAATTAAGAAAAATAACTTATTGTTTTTTAAAACAAGCATGATACAAATATTTATCCTACTTCGAAGAGTTCCTAGGTTAGTAATAGCAGTTATGTTTAATGAGAGCTAGTGTAAAATCTAGCTTGTCCTCCTCGTCTTGTAACTCCATATTGTGATATGTATTTGGGTTCAACTCAACCATACGAAGCCTCCATCAACCAGAGTATCTAATAAGTTGAGAACTTGTTCAATGAACCATCAATGTATATAACTATCTGCAAATAGTGTCACGACAACTTTTGTAAATTTTGAAATGTTTTTTTTATTTAAGACAATGTAAAATTTTGAAGCACTTATTATTCATGGTGAAAATATTTGGCTTAAAATTTGACTTCTGATCGTACTTAGTTGATGGTATTACAATAAATTAACAGATATGTCAATTATGAATTGTTGAGTTGTCAGGCCAAAGTCTCCCACGACTGTTCATTTATTATATGGACGTCAATGATATCTCCCTACTATAAAAATATGACGGAAAATAGCCCTCGCATTTAAAATTTCATTTAAACCATCATTTTCCAATTTACAAATTTGTAATGATCCAAATTGAAGAATATCATCGTAATATAAGTTTGTAGCAACAAAAATCCTAATTTCCAAACACTTTATTAATGGTTAATTAAATTCCTAAATGAGGTGCCCATTTCAAAATAATGGTCTTTTACAAAAAAAAAACATTTCTTCATTTTGAAAGAGTTTTTGCATTATATGATGTATCGCTTTCTCATTCTAGTGGAAGATCTTTATCTTCATTTTTTTATTCTTATAATTAGCCTAAAACTTCATTCATTTTCTATATATATTTATGAGACAATGAATATTTGTTAACATAATATTGAAATAGAGTTTAAGAACAAATGATGTAGTTGGTGAGCAAGTAAACTCGGTGCTTAAGTTGGAGTACTTGGTGACCAAGTAAACATGGTGCCCACGATCTAAACCTGGTGACTAATAAAACTTAGTGACAACGTTTCAAAGAGAAATTAAAATTCTTAGCAGTATTTACAAACATAGAGCTAGGATACATCAAACTCACCACCACCACCAAGTGAGAACTAGTTAAGTTGTGTAAGTCACTAAAGATATGAGAGAAAATACACAATGTGTGTACAAGAGTGAGCCAAGACAGAGGGCATAAAAGTCTCAAATATTTTATGTTGAAAGTGTGTATGAGCTGTGAGCGTAGGCAAAAAATTTCATACCATATAAATCTTTCTTTTGTGTTTCTGAGTATATTTTTCACTATTATTCTCGTATTATTTTTCTGAACAATTGTGGGTGCAAAATCATGGAGGCTCAATTTTCAGTAGTCCAAATAGGCCCAACGTGTTTCTCCAATCAAATTAAATGTTGTATGGATAAATACAAGAGTATATCACGTGCATAATTGAAGACTCTTTTTGGTTACCTACATTCTCGGAGTATTTGAACATGAATCACCATCGATAAAATGAATAGCTAGGAGAGTTTTCGTATAACTCAAGTACTTTCTATTACTATAAATTCAACCCTCACCCAGGTATAATGGGGCATGTAATTCTAAACCTCTGTCAAATTAATAAAAAACTAAGAAACCCTCCATGGACGTTGGTAGTGGTCAAAGCACGCAAATATTATCTGTTATGACCATTTTCTTACTCTTTTAATCCTTTTACTCTTTAGAATTATTAATTATGATTTCCTGCACGAATTACGTTTGTGGGAACGATTATCTTTTCTAAAAAGCAACTTGAAACCAAAGAGAGAACATAATGCCTCATCACCCACACAGTGCACCCCTTGCATGCGACTTATGTGCCAATCTGTCCCCAATCAGAGCCAAGAGCAGACTAGATCAACACAGATCTCATGGTTAGTCAATGCTTATGAAGAAAGATTCCACTAGAAAGATGAGGTATCCCGCCTCGAAATGGAAGAGAATGCACGTCTCCAGCGATAGTTAAAGAAGATAGAGAAATAACTCCGTGAGGGAAACCACCAACTCTATGGTCAGATCCCTAGCCCCAAGGCTAGAAAAACTCATAGCCGAGGAAGGAGCGCTGGCCATGAGCAAGATCGTTCATAGTAAGAAAGTTATATAATGAGATGAAATCGGGATTAATAATGTCACAAGCAGGATATAAAAATCTTAGTCTGAAGAGATATGGATCAACATCCCAACACATCGTAGAGCTAGATCCACAAAAGAGCTGGCAAGAAGGGCCCTCATTACGTAGATAAAGTCCACTTTTTAAGGCAATTGAGGAGGAAAATCCTCCAAAGAAGTTTACAATCCCAATGTTCAAGATATAAAATGGTAAGACTGATCCCATAGATCATGTTTCACAATATAGGAAAGCAAAGACTCTAAGTAACCACCACGACGTGCTTATGTGTTGAATATTCCCATCCAGCCTAGGAAATGTCACCCCGAAGTGGTTCGAGAGGTTGATCTATAGTTTGATCAAAAGCTTCAAGTGTCTTACAAAATAATTCATGACTCGCTTTATAACCACTATCTCATATCTAAAGAGGATGGACTCTCTCCTCATCATGAGAAAGAAACTACATGAGACATTATGAGAGTATGCCAAATTCTATTGGAAAACCTCTAACGAGGTGAACATTGCTTGGAGCAGGTGTCCGTAGCATCATTCAATATTGGTTTGCCCCCTAAATCCATGTTGCACCAGTCTCTCACCAAGAAGAAAGTAGACACCATCGACAATCTCATGTCGTGTATTGATAAGTACGCCAAATTGGAGGACGTAGTCAACCTCAGTTAAGGGAAAATAATTTACCCAAAGGTGACCAAAGGAAAAGATAAATAAAATACCTCAAAGTAGGGGAATAAAAATCCAAACGGAGGAGCCAAAAATGGAACCAAGGCAGATTCATCCAAGGCATTCTAGGCCGTAAACATGGTTTTTAAGGAACCGATTTACAAACTTCTAGGTAAGATCAAGGACCAATAATTCCTCAAGTGGCCAAAGAATATGGGAAGTGATCCATGCAAGAAGAACAACGCACTTCGATGCGACTACCAAAAGGATAATGGACACAAGATAGATAATTGAAAGGCCCTAAAATCCCATCTGGATGAGTTAGCCAATGCGGGGCATCTAAACGAGTATATTGAGAAAAAAATTGATCATGTCACCACCAACGCTGACCCAAAACCATATAATATGCTGGACGAGGAAGTAGGGTAGGAGTTTATCGTTATTTACATAGCATCTGACCCCAAGAAGATCTAAGGGAACACTGTTCGAATGGAACTCAAAAAGGTCACGACAGTAATGGAGGCCTTATAGATTGATCCCACCAAAAGTTAAGATTTAAAATACAGGAAGCCAGAAGATGAGGATTATAATAAACACATAGTCTTGAAGAAAGATGATTTGATCGGGGTAAGAACACCACACCACGATGCCCTTGTAATCACTCTCAGAATTGTAAACTAGGATATGGATAAGCTACTAGTGGATCGAGGTACTTCTTGTGAAGTGATGTACCTAGATATATCTCACAAGATCAAACTAAAGATGATAGAATTAAAGGAAGTGACCATCCCACTGATTGGCTTCGCTGAAAAGATGACCATGTTATTGGGAATGGTAGTCCTGCCTATAAGGGTAGGGAACATATCTAAACTCATTGAGTTTGTGGTGATGAACGTTGACTCACCCTACTACGCCATCCTCGGGAGTGGGTGGTTGCATGCCATGAGGGATATACCCTCACACTACTATAAAAAAAACTCAAGTGTATCACAAAGAGGGGAATAGTGGAGATCATAGGCGATTAGGACACAGGTCGAAAGTGCTACATTACTACCGTTAGGCCTAAGTAACAAAAGGAAAAAGAAAAGGAAGTTATACCTAAAGAACCTCAGGAAGTAGATAGTTTATCTAAATAGTAACTAAAGATAGAAGACCACGGGTAAAAAAGATAAGAGTTGACTCTGGGAACAGAGTTGCGAAAAAAATGAAGGAAGTAGTTTTTGATGAAAGCCAACCAAACCAAGGAAGGAAGGAATTAATTTCTTTTCTAAAGCAAAGCTAGATGTTTTTTTCATGGGAGCTAAATGACATGCGAGGGATTGATCCTAGAGTCATTTTCCATTAACTTCACGTTGACCCAGCATTTTCACCGATCACACAGAAGGCTTGTTGAACTGCCCTAGAAAAGGCCAAGTTAGAAGAAAAGGAGTTAGGGAAACATGTGGAGGTAAGGTCCATCAAAGAAATTCAATTTCCAAAATGGTTGTGAAATCTGGTGGTGGTCTGAAAGAGTAATGAAAGCTGGAAAGTATGCATGGACTTCATTGACCTCAATAAGGCTTGTCCCAAAGACAACTTTCCTCTATAAAAAATAGCTCAGTTATTCGATGCCATATTAACCCATGAGCCGATGAGCTTCCTAGATGCCTACTTGGAGTACCACCACATTCCACTGTTCGTAACCAACTAAGATAAGAACTTATTTATCACTCATGTGGACTTGTACTACTATAAGGTCATGACATTTAGGCCTTAAAAATACTAAAGTCACATACCAAAGATTAGTTACTAAGATGTTCAAAGAAAATATGGGAGAGACAATGGAGGTGTACATTGATGATATGCTCATTAAAAACAAGCGTAAAGAAAACCATCTTAATGTCTTAGCAAAAACTTTTGGAGTCCTCAGACAATACCGGATGAAAATTAATGTGAGAAAATGATCCTTTGGGATTCATCTAAGAAAGTTCCATGGATACTTGGTCAGAAAAATATAGATTGAAGCAAACCCTGACTAGATAGTTGCGATAAATAACGTTCAGTCGCTGAAGAAATTATTATAAATTCAAAATCTAACTGGAGTGCTAGAAGCTTTAAATCGTTTCATCTCTAATTCATCTGACCATTGCAGACCATTCTTTCAATTGTTAAAGAACGAGAAGGGCCTTACCTGGAATGATGTGTGTTCAAAATCCCTTGAAGAAATCAAATCTTACCTGAGCAAACCCCCTCTATTATCCATTCGAGATCCAAGGGACACTCTCTACCTCTACTTATCAGTTTAAAGACATGCAGTCAATTCATCCTTAGTTTATGCAAAAGAAGGATAACAATCCCCCATTTACTACGTCAGTAAGACACTTATGGACACCGAGCATCGCTACCTCCAACAGAAAAAGTTAGCCTACTATTTAGTTATCACATCTTGAAAGTTAAAGAACTACTTTAAGGACCATTCAATCAAAGTCATCACATTTTTCCCTTAAAGTTGTTCTTCGTAAGGCTGACCTATCTGGACGCATGTAAAAATGGACAATGGAACTCGATAGGTTCCATATACACTATCAATCAAGAATAGCAATCAAGGGATGGGTGTTTGCTGATTTTATAGTAGAATTTATGGGAGAAGAATCATCTAATGGCCAACAAGGTGACGACCAACTGAAATGTCATAGGACTGACCAATCTGAGAAATGAATATTGTATATGGATGGCACCTCCTACTCTAAAGGGTCTTGAGTAGGGATTATGCTCGTCACAGTGGAGAATGATATGACCAAGAAAGTAATCAGGCTCGAATTAATAGCATTCAACAAAAAAGCTGAGTATGAAGCCCTCATAGTCGGACTACTTAAGGCTCACTTATTAGGGGAAAATCACCTTGAAGTATATTGCGATTCAATTTTATTCTCCAAACAAGTCAATAGAGACTTCAACACAAAGGATAAAAGGATGGCAGCATACCTACAGGTGACTCGTGATTTGATCTCAAAATTTAATGAAGTCCATATTCAACAATTCCATCAAGGGAATAATGGCCACGTTGATGCCTTAGCATCCCTAAGGTCAGCAGTGGACTATAATATAAGGATATCAATTGAAGTGGAATTCCTCGATAAATCTAGCGTTATGAAGACGGTGGCCTTTGAGAACATTCTTTGCTTGGTAAAAAGTTCGAGCTGGATAAATTAAATAATTTCCTATTTGTAGAATGATACCTTGTCGACCAACAAAAATAAATCTCATCAAGTCAGGGTAAAAGTTGCATGGTTTTATCTGGGACCTAAAGGAAAAATTGACAAAAGGTCATTCACATGCCTTTACCTCCAATGTGTGCATCTAAACGAAGTTGATCAAGTTCTCTATGAACTACACAATGGGATTTGGGAAGCCACATGATAGGAAGATCCCTTATTTTTCGAGAAATCAAAGAAGGCTATTGGTAGCCATATAAGCATAAAGACGAAAGCGATAATGTACAGAAGTGCAAAAAATGCTAAACATTTTCCTCCATGCTTCACATCGCAGCTGGAGAACTAAAAGTAACTAACTAGTCCGTGGCCATTTTCCTAGTGGGGGTTGTATATTGTAGGGCCACTCCCAGTAGAACCAAAAAATTGCAACTACCAACTGGTCGACATAGATTATTTCACAAAGTGTATTAAAGCAAAGCCACTAGTGAACATCAGAGACACTAATATGATCAGATTAATCTGGAGGAACGCCATAACACGATTTGGGGTACCCAAGACGATCATTATGGAAAAGCACACAGTTTGGAAGTGAACCTTTCCAAGGTTTTTGCGAAGACCATGGAATCAAACAGCATTATAGTTTTGTGTCCTACTCCCAAAGCAATGGCCAAGAAGAGCCTTCCAATAAAACGATGCTTGACGACTTGAAAAAGAGGTTGGAGAGAGCAAAGAGAGTGCTTGGGTGGATAAGATTTCCATATTTTATGGGCATATCATACTACACCTAAGAGGCCACCAGTGGGAAATGACTTTCTCTTTAACTTATGGAATGGAAGTTATGATCCTCCTGGAAGATGGCCTGCCAACCATGAGGTCCACCATTATTGAGCAAGGTTTGAATGATGAAGCTATGAGTGTTGAACTTAACCTAGCAGAAGAACGAAGGGAATATGCCATGATAAAATAGGCCTCCTGCCAATAATAGTTAGTGAAGTAATACAACAAGGGAATCAATCTGAGGAAGTTCCACGTCGGCGATAATTTTATTAGAAAAGTCCTCAGGAGGGCCAAAAAATTTCAGACGAAAAAGTTGGGATCTAACTGGGAGGGACCATTCAAGATGAATAGAAACAATCTGAAGGGCGCCTATTATTTGAAATGATGGAGGGTAGGGAGATTCCTAGATCTTGGAATGCTGATAATCTTAATAAGTTTTACTTTTAAGTCCACACTTGATTAAGTTTAAGTTATTTCTAGCATATTTAGTTTTTGCAAAATTTTATTTTAGAACTTATGATGCTTATGGTTTGATAATTCCAAAGTGTTTCAATTAGTTGTTAAACATTATTCCAAAATGGAAGGCTTACATTTTAAAACAATAATCACAGTATTAATCAACATTACCATAGCTTAATTACAATTGCGAACTGGTTATATTATAATTAAACCTATGGTCTCTAGGTCTTCGTCATAAAAAAAGGCCTTATGAATTGTTCAAGCAAATAAAAAACCTATGGGGAATCTTTGGGCACTAAGTGAACCCGACTTCGGCAGATAAAATCATGAACCTGTGGATGGCCCTAAAACCAGGTGCATTTTTGCCATAGTCTATTCTAGGCATAAGGTAGTGTGACGACGCAACCTAAAAGGTAAGACAAGACAATAAAGTACGTGCTCAACATAATGGAATTGAAAAATGCAAAAAGACGATATCAAGTAAAAAGTTATTACAAAAAGTTAAAATTAACAGAAATATCATTTACAATAACAACAATACAAAAACAGACAATGATTTATGATCAACTAGTGAGAACAGTAGCAATGACTCTTCTTCGGTTGTCATCAAGATTTGGTCAGAACTCATCATCACTCTAATGAGAAGACAAATAGATCTTGGCCAACTTAAGAAGATCAGCATCTAAAGGAACTCATCTTTCTTCATTGCCAAAGGGTGGATATTGGTAAGTGAGGTAATTAACTTAATGCATACAGTAAAGTTGAGAGTCCTTAGGGACCTTCAACAACCCTAAGACATTTAACCAACCATGCTTATAAGCTATGTTCTTTGCCTCGTCGAATCTGATAGGATAATCCACCCACCCTTACTTATAACCAGTTGATGACACTGCTCGGGGACCCATTCTGAAAAGATAACACGGTTTAACGATGTAACGACTAACACCCATCACCATAACATGAACTCTTCGAATGATATCTTCTGCCTTAGCGAGCTTCTCTTTTAGGGAGTCATTTTCAGCCTATAGTATAGCCATAACATCTCCAACATCCATTACCCCAGTAAGATGCACTTTCAAGGAAGTCATTTCTTCTTCCATCAGAGTGCCCACCTCCCTTAAGTCTTTTACATCATCTTTTAACTTGGCTACGAGGGAAGACTGATCTTTGTAGGCACCAGTCATCCTTTTCACGGCCTTACGAATAGAAAAAAATGCTCAATGAGCTTGAGTACTTACATCCCGACCAAGGATGACGTCAAGGTTGCCAGCTAAAGCAGGAACGTCCTCGACAACATTTGTATATTATATAAAGTAAGAACAAAGGGGAAATATTCAGAAAAAATTCAAGACAAAATTGAAATTTACAAAAGTCTTTCATTATTAATCAACATGAGCAAATCCCTTATAACTAGATACTAATGTAAAATACAAAAGCATATAAGCTAATCGATCCTAACTAAGTTTCCTTGATCTTCACCATCTTCTTGATCTCAGGAGCCTTTCCCTTGGTAGTTGCATCAGAAGTCTGGTCGGTGAGGCATCGATAATAGCCTCATCATTATCTTTTCACATAGAACCAGGGGTATACTCGTCAAAAAGTTCTGAGTTAGCAGGGACATTTGTCCTTAATAAAGCAGTGTCCCATCCTTTTTTGAATCTAGATTTCCTGATGTAGGCGATATGCATTTATTATAACTGGCCTCCTTGGCCAAAGAAAAGTCTTCACACTCTCTCTTCAAATGATCATGCTCGACCTTTAGCTAGTCATTGGCGACCTTTAGTTAATCCTGATCACTCTTTAGTGTGAACATGGCATCACTAGTGGAATTTTTCTCTTCATTATAAACCCTCTTGGTAGTAGTGAGGGCTTACTTAGATTTTTCTAAGTCCATATACTAATCTAAGCGGTTGTCCAGGATAGAGATAAAATCTACCACAAATTGTGAATAGGTAAACAAGAAACATGTTAAGAACATATAAGAGGAATCCAACAACTTCAAAGAAGAACAAAAATAATTTTTGGCTTACTAGGAATAACGCCTAATCGGTACGGGATGAAAGTTTCTTGTACGACAGTTGTTTGTTCTTCTCACGATCAGTGATGAGAAATGCCCTCTTTAGTAGACCACAAGACAATGAAAGCTTCCTAGCCACCTACATCACCTTTGAGGCTCACAAGAGTGGGAAATCACCCTTTTTGTAGGGTTACAGAGGCATGTGGTCCTTATCTTTCTTATTTTTCTATCAGACTGATAAGTTCGAGTCGGTGGCCAAAGGGCCCTCTTGCTCAGTCCTCTTCAAGAACTTCGTCTTGGGGTTAAAAACCTTGATATCTTCATCATCAATCAATAATATTCTTCTAGTGGGGGAAATTGAGTCTTCTTCCTCAATAAGAAAGGACTCAACGTCCAAGGATTCGAAGGAGGAGGAGATAGAAGCTTCCTACTTGGTGAAGGAAGTGGAAGATCAAGAATATTGTCTACTAGATGAGTTGTAAAGCTGCTAGTAGAATTCTTATACTCTAGGATAAATTAGGTAGAACAAGGATATTAACAACCTTGAACCAAGGGTTCCCTCAAATTTTAGACCTTTAGTAGCTCCTCCTTATTAATGTAGGCAAGAGAGGGAACTTTCTTCTTCGATAATCCTGCACAGAAAAATGAAATAATATTATCAACCACACAAACAAGAGAAAATTCAAAAATCATAAAGGAAAAGTATTAAATTATATCACTCCCCCATTTTGAACACTTAAATCGTAGGTACTGTTTTCCTTCTGGGAGAGGAGGACATTGCCAATTTTGAGCAATAAAACCCTGATCCCACTATCCTTTATTAGAATCAGGAAGGTTAACTATTATTACCCTATCAGACTTCCTCACCTTCAGATATAAAATATCATCAGTTGTGTAAGATCGGGAATAGCAAAATATAATATAAGGGATCCCTATGTTGGTCCTGTATATCTCATTTATTCTGTGAACCCCATTTGTAATTTGCCATGTAATTGGAGGAAATTGGTCTAAAATAATGTTAAAAACTCACAAAACTCTTGAAAACATTAGTTTGGGGAAAGGGTGTCGATCCAATGGCCTCCATCAATATCAATATAATTTCTGGGAATAAGTTCACATTTGATCGTAACCCAAGAAAAAATTGAATAAGTTTTTCTAAATACCTTCAGGTTCTTCTTATTAAAGGTATAAACTGTTTTCAAAAGAAGATGAGGGTAGAAGAAGGTTACATAGTGAATGTATGAAGAAAAATCTAAAAAGATGGGAAAGCAAAGAGAAAATAAAGAGGACTTACATAATGAATTGAGAAAATAAGATCTTTGGAGAGTCTTTTTGAGCAAGAGAAGGAAACAAAATGACGGTACAGAGTTTCAAACAAGTGAGGATCGAGTTCTAAGAGTTCAATCATAAGGAACAACAATTAAGATCAATTTTGCTAATTGATTCTTATACATAAACCAGCGTACCCCTAATGTTTTGAAATATTTACAAACATATCGAAGCACACATATCAGTCTCTGGACTTAATTTGGGCCAATAAAGGATGTAAAATTCTTTGGCCAATCTTTGGCAAATAATTTTATGGGTAACATTGGGTGCAAAACCATAGAGGCCCAATTTAGAGTAGCCCAAATAGTCCCAACACGCTGCCCCAGTTAAGTTCAATGTTTTATGGATAAATACAAGAATATATCACATGGATAATTGAAGACTCATTTTGGTCGCCTACATTCTCGGAGGAGATAAATAGGAATCACCAGCGAGACAATAAAGAGCTATGAGAGTTTTCGTACAACTCAACTACTTTTTATTGTAATAAATATAACCCTCACCCCAAAGCAATGGGGTATGTAATTCTAAACCTTTGACGAATTAATAAAAACTGATAAATCCTCTGTGGACATAAGAAGGTGTCGAACCATGTAAATATTGTGTGTTGCGACCATTTCTATACTCTTTAAATCCTTTTACTATTTAGAATTATTAATTATGATTTCTTGCACTCACGAATATAAATTTGGATTCACTCCTAAATAACAACATTTACAAATGAGTGGTGTTTTGTTATTGTCTTTACCTAAAGGATTCCAATATCCTGCAAAAAATTTAGGCAGAATGACTAGCCTCTAATTTCCTAATAATTGGTATGAAAGCACTTGGTTTTATCTTAAAAACTTTAGTTTCGTGAAATTTGTTTCACCATATTGCTCTACGAAGTTAACTTTTATATTCGACATATACATTCAAGTGTGAGAAATGGTGATAGGTAATGATATATACAAACATAATAAATTTGATAATAAAATTTGGGATTGTAGGAAATACATACGGAGGATTATCTATTCCAAAAAGATTCGTATTTACCATGTAGGAAAAACCAGAAGAAATAAAGTATTCTGAATGTCAAGTGCTTGATTAGAAAGCACTTGGCACTGTGAAGATATCACTATCAAAGTCAGTTCTTTCACCATAAAAATGAGAAGATGATAACATCTCTCATGTCTTTCCTCTCCGGTATGTATGAACAACCATTTATAACAAACAAGTTTATATGATAAAAAAAGTTATTTAACATGAATAAGGAAGAAGGTGGACAATTAAGATAATATCTAAACACGTTCAATAAAGTAATTGATTAATTTATTGGTTAGGAATTGATTTTAATGATCAGATTCGAGCTACATTAATTTTAGGGAAGTTTCTCAAGAGTTGGAGGAAAATAATCATTCCAATCAGTAGTCATCAACAATATGATTCTAATAAAGTAGATTCATATGCAGTGAGATGTTTCTTAAAATTTGTCATCAAAATTAAAAGTGGAGAGCAGACGTATAGAAATAAGGCAAGGGCATGGCCGATTCTATCCAAACAATGACAGGTCGCGATCTCAAAATCCCAAAAATTCTAATAATCAAAACCACAACCATAAAAGATCGAATGTTGAAATTGCAAAAAGATTGGACCTTTTTCAAATCGATGCCGAGCTTTGAACAAAGAAATATAAGAGATTACCAAAGATAACAGTATTTTAGATGGAGCATATGATGTGCTGATATTATCTTTGGGATAGTAATGAGGGGACCTAGGTGTTAGACTCCGGGACATCACTTCATGCTACATGAAGTAAAATTTTATTTGACATCTATGTAACAAGTCATTTTTGCAAGGTGTAAAAGGGTGATGACAACCTTGTGACATAGTTGGCAAAAATGAAGTGTATATCAAGTTGAATGGGTCTGTATGGAGATTAAAGTATGTGAGACACAACCCTAACTTGAGCAAAAACATTATTTCGCTAGGTCAATTGGAAACTTAAGGTCATGTCATAACCTTCATTTTTGAAACTTAGAATATTTCTATAGGTGTAATGAGCATTACATGTGGCACTATCTATATGAGAACAATTTCTTGTGGGTTAATTGCCATTATTAATAGATGATGCAACTCAAAATTATGGCACAAAAGACATGGTCACATGAGGGAAATAAGGATTAGGATTATATACACGCAGGGAAAATACATTAACCAAAGTTAGTTGGCATTGAATAATGTAAGAATTAAATCTTCGGGAATAAAAAACAAGTCAACTTCCACAAAAGTGGTGAAATTGTAAAGAAAGATAAGATTGATATAGTTCGCACGAATGTCTGAGGGCCATCCACAGTCTCATCCATTAGAGAAACGTCTTACTTTGTGAATTTCATTGATGACCATTATAGAAAGGTGTGGATTTACTTATTGAGTCACAAATTCAAGGTATATGAGTTGTTCAAGAAGAGAAATGCCATAGTGAAAAATGAGACACGATTTAAGATAGAGAAGTTGAGAGTCGACAACAGTGACGAGTATAAAGACACCGAATTTCAAAATCTCGGTAATAAGAATGGCATCGGACTGGAGATGACTATGATATAGACACCTCAACAAAATAGTGTGGCATAATGAATGAACTGAGCATTGGCTGATAAATACATAAGCATGCAGATAAAAGTAGGTCAATCCAAGAAGTTCTAAAAATAGGAGATACATACATCATCCTAATTAATCAACAGAGGTCCATCAGTATCGTTGGATCATAAGATAATACAAGAATTATCAAACAACAAAGAGATAAAACTTTCTCAAATGAAAATTGACACATTGACTTATATGTGAATGTTAGTGATATTGCCAAGTTAATCTTGATACCAAGTCACTAATATTCAGCTTCATTAGATACAATAAAGAAGAATTTGATTATTGCTTCAGGGATGAACAAAACAATAAGGTTATAAGAAGACACAATTATATTCAATAAGAGGGTAATGTATAAGGATAAAAAAACTCAACACATGCTAGTGGGTCATCATAGGATGATCCTATGTATGTTGCTTTAAAAGATATCATTGATAATAATGTAGGAATATAGACATTTGAGAGTGCTTAGTTAAAAATTCCTACACCAAAGATTAGAACACAACATAGTGCACCTCAAACACTAGCTTCTGCTACAACAATTAGGAGTCCTCATATGCTCACATACCAATTATAAAGTATATGTACCATTTCTTATTACTAATAGTTTCATTTTCTTAGTACACACTACTGTTAGTTAGATATCACCTCTACATAAGATAATTGCATTGTTACTGTAGAAGAAAAGTATGTGGACATAACATATGCTAGAAAATAGATGACTTGGTTACAAAAATTTCTAGTATAATTGATGTTCAAATACTTGAAGGATGTATTGCAAAGTGACAATTAAAAAACTATACATCTGACAAAGAGTTCAATATTTCATCCGGGGATGAAGCACATCAGACTTCTTTATCACTTTGTTATATCACTTCTAGAGAATGGGGTGTTAAAACTTGAGAAGATGCAAGAAATTAAGACTTTATATGACATATTAATAAATACATAAAATATGTTAATCAATAGAGTTAATACAATTAAATTGTGTGCTCAATTTCAATAGGTCTTTAAGTGTAAAAGACAGGAAAGTCTCACTGACAAGTTGATGATGAGAAAATATGTTACAAATCGTGGAATTTATTATGCACTAGTGCTGAAGTGGAAGATTGTTGTGATTAAGTAAAATTGGTGCCAAGTTGGCGTAGTTGGTGACTGAGTAAACTTGATGCCCAAGTTCTAAACTTGATGACCACGTTTCAAGGGAAAATTAATGCTCTTAGAAAAAGCCTATAAATATGAAGTTAGGACATCGTCAAAGTGGTCGTCAAAATACACTGTGTGGGAACAAGTGTGAGACAAAACAAAGTGTGTTATATTCCTAAATATTTTATCGTGAAAGTTCGTACAAACTATACATAAAATTTACCAAACCAAACCACGTAAGTCTTTATATGTGCAACACCCGCCCCCATAATTTTTATCGTACTTGTATGATTTGGTGACTTTATTTGACCAATTGGGATTTGGACTTGTTGAGGTGGATTATAAGTCAAATTTTGGTAACGTAGTTTCCCTGACACAATTATATGTTAGTTTTTATGGACTAAAGTTTATTTACCCAACGAGATTTTTGACGACTTGAGTTTGATGCATTTCTTTCACGCACTCGAATCTCATTAGAATGCCTCGTTGGAAGTGTCATTCGAACGAAGGTGCAATCTGGTTCGAATGAGACTTAAAAGTTGTTCGAACGATCGGACCTAAATTTGATCATTTCAAGATGTGTTCTCACACTTTGGGCCTTTAGATTGATGATATGTCAAAATATGAGTGCATCTGATGAATATAAATGTGTATAACATGTGGGAGAATGTATTTTTGATTCATTTTGTGGGTCTCTTTGGGGCTATAAGAGAGAGAGAGGGTGGGTTACATCTCCACCATTGTTCCAGCATCTCTCTCTCTCTCTCTTTCTCTCTTGAGAACTTCCACTCCACCAACCATCAACCTAGCACCACCATAGATGTACCCAAACCACCATATTTTAAACATGTACTTCCATATTTAAGCCTTATAAATCCATATATACCATTATTGGGCAAAGCTACAAATTTCAGAGGTATTGTTGGGGGGTTTTGAAGAAGAATAAGAAGTAATGTAGAAGATTAATAGGGTTTAAACGCAGTTTTTCTTGGAGCTTTTATGGAGACAAGATTAATGGAGTTAGGAAACCTCTTTGATCCCACCTTAGGAGGTGGAATGTTTCCATCTTCTTTTACATCAATCCTATCATTTTGGAGCTTCTTGGAGGTGAAAAACTCTACTTTTAGTTTAAGAACTCTATTTTATATATTATTGATCTTTTAGCTAGTGCTTGTTAGAGTAGAATGCATATATGATTAATAAGGTAATTTCTTAAAGTTTTGTGGAAGAAAAAGATAATTTACGAAAGATCCCAAGAGTTTTGAGAAAAATAATATATTTCAAGAAATCTTGATATCTAAACATTTTATGGAATAAAATGTTTGAAATGATATTTCCATTGTTGAAATTTTTTTATTAACAAATGTCTTAAGGTTTCTTGTGAAAATTGACATTTTTGTATAAATAGACATTTACTCAAGTTTTAAAGAAATAAAATATCTTTTAGCTTGAAAAGCATGTTTATGCTAATATTATAAAATTTCTAGAATGAGCCATATGCTTTACCCATTTAATAGGATTTTTGAACTTAAAATCCATCTTCTCATGCACATGAACTTGTAATATTTTGATGATGAACATATAAACAAGTTTTACAAGAGTTTTAATGGTTTAAATATGAAATAAAAGAAATAAGAAATTTCAACCTTTAAGGCACGTTAAAATATGTGAAAAATATGATTAATGTATATTAAGACTACATGCGAAAATAAAGGGAAAATTGTATTTTCTTGTGAAGTAGTCTCCAAAGGTCAAAAAGGAATTTTTTTAGTAAAGAATATAGTGAAATAAAGAGATTCCAACCTGAGAAGTATGTCACTCCGAAGAGTTAAATAGGTGTTAATGAGTTAAAAATATTTAAGAGGTTAATGAGTGTAGCTTAACGATGTTTTTAGGAAATGACACTTATGAAATGGAGAAAAGGATAAGTTTGGAAACATATGGGTAAAATAGTAATTTTACATACGGAGGAACATTTTAATGAAATAAAAATGTTGAAAAAACTGTTTTACAAAATGATCTTAAATTAAAGTAATTTTTGGAATGAAATAAATGCAAATGTATAAAGGACAAGAAATGATGATTTTAAAGTGTAACACAAGTTGGGATGAGACCCCGAGTTTTGGCTTCGACAGATAAAGGAAAGTGTGAGGACATTTGAAAAATATTATAACACATTAATATGGACTCGAATGACACTGAGAATAATTAAGAAGCGCCCGAAGCCCTAGGGTGAAAGATCCAAAATCACTAGCCAGAGCATCTGGTAGCACAACCGGAATTGTGAAGCCCGTTAAAGTCTACAAATATTGGAAGATTCCAATAAAAAGATAATGAAAAGTAGAACATGTTAAGAAATGAGTTGTGTGACGAATGTAAGAAAAGACAACCTAACTTGACTAAATTAATAAATATTTTGTAATAAACACCCAAAAGTTTACATTTTATACCCTTAATAGACGTCTTTTAGTTGCTAATTCTCGGTAATTTGGGTCTTATGCGCTTTATTGTCTATTTTGTAGGTCGAATGCACGTTGTAGTGTTCAAATGCATATTTCAAGGCAATTGTGCGGATTATGGCGCTAATTGCCCTTGTCTCGTACCCTTGCCTACCCTAAACCTACCTAAACCTGTCCCGAACCGTGCGTGTTTAATTTGTTCCATTTTATTTTATTTGTGTCATTTTATTTTTAGGGTTTATTTTATTATTAAATTTTATTGAGTCATGTATATATTTTTAGGATTTTTATATTTTAATTTTTAGCGCGTCGTGTATATTTATTTTTATATTTTCTTTTCTTTTCTTAGTTTTTAGTTAGTGTATTATTATTTTGTTTTGTTTTTCTTTTTTTTGTTAGTTTTTATTTTTATAGTTTTTATTTTAGTCGTGTTTAGTTTTTTCAGAGTTTGTATAGTTTGTCGTGTCGTGTCGTGTCATTTTTATTTTTAGTTTAGGTAAATTTTTATTTTATTTTAGGTTAATTTTATTTTATTTTATTTTTAGTTTTACTTTATTTTTTTAGGGTCACTAACACACATACAACACCATACACATAAACGCACCGAACCAACCCCCTAACCCTCACCTAACTTACCCTACACCTTCACTACACACAATCACCTCCACCCATCTTCTTCCCCACCAAATCTTTCTCTCTCTCCTCCATCTATTAGCATAGTCAAACCACATGTTTGAAAAATCTGAACTACTCGAGGAAAATAACTATAATTATCATCCGAGACTATAATGATGATTAAAATGAGATTCAAGATCACCCCAATAAAAGTAACATAAAAGATAGGATCTATTATTTGTGGAAACTAAATCATCAATTCCAGGTTGTAGATAGTGGATGTGGTTATCATATGAGTGGTTCTACTTGGTTACTCTATTTAGACCACATTCAAAGGAAATGAGCATGCTTATGTGTCATTCGCGTGACACTCTAATATCAAACCCCATGATTATAGGAAAAATAATCTACATTTTTTAGCAACATATGGATGCGATTTGAGGATTATCTTAATGTTCTTATTGCAGGAATTTGGTTCCCCTATGACTGTTATCTTGTCATTCAAAGATGGAATAGTAATTTTTGTATATCATCGTGAACAATCCAAAGAATGATATAATAAAGATATCCTCTTCAGAATAGCTAAACTGTTAGGAAAACCTATAAAAAAATGGACATATTTGTACTATGAATAGGGTTAGGCATGCTACTATTACTATGTATTGAGTTTAAACAAAATAACACATTCCCAAAATATTTTTAATTGGTAACATAATTTTCAATATAATTTATGAATTCAAATCTAGCATTTAATTTTTTTTTGGGTTCATTGGGCATATATAAGAGCCATTAACACCATTAAACCCATTCTCTCTCTCTCTCTCTCTCTCTCTCTCCACCATGAAACTATCATGCCAATTACCCACCACCATCCAACCTTCCATGAAATACAATATCTCCCAAACTCCATTAATCAAAATACCCACTTCTTCCACCAAAACCCACTACAACCAACCACCTCCACCTCTAACCCATTTCACAAATCAAAACCATGCCAAGCCCCCTGTTCGGCCAGACCTTAACCCGCGAGACTAGCAGTGCAGGAGCTCCCCACACCCCACTAACTCTCCCAAACCCGTGACCCATTCCAGCCCCTACCCGGCTTAATCCCAATTCGGCCAAGCCGCGAGCACCTCCCCTAAACCCATGAACCTGCTATTTCCCCAAAAATCCTACCTAACCCACCTACCCCTTTCAACAAAACCTACTGTCATATCCCAAAAAATCTGGGGCCAAGACCCTCTTTCTAATCCATCAAATCTCACTCATTCAAGTGGGTTATAAACAAGTAGGGGAGACATGGGAAAAAACTCGATCAAAACAGAGTGCAGAGAGAGTTTTAGTTTTTTTAGAGCTCCATTTTTTGAGCTCATTTTTAATGTAATATTATCCAAAAAAATTATTTATTCTTTTATAAAAAAAATTAGTGACTTGAGTGAGCTAGAATATTTTATGAGATACAAATTGTGAGTTGTGTGATATTTTTCAGTGTTGTAATATTCAGATTTATAGGTGCACTTAATTGTTCATGTTTGAGAAATTTTTATTGAGTTCAAGGCGACTTGGTTCAACTATTTTTCTCATTTAATTTTAATTTTTTTATGCCTCTTGTTGTGTCATTACTACATTTTATATGTAATAATACCAAAATGAGAGGCTAAATACCCCATTCAAGGGGTGAGATGGAACCCTTAACTTAATTATTTTTATCTTTTTGTTTGTTTATTTATTACGCCCCTTTGAATATTAATATTGAGATTTTACATTTGATATTTACGCTTCGAGAGAGGGTGAATTATTTTTTAGAGAAAATCAAAAATTCAGATTATAATATTTATTTATTAATTAAACTAGAGAAAGGCAATTTTTAAATAGTATTATAGTTCGAATTTCTCTACTCTAAAAATGTAATTTTTAGTGATTTAAAATACTTTTAGTGAATTTTCCCTAGTGGGTGATTTATTAGAAAATGTTTAAGTCTAATTTTTTTAGAGTATGTGAAATTTAAATATTAATCTTCTTAAAGAACTATATGTAACTTCGCATTTGCAACGAGAGTTGATTTGTGAATATATATATATATATATATATATATATATATATATATATATATATATATATATATATATATATATATATATATATATTGGGGTATTTCAAATAGACAAACTAATTAATAAAAATAAATAGGTTAAGTTGTGAAGTTTAATCCCTTGAATTATCTCATAATTATTTTTCTCCTCATATTTAACTCACTTTATCATTTTCTTTATTTATTAGTGTAGTTTTAATTTTTAGTTCATAGTTAGTAGTATAAATATCCCTTCAAAATTATTTTAAAAATCATACTTAGTCTTTATTTTGCTCTTGTCTACATTAGAGAGCCTGGATTGACCTCTTACTTGCTAATATACATTTTTAGTGTGTTTGTAGGTATCAAAGGGAGTTTTGATTGACCGTCTTTACCCACAACGACATATACGCAAAAAATGCGTGTTATAATTTTGGTAAAGAATGACGTGGACACGTAATGTAAGAAATTGACTAATGTCCATGAAGTTAAGGAATGGTGAAACAAAGTGACTAAATGGATAAAGAAGCAAACTAAAGTGGTTTTAACCCATAATTAACACAAGAATATTTTTAGGAAAGGTTTTCAAAGAAAAATAAGCATTTTCCAACACGATGATGGCGTGTGTTGAAAGGTGATTTTCAATGAAACTACTAAGGTAAATTTCGTATGAGCAAAAGGGTTATTTCGGTGATAGAAATGCTTTCCTAAATCAAAGGGTATTTGTCAAAGGTATTTAAGAGGGTGTGTTAAATCAAGAAATAAATGTCAGGTCAAGTAAGATGGGATTATTTTTGTAAGATCAAGGCGAATTAATTGGAATAAGTAACATTTTTGGAATAAAAATGATTTTATACATCAAGGTGTGTGTGTGTGTCTCTCTCTCTCTCTCTCTCTCTCTCTCTCTCTCTATATATATATATATATATATATATATATATATATATAGAGATAAAGTAGTTGCATATACACTTAGATACAACCTGTTCTAGTCACTTTTCTACCGTTCGATTCTATAGTGCATCATTGTATTTTTTTCACTGAGCATTTAGCTCATTCCCCCGTCTTTGTTATGATAGGTTGGGTGTAGTTTCATATTTTGAAAGTGTTGTACATGTAAGTATCCTTTTTATTTTAGGTTAGCATCTCTATATGCTTGGATTCTAGGGAGGCTTCCCACGGGTCCCTCACGTAGTTTGACTTAGATGGTAACCGCATGCTAAACAAGTGAAACTCTAATTGCATAAAACTGAACTAGCAACATTATTTAGGTTGACTCATCATACTTCACACCTAATGCTCGGGTCGATCCGTATTGATCACGGGTAACCCATAAATTCGAGTCGGGGCATTACAAATAGTATTAGAGCAGTAGGTTCAAGGTTCATTTTGAGAGTGATGTGGTGAGGTAGGTAGTGGATCCTTCGACATCGATATCGGTTTGGGTCGGCCATGCTAGATTAGTGGTGGTTTTAGTTCATTTTCTCGATGATGTAGTCAAGGAGATTAGAACGACGAGTAATTTACTACCAAGTAATATGTGGCCAAGTTAGTTGTCATTAATTGCTTCTGCGCTTTTGATTTAGAGATTCTAGTAATTTGCGAGTGTTTGTGCGAGTCGATAGTAGAGAGATTGCGATTTTTAGTGTGATGCGCTTGTATGTCAAACCTTGATGATGTGAGAGGTCTACTAAGATGTTAATAAATCTACATGACGTCTAGTGAGTTAGAGATATGAGTCGTGTAGAGTCAACCATGGAGGTTAGGTGACTAGAGTATCATACCTAAGTGGTGTTGATTTGTGATAAGGATATATTAAGTTCATAGGTGTGGTACTTACGGGTAGCTAATGTCAATGATGTGAATAGGCAAACTTGATCCTTGAGGTAGTGCCATGTCATAGGTAGTTAATAATTCGGTAGGCATATAGAATCGCATTGGTCATCACTTGAGGATGTTTACTTGATCGTAGTTGATAGGCTATTATCATTATAAGTAAGTTACCTAGTAATTGTCGATTGGAAGTTGTATCTCGTAAGCTATGATGAGAGTTACTGGCCACCGGTAGAAGGTATATTATTTATATAACAATTATGGTTGAAGTGATATAGGAGTGAACCCTAGACAGTCTTCTATGATAGGGTTTTAGAGAATATGAGGCAACTTTGATGAATAGGACCCTTAGTGATATCGGTGATGTAGACCTAGAGGCCTATGGGTTGTCTACGATATTGCATATCCTATGATAAGCCTTAGTAGTATCAGTCCATGGTTTGATGCTTGGTTTAGGGCATCAGTCGTTTGGAAGAAGGTTTTCGGACCTTTATTGGATCTCAAGAAGAGAGACGTAGGTCATAATTATGCCAGAGTCTTGATCAAAAGGGAAATAAGATTCTTGTCTAGGTGTTGTAGCCCGTCCTGGAGGCCTAAGTGATGACAGTATGCGAGAAGAATTTAGTAAGAAAATGATTTAAGGAAGTCCTTATAGTATCATTTGAACTGATTTCTTGTGGCACCATAGAGGAATATAAACTGACTTGTTGTGACGCATTGGGGTGTTTAATGGTTAAGGCACACCATATGTGGAGACTTGTAGGCTAGTATCTTTGTGAGTACCTAATAGCCACGATGCGAATATTGGAAAATTGATAGAGCGTACCTGCGGTGAGGAAATTATGGGATATGAAATCTTATCAAGTCCTTGGTGACAATTGCGTTGGGTATGCTGAGTGCCCTTAGGGAACTATTTAAGTTTCGCATCGTGGAGTGATAATGTTCTAATAATGGTAAAATTGATGGTCATGTGACGATCCCAGGTCACTGGTTAAATTTTAAAGAGCCAAATAGTGTACGTGTCGGGTATTGTCATTCGATTTGGCACAGATGAGTGATGTGACCTTTTAAGAGATATCTAAAGCTTATGCCATGATTGGGCATGACGCTCGAGTGTCACGGGATGACTAGTATAGGAAGTTTGATACTTGATTTTGAGGAGTGCTAAAAAATGCATTTGTGACTTAGATGGACAATCTCATGTTAGGGATTTGAAAATAACACCCAAGGAGGGATATAATAGCATGGCTAGGATATCGACAAGTGTCAACAGTGTAAGTTGGAATAGCTTTGAAGGATAAGGATTAGTTCTTAGAATGTCTTGGCAAACCGATACGAATTAGGAGACATGGCCCTGTAGAATACTTTCTCTCCTTAAAATGCAGACGATGACTGGTATGGCCGTCACGTAGATTCAATTTGGGTAAAACTTGTAGATAGGAACAATGATGACCTTGTAGAGTTAGAGAACATAATAGGGTTAATATTTTGCTTAGTTAAGCATTGACTAAAGAGGCGTTGGAGATACGATCATGGAACAATGCGGTCGATAATGACCCAGGTGTGTTAGGTTGGTCACTACGTCACGTTGACTCGAGAAATGGATAAATTCGACATGGGAAAAAGTGTTGGCATTCATCGAATGGAGTGGATCGCGTTCATCAATGATGAATAGAGTAAGACTTATTTCTAATGAGGGAAGTCCATCATTTGACTTTCCAAAGGACAATAGGTTCATATGTTGCCTTCGTCATATGAGAATGAATGGTTTGTGATCCAATTCATCATGATTGGTGACTCGAGACAAGTTGTGTGTCTAGCTTAGTACCCACTAAGAACGTCTAGAGGAGTCATAGACTCCAAAGCGTGTGGCATAGGTTAAATATTCGTAGACCATAGTCCGTTGCATATGGATAGGATTTTCTCGGAGCAGTTATTTTTTCATTCTGATTCATTGTATTCTTTTAGTTTTGATATTTGTGGATGGTGTTCGTTCGATTTTGATGGTTGAGGATGGTGTCCTTTCAATTTCAGTATTTTGTTATTGTTATACGTTGACGGTTTGGTCGTAGTGCGACTTGGCTCATTATGAGTGCGGATGGACTAAGTGTGGTCATTGCAGCTCTGCAACTGAGCTCCCTCTTGTTTTAAGTATTCCTTTGTTTGTACAAGTTCTGTACACATGTGGTTGCAATTTTTTCTACATGGTTTGCTCGTAATATCCGATTTCCTTAAGATTAATGACCTTATGAGTCCCACCCAAACTATAAAGTCTCAACAAACGACTAAATCAGCAGCGACCCATTCAGACCCCTAAAATCTCTCAGGATATATTCTAGGGGTTATGGGCCAACGTGGAGGTGCCCAGTTCCCCCACTCTCCGAAGTTCACATGTATATATTTTACCCCTGGCTCGGAGAAAAGGGTATGTAATTCTGAAAACACTCCCCTGGAGAAAAGAGAAATATAACCAGAGAGCACCACCATTGACGTAGGCAATTTTTTAGAATCATGTATATCTTATGTCGTGTGTGATTGTAGCTATTCTAATTTATGTTCTTTACTTTTTCTGGTGATCTCATTTGCTTATAATTTTTGTTGAGATTTATTGTCACCACAATTGGCACCGTCTGTGGGAAGCGATCGTTCTTGATTTAAGAAAGCCTTCACCAACAAAAACCTAGAATGTTTGGTCACAGCAGCAATTCCCCTCAAGAAGGCGATATTCAAAAGAAACCCATTACTCGTAGGGTTATATCTTAAGTTCGATGCTCAAACCCAAGGTATCGTCCAGAATGGCAGACCTCAGAAGAAAGTTAAGGACCAACTAGGTCCACACAAGTCTCCAGGCTGATTGATGCCTAGGAGGCCACGCTCCAAGAGCAATAAGAAGTTACTCGCAAGCAGGAGGCTAAAATGCTCGCTTAAAAATAAGAATGGGGAAAATGGAGAGAGAACTCCATCACAATAGAAGGCAACGTCGTTATCGAACTCCTATCCGTCAGGCGAGCAGATCTCGCAGCCAAGGAAGGAGCCCAAGATGTGAATCTCAAAGAATTGAGGGACAGAGGTGAGATAATGATTGGTCCGAACAATAATCAGCTCATCATTATAGGAACCGAGGTCGAAGGAATGACGGCATACGAAATTTATTCTGGAGAGAAATCGACCAACACCCAGCACGTCAGGACTAGATCGATAAGAGAGCTATCCAGGCGAGAGATCTCAGGACCCATATGAAATCCCCCTTTCAATGGAAATATAGGAAGAAAAAGCCCATAAGAAGTTCTCCATGTCCAGATTCAAGATTTACGATGGTAAAATTGACCCCATCGATCATGTCAGATAGTACAGACAGTCCATGACCCTTTGGAGTCATAAGGGCGCACTGATGTGCCAAATTTTCCCATCGAGCTTACACGATGTGGCTCAAAAGTGGTTCAAGAAACTGCCGCACAGATCCATCAGGAACTTCGAATCCCTAGAAGAGATCTTCATAACTCAGTTTATTATGAGAAACTCCCATCCGAAAAGGATAGATGCTTTGTTAACTATGAAAAAAGCCCCAGGAAAGCCTTAGAGACTATGCGAAGAGGTATTAGGAGATGTTCAATGAGGTCGAGCAATGCTTAAAGCTGGTCGCCATTGCACCATTTAAGATTGGCTTATCTAGTTCCTACCTCTTACACAAGTCCCTCACTAAGAAGGAGGCCACAACCATCGACAACTTGATGGCTCGTATTAAAAAATATGCTAAAGTTGAAAATATGACCCATCTCAGTGTAGGGGAAAATGGTCGTACCAAGTTTACCGGCAAGGGAAATGAAAAAACTAAGAGTCAAAAGAAAGGGGTAAGAATGGGGGCAAAAGCGGCCCTAAGAACGGGAACAGGAGTTATGCCTCGAAGGCATTTCAAGCAGTAAACACAATTTTTAAAGAACTGATCTACAAAATTTTGGCAAAGATCAAGGACGAACTGTTCGTTGAGAAATAATGAACCAATATGTTCTTTCCACAAAAATGGCGAGCACAAAACCAAGCACTACAAATCCCTCAAGTCTCACCTTGAAGAGTTAGCTCAAACTGGACACTTAAGAGAATTTGTGGAAAAAAGGTAAAGAAGGTAGCTGCCAATGGAGATCAAAGTCCTGACAACGTGCTCGAGGAATATGTCATCCATGAGTTCGCACTAATTCATGGGGCGTTCAACCTTAAACAGATTCAAGGAAACACAACTCGAATGGAAGTCAAAAAGCTCACAGTAGTAATGCAAGCTTTTCAAATCGGTCTAGCTAAAACGCAAGCAGGAAAGCATTGGCAAGTAGAGGATGTCGACTACAACAAGAACATTTTGTTCACAGATGAGGAACTAGTGGGAGTAATAACCCCACATCATGATGCATTGATCATTACACTCAGGATATCTAACTATGACGTCGAGAGGTTACTCATCGACCAAGGTAGCTCATTCGAAGTAATGTAGCTCGACCTATTCAAGACGTTGAAGTTAAGTATCACCGACCTAATGGAAGCCACCGTTCCTCTAGTTGGTTTCGCTGGAAAAGTAACCATCCCCTTGGGAAACATTGTCTTGCCAGTAAGGGAAAGAAACATCTAAAAAATGATCAAATTTCTCGTGGTCGATATTGATTCACCCTACCAAGCGATCCTCGGCAGAGGATGGCTACACGCAATAAAGGCCCTCCCCTCTACCTACCATCAGAAGCTCAAATGTGTAATTGAATGAGGAGTGGTGGAGTTCCACAGAGATCAGGCAATGGCAATAAAGTGGTTCATAGCATCCATACGTGCCAAGCCAGAGAAGAAGGTTGAGAAAGTTATAAGAAGGGACTAAGAGTAGGAGAGGCTAATGACCTCCTAATAGAAACTAAGATATGGTAGACCAGGGGGAGAAGGCCAGAATCCTCCCCTCTGAAACATTCGTCGAGGACCTGGAGGAAGTCATAGCCAGTAGAAGTTAAAGCGAAAGAAAGTTATTGATTAGAACCTCACTCACCGACCACGAAAAGAAGTAATTGGTCACCCTTCTCCGAAGTAACCTAGACGTCTTTGCATTGGAGCCTTTAGATTTGCTCGGGATTGATCCGAACATCAATTTTCATCGACTACATGTCGATCTAGTATTCAAGCCAATTGAACAGAAAGCTCACTGAACTGCTCCGAAAAAAGCCAAGTTAGTGGAGAAGGAAGTTGAAAAACTATTGGACACAAGATCCATACGGGAAGTCTAGTTCCCCAAAGGGCTATCCAACCCAGTGATTGTCCCTAAGAGCAACGAAAAGTGGTGAGTCTGCATCAATTTCATCGACCTCAACAAGGCATGCCCTAAAGACAACTTCCCCCTCCCAAATATTGATCAGCTGGTGGATGCCACTGTAGCATACGAAAGGATAAGCTTACTATATGCATACTCCAGGTATCACCAGATCACTTTGTACGAGATGGATCAAGACCAAACACCATTTATAACCACAGTTGGGCTATATTGCTACAAGATCATGCCCTTTGGGCTTAAAAATGCAAGGGCAACTTCCCAACGGTTGGTCACAAAAATGTTTAGCGACCAAATGGGAAGCACTATGGAGGTCTACATCGATGACATGCTCATCTAGAGCAAGCTCAAGGATAACCACCTCTATGACCTATCAAGGACCTTTAAAATCCTCAAGAAGTACCGAATGAAACTCAACGCGAGCAAGTGTTCCTTTGGTGTCCAGTCAGGAAAATTTCTTAGGTACTTGGTCAACAAGAGAGGTATCGAAGCTAACCCGGACCAAATTGATGCCATTAACAGGGTGAAGCCCCCCATACGATAAGAGATATGGAGAATCTCACAGGGATGCTCGCCGTCATAAATCGGTTAATCTCAAAGTCATCGAAAGGTGCTAGCTGTTCTTCCAGTTGTTGAAGAAGAGTAAAGATATGGAGTGGAACGATGATTGCTCGAGGGAATTAGAGGGGATCAAAGCTTACCTCAGCAAACCTCCCTTACTCTTAATCCCTCAAGATACTGATTCTCTATACCTTTACCTTGCATTATCCATCCATGCTATAAGTTCTGCACTAATATGCGAGAAAACGGGGATCCAACACCTAGTTTATTTCGTGAGCAAGACTCTTTTGGATGTCGAACAACGATACCTACCACTAGAAGAACTCTCCTTTGTGCTAGTGGTAGCCTCAAGGAAATTAAAACAATATTTTGAAGACCACTCCATCATCATACTTACATCCCACCCTCTTAAAGAATTCCTAAGAAAAGAAGACCTTTTCGGAAAACTATCAAAGTGGTCGGTCGAGCTTAGGAGATTTGACATTCAGTTCCAGTCGAGGAAAGCCATTAAAGGGCAGGTCCTCGGTGATTTCATTATAGAGTTTATAAGATAAAACCATTGCAAACAACCCCAAACTATTCGTCAGAATAAAGTTCCCGCAGCGTCAGGCATCTGGAAACTCTTCGTTGACGGAGTTTCTAACTCTAAAGGGGAAGGAGTCAGCATCATACCGATTACCCCTTAAAATGCAATACTCGAGAAAGGAATCAGGCTTGGATTTGAAGCCTCCAACAATGAAGCAAAATATGAAGCACTGATCATGGGCCTATAAAAGGTGCGGACGCTCAGAGAAAATCGACTCTAAGTGTTCGGCGACTCACAGTTGGTCTCCAACCAGATAAGTGGCGATTTAAATGCTAGAGATGAGAGGATGGTATCATATCTCGCCATTGTGAAAGATTTGATGGAAAACTTTGAATAAGTCTGCGTCCAATAATTTCCCAGAGGACAGGACAACCATGTTAATGCCATAGTAGCCTTAAGCTCAGCGATCAACTCCGACTTGAAAAGGACAATTCAGATTAATTTCCTTTCCCATCCAAGTATCAACCAGATCAACAAGCTGCCAAGCATGGGGCATATTTTCCATATTAAGATAGAGCCTAGTTGGATGGATCCTATATGGGATTATTTAAAGGATGGAACACTACCAGTAGATAAGAATACCCCTCATCAGATAAGATTCAAAGCTGCTTGCTTTCACTTAGATACTGAGGGAAAGCTGTGCAAGAGATCTTTCACTGGCCCCTACCTCTAGTCCGTTCATCTAAAGGACGTAAATCAAATCCTGTATGAAATCCTTGAGGGGATTTATGGGAGTCACATTGGGGGCAGGTCGCTAGATTTCCAAGCAATGAAAGAAGGGTTCTAGTGGCCATACATGAAGAAAGACACTGGAATCTATGCTCAGAAATGCGAAAAGTGCCAACTTCACACACATATGATTCACCAATCGGCTAACGAACTAAAGTCACTTACTAGCCCATGGACTTTCACCTAGTGGGGTATGGACATAGTGGTCCCTCTACCAACTACAGTAGGTAATTGCAAGTATCTGTTGGTCACAATAGATTACTTCACCAAATGTACAGAGGCAGAGCCAGTGGAAAACATTAGAGACACATACATGATAATATTCATTTGGAGGAACATCATAACTCTCTTTGGGATCCCCGAACTATCATCACTGACAATGGAACCCAGTTCAAAAGTGTCCGGTTCCAGAGTTTCTGTAGTGACCACGGGATCAGACACTACTTCATCTCTGTGTCATACCCTCAGAGCAATAGACAAGCTAAGACTTCCAACAAAACAGTAATTGCTGGATTGAAAAATCATTTAAAGCGAGTTAAGGGAACGTAGGTAAACGAACTACCCCACATCCTGTGGGCTTACCGCACCACCCGAAGGCGAGCAACTGGAGAGACACCATTCGCACTGACATATGGGATGGAAGTAATTATCCCCTTAGAAGCTGGCCTCCCTACGATGAGATCCACTCTAGTCAACGAAGGCCAGAACAATGCATCATTTCTCGCTGAACTTGACCTAGCGGAGGAACGAAGGGCATTGGCTCTAGTAAAACTAGCATCCTACCAGCAACATCAAGTGAAGCACTATAATAAAAAGGTCAACCCAAGAGCATTCCAAGTTGGGGACTACGTCCTGAGGAAAGTTCTTAGCAGTGCTGTAAAACCATCGGATGGCAAGCTAGGACCAAAATAGGAGGGGATGTTCAAGATAATAAAAGATGAACTGCAAGGAGCCTATCACTTAGAAACGTTGGAGGGCAGGGAGATACATAGAGCTTGGAACGCAGCCAATTTAAAGAAATTCTACTTTTAGTTTCCTTTTTGCTTTCTTAAAACTCAATATTGAATTTTAATTCATCTCTGATTAATAAGATTTGTTTGGCAATGACATTTTATGAAGTGTTGATTTTTCTCAACTACATTATAATTCATGCACCCTTTCCAATTTAGAGACTCCCCTCCTAATATACACAACTAAGATCATGAGAAACTTATTAAAGTAGGGTCAATGTCTAAGGACCCACCTCAGGCATTCGTCAACAAACACGAATAACCTCCTAGCTTTCCCCTGGCAATATCTGAAGCCCTACAGGGGACCCTTAGGCAACATGTCCAACCCAGGTTAGTTGCCAATATTATTTGGCTCAGAAATCCTGCTCGAATAGAATATCCAATACCATGTGTATCCTGGCCATTGCCTTGCTTCGGCCTAAGGCGGTATGACGACATGGCCTAAAAGGTAAAGTAAGGCAGAATGGTACGCTTAAAGCATACTAGACTGGGGAGATACTCACTCCACAACTAACCCTACCTAAGTCATATCTAGTCGGCTTGAAGGGCCCAAGATAACTGAACAAGGGATCAATGAAGTAAAAAATAACACAACACATGTTTAGTCGGCAAATCGCCCAAAACGTAACTATTTTATTACATCATTACATGTACAAATAGTTACATATGCTAAGTAATTCAAACCCTAATGTGGACTAGGTCACTGAGCGAGATAGTCAGCTACTCGCGCTCTTCGACCATCATCTTGGTAAGGAGCTAATTCCTCCTCGACTTCATCTCAATTTGGTTCCAAGAGCTATCTTGGGATCACATCTATAGGAAACCATCGATCATCCCTCCTGAATGGGTTTAGCATCAAAGTTAAGGGAGAGATCTCATGCATATACCAGAGAAAAGAATTCGTGGGGACTTGCAACTCCCCAAGGGCATTCAACCACCCTCTTATGAAAGCTAACTCCTCAACCTCCTTTAACTTCGTTGTAACATCAGTCCAACCCTGGTCGTAGCCATCAGCCCATACCTCCAGAGGGCCTTTGTTGAACAAGTGCCTTAGTAGGGTGACATATCTCTAGAGAACATCAGCTATTACATACGCCTACGAACATCCCCCTGCAGCTCAGTAATCTCCCTAGCTACACTACTATCACCAGTCCCTGCTCATCACCCTGTCGATGAAGAGGAACCATGTAAAACTTGAGGGTCAATGCTCGGAGAATTCTCCTTAAGTCGCGAGACTTCCCTCCTTAGAGCTTCATTCTCTTGCTGGAGGACCTCTCCAACTTTATTGATCTCAGAAGCATCCAGAAGCTTAGACTTCAGAGCATCCATTTCTTCTTGAACAGAAGAACCGACCTTATCCATTATTCAAGCCTATCTTTTAGCTTGGCAACAGGATATCACTGGTCTTTATAGTCTTAATTCCTCGATCTAAGAGACTTATATATTTTTATAAAGGCACGGTAAACTCGATTGCTCACATCGAGACCAAGAATTTTTCCTAGGTGAGAGGTAGCATGAATATAATCCTCAATATCGAGAAGATGCAAACCAGAAAAGCGTTGAGAATAAATAAATCAGTACACGAAAGGAAGAAGAGCTTCATTTCGTTATATAAAAAATAGTTCAAGTACATCAATGCAAGAAAAAGAGAAAGACATAAATACAAGAAATATAAAGGTCCCCTAAAAAGACTAGCTGGTAACCTCAGAACTCCGTGAGCCCTCTGAACCCTCCTTAGAACTAGAGGATCCTTTACCACTTGAACTCTCTTCATTAGAGTCACTTTCAACTCCACCTCTGTCAGCCCCCACATAGTCTTAACCAGAGCTGCTCTCCTCTTCGTCCAACTGGATTAGTTCAGCCGCAACATCTTCAATGATATAAAGGTGAGGAATACTATCAACAGGTCGTGCGATGAAGCTGGACCCAATATTCTTGTACTCTAAGAGGAATGCAGCTGATTGCGGATGCTCACCATCAGCCAAATACTCCTTGATCTTCCAATATTTCATTATCTCAGCAGCTCGAATTTCATGGAGTTCCGATTCCAAGTTCTTTATCTTCGCTGAAAAAGGAAAGAATGAAAACATAAAAAATACAATACACTACAAAAAATCAATGAGCAGAACAAGAGCTATATCTACCTATGTACTCATCCCCGTAAAAAGGATTCATAGGTCCCCTGTACCTCACTCCCTCAGTTTGAGGAGGGAACTGCCAGTTCCTCGCAATAAACCCTTCTGGCCAATAGTCCTTATGGGAATCAGGTAAATTGACTACCATCAACCTATCAGGACTCCTAGCTTTCAGATAAAGGAGACCAGATCTTATTCGAGAGAAGGTATAACAATAACAAATTTCAACAAGACCTAAATTAGTTCCATAGAGATGATTGATCCTATGTACACCATTCAAAATTTTCCAAACATTTGGAGAACATTGGGTAGAAAATATATAGAAATAACTAAAGAAATGCAAAAACAAGTGATTTGGGGGGAATGCCAGACCCCCTAGGACAACAGAAGAACATGAATTGAATGTATGTCCTCAATGTCTCGAACATTACAAGGAATAGGGGCACATTCAATGTCCACCCAGTTAAGGTTGTTGTAAAACTTCCTAAACTCAGCTATTGACCTATTACATATCCTTGCCATCAGAAGAAAAAACCCTAGAAGTGAAAAAGAAAAACTTCAATAGAAAAGAAGTTTGGGAAACTTACGAAGTGAAAATCAACTTAAGACAGCGCAAGGCCACAAGCAAGGAAGGTGGGAGGGAAACAAAGAGCTCAAAGATGAAAGGAGAGAGCTGTAAGTGAGAAAATGCAATGAGAAACTGGAGAAATCTTGAGAGTGCGAAGAAGTTTGAAGCGACGTCAGAAATTTTCTCTTCAAACAAATTTAAACCCTCTCAATGATGACGCACAGAGAACAAAGGGAATCTTTCGCCTAAATCTACTTAGGAAAGATGTTTCACTCCCCAAAGAATCTTTCAATTCACAAAAATTTCATCAGAGCTATTATTTAAAATTATTGAGCCCAAATTGTGACCCAAAAATTTTAGGGGCAATTGTGGGTACCTCGCTCATTTATCTCGACCCAAAGAAGTAGCCCGACTCAGCCCTATCAACAAATAACTAAATCAATAGTGACCCATTCAAACCCCTAAAATCTCTTAGGAGATATTCTAGGGGTTATGAGCTAAAGTGGATGTTCCCAACACCCCCACTTTTCGAAGTTCACATGTATATATTGTACCTCTGGCCCGGGGCAAAGGGTATGAAATTTTGTAAACACTCCCCTGGAGAAAACAGAAATATAACAAGAGAGCACCACCATGGACGTAGGCAATTTTGCCGAACCATGTATATCTTGTGTCGTGTGTGAATGTAGATATTCTAATTTATGTTCTTTACTTTTTCTGGTGATCGTATTTTCTTATAATTTGTGTTGAGATTTATTGTCACCACAATATACTCATTAATGAATCGACCGACCACCCCCATTGTGGCCCTTTTCAGCACTAAGGCTTCGGCCCACTTAGTAAAACATTCAATGCCCACAAGTATCTAGATCTTTCCTTTCAAGGAGGGATTTATTGCCCCTACTAGATCAAATGCCCAAGTGTGAAACAGGAAAGGCATGGAGATATAATGTAAGTCCATTGAAGGAGTGTGGATCATGTTACCATGTAGTTGACAAGCCTTGCATTTATAAAAAAATTCTATTCTTTCTCCATAATAGGCTAGTAATACCCTCAACGTCATAAATTGATCATAAAGTTTAGTGCAGCTAATGTGTCCTGGCTCATGGGCTTGTTTCAGAGCTTTCTAAGCTTTTTCCCTTTGATGCACCTCAGAGCCCTGTCGTGATAGCCTCGTCGATACAACTTCCCTCCTTGGACATAATATCTGGGTGCTCGTCTTATCATCTCTGTAGCATCACCTTTGTCTATTGAAATCACTCAATTTACCAATAATTCCATATATGGTTGCCTCGAATCTTGAGGTTGATTGATGAAATTACATCCTACAACCTGATAAAACCATCAACATTTTGCGGAGTCTCTTTGTACTATTGCAACGTCTTACCTCATTGAAGGTAAAAAAACAACCTGCATATTGGACCCTTCGGTATAAGGGAACGTCAGTGGTCTCATACTTGTCTTCATGCACTTCGATCAATATCCTCTTGGCTTCCTCATGGTGTACACATTTGGATAGATAACCTCCTTTATTTTTATAATATAAGTTACCTTTGCCAATAAAATATTGCACGAGATTAACTAAACTCAATGGTCCTTTGATCGTCTCCAAGTGTTTCCTAATTTTACCCCTTCAGTCATCGCTATTATCTGTGGGTAATATTTTTAGTATGGTTGAGGGAGCTGTCCTCTTAGTGATTCGAACAACTATTGATTATCCATTAAAAGCAATCTTCTGGGTCATGATCGCATAAGCATCAGCATGCCTATTCATCATTCGAGGGTGCCTTTTGATTTTCACCACCTCAAATTACCCAAGCAACCGTTGTATAATTGGTCGGTAAGGTGCCAAGCTCGTTTTCTTCAAGGAAAACTCCCTTGTCGCCTTTCTGACCACTAAATTGGAGTCTCCCTTTATCGTGAAGACTTGGATATGCCCCTTCTAATGGCCTCGAGTAACCCTAGTACCAACAATTCATATTCGACTATTGTTTGAACACTTAAAATCTAACTTTAAATATAGTCAAATTCCTTCCTCGTTCTTCCTCAAGATGATGCCTGCTGATATGCCAAATATCACCTCATCTAGGATCATAAGCCTTGTCCATAGATGACCCTCACCAGTTGACCAGAAATGAGAAGCTACCACTCAACCTGGAAGGACTCGGATAACATTTATATATGACTTGGCCTTAACTCTCGGCAGTTGTCTGATACGAATTATCTGCATTATTCCCGGAGAATGGGTATCCTCAGCCTTGGCCTCACTCAGACCATCAAAGTCAGGCTGAGGTTGGTCAACATAACAGGTATCATTCCATAAGATTTCAAAGGTCTACAAGTTCATCCTCGTCCTCTGGGGCCAATCGAGGACATCTTACTGACAGAGCGTGTGCATCGAGACACGCGTGGAGATGTGCGCGTGGATATACAACACATGTGAGCCAAAACCGTTATGCTAGATCATTCTCGCATGTCAGAGAATATTTGGTCATCATGAACTGCATGTGATGAAGACAACTGGCATCTCCCTATTGGCTAGGAACATTCTATACATGTTTGTTGCATGCTTAGGGGTGGAATACACCCCCAAGACACTATAAATATATATGCCATATTCTTCATTAGAGAGGATCGATTAATGAAAACCCTAACTAAAACTCTGCTCATTTTGAGTGTAAAAATGAGAGAGAGAGAGAGAGAGAGAGAGACATTGTGATGTAACCTGACCATTAGAGACATATTTACTAGTTGATTTCACTCACCCATACAGTGGATGTAGGCTCCGACCGAACCACTTAAAGCTATGTGTTCATCCTTTTCTCCTCATATCCTTCTCTGTTGAGTTATTGAATGATTATTAGCATTGTTGCATTGAGCTTCATACATCTATGAGCTTGTGATACCATTTTTGGCATCTTTAGTCTGGAGCTGTCTGTGGGAATGAGTAGCATCATCCCTTCCCTTTTCTAGTTTGTCCTCGTTGGAGTCTCTGGTGGTGAACCAGTCATCCCCTCTTGTGGAGTTGTTTTTACCATTGAAAGAGTTCCTGTTGAGCTACAAGGCTTTTACTCTTCAACTACAAGTCATATGTAAGGTTTATTACATGGCATGAGAATTTCCAACACCACAACCACCAGCTGGTGGTCCTAGTTCCGGCAACACACTTCATCAGTCATAAATGGTTGAGGTAGCAGATGCATTGAAGTCCTTGGTGTCCAGCCAACAAGTAATGCAAGAGCAGCTAGTTGTTTTCAGGCAAAATGTGATAATTCGGTCGACTGGGGTACAATCGGAGATGATTACTCTGGAAGCTATGGAGAACCCCTAGGATGACAGGGGACCACCCCAGGCACATCGCAAAGACCTGCCACCAACTCAGCGTCAGAGGGATGTTGCCAACCTTAGGCATTTATGCCTGGGTAGGCAAGGTCAACCCTACCCGGAGGACTGTTACGATGATTATGAGGCTAAAGATGCTCAGGATGATTGCTGGGAGGCATACGAAGTATCTAGAAATATAGTATGCCCCATCGAAGGAAGTCGATGTTAGGATAGTAGGTAGAGTCGTAATGAATAGCCAAAGGGATCTACCTTTGATAGAATAACTAGAGGGTCGGTCTTTGAAAGGCTTGACCCAGTTGATGATCTTAGAGAAAGGCTATCCAGGTCAAGGAGCGATGCTGGCTCAAGGAGAGTGGGGAAAGACGATCAACCCTAGTGTGGCTGAGATAAGGGCCAGTGAGAAGTAAATAGCCGACGTAGTTCAGCAGTATGGGAACCTTCAATTTGGCCGGCTGAGGTAGTAGGGGATAATATTGGCCAGACCGACGTTGTTGAAGATCTTAAGAGTCCTTGGAATGACTCAATTCAAAGCCTATAAAATAAGATTGGAGACATCCTTAAGAGACGTGACCTATTGCAGAGGGGATACTCAGAAGGTTCTCCTTTTGTGGAAAAATAGTCAACTTCCCAACCGCCACCAAATTCAAGCCGCCAGTGGTTACTCCGAAGTATGATGGTAGTACTAACCATGTGCATCATGTAGAGATGTACGAGTAACAAGTAGACATCTACTCCATCTCAGATGAGATGAAATGTCATGCATTCTCAAGAACTTTGGATCTAGCTGCCCATATATGGTTCACTTCACTCCCGAAGAACTACTTTGAAAATTTTAAGCAACTCACAAAACGATTCATCCACATTTTCTTCTTTAGGGTAAGAACCCAGAAGAAGACTATTCACATACTATACATTAAGCAGGGGAAGAATAAGAGTCTCAGGGAGTACATCACGAGGTTTAATAAGGAGAAGTTGGAAGTGGATGACTATGAGGAAAGTAATGCGATGACAACGTTAATAGGAGCCCTACAGAAAGGGAAATTTCTTTGGAAGCTTACAGATGACCCACCAAAGTCTATAAATGAGCTATTAGCGACGGTTGGCAAGGTCATGAATGCCGAGGAAGTTATGGCAACAAAGTATGAAGATGATAAGGGGACTACTAGTGGGATCAAGTTTCAAAAGAAGAATAAACATGGAAATAAGAGATCAACTAATGCTAAGTTTGTGGGGTATACTCCTCTCACGGTCAACTGCGAGCACATTTTGAATGATATTAAGAATGATTGGTACCTGAGATGGCCCGAAAAGATGAAAGTTCCCCCTCATAAAAGGAATAAAAGATTATGGTGCAAATTTCACCAAGATCACAGGCACTTAACCGAAAAGTGTTTCTCCCTGAAAGATAAGATTGAGAAGATGGTTAAGGTTAGTAAGCTAAGAAAGTATGTGAGCAGTGACATCCCAAAGAGAGGATGTGATGACCTCAAAAAATAAAGGTCGATGGGTGCAGGGAAGATGTCCCAGGGAAGAAGGATGACACCTCAGACAATGATATTGATGACACAGACCTGCCACTAAAGGACGATGATAGAAAAGGTCGATTCCACATGATCTCGTTCTATGTGAAGATGATCTGTGGAGGCCTAATAGGGGGTGGTGCAGAAGTGTCTGAACTTAAGGCGCATGTGGCCGAGGCTAAACCCCTTTCTATGTTTGAAGCTATAAACTCAACCTATGTAAGTATAAAGTAAGAGAAGAGAAAGAAGGTATATATGGATACCTTAATTATGGGTTTTTTAATACTTGACCTCAAAGGAATCCTATCTCCTGAGGATGACCCTTTGGTAATTACAACTAGAGTGCATTGGTATGACGTGCCGAGGATATTTGTCGATGGGGGAAGTTCGAATGATGTTATGTTCTGGCCATGTTTTAAAGTTTTGGGACTCAGTAAGGAGATGCTCGTCCCTTATCATCATCCTCTAAGAGGGTTCAGCGGAGCGAAGGTGCATCCATTGAGATTGTATGATATGGATCGTCAAAATGGGAGATGTTTGGCCTAAGAGGTTAAAAAAAGGTTAATTTCTTTGTGATGGATGAAAGCGTATACTCGGCTTATAACATTATCATAGGAAGAGTAGCCCTCAAGGAATTTAAGTTTGTGACATCCATTATACACCAAATGGTAAAATTCCCGACCCCTTATGGGGAAGGGTAAGTCCTAGGTGATCAAGTGTTGGCACGTGAATGCTACTTCAACTCAGGTGAGGAGAGGGAATCTCATAAGAAAGTAACTATAACCTATAGTATTGATACCCTGGATCCCAGGGATGAGACCAAACTGAAGAAAGGGGAGGTTACGGAAGAGGTAGAATCCATCATCCTCAATGAGGATGAGACGAAAAAAATCATCCAGGTTGGTAAAGCCCTGGGAGGAGATATCAAAAAAGAGTTGATAAAACTCTTGAGATAGAGGCATGGTATCTTCATGTGGAGTCACGAGGATATGTCGGGCATAGATACTGATTTTTTTTACCATAAACTGAATGTAGTTGACGATGCTAGGCCGTTACGGAAGAAGAGAATAATCAATTCTCTGGAGAAATATGACGTCATCGGGGAAGAAGTGAAGAAGCTGGAAAAAGTTGACTTCATAAGAGAGGTGATATATCTTGATTGGCTGTCTAACGCTATTATCACCCCCAAAGCTAATGGGAAGTGGAGAATGTGTGTGGACTTTACTGGTCTGAATAAGGCTTGGCCTAATGATAGCTTCCCTTTGCCTCGAATCGACCAGATGCTTGATGACACAACATGACATGAGTTGACGAGTTTCATGTATGCTTACTTGGGCTACAACTAAATATTCATTCACCCATCCGATGAGGAAAAGACTGCCTTCATAATCGATAAGGGAACCTATTGCTACATGGTCATGCCCTTCTATTTGAAGAATGTTGGAGCTACCTATCAGAGGCTTACCAATAAGGTGTTTGAGGATCAAATTGGGAAGAAAATGGAAGTCTATGTTGATAATATGCTTACTAAAAGTCTCAAGGTTGACACCCATATAGCCGACCTCATGTAAACTTTTGACACGATGGATACAAAATGAAGCTTAACTTTGAAAAATGCATGTTCAGCATAGGAGCGAAAAAATTCTTGGGCTTCGTCGTAAATCAGAGGGGGATAGAGGCCAATCCATCAAAGATCAAGGTCTTGGTGGAGATGAAGACTCCAACTTTGATCAAGGATGTGTAGAGGCTAACGGGGCGAGTGGCGGCACTTAACAGGTTTTTGTCCAGAGCCACTAATAAATGTCTTCCATTTTTTAAAGTTCTTTGAAGAAATTTCGAATGTAATGAGGAATGTGACAAGGCCTTCCAAGAGTTGAAGTCCTACCTTGTCTCTCCCTTATTATTATTATTATTATTATCACATTCCGTCTAAGGGGAAAAGATTTATGTGTATCTCGCAGTCTCAAAGTCGGCTATTAGCGCTGCCATTGTAAGAAATGAAGCTTGAGTACAAAAGTCGGTATATTTCAACAAGAAGGCGTTCCAGGGGGTTGAACAGAGGTACCCCAGGATGGAAAAGTTGGCCTATGCATTGATTCATTATTCAAGGAAGATGAAGCTATACTTTAAGGCCCACACAATGGTCAGCCAAAAGGACTCTTCGCTTCAGCAGGTCATCCATAAGTTTGAGAAGTCGGGGAGACTAATGGCTTGGGCAATAGATCTTGGAGAATTTGATATCATGTATCATCTTAGAGTGGCCATCAAAGGGAAGCAGTTAGTAAACTTCGTGGCTGAGTTCAACTAGGACAAGGTTAATAGTGAAAATTTTGATGCTACCAGCTATGAGCAAGGAAAATATGTAGGCTTTCCCCTAGACAAGACCAAGATAAGTTGAGCGAAGGGGAAAGTATCTAAGGATGAAGAGGAACGATATAGCTTCAAAAATAGAGCCCTAGTAGATGGTAATTTCTCTGAGAATGGTATAGTGTGGAGCCTCCTCATCGATGGGTCCTCCCACGAGATTGGAAGTGGTGCAGGCCTGATAGTGTCGGAACCAAATGAAATAGATTTTGAATACGCACTAAGGTTCAACTTTAAAGCCTCCAATAATGAGTTCGAATATGAAACTCTCATAGCAGGCCTCTCCTTGGCTTGGGCTCTAAATGTTGACTAACTCCTAGTTCACAGTTACTCCAGATTGGTTGTAAATCAAGTCTTGGGAGCATATGAAGCAAATGATGATAGTATGGCCAAATATTTAGAGAAAGTGAGATCAGTGATGAAGAATTTCAAAGAGGTGAAGTTTAAAAGGATACCTCAGCTAGAAAATGGTCGAGCCGAAGCTCTTGTAAGACTGGCCTCATCCACAAGAACGAAGATAAGGAGGACAGTGACAGTAGAAATCTTACATCGACCGACCATTGAGGAGGATGACAGCAATCTGAAGTCTTGTCTGAATTTTAACATGGGAGCCTCCTAGATGGATCCTCTCATAAAGTACATAAAGAGTGGAGAATTACCAAAGACAAAGACCGATAAAAGGAAGCTGAGATACAAAGTTTCTAAGTTCTCCATCATAAGAGACATTTTATTCAACAAATATTTTTTTCTTCCTCTGTTCAAATGTGTCCTTCCATCTGAGATAACATACATCCGAAGGACGTGCACAAAGGCTCCTTCTCCATTCACATTAGGGGAAGATCTTTGTCTAAGAGAATGATCGCCCAAGGGTATTGGATACCAACCTTGGCCAAGGATGATACTTCATATGTCAAGAAGTGCGATAAGTGCCATAGGTTTGCTACTATTCCCCACCAGCCTTATCAACCTTTGACCTCCACTACATCTACCTGGCCATTTGAAACATGTGGAATTGATCTAGTAATACCCTTACCCAGGGCCGTGAATAATTATTGTTATTTGATCATGACAATAGATTACTTTTCAAAGGGGGTGGAGGCTGAGCTGATGATTACAATTACGGAACAAAAGGCCTTTCAGTTTATCTGAAAAACATCATCTACAAGTACGACGTACCCAACACACTGATTTCTGATAATGGAACACAATTTAAGAACATATACCTATAAAAGAACTATGAAAGGGTCGGCATCAAGCAGTTTTTCTCCACCCCTGGCCGACCCCAAGCTAATGGGCAGATGAAAGTGACAAACCGAGTGATTGTCGATTGAATCACGAAGAAGTTATAATTTCAAAGGGGTAATGGATTGAAGAAGTGTATGATGTCCTATGGGCCTATAGAACAATGGAGAGAACCCCAACTGGGGAGACTCCCTTCATGCTTGCTTATGGCTCAGAGGCAGCGGGGCCTATAGAAATTGGCCTCCCGACTCATAGGGTTCAAACGTATGAACTGTAATAGAATGTTAAAGAAAGAATGTTGGATTTGGATCTTGTGGGAGAAACAAGAGAAGACGCTGAGGTTAGGCAAGATGCTTACTAGAAAAGAATAATAGGATTCTACAACAAGCGAGTAAAGGCACGCCCACTGAAGATAGGGGACCTGGTACTGAAGAAGACATGGAATAAACACAATAAGGTTCATCTAAATTGGCATAGACCATACAAAGTAGTCGAAGAGGTGGTTACGGGAACATACAGATTAGAAAACCTAGAAGGAGAACCATTCTCCAACTCGTGGAATGTCGACCACCTCAAGAAATATTACCAATGAGATTATAGTTCTGCTGTCTTTTTTCAATTATATTGTAATACACGTGTATGGACTCAGATATATTAAATTCAAAAAAATTCAAATGAAATCCAAGTGTTCCCTCATATGTTGATTATCTATTCATATATTTGTTTGTATGTATCAATTTATCTTAAGCTACAAAAAATCATTCGTGGTGAAGTAAGTTTAAGTTGCCTCGGTGATACAAAAGTCCAGATGGGGTAAACCTTGTCCATGGACTGCCAATAACATCGAAAGGCATTTATTATTTAAACATCATTAACTTTGTGGACCCACTCTCTCTGTCGAGATGACAGTGCATGGACGAGATGACTCTCCACACACTCTTAAAACAACGAGGGATGACTTGTTCTCACACACTATAATTTGGTAGGTGCAAATTAAAAATCACTTAATTGTGGTTGATATTCAATCATCATTAACTTAATGGACATACTCCCTCGATCGAGACGACAGTGCATGGATGAGATGACTCTCTACACACTCTCAAAATAATGAGGGAGGACTTGTGCTTACACACAATAATTTGGTGGATGAAAATTTAAAATCACTTGATTGTGGTTAATATTTAAACATCATTAACTTGGTGGACCTACTTCCTCGGTCGAGACGATAGTTCATGGAAGAGATGTTTTCTACACACTCTCAAAATGATGAGGGAGAACTTGATTATGATTCACTTATGGTTGATTTGCAATATTATCTTGTTTGAGTATGATAAGATAGCATAGTTACGGCATGCAAGTAAATCAAAATGAAATGAAAATAAGAGAGCAACAAGAGATTCAATTTCACAAAATACAAAGTACAGAGTCGATGAAAAACTTCAAAAAATAAAAAGTGTTCGAAACAGAAAAAATAGTAGTACAATCAAAAGAGGGTATTGAAATAGACGACCACCCTAAGAAGTCGGCTCAAGGCTGATGGTGTAACTTTCCTCGATGTTAGGCTCAACTCCACCCTCAACCTGTAATACTTAGTCTGGGACATCGTCCTAAACATTATCCACGGCCTCGGCTGCCGCCATGAGCTCCACATACTCCCGAGCAGAATTAAAGAGGGGGTCAGACAAGTTTGGAACATCCAAGGCAGGCCGAATAGAAGAGACGACCTCAGTGAACTTGGTAGCAATCCACCGACAAGCAATCTTTACACCTCTCTCTAAATAAATGATGCCAAAGCTGTCGAACTCGGCTGAAGCCTTGAAAGCTTCAACAGCCTCAGCCCAGATCTTCTCAAGGGCCTCAAGAGATAAGGCCTCGTCTTTCCAATATACACGGACTCAACAAGCTCTTTGGTATGAGTTACCAACAATGCAACCAATGCCTCATCCTTCTCCTTAAATAGGTCATCCTTCGTCTTCAACAAGTCGTCCTTGATTAACAGATCGTTCTGAGCCTAGAAAAGGTTGTCCTGGCAAGAATCGAGGCATTTCTTTAGCCTCTCTTCGAATCTGAAAGGTCAATCGACCTTCTACACTTTGGGATAGTTCTTGACCATCCACTTTTTGGTTGAGGCAAAGGTGCATACAGTCTGTAGAGAAAGGAAATCATGTTAGTATATATGAGGTAAGAGTACGAGAAAAGACTTATGCGTAATAAGAAAATAATTACCTGAGCCATCAAATGAAGGCCGAAATCAAAGACCTTAGGAGGATACATCTTCTCCAAGAGCTCGTAGTCATCCTTGGTGGGAACTACAATCATCTCCCTCTTGGATCCTGTAGCTGATGGGATAATGGAGCCTGGGCACTTCCAGAGGTTGGCAATGTTGTTCTGCCAATACTCCTAAAAATAATCCTCGGAACAAGAGAAAGCTCTGGAACTGATCGGCATAGATGAGCTTCGAGGGAAGACTCTCGGCCTTTGAGTGTCCCTCTCAGGCCAACTGTCAAGGGGAACTTGATCATTACTCTTTTTTTAGTTGGACTCAAATGGTGTCAGCCCTGTGGCAGTTGTCTTCTTTGGCTGACCCTTGGTGGCTGACTGCTTATTTTTACTTAAAGCATTATGAAGGCTTGGCACGTACATATTGAAAAATTCCTCAGATAGATGAGGAGGGTGATCTGTAAATACATAACATGGATTATCAGTCACGGTCACAAAATCATACAAAGGACTTGAAAGAAAGAAATATCTTCACTTACAAACGTCGTCTAGTGGATTGACTCTCAACCCGAACTTATCTAAGTACTCCGAGGACATCAGTTCTTGTAAGGAAAGGAGTTTCCATTCTTCCTTTGCCCCCTAAGGAAGTCAACCTTCTCTTTATTAGTTATACTGAGGCCGGGGTTAGACTTAGAGAGCATGGAGGGCTTTGCCCAAGAAGGGGGTACCCTAAGCTCATCATCTCATCCCTCTTAATCGGAGTCGACAGGAAATTCCAAACCCCCAAACGCATAGAAGAACCTCTCCTTCCAGTTATGATTAGAAGTTTGATAGGCATGGAGGATATTCTTATCAAACTTCCTAGCCCCCAAGTTGTAGCAATCGACCTGATTTATGAAGGACGAGATCTAGTAATAAGCATGGAAAATTTCAACCGAGGGATCATCCTCGTACTTATTTCTCCATAAGTAAATATAACCCAAGATGACCCTCTAGGAGTTTGGGGCTAACTGAGTGGGTGTGAGGCTGAGACTGGAAAAGATAGCCCACACAATCGGGTCAAAAGAAAGGAAAAATCCAACTACCCTCGCGTTTGTCATACACTCTCTCATCCTTGGCTGGAACTCACAAAGTGACGTCGAGTTTACTGACATAAATGTGTTTAAAGTAAAGAAGGTCAATCTCACAGATGTAGGATTGGTATTGATCCACGTATGAATAGTCCACTAGTTTGTCGAACTCAGAGCCACCCTCCATCTCGTCTTCATCCACTTCATATCGGCCCCCAACATCGACCGTGAGGTAAGTTCTATGGAACTCGACTTCGATCATGGCAGATAAAGAAACTGCAGGAGGGGGAATATTTGTATTTGTGATCGTCTCAATGGAGTCTGAAAGAATCTATATAGAACTTTCATCTCATCTAGATGCCTTGACTCGGTTTGGTGGTGAGGCCCGAGACATGTTGTTAGGCCCTCTCATCTCCCTAGGATAGGCCGACGAATATCTCATGGCTTCATCATAGGAATCCCTATTGTAGGCTTGGGTGGAAGACGAGCTGGACATTTCTTCAGGAGAGGGTAGAATTATTTTCAAAGGAACAGGAAAGAGGGTCGTCTCCATACGGGGTTAGTTTGGCGCTTAGCCTCAACCTTGTCCTCTAACTTACGTATCTCTTGGAAATACCTCTCCCTAAGGGTTGGGTATTGAAATGCTAACTCGTATAAGGTTTTTAACATTTAGTGGCCGAGGTAACACTTAAGTTAAAGTTGGAAATCATAAATAATTTTAAGGTTAACTAAGCTTGACTCAAAGATCAAAAAGGCAAAAGTGAATCATTTTCCTACCAAGAACAACAAAGAACAATTGTTAGGAAGGATAACCGTAATGTGACCATAGTGAATTAAGGGGACAAATGGTAGCCCAAATGGTATAAGAACTAAAGAGAAAATTCCCCTAAAAGACTGAAAATACTTAAATAAACCACTCAAAACTAACAAGGAATCCCCTAACAGCCAAGTCAATATGTCGGAGTTTAGTTTAAGCTCGTTGAAAACTATGAAGTCTTAAAACGATTTAAGAAACTATAAAATCTTTAATAAAATAGTTGAAAAAGGTATCCTATAAAGGAAATGGGAATGGAGAAGCATAATCAGCCTCAGAAAGATGCTTGGAGGCACAGAGATAAGGGGCAAGAGATCTAGTTCAGAGAGTTGGCACATTAGAGACATAAACGGGGAAAAATAAAGGCTTTGAAAAATAACCCCTTCTAAATAAAGGTAATGACTTGTGCATGCTTTACAAAGAAACGCACGGTGTCGCATGACCCTCATCATAACAAGCCCGAAACCCTAATCATCTAAACCCTCATTTATACCTTGATTGGACATAACCATACGGGAAGTGTGACGGTTGTCAACTCAAGCTTCCACTCACCTGATGGCTTCCATGTGTCCTCTCAATAGGCATTAGACAACATAACTTCATTACCCCTCAACCTCATCCAGATGTCAGCGACTAAGGTCTAGGGGGTGATTGATATGCCAAATATCACCTCGTCTAGGATCGCAACCCTCGGCCACGGTCGACCCTCACTAGTTGGATAAAAATGAGAAATTACCACCCGACTTAGAAGGAATCGACCGACACTCAGATGAATCGGTCTCTGCCCTCACCAGTTGTTTGATACGAATTATCTGCATTATTCTTGAAGACTGGGTATCCTCGGCCTCGGCCTCACCCAGGCCGAAAAAGTTAGACCGAGGTTGGTCGACATAACTGGTATCCTTTAACGAGATTTCAAAGGTCTACAAGTTCAGTCTCGTCCTCTGGGGTCAATCGAGGTCATCTTAAGGATAGAGCGTGTGAATCGGGAGACGAATGGAGATGTGCACGTGGATATACAATGCATGTGAGACAAAACCATTTTCCAGATCATTCTTGCATGTGGGAGAATATTTGGTCATCATGACCTGCATGTGACGAAGATAACTGACTGGGAGCATTATGTACATGTTTGTTACATGCTTGGGGTGAAATACACCCCCAAGACACTATATATATATCATCTTCTTCATTAGAGAGGATCGATTAATGAAAACCAAAAATAAAACTCTACTCATTTTGTGTATATAGAGAGAGAGAGAGAGAGAGAGAGAGCTTGTGTTGTAACATGGCTTTTAGAGCCATAGTTACTAGTGGATTTCACTCACACACACACAGTGGACGTAGGCTCTGTTCGAACCACTTAAATCCATGTGTTATTCCTCTTCACCTCATCTCCTTTTCTATTGAGTTGTTGTATGATTATTGCCATTGTTGCATTCTTGTTTGAGCTTCATGCATCTATGAACTGGTGATACCATTCCTGGAATCATCACTTGCTCCCCTTTGTTTTCAACTGATGAACCATCAAACTCGATACTACATTCGTTCAAGCTGGTTGCCATAAATTTGGGTTGAATATCATACCATAGATTCTCCTCTACAGGTGGCTCGAATGTACTAGATAAAAAAATATCTAGCAAGTCTACATAATCCTAGCTCTTAATGTCTCGAGGAACTATATATATAAGATCATATTTTGAGAGGATTAAGAACCATTGGGCTGCCTTGCCTATTAGTAAATTTCTAGCAAACAAAAACTTTATGGGATCACACCTAGTTACAATATGGACTATGAATGACAGCAGGTAATGCCTTAGTCTTTGTGCAACAAATACGAGGGCTAAACTGTGCCTCTGAATGCTAGTGTACCTGGCCTCCGGCCCATGTACAATAATACTAAAGTAATAAATAGATTTCTCTATACCTTCCATCTCTTGGCCCAGTAACGTTCTAATAGATCGTTCAGTAGATGTGAGATATAGACGTATTAGAATTTAGGATACCCACTTTCGGGGGAATCCTCGGCTAAGGGGATGTGAGGAGTGCTTTCAACTGATCCATAGCATCCTGGTGCATCTGTTCCTATGAAAGATTAGAGCCTTTTCTGAGAAGCTCCATCAGTGGATGTGTCACTTCGGCTAGCCCTGGTACAAACCCCCTCAAGTAAGAGACTTTCGCCAAGAAGCTCTTCAACTTCCTCACTGATTTCGGTCTTGGCATATCAAGAACGGCATGTTGCTTGTCCATGTCCATCTAAACACGCTGTCTATTTACTATAAACCCGAGGAACTTCCAACTTGTCACCCCGAATGCACATTTAAGAGGGTTCAAATTCAACTTGTACTTTTTGCATGGGATGAACACCTTCCTCAAATCATCCAAGTGAGAAGTCTCTTTTTTGGACTTGATTATCAGGTCATCGATGTAAACTTTCACAATCTTGTGGAAGAAGTCATGGAAGATAGCCATCATGATAGAATAAAAACGCTCTGATACCACATGTTAGAGGGCGAATGCCCCCAAATTTTTAACTTCCAAGATATGAGATGGTTCAATGATATACCAAAATTTATATTTCTTTTAAATTTAACAATTAACTGCTCAAATATTTTTTTTCTTCCACAATTAAACTTAAAGTGAAATTAAACTAAACACACATTTTAATTTCCACTTAAACCAAAATCTAATTCAAGTCAAGTTATACAAACCAAGCATGAATATTATCTAATTAAATTAATGCCGACTTGAATTAAATTAAATTAAACTAAAATTATCCAAACAAAACTTGCACCAATTTAAACGAAGTTATGAATTAATCAAATTTTTATCTTGATTAACCTAGCATGCATCTAAGTGATATTTTGCAAGATAAAAAAATAAATCACAAACACACTACGCCATGATGTACGAGGAAAACCCACAACGGGAAAAACCTCGGATGACCCTGCTTACAAGTCCACTAAGTATTGTTTTACCAATGCAAGACAAAATACTTACAACATACGACTTGACTCCGCCCAAGCCTCGATGATTCTTCTTGCATCTACATCCGCATAGTCGAAAAATCCGGAGTCCACCAGAATCTTGGAATCCACCAATGGGGCCTAGTTACCGTCAATCCACACATGGTGCCTTTCACCGTATGAGCACGTCGCAGCAAAAACAATCTCCTTTGATGGGTAGAGAAGGAACCCAAACAATCTCCTTAGTCGGTAAAGAATAAACTCGGTGCCAAACAATCTCCAAAACTATATATATATATATATATATATATATATATATATATATATATATATATATATATATATATATATATGGATTTAAACAAACATGGGTGTAAACATGTGTTTTTTTTAAGAAGAAATTTGATCTTTAAATTCCACACATAAAAGCGACTTTTCGTTGGAAGTATTTTTCTCTCAAAAGCTCTCAAGGATGCAAAAATTCCTCGTTCAAAAACGGTCTTTTCTTCCACTTAAATCTAGTAAAAATTAGTGGGGAAAAGTAGTGGGAAAACGCGAGGCAAAACAAAAACTTCTCCCAGGTCGTTCGAACGGGCTCGTTCGAATGACTTTTTAATGATATTTCAGAACACAATGGCCAAAACTCGTTTGAAGATTGTTAGATGGTTCGTTCAAATGAGATTATGAACGAGACTAAGAAAAAGATTAAGAACGAGATTTCAGAAGACAAAGTGTCAAAATTCATTAGAAGACTTGTCGCATATGTCGTTCGAACGACATTTCAGAAAAAATTATTTTTCTTATAAAAAATAAAAAAACTTTTTCAACTTAACTTAAATTAAAAAAACATCCAAAAAATTATTCCAAGTCTCTCTCTCTCTATATTTAATGCATCCATACCTTGTAGAGACCTTAGAACCCAAATGTTGATGACATATACACTTGGCACGAAAATCGACAACGATAAAACTTTAAAATCTTGGTTGCTACATCTTCAACTCTTCAAACATCATAGGATTGATAAGTACAAACATATATCCTATGACTCAATGAGTTTTGTACGGAATTAAGACAACACTACAAATTGACTTAGTTCAAAATTTGCCCTTACAAATCTCCCCCTTTGACTATTTCGGGACAAAATCAAACCAAAAATCATATGGGCCATCAGGCACGCCTAGGCACAATCCCACCAAAAAATAAATAAAAAATACATATGCTTGACCCGACTCATGGAAAATGATTTGTCGCTTTAATTAATGTCGCTAAATATGAAATCATGCATACTTAAACAACCCATCAAACGCATAAGGAATATGAAAAATTAAAGTGCGTAAAAATTAAATACTCCAAAGTAATTTTCCCCCTTTATCTAACAATGATCTTCCCAAGTAAGAATTGATATAATCCATACATTATAGTTCGAATACATCTTCACAAATATATGCAGTCAATTTTGGTATGCTTTGTACATATGGTTTAATAAGTTGTAAAGGGGTAAAGTGATGCCTTCATGTTCCTTCTTTTTGTTTTGGGTTGATTCCTTTCATGTTCCTTTTTGTTTTATGTTCGAAGTTGTGTTTTGTTCTGACCAAATAGATACCTCCGACTGGGCTCCTCGACCACCATACCTTTGTTATTGCATAATAACAGTTATATTAAAAGGTTTCTACGCACATAAGGATATATAAAAAAAAAATTAGGATTTCAAGAAAAAAGATCATTCATAATAGAAACTAAAAATTCTTATCAACAACAATATAATAAAGAATACTTTGTTATACAAAGAGAACAAAATTTCTTGTATAATTTTCATTTTCATCAAGAAATTACCATGCTAATTTTTTTAAGTTAATTATATGATGTCATGTGATGTCGCGCTCATAAGTAGTGTTATCATGTATTAACATTTTAGTCTCGTTTTTACTCGTATTAAATGTGTATACAAAATTGGGTGAAAAAATTTCATGTATTTTCATGTTAAATTGGATTTAAAAATTATTAACCGTATTAAAATTGGTTTTCAATAATGTTATGATTATTTGAGTCCTGTATTTTGTGTTAAATTGGGTGTGAAAATTGTTAACCATTTTAGTCATGTTATGCTTGTGTCCAAAAAATCATGTATATAGCACATTCGCAATAGATAAACAATGTTTGAAATAATATATGTTGCGAACCTATTAATTTAAAAAACACAACACGACACAGTAGCATGTTTTTTTCTTAATACGATGCAAAAAGTAAATACGGTTCGATTGAACATAATAGATCCAACCCAACATGACACTATTAGACACGATTCTTAAGGCATTTTTAACTATGAGCTTCTTTATCAGAGGGTCAAGGGGGACAATATGATTGATCAAGTAAACGGGTTCAAAATAAATTTATTGCAAAATGAAATAGTGTTAGGTTGTATAATCAAGTTGGATGTCTTGAAAGTGACCACCCCCTGATTAGAATATGTCCATATTATACTATTCCACTGTAAATAATAAACTGGTCTGCAATATCAATAATAAACGTGACTCACTTAATTGAACCCTTGAGCAAAGCCTTTCTTGTACTTTTGATTCATGAAATTGGCCCGTGGAACATTGTTGATCTTTAATTTCCATCAGAGGTTCAAGTCAGCTACCTTAATAATGTCAAACTGAATTCTACAATTCAATCCACCTTCATCATAAGGGAAACATGCCTGATCCCATGATAACCCGTTATGAGTATTTACTTAAATACACTATTCTAGTATCATCCAAAAAAGTCAGTTCATCAAAATGTGAATGAGAGTATACAAATATAAAAATAAACATTTTACACATTTTAGGACAAACTAAATATAGGAATAAAAATGAATTTTACACAACAATGAATTCAACATCTCGGCGCTGATAAGTAAACACATATCATCAAATGTATACAAATCGTCATTGAATATACACCAAAACCAAAGCTACTGAAAAATGAACATAATTCCTTTGATTCGTATATAATCTAAACCCAAAATCTCAAAATGAAAAATGAGAATGCCATAAAACAAAAATCTTTCACATACGCAAACTCATAGGTCGACATATGATCAAGACCAAGAGCATGTCACATGTGTCAACATGATATTATTTGTTCTTGGTCAGAGGCACGTCCAATGCTCACAAAAAAATACACCTACACATATTTACATAGAGAGAATAAATGAATAACCATTTTAATTTCAGTGAAATAATTAAAATGTATAAGCAAATAAATAGCATGTGTACGACGATCTATCAATAAGTTCATAGTCAAAAAATCCATAGTCTGCAAGCTTTTGTGCATTGGTAGATTCATAATCGTGATACCAAATTCTCTGGAAAATCGATAGTTGGCAAGATTTAGTTCATTGGTACGATGATTTATCAGTGGGTTTACTTTTGGATCCTATTCACTCTACTGGTTATTCTGGTGCAATTGCCAATCCACTTTTGGCTCCTGAGTCGACGCTAAACAGATTAAATAGTGATGTTTTGGCAGAATTTGTTGCAGAAAATTATAATGCTCCTCGGATGGTTCTGGTCATATTTGGGGTTCAACGTGAGGAGATTTTGTCTATTGTCGAGCCACTTCGTTCTGATCTCCTAGTGTGACACGTTTAGAGGAGCCAAGGTCTGTATATGTTGGAGGGGATCATCGATGTCAAGATAAATGTGGGAGCTCACACTTTACCCTTTCTTTTGAGGTTACACGTGGCTGGCATAAAGAGAAAGATGTCGCCCACTTTAACTGTTCTTCAGATGCTTATGGGCGGTGGTGGCTCATTCTCACCATGTGGTTAAGGAAAGGGATGCGCTGACGGTTCCCCCACTCTAATCTGAAATCCACCACTGGAGATCGGGTCTCCACTCTCACTAATAATGCATCTCAATTCTGGCTATTATTATTATTCTTATCATCCATCATGCTTTACTTGTCCACCTGCCAAATTATCATTCATTAATCAATGTTACTTCCATATAAACTATGGTTAAGACTTACTTTTACTAACACAAACAAATACAAAATTTTGATTTTGAGAAAATGGTTTTTCTACAAAGGTGAAAATTTAAGGTCGTTTAAAACTTTGCATTACCTAAAATCCTTTTAAGTCTGTTGCGGATCTCTCCATATATCGGTTGATTCTATAAGAACATGATGAATTTTTTGTTGTTGAAATTGAGTCCTTGAAACTAAAAAAAATTTAGAGAATACAAAATCATCAGCTAATTAGCGAAATTGAAACTTAATTTAATCAAAATCTGGTTCAAACACAATCATTTCAATGTACACACCTTCAAAGAACAATCAATAAACTAAGAAAATGTAAAAATTTAATTAAGATTCAACTTACTAACCTTAAAACATATAAAGGGTTCGTAAAGTGAAAACTTATCCAGGTATCTATTAAAAGCCCTGTCCCATCGCCTTTCCCCGAGGCTGCCTCACATGCGTGTGTGGTTCAATCCACGTACATACATCTCACCGATTTCACTCTTTCGCATAAGAAATAGAAGCACCATCCACTTTAAATTACCCCGCCATATTTCTTCCCAAACCAACAACTGAGATACTGTAATGGAGACAAATGATGTATCCAGAAAAGGACCAACGTCTTTTCTCAAGGCTGCCTCACATGCTTGTGTGGTTCAACCCACGTACATACATCTCACCGATTTCACTCTTCAGTATAATAAATAGAAGCATCGTCCACTTGATATTACCCCACCCCGGTTGCAATCGGCGGTGCCTACCTTGGATGTCTCTTCCAAGTAAATGAGGGTCAGAGGTATTTCTTCCCAAACCAGAAGATGAAATACTGTAATAAAGACATGCGGCAGTTGGTTGGATTGAGTATCCATATCAATATCCACATGAACACGGATGTGGATACTGTAATGTATACTAGCACCTTAGTTGTAACGGAGACATGAAATACTGTAATGTAAACTGATGAAATACATTAATAAGTTCATCATCCTTCGCGACAATATATAATATCCAAAAATACCTCTGACCCTCTTTATAATAGCTGAAATACTGTAACGTAAACCTAGAAGGATGAGAGGCAGTTGGTTGGATTGAGTATCCACATCAGTGTTGTTTATAACACTGTCAAAGCCATACACTTCATTTGCACCTCTAACTTTCATAAGTGATGGAATAATTTCAGGGGAATCCTTCTTCGCAACACCTGGATGGATTCCTACATATGAAAACAATTTCCAAAATGAGCTAGGAAATCAGTACTCAAATATCACATAATAAGTATTTACTCAAGGAAAACCAAAATGGCACAAAGAGAATTGTTGTAAGCAATCTAATATTGATACTAATGTGAATTTGTAAGATCTTATTATTGACTTATTGATTCATTTTCAAAATAACAAAATAGCATTTGCATATCGTCCTCCACTTTAAATTCACATCAATGTATTGGATGTAAGAGGATTTCTGAGAACTGACTCATAGAAAATAACAAAAAGTAAATCATATTACTTTTGAAGGAAAAAATAACTCGTCAACCTCCACTGTGAAACACCCTCTCCGTTGCCACCATGTTCCATTTATTCCTTTACTAACTGATCACTCGCATCATATTCACTGTCATGTCGATCGAGTTGAGGGGTTATTGGACACCAAGAACTTCATGTGCCATACCAACATGTCGACCGGGCTTGAGAGCTCATCGGGGATAAAGCGGATATCGGTGGAGTATGCATTTAGTTTATCGGGGATAACAGGATCCCCTGTGAGGCTGCCATTCATTGCCTCGCAAATTCGTTGCTGCTCGTAGTAAATTACTTGAATAGGAAGACGATCGTTTTGAGTTGTGTGAGCACATGACTCTCTCGATAGTTGTTGGCAGTCCATTACACTACAAACTTTCTTCTTCTCCATGTTCCTTAACGCAGGATGAGCCTGTTCAGTTCAAAAATATAAATTCATGACTTTTCTAAAGATACAGTTGGAAAACTAGCAATATCAAGATTATGCTCACATTTGTATCTGATAAAAAATTAACTATTAGAAATAAAAGAAAATGAAGATTCGCATTTGCAAAAAAACGTGAATGGCCATTAGAAACGTGATAAGGTTACGGGTATACACTATGCATATGTAACCAACACCAATAGATGTAATGAGAAACTAAACTGAAGTATTAAAGTTCTCGTATAAGTAAATCAAAAACAAAGTATGAATGTCATTTCGGGAAGTAATTCACCTCCAAATTTGTTAGTTATTTCAATAATGAAGTGTGATCGCAACAAATTACATGGGTGGTGGCCCAAAATTCTACTCTGGTGACATCAAAGTCAATACTAATTGTTTATTAATATCTCAAATTAAAAAATATTCACACACCATCATGGAGGATGGCACATATGGATCCATATATAAAAAGAAGAAAACTTAAGTTATACTGCCGTTTTTTTTATCAAAGAACTGAAACACAAAATATAAACTGTACCACTGACAGCATTATATTCGAGTTACTACTGATAGACTTGCTTGCTTACTTAGTACTTGAACATTCTCTTAATTAGTACTTAAACACACAATTTTGTTCACTTACTTAGTACTTAAACACAAAGATCCTTGAACATTAGCTATCCAAGTATAAATCACACCTACCAACAATAAAAACTGTGCAAACGATTGTTTAAGAAATCATACAAAGGAAATTATTAACATTTTTTAGTCTTCAATAAAAATCCTTAATTCGACAAATCACACAGATAATTGAATTCTAAATCACACTAGGACATTTTGTCAAACACTTGAATTCGGAACATATATACCTGATTAAACAACAAATATGCATAAAAATCGACCATTACTCGAGATAAAAAAACAACCAATCAACAAAATAGGTATAAAAATCATTCTCATTAATCCGCAACAGGTATAAAACAATGAAACCTTACTATTTTAGCAGACACTAAAAAATTAAAACAAAAACCACCCTAGATAAAACAATGAGTGGGTGCATTATCAACAACAGAATCTTTCTCGCACCCTCTTATGATTGGTTAGTGACTTGGATGATTGACCGATATGAATGGACTAAGATATGCTAGATGTTATAGTCTAGAGATAAAGTGATAGTTCCAAAAAGAGAAGAACTAAATAACCATTAAAGTTGAATCTTCAAACGTGATATTAGCTATGCATATATGAAATTATAGTATTGAGTGAGCATGAGTGACTGTGTGTGTGAAATTATATGATCAAAACTTAATTAATTCATGTTGAGAGATAAAATCCTAAGGCAAAAAAACTCTAGATTGTTCATACCAATTAAATGTAACAACCCGTCCTTTTGGAGACAATTGAATTCCATACCTGGATATAAATTGGAATTTGGAGAATTTCTCAAAATAGTAATTTTTGGGATTTTTAAGGATTAGATGATTTTCGATGGGTGTTGTAATTATTTTTGGGACTAAATAGGTCGAAGTATTTTAATTATATGTCGTCGTGGAGTAAAGCGACAAAAAGGTAAGATTTTTATTGGAAAAAAAAACCCGCATTAAGTTATATTGGGTTAGAATAGAGATTTGCGGTCAAGTACCTCGGATGGAAATTTTGACTGCGCCGTGAATCTCGAAATGGCCGAGATAGTCGGAAAAGAGTGCTCAATTGTCGAAATTTAGTTTCGAGGAATTTTGGAGTTAAACGGGCTCGTAATTGAGTAAACGAGTCATTTTTGGGTTTTAAGGAGTATAACCCTTTTTCTTTCTTTATAAGGAGGGAGAGAGAGAGAAAGAGAAGAAAGAAAAGAGAGAGAGAGAGAGAGAGAGAGAGAGAGAGAGAGAGAGGAGGAGGAGGAGGAGGAGAAAAGAGGAAAAAAGGGGAAACTCCGGCCAAACTCCGCGGGATTCGGCTCAAGGTCGCCGAATTTCGTCCTCCAGGCAAGTGTTTACTTGCTTTATTTCAATTATTCATTTATTTCATATCATAGTTGGTAGAACCCTAAAATAAAAATTGAGAAAACTTAGATATGAGTTTACATATTGATGTAACGTAAACTCTTAATGATTTTTAGTATTAAATGCATGTAAATGGAGTGAAGAAATAGATTAAAATGGGTTTAAATGATAAGTTGGGGTTTTTATGGTTTTAGGGTTTAAAACTAAAGGAAACGGGTTGATACCCCAAAATAATTGATGTGTTAGTTGCAAAACATAGATTATATGTTTATTGAGTTGTTGTTGGAGATTAGAAACCATAAATATGGAGATTGGATTGAGTTTTGGGTATTTTAGAGATTGAAAAATAGCCCAAACAGTGACCCTCGAACTGGCCGAATCGATTCGGATCCAGCCCGAATCGATTCGCCTAAGGCGAATTGGTTTCTATAGTGGGCCGAATCGATTTGGGTTTAGACTGAATCGATTCACCTTTTAAGACCTGTTTGCAAAATACTTTTCTAATCGATTCGGATTGGGGACCGAATCGATTCGCCTACACGAATCGATTCGCCAAAGGGGCGAATCAATTCGCTTAGGTCATAATTACCAGTTTTCTCCCCTTATGAGTATGGGCAGTTAAATTACCATTTAAGATTTTATGGGGGCTCCTAGTATGTTATCGGGACTCCTAAATAATGGTTTTGAGGAATAGTAAACCTTTAGATAAAGAAGAATGCCTTAAATTGGGGTAGGGCAAAATCCGGGGAACGGACATAATTTTAGTTCGGGAAAGAATACCCCCTGGAATATTTCTGTGGGCATTTAGGCTTGTGTAATTATGCGTGTAGAAAGCATAGTTATATTGATTTCGTTAGGCAAAATCCTATGAGGTGATTAGGATGATTTGGGAATATAGAAATATATGTTTTCGCTTAGTGGGGAGTATTAGAATGGGAGATATCCAATAAGTCCTTAGATGGGATTTAGGTATGTATTATTTATCAAAGTAAGGAAATACTTTGGGTTTAGTATCATGCGAATTTGAATGCATGATTGTGATTCTTTGAGAGAATCTTTGGGATTATTGATCATCGTTAGATGGTTTGGCAAATATGGCCATTTATATATATTTGAGGAGGAATATATGGTATATATATACTATGTGATTAAAGTATATGTATGATATGATGTTAATGATTTTGAAAATAAAATATGAATGTTTTTAAAATGGAAAAGAAATGATTTTCATAATTAATAAATTATGGTTACTACCCTCTCTAAATGACATCATAAGGGAAGTTCGCGCGTGAGGTGAATCCCCCTGGCTAGTGAATGCATGGTGGATATAGTCCTAGGCCATATGAGCGTTTATGTTATGTTTTCTGCGATGGTTAGGTAACTTCGGGTGTGGTTATGACTATCCCGCAGGCATATGGCCGCTTCCCGATGTTTTGCGTTATAGGTGCCCAGGTGTCGTAATTGATAGGCACTGGAAGATGATGGTCATTTAGGAGTGCGCCCGGGCGGGCGGTCTTAGAACCCGTTATATGATATATATAACTGTTTTCAATAATGTGGGACATTATTAGTATTAAAGAAATTTATGATAATAAATTGGCTTTAATTTACATTTCCTGGATGGAAGAAGGGAAATGGGATAAATGTTTTGGCTTCGGTAACACCTCCCGGATGGAAGAAGGGAAGTGGAAGCATATGATATGGTAAAATAATTTTCATGATAATAAAAATGGATTTTAAATACATTTCCTGGATGTAAGAAAGGAAATGGGATGTTTTGAAATGGAAAAGCATTTTTATGACAATAAAACGGGCTTTTGAAAAGTTATATGATATGTTAAAACAATTCATGATAATTAATTGGCTTTTATATATACATTTCCTAGATATAGGAAGGGAAATGGAAAGTTTTGAGATAGTAATGAAAATGAATTCTCATTCCGGGAGATAGATCCGGGTGTATATTGTAGTATGAATATATATATGGATAAATCGAGTACCGAGGGTCTAATGGATCCCGACGATCGACCTTGCCGCGTAGTAGTGTCTCGGGGGGTTCCTTGTTTGGATTTCTCTTTGCGAGACACCCCACGCACTAATATGGAAATGTGTTGAGACTGGGGAGAAGTTTAATCCTTAGTTCTCTTATATTGATATTTATTATATGATGCAAATATATATTGATATATATTCTGTATTGAGGGACTGGCGGATCTCGACGATTGACCTTGTCGCGTAGTAGTGTATCAGGAGGTTCCTTGTTTGGATTTCGCTTAGCGAGACACCCCACGCACGAACATGGCTTAGTGTTGAGACTGGGGAGAATTTTAGCCCTTAGTACTTTACTTGCACTATCTAGGGATGATAGTGGTTGGGTGATAGTCTAGTTTAGCAGGGTAGCTTGACTACAAGGTTTAGAGGGATGCGTTAGGAGTGCACTGTTAGAAGAGAGGTGAGGGGTATCTCATGGGAGTGCGATACCAATTTAAATATGAGATAAAATATATTTTCAGAAATAAAGCATTTATGCACTTGCTAAATATTTTCAAAACACGGGCTCTGACCCGTTTATCTACTTTTCCTCTCTTGCTATATTATATATATACATAGGTGCCCAGACACAGGGACGCCTGGACGACACATCTTTCGAGTCAGACGCCAGCTGCAGCAGCTGTGGATGCGTGCAGGATTCTCATTAGACTCTTCTATCCTTGTAATCTAGATAGGAGGTATTGTATACACATTCGGGCCAAGGGTCCAATTGCATTTATTTATTCTTTGAGTACAGCATTCGATATGGTTATAGTTTTTGACAGAGTGTTCGGTTATTTTATTTCATTTCAGTTTCATTTATGCAAAACTGTGTGGATGTTTTAAATTTTAAGTTGTTTAAAAAGAGTAGTTAAGTAAAATTTTGACACCGACCTAATAGGTTATTAGTAACTAAATGGATTTTCGACAGTGATGCTAAGAATGATCCATATGAGACTCCTGTTTTAATTTGATATAGGAGTGATTGCCCGGTATTTTATTAGACGGGGTGTCACAGATGGTATCAGAGCATCAGGTTCTATTGTCCTTAGGAATCTATGCGGACGTACTACGCTTTCATCGTTGCTCTCGATTTGATATAGAGCCTCGGGATTAGGATTGTTGATTTCTCTTGTGAAATTTCATTCTCCTGCCATGTTAAAGGATTATAGTGATCTTTTGCGTGCTCGTTTGAGAATCGTGTTCGGGGCTTGGATGGCGGTAGGAGGTGGGTCTTAGTTGGAGCTATAAGGTTGAAGCTCGTAGTGGAGTTTCCTTTTAACGGAGAAGTTAAGAGGACTAGTAAGATGATTGTAAGGCCTCATAAGGAAGAGGTATATTTGGTGTGACTAGATAAAGTCGCGGTGGTTGTTAGCCCTAGACTCGTGTGTGTAATTTGAGTTTTGTGGCGGTCCCGATAACAATATATCATGTATGCTTGTGTGTTTTTCGCGACAGTGGAGTTTTATTTTCCTTCATTCGCCATAGAGGCGGGTGTTGATATATTGTATATATATATATAGTTGGGTTGGGATACTCATTTTATATGTCTATACGAGTATGATGATATGGTGAGTTTTCAAAGCGATAGCAGGCTAAGGATGGCAAGACTATCGTGTCTGCAGTTCCAGGGTGGAATGGGTTGTTGTTGCGATATCTCACCTGGATACATGCTGAGTTCGCTTTTATTATGTGCATAGAGGGAACTTCAATGAATAAATTTTTAATTATTATGAGGTGAGTGTGTGGCGACCTTATAGATATGATCTAAGGCAGCATGATTTTTGTTGAGCTGTCAGTTTAAGCTCATTATTGATTGCGCAAGGACTTAAAAAAAATTAGTGCGAACGCTGGGTGGGGTGACTCTTATTTAGAGATGGGAGTTCAGACCACCTTTTATTGGAAAAGGGGATAGTGTTATCCCGGTTGCATGTTTGAAAATAACAGACCTCCATGACCGACAAAGTTAAGCAGGAGTGTGTGGAGGGGTTCCTTGTTTGGATTTCGCTTTGCGAGACGCTCCACACATGAATATTAACAGCGTCGGGAGTGGAGAGATGTTATAGGATGCAAGGATGTTGGTTTGTGTAGAAGTCTTATAGTGTGGATGAACCGCTATAGACTGAGCCATCTGATGATGGTACGCTTATGGGAATATTGTGCTATGGAAAAGCACTAAAGTGTTGCTCTCGCCACAAATGGGTGGGTGAGGTTGGACTTAGAGAAATTGATTTGAGGATAATAACCAGGCCTTAATGAAAAGGCAAATTTTGAGAAGGTATGTGTTGGGTATGTTGTACGTAGTTCTCTTACAGAGATTGGGGACTTCGATTAGTTAGGTTTCCTTTCGTATGGGCAGAAGGATAGAATAGTAGAAATGCGTTCTTAGGTTAGCGAGGCAGGATTTAGGACGTCCCGCTGGTGTGCCTTAGTTCGCTATATCTCGACGACCGATAACGCGAGGGAGTAGTGTAATAGGAGGGTTCCTTGTTTGGATTTCGCTTTGGTGAGACGTCCCACGCATGAAACCGAGCAAATGTCAAAAGTTGAGAGAGGCCTTAGGCACTAGGGATATACTTAGGATTACACTAGTTTTGCGTAGGTAGGACATCGCATAGACTGTAGTATTATTAGGATGTAAGTTTAGTAGAGTTAGTGGCGCCGAGGTTAGGAGAATTGAATTTCACGGGTTAGGAGGACCCATGTGTGAGTATTACACCGAGGAAAGGAGACCCTTATTGGGAGAGAGTGTTACGTGTCTGACGTTGACTATGTATGTGGAGATGAGCACGGGTTAGAAAGGTGTATGGGCACCTTAGTAAGTTGGTTTATATACTGCCTGAAATAGAAGGGGCGTGGTATGTAAATTTGAAATTTATGCCGTTAGGCACTAGAAATGATGAGTGTAATGTGACGCTATTGGAGTCACTTTACGACCGTGGTAGCCGTATGATATATGGTTGGCAACCATTGGGTTAGTATCGTTCCCTTTTGAGATATTAGGATTTGGAGCGATTCTAAGATTGGTGGTTTAGGTTGTATCTGAATTTCGAGGATGAAATTCATTTGTAAGGGGGGGAGTATCTAATAACCCGTCATTTTGGAGACAATTAAATTCCATACTTGGATATACATTGGAGATTTGGAGAATTTCTCTAAATAGTAATTTTTGGGACTTTTAAGGATTAAATGATTTTTAATGGGTGTTGTAATTATTTTTGGGACTAAATATATTGAAGTATTTTAATTATATGTCGTCGTGGAGTAAAGCGACAAAAAGGTAAGATTTTTATTGGAAAAAAAACGCATTAAGTTATATTGGGTTAGAATAGAGATTTGCGGTCAAGTACCTCGGATGGAAATTTTGACTGCGACGTGAGTCTCGGAATGGCCGAGATAGTCAGAAAAGAGTGCCCGATTGTCAAAATTGAGTTTTGGGGAATTTTGGAGTTAAACGGGCTAGTAATTGAGTAAACGAGTCATTTTTGGGGTTTAAGGGGTATAACCCTTTTTCTTTCATTATAAGGAGGGAGAGTGAAAGAGAAGAAAGAATAGAGAGAGAGAGAGAGAGAGAGGAGGACGAGGAGGAGGAGGAGAGAAGAGGAGAAAAGGGGAAACTCCGGACAAACTCCACGGGATTTGGCTCGAGGTCGTCGGATTTCATCCTCCAGGCAAGTGTTTACTTGCTTTATTTCAACTGTGCATTTATTTCATATCATAGTTGGTAGAACCCTAAAATAAAAAGTGGGAAAACTTAGATATGAGTTTACATATTGATGTAACGTAAACTCTTAATGATTTTTAGTATTAAATGCATGTGAATGGAGTGAAGAAATGGATTGAAATGGGTTTAAATGATAAGTTGGGGTTTTTATGGTTTTAGGGTTTAAAACTAAAGGAAATGGGTTGATACCCCAAAATAATTGAAGTGTTACTTGCAAAACAAAGATTAGATGTTTATTGAGTTGTTGGTTGATATTGGAAACCATAAATATGGAGATTGGATTGAGTTTTGGGTATTTTGGAGATTGAAAAATCACCCAAACAGTGACCCTCGAATAGGCCGAATCGATTCGTCTAAGGGGAATTGGGTTTCTGCAATGGGCCGAATTGATTTGGGTTTAGACTAAATTGATTATCCTTTTAAGACCTATTTATACTTTCTGAGTCGATTCGGATTGGGGACCGAATCGATTCGCCTACCCGAATCGATTCGCCAAAGGGGAGAATCAATTCGCTTAGGTCAGAATTGCCAGTTTTCTCCCCTTAAGAGTATGGGGTGTTAAATTACCATTTGGGATTTTATGGGGGTTCCTAGTATGTTATCGATACTCCTAAATAATGGTTTTGAGGAATAGTAAACCTTTAGATAAACAAGAATGCCTTAAATTGGGGTAGGGCAAAATCCGGGGAACGGACATAGTTTTAGTTCGGGAAAGAATACCCCCTGGAATACTTCTGTGGGCATTTATGCCTATGTAATTATGCTTGTAGAAAGCATAGTTCTATTGATTTCGTTAGGCAAAATCCTATGAGGTGATTAGGATGATTTGGGAATATAGAAATATATGTTTTCGCTTAGTGTGGAGTATTAGAATGGGAGATATCCAATAAGTCCTTAGATGGGATTTAGGTATGTATTATTTATCAAAGTAAGGAAATACTTTGGGTTTAGTATCATGCGAATTTGAATGCATGATTGTGATTCTTTGAGAGAATCTTTGGTATTATTGGTCATCGTTAGATGGTTTGGCAAATATGGCCATTTATATATATTTCAGGAGGAATATATGGTATATATATATACTATGTGATTAAAGTATATGTATGATATGATGTTAATGATTTTGAAAATAAAATATGAATGTTTTCAAAATGGAAAAGAAATGATTTTCATAATTAATAAATTATGGTTAATACCCTCTCTAAATGACATCATAAGGGAAGTTCGCGCGTGAGGTGAAGCCCCCTGGCTAGTGAATGCAGGGTGGATATAGTCCTAGGCCATATGAGCGTTTATGTTATGTTTTCTGCGATGGTTAGGTAACTTCGGGTGTGGTTATGACTAGCCCGCAGGCATATGGCCGCTTCCCGATGTTTTGCGTTATAGGTGCCCAGGTGTCGTAATTGATAGGCACTGGAAGATGATGGTCATTTAGGAGTGCGCCCGGGCAGGCGGTCTTAGAACCCGTTATATGATATATATAACTGTTTTCAATAATGTGGGACATTATTGGTATTAAAGAAATTTATGATAATAAATTGGCTTTAATTTACATTTCCTGGATGGAAGAAGGGAAATGGGATAAATGTTTTGGCTTCGGTAACACCTCCCGGATGGAAGAAGGGAAGTGGAAGCATATGATATGGTAAAAGCATTTTCATGATAATAAAAATGGATTTTAAATACATTTCCTGGATGTAAGAAAGGAAATGGGATGTTTTGAAATGGAAAAGCATTTTTATGACAATAAAACTGGCTTTTGAAAAGTTATATGATATGTTAAAACAATTCATGATAATTAATTGTCTTTTATATATACATTTCCTAGATATAGGAAGGGAAATGGAAAGTTTTGAGATAGTAATGAAAATGAATTCTCATTCCGGGAGATAGATCCGGGTGTATATTGTAGTATGAATATATATATGGATAAATCGAGTATCGAGGGTCTAATGGATCCCGACGATCGACCTTGCCGTTTAGTAGTGTATCGGGGGGGTTCTTTGTTTGGATTTCGCTTTGCGAGACACCCCACGCACGAATATGGAAATGTGTTGAGAATGGGGAGAAGTTTAATCCTTAGTGCTCTTATATTGATATTAATTATATGAGGTAAATATATATAGATATATATTCTGTACTGAGGGACTGGCGAATCTCGACGATCGACCTTGACACGTAGTAGTGTATCGGGGGGGTTCCTTGTTTGGATTTTGCTTTGCGAGACACCCCACGCAAGAATATTGTTTAGTGTTGAAGCTGGGTAGAAGTTTATCACTTAGTACTTTACTTTCACTATCTAGGGATGATAGTGGTTGGGTGATAGTCTAGTTTAACAGGGTAGCTTGACTAGGAGGTTTAGAGGGATGCGTTAGGGGTGCACTGTTAGAAGAGAGGTGAGGGGTATGTCATGGGAGTGTGATACCAATTTAAATATGAGATAAAACATATTTTCAAAAATAAATCATTTATGCACTTGCTAAATATTTTCTAAACCCGGGCTCTGACCCGTTTATCTACTTTTCCTCTCTTGCTATATTATATATACATAGGTGTCCAAACACAGGGAAACTTGGATGGCACATCTTTCGAGTCAGAGGCCAGCTGCAGCAGTTGTGGATGTGTGAAGGATTCTCATTAGACGCTTCTATCCTTGTAATATAGATAGGAGGTACTGTATACACATTCGGGCCAAGGGTCCAATTGCATTTATTTATTCTTTAAGTACAACATTCGATATGGTTGTATTTTTTGATCGAGTATTCGGTTATTTTATTTCATTTCAGTTTCATTTACGCAAAACTGTGTGGATGTTTTAAATTTTAAGTTTTTTAAAAATAGTAGTTAAGTAAAATCTTGACACCGGCCTAATAGGTTATTAGTAATTAAATGGATTTTCGACAGTGATGCTACGAATGATCCATATGAGACTCCTGTTTTAATTTGATATAGGAGTGATCGCCTGGTATTTTATTAGGTGGGGTGTCACATTAAATGTGAATGAACTATAGGTGTCAAAGAACCTTTGGAGAGATCTACAGCTGAAGCAGATTAGTTGAGCAATGTTAGAACTGGGAAGTGACGAAATATGGGGGTTGAGACTATGAAATATGTCCACATGGTATAGAATAAAACTAAACCACCTAATGATAATAATAAAATCCAACAAAATTCAGAACCTATAGACTTTAAGCCTCCTATGGTGAGACTATGAAATACATCCATATGGTGAATTTTCTGAATTTGAAAAAATATCATAAAAGTCTCAACAAAACTTAAGACCTCATACCTATAGATTGATTGAATGAGCTTGTCTGGAAGAGGTTAATAACCTCACAAAAGTTAGGACCCCACATGTAATTAGTTTGAAAAAATCTCATTCAAAACTAATTAAAATCCAACAAAATTCAAAACCTCACAACCAAGAACATAATTTGTAAATCGAAAATAGGGAAAATGGAAAAAAAATACATAAACTAAGGAATATTATTCTACCTACAATCGATATAGATATTGTGTTCTACAAAACAATTTAAAAACATGGAAAATCTCTATTAAGTGAAGAACATAAATCAGTTATAGTCGAACACTATGACTGAACACAATTAATACAACATTAGGTGTAAGATCATAAACACCAAACAACTAAATTACAAACAAAAATTTATAACAAATAACAAATGAACATGTCAAGTAAAACATTAGGTGTAAGATCATAAACACCGTAATCTCAAACTTTGTAATGGAATGGAATACATAATGGTTCAAACTTTAGAAATGCATAAAACTAATTATTGAACGTTGATTGAAACTTTAGAAATACATAAAAATTATTATTTTGTTAAACTTCTTATGAGAGGATACCTTACATGGTGGGGGAGAGATAGAATCAACAATGAAACCTAAAAATAACAAAAGAAAAGAAAAACAAAACAATAAAATGAAAAAGAAATATCAGAAGAATAAATGAACAATATAATAAATGATCAATACAAAAATGTTAGATGAAAAAAGAAATGTTAGAAGAATAGATGGACAATAAAAAGAACGTCTCTTAATTCGTGAGGATGAAATTTCTTTCATTTTGAGTTACTTTTTAAGCGATGTATCTACAATGCCAAATGAGAAGAAATTTTAACATATACCTATGCCTAGGTTCACCTATTAAAAATAAAAATTAAAGTCACAAAACTCAAAACCCGAGTTAGAGTCAACAACAACAGAGATACAAACTGAGTATTTTCACGCAACTGAGCATTTTCAAGCTCAGAATTCAATCAACAACAACAAAAACACAAAATGAGCATCATAAAGAATAGGGATTCAAAAAAGTAGAAAAAGATGGATTCCTTCATAGATTTCGGATGTAATTTGTACCACACCTCAGATCAAACCAAAAAAATTGAATGAAAACCTAAAATGTTAGATCTACACATTGTTAAAAAGAGAACATCTACTTTCCCTGAAAAATCGAACAAAAAAACGTCAAATCTCCACAGTAAAATTGCAAATTAACAAACAATAAACCCTAAAAATGCAAAAAGCTTTAAAACTTAGGGTTTACAAAATGAAGGAGAAGTAGAGAATGATAGAATTTCGATGTTCGTGTGAGAAATGAGAGAGGGTGTGAGCGGGAGATAAGTAGAGAAGTAACGTGGTTTTGACCAAAGTATCCCCAATTTTGAATTGAAATGTAAATTTAGTAAGTGAAAAAAGAGGGGGAAATAAAAAATGTGAAGGGAAGAAGAAGCATTGCAGAAAAAATTCAACTAATGACATCATCTTCTCATCTTACGACATACATAAGTTTTCTACTTTATTATATATATTAGTTTCATAGTAGTATCTCCCATGTTTTCTCTAAAACCAAAGATGGCTTTAGTGTACCTGTTTGCGTGTTCGTCTGCTTTTGGCCGTGGACAAGGGTTGTATACTACTCTACTTTTAGCTCTTTGGACATAATCAGGTCTTGTAATACCTTAGGCCTATTACCGATTGGACCTAAGCAGGCCATATGCCTGAGAGATTTAACAGCCCCAGCACTGTTTTGCCTTCAGTTTAAGACTGATCTCATAACTGGTATTAGTTTGTCCAAACAACTTATAATTTTTGGATTAAAAACAAAATCAAATGTTTTATTTTTATAAGAACGACGTCGTGGTGTTTTTATTCCAACGGTAATTTTTTAAAGTGGATTACAGTTGGTCTATATATATTTTAAAACGGCTTTGTTTTATAAAACCGTCAGTCATAATTTGTTTTTTTGTTCAGTTAGTGGGTAACAACTGCATTTACACGTGTCATGATTTTAACACAATATTTGTGTTTCTTTATGAATCGTCAGATCTGCAATTAATCAATGGATGTTGTGTATTTTTTTCAATCCATGTGAACATCTTTAAGCCAAACAGCACACACTTGTGCACTCTATAAATAGAACCCTTTGGGTATTGATATACCCTCGGCCAGGCCGAGGGCGTACGCCACTTGGGTGAGGCTAGGATGATCTCTCAACCAATATCAGACAACCCTTCAAGGGGCCGACCCATCATTATGGTCTAGCGGACCCTTCAAGGGGCTTACCCCTCATCATAGCCCGGACGACCCTTCATGGGGCCGACCCCTCATCATGGTCTAGACGAACCTTCAAGGGGTCGACCCTTCATCATAGCCCGGATGACCCTTCAAGGGGCCGACCCCTCATCAAGCTCAGACGACCCTTAATGGTCAGACCCCTCATCATGGTCCAGACGACCCTTTAAGGGGCTGACCCCTCATCATAGCCCGGACGACCCTTCAAGGGTCCAACCCCTCATCAGGATCATACGACCCTTCAAGGGGCCGACCCCTCATCAGGCTCAGACGACCCTTCAAGAGGTAGACCCCTCATCAGGCTCAGATGACCCTTCAAGGGGTCGACCCCCTCATTAGTCTCAGACAACCCTTAGAGGGGACGACTCCTCATCATGGTTCGGATGACCCTCCGAGGGTACGACAGTACGAGGCCCAAATTGGGCTAGACTCACTACCAGAAGGAACTTTGCCTTCGGCCTCATATCACAGGTCAAGGGTGACATCATCACAGCGCATGGCTTGGGAGACGCATGAAACAGTGCGCGTGAGGCTCACATGGCACGTGGAAGACCGTTATAACAAAATCACCCCTTCACGTGAGGGAATATTACGTCAATATTAATCATAGGTGGCATCTATAGGTGTCAGCAATGGATTGGCTAGATCATCATTCACATGCACCATGCATGCTTGGGGGGTACACTACAATCCCCAAGACCTATATATACTTGTCACATACAACCCTACAAAGGGATCGATAATTTTAAACCCTAGCTAAAACTCTGCTTATACATACAGTAGAAAAAGAAAGTGAGCTTATGTGCATTGTATCCAAGGCCATTAGTGCCCATACTTAGTGGATCACACACTCATAGTGGATTTAGGCCTAATTGGATGAACCACTATACATCATTATCTTATTCCTCTTATACTCACCTCCTTCTATATACTTATACATACATATCTCTAGGGCTGCCATGGTTATTACTGTTTGAGCTCATCATCACTTAATTGGTGGTGCAGAATCTAAGCATCATCAGTTTGGCGCCGTCTGTGGGAACGAGAAGACATCTCTTCCTTTGTACAGCTTGACTTTACTAGGCACTCTGGTGGTGAGCCAGTTCTCCCCTTGTGTGGAGATGTTTCAGCATTGAAAGAGACCCATTAAGGTTCTCAAGCTCACGAGTCTTTTCTTCAGTTCATCTCTTCATAGCTCAAACACATAGCACCGAAGATGACATCACCACCACTTCCTCCACCAAATAGTGGAGTAAGACCCAGTTCCAGTCAGCCACCACCTCAATTTGAGATGGTTGATGTGGCGTCAGCTATGAAGTCTCTGGCAGCAACCCAGCGGATCATGCAGGAGAAATTCACAGCTCTAAGATAAAACATACTAAGACCACAAGGGGTCTCACCTGAGATGATTACTCCGGCAGTGGCTCCAGGGCAGCATGAGGCCAGGGGCCCACCCCAGGCACCATGCAAAGACTTGCGACCCCCTCCGTGGCAGAGGGATGTTGCTGACCCCGGCGTCTATACCTGGGGAGGCAAGGAAACCCTTGCCCTGAGGATAGGTATGACGATCTGGAGGGAGAGGAGGCCCCCATAGAGTGCGGGGAGCCGTATGAGGTCTCCAATAATACTGTAGGACCTCTCCAGTAGAGTAGAGGGAAGTGTGGGAGGTAAAATCCTGACGATAGCCCGAGAGGCTCTACTTTTGATCGCTTGAGCAGGGGGTCAGCCTTTGAGAGGCTGGGCCCAGTAAATGACCTGTAGGAAAAATTATCCAGATCAAGGAGTGCTGCAAGGTCCAGAAGGGAGGCAGCAGATGGACAACCCCACGGGGCCGACCACTAGGACAGGACGACGATCAGGGGTAAGTAAACAGCCGACACAGGCCTGCCACAGCAGAACCCTCCGTTCACCTCAAAGAGGCAGCAGGGGATAACATCGGCCAAGCCGACCCAACGAGGCCTTGGAATGACTCAATCCAGTGACTGGAGGATAAGATTGGTGATATTCTGAAGAGTCGGGACCCTCTTCAGAGAGGATACTCCATAGGGTCACCCTTTGTGGTGAAGATAGTCAACTTCCCAACGCCATCAAAGTTCAAGCCACCCGTGGTCACCCAAGGTATGATGGGAGTACAAACCCTGCCCATCATATTGAGATGTACCAATCAGCGGCATACATATACTATATCTAAGATTAGATGAGGTGTCGTTCCTTTTCTGACACTCTGACTGGGGCTGCGCATGTCTGGTATATGTCCCTTCCAAAAAACTCCATTGAAAGCTTAAAGCAGTTGGAAGATCGGTTCATCCACAACTTTTGCTTCGGGGTGAGGCCAAAGAAGAAGACCACACACCTACTCTATGTTAAGCAGGGGAAGAATGAGAGTCTAAGAGACTACATAGCCAGATTCAATAAAGAAAAGTTAGAGGTGGAAGACTATGAGGAGAGCATAGCCATGACCGCCCTCATTGGAGGACTCCAGAAGGGGAAGCTGCTATGGATGCTTACTGAAGACCCTTTGAGGATGATGGCTGAATTTCTGTCGACAACAGGAAAAGTGATAAACGTCAAAGAGGTGATGGTCGCAAAATACGAAGATCAAAAAGGAGGCACTAGTGGGGTAAGTACCACAAGAAGAACAAATAGGGGAAGAAGAGGTCTACGGATGACAAGTTCGCCGATTACACCCCTCTAACGGTCAGCTCTGAACATATTCTCAATGAGATAAATAGTGTTCGGTCCCTGAAGTGGACTAAGAAGTTGAGGGTAACCCCCAACAAGAGGAACAAAAACCTGTGGTGTGAATTTCACCAAGACCATGGACACGTGACAGACAAATGCTTTGCTCTGAAAGATGAGATTGAAAAAATGTTGAAAGAAGGGAAGCTAAGGAAGTATGTTGATAAGAATGACTTCAAGAGGGGCCGAGGGGCCGACCCCAGAAAGAAGAGAGGTGATGCATGTAGAGAAATTCCTAGAAAAAGAGGGGACGACCCTTCTGATGATGAGGACGACCCTGACCTCCCTCCGAGAGACGACCAAGGCCCTATAAAGAGACTTAATATGATCTCGTTCGGTGTGGGAATGATCTTCGGGGGCCTAGCAGGAGGAGGGTCAGAGGTGGATGACAAGAAGGACCATATAGCTGAAGCCAAGGCAGTGATGAAAACTATACACTCAACCTCTCTGGAGGCGAAGTCATAAAAGAGGAGGAAGGTCGATATGGATACTCTGATAGTGGGGTTCTCAAGAATGAACTTCAAAGGCCTCTTAGACTCACATGATGACCCTCTTGTTATCACTACCATGGTGCACGGATGCGAGGTGTCGAGGATATTGGTAGATGGGGGTAGCTCTATAGATGTGATATTTTGGTTATGCTTCAAAGCCTTAGGTCTCAGCTGTGCTAGACTCGTCCCATACCATCACCGACTGATTGGGTTCAATGGGGAAAAGGTTCATCGCCTTGGAGTGTATGAGGCTTATGTCAGGATGGGGGACGACTCGACGAGTGGCCGAGATGGCTTACAAAGAAGGCCAGCTTCTTTGTGATGGATGAACATATATTTTCGGTGTACAACATTATACTGGGGCGGGTAGCCCTCAAGAGGTTTGAAGTTGTGCCATCTACGGTCCATCAGATGATTAAATTTCTAACCCCTTACGGGGTAGGGGAAGTTGAGGGAGACCAGACGACAGCACGGGAATGTTATTACAACTCCGCTGAAGAAAGAGAGGGACACAAGAAGGCAACAACCACTTACAATATTGATACCCTCGACCCCAGGGACGAGGCAAATCTGAAGAAAGGGGAAGTCGCGGAAAAGGTAGAATCCATCATCCTCAATGAGGATGATCAGGAAAAAACTGTCCAAGTTGGCAAGACTCTGAAGCCAAACATCAAGGAAGACCTCATCAAGCTTTTGAGGAGAAGACAGAGCGTCTTTGCATGGAGCTATGCAGATATACTGGGGATCGACCCCGAAATCATGTGCCACAAGATCAAAGTGGTAGAGGGTGCAAAGCCGGTAAAGTAGAAGAGGAGAATTTACTCTTGAGAAAAATATGACGTCATAAGGGATGAGGTCAAGAAGCTAGAAGATGCCGAGTGTATCAGAGAGGTCATCTACCCCGAATGGCTGTCCAACGTAGTCATTATTCCAAAAGCCAATGGGAAGTGGAGAATGTGTGTAGATTTCACCTACCTCAATAAGAATTATCCCAAAGATAGATTCCCCCTCACCCGCATTGATCAGATGGTAAACTCTACTGCAGGCCATGAACTAATGAGTTTCATGGATGCCTACTCAAGTTACAACCATATCTTTATGAGCCCTGGGGACTCCGAGAAAACTTCTTTTATTACAGACAAGGGGACATACTGTTATAGGGTCATTCCCTTTGGCCTAAAGAATGCAGGGGCAACGTATCAGTGCCTTGTAAATAAAATTCTTGAAGACCAAATTAAGAAGTCTATGGAGGTCTATGTAGATGACATGCTGACTAAGAGTTTGAAGGGAGAGGATTATGTGGCTGACCTTGAGAGAACCTTTAATAAGATGGACAAGTACCGGATGAAGCTCAACCCAGCCAAGTGTGTCTTCGGGGTTAGAGCAGGGAAATTCTTGGGGTTCATCATGAATCAAAGAGGCATTGAGGCCAATCCTGAGAAAATAAAGGCCCTCTTAGAAATAAAAAACCCCAAGACCATTAATGATGTTTAGAGGCTCACGGGGCGAGTGGATGATTTGAATAGGTTCGTGTCTAGGTCCACAGACAAGTGTTTACCGTTCTTTAAAATTCTCAAAAATGCCTTCGAATGGAGTAAAGAGTGTAATGAGGCCATCAAGGAGTTAAAGTCATACCTAGGGTCTCCCTTGTTGTTGTCACGACCAGTACAAGGCGAGCAGCTACATGTGTACTTAGCCGTCTTAGAATCTACCATCAGCGCAGCCATTGTGAGAGAAGAGGATGGAGTATAGAAGCCAGTGTATTTCAACAGCAAGGCACTCCAGGGGGCAGAGCAAAGATACCCAAGGATGGAGAAGTTGGCCTATGCCTTGATCCATACATCAAGAAAGATGAATCCATACTTCCAGTCCCATACAATGGTTATCCTCACTGACTCTCCTCTTAGGCAGGTCTTACACAAGCTAGAAAAGTTAGGTAGGCTAATAGCCTGGACTATAGAGCTGGGGGAGTTTGACATTGTGTATCAGCCTAGGACGACCATTAAGGGGCAAGCATTGGCAGATTTTATGGCTAAATTTACTTGGGAACACTACACTAAATCTGCCGAATTATTAAGGTCAATGACCGTGACATTTCGAGGCGAGATAACTTTTTTTGTCACGATCGTGTCACGGTCGTGCCGCGGTCAATGACCGTGACACGTTTGTCACGGTTTATAACCGTGACAAAGCCATGACCTTTTTAAAAAAAATTGTCACTGTCAATGACCGTGACACGTCCGTGACAACTTTTGTCACGGTCAATAACCATGACAATTTTGGTCAGAATTTAAAAAAATCTGCTGGGCAGTATGGCCACTGCCACTGCCCAGCAGTATCCAAACAAACTAAAGATAATGCAAATATATATTCAAATTGAGACAATATGCATCACGATATAATTCAAATGTAACAACTTAAAACAATTCAATTCAAACTTAAAACAATTCAATTCAAACTTAAAACAATGTCACTACATGTCTGGTGTATGGTTAAAACTGAGGAGGTGAGTAGGCCACACGACATACGAATTGATGCACCCACTAATATACGTCGTGCCGCATTGTTCGCGCAACAACAATACGGAGTTCTCCTTCCCGGGTATGACATGCATGACGAGCACCCTGGACTCCATCTCTTGAAGCGCACGTCCATGAACTATTCCACCCTCAACCCCCGCCCTATCCGCTGGCCATCAAATACGTCCAATAAGAACACGCTCGGCCAACCAAGTGTCGACATTGGTCTGTTGAAGGGCGCCAAATAGGGAAGTGGATCATCGAAGTACGAACGTGTCGGTGATGAAGCAGCGAGGTCTACATCCTCGTCATCCTGCGCCTCGTCCTCCCGTACCTCCTCCTCCATCGCCTTCTCCTTCCCTTTCCCTTTCCCTTTACAGTCTCTGCCCAACGTACACTTCATGAATGCGTACATATCTTGGACCGTCGCCTCCAAACGGGACAGCTTCCTGTCGTGTGAATCCACCGTTCGAGCCAACCCGGTGTCGCTCATCTCCAATCCTATGATCCTAGATTTGGCCATCCACGAGCTCACCCCCTTGTCCTCCCCTTGCGATCAGAGCCAAGAACTTGGCTGAGTGCATCTGTGGACAAAGATGCCTTGTCGGCATCAGACTGCGACTCATGCACTTCCTTAAGCTTTGCCTGAAACGACAAAAAGCACATGATTAGTAAAATAAGTAAACTAAAAAATTATAACGTAATTAACAAAAATTAAACTAACGGATTACTTACAATCGTGTCCGCGATGCTTGGGGACACCTCCTTGTCCTTCCCCTTCTTCGTCCAAAGAGCCACATAAGTATTGAGCCTATGTGGCTTACCCCCTGGCCCACTCCCTACCCCCTGAAATAAAATAAAGTAAAGTAAAATTAGTATCGGCCCCGTAAAGTAAATTAATGAAGAATAATATATTTCTGTAGTTATAGAAAAATTAAATCTTACCTGCATCCTATGCTCCACCTCGGCGTAAGAGGTCCGGCCGGAGTAGTGCACGTCCGTCTTTTTTGCCCAATTTTCCCTCCCCGATTGGCGAGATGCCAATTGTCGATCCTCGATCTCATTGTCAATGAACTTCAACCATTGTGCCAATGAGATCGGCTCCTTGGGGGGGACAGATTCACGCCAATGGATAATCGACTCTCGTGTTTTCCCAAAGTACCATGCCCGCATTTTTTTTTCCACGACTTGAGTTGCTCCCTAATCTGCTCCAACACAGGATCGCGTAGCTTTGGATCCAAGTTGAATTGTTCCTGTCCAACAAATACAATGTTAGCTGCGAATAAATATAAATATATATATATAAATATAAATATAAATATGAAATCGAAATTGAAATTGAAATTGAAATTGAAATTGAAATTGAAATTGAAATTGAAATTGAAATTGAAATTGAAATTGAAATTGAAATTGAAATATTCATATAAATATAAATATAAATATAAATATAAATATAAATATAAATATAAATATAAATATATTACCTGTAGTGCCACCCAAACAGCTAACTTGAGCTCATATGGCACCTCCTTCCAACTCATAAACCCCGGGCCGATGACCGTCTTTAGCAGAATGAGGGATCTCGCTAATATCTCCGATTTGTTCTCGACGGTAATCCCATATTTCCCATATTTGGGGAGCCTAGGGGCGGAAGAGCCCTCATCGCCTCCACTACCACCGACCCCAGACGACATCATCATAAACAGCATCATCATCTTCGCCTTAATATCTGAAGGAGACATTTGCTGTAAAAAAATGTTATTAGTACAGATATAATATTTTCAATTTTAAGGACTATTTTCATTACTTAGTGTTCATCTAAGTTCTAGTATAACAAGTTCCCATAAAAATATTTAATAAAATTCTCATATCTTCTTTCAATCTAAACACACACACAGTAGTGACTGTCTATTTAAAATAATCTCAATGTTAATTTTAGGTATTGAATTTCTACTATTGTTTTGTGCTTTTTATAAATCATACCCCACCCCAACCCCAACATGTTTACGGGCTTTCATCACCCGTCATAAATTTTTCGGTTCGTGACTTACTGGCCAGTTGTCTTGTGTCTTTTAGTCCCTTAACATTACTTTAATAATTTTACCCAATCTAAATACCACATTTTCTTTCTTGTTATACACTTGAACACGTTTTGTTGTTTAGTCCTTATTAATTTATCTTTGATGTATTACCAGCATCTTTACTTTTATAAACTTTATTTAATTTTCAATTTTAAGGACTATTTTCATCACTTAGTGTTCATCTAAGTTCTAGTATAACAAGTTCCCATAAAAATCTTTAATAAAGTATTATCACAAATATAAACTAAGAGTGATAAAATAACTTTGAGGCATATAAATTAATTGTGACAAAGTAAGATTATGGAAACCACACTTTTCTTTCAATAACTCCTATTTTATTAAACTTTAAATATAATTAGGGGTGTATAGAAAGAAAAGTTAAATAGGAATAAAAACAACATTTTTAAAATATGAAGGGCTCACCAATTTGATCAAATTTTTCAACAACATAGACTAATTGATCTTTATTATAAGACAATTACTACAAATTTATGCGCATCGCCCGAATTCAAAAAGTAATTTAATGACTAAAGTAATACTTTTTTTAACTTTAGTTATTCACCACAAATATTAAAAAATATTTTATTTTTCATGCTTTTAGCAACTTCGGATGCCATTTTAACCCTTATTGTAGTTTTTTAGTTTTCATGCTTTTATTTGATGGATATAAAGTCATGTGATTATTTCACCATATAAAGTCAACAAAAACGCCATATATGGTTTTTTTCTCCAATAGTATAAGTATATAGCGATTATTTCACACTTATATCACATATTAAGCCGGCCTTCAATTTTTTATGAAATTTGTAGAAAATTACTTATTTATTTTAAATGAAAATAAATTGTTATCCAATATTTTTGTTTATTATTTACATTTACATTTTTTATTTATTATTTTTGGATATTATTTACATTTACATTTTTGGATATTATTTTCGGAAATTTATAGAAAATTACTTATTTATTTACATTTTTAACCCCTACCCCCAACCTGCCCTACCCCTACCCCCCACCCTGTCCCCACCCTACCCCCACCCTGCCCAACCCCCTACCCCCCACCCTGCCCCCACCCTATCCCCACCCTGCCTCACCCCCTACCCCCACCCTGCCCCACCCCCCACACACGCACATATATACACACATACACACATATATATACACACAAACATATATATAAATGGAAGAGAGAGAGAGAGGGGGGAGGGAACGGCGGGAGGGAAAAAAGAAGGGGGAAAGGGTTTTTGCTGGAACCATTGTCACGGTCGTGTCAAGGTCAATGATCGTGACATAAAACGCGTGTTTTTTGTCACGGTCAATGACCTTGACAAGGGTGACCGGCTGAAAGGTGACAATTTTGTCATTTTGGTGTAGTGGAAGATGATGAAGCTGATGATGAGAGCCTCGGGAAGATAGATACTCGACATGGAAGACTCACTGACGCACCCGCAGATAAGGCTGAGACAAGCACCGCTAGAGAAAAAGTGGCCGAAAACGAAGAGGGAAGATATCTTTTTAGGCAGGGGACCCTCTCCGAGGGAAATTTCTCAAATGAACAGACTGTGTGGAGCCTCTTCGTTAACGAGTCCTCCTGCGACAGCGGAAGTGGAGATGGACTGATAGTATCAGCACCCGATGGCATAGACATCGAGTACGCCTTGAGGTTCAACTTCAAAGACTCCAACAACGAGTCTGAATATGAGGCCTTGATAGCAAGACTCTCCTTGGCAAAGTCTCTTAGTGTCGGTCAGATTTTGGTTCATAGTGACTCAAGGCTAGTAGTGAACTAGATATTAGGAGCCTACGAGGCCAAGGATGAGTGGATGGCCAAATACCTTGAAAAAGTGAAGTCACTATTAAAGAGCTTCAGAGAAGTAAAATTGAAGAGGATACCTAGGTTCGATAATGGCCGAGTTGATGCACTTACTAGGCAGGACTTAGCAACTAGGGAAAAAGTCAGGAGGACAGTCCCAGTAGAAATTTTACTTCGACTAATGATCGAAGAAGAAGAGGAAACACTGAGCACCTGCTTAAATATCTCTAAGGAAGTTTCATTGATGGACCCTCTGATCAGATACATTAAAGAGGGGGAGATGCCAGAAGCAAGGCAAGAAAGGAAGAAGTTGAGATACAAAGCTGCAAAATTCACTGTCATCGGAGACACCTTATACAAAAAGGGGTTTTTGCTCCCCTTACTTATGTGTGTGAACCCGTTTGAAGTCCCGCACATTTTGCGACACGTGCACAAGGTGTCATGTTCAAGCCACATTGGAGGCAGATCTTTAGCGAAGAGGGTGGTCACCCAGGGGTACTGGTGGCCAACCTTGGGGAAAGATGCCACGGCATATGTAAAAAAGTGTGATAAATGTCAAAGATTTGCCACCATCCCCCACCATCCCCATCAGCATCTTACCTCCATTACATCCCCATGGACATTTGCAGTGTGAGGGATCGACCTAGTAGGCTCCTTGCCTAGGGCCATCAATAACTATCGGTTCCTCATCGTGGCAATTGACTACTTTTCAAAACGGGTGGAGGCAGAGCCAATGGTCACGATTACCAAACAGATGACCTTCCAGTTCATCTGGAAAAATATTATATGCAGATATGGTCTCCCCAACACCCTCATCTCAGATAACGGGACTCAATTCAAGAATACCTCTCTCGAGAAGTACTGTGAAAGGGTGAGTATCAAATAATTCTTCTCTACCCCAGGTCGACCTCAGGCTAATGGGAAAACTAAGGTCATAAACAGAATAATCTTAGATGGAATCAAGAAGAAACTTGAGGAGGCAAAAAGAAGATGGGTTGAGGAGGTATATGTTGTACTGTGGGCCTACAGGACAACGACAAAGACCTCTACCGGAGAAACCCCGTTCATGCTAGCTTATGGTTCAGAAGTCATCATCCCCACATAGATTGGGTTTCCTACTCACAGGGTCCAAATGTATGACCCCCATAGAAATATGAAAGAGAGGAGACTTGACTTAAACCTGATTGAGGAAAGGAGGGAAGACACCGAGATAAGGCAAGCTGCCTACCAGCAGAGGACTGCAAGGTGTTACAATCAGAGGGTGAAGCAGAGGCCAATTGCAGTGGGGGACTTAGTCCTCAAAAAGACTTGGCAGAAGCCCAAAAAGCTCCACCCAAATTGTCATGGCCCGTATAGGCTCATTGATGAAGTCGTCCCTGGAACCTATAGACTAGAAAACCTAAAAGGGGAACCCTTTTCCAACCCCTGGAATGTAGATCATTTGAAGAAATACTTTCAATAATTTTGTAAAGTCCTATCGGACCACAGTTGTAATGAATGTGTTGCTCTAACATAATACTTGGAATGTTAATGAGAATGTCACATTGATCCCTCATTTTGTGTTTAATTAATCCTAGTGTGATTGGGGTGATACTCGTTAGGACCACCCTCGGATATAATGAGGGAAAATGGTGGGGACGACCCCTCAGTTCCCTCAATAAAAATGAGGGGGGACTTCAAAATTTAAAACACCATTAGGCTGGTGAAAGCCACCCTCGGCTATAATGAGGGAAAATGGTGGGGAGGACCCCTCATTTACCCTCAAGAAAGACGAGGGGGGACTTGAAAAACCATTAGGTTGGTAAAAAACACCATCGGCTATAATGAGGGCAAATGGTGGGGACGACCCTCATTTACCCTCAAGAAAGACGAGTGGGGACTTGAAAAACCATTAGGTTGGTAAAAACCACCCTCGGCTATAATGAGGGCAAATGGTGGGGATGACCCCTCATTTACCCTCAAGAAAGACGATCGGGGACTTAAACAACCATTAGGTTGGTAAAAACCACCCTCGGCTATAATGAGGGTAAATGGTGGGGACGACCCCTCATTTACCCTCAAGAAAGACGAGGGGGGCTTAAAAAATCATTAGGTTGGTAAAAACCACCCTCGGCTATAATGAGGGCAAATGGTGGGCACGACCCCTCATTTACCCTCAAGAAAGACGAGGGGGACTTGAAAAACATTTAGGTTGGTCAAAACCACCCTCGACTATAATGAGGGCAAATGGTGGGGACGACCCCTCAGTTACCCTCAAGAAAGACAAGGGGGGACTTGAAAAACCATTAGGTTTGGTAAAAACTACCCTCGACTATAATGAGGGCAAATGGTGGGGACGAACCCTCATTTACCCCCAAGAAAGACGAGGGGGACTTGAAAAACCATTAGGTTGGTGAAAACCACCCTCGGCTATAATGAGAGAAAATGGTGGGGACGACCCCTCATTTACCCTCAAGAAAGACGATGGGGGACTTGAAAAACCATTAGGTTTGGTAAAAATCACCCTAGGGTATAATGAGGGAAAATGGTGGGGACGACCCCTCATTTACCCTCAAGAAAGACAAGGGGGGACTTGAAAAACCATTAGGTTGGCAAAAACCACCCTCGGCTATAATGAGGGCAAATGGTGGGGACGACCCCTCATTTACCCTCAATAAAGACGAGGGGGGACTTGAAAAACATTTTGGTTAATCAAAACCACCATCGGCTATAATGAGGGAAAATGGCGGGGACAACCCCTCATTTACCCTCAAGAAAGACGAGGGAGGGGTTAGTGTGAGTGTGAATTTAAAAACATCACAAGAATAAATCATACAAGAGACAAGCATAGAAGATATAAAGAGGCATTATATTACAAGATGTTATAGATGTTTGGTTAAACAATAATAGAGTACAGAAATATTGGTTATATGAAGAGGGTATTGGCTACAAACAGCCACCCTATTGAGCGGCATCAAAGGTCAATGTATCAACGTTAATTGTGGGGGTTTCTTCTATGACCAAGATAGGCCGATCCTCTGACGTGATGGTACCCTCGGCGTACACTTGGGACTCCACCTGAGCCAAGGCTTCAGCAATAAGGGGATCGTCCAGTTGAACTTCCTCAAGAGAGGGGAGGATAGATGATACTGCATCAGCGAACTTAAGGACGAGCCACCGACAGGCCGTCCTAATCCCCCTCTCTAAGTATTCAAAATCGAAGCCTTAAAACTCATCTGAGAGTTTGTAGGCCTCCACAACATCGGCCTCGGCTTTCTTTATAGCTCCCCCAAGACCAGTCTTGAATTGAACCCCCAAGTTGATCTAGGCCTCGCCCTTCTTTTTAATAAGCAAGTCCTTGGCCTTCAGGTCTGCATCATGCTGCTTCGTCAGCTCGTCCAGGACCCTTGCATGTTTAGAACTCGCACTCTCCAATTCAGACCTTTCAGTCTCAAGCTCTGTCTAAGGTTCAACCTCGTGCTAAATGGCCCTCTCGGCTTCATGAAATTTTTGTTGGTTTTCAGCCATCCACTTAGTGGCCGAGGTAAAGGCACAAACCGACTGCACAGAAAAAGACACTTGTTAAGAGGTCGAGGAAATAGTTGGTGAAAAATTCAAACTAAGTTAAGTAAAAATAAATACCTGGGCCAGAGTGTGCAGACCATAGTCATACACCTTGGCCGGGGCATCTTCGACAGGAAATCACAGTCGGCTGTCGAGGGGGCAGAGAACATAGAATCTTTGACCGCCCTTAGATTGGCAATCAGGGAAGACGGTTCAGCCTTCAAAAATGTTAAGTTTTGGGACCAAAAGGCCCCAATGCTGGAAGAGGAACCAGTCCCATCAGACGCCTCCACCCTTTCCCTCGTCCTAGAATCCGACCGAGGGTCAGCAAGGACTTCGGGCTCTTTCCTTTTATGACTATCGGTGGTCGGCTCAACATGCGTCGGCCCCACGGCCTTTGACTTCCTCGGAGCCTGCTGGGGCTCTTTGCCTTTCTTCTTGCCGAGACTAGATAGCAAGCTTGGGGCAGTCATTTCCCCGAGATGGTCAGAGATACCTGCAGGACGACCTGAAAAGAAGACGACACATAAGAAAAATGCAGAGGAAAAGATGAAACACTTGTAAAAAATCAAAGATTGAGCAAAAAATAATAATAACTCACATAGCTCTGTCAAGGGGCCGACCCTCGGACCACCTTCTTTGAGGAACCGAGGGGTCATCAAATGTTCAAAATTTGTAAGTCCAGCTTCTTTCCCTCACTCTCTCAGATACTCGAATATGTCTTTTTCATCCAAGCTAAGGTCGGGGTCTGACCTAGCCTTCATAGAGGGGTTAGACCATCTCCTTGGAACCCTCGGATCATCGTTCAAAGGTTGAGCCTTGGTAGAAAATTCCCATTCCCCAGATATGAAGAAAAATCTCTTCTTCTAGTCGTGGTTAGAGGTTTTTGACACGTGGGGGAGTTTTTTATCAGAATTCCTCGCCCCCAGATGATAGTACCCAGGCTGCTTAGACGAGGAAGTGATATTATAATAAGACAAGAACACATCGGCTGAAGGCTCGTCAGTGAAGGTATTCTTCCACAAGGAGACATAGCCGAGGATAGTCCTCTAAGAGTTGGGAGGAAGTTGAGAAGGGGCAACGCCGAGGGCTGACAGTATATTGACCATGGCAAGGTGCAGAGGGAACCTAACACCGACCTTTAGCATCTGTTCATATACAGTGATCTCTCCCTCGTCACCCTTAAAGACTCTCTTAGACTCAGAGGGAACCCTCATACTTATGTTGGGTTGTATGCCAAAGAGGTGCCTCCATAGTAAGAGATCACGGTCTTTAACTGATAATACATAAGTGGAAGCAGTCGAAGTGTCAACCTGTCTGTCATCGCCATCAAAAGAACCCTCACTGTCGTCCTCATCTCCCTCGTCCCCAGATCCCCCAACCTTTGGGGAACCACCTGGAAAGGCTACTTGAAATTCAAAGGGGGACAGCGCTGTCACAAGGACATCCTCAGAAGGTGTCGTGCCCTCGGCCTATCAGCCTAGGCTGAGAGTGGATGTCTCTCCCCTCCCAGAAGGGTTGGCACCTGTCAACGACGATGATCTCTCATCCATCTCTCCTTCGAATGAATGACTCTCGGTTGGACGACAAGATGACCCACAGGACTCAGGGGGTACGATAGTGGCTAATGGAATGGGAAAAATGTGTTGTACCCAATTAGGGTTGGCCCCTCGTCTTCTCTCCTCCTCTTCCTCTACTCGTCTGATCTCTATGAAGAACTTCTCTCTCAGGGATAGGAATTCCTCAGCTAAATTGTAAAGCCTCCTAAGCATTAAGTGGAAGACCCTACACTTAGAAGAATTTGGCTAATCCAACTACAAATAATCTCACAGTTGACTAAGTTGGACTTTTGGATCAAAACCAAAGAATTAAAGGGTTTTGATCAAGAACACCCAAGAAAGGGAAGAACTCAACTCGCTGAAGAAGGTACCAAAAAATATAAGGAAGTCCTAGAAACACCACAAGGGGGCGTCAAACCTAATGCAAGAAATGAAATTGAAGATTAAAGAGGGAATTTATGACAAAGAAAAGTACCTGAAGATGAAAGCAATGACTGAATGAAGCTTGGTATAAGATGTTGCAGAAATGACTAGGGAAGCTGTTAAAAAGCTATAGAGAGAGAGTTCAAGCGCAAAGAAGAATAAGGGGAATAAACTTCAAAAGATTATTTAAATAACTTTCTAATGAGTGGGCTCACTAACCAAGGCAGAAAACGGCCCACGAGGAGGGCATCATTAGGCCACAAAGTCCCAGGCTAGGTGTACAGCCGCCATGCCTTGGAAATTGGAATGACAATGGATATCTTCCTAGGTGTCACACTTATCTCAAAAGCAGCACTATCCCTTAGCCATCTCAACATTATTTATGGCTAAGGGATGGGGTGATTGATATATCCATATATACCCTCAGCCAGGCCGAAGGCGTACTCCACTTGGTCAAGGCTAGGATGATCTCTCAACTAATATCAGACGATCCTTCAAGGGGATGACCCATTATTATGGTCTAAATAACCCTTCAAGGGGCCGACCCCTCATCATAGCCCGGACGACCCTTCAAGGGGTCGACCCCTCATCATGGTCCAGATGACCCTTCAAGGGGTCGACCCTTCATCATAGCCTGGATGACCCTTCAAGGGGACAACCCCTCATCAGGCTCAGAAAACCCTTCAAGGGGCAGACCCCTCATCATGGTCCAAACGACCCTTCAAGGGGCAGACCCCTCATCATAGCCCGGACGACCCTTCAAGGGGCTGACCCCTCATCAGGCTCATACGACCCTTCAAGGGGCTGACCCCTCATCAGGCTCAGATGACCCTTCAAGGGGTAGAGTCTCATCAGGCTCAGACGACCCTTTGAGGGGCCTACCCCTCATCAGGATCAAACGACCCTTAAAGGGGCCGACCTCCTCATCAATCTCAGATGACCCTTCGAGGGGATGACCCCTCATCATGGTCCGGATGACCCTCCGAGGGTACGACAGTACGAGGCTCAAATTGGGCCAGACTCACTACCAGAAGGAACTTTTCCCTCGACCTCATATCACAGGCCGAGGGTGACATCATCACAGCGCATGGCTTGGGAGACGCGTGGAACAGTGCGCGTGAGGTTCACATGGCATATGGAAGACCGTTATAACAAAATCACCCCCTCACATGAGGGAATATTATGTCATCATTAATCACAGGTGGCATCTACAGGTGTCAGCAAGGGATTGGCTAGATCATCATTCACATGCACCATGCATGCTTGGGGGGGTACACTACACCCCCCAAGACCTATATATACTTGTCACCTACAACCCTACAAAGGGATCGATAATTTGAAACCCTAGATGAAACTCTGCTTATACACATAGTAGAGAGAGAAAGTGAGCTTATGTGCATTTTATCCAAGGCCATTAGTGCCCATACTTAGTGGATCACACACTCACAGTGGATGCAGGCCTAATTGGCTGAACCACTATACATCATTGTCTTATTCCTCTTATACTCACCTCCTTCTATATACTTATACATACATATCTTTAGGGCTGCCATGGTTATTACTGTTTGAGCTCATCATCACTTATCTGGTGGTGCTGAATCTAAGCATCATCAAGTATCATTTATAAGAGTTCAAGAAAATTATTTTTGTGGCCAAACTCTGTCAAAATATCTAGAGAGAGAGAGAGAATAAACCAGAATAATTTTTGTCATCTTTAAGTGTTGATTTCTGTTCAAAACTGAAATGAAGATTGGATATCTGTCATTCTAAATTTGCACTTATGATTTTTCAAGGGTATATAATTTTTGTATGTTATTTCTCTCATCTTTGTGTGTTTTATTTAAATCAGACTTTAGATCTAATATTTGTACGCAACACACACTTTTTCACGAAATTAATTTTTGTGTGTGAATATTCTGTTTGTATCTTGTTTGTAAGATATTGAACGTTTTTAAACATTTTGTTTTAAAACATATTTTTCAGAAAAAAAAATGTTAATATTCAGATATATCTTGTTTGTGGTTTAGAAAGTTAAACCTAAGATTTATTAAGAACTAATTTGATAAGATTTAATATCTGGACTGAATATAATTTGTATTGACTGTTTTAGACTGTTTTGCATTAATCTGAAATATTTTTAATAATTGTCTTGACTAGGTTATTAGATTAAAACCTGAATTAATATAATATTAGTTTCTTGAAAAATAAGTTATGTGTATTTGACTTTGCGATTTTATTGAATATATTTGAATTCATATTATTTCTGTGAATATGATTGCTTGGTCTTTGAAGTGATTTCAGGATTTTTCATGTGCATATAACTTAGAAATCACTCACTACACAACACTTTTTCACTTAGACACTTTTTGATGTTTATATATTAGACCAACTCTGATTGTTCTAATTTCTGAGAAATGAGAAAAGTAAAGCTTGCGAACACTGTGTTAAATCAAGAAAGGTTGATTTAAACAAGAGAACAGAACATAAGAGTTGTTGGTGATATCTAGGAGAAAGAAAATTGTTGCATTGCATTCGGTTGTACCATTAAGTGTGGGTGTGTCATCTAGGATAGAACACCGCACACAAATACTTCACTAAGAACTAGGACACAATAGGCACTGAGCCAACCTGCTCTATGGAAGCTAGAGGGGAGGCTAAGACATGAAGAAAGCAAAGTGAACAAGAGTTGCATTGTGAGGATAATTGAGAAAGAGGAACCAGAGCGGAGAGAAGCTTGGTCGAGATAGGTAATAGATTGTTATGATTTATCTTGCTTTGAGTCTTGTTGCATGTTTGTATAATCGTTCCTATTTCGTTTGGTTTTAGTGGAAGTATACTAGGTTGACTCATAGAATAGTCCATCGTTTTTCCTGGGGAGGGGTTTTTTCAACGTTAAATAAATACCGCGTGCTATACATTTTTCACATATCACCTCACATGAAAAAGTAGCTTTCAATAAATAGAAACTTGCCTAAAAACAGAGTAGGTTATTATTTTGTAAATCGCCAAGATTTAACAAAGATAATAATTTGGAATTTTAATTGACTTTATAAATTAAATTTGTTTTCATAAAGTTAACAATTCAAGAAAATTTTGAATTGGCCCCTCCTAGATTAACCGGTAAAACTTGCAGGTAAATTACATTTAATCGGTAATCATTTACTTCCGTACATAGTCTATTTGTGCATCATTGGGTGCTTTCATTTCCACCAGCCCTTTATGTTAGTGTTATTAACAACAAAAATCATGTTACTGTGATTAGGATCAGTAGACAATCTAGTGTTAGTCTAACTTATAATTTGGTTCCCTCATGTATAGGTTGCTCATGATTGTTTCTATGTTCTCTGCTTCTATAATATTGGGACTTCTCCTAATCTTGCTACATTATGAATGTTTTGACTGATTAGGTTGACATGTACTCAAAATGTGGGACTTTGGATACTTATCGATTGATTTTTGAGGGGAGTCGCAGGACTATGGTATCAAGGAACTCAAAGATTGATGGATGTGTACAAGGCGGTGAGTCTATGTTCGCAATTGTATGTGTTCGAACACACGTGCGTGTAGAGAAATATAAGACTATTGAAGGTATTTTTAACAACCCTGGTTAGGTTTGTGTTGATTTTGTTATGGAAAATTTCAATTATTCATCTTTTGCTCTTTAATGTTTGACAGTTATGCAAACTTTTATGTTGTTCTGTATTGGTATTCTTCATAATATTCGATTTCATGAAGTATTTCGTTTAATATTAAATTTATTTTTGGTATGAAGAGTCACAGGACAATGGTATCATGGAACTCGATGCTAGATGGATGTGCACGAGGTGATGAGTCTGTGTTCACAATTGTGTCTCTGGCCACATGCACGTGTAGAGAAATATAAGACGACTTGAGGTATTGTTAACAACTCTTTTTAGGTTAGTGTTGATTGTGCTATGGAATTTTTTTATTATTCATATGTGTTCTTTAATGTTAACAGTTCTGCAAACTTTTATGTTGTTCTTTAATGTTAAAAGTTCTACAAACTTTTATGTTTTTCCGAATTCAAAATGTACTTGATTGGTACCAACTTGGAGGTTATGTATGGAATTGGAGTGGGACAAAAAATCTAATTAGAGAAAGAAAAGAAAGGATGAGAAAAAGAATTTTCATGCGACAAAGGCATTTATTGCCACGGTTGGTGCGAATATTATTAATTTTTCTACATCCTATTTATTTTTACGCGTTTGCTTTAGTTAGATTATAATATATAAAGAATTTTTTTTCGGCTTTCTATTTATTATTTGCCCTTGTGAATGTGTGAGTGGTATGAAGGCAGAACGAGAGGTGTATTTCTTTTAACTCCTTTTTTTGTGTTACTCGAGAAGGGTGATTAAGTACTTGCAGTTTTCTTTTCTTGTTGAGTTCCAATGTTCAACCCATTAGTATTATAATTTATTCAATGGTCATCCTTTGGTCTCTTTAGCTAATACACATGCAGATCTTCAAAGACGTAGTGTCATGTCTACTTTTTGCATTCTATGGATTAAAAGGAATAACATATATTGTTCAAACAAAGATGAGGGTTATAGGAATAACTAGATTCTGTCTTCATTGTCTAAACCTTCTCAAAACAAATCTTTCTTCCTTATTTTTTCTAATTGGGTGAAAGTTGTGAAATTACAGATCGAGTGTTTGTTTTCTTAATCTCTCTTTGATTTATTTAACATTTATTTATATTCTTTTGTTTTTTAGCTCAATATAAATGCCCCTGGAGGATTTAAAACAATTTTTGTTCAAATTGTGGACAATGCTTGGAGGCACTTTAAGTTTTGTGTGAAAAAGGACTATTATGAGGTGTATGACAATGACATTGAGAGATTTGCAAATGCACCTCTCCAACTTGATCCCGATATATGGCCTAAATTAGTTACTTATTGGGGTGAAAAAGATATGGTTGTATGACATAAGTAGAATTACATTCTGTTTATTTCTGTTGATTGATTGTATGTATCAAAATTGTAACATGATTTAACTTTTTATATAGCGAGTGGCAGCGTAAAAAACTGAAAATAGGACAAACCTTTGTGCCCACCCTAGGATTGAGAGGACGTCAATTCCTTAAGTTGTAGAAAAGGTTAATATCATATTTTATATTCGTTACATATTCTCTTATGCTTTTAATTTGATGACGATTATGTTTCATTTCTTCATTGCTGTTATGAACGTAATATGTTTTTTTCTTATCTTACTTAAAAAATAATTAATGAAAAAAGAGAACTTGCATATCGACAAGCTTAGTCTATATAGAGAGACTCAAAGGTTAAAGGATAAGACGTATAATGTAGAGGATGGAGCGGCTGGTATAGAGGTATTATATTTTAGTTTCCATTATTATAGCCTAATGTAAAAAAATTATGTAAAGCATTTTATGGTATTTCACACTATTTAAAACTCTTTTCTTAATTTGTAGGAAACTATACAAAGACAGTTGGATGTGATACAAGAAGAACAACATAATAGACTTGAAGTAAGAGATCAAATCTTTGAGGATTTCATTGGTCGTGACGAACATTGATGTGCATCGTGTAGGGGAGTTGGTATTCGATCAACAGTTGTAAGGTCCATACCTTCTCACTTTTGTGAGAGCGAGATCGAACGATCGCCAAATAGGATTGAGGAGGGAGAAAACCGTCATCATGGAGAGATGGATAAGAGGATTGAGAAGGGAGAGACTTGTCATTGTCAAGAGATGTATGAGTTGAAAGAACTAATGTCACATAACACTAACAAATTATTTTGTATGATACAAAATGTTGGATTCCTAGTACCACCAAATGATTCCCCGAGTACTTCCAATGTGCAGTTGTTTCATTTCTCATAGCTATCCAATTATAAGGAAAACATTATTTTGATTTACCGATTCATAAGACTTCAGGAACCACACCATCCTTAATTTCATCTTATTCAAGTGATTGAAACTAGATATAGTCTCCAATATAAAAATCAAAGGGTGAAAATGGTTAGCGTTTGTAAGGACATAATTTTATAAATGTTCGGGTAGAATCTAGGAATTTTTTGTTTTCCTAGATCAAAATTTGTATGTTTGATATCGCTACATTTGGCACGTCTTTACACAATCTCATATGACAGCATCTATGCAAATTATGGGAGTCAAGTCTCCATTATGTGTCCAACTTCAGCCTCAATGACTTCACATTCCACGATTTTAGGTTCTTTATGTAAGTGGTACGCAAGAGAAGTCAAAACATTTAAGGAATGAACGATATGAAAGTTTAAGGGCATTTTGGTAATTTTTATAGCCACCATTTGGAGGACTGGTCAACCATAAAGTTGAAGATCTCGACGCCACGAAGATACTGGAAGAAACGGTACCTCAATTCGAGCTACGGTGAAGAAGTTATGGCCCTTTGAAAACGGGGTAGAAAAATCTTATGGAAAGTGACGCAAATCTCTTTATGTCCCTTTCTACTCAAGTGTTTCAAAGAATTTTCTCTAACTCTATTTCCACAACAACCAACCTAAAAAGCCCCTCTTTTTAGTCTTCATCACTTTAAGGGTTTAGACTTCATCATTTTAAGGCTTTATGCCTCTTTAAAGGCCCACTTAATTTCCATTTATCAAATGCACATCATAAACCTTCAACATATTATTCTTACTCTTTTTTGGAGTATTTTGTTGAGAAGTCGGTCCCTTCTTCATTGCTGACCATATGGAATTCTAGTCGGAGATTCCAGCCGACGACATCAGAACCGACACCTATGGGTATTTTCGTATGTCACACTTATTTTCATTGTAATCCATGTAGCCATTCTTTACAAATTATAGTGAAAATGATATGGTTTTTCCCTGCGGAGATTTTTCCTGATATTTTGTGTCACGTGCTTTATTTTATTATGTAAACCATCTAGTTACATGTTTTTAGGATTTAATTCAAAAAACTGTGTTTAATTAAATAATATCGTAATTTGAACCAAAGCGCACTCTTCAAATTGGTATCAGAGCCAACTACACAATTATACCGTGTAATTTTCCGCAAAATTTTTCTAAAATATTAATTTTCAGAAAAATTGATTTTTTTAAAAAGGGTGTGTTTAATGGAGAAATTATATAATAAAAAGCCAGTCTTTGACGGGACAAACTATGCTTACTGGAAAGCCCACACGAACTCTGCCTTAAAATCCATTGATGAACGTGTTTGGATTTTAGTAGAAAAAGGGTGGACACCTCCCTTCGTCACTGCTAATAACGTGATTAATTTAAAATCTGCGACTCATTGGACTGAAGAAGAATTTAAATGGTCATCTTTTAATTCTAAGGGATTAAGTGTTATTTCTGGATCCGTCATATCTGACGAGTTCCGACGGATTATGACGTGCACCACGTCAGCAGAGGCATGGGATGTTTTGCAAGTTACCCATGAAAGAACTAATGCTGTGAAAGAATCTTAACTGCAAAATTTAACAACTCGATTTGAAACTATCACCATGCTTGAGACTAAATGTTTTGATGAATTTTGTGCTAGGTTATCTGATATTGTTAATACTAGTTTTAATCTTAGTGAACACATTCCTAATGCTAGATTAGTTAAAAAGATTCTTAGATCACTTCCTAAGTGTTTTATCCTTAAAGTCACTGTGCTGAATTCTACTGGTAATTTAAACACGCTTAAATTAGAGGAACTTGTAGGAGACTTACAATTGTATGAAATTGATATGTTTCCTAAATCCTTCAAACCTAAAGATAAGGGTATAGCACTTAATGCCCAGGCTAGAAAAAGTTAGGGGTCGGCAAGAAATAGAGTTGAGTCATCTAGAAAAAAGGGAGATAGAAACAAAATATTCTGAGTGTGATTTTGATTTAGATAATTTGGTCCTTTTTGCTAAAAATTTCAAGAAAATTCTCAAATTCAAGAAAAATGAAAATTTCAAAGATAAAAAGATTTTTGAGAAAAATAAGAAAAATGAAAAGGATTTTAAATACCCTCCTAAGAAAGACGGTGAGAGATGTTATGAGTGAGATGGTAAGGGTCATGGAGCTTTTGAGTGTGCTACTAGGCTGAACATACTTGCAAAAGAAAAGGGCCAAGTTGTTCTTAATGCTACCCTTAGTGACGACAGTGAGGTCGAGTCGGTGGACTCTGGAGACGAGTCACCGCATGAATGTAACTTCACCGCATTCATGGCTAGTCATACTTCTAGTGCTCCTCACGACGTTGAGGATGCTGATTCATAGGACTCCTCGACAGTGAAAATGATGTAAGTGAGGGGGAGGATGATGTAAGTGAGAGCGAGAGTAATCTTCAACGCACCTATGCTGAGTTATATAATGAGTCATTTAAAACCAAAACGCGTAACAAAGCGCTAGTTCGTAGGATCGCCGCTTTAAAGTAAGATTTAGAAGAAGCGAGAGAGAGAGAATCCTCCACCTGCACTACCTTGAGAGAAAGAGAGTCTGCATGTGTTGAGAAAGAAAGTTTATTTAGAGAGAGAGAGAGAGACTATTTGGAGAGAGAGAGTGGTTTTGAGAAAGAGAAAGGGGACTTGACTAAATAAGTGTCTAGTCTTATGAATGATCTCCATTCCTCCCTAGAGACTAAAAAAAAACTTCAAACCCTTGTTGACCGGCTTACTCATGATCTTGAGAAAGCACGAGAAGTCAAGGTTCAAATCGAGGACAGATCTGGAAAGATGGGAAAGATGCTCCTCAGCCATGCTTTAAGTTTTGGTAATAGGCAGGGAATAGGTTATGATGGTGTCTCCATGTCCGAAATTGCACCTGGACGGGTTACTAAGTTTACTATGACTCCTTATGGCCATCTTCAAAAACCATGAAGGAGAGTTTGACCTATAAAAGCAAAATAAGGTCCGCCTCAGGCTGTGTTCTTTTGTACATATTGCAAAAGAAAAGGCCACCTCAGGGAGTTTTGCTATAGTTTGGGTCGGACACGACGTACTACTGCTCCACCACATCATACAGATAATTTTTCCAGTTTGAGAGAGAGTGTTGAGTTATTATCTGCCACATCACAGAGTTTGATGGAGGAATTCCGACGGATGTCTTTGGCGTTAGTAAATGCTTCCTGCATCCCGGCTAAAACTAACAACAACAAGGGTAAACAAAAGGTTACCACTTCTTGGGTACCTAAGAAAGATGAAAAGGCCCTTGTTGTTCATATCTCTCTCAAAGCACATAATACCTCACAGTGGTATTTTGATAGTGGGTGCTCAGACATATGACAGGTGATGTTTTATTTTTTACCCAGCTAGAGGATTATAAGGAAGGTAGGGTCACTTTTGGAGACAGGAGCAAGTCTAGCATTGTAGGACGAGGTACATTAGTGTTACCAGGATTTCCTAAGCTAGAGAATGTTTTGTATGTCAAAGGTTTGAAGGAAAACCTTCTCAGTATTAGTCAGTTGTGCGACGCTGACTTTGCCGTAAAGTTTTACCAGGATGTGTGTAATGTCTATAATCAAGCCGATAAACTTTTAGTGCAAGGGGTGAGGACAGAGGATAATTGTTATGGTATTGTTCCCACATCCTCACTTGTCTGCAACAGCGCCACGATCACTCCTATGGATCTGTGGCACTAATGTATGGGTCATGTGAACGTTAGAGATTTGACACGCTTAGCTAAAAGGGACCTAGTACCTGGATTACCATCACTTGGAAAGCCAACTTCCACGGTTTGTGGACCTTGTCAGTTGGGAAATCAAATCCATAGCCCCCATAGGAAGTTACATTCCATTACCACCTCTCGTGTACTTGAGTTGATTCACATGGATCTTATGGGGCCTACTCGTACTGAGAGTCTGGGTGGTAAGAGGTATATCCTCGTGATGGTGGATGATTTCTCCAGATATTCGATTGTAGGTTTTCTGAGAGAGAAATTCGATGCCGTAGAGTTTTTAACGACCAAGTGTCGTGTCCTGCAAAATCAATACAGAGTCACTATTAATAGGATATGTAGTGACAACGGCACAAAATTTAAGGAAGCAAAGGTAGATCTTTACTGTGACAGCCTTGGAATCAAACATGAGTTTTCTGCTGTGAAGACTCCTCAGCAAAATGGGATTGTTGAGAGAAAGAACATAATGATTCAGGATATGGATAGATCTATGATTATAAGTCATAAGGTTGCTAGGAGATTTTGGGCAGAAGTAGTGTCTACTGCATTCCATATGGTGAATAGGGTCTACCTACGTCCACGCACACTTAATATGGCTTATGAACTGTGGACTGGCAAGAAACCCAACCTTGCATATTTTCGTATCTTTGGGAGTAAATGCTACATCCTATAGGATAGAGAGAAATTAGGAAATTTTGACTCCTGGAGCGATGAAGGAATATTTTTAGGATAATCATCAAATAGTAGAGCGTACCGGGTTTTTAACCTAAAGAGCTCTAAGGTTATGGAGTCAATAAACGTCACCGTGCAAGATGACGAACCTTCGGCGTTTATTAATCCTAGCCTTCTGTGTGAGGATGAGGACTCTTCTGGCAGTGATTTACTTATCCCTCGCCCACAATTTGTGGACCCTACTCCTCTGTTAGGGAACACACCTTCTTGGGTTTGCAAGAGTCATGATCCTTCTGCCATTATTGGCAATCCCACTTTAGGGGTCAAGTCTCGTGCTCATCTTGAGAACGTTGTTAATCATTTTTGCTACACGTCCTTAGTCAAGCCCAAGAATCACAAAGAAGCACTCAAGGAAGAACACTGAATATCTGCCATGCAGGATGAGTTGCTTCAGTTTAAAAAGAATAATGTCTGGTAACTTGTCCCCCAACCTATTGAGACTAATGTGATAGTTACTTGGTGGATTTTTAAGAATAAAATGGATGAAAATGGTACCATAATCAGAAATAAAGCTAGGTTGGTCGCTTAAGTCTACACACAAATTGAGGGTGTAGACTTTGGGGATACATTTTCTCCTGTTGCGATGCTTGAGTCCGTCCGCTTACTACATGCCATCGCATGTCATATGCACTTCAAGTTATATCAAGTGAATGTCAAGAGTGCCTTTCTAACTGACATTTTACAGGAGGAGGTTTAAGTGGTTCAACCAAAAGGGTTTGAAGAACCTAGGCACCCAGATCACGTCTACTATCTGAGGAAATCCTTGTATGATTTGAAGCAAGCACCTCGTGCTTCGTACGAGCGGCTTACTTCCTATCTCTTAGCCCATGGCATCAAAAAAGGGGGAGTTGATATGACGTTGTTCGTCTGGAGAGATGACGGTCTCATTTTGGTTGCCCAGGTCTATATGAACGACATAGTCTTTCGATCCACGTGCTCCTAGCATGCTCACCACTTTGAGGAAGAAATGAAAAGTGAATTTGAGATGAGCATGGTAGGTGAGATTATGTTCTTCCTTGGTCTCCAGGTTCGTCAGCTAGAGGATGGGATGGTCATCTCTCAATCCAAGTATGCTAGAGACCTAGTGAAGAAATTTTGTTTAGACTCTGCTAAGCATGCTCGTACACATATGAGTACTTCTATCAAGCTTAGTAAGGACACTTCAGGCAAGGGCGTAGAGCAAACCTTGTATCGGAGTATGATAGGTAGTCTTCTCTACTTGACTGCCAGTCATCCCGATATAGCCTTTAGTGTTGGAGTTTGTGCGCGATATCAGGCATCCCCGAAAGAGTCACACTTACTCGCTCTAAAATGTATTATCAAATACGTGAGTGGGACTCTCTCATACGGTATTTGGTATTCCTTTGATATCGATTACTGTTTGTCCGCCTTTTCTAACACCGATTGGGCCGGGGATGTAGATGGATGTAAGTTCACTTTTGGTGGGTGTTTCTATTTTGGTTTTCTGGTTGAGCAAGAAGCAAAACTCGATCTCTTTGTCCACCGCGGAGGCTGAATACATCACTGCTGGGAGTTGTTGCACACAACTCTTGTGGATGAAACAGATGCTGGAGGATTATGGGATTTCACAGGACACTATGACTATTTCCTGTGATAAGACAAGCGCAATACACATATCCCGCAATTTAGTCCAGCATTCGCGCACAAAGCATATCAGGATACGTGAGCACTTTATACGACAGCTTGTTGAGGAGAGAGTCGTATCCCTGAGTTACGTACACACTGACCATCAGTTAGTCGATATTTTCACAAAACCTTTAGATGCCCTTAGATTCAAAAGTCTTAGTAAGTCTTTAGGGATTTGCACAGTTGGCTGAGGGGTTGATCCGTGTTTAGGATAAGATTCTTTATCATGTTTATATCATATGATTCCTATTGCTAGACTATATTATGTGTATTATTATTACTTTTATATTTTAAAAAAATGGAAAAATAAAAAGATTTTCTTTTTATAAAAATTTTAGAAAAGAACAAAAAAGATTTTCTTTTTTATAAAATTTTTAGAAAAGAACAAAAAATATTTTCTTTTTATAAAAATTTTAGAAAAGAACAAAAAGATTTTTGTATTTTATGGATGAGCATTTAAGATAGCAAAGTCACAATTTCATTCCATTTATTCATGTGACTATTTGATAGTGTTTCGAGATAAGATATCTTGTCATCTTTGTGCTTTATAATGTTTGGAGTCATTGAGATGTAATTAAGTGTTACTTCCTACATGTTTGACTCATGATTTCCTTTATTGCACACATGAACTGATTTGTTTGATTATTGTACTTCTCTTATCACATGTTGGTTGGGTGTTTTCATTTCAAATCTGTCCTTAAAACGAACCAAGTGTGATAAAACTTGATAAGAAAGGTGTGCATGTAAAAACCATTTGGTGAGATTGTGTGGTATTTTAAAAACGAGGAGGGGCTACGAAAGGTAATTATCAATCCCTTGCGCTAAAGCCACCGTTAAAACGGACCTAAAAATTGAGGTATTTTATGATCCGGGGTCCAAAGAGGTTAAAAGAGCTCAAAAAATTTAAAGGTAATAAAAAGCAATACATGCCAAATATGGGCCATTAGGTTTCACCATCAATTCTCCAAAGTTTGAGAATTTAGCTTAACACCTCTCTCTCTCTCTCTCTCTCTCTATATATATATATATATATATATATATATATATATATATATATGAGGGAGTTTGGTTGGAAAAATTAAACGGGTTTGCACGTCCTTGAAAATCTTGAAAAAGAAGTAAATAGTTTTGGACGTTATTGGTGTGGAAATCACTTTAACTTTGATTTGATTAAGACGATGCCATCTAAATTCAACATTTTTACACCTAAGGATCGTTTTGATGTTCATTCGTTAGGAGTACACGTATGCATCGTGCACATAGGATTGATTGAGTTTATTTACCTATCGAATGTGTTCACACCCCTACATTTACACTATCATCAACTTTGTTGTTTTGTGTTCTTTCATGGTGTGATTCTTTGTTGTATATTTTGTGTAAATTTTTTTTTTGAAAACTTCAAAAAATAGAAGATTATTTTATTCTTTATTGTATATTTTGTGTATAAAATTTTAAAACAAAAAAAATAGAAAATAAATAGAATATTCTTTTTGTGACATTTTCTATATTTATCCGTCTCATATCTGTCTTTTTAGGGACATCATAAAAAGGGGAAGAATGAATTATGGGGGAGAAATTCTTGTTGATTTCTAAATGATTTGCTTAAGCTTAAATGATCTTTGATTTTTGCATATCATTATAAATAAAACTATTGCGTGTTACGGGTATTTGCTTTATCTCATGTGTGTATGTACAAAATTGATATCTATTGGATTGCACACCCTGATGAGAAAAGATTTAGGAGTTTCTGAAATGATTGAAGATTTGAAAATGCTAAAGATTTGAAGATGTTGAAGTTTGATTGAAGACATGTCATTTAGTATTCTCAGTTTGAGGGTTTAATGGGGATATTTTCTTATATGTCATTTGTTTTTGGGAGATTGCATAATTTGAATTTTTATGTATGTACCGTCATAGACATAGGGGGATATTTGTAAAGACATAATTTTATAAATGTCCGGGCAGAATCTAGAAATTTTCTGTTTTCCTAGATCACTGTTTGTATGTCTGATTCCGCTATATTCAGCATGTCTCTACATGATCTCATATGAAGGCATCTGTCCGAATTCCGAGAGTCAAGCATTCAACATCTCCATCATGTGTCCCACTTCTTCCTCAACGACTTCACGGTCCACGATTTTAGGCACTTTATGCAAGTGGTACGCAAGAGAAGTCAAAACATTGAAAGAAGGAACGATATGAAAGTTTAAGGGCATTTTGGTAATTTTTATAGCCACCATCCGGAGGACTGGTCAACCAGAAAGTTGAAGATCTCGACGCCACGAAGATACTGGAATAAACGGTACCTCAATTCGAGATACGGTGAAGAAGTTATGGCCCTTTGAAAACGTGGTAGAAAAATCTTATAGAAAGTGACGCAAATCTCTTTATGTCCCTTTCTACTCAAGTGTTTCAAAGAATTTTCTCCAACTCCATTTCCACAACAACCACCCTAAAAAGGCCCTCTTTTTAGTCTTCATCATTTTAAGGGTTTAGACTTCATCATTTTAAGGCTTTATGCCTTTTTAAATGCACACTTAATTCCCATTTATCAAGTCCACATCATAAACCTTCAACATATTATTCTTACTCATTTTTGGAGTATTTTGTGGAGAAGTCGGTCCCTTCTTCATTGCTGACCATCTGGAATTCTTGCGGGAGATTCCAGTCGACGACATCAAAATCGACACCTACGGGTATTTTCGTATGTCACACTTATTTTCATTGTAATCCGTGTAACCGTTCTTTACAAATTGTAGTGAAAATGATATGATTTTTCCCTGCGGAGATTTTTCCTGATATTTTGTGTCATGTGCTTTATTTTATTTTATAAATCATCTAGATGCATGTTTTTAGGATTTAATTCAAAAAACTGTGTTTAATTAAATAATTTCGTAATTTGAACAAAAGTGCACTCTTCAGCCTATGGCTTAAAAATATGTTGTCAAGGGGTGAAAACATAAAATAGTCACAAATCATCCCCATAAGAGGTATGAGCACCTCGTACGGGACCAATGTAACTTGTACGAACTGACCGCATAGTCACCAAACTCTCGATTTTAGTATACGACGAAAATTTACAAAAAAAATTTAGACTTAGGTTTTAAAACATGTTGTCACAGGGTGAGAGTGTAAAACATCCACAAAACAGGCATGTAAGATGAACACGCATCTCACACGGTCCCAATGTAACTAGTACGAGCCGACCGCATAGTCATCAGACTCCCGATGTAAGTATATGACGAGAATTTGCAAAAAATTAGACTTAGGCTTAAACACATACCGTCAAAAGGTGAAAATGTAAAACAACCACAAAACCGTCCCGTAGGAGGCACGAGCACATTGCAGGGGATAAATGTAACTGATATGAACCGATCGCATAGTCATCGGACTCCCGGTTCGAGTATATAATAAGAATTTGTAAAAATTTAAACTCTGTCTTTAAAAAATGTCGTCAAATTGTGAAAAGAAAAACAACCACAAACGCTCTCGTAAGAGGCACAAGCACCTCTCACGGGATCAATAAACTCGTACGAACCGACCGCATAGTCACCGAACTCCCTGTTTGAGTATACAACGAGAATTTGCAAAATTTAGACTTAGGATTAAAAACATGCCGTTAAAGGGTGAAAATATAAAACAGCCACAAAACGGTCCCGCACGAGATACGAGCACCTAGTAATAGACCAATGTAACTTCTAAGAATCCACCACATAGTCATCGGACTTTCGGTTTGAGTATACGACGAGAATTTTCAAAATTTACACCACAACAAAATAGATAATTAGTGGCAAAAAAATTCATCACGGAATGAAAAAATTTTGTCACTAAAGACATTTGGTGACGAAATTTTTTTCGTTATTCGTCCGTCACGAAAGCCCCGTCGCTAAAGGTTTTGGTGACAAAATACAAATTTCGTCACCAAATAGTACACCTTTTGATGACAAAATATGATTTGTCACGTAATAATAGGCTTTTAGTGACAAAATTATTTGCAGCCAAAGATCTTTTTTTGTCACAAAAATGCCAATTTTATCACCTAATGTATATGATAATGTGCAAAATGATTACCATTTAGTGACAAAATTAATTTACGTAGGGAACAAAATATTTTTGTCACGAAATGAATTTTATTGTCAAAAAATTATAAATTTAGAACTCATATTTTTTTCATTTCTCATATAGTTATTTAATCAAATATATATTAATTATACAATCAACTAAATTTCATCGACATTAAAGAAGTAATCAACTACCATCATATACATACTCAAAATTAAGGATCAAAAGATAATATAATTGATACGAAAGCATTCGTATAAATATCTCAAAACCATTGATGTATTACAAAGTAGCCTATATCGTTTGTTACAACACATTAACTACAAAGTAACCTCCAAAAAACAATTCCTTGAGGCATTAATTTCTAACTCTATATTTCCTAAGGCAGTAGTTTCTAATCAATTACAAAGTAGCCTCCAAAAAATATTTCCCAACAAGTTTGTTAACTTCTCCTTGCATCTTCATCATCCCAAAAAACCGTCATCATAACGTCCCAATATGCAATTCAAAAAGTACCAAGGCATTAGTTTCTAAATTTATAAGTCTATTAACAATTGATAAATATAATAACATTAACTAAGAAAAAACACATTGAGCTAAACACCAAAAAATTACGAAATTCAATTAAATTTTTAATATTTAAAAAAAATTGACAAAATTTCCTTTGTTTATAGACTAAAACCACCCTGTTAAATTAAAAAATAAAAAATCAAGAAATCCAACGACAGTCCACCAAAATAGCCCTTCTTTCGATTCAAAAGATAAGGTAATAGCATCGCCAATATTTTAAAAAAAATCGGCAAAGTCTCCCTTGTATATAGACTAAAACCACCGTGTTAAATTAAAAAATAAAAAAACTCAATAAATCCAACGACAATTCACCAAAATAGCCCTTCATCCAATTCAAAAGATAATATAATAGCATTGCCAATATTTTAAAAAAAAATTGGCAGAGTTTACTTTGTTTATAGACTAAAACCACCTTCTTAAATTAAAAAATTAAAAACTCAAGAAAACCAACAAGAATCCATCAAAGTACCCCTTACACCGATTCAGCAAATAAGGTAATAGCATCACCAATAAAGAGATTAAATAACTCAAAGGATGTGAATCCAACAATGTAATTTCGATAAATTCAACATTGAAATTATTAAAACTTACCATATAGTAAATGTGGGAGGAAGGGAACCTGATGCTTTTAAAGCATCACACAACTTATCGAATCCAAATTGACGAGCTTCTAAACGTTCCAGACGCTCATCACAAGCCTTTAGTTGTTACTTAAACTCACGATTCGCTCACTGAGCTTCCATAACGGCCTCCTCCAACTCTGCGTCTCGTCGTGATGTTTTTCATTTGGTATCTTTCGATCCATGCGCTAGACCTGTGATATATCCCGATTTAGTACCAAGTACTCGATCAACTATCTCATCGGGAGTGAAAGGTTCCCTACCCTTAGGAGTAGGCTCCGCTTGCAACTATTTCATCTTAATCTTTAAAAAAAAATTAGTATATATCATTTCAGCATACTAACAACAATAACAAAAATTTTAGCATACTCAAAAAAATTTCAGCATACTAACAACTAAAAACTAATAAACTAATGAGATCTGTTGTCAATAGACTATTGAAAAAAACTAATCAGCATACTAATAATAATAAACTATTGAAAAAAAAACGTACTCAAACGAAAGGGGGTTGTTGTTGTGTTCATGGTGGATCAAAAGGGAAGGGGCCTTGCTTCATTGCTCTGCTTCAGCAGCAGGGATGGGGTTGTATTTGGTGTTATTGATTGGAGTTATCTTTTGGGTGTTATCATTTTTTTGTATGAAAATAGGGACAGCATTACTCGTTAGACATAATAAGTTGTCTCTCACTATCCATTAGAAGATTGATAAAACTTTTAACCTTCATGTTATAGTTCTTGTGGAACCCAAAGTGGTAAAAGAAATAGAATTTTCAAAATAGTGTTTCTAACTATTCTAACAAAATTTGGCTTTTGTGGAATATTGGTGTTATAGTCTCGGTTATAAAACACGAGGATCAATTACTTTGCCGACAGATTGACTGCCATTACCTAAATAGACATGTCTTCATTGTGCTTGTTTATGCAAAGTGGGCTGCAGTTAAAAGGAGACCTTTATGAGAATATTTAGAAGATCTACTCACTTATACAAACTCCCATTCAATGTTGGTCCTAGGAAATTTTAATGTGGTTGCTAATGATGATGAAAAAATTGGAGGAAACAATTTTGATTTCCATTCCTTTTTTTTCTCAGGAAACCCACGATTATTTTATCCGACTATATAAAAATTGGAGGAAACGATCTTGCCTATTTTATTTGCTCACATCATGAAGTAATTATATAAAGGTGATAAATTATCAAAAGGGTGGGGAAAGGAAGGGTAAATTAAAATAACCTCCATGTTGTTAAGCATAATTACTTATTAGGCACAAACCTCTCCCCTCTTATATCAAATACTCGAAACTGAATCAGAACTCTGGGTGTTTGAGAATATATATATAAAGAATAAAAATCGAAATGGGTAATAAAACCCACCCCTGTTTTAGGGTTTCTGCTCGCCGGCCATGGCTATGGTAGGCGGAGATTCCATTTACATATACACACATGCATGAAAGCTTAGAACTTCGTTAATGGAAGCTAGAGAGAGAAGAAAACATAAAAAAATGAAATAGAAAGAGGAGAAAATAAAGTTAAATCGACACCGACCGTGGAACGAAATAGAGAGAGGAGAAAATACCATAGGGTTGTTGGCGCCGGCAGATCTGGAGGAGGGCGGCGAGTTCTTAACTCTCCTCCAAGACACCGTTCATGGTTGAGGACGATATGGTGGAGACGGGCTTCTTGTGATTTTTGGGTGTGATATTTTTTGGGAACGATTTGGTGTTTAAAAGAATAGGTATTTTTTTTGTAGTAATTAGTGAGGAAATGTTTTGTCACCAATTGTTCTTTTTTTTGTGATGGATTTATTTGTCACTAAATGGAGAATAAGTTTGTCACGTATAGATGAATGTAACATTTTAGGAGGCGGGAATGGACGCGCCAAAATTTTAATGATTATTTGGGGACAAATATCATTAATTCGTCACCAATTGAACATCATCACACTCAATTCGTGACGAAATAAATTTTTCTCACTGAAAGGTTACTTTTTGTGACAAAATTACTTTTGTCCTAAATTTTTTGTCACCTATAAGACATTCTGTTGTAGTGTTAGAAACGGTTAGACTTAAGATTAAAACATGTCGTCAAAGGATGAAAACTCAAAACAGTCCCGTAAAAGGCATGAGCACTCGTACGGAACAAATGTAACTCATACGAACTGACTGAATAGTCATCGGACTCTCGATTTGAGTATACGATGAGAAATTCAAAAAATTTAGACTCAGGCTTTAAAACATGTCCTCAAAGGGTGAAACCGCAAAACAATCACAAAACGGTGTTGTAAGAAGAACAATTACCTCGCATGGGACCAATGTAACTCTTACGAACCGACTGCATGGTCACCGTAATCCCAGTTTGAATATATTACGAGAATTTGCAAAATTTAGACATACGCTTAAAAACATGTCGTTAAAGGGTGAAAATATAAAACAGCTACAAAATGGTCCCATAAAAGGCATGAGCACCTAGCATGGGACCAATGTAACTCGTATAAACTGATCGCGTAGTCACCGAACTCCCGGTTTAAGTATACGATGAGAATTTACAAAAATTTCGACTTAGGCTTAAAAACATATCGTCAAAGGATGAAAACATAAAACAGACACAAAATGGTCCCATAAGAGGCATGAGCACCTCGTATAGGACCAATGCATAGTTGTCAAGTCGAGAATAGTATCGTTAATTGTTTACCCCCCGAATCGCGAATCATGAATCGAATTGGTAATCGAATCGGTCGAATCGGAACCATATAATAATAATGTAGTAAAACATACTTCAAATGGATTTAATACTATAGAATCTGTAGTTAAGCATGATATGACCAAACAAAACTTATGATAGCACGTGATAATATATAAAAATGTATCACAAAAATTAAACGTAGAACATGTTCTCATTCATTTTATATTTTTTATATACATCGATATATGTGTGTGGTGTATAAAAATAATATAAAATACAAATCAACACAAATTATGTGCAATGTTAAAAAAGTACATAATGTCTAAAGTTAATTTAATATTAAGCAAACAGTAAAAAAATTCAAATAATGAGTCAAAGTTGACCAACAATAATGTTATATAATCCATTTCCATCTGTTGTAATACATAATATTATAACTTATAAGTTTGTGTTTAAAAAAGGGTATATAATATAATATTAATAACTCATCAGGAAGTAAAGTAAGGAACCCACTTCACATTAAGACAAATATGACCCAATAAGACATAAAGACAACCTCTATAGGGAACAGACACGAAATCCACTGAGATATATTATATTAATCTATTATTAGGAACCCACATAAATATATATAAGATATTAATACATCTCTTAAGCTGATAAGAAAAACAGACAATACCTAAATACATATCTGAGGAATTTTTCAAAAATAGACAAAATAGGATTCGTAACTTCATCGCATGGGAAAGAGAGAAAAACTTAAGAAGAAATAGAAAAGTAAGTTATTAATAAGAGAAAAGAAAAAAAATGAAGAAAAGAGGTATACGAACCTAATTTAAAAGTTGGAAGCCCTGCTAGTGTTTTTGGCTTATATTTTCCTTCACTTTCTTTGACCTTTTTTTCAAAGGAAATACAATGTCGTTTAAGAACCAAACATATTTACTCCACTAAAAGATAGTGAATCATTTTTAGCTTAGGATTCACAATTCCAACTCGAACCAGACGATTCAAACTCGAATCAGTCGATTCTTTGGACCCTTATGATTCTTGTGCTGATTCGAATCTTTATGTCTCTAAATCAAATCAAATCGGATGATTCAAATCATGAATCATAAGATTTTCATAACTTTTGACCAATTTAACTCGTACGAACCGATGCGTAGTCATTGGACTCCCGGTTTAAGTATACGACGAGAATTTGCAAAAATTTAGACTTGGGCATATAAACATTTCATCAAAGGGTGAAAACATAAAACAACCATAAAACTGTGTTGTAAGAGGCACAAGGACCTCACATCGAACCAATGTAACTCATATGAACCAATCGCGTAGTCACCGGACTTTCGTTTTGAGTATACGATGAGAATTGGCAAAAATTTAGACTTAAGCTTAAAAACATACCGTCAAATGGTGAAAACGTAAACATCCACAAAACTGTCTCATAAGAGGCACGAGCACCTCTCATGGGACTAATTTAACTCTTAGAAACCAACCGCGTAGTCACCGGAATCCCTGTTTTAATATACGAGGATGATTTGCAAACGGTTAGACTTAGGCTTAAAAACATGCCGTCAAAGGGTGAAAACATTGAACAACAACAAAACAGCCCCGTAAGAGGCACGAGCACCTGACACAGGGACAATGTAACTCATAGGAACCGATCGTGAAGTTACGGAACTCCCCATTTGAGTATGCGATGAAAATTTACAAAAATTTAGACTTTGGCTTTAAAGCATGCCCGTCAAAGGGTGAAAACTTAAAACAACTACAAAATTATTTCGTAAAATGCATGATCACCTCGCACGGGACTAATATAACTCGAACAAACCGATCACATAGTCACCGAATTCTCGGTTTGAGTACACGACCATAATTTTCAAAAATTTAGACTTTGCCTTAAAAACATGTCGTCAAATGGTGAAAACATAAAATTACCGCAAAACGGTGTCGTAAGAGGGATAAGCACCATGCACAGGGCCAATGTAATTCATACGAATCGATCATGTAGTGGACAGACTATCGATTTGTGTATATGATGAGAATTTGTAAAAATATAGACTTGGCCTTAAACATTAATTGATTACTGATATCTTTTTTTGTGTTGTGTCTTAAATTTTTTTTTTGTAGGATAATGTTTCAACGTTATATTTTATTCACGTGGAAGACATAAATAAATCAATGGTTTGAGCAAGGTAGATTTTTTATTTACTGTTATTGATATGCGAGATTTTTGTTTTAAATTTTTTTTTCTCGCCTTGCAGGTTTTTGTGTTTATTAAACAAGTTGGTTTTCATGTATAAATATAGGAGACTCCGCCAAATGATTTAAATTTTTAAAAAAATTATTGATATGTGAGATTGTTGTTTTCTATTTTTAATGGCCGTACAAGATTTTGTGTTGATTAAACAGATTGATTTTCATATATAAAAAAATGTGACACTGTCAATTTTTTTAAAAAATTGAATAGAGTTATTGGTATGCGAAATTGTTATTTTTAATTTTTTATGGTTGTGCGGGTATTTATGTTGATTAAACAAGTTGGTTTTCATGTATAAACAAAAGATATTCTGTCGAATTTAAAAAAAAAATTCAAAGTGTTGTTGATATGCAAGATTGTTATTTTGAATTTTTTTATGGTCTTGCGGGCATTTATGTTGATTAAACAGGTTGGTTTTCATGTATAAAAAAAAAGATTTTGCAATTTTTTTAAAAAAATGTAAAAAGTTGTTGATACGATTAACTGATATATTTGGATATTTTGGTTTACTATAATATTATTTTGATAAAATGATTATTTATTGATTGCATGATGTGCACAAAAAGTTAAAGAGACATGTTTTTAGCTTGTATACTATAAGTGACATTGAGAGAAGTTTTTATAGTATGACAACTATATTTATTAGCTTAATTTAGGGTCGACTTTTCTTTTGTCAATTGTATTTCTTATTAATTAGTATGATTTTTTACTCAATTAAATATTTTGACTTAAATGTAGTTTAATGGACGAAATTGTTATTGGATACGTGTTTAAATGAATTCAGTTGATATATTGTGTTTATGATTCGATGATTTGACTTATAATACAAATTAGACGCCATTAATTATTGTAGCATAAAGCATATCATAATATGATTGTTTATGACAATTTTTTTTATTAATTGGGATGGTTATAATCCGTCCCTAATACCCATTTTATATGGATTGATAATACCTTTTGGGACGGTTGAACCATCCTAATTGGGAAAATTTTTACCTTCCCTAATAGGGTTTCTAGAATCTGAGTAGTATTAGGGACCGTTTGTCCATCCCTAATGCTACTCGTGAGAGCGGGAGCGGGAATTTTTTCGTAGGGAAGACCTTTTAGGATGGAAAAATCCGTAACTAATGCCAAATGTAGAGCATGCATGAATTAACATTTAGGATGGTAAAATCAGTCCCTAAAATATTTACAACACTTAGTATAAGGGACGGATTTTTTTCGTTGCAAAATTTGTCCTAAATACTATTTTAGGATAATTTTTTTACTTTTAGGGATGGATTTTAACTGCCCCTAATACCTTTTTTTTTGTGTGTCTATGGAAGGATGGAATTTCGAGTAAAGAAATTCGACACAACTGCTAAGGGATATTTAGGGGGAATCACCAAATGAAATCTCTCAGCTAGCCACATGAACAACATAATCAGGTTCTCTCTCAGAAAATCAGAATGACCTTCCTTCCAAGCATATATATCGTTCAGGGTCTCCGTTAGTATCATCGTCGTAAGATTGAGACAATACGACACCCACGCTGTAAAGGTAGAAAAATAAGTGTTCACCATTAGGTCCAATGTCACCAGCAAGAGCCTCAAAGTTAAGCCCAAGGAAACAACTCCCGCATAGCCCTCATCGTTGAAATCCTTCAGATGCACAGAATACATGATAGTTGGAAGAGAGATCATTCCCCGAGTGACCAATGGATGATCCGCTAAAGGGGAAATGTGGAGAAATTCTGCTAATAGTGCTCGAGGAAATTAATAGAACTCGGGAATAGTCGGTGCTGCGCTAGGATTAATCCCCAACATGGCTGAAAACTCCTCGTAGATCAGACAGACCTCGTCCAAACAAAAGTGGAAAATGTGATCCTCGCGGTACCAGAATTGCATTGTCGCCGCCAACATGTTCCGATCAATATCCCGATTTTTCCATAAAGAGACTCAACGCAAATTGAAGGCTTTGTAGTCCATGTTATAAAGGCACATAACTTCTAGGCTCTCTAGGTATGAAGCGAATTCTACACTCATTAGAAGGGTCATTTGAAGAATAATAATTCATAAGGAAAGAAATAATAAGGAATGAAAAATGAAAATGGATGAAAAATTACACCCCCCTTTACCCCCTTTTATGCACAAAGGCCTTGGCTATAAATAAGAAACCTAGAGAACTCGAAATAATACATACCCTACCAAGTACTTGGGATGCAAGAAAGTGCAATTAAAACCTTGGGGTGATTTGACTGGACCCATATGTCGATTGGCAGGATAAGGGGTATACTGATTGGCAACCACCTTATTTTAGAAAATTTTATCTTCCCTTTTTTTCTCAAAATCAAAAACTCAAAAAATAAATCCTTATTTTAAGACCCTCGAGTTATTTCTTCTAAACTTATCCGTTTTTACCCATCATTTGTCATCATAAGTCTTTTCCTTAAAGTATTTAATCTCTTTTCTAAAATAGATATCCTATCATTTTTACAGTCTCATGAAAAAATTAAAAAGTGCATATAGAACAAGTCATTAAAAGAATGACAAATAATGAAAAATTCCTCTTTATAAATATTGCCAATCGCTAAAATATATTTTTTAGGTGGAAGAAGAAACAAGAAAATACAAAATAACGGGACTCAGCCTGAACCCAATCTCTCTCTCTCTCTCTCTCTCTCTCTCTCTCTCTCTCTCTCTATATATATATATATATATATATATATATATATATATATATATATATATATCCTCAATCCCTGCGGTAAAAGTGTTTCCCCCGCAACAAGCTGTAGAACCTTCACTCCCTAAGCCCGATCCCTCGTCCGAGGTAGCAGAAGGAACCAGACAAGAAGGAATAGGAATAGAGTCCTTGATATAGACAGTCGCGGAGGCTGCCCAGTCCCTAATGTACTTCAGTGAAGTAGTCGGCACCCGAACATGATGCAAGCAAAACCACATAAATAAAAGGCAAAATAGTTAAAAAATAAAGAAAGAATCAAAAGGAAATAAGATGAGAAAAGAGAAATATACCTCAAGCTTAAGGTCATCATCCATCACCCCCATCAATCCCATATCCACCGCATTAGAGAAGTGCGACAGGCTCAATGATCCCCCTCTAGTCAATCGAAATTATATGAGGGTAGAGTGACCTAAATGAGCGAAACATCCCCTGTCATTGCCGCAGACGATGACATGCCACCTGTGTTGTGGCCCAAAACTATAGGAGGCGGAGGCATGTTCACAACATCATAAATACATGGCAGCATCAATCAGCTAGTCACCGAATCGAGGTAGTCGTAAGTCAACGTTGTATCCATATAGAGAGAATAAGCCTCGCCAAGCATCACTGTTATCCATCATCTCTTGCACAAGACTCATAAACATTAAAGGCACCGCCGGTGGGACCGCCACCTCGTACTCCACTATCTATTGCACAACCATATTTACCAAGTGACAATAGTATCCAAACTTATGCACCATTATTCATCGTATCTGCGCATGCACATATGTCACCCCATGTACTCACGACCTGCCCCCTAGGGATGAAAGGTCACCTACAAAGCCCCCCCCCCCCCCCCCCAAAAGATCAATATTCCGACAAAGAAATAAAATGTGGAAAAGGGATTCAAAAGAAAAAAAAGAATAACCTGGTCACTTATAAAAGTGTTCAGGGCCTATCACATGACCGCAAGAGACAAAGACTGGCTTGACCTCCTATTAGACTTCCTCCACCGATACATCCGGAAGAAGTCCCTCAAGTCCTCATCTTTTAGGGATATCAACTTGGCATTGATCCCAATAACCTCATACAACCACGTACGTAAACAGGGCACCAGTCAACAATTGATAGGCAGGGTTTTTACGCGGTACATAAGTCACCTACACGCCGGTCATTTTGAATTCGGCTCACCTGAACTATACAAAAACCTAAACTTATAACTACACTCAACGGGTGAGTATAGCGGCCAAGTTCGGGTATCGAAAGATCCACAGAGATTAGTTTCTAGAATTTATAAGGTTTATTAGTTCTAAATAAATGTGTAAAAGATGATTATACACAAAAAGGAAAAGATGCACAAAAGGGAAAGATTAATCTAGGCGAGTGTAAATTAAACTAGATTAACAAAGCGAATAAAAACTATAGGTTGCGTCGAATATCCCTCACCTGAGTTAATTAGTATAAAATGGTTACATGGGTCGACGAGTTATTACAATTGCGTCTCGTTTTGACAGTTAATTAAATCAAGAGTTCTTATGCCCCTAGATTCGCATAAAAGTCTAATATGATTTTTGCATCAACAAATACCCCGGAAATTATACATACAAGATCGTAAGCACAGAACATATATGATATGCCCCGTCAAATCTCCTAAACGTAATAACTAGGACAATGCACTCGAAATAGACCCGTAAACTCCATCACCAAATCAAGCAACACATCAACCCAAGTGAGTTCAATTCAAACACAACCTAGACTAAATTAGCTAGAAAGCATATTAAAACTGCGGTAAATAAACGCAATAAATCTACACTAGAAAGCAACTAAATGAATGCGTGTAAATAAAGCATGTAAACTAAATTAGAAAGCGAGAATTAATAAAATACAAACTATATTAATGGAGAGGGAAGATAAAAGTACCAATTACAAACCCAATTGGGTGTCAAACCAAGAAGAAATGAAGAAGAAGCTCTCAAATCCCCAAACCCTAAGCTAAACTAACCTAAAATGAATTATCTAAGTCTATCTCTCAAAATGAGAGGAAGTTGGTATTTATACAAAAAATATCCCAAAGCAAAACATGTAAATAAAGAGAAGAAAAACAAAAAATCTTCAGGGTCGAATCGATTCGGAATTGGGCCGAATTGATTCGGAATTAAAATATCTCAAGGCTGCCAAAGGGGCGAATCAATTCGGCTGAAACCCGAATCGATTCGCAAAGGGGGTCAAATCGATTCGGATGAAATACGAATAGATTTGGAATGGAAGAACTACCATTATATCTCCAACAAAATCGATTCGACAAAGGACCGAATTGATTCGAACCTCGAGGTCTTGAATCCTTCCCCTGTTTTTGGTATGTTGAAATTCTCTTCCGTTCAAAAGCTCGTCACTTCTTTGTTCGAACTCGGAATCGTGCACCATTTACGGCCATGCGAAGCTTGTTCAGAGGGCTTAAACTTCCTTGAAGACATTGGGCTAGTTTCCCAAATTTTAAAATGACTAAAAGGCCCTTGCGCATGCGACTGTGTACGAAACTTCGCCGAAATGTATCCAAACTTGATACTAAGCATCTAAATACCTATAAAAGCACAATTAACCCCTACAAGACATGTTAACATAGAAATACAAGGTTGTCTAGTTAACGAGCATAAATATAGGGATTAAGATACCCGAGGGGGCTAATAACGCGTAGGTTAACGGGTGAAATACACAATATTTGCGTCGTATCACACCCCCTAACTTACACATTGATAGTCCCTAGCAATGAAATAGGAAACAAAAAGAATTACAAGTAAACCAAAAGCAGGATACAAGCACAAAATGAGATGAAAATGAAATAAAAAGACAAGGCCACTTTCGTGGGCGAACGATTGTATTTAGCATATGCAATAAGCGGTTAAACCCCTAGGTTACCCTAGTGGACGAGTGTCATCTTGTGAGGGGTTTCAGGGATGATGCCCACAAAAATCATAAAGTTTCCTCAAAATATGCCGAAACCAACATGCGACAAGCCCAACAAAAGTGAAAAATATTTCATACGCATTATTAGCAAAGTGAATGAATTCACACAAAAGTCTGAATCATTAACATTGTAGAATGCACCTCATAGAATTGAAACTTTAAAATGTGGGAGGGGAGCGAGCACATGCAAAGTATGATTTGGAAAAAACTTTAATAAATCGAATACTAAATAAAGAAAGCATATATTCAATCCTCACGGGCATTACACTCATCAAATGAATTCACTTGAAATAGGGAGGTAACACACGGGACATACGGGCATGAGGAGTAACTGTAAAGGGAAACTAGGTCGTACACATGTCACAAATGAAGAACGTTATATATAAAATGAAATAATGTAATCTCAATGAAAGATACCGCACATTAAATGAGGCAAAATGTTTTTTTACAGATTATCAAAACTATTTAAACCTTTGAATTAAATCAACCTAAGATCACATAGGACTTGATATGGTTGTAATGTAGGCTTGGGCTAGGGTATGAAATGAAACGAATGTATGTACGGATTCAAAGTGTTCGGGATGAAAACTCGGGATAATGGAAAAATGCGGGCAATATCAAAACTTGGAAAAAAAATTCCAAAAAAACATTGAATATATCATTGGGGAGAGTAATCAAAGCTTATTGAACTATACACAACATTTACAACTTTCTCTTTCTTTTCTTTTCTTTTCTTCTTTTTCTCATATTTTCTTTTGTTTTTTTTTTTGCTTTTTCATCTTTTTTTCCTTCTTTCTTTTATTTACTTTTCTCACTATCACATGCCTAAATTGTAACCGCAAGACAATACCATCATTTAATCCCAGGTAACATTCCAAACAAAGGTATGAAAGGTGTATATATGGTATATAACTCCAATGTGGAGTTGGTATGGGATTTTTGGGTTATGAAACGAAGGGCTAATATTTAGGCTCAAAGGGGTTGACGAGAGAAAATATATAAGGTGAGGTCAAGGCTAATATGGGTGATATAACAAAGATTGCCTATGATCATTTTCGAACATTTACGCAATTCTCGAGTCAAAATAATATATGAAAATCATGCTCAAGTAACACATTTCAAGAATGAACTCAATTAATGAACGATCAAATGAAAGAATAGAGAGATTACCAACGAATTCAACATTTTCAAAGAGGAAAGAATAGTGTATACACTCACAAACGATGAAAGGTACAAAGCTTACTCGGTGTAAGTATATATAATGCAACAAAAGATTACTGAGTTATAAATCTTAAACCAAATCAATAAAATAAGAAAAGTGCATGTGCTCATGGGATTAAAGTTTAATTCATGAAGTTATTCACAATATCAATAATATGAGGACTAAAGTCTAATAACTTCTAAAACCGATAACATGCATCGTTGATTTGTCAATTGGATCGGGAAATTATTAAGATTTATCATCGAAAACAAAGGCAAAATGCCCAATAAAGGAGAAAAAAGAAAGAAAATCTTTCTGAAATTTTCAATTTTTCTAAGAAAAGAAAACTAAGTAACTAACATGTGAGCAAAAACATGGACTAACAAAAGAAATGGATAGAATATACCACACCCCCTAACTTAAAACTTGACATTGTCCTCAATGTAAATTAAGAACCAAGTTAAAGAGATGAAAAGAGCGATATTACCCAAAATTGGAGCGATCCTCATAAGAACAAGTCCAAAGAATCTACAAAACAAGTTAGTATCGAACATAGCGAAAAAAATGACAAAAAGTTAACTAAATACACTAGACTAAATTAAAAAGGAAAGAAAAGATAAAAAGAAAGAAAGAATAAAAATCTAACTATATATAACTTACTATTTAGGCTTCACACTAACTGTACACTAGAAGTCTAAATAGTTGAGGATCCGCACAAAAAGGGATTTGACTTTGAAAGATCAACGGTGGACCCTCCAAAGCGAACATGCCTCCCAGAAAATAATAATTCCGTTTGAAAAACGGAAGGAATGTGTAAGGCGTAAGAAATGAACCATCGTCAATTAAAAATTTGAGAGGGACGATGAGGAATTTGGATAAAACGAGGGACGAGACCACATTGATCTCGAGAAAATGGAAATCACACCCCCAATGTTCTTCAATTGGAAGGGGAGGTGGGGCTAGTGCAAGTGAATATCCCATGAGATAAACCATCTCAAAATAACATTCCCGTTCAAGAATCGGGTCAAAGTCCTCAAGACTTTCAACCGATTCTTGTGGTAAATTTGATGGTTCGCTAATAGTAGGGAGTAAAGGAAAGGAAGGACCAACAACCTCAATACAATCAGAAGCATTAATAAGAGGTTAAAATCCAAAAGTACTAAAGCTTGGCCCAATCTAAATGATTTCTTCAACAAAAAGGGCTGGAGGTGAAACGCAAGTTTCAACTTCGACCCGATTTTATAAAGAAATAATCTAATCGAGCATGGCATCATTTTTTAGAAACTAAGCTTCAGAACTTTCGGCTTGGTCATTAATTTTCTTTATCATTAACTCGTAATCAAACGAAGAAGAAGACATTTCATCTTCTTGTGCGGGATTCTCATAGATAACGGATTCCCCGCATTCCAAATTACCCTCAAAAGCCGATGAGGGATTACTTACATACTCTTGAATTTCACGCTCAATGCGCTCATCTTCAAGAATTTGTTGTCATTCTCTTATTGTTTTGGGAGTATAACTTGGAAAATAATTCTCATAACAATTAAGGTTTTATAAAGAGTTATAGCGAGACATTTCAAAATAAGTTATTCAATAAAAGCGACAAGCACCAAAATTTCAATTTCTCGAAACAATCTAGCACAAGTCAAAAAGAAAGGAGAAAATAAAGAATCCAAATACAACAGAAAAAATACTACGAAATAATAAAACAATTACAATCTAAAACATACTCCCCGGCAATGGCACCATTTTATAGGCAGGGTTTTGCCGTGGTGCGAGAGTCACTTACGCGTCGGTCATTTTGAATTCGGCTCACCTGAACTATACAAAAACCTAAACTTATGATTACACTCAACGGGTGAGTATAACGGCCAAGTCCGGGTATCGAAAGATACACAAAGACGAGTTTCTAGAATTTATAAGGTTTAGTAGTTCTAAATAAAAGTGTAAAAGATGATTATACACAAAAAGGAAAAGATGCACAAAAGGGAAAGATTAATCTAGGTGAGTGTAAATTAAACTAGATTAACAAAGCGAATAAAAACTATAGGTTGCGTCGAATATTCCTCACCTGAGTTAATTAGTAAAAAATGATTACATGGGTCGACGAGTTATTACAATTGCGTCTCGTTTCGACAGTTAATTAAATCAAGAGTTTTCACGCCCTTAAATTCTCATAAAAGTCTAATATGATTTTGGTGTCAACAAATACCCCGAAAATTATGCACCCAAGGTCGTAAGCACAGAACATACATGACATGCCCCGTCAAATCTCCTAGGTGTAATAACTAGGACAACGCACCCGAAATAGACCCATAAACTCCATCACTAAAGTAAAGCAACACATCAACCCGAGTGAGTTCAATTCAAACACATCCTAGACTAAATTAGCTAGAAAGCATATTAAAAACGTGATAAATAAACGCAATAAATCTACACTAGAAAGCAACTAAATGAAAGCGTGTAAATAAAGCATGTAAATTAAATTATAAAGCAAGAATTAATGAAATACAAACTATATTAATGGAGAGGGAAGATGAAAGTACCAATTAGAAACCCAATTGGGTGTCAAACCAAGAATAAATGAAAAAGAAGCTCTCAAATCCCCAAACCCTAAGCTAAACTAACCTAAAACGAATTATCTAAGTCTATCTCTCAAACTGAGAGGAAGTTGGTATTTATAAAAAAAATATCCCAATGGCAAACATGTAAATAAAGAGAAGAAAAATAAAAAATCTGCAGGGCCGAATCGATTCGGAATTGAAATATCTCGAGGCTGCCAAAGAGGCGAATCGATTCGGCTGAAACCCGAATCGATTCGTAAAGGGGGGCCAATCGATTTGGCTAAAATCCTAATTGATTTGTAATGGAAGAACTAGCACACCATCTCCAACCGAATCGATTCGGACCTCCAGATCTTGAATCCTTCCCCTCTTTTTTGTATGTTGAAATTCTCTTCCGTTCAAAAGATCGTAACTTCTTCGTTCGGACTCAGAATCACGCACCATTTATGGACACGCGAAGCTTGTTCAGAGGGATTAAACTTCTGTTAAGACATTGGTCCAGTTGCAAAAATTTTGAAATGACTAAAATGCCCTTGAGCGTGCGATTATGTACGAAACTTTGTCGGAATGTATCCAAACTTCATACTAAGAATCCAAATACCTATAAAAGCTCAATTAACCCCTGCAAGACATGTTAACATAGACATCTGAGGTTGTCTAGTTAACAAGCATAAATATAGGGATTAAGATACCCGAGGGGGCTAATAACGCGTAGGTTAACGGGTAAAATACGCAATATCTGCGTCGTATCAACAATCAGAATAAAAGCAAAAGGAAAATGCTAGAAAATAGAAGAAAAGAAAATGTGAGAATTACCTCCAACAGGTATGTGGTCCCCGTAAAGGTCTGTCGACAACATGACCTAAATGCAACTAGAAAAGAATAAGGGGTCCGGCTCCTCCAATCATAAAGCACGACCTCAGAAAAGATTCTCAAAAATGGAAAAACCTAGAGATGGATGACGTCACCACTCGTCGCCACCAAAAAACCACCCAACAAAAGTAAGATAAATAACCAGACCATCTGCCTCACCTACAGCCCATCCGTATCATCAATCCTCCGACTCAAACGAACCTCTCTGAGAGAGGAAATGAAGATAGAATCTCCAAAAACTATCCTACCAACATCCCCCAAAGCTGCCTGAATCACCATTGGCGTCAACCTCGTAGTACAGTGCACCTCAATCTGCACACCCTTGTAGTCTATCCCCAACAGCTGTTGAATGTCAATGGGAGTCATAGTAATCTCCCTATAACCCAAGTGAATGGTGTGGACAGTGCCCCACCACCTCTCTCCCAACATGCATAAAACCTCAGTGGAACGTTATGTCTTATCTAAAGCCTATGCCATAAGGCCAAAGCCTGTAGAAGAAACTACCCAGTGCACTGTCGCTGGAAGACTCTCCCATACATCCTTTAACCTCATCATCCCCCCGAAACGCAGGCTCAAAGAAGCAATGTTAGTTTGTAAAAACCAAAAAGAAAGAAAAAAACTTTTCATCTACACAAGAAAATAAAAAATGAGGAAAAAAAAGAATGCCAAAGGTCACTGTACTTATATAGCCACTATGGTTCATTACCCTAGAAGAACGGTGGTGTGAGGGCTCACGCCGAAGAAAGCGATCCTTAGCTACTGGCTCAAATAAGTCAATGAAATTTTGATTGCCCAAAACATGGGCCACCCTAGCTCGTCACTCTAGACTGGCCCAATCATCCACACTCAACCACTCCAAGTTGTATCCTTCACTGGAAGAGATTTCCATTTAAAGTCTTGAAAAAAGTAAGACTTAGAAATAGATTTTAGAGAGGAGAAGCAGAAGAATCAGATGCAGATGCAGAAAGATGTGAAAAATGAGGGGGTTTGCCCCCTTTTTATTGGAGCCCAAACGGCATGCCGATCGGTAGTCCCCTGCCAATATCGATCGGCACCTGCCTATTCCTCTGCCCAAGGAAACCCAAGAGACCGTTCCACTTTCTAAATGGTAACCCCTACCACATGTTAATCAGCATACCCCCTAAAATTTTGTACATAAAATAACAAAAAGTGTTAGAAAAATAAAAAAAATCTCTGTAAAAATCCTAAAAATGCCCAACAAGTATTAGAACATTTCTTCACCAAGAAAACCATTTTTAGTACCCACAATACCCAGCTAGATTAATATCACAAGCTTACTCTAAGCACAAACCATAAACGTATTACGTAAAATGGTGAATACTAAAAGTCCACTATAATTCGCTAACGGAACACAAAATCAAATGCTTATCCAAAATCCCCAGTAGAATCCCCAAACTAGACTTTATCCTAAATCGCCTACCATAAGAATTTTAGCTTCCACAGTAGGGTTACACCCAATTACCCAGTGAAATCTGCAGACTAAAATGATCTCCTCCCAAAAGACATGATCCCGAATCAGATGTCTTTCCCCAGCAAAATAATAAAATTACAAGTACAAAAGATTCCCCAAAAGAGAAACTCAAACTTTAGGACCTCATAATTCACATCGGCCCTCAGAATTGATCGTCCTCACTTTAAGTCCTCAGAATTGACCCTGTCCCACATAATCAATTGTCCAAACTTTAGTTCCTCACAATTGACCTCGGCACATAGAATTGGTCGTCCTCACTGTAGGTCTTCAAAATTGACCTCGGCCCGCAGAATCAGTCGTCATCACTTTTGGTCCTCAGAATTAACCTCAACCTGCAAAATCGTTCTTCCAAACTTTACATCCTCAGAATTGACCTCGGCTCAAAGAATTGGTCGTCCTCATTTTAGGTCCTCATAATTGACCTTGGCTCTAAGAATTGGTCGTCCTCACTTTAGGTCCCCAGAATCGACCTTGACCCTCAAAATTGGTCTCCTCAACTTCAGGTACTCAGAAATGACCTCGGTCCATAGAATTGGTCGTCCTAACTTTAGTTCCTCAGAATTGACATCGCCCAAAAAATCAGTCGTCCTCACTTTAGGTCCTTAGAATTTACCTCAACCCTCATAATCAGTTGCCTCAACTTTAGGTTCACAGAATTACCCTCAAACCTCAGAATCTCTCATCACTAATTTAGATCTCGGCCCTCAGATTTGGTCACTACAACTTTAAGACCTCAAAATTTACCTCGGTCCTCAGAATCGATCGCCACAACTTTAGGTCCTTAGAATCGACCTCGAACCATAGAATCGGTCATCCCTGGCACAACCTTGGGTCTTCATAATTGAATTTGACCCTCTGAATTGGTCATCCTTATCCCATTGGTCCACAGAATCAACCTCTTTCCCAAACATCCATGCAATGTCTATTCGACGGGTTTCACTTTTTCCAAAGCTCACCCATCAAGGGACTCTATAGACACCACTTTCCAGGAACCTCCTAATACTCTCCTTAGGTCCCTAGAACTTCCCCATTCACTATAGAAACCTAGGTCATACTCTGAGTACCGATCTAGAGGCCATCGGGCGCCCTCGAGAACCGTTTGACTCTAGTTAACTTTCTTATCCGAGAGAAATCTCAAAGAATCTTTGAAGGATTTTGAATCCCCTTTCCAATGGTTCACCTCGTGTGTGAATCGGACTTACAGTTCAAAAGAATGGTTCATTTTATAATCAAAAATCGATATAGAGCCCATTGAGTTATCCCGGGCCCCATTTTGACCCCGATCAACTTCCTCACCTGAGAAAAAGCTCAATGAATCTTGGAAGGGCTCTAAATTCCCTTTATAATGGTCTAAACCATGCCTGAATCAGACTTATGATTCGAACAAATGATCCATTTTTCCCTGAAAACTGATCTAGAGGCCACTAGACACTCTCGGACTTTATTTGACTCTCTTAAACTCTTCAGATCGAATGATACTGAAAGAATATTTAAAAGTCACTCGATACCTTTTTCAACGGTCCACCCCTGTGCGAATCAGCCTTATGGTACGAATGAACGACTCGTTTTACTCTGAAAGGTCATCGAGCGCTTTAGGACCCCGTTTCACCAAGGTCAACTCTCCGAACCGAATGAGACTGAATGAATATTTGAAGGGATATAAATATCCTTTCTAATGGTTAATCCCATTCATAAATAGGCCTTACAATTCAGTCGAATGATCCGTTTTCCTCCAGAAATCTCTTGTCCAAAAGACAGTCGGGCATTTTCGAGCACCGTTTGACCAAAGTCAACTCCCAAACCTAGGAGCAGCCCCGTGGATTCTTAAAGGGATCTGAAGAAACCTTTATAATAGTATTACTCATGCATGATTCAGACTTACGAATTGCATTTTATGATCATTTTCTAAGAAATTTGCATGAGGATACCGAACATTTCCCTGCCTATCGACAATGCATTTAGTGATGCCTTCCGATAAGCAGGTCAAGTATAATGTCGATCGTCACCCCCTTAACCCTATATAAGGAGAGAATGATCTCACTTTGAAAGTAACTCCAAAACACCCCTCTCAATGATCTCAGCAAAGTTCTCTCAAAGTCAACGTGGTTTCTCCATTGAAATCTTTCCTCCACATTCTATCCCCATCCCTTTCATACCCAATTTAGCAAAAATCCTTTTCCTCTTCTCCTATAACCTCCATCCACTTGTTAGGGGAGCCTTTTCAATAAGCAAGATCAATCTTCAAGTCTCCAAAAAAGTTCTAAACATATTATCTCTCTTTTAATTTCCTTATTTTCGCATTAGTTATCTAATCTTTACTTTAGCATTCCATCCATGTTAGTCCACACATATTAATAATCTCACTTTTTATTAGTAGTATTGCACATAACATATTTTTCATAAAATATCCAAAAATAAGAAAAATAGGGTTTACTTATAAATTCCAAACAGGATTCTTCACCATATTTTCTCAAATCAAAATATCCTTTTTCTACACACACACGTCTAAATAAAATCCCCGATTAGATTTATGGGATAAATTCCACTCTCGTATTGCATGCAAACTACGTGGACTTTGATGCCTTTTTAGGCCATGTAGGCATCTCGGTTCAAAACTCGAGACTCGAGTTCTCTTTTCATATTTTTATATTATTTATATATTACATCATTCGTGTGATTCTTATTCGCACTTTATCTAACACATATCATCATTCCACCATAATGATCACTATTTTGATGGGAGCGTAAGATGTGTTTTGTATTATTATTTGGGGAACACTCCTACAGATGACCTCACTCTGCCTTTTCCATTACGTGAGTTATGGGATTTCATTCTCCATTTATATATACATGCGCACACTTCATTGTGTTTTTTAAGGAGAATAATAACACGTGCCCATGAGAGATCGAAAGGGAGGTATGGGTGCCTAACACCTTCCCATTCCGTAACTTATTTAGCTAACCTTTGAACTATTGGTTTCGCAAGTATCAATATGTATTTGATGTCGTTCTCTCGAGGTGACAACGTTCCTTTTGCATGTTTTGTGAAAAATAGGATAGCGACTCTATCTCTTGACATCACCCCACATTGATGATGATCGAAGTGCTCCCAGAATAGGCATGAAACCTTATGTCCCTCACCCACTCGAGTCGGGCACACGAGCACCGACCCCCCCCCCCCAGAAGAGGAGGGAAAATAGGGATTACCACATTATCATTGGAGACATATTTTACAAAAGAGGATTGTTATTGTCCCTGCTCAGATGTGTTCATCCCATTGAGTTCTAATATATCTTATAGGATGTCCATGAGGGATTGTGTGCAAGTCATATCGTTAGACGGTCTCTATATAAAAGATTTATTACTCCGAGCTATTGGTGGCTGAAACTTACAAAAGATGTAGTCAAGTATGTGAAGAAATGCAATAAATGTCAGCGGTTCTCAAGAATACCTCACTAACCTCACTATCCAATCTCTTTCGTTACAGGGTTGTGGTTGTTCGCAATACAGGGAATTGACCATGTTGGTCCACTTCCAAATTCAGCCCGCAGTTACTAGTATCTGCTTGTGGCCATTGATTATTTTTGTAAATAGGTAGAGGTAGAGGTCGAGGCTATGATGTCTATTAATGAAGTTAAAACTTTCGAGTTCATTTAGAGAAATATCATATGCATACTCATATTGAACAATGGTAAAAAAATATGTAAACAAATCGTTGGAAGCCTACAGCGAAAGGGTCGACATCAAACAATTCTTATCGAATCTAGGACAACCTCAAGCTAATGGTTAGATTGAGGTAACGAACTAGACGAAATTGGATGGGATAAAGAAGAAACTAGAAGATGCAAAGGGTTTGTGGACTTAAGAGTTGCATGGGCTTCTATGGGCGTAAAGGACGACCAAGAGGACACCGATAGGTGAAATGCGATTTATGTTAGCCTAATGGTCCAAAGCGATTATTCCTACAGAACTTGGGCTCCCCAGCCACAAGGTACAAAACTATAATCCAAATAAAAATGAGGATGAGAGAAGACTTGATCTCTATTTCATTAAGGAAAGACGAATGGACACTAAAATAGTATAATTCCCTTACCAGTAAAGAGCCTCCAGGTCCTATAATAAGAGGGCAAAATTGAGGTCGATGGTCATGGGAGACTTGTTTTTTAAGAAAGATTGGAAAAATCCTAACAAACAGCATCCAAATTGTCTTAGTCCATATCGAGTCACAAAAGAAGTCATCCCAGGGACTTACAAGTCGGAGAATTTAGAGGTAGAACCCTTCTCTAATCCTTGGAACGCTGACCATCTAAAGAGATACTATCAATCATATAATGTTTCCCTTGTCATTTTTTATAATCGTTCAATGTTTTTACGATGATAGTTATTTTTAAGAAAGTTCAAGTTCAAGTATCAATGAAAATATAGAAGTATTGTCTTATATCTTCTTGTTATTACTAATTCACTGGATAGTTTTATCAAGCTACATCTCGATGATAAAAGAGTGTATAAGAAGTCTCATTTACTTATACATTCTCAATAACATCAAGAAGGGGAAATTGTATAACAACATCACTAATGAGGTGAAAAAACTCAAACATCACTATGTGGTGAACCTAAGAGTCAAGACTCTCTCAGCGAGACGAGAGTGTATGAAGAGACAAGATTAGTCCATACACCCACAAAAAATATGAGAGGGGACTTGTATAATAACATCAATAATTTGGTGATCAAAATTGAAAATCATTTTATCTCAAGCATCACTATGTGATGAACCCAAGAGTCAAAACTCTCTCAGCGAGACGAAAGTGTATGAAGAGATGAGACTCGTCCATACACCCTTAAAAATGACAAAAGGTGACTTATATGATAACATCATTAATTTGGTGATCAAAATTGAAAATAATTTATTATGATTACTTAAGCATCACTATATAGTGAACCTAAGAGTCAAAACTCTCGCGACAACTACGAGAGATGACTTAATTGATTTTCATTTCATTAATTCATTCAATAATAAAAATTAAAACCATTTATATGGTTAAAACATCACTAGCTAAATATAAATGTAGTCACAAGTTTGTTAACCCCACAATGGTGTAGAATAATACTAATAAGGCGATACAAGATTTTATATAAATTGGGAAAAATTGGCATTCAACTGTCAAAAAATATTAATGTCATATAAGAATGTCAGAGAAAAGAAAAATGTTAACATATTTCAGGCAATATGCTTCACCAAAAAGGTTAAAATATATCAGCAAAGGGTATAAGCCACACACGGCCACTCTATGATGTCGGCTTGGCTTCAAGATGAATTACACTGACAACCTCGACTTCTTCACTAAGATTAAACGTTATCTTGATTTGAGCATCATCAACGACCCTTGAATCTTTGGCTCCATCATTCACCATCTTTACGATGGTTTTAGTTATTTTTGCAGCATAAACATCATCTAGTGCGATAGCAATCAAGGGTTAGGCTAGGTCCAGAGCTTTAAAGTCCTTCTATAAATTGTAATACCCCATATTTTCTGTGATATTTATTTTTGGGGATTAATTGAATTAAATGTCTATTAATTGGAAATTTGTCCGGATAAAAATATTAACGAGATGTGAGTTAGTATTTTATTATAATGTGTATACTTGGCATTATATGAATATCGGTAATATTGAAATTGTCGTGAGATTTAAATACGACAATTTGGGAATTTTGCTTGACACGTGTGACCGCCACGTCATGGTATTTTGTTATTAAATTAAAAAGTGAATTTTAGTTCCATTAACCGTATGGTCGTTTTGAGTGCGCCAACGCGTCCGGAAGGGTCGAGATAGTCAGAAAACACTAGCCGAAAGTTTAGTTTGGGTCCCGGGGTATTTTTGGGCCATACCGACATCATAAAGGGTATTTTGGTAATTTACATTTTTGGGAATTAAAAAGTGACGAAAATAGAAATTACAATCTGACTATTTCCTTAACCCACTTAACCCACTAACTACACTATGGGACATCATGGGCTACGGGAGAAGTTGATATACCATTCTAACTTACCAAAAACCATAACACACCTCCATACTCCATTATCTTCAACCTTGGGAAGAGCTTGAGAGAGAGAGAGAGAAGGAAACCTTGGGAAGAGCTTGAGAGAGAGAGAGAGAAGGAAGAGAATTCTGCAGAAAAACAGAGGGAGAACAACCTAACTTCAAGATTCTACACCAAATTCTGAGATGAATTAAGGCAAGTGATTTAAACTCTTTTGATTCAAGATATGTTTCCATGTTTAGGAATTTTCGAAATTGATTTTTGGAGATAAATTAGACCCATGAATTGGAAGTTAAAGGCCATGATTTATGTAGGAATTGCATGTAGTATATTCTGGACGAATTTATATGTTATAAACAGAACCTTGATGATCTAAAAGTGGTATTAGAAGAAGTTTAATGATATTCTTGAATGGAAGAATTCTGGAAATTATTTTGATGTAGTTTTGATCTAAACCAAGCCTTTAAATGATGAATTATGGGACTTAGAATGTAAATACTGTTGTAGGATGATAGTATAATGTTATAGTAACCTTGTCTTGGAGTTTCATGCTTAAAAATGGAGTTTTGGAACGAAACTGTAACTGCAAAACGAAGCAGTCCGTAACAGACCTAGTGCAATCGATCGATCGACATTCATCAGTCGATCGATCGACCACCATAGATCGAGTGAAGGTAAAGGTCGATCGATCGACCTTCCCAGAATGAATAAAGTTTTTCCTTAATTGAATTTTAATGGTGTTAACCCTTGATTAATATTGTTGGAGACATTATGAATACCCTTAACCTTAAGGAAGACCAGTAGGCATGATTATGAGATTGGACCTTAATTGGAATTTAATTTGAGCATTATTCTAAATTAATGAAATTCGATAAGTGAAATAATATTTGGATTAATAGTACAAATTTGAATCATTTGATGAAATAAGGTTTGGGGCAGAAGTAAAGACCTTAGGCGTAAAGGCGTTATATGTGAGAATAATGGGAACTTAATAGTCTATTTGAGATAGGTTTTAAGTTTAATAAATTACGACGTGAAACGTGTCGATTATTTAATTTATATATTATCGGGGTACTTGAAATATATGAGTTTGGAATAATGGTATAATGATGTAGAGTATACCTTTATTAATATTGAGATATTTAGGATGTGTGAATGCTTAGTATATAATCTTATGTGTATGACATACCTACCATACTTGCTATCACGGGAGGTTTACGTTCGCTTAGGGCCTTCTTATCCTTGTGTTGCCCGGATTTAGATTGGTTACCTCGATGAACATAGGTTATAGAAGGACTTATTGTGATATTAATAAGTCTGTTGATCATGGGAGCGTAGGTATGTGCGTGACCCATGTGATGGTGACTGTGTTCGCCTCCACTATTTGTGATGTTATTAGCTGAAAAATTCCTGAGAGATTCGGAATGTGTGATCCTTATGTACGTGATGTACCGGGATGGATAGCAGAGTATGTGTGCACCGTAGCTTGGCCTTTAGGTGCTTATATTGTATATTTATGTTGTGAAAATATACGGTTAAATGAGAAGGAATTTGCTATGTTAAATTGTGAATCTAGTTATGGTAATGTTTTGAAAAGATAAAAAGAGAGAGCTTTTATCAATAAATGGTTTTGTTAATTAATTGGGAATTCGAGAGTTAGAGTAGAACTTTCTATTTAATTGTAAATGATGGAACTTATAACGTGAACCGAGTAGAAGTGTTAGAAACTCTTTAGATAGTTATGAGATAACACATGAATGGGTACAGGAACGTTAGGAGTGCACAGTTAGACGCGAGGTGAATATCTCATGTGAGAGCACGTCCTAACATGTATTTTGCATATACTGTTTTAAATGTTTTTAAAGTACTTGCAGGTTTTTTTAAAATATCTCCACATTCGGGCTCTGACCCGTTTTCTTTCAAATCTATCTTTTTGTAAAACCATTTTAGGCGCCCAGCCACAAGGTCACCATGCATAGGATCCTCATTCTGATGACGAGCTGTAGCTGCTTGTGGAAGCTACAGGGATTTGCTTTTAGACGCTTATATCATTTGGATTCATTATTCAGTATTCCTCAGTTGTAGGGCATGTTGCCCAAATTCTATTAGATACATTTCCATTTCAGTTTTAGACTTTGGCATGTATTCATTCAGTATTCAGTATTTCATTATTTACTTCAGTTGTGGGATTGTGTTATGAGGAGTTTTTCCTCCAGATTTATTTATATCATGTGACGGTTATTTTATTTATTTCATTATGGTGAATGGTGTTATTACTCTTGCTTTAAATCGTCATTGCATGTTAATCAGACTTTAATTAAAATTTGGCAACTTACTTTTTAAATACTAGGTGGTTAGTAATAATAAAATGTTTTCGACAGTGATGCTATTAACTGAGCCAACTTGGCGTTTTGATTTAATTTAATAAAGGAGTAGCTACCCGGTATTTAATTAGTCGGGGTGTCACATGTGGTATCAGAGCATCAGGTTCTAGTGTCCTTTAGGATCTGAACGGCTTATTATGTTTTCCGCTGAGCTTTCTTTGATATAGAGCCCTATATTTTAGGACTGTTGTATTCTTTTGTTTATGCTACGTTCTTCAGCTATTTTAAGTTTATAACTGCGAACTTATAGACTTTATTCTTATTTCAGAATGCCTCCACGATGTGCACCACGAGTTCCCAGGAATGCGGCGCCAGAACCACAGCCCGCACCGGTTCAAGGCATGATGAACGCTGCTAAGGTTGAAACTATAGTAGCCCAAGTGGTAAATGCCGCCATTGCAGTAGTTCAGCAGGCACCGTCTCAGGTGCCGGTTGTCGTGCCAGTACAGGCAAATTCATTCCCGTCTGCTTGGGAAGGTGTACGTGACGCTTTTCAGAAAGCGCATCCGCCAGAGTTTGCAGGTAGCTCAGATGTGGTAGTCTCGAGCCAATGGAGGAAGGATATACAGCGGCACTTGAGGATGTATGAGTGCACGGATGTTCAGAAGCAGGTGCTAGCTACTTTCAAGCTAGTTGGATCTGCATTGCAGTGGTGGGAGTATATTACCACAGTAGAGGAGAGGGATACTCTCACGATTCAGGAATTCTGGGTGCGGTTCGACCGCAAGTACTTTCCGTCAGCTGTCCATACGGAAATGAGGAGGAGATTGATGAGTCTGAGGCAGGAGGGAAAAATCGTGGCCGAGTATGAGGCCGAGTTCACTAATCTGTGGAATATCGTTCCTGATGAGATACCAACAGAGAAGAAGAAGATTGAGAAATTTACCGACGGGTTGACATGGAGGATCCGTCAGCATCTGCTAGGGAACCTTTCGTTGGACACTTATTCTGATGTGGTTAACGCTGCTTTATTACACTACCAGGATCACCGCTTTCATATGGCCGAGGGCAAGAGATCGGGAGAGTCTAGCCATCAGGGCAGGACTGGAGGACATGGTGCCGGTGGGGCACAATCTTTTCAGGGGCAGAGACAGGTAGATCAGGGTTCTCAGCAGGGGGATCATAAGAGCAACCGTTCAGGAGGTTTCAGGAACGGCCAGGGAGGATTTCGGAATGGCCAGCAGGGTCATAACGGCCATCAGGCCCAGCAGGGTCAAAATGATCAACATCAGCAGTTTCAGCAGGACCAGCAGGGCCAGCAGGGCCAAGGGAGGAACGGTAACGGCCACCAGGGCCGGGCACAGCAAGGGAAGAGAGGAGGGAACTTCCCAGGAAAGTGTTTCATTTGTGGCAAGACTGGCCATAAACGCCAGGACTGTCCTGATAAGGGCAGGGCACAGCAGCAGCAGCAGGGAGCTCGCCAGGAGACACAGAGGCCTATATTTCCCGCCACTCTTCCCGCACCGCCACAGATGGCAGCATTGCCACCCATTCCAGCAGTCCCAGTTTAGCAGGGACAACTACAGTATGGACGTGTCTACAACGTCCACCAGGCAGCAGTCCCACAGGCACCGCCCGCGATTGAGGGTACGTTTTCTATCCATGGCACTATGGGTCGGGTACTGTTTGATATGGGGGCTACACATTGTTTTATAGCTACGCATTTCACGAAGGCTTTAGGGTTGTTAGCCACAGCAGAGAGCACAGTTACGTGTGTCGACTCACCTTTGGGGAGTGGGTCGCTTATATTCTTTATATGTCGGGGAGTGGGGATAGAGATCGGTGGTTTGGTATTACCTGCAGACATGTTGGTTTTAGATATGCATGTTCACGATGTGATTATCGGTATGGATTGGCTCGCTGATTATAGAGCCATGATAGATTGCTTCGGTGGGAGCATTGTTTTTGCCATTCCGGGGCAAGAGATGTTTGTAGTGGCGATGCCTCGCCCAGAGGGAGGCTCGACCGCTCATTTATATTATATTGAGGAGGATACCTCTAAAGAGGTTGTGATTCCTTTAGATTCGATCCCAGTTATCAGGGAGTATTCTGATGTGTTTCAGGAGATACCAGGCCTACCCCCCAGTCGAGAGATAGACTTCGTTATAGACTTGTTACCAGATACGAGGCCTATAGCACGACCACCGTACCGTATGGCTCCAACTGAGATGAGGGAGTTACGGGATCAGATTGAGCAGTTGTTGGGTCAGGGGTTTATTCGGAGGAGTACTTCACCGTGGGGTGCCCCTGTGTTGTTCGTGAAGAAGAGAGATGGTTCACTGAGATTGTGTGTGGACTACCGGGAGTTAAACAAGGTCACGATACGGAACAAGTATCTGTTGCCTAGAATCGATGACCTATTTGACCAGTTGAGAGGAGCTTCTTGCTTCTCAAAGATTGATTTGCGATCTGGATACCATCAGTTGCGTATCAGGGAGGAGGACGTCTCGAAGACTATGTTCTTATCGAGATATGGTTCCTACGAGTTTCGAGTTATGCCATTTGGTTTGACCAACGCTCCAGCAGCATTTATGGACTTGATGGATAGGGTGTTCAGGGATTTCCTAGACCAGTTTGTCATTGTCTTCATCGATGATATTTTGGTTTACTCCCAGATTGAGGAGTAGCACGCCGAGCACTTGAGGCTAGTTTTGCAGACACTGCGCCAGAATGAGTTGTATGCAAAATATGAGAAGTGCGTGTTTTGGCTAAAGGAGGTTCAGTTTTTGGGGCATATCATTTCCAACCGGGGAATATCGGTTGATCCGGGGAAGGTATCCGCGGTGAGGGAGTGGGGACAGCCCACGACACTGACAGAGATCCGTAGTTTCTTGGGCCTAGCAGGATACTACAGAAGGTTTATTCGGGGTTTCTCCACGATAGCGGGTCCCATGACACACCTAACCCGTAAAGGTGTGCCGTTCATTTGGAGTGATACCTGTCAGTTGGCATTTGATGAGTTGAAGGACAAGTTAACCTCAGCACCTATGTTAGCTTTGCCGAGACCGGGAGTTGAGTATCTTATTTACACCGATGCGTCCTTACAGGGACTTGGAGGTGTACTACAGCAGGAGAGTCAGGCCATAGCTTATGCTTCCCGTAAGCTTAAGCCTCACGAGAAGAATTACCCTACCCATGACTTGGAGTTAGCGGCAGTGGTATTTGCCCTTCGTATTTGGAGACATTACCTTTTGGGGGAGAAGTTTTGATTGTTCACGGATCACAAGTCCCTACAGTACCTATTCACGCAGAAGGAGTTGAATATGCGGCAACGGAGGTGGCTTGAATTCGTGAAAGATTATCAGTTCGATATCCAGTATCACCCGGGGAAGGCTAACGTGGTGGCAGACGCGTTGAGCCGTAGACCAGTAGAGGAGGTGGCAGATGTGTGGAAGGCCAAGTGGAAGGAATTGGGACACCAGGATGCAGTGGCCCGATCATTCATGTCTGTGATGACTGTTACACCACAGATTGTCATGAAGGTAGTGAGGGCACAGGCAAATGACTCATTCTGTCAGGAGCAGATAGTTCAATTATTGGCAGAGGGAGCCGAATCCTATACCGTCAGCTCAGACGGGGGATTACGCTTCAATGGGAGATAGGTGGTCCCAGAAGGGGAGGAATTGCGACATGAGGTGATGGCAGAGTCGCACGGCTCACGGTTCGCGGTACATCCCGGAGGGGACAAAATGTACCAAGACATGAGACGTCAGTATTGGTGGAGCGGGATAAAGAGAGATATTGCCGAGTTTGTCTCAAAATGCGCCACTTGTCAGCTCGTAAAAGTGGATCATCAGAGACCGACAGGACTGCTACAGCCGTTAGAGGTCCCGATGTGGATGTGGGAGAGCATCTCTATGGACTTTATCACGGGGTTGCCTACGTCACAGAGAGGTCATGACTCCATTTGGGTAATTGTGGACAGGTTGTCAAAAGTCGCTCATTTTCTACCCGTAAGGACAGACTACACTGCGGGACAGTATGCCCAGCTCTTTATTGCAGAGATAGTGAGACTTCACGGTGTGCCCTTAAATATAGTGTCTGACCGAGACAAGATATTTGTTTCACGGTTTTGGGAGAGTTTTCAGCAGGCCATGGGCACGGAGTTGCGGTTGAGTACGGCGTACCACCCGCAGATCGATGGGCAGACCGAGTGCACAAATCAGATGTTGGAGGATATACTACGTATGTGCACCATTGACTTTGAGGGTGGATGGGAGCAGTATCTTCCACTGGTGGAGTTTGCTTACAACAACTCCTACCAGTTCACCATTGGCATGGCACCATTTGAGGCGTTGTACGGTAGACCTTACCGTTCCTCAGCAAGTTGGTTGGAGGTGGGGGACAACAAACTACTTGGGCCGGAAGTGATTCAGGATACTTCGGTAAGGATAGAATTGATTCGGAGTCGCATTCGGGTATCTCAGGACAGACAGAAGAGTTATGCTGATGCGAAGAGATTCTTCAGAGAGTTCCAAGTGGGGGACTAGGTTTTTCTCAGAGTATCTCCTATGAAGGGGATTATGCGTTTCGGGAAGAAAGGGAAGTTGGCACCGAGATATGTGGGACCATTTCCCATTATTGAGCGGATTGGACCGGTTGCGTATAGACTTGGGTTACCGGAGCATTTACATCGGATTCATGATGTGTTTTATATTTCCTCGCTTAGGAAATACCTTAGAGATAATTTGGCTTATTCTCTCATTGCTGTGGAGGACATAGATCTCCAGCCGGATAGCTCCTACGAGGAAGGGCCTATTGCTATTCTAGACCGAAGTGAGCGGAAACTGCGGTCAAAGATAGTTCCGTTAGTGCGTGTTCAGTGGCGACATCATAATGTCAAGGAGTCCACATGGGAGCGCGAGGAGGAGATGCGCGAACGTTATCCAGAGTTATTCTTACCAGATACTTACTAGTTCCGAATTTCGGGACGAAATTCAGTTATTAGGGGGGAAGTATGTAATACCCCGTATTTTCTGTGATATTTATTTTTGGGGATTAATCGAATTAAATGTCTATTAATTGGAAATTTGTCCGGATAAAAATATTAACGAGATGTGAGTTAGTATTTTATTATAATGTGTATACTTGGCATTATATGAATATCGGTAATATTGAAATTGTCGTGAGAGTCAAATACGGCAATTTGGGAATTTTGCTTGACGCGTGTGACCGCCACGTCATGGTATTTTGTTATTAAATTAAAAAGTGAATTTTAGTTCCATTAACTGTATGGTCGTTTTGAGTGCGCCAACGCGTCCAGAAGGGTCGAGATAGTCATAAAACACTAGCCGAAAGTTTAGTTTGGGTCCCGGGGTATTTTTGGGCCATACCGGCATCATAAAGGGTATTTTGGTAATTTACATTTTTGGGAATTAAAAAGTGACGAAAATAGAAATTACAATCTGACTATTTCCTTAACCCACTTAACCCACTAACTACACTATGGGACATCATGGGCTACGGGAGAAGTTGATATACCATTCTAACTTACCAAAAACCATAACACACCTCCATACTCCATTATCTTCAACCTTGGGAAGAGCTTGAGAGAGAGAGAGAGAGAAGGAAACCTTGGGAAGAGCTTGAGAGAGAGAGAGAAGGAAGAGAATTCTGCAGAAAAACAGAGGGAGAACAACCTAACTTCAAGATTCTACACCAAATTCTGAGATGAATTAAGGCAAGTGATTTAAACTCTTTTGATTCAAGATATGTTTCCATGTTTAGGAATTTTCGAAATTGATTTTTGGAGATAAATTAGAACCATGAATTGGAAGTTAAAGTCCATGATTTATGTAGGAATTGCATGTAGTATATTCTGGACGAATTTATATGTTATAAACAGAACCTTGATGATCTAAAAGTGGTATTAGAAGAAGTTTAATGATATTCTTGAATGGAAGAATTCTGGAAATTATTTTGATGTAGTTTTGATCTAAACCAAGACTTTAAATGATGAATTATGGGACTTAGAATGTAAATACTGTTGTAGGATGATAGTATAATGTTATAGTAACCTTGTCTTGGAGTTTCATGCTTAAAAATGGAGTTTTGGAACGAAACTGTAACTGCAAAACGAAGCAGTCCGTAACAGACCTGGTGCAATCGATCGATCGACATTCATCAGTCGATCGATCGACCACCATAGATCGATCGAAGGTAAAGGTCGATCGATCGACCTTCCCAGAATGAATAACGTTTTTCCTTAATTGAATTTTAATGGTGTTAACCCTTGATTAATATTGTTGGAGACATTATGAATACCCTTAACCTTAAGGAAGACCAGTAGGCATGATTATGAGATTGGACCTTAATTGGAATTTAATTTGAGGATTATTCTAAATTAATGAAATTCGATAAGTGAAATAATATTTGGATTAATAGTACAAATTTGAATCATTTGATGAAATAAGGTTTGGGGCAGAAGTAAAGACCTTAGGTGTAAAGGCGTTATATGTGAGAATAATGGGAACTTAATAGTCTATTTGAGATAGGTTTTAAGTTTAATAAATTACGACGTGAAACGTGTCGATTATTTAATTTATATATTATCGGGGTACTTGAAATATATGAGTTTGGAATAATGGTATAATGATGTAGAGTATACCTTTAATAATATTGAGATATCTAGGATGTGTGAATGCTTAGTATATAATCTTATGTGTATGACATACCTACCATACTTGCTATCACGGGAGGTTTACGTTCGCTTAGGGCCTTCTTATCCTTGTGTTGCCCGGATTTAGATTGGTTACCTAGATGAACATAGGTCATAGAAGGACTTATTGTGATATTAATAAGTCTGCTGATCATGGGAGCGTAGGTATGTGCGTGACCCATGTGATGGTGACTGTGTTCGCCTCCACTATTTGTGATGTTGTTATCTGAACAATTCCTGAGAGATTCCAAATACTAGCAGTCGTATCCATTAAACTCATCAAAAATTTTGAAGACCTCCATAGCCTCAACCTTCCCCTTCTCAACATCGTCAATCTTTTCAGCCTCAAGTTTGGCCAACAACATCTGAAGATCCAGATTATGCTCCTTATTCAATGCATCAAGAGCATCTAAGTGCTATTTCTTCAAGGCATATATGGAATTCTTATGGTCGGCATCTTTGGCTTAAAAAAATTCCATTAGGTCCTTCTCAGCCTGAATGTCCTTTTCGACCTACTGTATATGTGGCATCTTCTCAGACACCCATTCACTGACCTTCACAAAGGTCAGTATAGACTACAAAGATAAAAATAGAGAATTTAGTACGATATAAAACTTTAATAGATATATCAATAAACAAATGAAGAAATTAGACAACCACCTAAGTGGCTTTATGAAGGCCATAGTCACAGAGACGAGAGGCCTCCATGGCCATTAAAAAAATCTTATCGGTCTCATGCATTATAGATGTCATACTAACCTTGGCCCTTTTGGGGTCTTTGATCAAAGAGTCATTGTTTATGGTCAGCCGGGCCAGACGATCCAACAAAGCCGCATCAAAAGAATTCAGAATAGCCTGAGATTACTTGTGGCTAGCTGTGTTACTAGTCCCTTTATACTTATTCCTATGACGAGGGGGAATTGACCCATCACCTGCCGACTCTTTTCTTTTTTGAGAGCCCTCATCCTAGTCGGGGCCACCTGTGGTAGATTTTTTTACTGTGGTCATTGATGAGGACTTCTTTCCAATTTTGTTTAAGACATCGAGGAGCCTGGGGGCAGACATAATCTAAATCTCTTCTGAGATGTTATCTGGATGACTTGTACTAAACATATGAGGTTAATACTAGTAAAAAATATCCAAAGACGACACAACAGATAAGAAAATTTTCACTTACACAACTCCGACAAAGGGTTAAGCTCATACCCATCTTTTTCAGATACTTGGGAGTCATCAGTCTTTGAAAATCCAGAAGATCGTCATCATCTCCATTAGATCAACGCTTACTAATTTTATCCTTTCCATCTATGCCAATGTCAGGATCAAGCCATGCTGACATGGATGCCTTTTCCCATCTCATGGGAACTCTTGCTGCAGAGGTGTTATTGAGGGTGTCGGCATCAAACTCCCAGGAACTCAAAATGAAGAAATATTGGGGTTTCCAATGATGATTGGAAGTTTGGTTAGTGCAAAAACCTTTTTTATGGTGTTCCCGGCTACGAGATGATAATAGCTAGGTTTTTTCTTAGAGCATGAAACATTATAATAGCCTCTGAATACCAAAATGGGAAGGTCAATCTTATGAATCAAATGCTATAATTAGACAAGTTCGATAAGGATCCTCTAGGTGTTGGGAGACAGTTGAGTCGGGTGTAACACCCCGTAAATTTTAATGATTTTAATTATGGGATTAATTCAATTAAATAATGAGACAAATTTATGATTAATCCGGATTTAAATAGATATTTACTAGCGTGATGGGAGATAGTATTATTGATGTGAATTATGTTGAATATTACTTACTGAGTAAAGTAATATGTAATTATGAATAAATTATCGCGAGCGAATAATATGAAATTTATGGTAATTAAGTCGGGACACGCGTGTCAGCCGTGTCGGGACTAAATTTAATGGAATAAAAGTATTTTATTTATATGTCACCCTTATGGTCATTTCAAGTGGGGCAAAGTGTATGGAAGGGTCGAGATAGTCACAAAAGTCTACTCAGGGGTTTAGTTTGGGTCCCGGGGCAGTTTTAGGCCAAACCGGCACTCCGGGAGGGTATTTTGATCATTTTAATTTTTAAAGTAATTAAACCTATGAAAATTCAAGGGTTATATCATAGGTAAAGAGTTGTCTTCTAGTTTTATAATTCATAAAATCTAAGAAGGTCATGAGAGGAGGAAGAAGAAGAGGTTTTCAAGCCTAGAGCCACCACCGCTACACCATTTGCACCACCGTCAGCACCTACGCATAGATCAGAAAGAGAGGATCGTCCCCAATACCATCTTCTTCAAAGGATCAGAACTTCAATTAAATTCCAGTGATTTATCTTGCAGTTATTTAGTGCATATATTATCCATGGTAGTTTAGGATTGGAGAAAACCTAAAAATCATTTACATTTAATAAATTTTGAGAATTTAATCTTGAATATGGGTAGGTTTTGCATGTAGATAAACTTCTGAAAATATAGAGAAAATGAAATCATGATCCATGTATTAGGAGTCACAAATTAAAGTGGAGTTATATGATTTTCTTGAAGAGAATTTGAAAAAACTAGGGTCTTTATGAGAAATTCATGATTTAGTCCAAGGAAGTATTGGTTATAACGATTTGATGATTCTAAAACGTTAGAATTTATGTAATTATGTTGGTATAACATTTAGTGTAATTATTTGGGCGTTTATGAAAATAAAATGGAGTATTTGATATTAAATTCTGAAGGAAACCCGTAGGCTAAAATGCAGAAAATGAAGGCTAATATGTGATCAATCGATCGATCGACTCAAGAATATTGATCGATCGACTGATCGATTGATCGACCCATTTCTTCGATCGATCGACTCCCCTGGAAAATGTGATTTGTTTCCTTTTTCAATATTTGATTAACTCCCAAATTTTAGAAATCTTTGGTGTTGATTAATTGAACATAATGAGACTTAGGGAAGGGCATTAGGATATACGTAAGCTCGAAAAATGTCATTTCATATGGAATTGAATAGGGAAATTACAAGTGTTAATCGAATGAGTTATGGTTGGAAATTATATAAATTGGGGTTTAAATCGAATAAATGAATATTCAAGGTTAGTAGAAGTAGTGGGGGTACATTATAGATACTGAAATAACCCAAGGATTAAATGGAAACTTAGTAACCTTTTTGGGATAGGAAAAGGTACCTAAAGTTATGCGACGAGAGTTACCGCATTAAAAAAAATATTGCATAGGATATTTGAGATATAAATATACTACATAGGAGACTCGAAAATTAGGGCGTGCGTATACCTATATGGAATTTATATACACTTAGGTTGTGTGATTACCTATCGTATGGGTTATTATGTGTAATGCATCATACGGCGCTACTTGCAATCACGGAGGTTTTCGCGCTATGACAATCTTATTCTGATGAGCCCATCGTGGGAATATGGACTTGTACTTTAGAACCATAAAACTTTGGTACAACCTATCTGTGAATGATAGTGCAGACGGTCGTAGGGGTGAGTGGGTATGTGCGTCTCCCCTGTGACTTGAAACTTTGATTCGCCTCCATTATGTGTGAATTGTATTTTTATATGGTCCTAGAGTGATTATGAACCTATCCTTCATGTAGTATGTGATATACTGGGACTTGATAGCAGAGTATGTGTGCACCATAGCTTAGTCTTAAGGTGCCTTATGAGTATATCTATATAATAAGGAGTAGGATGTTTTTACCATTCAATAAGTTGACAACTTAATTAGAGGTTATGATTGAATGGGGAAAAATTGAATCCAATGGTTGAGGTGTTTTCCCCCTCTTTTCTTATTCTCAAATTCACTTTAGTTCAAAATAAGGGGAATTCTTGCAAAAACCCCACTCGAGAAAGCTCTCCCCATACCCAATCAGTCAATCAACGTCTTTATAGACTCGCTTCACACACACTCTCTCGGTTAGGGAATTTTATGAAGTTCACAGATGTTGTCGTCTTAGGTATACTCTTCTCTCTTCTCACTACGTTTCTCTCTCTCAATTCCACGTTGCCTTCCACTCCTACACAAGCAGGTATGGGTTTCGATTTTTTCTTTGGTTTCGTGAAGATCTAACTATATGTTTGATTGAGATTTTTTAGGGCCTCTTATTTTCTAGGGCTTTTTTGTTCATTTAAAGTTTTTTTTGGATCTACATATATAAAGTCTTATTTATCTTCTCCCCACTAGGGAAATGTAATATGTTAAGATTTAGGGCTTATCTTCTATTTTAGTTTATGCATTTTTTTTTAATTTGGGTGGTTTTGATTTAAACATTAGTTTTTTTTTAGTAGATCTGAAAATATTATTTTTGTCCTACATGTATTATGAAAATAAGATTTGAAATATGTTTTTCGTTTAACCCTAGATAAGAAACACTGTAAATACACAATTCAAGTAAGGATCTATGCTGCTCATTTTAGTCAGCTAATATGTTGAGTTATGTTTTCTTAATATGGAATGTTCGGTTATGTTATGTTTTCTTAATATGTTCTGTTCAGTTAATTGCAGTGTTTGTGAATTTGATTCTTGATGGAGTTTACATTTACATTGAAGGAGACCAAGGTGAATATAAAGAAATTATTCTTTCTTACCAAAATGAGAGGTTGGCTGTGAATTTTGGATTAATTGCAACTACCCCAGGTACTCGACCCCAGATTGTGAAGAACCTTAGGGTTTGTGGCGACCGTCACACAATAATTAAATTAATATCAATCAGTTTCTCCACTAGGTTTATGCTCTTGCAGAGAATATTGGTGATTTAAAATGGATGGTTGAGGAATAATTTTCTTTGTCTCATCGTAATAGTCCACGTTTGAAAGTCGAACTTTTTAAGAAACTTGACATTTTAGCATGATCAATGGAGAAAATTAGAACTTTCTTGAATATTGTGGAATCAGATACATACATTACTATATAGAATTTGCATCGAATTTGTAACCATTATTCATTTCTTGATCTCTTTTGAGAAACATGTTTATCATTACTACTGAACTTATTGAGAAACATGTTTATCATTAGGGATTTTTTTTCTTATGAAAACAGGGTTTCCTATATTACCTTTGGGTTTTCAAAATAAAGGTGGATTTTAATTTGGGTTTTCAAAATCGAGGTGTATTTCAAGCAAAAACAATACTTATGGTTTTTATGCTTTAAAATCTAGGGTTTTTGAAATTCAAGGTTGGTGCCTTTATGTTATATGAGTATATTTTTTCAACATCCATGTTTCTTTTAAGAATAACATTCAAGATTTATATTATGGTGCACTAGATTTTTTAGCGTTCGTTGTTCTACAAAATGGCAGGTGTTCTACAAAATGCTTAACTGAGCATGAACATAGAATGGTGAAATGGCATATGATTTTGTTTGCTGTAATATTGCCATTACATTTGACGTCTTATTTCAAGTAGAGCTTCATTTGTCACATTTCACCCCTTAAATTTAGTACTGGAACTGACACTATAGCAAATGGTGTTATGATTTGACTTTCATGTATGATATGACTTTCAAGAAAATGCGTTGACATGATATGACTTTTATTTATTTGTTTCATATGCTTTTTTCGATATGGAATATCTAATATTGGAAAATCATCTAATCCACCACGGTGTTGAACGGTGGCAGTAAATTTATATTTTCTAGCTTTATAACTGCTTGAGTCCTTACAGTTGTGATTTTTTTTAATTCTGAACAGATAGGAGCAGTGTTACAGATATAGAAGGCATGGAGAGATGGTATTCAAAAGCAAATAACACCGAGTGAATGGATTCCTAGCATCGAAAACAACCACGTGAGTATTTTATTAATCCTGATCCCAACTATAGAGGGTCCATAACCAATTTAATCGCTTCATTCTTACGTTACTAGGGCCCAACTACTGATAGTAGATGTGTTAAATGAACAACTCAATTTTTGGACTAAGCTTCGTGGAAATTCTGTGGAAATTCTACTTTTTTTAATCCCTCCCCCGCTACATATACTCTCCACCGAAGCAGCAACTGCTCTTAATGATTCATATTGGTGATTTATGATTTTATGATTTTTTTCATTTGTGTTACTTGAGCATTTACAATTCAAAACATCTTCATATTGAAATTTGAGGATTCAACTATAAAGGAGCTCAAGTATGCTCTAACTACGAATTTCATTATTGGGGATGATAGTTGCTTTTCATTATATTATTATCCGTTCAATGCTTGATGAATCCGATAGATTACTTGATGAATTTCATAGTAAATGCTTGGACATTTGAGGTCAGGGGTCACCTCCTGCACGCTCAATATGCTATACTGCTGGGATCCACGGGATGTAAAAGGGGCAAAACCAAGGGAATGGAAGCTGCCCATGTTTGAGTGCACCGATTCATCACACGTATTGAAGGAGATTATAAAAGTCAAGGAGGCATATCCCTCTACTTTTATTCTTATCATTGGATTCGACAACGTCCGTCGGTTTCATTGCCCACGCCATGGATTGTTCTACATGAATCCAAGGGATGACATTTTCACTTCTATATAAATCCAAGAGTCTCCTATGTTTTCGTGTCATAAATCTACCACGTCATAAATAAATTAATGACATAAAAAACCCTTACCCCATTCTCCTCACGTTCCCTCATTCATTCAGTTCAGCATACCTCAATTTTAAATCTCCTTCAGCCACAAACTCCTGCCCAGCTCCACCTGCCCGCCTTCTCCGCTGTTGCCCATATCTACTACTTCCCTCTTCTACAACCACTCTCTCACATGCACAGATAATATTTCTCACCCACTAACACAAACAAACTCCTTAGTTTATTTTTTAGATCTGAATATATGTTATGATTCTTAGGGATTCTTATTCAATATGGAGATCTAAATTTAGGTTTCCGTTGATATTGAAACTATGGTATGTTTTTTATGTAAGAAAGTTGTTATTTTGTTGATTTTTTTCTCAAATAGTTTTTTGTTCCAGTTTTTGGTGTTTGTTTTTAAACAAATCTGCAAAGTATAATTTTTTTTGAATTTATGTTTTCATTATTTATTTTTTAATTATTTTAGAATATAGCGTAATTTGGAAAGAGAGACTTGATGAATTTATGAATCATATTGTTACTTTTCATTTAAGTTTGAGAATAAAGCATAATGGAACTATTCTGCTAAAAATTTTAGTCATATTCTTCATGTTTTAATGAGTACAAATCTAACTATTCTTTAAAATCGATTAATGCTTTTAATTCAAGTCCATCACTTCTAAACATGTTTTCAGCTTCTTTTTTGCTCCACAATCTTATAATCACCTTTGTACAGTTACTGTTCTACTACTCATTCATTTAATTTTATTAATCAATAATATTTTGGGTCAAATAATTTTTTTTTATTTGAAAATTTATATTATAATATGCAACAAAGCCCATTGTTCAAGTTTTATTTTCTTCATATAAGACAGTTGAGGGGGTTTCTGCTATAACTGCAGTCTTAAGCTGGGGAAAACTGCATTCCTTACTTTTGCTTCAGCGGATTTTTAAATTTTGGATTAAAAATATATATAAATTTGACATTATGAATATTTGTGGAATGAACAGGATGGATGGAGGTCCGTGCTCAGATGCGTGTCACAGATTCTCGAGGTGTGCCTCAATGTTGAATTCTTCTGATGAGAGAAGGGTCTCTGTTAAGAATACTAGGATACTGTGGTTGAAGGAGTTGCCATTCTCAGCTGGTAAGGATGAAATTATGACAACGACACTAATTACTCCCAAGTATGTTTCTATCTTGGGATAACACAATTCACAGTGATCGCCAAACCAATGCTAACTTATATTTGTTAAACAAATATCATAATTTGTTCCCTCTGAGAATGTTTTCTTTTAAATGATTCATACTTTAATATTCACCCGCCCCACCAATATGGTCACCAAATGTGTGTAATATGAAAAAAATGGTGACATGTCTGTTGTATTTTCATACTTTAAGTCTCATTTTGAAGAAATTGCATGTAAAAAATTGTGATAACTCCTCTGAAATAGTGACATGTCTTCTATTATCAGCAGGGTATTAATTCACACGTATTTTTCTTTGTTCAAATATATTTATGTTGTACTCTGTGTTCATGTAAATATGTATGCTGATTTCAATTTTGACTCAGTGGTGTTTTGCTATTATGTGATTATCTGATTGACTAAACCCCTATTAGTAGAGTTTTGGTCATTAAGCTTGCTAGGATTCGCTCCCATCATTGCTTAAGAATGGGTAACTTCATTACTAGCAAATGTGGAGTCTATGCAGAACAGTTATCTTACGTATAATCGAGTATCTGCTGTATTGATAACTATTTAGAGGAGTTGCCAGATGTTCCTCTGTTTCTGAATTTGCACAATATTGTTAAAACACTAAAATGCACATCCATGTTAGCAATTATATTTCATTCTGTTGTGATCAATGTTGAATATCATATCTCGGTAACTCATGTGAACCCCTTGGGGTTAAAATCAGATGCTCCTATGAATGTCATTGGGGACATCATACCGTATAAAATTAAAGATATAAGTTCATTCTTTGTTTTCACTCAAGTTTTGAATTGATGTTCCCAATTCATTTCCCATTTGGTGTAGATACTCTCAGCATGAGCAACAGGGTTTGGAGAGCCTAATCTCAGATTTTTAGCAAGATAAGTTGATGAGATACGTGAGTACGAGTTATTGATGTTGCGAAGCCCCGGTCCTTATGACATTGTGCCTCAGCCTAACAATCAAATTGTGGGTCCAGTTTGCGTAAAAGTGCTTGAGAACTCAGCAACGGTTCAAAATAACTCAGAAGCGGACTGTATTCCGACATCAGAAGCATCATCCAAATTTCTGTTGATTTCTGATGCTTTCTCGAAACGGATGATGTGTTTTTCCTTTTCGCATTTGGGGTTCTCATTTGTTCGCAATTGGATTTTGCACGGAACACACAAGTACATATGCAAAAACTTCATTGTACTTTCTTTTGAAGTGCATAATTATATTAGTTCTTATTGTTATATTATTTTCATTTGACCATTTGTGGTACGCTAAGTGTTTGAGGAAACTATGTCTATCACTCTTTTTATTTGATGGCTAAGATGTTTATACAAGGTTCAAAACGGGAAATGAAATTGTTTATACATTCAATACTTTCTTGGGAAATGAAATTTTTGACGTTTTATAATTATGTTCTTTGGAAATTTTTATCCTTTTACGATTATGTATTTTGGAAATTTGCATCGTGCCTTCAAGCACGGGCATTCCGCTAGTGTGTGTGTATATATATATATATATATATATATATATATATATATATATATATATATATATATATATATATATACACTGGTGATTATTCGACTGTGTTGCATAGTAAATAAGAAAGAGTAAGTCATATAAAATATATTATAGTTGTGGGAACTTATATGAGTAAAGTAATACTTGAATTGATTAATTAATATTGGAAATGCAAGTATGTATTATTCGGGTGATACGGGTGAGCATAATGACTTAGGCATCATAGTAAGAGACTTGATTCAAACTAATTAAGTGGGATAGCGTAACTAGGATGGGTTAGCAGAATGCGTTAGGCGTGCATAATAGTTGAGAGGTGAGAGCACTTGACTTACATATATAAAATATTCATTGTTTAATGCAATTTAAACACTTGCTGTTTTAAAACTATTTTCAACTCGGGCTCTGACCCGTTTATTGCAAATCTCTTCCTTTTGCCTATATATATATATATATATATATATATATATATATTTATACTAGCTGAATGCCCGTGCTTGAAGGCACGGTGAAAATTTCCAAAATACGTAATCGTAAAAGGATAAAATTTCCAAAGTACATAATTGTGAAACGTCAAAAATTTCATTTCCCAAGAAAGTATTGAATGTGTAAATAATTTCATTTCCCGTTTTGAACCTTGTATAAACATCTTAGCCATCAAATAAAAAGAGTGATTGACATAGTTTCCTCAAACACTTAGCGTGCCACAAATGGTTAAATGAAAATAATATAACAATAAGAACTAATAAAATTATGCATTTCAAAAGAAAGTACAATGAAGTGTTTGCATATCAACCCACAACTGACAGTAAGAGTAAAAAGTACAATGAAGTTTTTGCATATTTACTTGTGTGTTTCCGTGCAAAATACAATTGCGAACAAATGAGAACCCCAAATGCGAAAAGGAAAAACACATCTTCCGTTTAGAGAAAGTATCAGAAATCAACAGAAATTTGGATGATGCTTCTGATGTCGGAATACAGTCTGCTTCTGAGTTGTTTTGAACCGTTGCTGAGTTCTCAAGCACTTTTACGCAAACTGGACCCACAATTTGATTGTTAGGCTGAGGCACAATGTCATAAGGACCGGGGCTTCGCAACATCAGTATCTCGTACTCACGTATCTCATCAACTTATGTTGCTAAAAAGCTAAGATTAGGCTCTCCAAACCCTGTTGCTCATGTTGAGAGTATCTACACCAAATGGGAAATGAATTGGCAACATCAATTCAGAAATTGAGTGAAAACAAAGAATGAACTTATATCTTTAATTTTATACGGTATGATGTCCCAAATAACATTCATAGGAGCATCTGATTTTAACCCCAAGGGGTTCACATGAGTTACCGAGATATGATATTCAACATTGATCACAACAGAATGAAATATAATTGCTAACGGGAATGTGCATTTTAGTGTTTTAGCAATATTGTGCAAATTCAGAAACAGAGGAACATCTGGAAACTCCTCTAAAATAGTTATCAATACAGTAGATACTCGATTATACGCAAGATAACTGTTCTGCATAGACTCCACATCTGCTAGTAATTAAGTTACCCATTCTTAAGCAATGATGGGAGCGAATCCTAGCAAGCTTAATGACCAAAACTCTACTAATAGGGGTTTAGTCAATCAGATAATCACAGAATAGCAAAACACCACTGAGTCAAAATTGAAATCAGCATACATATTTACATGAACACAGAGTACAACATAAATATATTGGAACAAAGAAAAATACGTGTGAATTTATACCCTGCTGATAACTGTAGACATGTCACTATTTCATAGGAGTTATCATAATTTTTTACATGCAATTTCTTCAAAATGAGACTTAAAGTACGAAAATACAGCGGACATGTCACCATTTTTTTGCAAATTACACACATTTGGTGACCATATTGGTGGGGCGGGTGAATATTGAAGTATGAATCATTTAAAAGAAAACATTCTCAGAGGGAACAAAATATGATATTTGTTTAACAAAATATCAGTTAGTGTTGGTTTGGCGATCACTGTGAATTGTGTTATCCCAAGATAGAAACATATTTGGAGTAATTAGTGTCGTTGTCATAATTTCATCCTTACCAGCTGAGAATGGCAACTCCTTCAACCGCAGTATCCTCGTTTTCTCAACAGAGCCCCTTCTCTCATCAGAAGAATTCAACATTGAGGCACACCTCGAGAATCTGAGACACGCATCTGAGCACGGACCTCCATCCATCCTGTTCATTCCACAAATATTCATAATGTCAAATTTATATATATTTTTAATCCAAAATTTAAAAATCCGTTGAAGCAAAAGTAACGAATGCAGTTTTCCCTAGCTTAAGACTGCAGTTATAGCAGAAACCCCCTCAACTGTCTTATATAAAGAAAACAAAACTTGAACAATGGGCTTGGTTGCATATTATAATATAACTTTTCAAATAAAAAAATTTATTTGACCCAAAATATTATTGATTAATAAAATGAAATGAATGAGTAGTAGAACATTAACTGCACAAAGGTGATTATAAGATTGTGGAGCAAAAAAGAAGCTGAAAACATGTTTAGCAGTGATGGACTTTAATTAAAAGCATTAATCGATTTTAAAGAATAGTTAGATTTGTACTCATTAAAACATGAAGAATATGACTAAAATTTTTAGCTGAATACTTCCGTTATACTTTATTCTTAATCTCAAATGAAAAGTAACAATATGATTCAAAAATTCATCAAGTATCTCTTTCCAAATTACGTTATATTCTAAAATAATTAAAAAATAAATAATGAAAACATAAATTCAAAAAAAATTATACTTTGCAGATTTGTTTAAAAACAAACACCAAAAACTGGAACAAAAAAATATTTGAGAAAAAAATCAACAAAATAATAACTTTCTTACATAAAAAACATACCATAGTTTCAATATCAACGGAAACCTAAATTCAGATCTCCATATTGAATAAGAATCCCTAATAATCATAACATATATTCAGATCTAAAAAATAAACTAAGGAGTTTGTTTGTGTTAGTGGGTGAGAAATATTATCTGTGCATGTGAGAGAGTGGTTGTAGAAGAGGGAAGTAGTAGATATGGGCAACAGCGGAGAAGGCGGGCAGGTGGAGCTGGGCAGGAGTTTGTGGCTGAAAGAGATTTAAAATTGAGGTATGCTGAACTGAATGAATGAGGGAACGTGAGGAGAATGGGGTAAGGGTTTTTTATGTCATCAATTTATCTATGACGTGGTAGATTTATGACACGAAAACATAGGAGACTCTTGGATTTATATAGAAGTGAAAATGTCATCCATTGGTTTCGTGTATAACAATCAGTGTCGTGGGCAATGAAACCGACGGACGTTGTCGAATTCAATGATAAGAATAAAAGCGGAGGGATATGTCTCCTTGACTTTTATAATCTCCTTCAATACTTGTGATGAATCAGTGCACTCAAACATCGGCAGCTTTCATTCCCTTGGTTTTGCCCCTCTTACATCATGTGGATCCCAGCAGTATAACGCATTAAGCGTGCAGGAGCTGACCCCTAACATCAAATGTCCAAGCATTTACTCTGAAATTCATCAAGTACTCTATCGGATTCATCAAGCATTGAATGGATAATAATATAATAAAAAGCAACTATCATCCCCAATAATCAAATTCGTAGTTAAAGCATACTTGAGCTCCTTTATAGTTGAATCCTCGAATTTCAATATGAAGATGTTTTGAATTGTAAATGATCAAGTAACACAAATGAAAAAAATCATAAAATCACCAATATGAATCATTAAGAGCAGTTGCTACTTCGGTGGAGAGTATATAGAGAGAGGGAGAGATTAAAAAAAGTAGAATTTCCACAGAATTTCCACGAAGGTTAGTCCAAAAATTGAGTTGTTCATTTAACACATCTAATATCAGCAGTTGGGGCCTAGTAACGTAGGAATGAAGCGATTAAATTGGTTATGGACCCTCTATAGTTGGGATCAGGATTAATAAAATACTCACGTGGTTGTTTCCGATGCTAGGAATCCATTCACTCGGTGTTGTTTGCTTCTGAATACCATTTCTCCATGCCTTCTATATCTGTAACACTGCTCCTATCTGTTCAGAATTAAAAAAATTCACAACTGTAAGGACTCAAGCAATTATAAAGCTAGAAAACTAAGCTTGGTTTAAAATCCCATAACACATAATTGTTGGGATTATCGAATTGCTTAAACCACAATGTACAAATGTTTCCATCAAATTTTGCAATTTTATCACTTCACCTCGCATATTCTCTAATCCTGCGTCGTATATAAGAATAGCCTCCAATGAAATAATACATGATAAAAATCATATTTGCATACTTTCAACCATTTGCTTACATTAAAGCCAAATTAAATGAGAATTTCCATATTCGTGGACTCAACGGTTCAAATATGAATCTAGAGGGTTTGGTACAGTTTATCATATGGTTATGAATTTTGTGGTATAATCCCTGTTAAGAGAATTGATCACAGTCGTGCAGGTGATCAGGCAGCTTAGATGATTTTTTACATGAAAATACCGACGAAGACTGTTCTGTTAACTGGAATGCTCGTATAAGAATAACACTTCCCTCTGCCTGTGGTTTGGCGTACTTGTACCATGACTATAGTCCAAGGATAATTCAACTTGATATAAAATTGAGCAACATCTTTCTTGATGAAAACCTAGAGCCTCGTGTTTCAAATTTTGGCCTTGCCAAACCCTTAGTAGACGAGGATGCTCATGTCACAACTGTGGTTGCTGGAACATTAGACTATTTGGCACCAGAGTATCTAGAAAATAGAAAGGCCACCGATGTGTGTTCTTCCTAGGCGTTGAATCTGTGATAAAAAATACCAAATTTCTTAATATTAAATATCAATAAATATAGATTAGACTCAAATTAAAAAGGTACCAGAGTAGTACTGCATCATCCGCATCTTGAAGATATTTTATCTAGTGTCTCTCATATCGATAATTTCGCGATTTCTTCCTAACTTGTTTCATAAAAATACTATTGATAAAATATGGATACACACAAGATGAACAAAAATTTAAAACCAATCAATCAAATTATGAATTTTTAAATACAATTGAATTGTAACAACAACAAAACTACACTGGTGAAAAAATTATACCTCATTAATAAAATGGAATTGTTGCTCTGTAGTATCATCATTGGAGAAAGTATCCCCTCACTTTAACTTGTAAATCGATCAAACATAAGTGACATGATTCTTTGTATTGCAAACATGCCCAAATAACTTGCTTGAAATCATATAGAACAATCTCGTGGTGCTCCTTAGGGATGCTCAAAGAGCTCTTGGCCTCGTTATGACAGTGGCATCAGGAAAAGATCTGGTTGCAGGAAGGGGCTTGAATTTTGAACTGAACCATCATCTTCTTAAATTGATTGGATTTGTGTATAGTGTTTCTTATCCACGATCTGTTTGGAGGCATATGTTTCTGTACCATCTTTCCTTAGCCCTCTAATAATAATCCCATTACCTGTACCACTATTTATTGCGTATATAAACATTTATCCATCCAGCATGTCAAAAATTCACTACAATTCACGAAGAGAAAAATATATTTATATGTAATGAAACCAAAAATAAGATAAAACACAAAAATCATATTTATTTCAAACGAGACAACCAACTTTATAACTTATAGTTGAGAGTAAGCATTGTAGTTATCACCCAAATTAAACATCAGTGAAACCAATTAAATATCTCGAACTAAAAACCCACTCATTTTCAAAATCAAAACCCTAAATAACAAACCCAAAAGCGAAACCAACTAATTAATCATCTCGAACTAAAAATTACCCTAAATTACTAAAGAGCCAACATCCAACATCTCGAACAAAAAGAAATCAAATAATAAGATTTGAAGGTTCATACCATTGATAGCAACTTGAAGGTTAAAAAAGAAAGCATACCACTTGCATTGATGGTAAAACTGAATCCACGGGTGAGACCTAGAAATCAAGCAATTAAGATAATAATTTCAGTTTGAGATATCTAAAAATTAAGGGTTCAAAAACACCTAATTTGAAGAAGACCATTAACAAAAATTTGTTAAGTTCACAATACCGCAATTTCCTTTAACAAAAAATGAAAAATTTGAATGTTTCTAAAGTATTTAGACACATAAACATTTAATCTTCTAGCATCTCTCCATGTGGGTTCCAAAAAGCTAAACAAATGAAACAATACAAAAAATTTAGAGTGAAAAACGGAGAGAGCTTACCATTCGCATTGATGGTAAAGCTGAATCCCTGGGTGCGACCATTGAGCAGAGGAATTCTATATACACCTATAAAGCCTTTTTCGGGCCTTCATCTATCATAATAGTAAAATGAAACCAAAAATTAAAAAGAAACAAAACTTCATCAGCCCCAAAATTAAAATTTGAATCATGATTTAAAAATTTTGAATCATGATTGGAAAAAGATTAACATTGATAATGTAAGAAAAAATATGGCAGGTGTGTTGGAAATATAGTTAAGCCAACCAAAGCCAAAAAATTACTAAACACAGATATTGAAAGGAATTTATTCAAACACATATAGTGCAACTCTCAAAACTTCAAAACTTAAAGTCGATCTTAGCATAAGTTAATGTCAGTAGAGACATAAAGTATAAATTTACTGCCACTGTTCAACACCGTGGTGGATTAGATGATTTTCCAATATTAGATATTCCATATCGAAAAAAACATATGAAACAAATACATAAAAGTCATATCATGTCAACGCATTTTCTTGAAAGTCATATCATACATGAAAGTCAAATCATAATACCATTTGCTATAGTGTCAGTTCCAGTACTAAATTTAAGGGGTGAAATGTGACAAATGAAGCTCTACTTGAAATAAGACATCAAATGTAATGGCAATATTACAGCAAACAAAATCATATGCCATTTCACCATTCTATGTTCATGCTCAGTTAAGCATTTTGTAGAACACCTGCCATTTCGTAGAACTACGAACGCTCAAAAATCTAGTGCACTATAATATAAATCTTGAATGTTATTCTTAAAAGAAACATGGATGTTGAAAAAATATACTCCTATAACATAAAGGCACCAACCTTGAATTTCAAAAACTCTAGATTTCAAAGCACAAAGACCATAAGTATTGTTTTTGCTTGAAATCCACCTCGATTTTGAAAACCCGAATTAAAATCCACCTTTATTTTGAAAACCCAAAGGTAATATAGGAAACCCTGTTTTCATAAGAAAAAAATCCCTAATGATAAACATGTTTCTCAATAAGTTCAGTAGTAATGATAAACATGTTTCTCAAAGAGATAAAGAAATGAATAATGGTTACAAATTCGATGCAAATTCTATATAGTAATGTATGTATCTGATTCCACAATATTCAAGAAAGTTCTAATTTTCTCCATTGATCATGCTAAAATATCAAGTTTCTTAAAAAGTTCGACTTTCAAACGTGGACTATTACGATGAGACAAAGAAAATTATTCCTCAGCCATCCATTTTAAATCACCAATATTCTCTGCAAGATCATAAACCTAGTGGTGAAATCGATTGATATTAATTTAATTATTGTGCGACGGTCGCCACAAACCCTAAGGTTCTTCACAATCTGGGGTCGAGTACATGGGGTAGATGTAATTAATCCCAAAGCCACAGCCAGCCTCTCATTGTGGTAAGAAAGCATAATTTCTTTATGTTCACCTTGGTCTCCTTCAATGTAAATGTAAACACCCTCAAGAATCAAATTCACAAACACTGCAATTAACTGAACAGAACATATTAAGAAAACATAACATAACTGAACATGCCATATTAAGAAAACATAACTCAACATATTAGCTGACTAAAATGAGCAGCATAGATCCTTATTTGAATTGTGTATTTACAGTGTTTCTTATCTAGGGTTAAACGAAAAACATATTTCAAATCTTATTTTCATAATATATGTTGGACAAAAATAATATTTTCAGATCTACAAAAAAAAAATAACGTTTAAATCGAAACCACCCAAATTAAAAAAAATGCATAAACTAAAATAGAAGATAAGCCCTAAATCTTAACATATTACATTTCCCTAGTGGGGAGAAGATAGATAAGCCTTTATATATGTAGATCCAAAAAAAACTTTAAATGAACAAAAAAAGCCCTAGAAAATAAGAATCCCTAAAAAATCTCAATCAAACATATAGTTAGATCTTCACAAAACCAAAGAAAAAATCGAAACCCATACCTGCTTGTGTAGGAGCGGAAGGCAACGTGGAATTGAGAGAGAGAACCGTAGCGAGAAGAGAGAAGAGTATACCTAAGACGACAATATCTGTGAACTTCATAAAATGCCCTAACCGAGAGAGAGTGTGTGAAGAGAGTGTATGGAGACGTTGATTGACTGATTGGGTATGGGGAGAGCTTTCTCGAGTGGGGGTTTTACAAAAATGCCCCTTATTTTGAATTAAAGTGAATTTGAGAATAAAAAAAGAGGGGGAAAACACCTCAACCATTAGATTCAATTTTTCCCCATTCAATCCTAACCTCTAATTAAGTTTTCAACTTATTGAATAGTAAAAACATCCTACTCCTTATTATATATATATATATATATTACATCACGTGCCCAGACACAGGGACACCAAGCTTAGAGTTCCCATCAGTTGACGTGCTGTAGTTGTTGTGAAAGTTACAAGACTTTGGTATTAGATGCCTCCACTTATCTTCGACTCATTCGGATCACTTTATATCAGTCAGGGCATGTTGCTCATTCTTGTTAAAGAGTATTACTTCATATTGTTGTCTTTATTTCAGTTCTTAAGGTTTATTGCATATCAGGCTATTGTAGTGGGATTTTATTCTGAAAGTGTTTTCTCCAGACTTAGTTCATTCATTTTGTCATTTCATTTCATATGAGATTGTATTGGATGATGAATGTTTATTTATTCATTTATTTGGTTATTTATTAATTCAAGATAAAATTTGACATCGGGCTTTTTAAATATTAGGTGGTTAGTATTTAATAAAAAGTTTTTTTGGCAGTGATGCAAATGCTGATACAACTAGATATTCTTTTTTTAGATTGAATAAATGACTTATCACCCGGTATTTAATTAGGTAGGGTGTCCCACCGGGGCTAGCCCCATATCAGCGAGGATGTCTCCAATATTAGGATGGATGGGAAGTCTGAAGATGACCTTTCACATTTATTCATAGACGGTGACTTCACCATCACGACCGTCAAAGGCCCTCTCATCTCTCGTGGGCACTCTCATATATATGTCAGATTTGATATCATAGATATACCTCCAAAATAACAAGTGAGTCTCCCTTATAGTGCAAGATAACTTTTGGGCATAGCTAGTGTCAAGTGGATCCTCATCCGAATGAGAAGAAACTTCCTCAACCTCAGTGGCCAAGGCTTCTTCTTAACACTTCCTGACATGCTCAGCATCAAACATGGTCGTGATCAAAACAACCATGGATAGGGGATGGAATCCAACCTCCACCCTCGACTCATCAGAATGAAAAGCCTCTTGGATAGAATGGTTGTCGTGATTTAAGCACTCGACACGATGAGAAAATGAGGCACGAGTAGAGGTCTCGGCTACCGCAGACTCTCAATAGGAATAGGGAACCTTTATTGCCACGTGGAAATAATCTTCTCTCTCTACTTGGGTAGAGGCAACAAGACTATGGCTTGAAAAAGGACGACTTGGATTGATAATTCAAAGTCGATGCTTTAGACATTAAATCACTGATTTCAATAATAGGAGTCTGTATCACAGACAAAGGGACTAGATGAATGAGATGTGTTGGGTGGTCTCCAGCCTTACGATTAGACTTTATCTCGACTTCACACTTATGTATCTCCCTAACGATTATCTCCCTAAGGTGTGGGAATTGGTTAGCTAACTCGTATAGTGTTTTTAACATTCAAATAGTTTTAACTTTGGCCAAAGTTGACTTAAAGATCAAAAGGGGAATTCAAGAGTTTTGCTACAAGAACAGAAGAAAACAAAAGTCCAATTCGCCAGAGAAGATGATCGGAGGGTCACCGTAGCTGTCAATTGACAATGAAAATTAAAATCCAATCCTAGAAACTATTTGCACTCACTGTCCACAATATAAAATACACAACAACACCTCTAAATAAACCCTAGTAGACCTATAAACCTCACCCAAAAAAAAACAAAATATACAAAATTTTGGAAATGATGTTTTGTGTGCTAGAACAAGGTAAGGCAATGCAGGAGGGAGGTTACCTGACAACGATGACTAGTTTAGAAGGAGTTTGAAGCCCTAAAGCATGTTGGACATCATTGGTATGAGGAGAGTGATAGTGGAAAGCTTAAAGTTGCATACGAAGGGTAAAAGGCGGGAGAATATTTGGAGAAGAAAGAGAAAGTGGTTGATTTTTCGGGGTTTAAAAACCTCTAATCATTGTGTGAGACTTCCCACAAAATCATCATTAGGGAACTCTATCTAAGGCATCCTGTCGCCACCCTATCTTGACTAACACATCAAACCACATAACCTATGAAAAGTGTCCAACCAAAAACACTTCTTCCTGGGACACTAAAAAAACACTACCACCCTCAGCAAAATAGGTTCACACCCTCAAAACCGCCTCAGACATCGGAGGTTGTCATCCTCATTAGGGGGTCATCCAACTATACCCCTCAACCTTCCACTCACATTGAAAACTAAGGGCTAGGAGGACGATTGATATACATAAGTGTGGTTTCATACCTAGACAGACTCCACCCGATATAGCCAACACTAGTCAACATTCATCAAATGGGCCTAATCATTTGTCGGCATAGTAAAGTCTACCCTCAATGGTCTCGACCTTGGGCCACCCTAGTAAGCCAAGACCTTGGGCCACCCTAGCAAGCCAAGACTACAAGACAACATACATATGCTGTTATATATATAACAGCACACATATATGTGCTGTTATATATATGTGTGTTTGTGATGTTATATATATATATATATATATATATATATATATATATATATATATATATATATAGATACATACAACACTGCTACTAAGCACAACGAAAGGCACAACGACTGTTGCATATCTACTGAGAAATCATCAGCGCAGTGTGATGTATACTAATGGGCACGATTGTTGCATATCTACACACTGATTATCTATATGAGGTTCAGTAAACAATATTACTATTGTTGTGGTTTGAGTAGTTTTTAATTCTTAAACAGGGTGGATAGGCCTATTTACAAAGGGAACTCTACCCAAGCACTACACCAAAAACCGAGATTACATTTTGACTCAGCTTTGTGACGGCTTACAAGCTCTACACCAAAAACAGTAATTTGGCACACCCTGATATTAAAAATCTGGCACAGTTTAAAACTGTGCCAAATTTTGGCACGGTTTAATGATAATTTGGCACACTATAAAACAGTGCCAAAATCTGGCACTGTTTTAAAGTGTGCCAAAATTGAGTACACTTCACTAAAATATAAAATAACCTAAAAAAATTCACTATAGTCACTTTACTCTCCCGCTCTCCCTCTCTCTTATTGTTCTCATTTCCCGCCCACCCCCCGCTCATCCATCTTGTCGTGCTTTGAGGTCTCTCCCCTCTCATCTCTCTCTCCTCTCAGGTAATTTCTATCTCCCATGTTTTAAAAGCATATATGAATGTTTCATATCTAGGGCTTGAAGGTTTCATGTTTAGGCTTGCAGGTATCAGATTTCAATCCCTGCACACACACGAATTTGTGAATCATTACATGTTCTTGAACTGAAGTTATCAAATTTGTTTTCTTCTATTTTTTCATTTTGATTTGACTAGACAATGTTTATTTTTTAGTTAGGATCTCTTGAGTTTAAATCCTTACATAACTTTTTCAGTCATTTGATTTAGAAAGAAAACGAAGGAGGTCGGTCATGATAATTTTACATTTTTAATATTTTGTTATGTTTCACTAAATAAGAAGAGTTATTCTCATAATTTGCCTAAGAATGGTCTTTTTGGTGTACAAGAATGCACTGTTGGCTTTTCATGAATGATGAGTATTAATCCTTTGTTTATCTTTTGGGCATATTTTTTACCATTTGAATATGTGTATTGAACTAAACCTAACATCCTCAACATATTTTTTTACATGTATAATGTGTTGTGTATATTGGTTTTGATTATAATGTTGGTTTGTGTGATGTATTTTCTATTTTTTTCAATATGTAAATGGGTTTCTTACATGTAATATCACACATGTATGATTTAATGTTTGGTATTAATTTTTTGGCTACATAAGTTGAATTTATATGACGTAGGCACCTTAGAGTTGTTATTCAAGATGAATCTATGCTAAATACAATTCAGATTGAGGTATTTACAAAATCAAAATGTGGAACTAATATACTTTTTATCTAAGATTCCTTTTCATTCCTTTTTACTAATATTCTTTTTTTATTTATTAATTAAAGGTGTCAAAAAATCAAAACATTGCAAGAAGTTCCGATCAAGGTAAAGGCATGAGAAAAGGCAATGAAAAAATTATTCCAAATGCGGTATGTGTCATTAGTCCTTATTTTCACATTTAATACAATTTACATTAAATGTTTTATGCATAGTTATTCATTTTATGTAAAAAGTTATATGAAATTTACAGGAACAATTTGAAGAACTACTTAACTTCAAATTACACATGTTCTATTGTGTTTGTGGGTTACTTTTATAATTTTTTTTTATCTATTTGAGAAAAGGCATAGTTTTTACTCATTTGGGATTTTTCTTTTACACAAAAGAATTGACCAGGTACGAACTCCTACTCATGCGTGTGCATCTCCGATAATTTCCGATAATGGCATCCCACATCCGACATTCTAGCGCGTGGTTGAAGAATTATCAATCCAACTGTTATGGCTACTAAATAATAGGTATCTCTGTTGTTCTTATACATGTTATGTTTTTAATTTGTGATATAATTTCCATATCTTACGAAAATTTGTTTTTTTACTTCTAATGATAGATCAACATTGTCATGTTCCATAAATGTTGCCAATACAAGTACATATGTGCAAACTTATGTTCATTTAGGTAGACATTTTCTCGTGATGAAGAGTGTTCAATGCTCTTATTGTTCCGCACTACATTGGATTGATTAACAGTTGATGTGCATTATTATGGCGTTGGTTTATTTTAGACTGTTGATATTCCAATATAACAATCCTTTATACGCTCATTAGGTTCCTATTTGTCATACTAAGCTTTAGTTGCAACTATCTGCTGGATATGTGCATTAAGTACTTGAAAAAAAAAGACTGATGGAGATGTACATCAATGGTCACTATTTTAGAGTTCAGGTTAGTTTTTTATATTTGGAAATCTCTTCGTTGTAACCAATGTTTAAACACATGCAAATAAACCAATAAGTTGATAATTCCTTGTAACTAATGTCACATTTTCTTTTACACTTGGATGTGAACTCACCAAAACCTTTGACAGAGGAAAGGCTGATGTCATATTTAAGCCAAAGGGCGTAATATATTCAGGTTTTCAATACATGCATTTGACAAAATTTCTTGGTGAAAGTATGCATTTCAAATTAGTGTTTGACATATAAAGATAGGAATACACGATCAATATTTTGTTGTTCACTTTTAATGCTCATTTGATTTGAGTTTTTGTGCTTTATGATGACCTGAATTATTAAATTCACATTTCAACTATCAATTTCATGTCAATATGATAAAAAAAAAGAAGGAAACTCAAATGAGAACTTAAGCTCTGCCTCTGACATCTATAAAGAATTAAACAACATAAGTTAATTATCATCATTAGTATAAGTCCTCTCTCCCCTTTTGGTTAACATATGCATAATCACATTTGCATATTGAGTGCTCTTTTAACGTTGGAAGATTTTGACTAGAGGTGGTATTACAGAAATTGTTCTCTCAATATAGAATAAAGTTCTTCTCTTTGTTGTATCACATCCATACTACGTGAACACTAATTTAAAATGATGGTTTGTAAAGATAGAGTATTCAATAGCCATGAATTAATGTCCTATTATACTAATCATATTTGGATAAATCACTAATTGTCAATAATTTATATTCAAAATCAATCACATAGATAAATTTTTAAACTCTAAATTACAATTTATATAAACTTTAAAATGATATCAGAAGAAAAACATAAATGGTAAATTTTTTCAACCTCAAGGTCCTTTTTGAATAAATGGATGGTTAGAGCTGACATGACCATCATGAATCTGATACAACCACTTGGGAAGAAGGAAAACGAACCCAGACCAATGCGAAAAAGCAGAGTGTAGAGTATACGAATTTATGTTTTGCTTGGGATTTTGTTCTTCTATTGGCCGATGATGATGTTTTTTTGGAATTGACATTCGAGAATTTGGAATGCTCAAAAGGGGATTGGCTATAATTTTTTAGATATCAAGGTATGAAAGTAGTTTTAAGGTCATCACAGACATAACCTTATTATTGCTCCGATCAAAGTTTTACCTATTTTTTTTCTATTATTCTGGATATCATTATTAAATCTTAATAACTGGAAGAAACGATAATGCTCTAAAACATTATAAAACCAATGGAAGGCGATTTTTTTCTTGTAGTTACTCAGTTATTTTCCTGTAAAAATATATCATGAATTGGATGTCAAACTTAGTCTTGTAGATGCAATTTGTTTTATTGGAATAACTGTAATGATTAAGCATTTTATGTTCATAAAATTTGAATTTATGTCAAGTATGTTAAGTTTGTTAAATTTAAATTTATGTCAAGTATGTCAAATTGGAATGACTGTACTATCATTACCCAACACGTGAAATTGGTAATTGGGTAAGTTTGAGGAAGAGGGTTCTTTTAGTGGTGAGGCAGTGGAGATACAGAAGGCGCAACTGGCCTTCATTGCATTGGGAAATAGGTTATTTATCGCAGAAGGTCTTGAAGAATTGGGGTCTTAATTCTGATTTTCTCTGAGCAGGGATCGATGCTGCCAATGTTCAAATCGCATTGGGAAAGTACAACGAGGTCATTGAAGGTTTAAAGGGTGTTGCTCAGCATATTGATAAAGGGAACGAGGATCGAGCTATGGCCTTCATTGCAATGGCCAAAGCCTTGGAGAGAAGATATCACTACTATTTTGGAGAGAAGATTATAGAAGTAATAAAGATATGATTAATGAATATTGTTTCTAGTTGATCTAGGTTATTCTGTTGTCACCTATTACTGCTAATTCGACCACCATATTTGTCTTCTTTTGTAGATCTAGTACTGAAAATCACTTGTTTAACATGTTGCATTTTTTTAGTACTTGATTTTTGAAAATAAACTGACATGCTTTATGTTTCATTATTTGACATGAACTTTCAATGGAGTCACCTTAATCAATTCATTTGTTTGTAACAGATGACTACCAAATATGTCAATTTACCATGTGCTCATGCGGATCTTGCTACAGAAGCTGAGAGGTATGTTCACGTTAACATTGTTTGTTAAAGCCTTCAAGTGATATTATATAGGGGTAAGTGCAAAAACAAACAAACAAACAAACAAACTGAGCTATGCTGGGGCCAGACTGAATATTGCAAATAATTAGTGGACCAAAGCCAAATAACCCAAAATATCTCACTTGGTTGAAAAGTAAAATGGCAAATAGTATTTTTACCCTTTCAACACCCAATAAATATTTACCGGGACAAAAGTAATTAACACAATTAAACTTTAAATAGGTATTATTTTTCTCGAGGTTAAAATATTTCACAACGGGGCATATGTTGTTACTTCCATTTACGCCTTTCATTTACTTGACATGTGATGATATAACAGATTCATGTCGTATCGTGGACTGCAATATAGCCTTGGACTCGACTTCCAATGAACAAACCATGCATACTAATTCAGAACAACTTCAAGATTCCATTGAATCTATAAGCAGAAGCCATGATACTGTTTTACAAGAGGATTCTCCTAGAGGCAAGGTTCTGGAGTCATTAGAAAAAAGAATTGTGGAATCTTCGTTGAGTTGGCTGCTAGATTCACCTCGGCATCATATGCAAACAGAGACACGGATGAGCCAACACTGCAAAATGTGCTAACATTTGTCAGAGTTTCTAAACGAAGCTACGTGCTTCTGCTGCAGCTACCTGCTACGTGATGGTGCTGCTGCTACCTATAAAAAAATGGTATAACAATTCTAAAATATATGCTATAAAACACCTGCAAAAAATAAATAAATCGAGCTATGTGTGTTGCTGTAGATACCTATAAAGTATATGTTATAACTCTCCTTTTATAATACATATATATATATATATATATATATATATATATATATATATATATATATATATATATATATATATATATATATATATATGTATGTGTGTGTGTGTGTGTGTGTGCACATATATGTGTGATGTTATATATATAACAGCATATGTATATAAGGCTGTTGTTATATATATAACAGCACACATATATGTGCTGTTATATATATGTGTGTTTGTGCTGTTATATATATATACATACAACACTGCTGCTAAGCACAACGAAAGGCACAACGACTGTTGCATATCTACTGAGAAATCATCAGCGCAGTGTGATGTATACTAATGGGCACGATTGTTGCATATCTACACACTGATTATCTATATGAGGTTCAATAAACAATATTACTATTGTTGTGGTTTGAGTAGTTTTTAATTCTTAAACAGGGTGGATAGGCCTATTTACAAAGGAAACTCTGCCCAAATTTTGTAAACTGTTTATAAATGGTATGAAATTCATATATATCTCAACATGAAACTTTGGAATTAGTTCTGTAAAACACTTACGTGCTACTTTATTTATTTCACCAACATTTTATACATATTGTAGTCTTTTCTAGGCTCAAGTCATTGTGAATTTGTGACTATACACAATTTAACTGCTAATACCACTTCTTACTTTGCATCTGCAGGTAGCAACTCATTAGAGTTCACTCAAGTAGACTTGGAGATTATTGCAAGTGGTTAGAAATGTTCACGGACGTTGACCTTGCCATTTCCTGTGTTGCTTACCGGCTACGATCAATTCATCAACGAAAGCAAAAGGGTTTCCATGAACAAGATGTTGGCAAGCAAGAATCTCTTCGAAAGGATCGTATAGGTTGTTGGCCTTTAATCTTGTCAAATGATAAGAATTAATTACTCTTTTTTGTTAGTTTTTTTGTTTTATAGGTTGGAACTCATTTGAAGTTCTATGGTTGTGCATGTATTGAGATGAATTTCATATGTATTGACATGAATTTTATATTAATGGAATTTGAGCTATTAATTTTTAGTGGGCTTGTATGTGTATTAGTTTTGTTGCGGACTATTTTTATTGTTGTACTATTTTTGTCATGCAGGTTTTATATTATTATTGAAAATGTTCCTGATTTTTTTTGGGTAATATTATTTATAATTATTTTTTTTTCTTTGATCCAAAAATTTGGCACAGTTCAAAACCGTGCCAAAAGTGTATCAAATTTTGGCACCGTTTTAAGCTGTGCCAAAAGTGTACCAAAATGTACTCAATTTGGCACAGTTATAAAGTGTGCCAAAAGTGTGCCAGAAATATTAAATTCTGGCACGGTTATAAAGTGTGCCAGAAGTGTTCCTGTTTGATCAAAACTGGCACACTTTTAAACCGTGCCAGAAAAAACTGGCCATTTTGGAACACCTGATTTTGGCACAGTTCAAAACCGTGCCAGATTTGATCTGGCACAGTTTTGAACCGTGCCAGATTACTGTTTTTGGTGTAGTAGGGAGGTCCTTTATGTCGGTCTCAATCAGGCCGGGATCACTATAGAAGAAATCTACTCCATATATGACATGTAGGATTAACGCATAGTTAGTCCACGCGGGTAGGCAGTTATAACAGATCTTTATATCACGTGATGGAATGTTTCATCATCATTGATTGAGCATGTGCTAAACAGGTGTTGGACTCCTATTGGACTACTTACCTCACACTAAGCCTATCAATGGGGCTCTATGAGCCGAGCTTGGGATTGTTCAGGCTTGACCCGATTATGATCTACTCAACTCAAGATTAAGCTCGGCCCAAACAATCTTGGAAGTCTTTGGCTCAAGCTCAACTCACAAAGTATATCGGGCTTCGGGCCTAATATGAGCAAGCTCAAATTTGATATACCAAGACATAATTATTTATTTTTCTTAGACTTTTTTCAACAATAAATATTTTATGTTGATTATTTTCAAAGCTATAATTAGTTTTTGTTTCAAAAAAATGCATTCCACGTCAAATTTAAACATTAATATTGATCAATAAAAACATTAATATTTCAGCAACAAAACACGGAAACCTGTTTAAAATAAATATTTCAGCAATATAGGACAACATTGAAAAAAAAAGGTGTCAGCATAAAAAAAAACACGTGTAAGCAACATTAATATTAATATTTCAGCATAATGAACCTGTTTAGACAGCATTGAAATACATATTTCAGCAACATTAATTTAAAAGTAATATTTCAGCAATAAAATTTGTTTATACAACATTAAAAATAACATTTCAACAACCAAAATCTATTTGAAAAATATTAAATGGTGACCACACAAACACAATGAGATATCAATAAATGACCCACTTAAGTTTTATTTTTTTTAATATTAAGCCCAATAGTTTGCACATGGATAAAATAACTACAACTATTTTGTTTTTTTAAAAAATTTACATATCATGGTGTGTATATATATATATATATATATATATATATATATATATATATATATTATTTCGGATCGAGCCTAGTTCGTGCATTTCTTCGCTCGAGCTCTGCTCAAATTGAATTCGGGATTAATAATTTGGCTCAAACTTGTCTCGGCTCAAACACAATAAAAGCTCAGTCCAATAGCGAGTCGAACAAACAGGCTTCGGGCTTGCTCAGCTCAACTGACTGACCGACCTCACACATTCATGTTGCATGGTTGGGGCACGCACTGTGAATCCCCAAGCCTATATATACACTTCATCTCCTTCATTGTAAGGGATTGATTATTGAAAACCCTAGCTAAACTCGATTCAAATTATAGTAGAGAGAGAAAGCTTGAGAGTTGTAATCCTTAGGCCATTAGTGCCTCATTCACAATGAAACTTTTGCCATTTCTGCAGAGTGGTGCAGTGTATCAAACTTAACCACATATATCTTGTGTTATTTGTCTTTCCCTCATCTCCTTCTCTTGCATTTACTTTGCTGCACTTTTATCTCCCTTGTTGTTGATAGCTAGCTCGAACATTACAAATTTAAGTGTTGATATCTCTAGTATCATCAAAATTATAAAGTTGTTTTACTAATTTTATGAATGTCTTATATTCACTAATTTCATGAATTAATATTAAACTAGTTTTAGGAATGCAATATGATATGAATTCCTAGGTTGAAATAATATAAAATGTAGTATAACTTGTTACTTAGTCAAAATCTTATTTTGTATTCTTAGGGTTTAATATTGGAAATATATATATATTTTAGTTGAATGAACTATTCGGTCAGTGTATATTTGTATATATATGATATCCTCAATTTCCTCAATTTTTGTGAATGACGTATTGCCCATTTAAGTTTTGTGAATATCTATGAATTGAAACTTAAATGTTACAAGTTGTGAATATTATGATTATAGGAATGTTAATATGGTAAAAAAAATTAAAGTGATGATTAATTAAACTATTTTGATTGTTAAAGTAGTCAACTTATATTAGAAGTATTTATTAATTGTAATATTTTGAGTGACCATTTGCAACAAAACTCAAAAATAATTTCGAAAAATGAGTCCGGGGCTCTCACCTAGGGGTGTGCATGGTTCGGGTTGGTTCGGTTCCATTATGGAACCAGAACCAGAACCGAAATGGTTCGGTTCTCTGGTTTTGGAACCAGAACCGAACCGAATATTTGTGTAGAACCGAACCAAACCGAACCAATGGTTCTCGGTTTGGTTTGGGTCGGTTCACGGTTCCTGTTAATTTGTGATTAAATTAAAGTTTAAACCATGAAATTACCATTCAAGTGTGGAATTAAATAAAATAAATAAAGTTAATGAAATTAACTTGAATATCCCAACATTAAAGAATAAAATACATGAAATTAACTAGAATATTTCAACAAGGTAATGATTAAATCATCATCCGAAATACATATTAAATTCAAATACATATTAAAGCATCATCCGAAATACATATTATCATCCCCTCAAAAAGAGCTGATCTGAAATACATAATAAATTTCATCCACGCAAATAGAGATTTTTCCTTCCAAATTTCCAATTGAAGTCATCTTCCTTTGTTCAACTCGGTGAAGCGTTTCTGCAAAAAAAATAAAACGGCATGAAAAAAACCAAACTATCTCAGAGTACAATTTTTATAACAGTTAGTTAACATATATGTTAAGTTAAGTTAATATGTTAAGTTAACTTATATGTATTTTGTTATATATGTTAACATATATAACAGCCTTTTGTTATATATGTTAACATATATAACAAGCTGTTATATATGTTAACATATATAACAGCCTTCTGTTATATATGTTGACATATATAACATCTGTTATATATGTTGACATATTTAACAGTTGCTGTTATATATGTCAACATATATAACCAAAACTGTTATATATGTTGACATATATAACAGTTTTCTGTTATATATGTTGACATATATAACAGTTTTTGGGAATTATAGCAAATAACATATACCAATTGAAATTTTACCTCAAGTCAACACGGGTGTAGTAGAGAAAACCGCTGCAAGTTCGGGATCTTCCGTGATGACTGCAAATAACATATTTTTACATATTAATAATTCAGTTACATATTAATAAAACAAAAAAAAAATTGCATAATAAAAGTTACCTGATTCTAGATCCGACATTTCATTTAATCGCATCTCAACTTCTAGTGGTAATGGTGATGCGCGAAGCCAATCTTGTCCACAAATCAAGCACTCTGCTACCTTAGGGGATAGGGAACTACGAAATTGGTCAAGGACGTGCCCCCCCGTGCTAAAGGCCGACTCTGAAGCAACGGTAGAAACCGGTATAGCTAAAACATCACGTGCCACTAGAGCAAGTGTTAAAACCTACAACCATTCAATTTCCACCATGCTAAGATATCGAAATTTGGTCCATCCTTTGCTACCCCTTCATCAAAATACATATCAACTTCGGACTTTGAATCTACACTTTCTCGGTCTTCCAAATGTTTCAAAAACTGCGATTGAAGAGACTTAACTTGCTCACCATTTTCACCTTCCAAGGAATCAACTTCAATATCATTTGAAGATTGAGTGTTCTTTGAACGAGAACTCGTACCGACAAACATTTGATAATGAATGTACATACGATGCATAACTTCTTGTATTCTCGTTGATAACTCATTCACTTTTTCCAAATGATAAATTCTACCATAACAAAACTCCACATACTTCAACTTGTATCGTGGATCCAACACAACCGCAACCAACAACATCATATTAACTTTCTCAATGTTTCCCCAATATTTATCAAATTTTTCCTTCATTTTTTTAGCCATGATACTCAACTGAATATCACTATGTTTAGCCCAATTACTCAATAATTGTTCAATTGCACACACTTGATGAAAATAATCATTTGACATGACATACAAAGACCCGGATAAACGTTTGGTCACGTCATAAAAAACTTTCAAAAATTTTGTTAATACTCGAGCATTATCCCAATCCTCCTCACTAGGTACCCCTTCCTTAAGATCGGATGGCAAAGTTTGTTTCAAGTTCATCCAACCTTTCAAATGCCTTTTGAAACTTGAGTGCGGTTTCTAACATGAGAAATGTGTAATTCCATCTTGTGGGGACATCAAGACACAAAGAGGATTTGGACACAATTTGTTCTTGGTCACAACAAATTCTGAATTGTTGTGCTCTTTGTGGAGAACTCCTAATGTATCTCACAACACCACGAATTCTAATAATGGACGTCTCTATCTCTTTCACCCCATCCCTCACAATCAAGTTCAATATATGGGCGCAACATCGCATATGAAAAAATTCACCATCTAAGACAAATGCATTTTTTTTGGAAAGTTTTTTCTTCAAGTGGGGAATAGCAGTGTCGTTAGAGGAGGCATTATCAACTGTCATTGTAAATACTTTTTCTACACCCCATTCAACCAAACATGCTTCAACGGCTTGCCCTATAGCAACACCCTTATGACTAGCAAGGACGGAAAAATTGAGTATCCTTTTTTGTAATTTCCAAGTACTATCAATAATATGAGCGGTAAGACACATGTAACTCGTATTTTGAATTGAGGTCCATGCGTCAGTGGTTAGACAAATTCTCTGAGTCTGATTTCGCAAACCAATTTTAAAATTTGTTTTCAACCTAGCATACAACTTGACAACGTCTCTAGCAATTGTAGTGCGGAGCACATGCTGAAATCTAGGTTGACAAACACTCATAAACAACCTAAAGCCTTCACGTTCAACAAACCTAAATGATAGTTCATCAATCATAATCATTTTGGCAAGTGCCTCTCTACAATCCCCCTAGTCAAATTTCCAAGGTACTAGTTTACTCTCCTCTTCGTCATCCTTTTGAAAAACTAAATTTGTTTTCTTTGTATCTTTATTAAGTGGATAAGCTCTACATCTCCCAAGGTGCTTCCTTAAGGTACTAGTTCCATAAGAACTTGAACATGCATATACAGATGAACAATAGTTACACTTACATTGATCGGCTTTACTCCCATCTTCCTTTTCTATTTTAGTGAAATGATCCCACACATCAGATTTGAACTTCTTTTTAGCTACCTCGGTCGAATCCCCGGCTGCTACTTGTGATGCTTGTGTGGTGGTATTTGTCGTTGGCTGAGAAACAGAAGTTGGGTGAAGAAAAGTAGTGTCCGCAGTACTTGACATCTACAAATAAAACAATATATAAGTTAACATTATAACATCATTTTAACTAAACCTAATAGCCAGGTGCACAAGTGATAATGAAAGATAAATAAAATCATTTTAACATTATAACATTATAACATCATTTTATCTATTAAACTATTAAACATTGCAACATCATTTTATCATTATAAACATTATAAAATCATTATAAACATTATAAAATCAGTTTAGTATACCCAAAAAAATATTTAATAGTTTAATAACCTTAGTATACCCAAACGAAATCACAATAGTATACCCAAACGAAATCAGTTTACCCAAATACCCAAACTCAATGAAATCAATAATGTCATTTTTTTCAAGGTGTACACAAAGAAAATCAGTTTAGTATACCCAAAAAAATGTTTAATATTTTAATAACCTTAGTATACCCAAAAAAATTGTTTCAGTAGTTGTACTCTCAATAATTTGTATAAGATTGATGGATCCATTCAAGTGATAATTTTTTTTTTTGAAAAATTACTCCCACACTTCGTTTTTTGAAATTTATGAGCACTGTATACCTAGGTTTCATATTTACAATCTAATCATTTTAGTTATAAGTTATAACCGTCTCAAGCATCATTTGGACTCCATACTAATTAATTTTAAAAATTATTATTCAAAATGGTGTAAAATTAATTTATGGAAGAATCAGATATAGTGGAAAATAGTCTTGGTCCTACTGCGGTGGAAAATCGAAAACGAGACGAAATCAAAAGACAGTTTATGTTTGCCTTTTAAGAAAGGTTTTCAAAATCAAGAAAATTTGACCAAGTTTCTAGATTTGGTCATTGGTCCTTTGACAAAAACACTGATTTCGTTGATTTCATTGAAGACGAAATCAAGTGAAACCATGGAATCGAGAACAAGTTTCTAGAGCTGTTGAAGAACAAGTGAAACCATGGAATCGAGAGATGAGAACTTACTGATTTCGTTGAAGACGAGCTGTTGAACCAGCGAGACAAGCTGTTGAGCTATTGAACTCGTTGAAGACGAGCGAGACCGAGGGAGAGAGAGACCGTTGTTGGGCGAGACAGCAATAGAGAGTGAGAGAGACGGCTGGGTCTTGTAGTTAAATGACAAAGTTAAATGACTTAAACCCTAGGTCCTAAAATGTAAAGCTAAAGGACTAAAATGTCCGGGTCATGATTCGGTTCGAAATACGGGTTTTCGGTTCGGTTTTCTGGTTCGGGTATATGGTTCGGTTTTCGGTTCGGTTCGGTTTGGTTTATATATGAACCCGAGAACCGAACTGAGTATATCGGGTTTTTTTTTTTTTGGAACCAGAACCAACCCAAAATTAAAAAAACCCGAACCAACCCGAACCATAGAGGTCGGTTTGGTTCGGTTCTTCGGGTTTACGGTTTTAATGCACAGTCCTACTCTCACCCGAACCCTCAGATTTTGTACTCAACTGCCCTCACTTTAGAAAACGCTTTGTCCGCCAAAATCCTAGATCCGCCTTTGCCGCCAACTTATTGCACCAAAGGCATTAACTTTCATTAAAGCACCAAGCCCACATTTAGCTTGCAACCTTGGATACCAAATCTTAGAAACCCACGTAGACCCGCAGCTGTGTTGAGAGAGAGAAGCGAAAACTTGATAGCAACATCTTTGAATATGGGCAAGTAGTCAACAGATAACGGGAAATGGACTTATCTAACGAATTTCGTTTAAAAATGAAGGCTACGAGTGGATTATCGTAAACTTTTGTGTAGCATATTGGTAATCATGTTATAATTAGATTACGCGGGGGTGGGGGACGGACGGGGACTCAGTAATAGAGTAACTGATAATTATCTTCCATTTGAACTCTTATTTCTTGAATATCTATTACTGGAAAGCTAATTACGAGTACAAGAAGCAAAAATCAGAGCTTGGGTCTCTTCTAAACTGATAATTAAAAACCTGAGTGTGCTCAGAAGTGAGAGAACCACTTAAAATTCCAACCTTCCCTTTTGCCTTCTTTTTCCTATTTCCCCGCTCTCCTACTTTTTTATTTGGCAAATGTTTCCCTCTAATTAAGTACTAAATAATACAGCTTCAAGCCTCCTTTGTTTATTGACCTTTGCAATAAAATCATCAGCCATCTTGCTTAACTGTTCAGCCGGCAAACTTATTCCCTCTCCATTTAAACCCTGCTTTATTCCTTTCTCCACTTCTATTTTTATCCCTTTCTCAAATACTTCTTTATCCCCCTCATCTTTACAAGTGTTCTTTGATTTCTTCTCAAAATATTTCTCCAACTTTCTCCCTCCCTTGATCTCAACATGATCATCTTCACCAAAATAACTAGCTGGTGAGGAGACCGAGGTAAATTTCTTGGACTCTCCGATCAGGAATATTACAATGAGGTTGCCAATGATGAACAAAACCTTGGCGCTGAAGAAAAATGAAGCTATTTCAAGGAAAGAAACAGATAGAAACTTTTTGAGAGAGGGATACCAAAAGGGACTAGAACAAAACAAAATACATGCTAATGCTGTCAAAGAATAGAGAATGAGAGTGTTTAGAAGTTGTTGCTTCTTATACTGGTTTATAACTTGAACCCTATGTATGCTGAGATCCATTAGTGGAAGAAAGAAAGAGTTACTGGTGGGAGGCTAAATGGTATTGCTGAGGATTACCATCTGACTGAACATAGAGCAGTCCAAATAGTGGAATATATAGTAGAGAAAAAAGTTAGTTATTTGGTGGTTTGCCATCATACATGTGCTTTTTAGTTTGCTTTAATATATGGGCACGATACTTTCTATAAAGCTGGTTACGCGGAGATGAAATCTCGGTTAGTCTTTATTTGTTGTCGAGTTACCTTCCGCTTTCTACTTTATTTTTAGGTTTTGCATTGGTCTCCCATTAAGAGAAAGCGTCGGAGTAACATGTATGAAATTATTACCACATATCTACCCGTGAAAAAGAGAAAGTAAATCCCACTCATTGAAGGGATCGATAGCTTTCCTTAAATAAAGTAAATCTAACTCATTAAGTAAATCTTGTTCAACGTCGATACCACCTGTAACATCCCGTCTAATAAAATATTGAGCAATCATTTTTATATCAAATTAAAACAGGAGTCTCATATAGTTCATTCTTAGCATCACTGTCGAAAACCAATTTAATTACTAATATCCTATTAGGTCGGCATCAAATTTTTTTTTAACTAACATTTTTAACCAAACCATTCAAATAAAACAACTACAACAGTTTATATGCAGCAACTGAAATGAAATAAAATAAAATAACCTAACACTCGGTACAATAATACAACCAAATCGAATGTCGCACTAAAAGGCGATAAAAGAATAAATGAGTACAGTTGGGCCATAAGCCCGAATGTTTTTACAATACCTCATATCTAGATCTCAATGATAGAAGGGTCTACAATAAACCTGCTTGCATCCACAGCTGCTGCAGCAAACGTTTGACTCGAAAGAATTATCATCCAGGCATCCCTGTATCTGGACACCTATATATATACATATATATTGAGGAAGGTTTTAAATAGTTATAAGACTTTGGACATTTAAAAAAAATACATGAGAGATGAGCTTAAAGAACATTGGGAATGGAACTAAATACAGAAAAACTACAAATTATTTTATGATTCAACGAGAGCCACCTATTTTGAGTGTGAACATAATAATAGAAAGGATTGATCTCCCCCTTAATAAATTGTTTCTATGTATTCTAATTAAGACAAAATGCAGTTAGTCAATAAAGATAAGTTGACTCGAAACCGTTAGCCCGACCCTGAAACAAAATCATTTATGTGGGTTAGATCGCTTTGTGTTAATTTTACATTTTTCTTTTCGTGATTTTGGTTATAGCTTGTTCAACTTTCATTTTGGTTAAAGATAAAAACATAGATTTATAAACCAAAGCGAGATTCAACTCAAAGAAAACTGATGATGTATGATATATATATATATATATATATATATATATATATATATATATATATATATATATAGAGAGAGAGAGAGAGAGAGAGAGAGAGAGAGAGAGAGGGCTTGAAGGTAATCCTGAGATTAAGGATAATTCTCCAATTAGTAAACAGTGTTTGGGATTAAGCAACAGAGGCAGCTCAAGCGTGGCAACTCAACGGCGTGGCAACTTATACTTTAGCTTGTATTAGTCATATTGTATCTCTATTTATATTGACTGTAAGCTATAACGGTTGTAATATTGTAACGAAGATAATAACGAGTTTTAATGTGAGGTCAAACGGTACTCGCGAGAGACCGGGCTTGGCAGGGCCTGGGAGAGCTTTTATGCTCTATCGAATGACCTCACCGTGAAAACTTTAGAGGGACTTGGTTTGGAGGATTGAGAAGTATGGCACCGTTGGGGCTTGTCCTGACCATCTTAAATACACCTGGTAAAGCACTGAAGGACCCTACCCGTGGAACCTCGGGCGAAGCAGCTTTGAGTTCCATCGAGCGTTGAGTTGTGAACCAAACAACCCTCTACTTAATGTCACATATACTGTAGGTGATGTCACTAGCCAGCTAAACAATGTCAGGCATGCACTCAAGTAAACCACCGTGGTATTTGAGGCTGTCAAGCAGTTGGTGAGCCACCTCTGCGACAGCAGCCCCCTGACACACAGTGGTTGGGCAAAAGGCATGTCTTGGCATTTAATGTTTATGATGTGGAGACAACTAATGCATTAGGTATTTAATGTTGTGACATAAAGTATGAGGGGTCTTTCATAGTCTTTAATGACTGAGTTGCCTCGGGGGTGGCGTGGGGGGCTATTTAAGGACCCCAACCACCTTTGAGGAGGGGGATCCTTTTTTAGAGAGTTTGATGATCTTTTGAGAGTTCAGGAGTTATTGCTACAGAGAATACACATTAGAGAGAGTTATTGCAAACCAGAGGGTTTACTCACTCACCATTGTTATTTATTATGAAGCTTTTAATACTTAACAGAGATTCTTGAGGGTGTTTGGTGTGTTTCTACCTGCCTACCAAGGTGTATCTAGGGTGCTTACTTCTCTCTCCCTCTAGCTAAATTACTTTTAAGTTCATTACTACCTTCTGAGTTATACACGAGATTTTTGTGAGTTTAAACTGAGTTTATCTTCATTGGATTTGTGTTTGTATGTCCTATCCTTAGTCCAAGGTTTTGACTAATTAACTTATCATTACCGTACTCAAAAGGGGTTACGCCTCCATCTTATCTAAACTACCGTCTTACATTTGGCGACTCCGCTGGGGAGGCATTCTTCTAAGTAAGGAGTATGGCACAAGATAATGCTAATCGAAGTCTCAACTTTGACGACATCCAACGCAATGAAGAAAAAGCTACGAGAGAACTGGAGGACCTAAGGGATGGGGCTCCTCGAGTAGAGGTACCTCTGGTTTCGATGACGTCAGGCGTTCCGGGGGTGACACAAGCTTCCACGAGTGCGAGGTTGCGACCCAATCAGGTCGCGCTCCTCATGAGCAAGTTTTATGAGTTTTTGCAAGCTCCAGTAGCTTCAACTATGCTGGGAGGATTGGAGGCTAATGCCTCTGTAACACCAGGGATAGCTCTAATGACCCCATCGGGTGCAGGTGTTGCAGGAACGGTCCCAGCAAGCATACCATTTGTTATGATTCCAGTAATGGGAATCTCAGGAGTTTCAATGGCCCCTGCTGTGACGTTCGTGCCAGCTGCAATGGGCACCCAACCCATGGCGCCATTGGCTGTTTCCCCAGTAGCATCACCCATGGAGGAAATGAGAAAGGAGATGCAGAAAGAGATGTTGAAGTTCATGCAAACCTCCTCGCAATCTGCTTGTGAGGTAGATTCGATTTATGATGACTTTCGAACACCCTATCCTCAGGAATGCAATGATGAGCCTTATCCAAAGGACTATATTCCTCCTATTTTTAAAAAATACACAGGAAAGGGTAAGAACCCGAAGGAGCATATTAAGCGCTTTGTTGAACATTTGGGGGCACATTGTAATGATAAAAGGCTTAGGTTAAGAGAGTTTTCTAAGTCCTTGATCGATAAAGCATATACCAAGTATTCCCATTTGGCTCCCAACATCATTTCTACATGGGAAGAGATACACGTGTTGTTTGTCCAGAAGTTCTTTCTGGTAGAAGATGAGTTTACTTTGACCCAACTGGGTAGGGAGAAGCAACGACCTGGGGAAGAAGTGGTGGCCTATGTTCGAAGATTCAGAGAAAGATCCCTCGACGTGAGGGAGGAGGCCAAAGAATCCAAGTTCTTGTAGATCTGCGCTGAGGGGCTGCTTCCTGAGTACATCTGCCATCTTATCAATGAGATGCGCGAGGGGACTTTTGAGGCGTTCTTAAAAGCGGCGTGAAATATCTCCTTGGTGGTGCGACCCAATCCGATGGTGGTGCCCATGATGTTAAGGAAGCCGATGTAACCCGCGAGGAGGAGGTCTCAGCCCCCAAGGGTAGGGTACACCGAAGGGGGAGATAGGGGCAAAGCACCGAAGAAAGATAATAAGAGGAAGTTCGGAAGAGACAGGGAAGACCCACCACCATTGCCTTGTACATTGGAAGAAGCTATCAGCTGTTACAACGCGATGGTCCAAGGGGGAACGGTCTATGAGCCAAAGGACGTTCCTGCTGGGAAGCCCGATACGGCAACGAAGGCGAATCCAAAGTATTGCCAGGTTCATCGGAGGATCCAGCATCCAACTGAGAGTTTTTTTACGCTGAGAAGAATCATCGACAAGTATATGAAGGCAGGGACATTGCAGATCCCTCCACAGAACGTCAACATCAACCCCTTGCCAGCATATGGGGCCAATATCGTGGTGGTCTAAGATGAAGAGGCTGAGAGAGGGGGAAAAGAGTCAATCGCGAAGCAAGATGAGTATGAGGAGGCTCTGGAAAATTGTACGAGGGGAATAGATAATGTAGTATTGGCTTATGATGAAGCAAGAACCGAGGATGTGGAGAGTGTATATGGTGTTGAAGGGGAGGAGGTATACCCAACTCTAGAATACTGTGAAGTTTTAAAATTCCCAAAGTTCACCTGGTTCTTCAACCAAGTGGGGATTCCAAGGGAGAGTACGTTAGAGATAACCCAGGCAATACTTGATATTGCGAGGAAGAATGCCGTCCCTTCGCTGAGATGGAAGGGACCCATGGTCAGGTTAGTAAGGAGGTTTCTGTCGGAAGTAACCCTCAGCGATGCAGATAGGGTTGTAAAGTTTCCTCAAAATAGGCCATTGTATGTGACTACCAGTGTCAACGGAGTTAGCTTTGCAAGGACTCTTATGGATGGAGGATCTTCCATCAACATCATGCCAATCAACTCTTTCCATGTAGCAAATATTCTAGAAGAAAGGTTGGTCCCCATGCCTTTGGTAATTTCGAGGTATGATAACCAATCTTCCAAATCTATTGGGTACGTTAATGATGGGATTGTGATGGAAAATCTGAGTTCCCATATCAAGTTCCATGTAATAGAGAGTGCAACTTCCTATCATCTGCTAATAGGAAGGGTGTGGATGCACAACCAAGGGTTAGTTCCTTCTACGTACCACCAATGTGCTAAGGTGAATATCAAGGGGGCAGAAGTGACCATTAGGGAAACGAAAAGGCCCTTCGCTGTCAAGGAAGCTCACGTGGTGGACGCAATATTTTACACGGAGTTATAGGAAGATATTCGGTTCCTAATGAGAAGAATGGAGGGAGCATGGGTTCCCTCGATCAAAGAAAGGATAGGACCCGTGAATGAGCAATATAGGGAGGTTGCAAGCGGCACGAGAGTAATAGTCTAGGAGGCTCACCAGGTGGTCCCTCAACCCCAAAGCATCTCAAAGATAGGATGAGGCCCAGAGTGGATCCGATGGGGCACGAGGTGCAACGACAAAGCATGCTGAGTCGGTTCTCAGAAAAAAAGAGTGGTCGAGGTGTTTAGAGAGAAGAAGAGGAAAGCAGCCACCGCTACCAGCAGACAATGTAAGAAGGTCATTATCGAGGAAGGAAAGGTGGTGTATCGATTATAATGATGTGAGTGTCCGGTCGAGGAAGCTGATGATGAGGTTGACCCGATATATGAATGCTTTCTGGTGGATCAACGGGGACAATGTATGGAGATAGATAACTCCAGCATACAGGAATTGGTGGAGGAAATCGTCGAGGAACCATATTACATGGCGGATCGACCGAAGCCGTAGGCACGAGAGCTAAAGTAGTTAAACCTGGCAAAAGAAGAGGAAGACCCAAGGCCCATCTTCATCTCGAAGGATCTCAGTAAGGAGAAATGAGAGACCTTGGTTGAGTTGATTCGGGAATTTATAGATGTTTTTGCATGGAAGTACATAGAGATGGAGGGGCTAGATGACGAAGTGAGCTGCCACAAGTTAAACATAATGCCTTCAGTTATTCTAGTGAAGTAGGCAATGAGAACGTACAAGCCTGAGCTAGATTTGAAGATCAAGGAAGAGGTTCAACGCTTACTAACCACAGTGTTCATCGTACCGATACATCACCCACTCTAGCTATCTAGCATTAACCCAGTAGGGAAGAAAGATAAAAATCAAATAAGGATCTGTGTAGATTTTAGAGATTTAAATAGAGCTTATCCCAAAGATGAGTTCCCTCTGCCCTTCATCGATAGCTTGATAGATGCAATGGCTGGTCATGAGATGTATAACTTCATGGATGGGTATGTAGGGTACAACCAGATCAAGATGAACCCCTCAGATGCAGAGAAAACAGCATTCAGAACCTCGTTGGGTAACTTCATATACAGGGTGATGCCGTTTGGACTCAAGAATGCTGGGGCAACTTACCAAAGAACAATGATGGCCATTTTCCACGACTTCTTTCACAAGTTTTTGGAATTCTATGTGGATGATTTGGTCATCAAGTCGAGGAAGGAGGAGTCCCATCTGAGTGATTTGAGGAAGGTGTTTTTCCATTGCAGGAAGTTTAAATTAAAGATGAACCCATTGAAGTGTGTTTTTAGAGTGATAAGTGGGAAATTCCTAGACTTCGTGGTTGACCGACAAGGGGTGCAGATGGACCAGGATAAGCAGAGGGCAATCCTAGAAATGCCATGTCCAAGAACGGCAAAGGAGTTGAAGAGTTTTCCCGGTAAAGTCTCCTACCTTAGGAGATTCGTGTTTGGGTTAGCCAAGTGATGCAGCTGTTACGAAAGAACACGAAGTTCAAATAGGAGGCGATTCGCCAGGAGTCTCTCGATGGGCTGAAGAAATTGCTCGTTTCACCACAGACTATGGTTCCTCCAAAGGTAGGAATACCATTCCAGTTGTACCTCACGTCCACCACGAAGACCGCGGGAGCTTTTCTGGCACAAGAGATCGAGGGGCAAGAACGGCCAGTTTACTACCTCTGCAGGATAATCCATAGGCCAGAAGTCAGATATAGTAGCTTAGAAAGGCATTGTTTAGCCTTAGTCTTTTTAGCGCAAAAACTTAGACATTATATGTTGTCTTTTACAATTCATATTATAAATAGATGTGATCCCATTAAGTATTTCCTTGCAAGAACTATATTGATTGGCAGGGCAGCTAGATGGTTCCTTATCCTCTCCGAATATGACTTGAAGTGCGTGGTTCCTCGCGCAATCAAAATCCAGGCGTACACCGATCTGTTGGTTATTTTTCCTTCAAGAACGTTTGAGCCACCCAAAGAAAGCATCTCAGGAGACGACTTGCAGGCCAATCACCTAGATGCAACGGATGAGGAATGGACAATGCAGTTCAATGGATCCTCGACGGAGAAGAAAGGAGGAGCAGGGGTTATTCTCTCAAAAGGAATGGAGGAGATTTGCCTGTCCTACAAATTAGATTTCCCTTATTCCAATAACGAGGCAGAATATGAAGCATTGGTGTTGGGATTTTTAGAGGCTCTTCGGAGAGGGATTCGTTCACTTTTCATCAAAGGGGATTCTAACTTGGTGGTTCAATAAGTAAACGGAGAGTACGCATTGAAACACATGAGCCTGACACCATACAGAACAATTATCCAAAGACTTCTTTGCCAGTTCCATCGGACCAAGATCAAGAGGCAGCCCAGAGCGATGAACTGTCACCCAGACGCGTATGCCACTATTGCCCAAAAGATGATCATGAGGAGCGATTCAACTACTATCGTGATTTAACAAAGAATACCTCCTTCGATGGTACAGGAAATTGTACCGATGGAGGAGGACGCAGAATGGAGGGGAGAGATTAGAATGCAATCGGAGTCTGGTGAGGGAACGATGGGGCTCAGAGAATTGGCTAAATACTTAACGAACTAGGGGAACCTTTACTTCAGAAATGCATGTGGATGGCTATCGAGATGCATCGGTCCAGAAGAAGCAGGGTAGAGGTTGAATAAAACACACGAAGAGCACTACGAAACGACTGAGATACCCCTTTATAGGAGAATTCAAAGGGGGGATATTTCTGGCCTAGTATGAAGCAGGATGCAGCCAAGTTACAACGAAAGTGCTATAAATGTCAATTATCCTTTGAGGAAGTAAAATGTTATTTCGTGGAGGCTGAGTCTGACTAGAGACAGCCCTACATCGACTTCATTAAGGATGGAGTTGTCCCAACAGAGAAAATAGATTCGATGGGACTCCGACAAAGGGCCCCGAGATTCTACATTCAAGAGGGATAACTTTACCGAAGGGGATACTTCAACAGTCTGTTGCGTTGCATCACGAAGAAAGAAGTAGTTGAGGTCCTCAAATAAGCACACGATCTAGCTCATATAGGAGGGGCCAAGTTATATGACTAATTGATGACTTTGGGATACTATTGGTCAACGATGGAGAAAGATTCGGCTGAGTTCGTTCGAAAGTGCAAGGCTTGCCAACTTCATGGAAATATGATCCATGCCCCGTCAGTGGACTTACACTCCCTGACGATGTCTTATCCTTTTCATACTTGGGCATTTGACCTAGTAGGGGTAATACACCCTTCTTCGAGGGGCAAGATATGGATACTAGTGGCAACGGAGTGTTTCACAAAGTGGGTTGAGGCAATACCACTAAGAAGGGTAACAACGGGAGTAGTGAACAACTTCATCAGAGAATACATCATTTGTCGCTTCGGGATCCCAAAGGTTATCCTTTCGGAAAATGGAACCCCTTTTGTCAATTCAGAAGTAACGATGCTCACAGACAAATACTCCATTGTCCATCACACATCGACGGTGGCATACCCAAAGGGAAACGATCAAGCCGAAGCGACTAACAAAACTTTGGTTAATATCTTCGATAAAACGATGGAGGATTTCCCAGGATCGTGGGATGACAAGATACCAAATGTTTTATGGGCCTATCGAACAACTAAAAGGAAGCCTACAGGGTATACACTGTTCTCTCTTATTTATGGGGCCAAGGCGATTCTCCCAGTAGAGTTGGAAGTTCCCTCTGCTCGATATGCTTTGCGAAGTAGCATGCTCCCTCAGAGTAGACATGTGCAGTTGGAAGCATTGGATGAACACAAAGATAATGTGACGCGACACTTTCAAATGTATACGAAGCAGCTCTCCAGGGCATATGATAACTTGGTAAGACCAAGGAAGTTCGTGGAGGGTGACCTTGTATTGAAAGTAGCAGTGAAACACATCAGGGGACTTCCTCTACCTAAGTTGGCAGTAAATTGGGAGGGACCTTTCATCGTGAAAGAGGCTCATGACTTGGGTTATTGCTTAATTTCTAAGATAGAAGAAGATAGTCCATTTAAGATTAACAACAAATGGTTGAAGGTCTATTATATGTAAGCAATTACATTTGAGGGCCACCGATGTATCTAACTGTTACGAATATACGAGTTCATTTTTTATGCAAGTTATCTTTATTTTAATTCAAGTAAAGATGAAAGGATTACAGAACTTCATATTTCACAATCTATGTAAACAGTTGTAACACAAAGAAATGGCATGATAATAAGTATCTTTTTTTTCATTCATAGACTTTGGGGCATTACAAAATTGGGAGCTATTGCCCAGGAATTACATGGGAAGAAAAAAAATATACACAAGTTCATTCGCTAAGAAGGAACCACAGATCAAGAGAAGAGAAAAATCTCCAGGGAGGCTCGAAGAAGCTTCTTAGCAAGACCGCTGAGCATTGATAGAGACCTCCAACCTTACCTGCGCCTGTATGCACTTAATCAAGAGTTTCTTCATTTCGACTTCGCCACGCGCAAAGCTTCTTCGAGGTCCCCCACCTCTCTGTCAACGATTTTAAGAAGAGGTGCTAGCTCGGCCAACTTGGCTTTCTCAGCCCGCTGATCCTCCTGATGTTTTTATAAGAGCTCCCTCTGGCTGTCCAACTGTTGGCTCTTCAAAGTCTTTAAGTGCGCAAGGAGCCAGTCAAAACGGAACCCGTCACCACCCAACTCCCTCAGATAACCTGGGAATTAGTTGAGGAGGGGTCTGGTAATGTTTGCAGTAAGAGCATTGGCGATTTCAGCAACGACGATGGCCATGCCTTGAAGCCTGTAGCTCATAACTGAGATGTTTGAACGTAGGCAGTCCACCGTGAAGGTTTTAGGATGATAGCTCACAAGTTGCTCAATTTCACAACGATGGTTGGTAGGGATTTGGGGAGAACGTTGGAGTACCATCAGGCAAAAGGCGTGAGGAGCCAAGTCGGGCAGAGGAAGCTCGCACCCAGATTCGCTCTCCGTGGAAGCACCTATCGTGGAACCTTGATCATTATGGCTAGTTTCTTCGAAAGCGACAAGTTCACGATGGGGCGAGGCAATAGGCAAAGGCACTGGTGGAGAATCCTCCTAAGCAACCTGAAAACAGTTAGAGGAAACAAGGAGTTTATGAAAAATCTTAACAAGTGCTTTCGTTGTTCAGTCACCGTTATAGGTGGAGTTTATGAAAAAAATCTTAACAAGTGTTTTCATTGTTAAGTCACCGTTACAGGTGGAGTTTATGAAAAAAATCTTAACAAGTGTTTTCATTGTTAAGTCACCGTTACAAGTGGAGTTTATGAAAAAATCTTAAAAAATATTTTCATTATTAAGTCACCGTTACAGGTGGAGTTTATGAAAAATCTTAACAAGTGTTTTTCGTTGTTAAGTCACCAATACAGGTGGACTTTATAAAAAATCTTAACAAGTGTTTTCATTGTTAAGTCACCGTTATAGCTGGAGTTTATGAAAAAAAATCTTAACAAGTGTTTTCATTGTTAAGTCACCGTTACATGTGGAGTTTATGAAAAATATTAACAAGTGTTTTCATTGTTAAGTCACCGTTACAGGTGGATCTTATGGGAAAAATCTTAACAAGTATTTTCATTATTAAGTCACCGTTACATGTGGAGTTTATGACAAAATCTTAACAGCTGTTTTTATTGTTAAGTCACCGTTACAGGTGGAGTTTATGAAAAAAATCTTAACAAGTGTTTTCATTATTAAGTCACCGTTACAGGTGGAATTTATGAAAATCTTAACAAGTATTTTCATTGTTAAGTCACCGTTATAGGTGGAGTTTATGAAAAATCTTAACAAGTGTTTTCGTTGTTAAGTCACCAATACAGGTGGAGTTTATGAAAAATCTTAACAAGTGTTTTCATTGTTAAGTCATCGTTATAGGTGGAGTTTATGAAAAATCTTAACAAGTGTTTTCATTATTAAGTCACCTACATAGGTGGAGTTTGATAAACTGAGAAATACAGAGAAATTAGAGAAGTACCACAGCAGGAGTAGAAATCATGGGAGGCGGGCTCATTACCTCAACAGCTTCAATGGGGCCCTTGGAGGCAGAAGCCTCAACGGTAGGCACACACACCTTGCCAACATAAGGCACTAAATCCAACACGGGTGCATCATCAGAAGGAGATGTTAGACCTTCAAGAGATGCCCCAACAAGGGTAGTAGCACCAACCTGGCCCTGGAACGGGATAAGGCCACTCAGAGCAAAGGGGGAGAGAGACTTGGAGAAAGATGCAAATTAGAAACCAAGTGTTAGACATAAGGAGTAAACAAAAAAGAATAAGAGGCAAAAATGGACCTCACTTACCCCCCATTATGGCACTGAAAAGAGGTACTGCAGTAAGGGGCCTTGCCAATGCAGGAGGAAGAAGAATGTTAGCTATCAGCGATGCCACTTCCACCTAAAGAAGCCCAACATGTTAAAAATAATAAACAAAGCAATGGGGTAAATAAAAGGTGGGAGACTTGGTAAGAAATTTACCTGAGGGGCACTCTCTTCGACCACAACAAGGGGCAGAGGGACCTCTCACTCCGAGAGTAACTCAGAGGAGGCTGGAACAGTGGTCTCGGTTGGTCAGGCATCTCAGCAGCCCCCGTGGCAGCATTTTTGGCCTGATTGGAGGATGAACGGTGAGAGTATGTGAGACCTATCAGGGGGAACGGGGAAGGGCAGCAGTGGTTGGAAGAACACTACAACGTCCCCCCATAAAATGGCTCACTGAGGAATTAGGAGAACTGACCCTCGCTTCTTTAACTCCCTGCACCAAAGTTATCAGACAATAAGTAACGGCACTATGTTAAGAGAAGGGTAATGAGGAATAAATAATGCACACATACCTCAGATCCAGAGGGAGAACGAGAAGGTATAACCATTGGTGAAGGTGGCGAGGAGGCAGCAGCAGAAGGAGCTAGTGATAGAGGTCTCTCAAGTGTCTGCTTCTTCTGGGACTTAGTACCCAGCGTTTTCTTTCTTAAACTCATTGCACCACCGCTTTTAGGCACCTTCGACCGTCTTCTCCTTTTTACTGATGGCTCACTAGGATCAACCACGATTGTGGAGAACATACCCGGAGGAGGAACGACGACTGCGCGCCGTTGGAATTCAGCATTTATTCGTGCAATCTCAGCTTGCACCTGCCTCCTTATCTCTTCAGCCATCTCTGGAGACATGGGAGGGGGAACAGAGGCAATTGGGACTGCCTCCAAAGGAGTTTTCCTTCGAACTTGGGCCTTAGACTTCTTAGACTTGGACTTCTTGGCCTTCTTAGCAGGTGGCTCAAAAGGCCCTTCTCCCGTTGCAGCTTCAGTCGAATGTACAATTTGTTTGGGAGCAGCAGCGGCCTTCGACTTTGGGATAGCAGTGGGAATCATTGGGCAATGAGGGGTTAACTCTTGGGGAGATTCTTTAATGGTTGTACTCAAGAGAAACTCAACTCCAAGCACGAAGTTCCCCTTAAGACCTAGTTCAGAAGAAGAGAAGGAATGGACTGGGGGATATTGAGGGGGGGACTGGATGTACTCACGGATCATGGCCAACTGCTCCAAATGGAACTTAGTGGCAAAAGAAGTTGATACGTCTCCATTCCTAGTAGAATTAGGAAGGGTGACACGACCATTGAAAAAGGCAATCCCCGCATTTTAAACTTTCTTCAATTAAAATCACAAACTTGTAATTTCCTTTTATAAAAACTTAATTCACAATGCGTAAGCGTAAACGATAGGATGGTTCAACATTCAAAAAATAACAACAAGTTTTAATTTCTCAAAACAAATTAAAACATAATGCAAGTCCTAGAATTTGCCTAAGTCATAGTTTTCAATTATCCAAAGTTAGGCGAAACCAATTTTACCAAATGACTTGAATAAACCAAATTTACCCAATATTTAATTTAATTCCAAATTAAATGAGTGTGATAATTAAACCAAATTTTATCTTGAATTAAACTTAAGCATGCGTTCTAATTTAGATGCAAGATAAAATAAACAATATCACACTACGCCGAAATGTACGAGGAAAAACCCAAGACGGGAAACAACCTCGGACGGCCCTAGCCACAAGTCCACTAGATATGGAATTACAATTACAAGATAGGTAGACTTACAACGACTGACTCGATCCCTCTCAAGCCTCGACGCTCCTCCTCGTAGAAACCTCTTCCTAGCGAACAACCTCGGAACACCACCGCGGTCTCGGAATCCACCGATGGGACTTTATATGGTCACCGTCACCCAAGCATGGAGCCTTTCTCCGTGTGGGTAGAATATCAACAAAGGTCTTCTTTGTGATGGGGTGTAGAAGCAAACCCGAAACGTCTCTTGAATTCGGTAGAGAAAACCGGTGCCAAAAACTCCAAGCAATTGATATAAATATAGAAACTTGGATAAACAATTATTGGGTGTAAACTAGAGTGTGTATGAATTTTTCATTAAAAATGAACACTCAAAACTTGAACATTTTCCTAAACTAATTTAGCTCTCAAACTCTCTCTAGGAGATAAACAATGTTGGAAAAGTTCTATTGGAAAATGTGTTTCCCGCACATAATAATGTATGAAAAAGTTGGTTAAAAACCAAGTGGGAAAAGTGGGAGAAAACTGCAAAAAACTGCTCAAAACTGTTCCCGCCCTGGCGTCTCGTTCGAACGAGACTTCTAACGAGCGACCAGCCTGGGCTCGTTAGAATCTCGTTAGATACCTCGTTAGAACGAAAGACTCGTTCGAACGACATATCGAACGACTGACCAGTTTAGGGTCGTTGGCAAACTCGTTCGAACGAAACTGGTTCGAACGACAAAACTCGTTCGAACGACATTTCTAACGAACGACCAGAAAGATTAAAAAAATTCGATTTTGGCCCAGAAACTTTTATAAACTTTTTATATACTTAATTTAATGTTTCTAATTGATTCTTTCTGAAAATAAAATGCGGTTTTTATTACACCTAACACCCAATACATATTGTTCCATGCTCTTATATAAATATAATTACATTCATACCTTGGGAGCATGGAACCTTAGTTGATGACGTAGAAAAGAGGCACACAAACCGGCATTTTGATGAAGCTTTAAATTCTTTGCCGCTACGTCTTCAACACATACTTCATAGGCTTGAGAATATTACAATCAAATACATTCCTATGAATAAATGTTTTTGTCTGGAATTGAGCCAAAACTATATATGGACTCAATTAGAAATTTGTGTCCTTACAAATCTCCCCCTTTGGCTATTCCGGGACAAAAACCAAACAAAAATCCTAAAGGGCCGTCAAGCTCACTAGACTCAAAACATAACCCGCCCAAACTTGACTCAACCCAAGGATCAAACGCTTTGCCATAGAAAGATGCCGCTTTAGAATAATTCCTGCACACTTAAGCAAACTCATCAAATGCATAGGGAATATCAAAATATTAAATGCAATTAATGAATTACTCCCCCTAACTTAATTCTCCCCTTTATCAAACACATGACCTACTTAGAAAGACGTCTCCCCCTAAGATAAATCTCCCCCAAACTAGGATACCATAATAATAGGATTAGATACCATTTCTCCCCCTATCATCATTCTCCCCCTTTTTTGTTCAGGAATAGGCAAAGGATTAAAGAACTAATAAATAGCATGTTGAGGCTTAAAGTGTTAAGACATGAAAGCATATGGGCAATTAAAGCAAGGCAAAGACAAACAAATATCATATCATATATATATATATATATATATATATATATATATATATACTATAAATATACCAATAAGTACGAGCATATATAGATAGATATAAACACACACATGACACAAAATACAATAAGTTTGCACACTCGTATGGCAAAAATGTGTCATATGGAAACGGAAGTGTAGGGGTGTGAACTAGCAACAATTAAATTTAGACCCAAACACTTAAGAAACGTTCACGGAGTTCTCATTTGATTGCAAACTTCATCACAGTTAAATATAACCTCATGTGATAATATAAAGATTGAACTCAATGAACAAACATACACAATGCATACAAGCCTAGCATGATGATGATTCTACAAACCAAATAGAGTCATGACATTAAAGACAACTAGGATAAACGGACATTGTGCAAACCGTTGATATACCATCCAATTCTCCCTCAATAAGCATATATATTCTTTTATTTTTGAATGAATATATCAAACAAACATAGACCTTGGCAATTGTTTTCTTTTTAATGCCAAATATTCTATTTTTAGGCCTTTGGATCACGTATTTCTTTTAGATCCAATCAACGGTGGCTTACTATCGCAAAGGATTTAATTCATCCTTTCGGAGCCCTTCTCCGTGCATATATTAATTTATCATGTTTCATTTTTCGCACAAATCTCACATGCAACGGATTTTGACATGCACTAGTCCTCCTAGGTCATAGATATGTAGATGACTAGATTGATAAGAGAACACCTCAAAAAGCTCAAATATAACATGTGACATTAAGATTTCAAAAGAGCTCGTGCATGTGTGAAAAGAGGCATATAGAAATAGAATCCATTTGAACAATACAAAATCCAACTACTCCATAAAATATGGTAAAGAACATAATAAGGATTGAAAATCTAAACCAAAAGTTCTAGCCACGTGGGAGCGTAAATGATGGGATTCAAACACAAGTATATGCCACTTAAAGTGTGTCAAACAAAAATACACACCAAACAAAATCTTTTTGAGTTTTTAACATTTTTAATCAAAAAGAAAGATATATACTCAAAAGACTAAACAAAAATCATTTGTATTTTTCATTAAGCGTAAATGAAAGAAATAAAACACAAATGATAAACAAAAATCTTTTTATATTTTGAAGTTAAATCAAATACAAAAAATAATACAAAAAGATAAACAAGTCATAATTTCTAGCATGTGATATGAAATAAGGCAATGACTAGAAAATGACTAAACAAGCATACATTTAGCATATGAATATAGCATGAAGTACAAAAGCTAAAGTATGCAAAAACTAACACATTTATCCTATAGATTTAGCAAGGGAGGAAGCATGTGAAAGTAAATGAGAATCAAAATCCCGATTTTGTAAGGCAACCAAGTCAGATTTCCTAACCCAAATTAATGAAATTACTATCGTGGGGTGTAGGAACGTTAGCTATCGTGGTTACTTTACTATGGGATTTTCTAGGAATTCGTTTAAGATCTAAACAAAATTTCTTAAGATGACCTTTTCGACCACAATGTGTACAAGTAAGAATATGTCGAAAAGATTTATCTAAGGAGTGATCATTAAATGCATTCCTAGAAGATTCTCCTAAAACATTGGTTTTGACTTTAGGGTTAAAATCATTACAAGAATTGAAGCCTAAACCAAAAGTGTCATTTTTAATTTGGACCGTTCCTAACATTTTATCTAGTTTTTTCGAATGACACTCCAAATCAAATTTGACAGTACTAGAATCTTTTAATTTATTTTCCAATTCTAAAATTTTAGATTCTAGTAAAATATTTCGCTCTTCAAAAGCAAGAAGCTCCTTTTTCAAGGATTCCATTAAACCCCTAAGGCTATCTCTCTTGCCTTCTACATAGTTAAGCTTCTCTTGAAGAGTCCTCTCACGTGTCCTAAGGTCTTCTATTAAGGCACTTTCATCAATGACCTTGACACTATCTCTCAAACTCGCTTCTAACTTCAAATTAGCTTTTTTCAATTTAATAGATTCAGTATAAAGTTCTTGAAAAGCATTTTGAAGTTCACTCATATCAACCTCATCTTCATTTTCACTCTCTCTTTCTTCTTCACTCTCACTATCATCAAAAATAAGGGAATCATGTACAATGACCTTGGAAGTGGCATGTGCTATAATTTCATCATTCGATGAGTTCTCATTATCACTCACATGTCTAGCCATAAAAGCCACAAAATTTTTCTTAGTGGGGGACTCGGGCTTCTCTTCCTTATCACTATCACTAAGGGTCGCATTATAAGCAGTGGATCGTTTACCCTCTTTCCTTAGTTTAGTGGGGCACTCATAAGCCCTATGGCCATAACCTTCACAACCAAAACATTTATTAGACTCGTCCCTATCTAAATTTTCATTACTAGGTTTAGGGATCTTCTCGGCTTTAGAAACCTTCTCGCTTTTATCATGTTTAGAAGATTCAAATTTCTTAAAATCATTTTTATATTTATCTTTGTTGAATTTAAGAAATTTTCTAAATTTATGAGCAAATAAAGCCATATCTTCCGAGTCACTATCACTCTCGCTCTCTACTATTTGTTTAACCTCTTTTCGGGCTTTTAAAGCAACGCCCTTTTCAATTTTCTTTTCATTTTTAGAGGGAAACATATCCAGTTCATAGGTTTGTAAATCACCTACAAGTTCTTCTAATTTCGTAGAGGCTAAAGTGGGTAAAGAATTTAAAACGGTCACCTTTGGAATAAATCTATCGGGTAGGGACCTTAAAATTTTCTTTACAATACGGTCGTCAGGTATTTTCTCTCCCAAGTTAGAGGATGAATTAACAATATCAGAAAGTCTAGCATAAAATTTATCAAAAGTTTCTTTTTCATCCATTTTGATAGTTTCAAATTGAGTGGTGAGGTTTTGGAGTTTAGAAGCTTTAACGACACTCGTTCCTTCATGAGTTAATTGTAAAATATCCCAAGCTTCTTTAGCGGTCTCACACGTCATAATGCGTCGGAATTCATCCGGTGTGACAGCGCTAAATAGAGCATTTAAACCACAGGAATTGAATTTTGCAAGCTTAAACTCATTTTCAGTCCATCTATCGGCGGGTTTGATAACACGTTCATTTTCAACTAAATAAGTTGGTGGGGAATACCCGGTAACAACTGACATCCAAACTCTCTCGTCGATAGATTTTAGTGCCGATCTCATTCGCGCTTTCCAATACGCGTAGTTTGAACCATCAAAAATAGGAAATTTTGAAAATGGGGAAAAATCCATTTTAGCCAAAAAATTAAAGGATCTTAACGAAATAATTTATCGTTTTTGGCTCTGATACCAATTTGAAAAAGGCAATCCCCGGATTTTAAACTTTCTTCAATTAAAATCACAAACTTGTAATTTCCTTTTATAAAAACTTAATTCACAATGCGGAAGCGTAAACGGTAGGATGGTTCAACATTCAAAAAATAACAACAAGTTTTAATTTCTCAAAACAAATTAAAACATAATTCAAGTCCTAGAATTTGCCTAAGTCATAGTTTTCAATTATCCAAAGTTAGGCGAAACCAATTTTACCAAATGACTTGAATAAACCAAATTTACTCAATATTTAATTTAGTTCCAAATTAAATGAGTGTGATAATTAAACCAAATTTTATCTTGAATTAAACTTAAGCATGCGTTCTAATTTAGATGCAAGATAAAATAAACAATATCACACTACGCCGAGATGTACGAGGAAAAACCCAAGACGGGACACAACCTCGGACGGCCCTAGCCACAAGTCCACTAGATATGGAATTACAATTACAAGATAGGTAGACTTACAACGACTGACTCGATCCCTCTCAAGCCTCGACGCTCCTCCTCGTAGAAACCTCTTCCTAGCGAACAGCCTCGGAACACCACCGCGGTCTCGGAATCCATCGATGGGACTTTATATGGTCACCGTCACCCAAGCATGGAGCCTTTCTCTGTGTGGGTAGAATCTCAACAAAGGTCTTCTTTGTGATGGGGTGTAGAAGCAAACCCGAAACGTCTCTTGAATTCGGTAGAGAAAACCGGTGCCAAAAACTCCAAGCAATTGATATAAATATAGAAACTTGGATAAACAATTATTGGGTGTAAACTAGAGTGTGTATGAATTTTTCATTAAAAATGAACACTCAAAACTTGAACATTTTCCTAAACTAATTTAGCTCTCAAACTCTCTCTAGGAGATAAACAATGTTGGAAAAGTTCTATTGGAAAATGTGTTTCCCGCACATAATAATGTATGAAAAAGTTGGTTAAAAACCAAGTGGGGAAAGTGGGAGAAAACTGCAAAAAACTACTCAAAACTGTTCCCGCCCTGGCGTCTCGTTCGAACGAACTTGACTCTCGTTCGAACGAGACTTCTAACGAGCGACCAGCCTGGGCTCGTTAGAATCTCGTTAGATACCTCGTTAGAACAAAAGACTCGTTCGAACGACATATCGAATGACTGACCAGTTTAGGGTTGTTGGCAAACTCGTTCGAACGAAACTGGTTCGAACGACAAAACTCGTTCGAACGAAATCTGGTTCGAACGAAAAAACACGTTCGAACGACATTTCTAACGAACGACCAGAAAGATTAAAAAATTCGATTTTGGCCCAGAAACTTTTATAAACTTTTTATATACTTAATTTAAAGTTTCTAATTGATTCTTTCTGAAAATAAAATGCAGTTTTTATTACACCTAACACCCAATACATATTGTTCCAAGCTCCTATATAAATATAATTACATTCATACCTTGGGAGCATGGAACCTTAGTTGATGACGTAGAAAAGAGGCACACAAACCGGCATTTTGATGAAGCTTTAAATTCTTTGCCGCTACGTCTTCAACACATACTTCATAGGCTTGAGAATATTACAATCAAATACATTCCTATGAATAAATGTTTTTGTCCGGAATTGAGCCAAAACTATATATGGACTCAATTGGAAATTTGTGTCCTTACAACCATCAATTGTGGATGTCACACCAAGCATTGCGGCTGCAGTGTAGAAGGTGCAGGCTTCAGCGAAGGTGGCCTTGGAATGGTTATCTTGGAACAAAGGTCGAAGAGCCCCCTGAGTGAACCCGAACTACCTGCTGCATCTATCAGGGTTGTAAGGCTTTGAGGTGTATCCCCATTCAGTGTAGGAGGGGAGAAACCCCAGGGTGAAAAGTATCACTACGGTTTGTGAGGGATATTCTACAACTGGGTTAAACCTGACCATTGTGGCTGCAGTAGGAAAGAAGTCCCAACTATGGGCAAAGGTAGACTCACTATATGGCCTCATCACGAAGGAGTCTAAGTGATCAAAAACCTTTATTATCTCCTTTCGGCTTTGCTTCTTGTGGATACATAGAAGGCGTGGGGGCTTGATACCTTCACTCACGGGCAGAGAAACTGACTTCGTAGCAATAGTAGGAAAGTGGGTATAGAGGAAGCCCATCAAAATGATGGTGTTGGCAAAATTCGCCATGTTGTAATGGCCTAGTGATCGTTTCATATCATATGGGTTCGATCCAATCAGGTGTAGACGGACCCCAAGGCGATGGCGGCCAAAGGAAGGTTGAACCCTCTAGCCAAACGAACAGAAATTTTTATTAGGTACCTCCTGGGATGATAATTGTGTTTCCCAGTAAGAAAGAAGTGTGAAAGTAATACAAGTATGTAGGCTGGTAGTTCCAGGGAGGTACCTCTACCGCGGCCCGTTACATCACTGACATCCTTCGACGTCGGAGCTTCAAAAAAATAGTTAATAAGGGAGGTAAATGTGGCTTTGTTTGAGGAACTAGTGCAGCTGCGGTAGATCCGATCCAACTCAGCTCGATCAGTAGCCTCGTCGGTATCTAGAGCCTCATCCTGGTAAGTAAACTCACCCATGGGTTCAAACCCAAGGAGTTCACAGATGTCCTCCAATGTAACAGTAAACTCCCCCCACGCAGCGAAGAAAGTATGGGTTGTGATGTTCCATCGGGAGACTAAAACTTATAACGCCGCGTTGTACTTTGAGAGGGTGAACTCCCCAAACCAGAATGCGCGATGAAGCCCAACTTTGGCAAGAGCAACGGCGTGAGAACTCTACATATGTGTATGCCAAGCACAGAAGTGAGTTGGCGACCCTCTGGGTGCTTCGAAGTCAATTTGGGAATAGGGGAAGTCACCACGGTCAAAACAGAAATGCAGAGTCCCCTCTGGGGGTAGATAGCCCCACTTTGATGAATCCACTTCCTCATTACCCAACAGTAATGGGTCGAACATGGAGTAGTAGTGGAAGGTCTTGCATGCTTCAAAAAATTTATCATCTTCGTCAAATATGGGCGCCCGACGATAGAGGCATAGTTGCTCTTGACGAGCAGCATTCAGGGCAGCGGCAGTAAGGGAAACAGTAGTGCCAGAAGTGGTGAAGGGGGAGTCTGACTGAGTGGTGATGGCAGCAACCTTGGAAGCACTTGGAGAAGCCATGATTGGGTAGTCATGAATGATATAGCTGGGTAAGAAGGGCTAAGAACAATAGGGGAGGAGCACAACCGCAGGTGGTGGCGCAAAAGATAAAAGAGGGAGGAGACTGAGTAAAGAAGGAGGCAACAATGGAGGTCGCACAGAGTTCGCACAAAGTTTCTCTCTCTAAGGAATACGGGAGTTTGAACAAGAAGAAGGCCAGAGAAGGGTTTGAAATAAAGATACGTTTGAAGTTTTTAAACCTTTTAAAACCTATCGATTAAGTTTCCCACCATCGCACGTGCAAGGCTGCCTATAATCATTTCAAATGAACATGTGGCACTTTGGGAAGTGTTTTGATAGCTAGAAAGACAGCATTACGTCGAATACGAAGTGACGTCTGGGGAATATAAATGATTGCCTTACTCAACAAGTTTAAGTTTTGGCGCCAAATTTGTGTCAGACTTATCCAGCAACCCCTAACAGAAAAGATGTCCCAATGATTCAAAAAGCTACGATGTCCCCTAGCCACAGGTCCAAACGTTGTTTAAATTGTGACTCAGTTACATCGGGGATAATTTCTATTTTTTCGAACACAGCGAAGCATCACAAGGGAGAATTTCACTTACCAGGAGTCCAAACGAGTATTTGAGAAGGTTAGTAGGCCTTTCGGGAGAATTTCAAATAATAAAGTCTGAACGGTTGAAGCTCAGTATAAGGAAAAAGTGGAGATGTCCTTTCAAGCCGTAGTTCTTCGGCTCAGGAACAGCGGGGATAATTTTACTTTTTCCTGGAGGTTCTAATGCGGTGGTCCTAACGAAGCCAAAGAGGCTAGAATTTTTTCACGTAGAAAAGTTTAATCGGATTGAGAAGTTTTTGTGCAGACATTTCTTATCCCAACAAATCTCTCCATGAAGGGGCAAATGTAGAGGGGGCTTGAAGGTAATCCTGAGATTAATCCCCAATTAGTAAACAGTGTTTGAGATTAAGCAACCGAGGCAGCTCAAGCGTGGCAACTCAGTGTGGAAACTCAATGAGGCAGCTTAGCGTGGCAACTCATACTTTAGCTTGTTGTGTTAGTCATATTGTATCTTTGTTTATATTGATTGTAAGCTATAACGGTTGTAATGTTGTAACGGCTGTAATGTTGTAACGAAGATAATAACGAGTTTTAGTGTGAGGTCAAACAGTACTCGCGAGAGACCTGGCTTGGGAGAGCTTTCATGCTCTATCGAATGACCTCGTCGTGGGAACTTTAGAGGGACTTAGTTTGGAGGATTAAGAAGTAAGGCACCGTTGGGGCTTGTCCTGACCATCTTAAATACACCTGGTAAAACATTGAAGGACCTTGACCGTGGAACCTCGGTCGGAGAAGCTTTGAGTTCCATTAGGCGTTGAGTTGTGAACCAAATAACCCTCTACTTAATGTCACATCTACGGTAGGTGATGTCACTAGCCATCTAAACAATGCCAGACCTGCACTCGAGTAACCCACCATGGTATTTGGGGCTGTCAGGCAGTTGGTGAGCCACCTCGGCGACAGCAGCCCCCTGACACACAGTGGTTGGGCAAAAGGCATGTCTTGGAATTTAATGTTTATGACGTGGAGACAACTAGTGCATGAGGCATTTAATGTTGTGACATAAAGTATGAGGGATGTCTTTCATAGTCTTTAATGACTGAGTTGCCTCGGAGGTGGTGTGGGGGACTATTTAAGGACCCCAACCACCTTTGAGGAGGGGATCCTTTTTTAGAGAGTTTGATGATCTTTTGAGAGTTCGAGAGTTATTGCTAGGGAGAATACACATCAGAGAGAGTTATTACAAACCAGAGGGTTTACTCACTCACCATTGTTATTTATTACGAAGCTTTTAATACTTGACAGAGATTCTTGAGGGTGTTTGGTGTGTTTCTACCTGCATACCAAGGTATATCTAGGGTGCTTGCTTCTCTCTCCCTCTAGCTAAATTACTTCTAAGTTCATTACTACCTTCTGAGTTATACACGAGAGTTTTGTGAGTTTAAACTAAGTTTATCTTCATTGGGTTTGTGTTTGTATGTCCTATCATTAATCCAAGGTTTTGGCTAATTAACTTATCATTACCGTACTCAAAAGGGGTTACGACTCCATCTTATCTAAACTACCCTCTTACAATATATATATATATATATAGTAGTGTGTGCACGTACCGATGACACGGCGACAAAATTTCCCTCAAGCCAAAATTTTCCCCCGGGTCAAAATAAAAAAAAAAAAGTAAGTGCCGATGGCACGACGATAAAATTGGCCCTGGGCCAAAATTTACCCCCGAGTCAAAATAAAAAAAAGTAAAAAAAAAAAATTTTAAAAAAAATAAGAAAACAAAACAATAATGTCAACTTTTAGCATGATATTATCTTTTAGTATATATCTATATTATACTCCTAAAATAATAGAACCAACCTTTAATGAAAATCATTTAAGGACATAATTCATTTTCTATTACAACCATCTATTCCCATCCCCTCCCATCTTTGGTTGGTTTACCTTAGACTTTTTACCTTATCTAAAGTTTTAATAATTAAGATGTTTGTCTTTCCATTTGATTTCTTAGTCACCCATGCCCATCAAATCTAAACAACCAACAATCTCACCACCGTCTCTCTTCAAACCATAAAACATTTCAAATCTTTTCCCAACCCAAATGGCATAACAAACACACTTTATCTGTGTGGATCGAAACTGTGTTTTTAACAGTGCGCCAACTCTTTATTTTTTCCATTTCTCTCTCCTATTTTTTTGCCTTTGTTCTTCTTTTCTCTCTCTCTCTCTCTCTCTCTCTCTCTCTACGCATATACATATACACAACCAAATCTCATATGTCAAAATCCCTGCCTTGCATACATATCAGATTCCCATATTTATCGTCTCAATCTCAACACACAAATCGATCGATCTAACAAACGATAAAAAAATCCACCAATTTTTTTATCACTGTTTTGTTTGCTCATGTCCCCATTCTCACTGTTTGGTTTGCACCCAAACTGGCTTATAACTCAACTACTCTTCCATTACTCTCAAAACCTTTATCATTTTCTGGGTTTTGATTCATCAAAATCTTATGAAGTGCCAAGAACAGACCTGACCATGTTCTTCAACATTGCCACTGAGAAAACTGTGTTAATTAACAAAATTGGTATCACACCTTCATTTGGGCTAGGGAAGTTTGACAACCCATCTTGATTTTCTCCCTTACTCTTAAATTTGGATGTAAATATGTAGAGGAGAGGAGTATGAAAATCAACAAGTGTTATATGTTGATAAATGTTGGTGGTGCACCAGGTGCGATTTTATGTTAACCAGGGATTTGTTAACCATGGTTAAGGGTGGTGGGTACACGTGGCAAGACTTCCATCGTGCTTTTGTGGGGAGCGATGAGTTTTGGGACAACTTGGTTAGGGCTAGGGGGTGGACGTTTCTTAAAAAAATGGTGTGATGGATTTTGGTTCAAACATAAGGGCGACATTAGCTATAATCTACTCCAGAAGGTACTGGATTTTTTTGTTTCTGTTTAATTTGTCAGTTTAATTAATGTTTATATTTATAAAAAGAAACTGTTGTTCATCTATTATGTGTATAGAAATTTGATATAATGGATTTAATTTTTATTTTTATAGGAGGTGAGACAAACTCTTTTAAAGAAAAATACAAGAACATGTTAACAAGGAGAACCTAATACGATAGTATTAGAGGTTAATGAAGCTTTAATGTTCCCATAATGAAAGATACAGAGACTACGTATTCTTTTTTCCCCAACCGATTTCCTCAAATTTCCATCTCCGTTTTAGTAATTTGTGTTTTGAATGTCCTGTTTTCCTATTTTGTTTTCTAGTTCTTAACAATGACGAGGAGTTTAAGAAGGCTAACATGGATAACCATCATATTTTTGTTGTAAGTTTTAAAGCTTCAAATAATGTACTTTATGATTTTTGTTATGTAGCTTTTGTTTCCAAAGGCTAATATTCCATAGAACATTACCTTAATTTATAAATAATCTACATATTTAAAAAAAATTATGTCATTACTTTGCAAGAGAAATGGAATAGAGATCAAGGATTGATGAAGTAAAAAGAAGTCTTCAATCATAATGACATTTAATCATTTCAATGATTGTTTCTTAATTGTTTCATTTAATAAAACTCATTAAATATCATAAACTTCAATTAATTTTTGTAATGCAGTTACTATGCTACTCCATATGTCATTTCAATATAATAATTTGTTTTGTTTATCCGATAAGAATTAATATTTTTTTATTTATTTCAATCTACACATGTCCGCCCGCGCATCGCGTGGGGTACATGCTAGTATATATATATATATATATATATGTGCAGACTGGTCCGCATTTTAAGAATGCAGACCGGATATGTGTCACCTAACGGTGCACCTAGAAATTATCGCCTAAATTATGGTATACTCCCTCTCTTTTTCGGGCGCACCGCCAAATGACACATGTCCGTTCAGCACTCTTAAAATGCTGGTCATATATATATATCTATTATATAAGATATGTGGTGTGGATGGTGAAATATATGTTTGATATTTTTAACTTTATATGTATGTGTTTTTATGTGTTTTATGCATGATATTTTATGTATGCATGCACATACATAAAATATCATGCTAAAAGTAATATATATATATATATATATATATATATATATATATATATATATATATTAAATACATGCTATTAAATTATTTTTTTTAATTTTAAAAAATATTTTTTTTCAATTAAATTGTTAAAAAATATTTCTTTTAAAGTTGTTTTTTATTAAAAAGGAGGGTTATTATGGGATGGATTTTATCACTAGGGCAAATTTATCACCGTACCCTCGGCACGGGCATCCACTAGTATATATATATATATATCATGCTTTTAGAATTATATTACATGCATCCATGAAACATATAAAATATCATACATAAAAAGGTAAAAATATCAAATACATATTTCTATCATACATACCTTATAAATATCATGCTTTTAGCATGATATTTCATGCATCCATGAAACATATAAAATATCATGCATAAAAAGGTAAAAATATCATACATTTATTTCTATCATACATAGCCCTACTTTATTTTATATATATATATATATATATATATATATATATATATATATATACACTAGGGTGTACCCGTGCCGATGGCATGATATTATATTTGTTCCCGAGATATTTTATACCCGTGCCGATGGCACGGTGATAAATCTCTTTCCGTAATAAATTTGTTCGCGTGTCACCAATATTGCAAATATAAATATTGTTGGTAATCCCATGGTACACTATCAGCACGACAACAAATCTATCTCCCGTTACGATTAATGAAATCCAAACCACCAACTAAAATATTATTTTAATTTATTTACAAAAACAAAAACACGGCAAAATTAAAATGAGACACGATACATAATCGTTTTTTACCAAACACAAATATGGCTAATTAAAAGTTCCATGACATAAATTTTTTTGCTAAACACAAATAATACAAAAAAAAATACAAAAAAAACACTGAAAATTTTATTATTTTTATATCAAACACAAAGTCGATCAAAGTAAAAGATAAACACAAAACATAAACAAATGTCATGTGATATGAAACGTTGCGTAGAACGTTAACCAATAAATGTTTCCCTGAAATTTTTTTTTTAGAATGTTCATCCTTTAACCAACACCAGTACTGCTATATACCAAAAACACAAACTTGATTATAAGTATAAATATTTATTACACTTCAAACACAATACATATAACACGAACTCAAGTAAAAATTATTTTAATTATATAACTATAAGAATTAGTTTTTGATGTTGGCAATGAGTCTTGTCCTTTATATTTAAGTCATATTGAAAATAAATTACATTCACTCTAACGAATGCAACTTATATTTTGATTTTTTTAAAATATTGATTGAATGAAGTGGTACGTTTCTTTTCTTGCACCGTTGCTTTGGGGTTTTCCATCACGGTACATCGAGCTTTGTGTTGTCCTTTGACAGTTTGATTGTCAATTTTCTTGTGATGCGAGCTTTTCTCATCCTTTTAACCTGTTTATACCTTCGTTTATACCCACTTTAACTGTTAGGTTCGATTCAATTGAATTGATCGATTAGACCTCCTGTAGCTATAATAGTTGTACTCAGTTTATCTCGGTAAGACTTGGAAGCCTTTACCTCTTAGGTTAGTACCTTAGGTTTCACTTGTAGGTACCTGATCATAAAAAACTATTTAGTTAAAAAAATATATCAAACACAAATAGTTGAGCTATAACAATAATATAAATAAATTATGTACTTTTAGGACTTAAAATAATATTAATTATGGATATAGGACAACAAACATTTCGTTTACATTTTTAGTCCCAGTGTTCAAATTAAAGGGACACGTGGCATGCTGTGATTGGTTAATGTTTTATGAATATGTGTCTGTGCGGGCAGCTTTATTAAAAAATAGGGACTAAAACTATAAATAAAATGTTTGTTGTCCTATTTTCAAAATACATATTATAATAAATCCTAAATTTACAAAGCCCCTTATATAAAATGATTTTATTTTCCTCTCCAACACATTTTATCTAAAGAAACAATTAGAGAAATGATTTTAGCAAAAGGCCTATTTATTAAAAACAACACGATTGTGGGTGTAATTTTTCTAATTACACCTAAATAATATTTTGATTATACGTTTTTATCCTCTAAATCATAGGGCTCAAAGTGTATAAACAAAAAGGAAAATGTGGATACAAACAATGAAAAAGATAACTTCTCATCCTAAATAAAGAGAAACTGAAGCTAATGAAATAAGGGACACCCAGGCATCGAACTCCTTCCCTCACACTGGACACCCAGACCTCCATTGCATCATAAATTGCTAATAACAGAAAAAAAATGATAGAATATAATTATATCATTTAAAAATATTAAAAGCAATTGTTTTTATGAGATGATAGAGGATAAAGAAAATGAAACCCATTGCGGAAAACATTGGAACCCATCGCTTAAAATAATGGAATATCATTTTCGGGTTTAATTCATCATATTTGGATATATAATTTATGATATCTGGGTATACCCATCACTAAAAACATGAGAAAACCAATCGTTGGAAACAATTAAAGACAGAGGATAAACCCAAATATGAGGACACTAAATGAAATAAAGCAAATGGTTTACTTCATCAATAATAATCTTCCCCTGAGAACAATAAATTGGCTCCAACGCCGATTTCGTCTTATCTTGTCCCCTTAGAACAATATTATCGCACCTCAATCGAGTCAAAGCTGGAAACCCATCTCCCCTCACTCTGCTCACTACATGGATAACATAAGATCCATTAAAACATAAAAAGAGGCTTTAGACATTCTCAAACTTTAAATTTAAAAACAATGGAACCCATCGCTGAAAAAAATGGAGAAAAATCGGAGAAACATATCGCTGTGAAGATAACACATCCCCCACAATCGCCGGAGAAATCCCTCGCTAAAAAACCCATATCCAAGTTGAAACCCAACACATGAAAAGTAGTAAGAAACCCATGATTTTTAACACATCTCCTTAGAGCCTGTAAGAAACCCATGAAGACATAACACAACACATTCGAAGATGCTGAGAGAGAGAAAAAATAATAGAAAAAACAACATTAAATGTTGGCCAGAGCTCACCGCTGGAGATCGTCACATCTAAAGAGAAATGCTGATTTAGTTATCAGTGGCACCGGGACAAATCTTGAAATAAAGCTTTTGTGAGGATCTACATCATGTTTTCAAAATTACACTAAGAGTGAATCCCAATATTCTATGCGAGGAAAGAGAGAGATAACATATTAAATAGACAAATAAAAAAAATCCACTGTCGATATTAACTCACAGGAGTTTGGGTAACACAAATCATATTTGTGACCCTCTATTGTTTTTTTTCAATCTCTGTTGCTTCCACTCAAACCCTCAAGCAGAAAAAAAAATGAAACCCATGTGCTTGTGTGTCTTGGGTAATAAAGAATTTTAAGTAAAAGTATTAGCAGGTATGTCGACTAATAGTGGATGATACTTAGGAAAGAGGATTTTTTTTAAATGGAGAAAATGTATAACGACTCAAAAAAGCCTTCACAATATCTTTGGCTCATAGAGAGACACGTCCGTTTAAATCTGTAAGAAAAATTAAATCATGAAGCCAAAAAAATCAAGTTTTATCAACTGAAGCAGAAAAGAGAGAAAAACATGCCCATTAGCTAGTTTCATGTCTTCATATCAAAAACGTCTGAAATAATCATGTTTGAGAGAGAGAGAGATAGGAAAGAAAAATGTTTTTTAGAGAGGCGGCAAAAGAGAAACCCATTTCGAACTCACCAAAACTACTACAAAAATAAAAAGCAAAACCAGTCCATCATTTTGCTTTTTATTTTAGAACCGGAGAAAATAAAAATAAAAATTAGAGAAAATACCTATTTGTGCACTGAGAAAATACCTGATGAAATGGTTCATTTTTTAGAACACTAGAGATGAACTATTTTTTTTAGATCTGACTCCATCCCAAAACCCTCACTATTGTCGTCGATCAATGGAGCACGTTTGAGAAGAGGCATGTTTAGGGTTAGAGAGAGATGGTGTAGGTTAAATGTCGCCGCTCATTTACCGGTTGGTATAGAGAGGCGTCAAGGAATATGAGCTGTGTAACTTAGAAATGGTGGTGACACTAATGTAGTCATCTCACCCAATTGCAATGTCAGAGAGGGAAACGGCAGTGCACTGCTCAAGACGGTACGGGTGGGACCCATGCGTGGATAGTCCAAAAAATGGAGAGGGAGTTGTGTATCTCACGAGAGTACGCATACCTGTGCGATTTTTAATCACATTTAATCTCAGCCATGAATTAGCTTTGACAAACATAAAATACAAACCCCAAAGATTTCATCCCAACTGTGAGTTAGGTTAGATAAAAAAAAAACTCCTCTTTTATTATATATATATATACATTAGGATATGCCCGTGCCTGAAGACAAGGTGACAATTCTCCCAATTATGAATCATGTGGTCAAATAAAAAAAATTGTACTATAGTATAATTTTCCAAAGTATCAATCTGAGTCAATATTCCTGATAAGATATGATATTCCTCCAAACAAAACAGCAACCAATATACTTAATAACACAACGATAAGATCTAATATTTATTTTGAATGAGGAATACATAGTCGATTTGATTTTTAAAATGAGGAATATGTAGGAGTTGTGATTTTTATGTAAAATGAGAAATACATAAAATAGAGTATTTGATTCAAATTTTTTTTCAAAATAAAAAGAATGAAAGTAGCAATTAAGCAAGGAAATGAGTTATAAACCAAACTTATACATATTATTGGATCAAGACCAATTATATACCCAATACCACAAACAAATGCCTGATCATCTCGATTTGAAGTAGCAACATCCATTAAATATCTCATCCAAGATTCACCCTGGTTTTTTCGAAGAGGGACCAATCATTATCACCGTAATAGGTTTCTATGGATAAAGTTTTTTTATGAGATTGTTTCATGGACTCATATGAACAATTCAAGTATGAATCACGATAAACACTCAATCATATGAACAAATTGATTTTAAAAATAAAGAACAAAAACTTAGATGAAGTCTATGTCATAAGAAAAAACTCCACGTAATGAAGAAATCACCAACATATAATATATTATAACACATAGTTTAGTCACTAAAAGCATACAATAACATGCTACAATGATTTATAATTTAAATAAAAGAAAAGTAAACGTTAGAAGGAATGTAATATAATTTTGAAATAACAAAAGTAAACATCAATAATTCCAATGACACATAAATAATTTTTCCTCAAGTGTAGATGTGTTTGCAATATCAGGTGTCCATACGGGAACTATAATGCACTCTAACATTAAAGAGATGTATTTAGCAAAAAAATAAACATGTGAAAAAATATAAACACGCCAACTTAACTCAGTAAACAACAATGCACCGTACACCATAACATATAATCATTTAAAGTACAACAATAAAAAAGTCCATTTGTTATAACCAATTATTGTAGTATCCAAAATAGTGGAAGGGTGTGAAAATAACCGAAATACCTGATCCGAGATACCTGATCCCCATTAGCATCCTAAAGTACCTAAAAGAAAATAACCGAATACAAAATTAGATCCAAAAAATAATGATATTGTGTGTGTGTTTAAGGGTGTGAATGGATAAATGGGGCGTGAAGGAATAACGATGGTGTGTACGTGTTATTTTTGCTGGAACTATTATGCATCAGTAAATGTAACACAATTTTCATAACATTCTTTTTTTCAACCCAAAATTTACTCTCGAATCTGCTGAATTCATGGTGAATGATTTTTAATTCATCAGTCATTGTAGCTATCCACTGGCTTAACTGTTTTCTCCCCTAAAATGGGGATACTAAGGATACAATGTGATATTGAAGCTATATCCCAACTAAAGATAAACATCCACTGAACACTGCATGATCTAAAGTAGATAGTAATCACTGGATGATCACGCAGCACCAAAGAAGCACAAAAACATACAGTGTGTTAGATTCTTCGATTTAGCAAGTTATCAATCTTATTATTCTAGACCAGCTTACTTTGGCCCTTCTTCCATTTTAGTAAAAGATAACATCCGAGTTGGTCTCTTATCAATTGGAGTTGATTCTTGAGGTAACGAAATCGAACTCTTCTCATTCTTAGATGAACTCGATGGTTGTATAATTAAATAACCAACTCTAACTCTAACTATTCTCGTATTCTCTTCATTTTACAAATCAAGATACCTGTCTATTGATATGTTGTGGTCTCATTCCAACAACAAATGGAAATTGAGCAGCTCTGCATTCATTATCGAATCCATTACCCCAAAATAAAAAAAAGTGTTGCGATGAGCCGTATTGTTCTCACCAAATCAGTGTTGTTCTCACAAAATCAATTTAAAAAAAGTGTTGTTATGAATAGTGCTATAGAGTCTGAAAAGGATAACTTCGAAAGAATTGTCTCTTTTCATAGAGTTTAAACTGAATATGTAATATGAAAAACTATATTGTTCATATACTAAATTGGTATGCTATAAAGAAGGCTCTACTTCCTCATCTATTTCACCGTTCGTCTTCGACTTTATAACATCATCGGTAGCAGTTTTCCCTTAGAATCCACATACAACCCATGATTTGAAAGTCGATCCATAGCAAACCTGTAAAGAAATACTAAGTGTTCATCATACAGGTCAACAAACATGTCCTTCAAATAATGACACATGAAATAAAAGAAATTTAATGAATTGAAAATACAACCGTTGTGAAGTTTTTCATGTAGAGAGAAGCCTTCAGATATTTATGCTAACCATGCTTCTCTTGCTAGTGCTGCAAATGTTACCAGTGTCAAAATATAAGTTATACATATGTGAATCAAAATATACATGGTACATATATGAATCAAAATATACATTCAATGTTACCAGTGTCGTTGCCAACCATGCTTCTTTTGTGCCAGTAGCCTCTTACACATGTCTGCTTTCATTTCACTTCCTATTTTGAAGGAAAATTGTAAATATTATGCCTAAAATTGATTCTCGAGAAGATGAATTATTGAGTTAGTCCTAATGAATATGTAGAATATGTAGAATCATAACATAAGTAAATGGTGATGCTCAATTCTAAAGGTGGATGAGAGATCTTCCTCCTACTCCTAGAAATCGGTCAAGCGCGAGACTACCCTTGATTCAATAGATTAAGAAGTTAACGTGGAGAAGGAAAACATGTTGAATCAATTTAAAAATCATTAGAAAACTATGTAAACATTAAGGGTAGTTCACAAATCCATGTGAAGTCACATGAATAACTGATATGAAATCTAAGGTTGGGGTAAATCACAAATAAGTGTCATGTTTTAACACACATCATTACCAACTGATCTGGAAAAAAAGTGTGGTGGAGTTCTTACCTTCCATATAAAAGGATCTCAAATAGTAAAAACATGAGGATAGATCTTTGCAGTGTGATTGAAGAGTAAAACTCACCATTCTTTTCGAGACATTCCTATAACTCTTGGTCCTGGCATTACGAAAATATAAATATGCACTCGCTCGTTTAAAGGACACAACATAAATAATATATGTTATATAAGAACAAATCATTTATGAAAATAAATTATATGAGAATAACTCATTTATGAAAATAACAGAGGAAAAACTGTTAGCTACAACGAATTCAAAGAATTCCAGTACTACATCATTTGACTATGTGCATATAACTTCATATGCAGAAAAGACCAAGGGTGTCATGTGAGACTAACCTCACGATCACCCTCGACAGTTTCACCCTCCTCCGTGTTGCTGAACTCTAAGAAATAAGTGGGCCTGTGATCCTCGTGATAGTACTCCCGAGGTGTCCCTAGCTTTATCCCATACTTCATGCGCACTGTATGCTTCACCCCCCATGAAGTTATAATTTCATTGTCCATTATCCGGTACCATGTAAGAACCAAGAAATCGGACTCAGAAGCATCTAGACTTTCTCATAATGCGTCAGCAAATATCCACGAGGATTGCTTCCAGAGTACTTGTTGGTACGCCCTTGTTCATACCTGTTGGTTTATCTTATAATGCATCATAAAAATACAGTTTCGAGTTTAATCCGATCAGATTCGATCTACAATAAAACAAATAAAGTTATTAGGAAAAAGGAACTAATTAAAGAGATGTATTACACACAAGAAAAGTATTTGCATGTATTCCAAACCACCTATTTCTATAAAATGGAACTCAAAATCAAGATATACATAAACAAAAATCCAAAACACTAAATAAAAGCTGTGAAAATAATTAAAACAATACATTGAATGAACAATATACACAATACCCCCCAAAAATAATCCTCATCAGTTACATCTCCACTTATTCTCTAAGAACTAATAGCTTTAACCGTGTTAATGAATTTTTTAATAATAACCTACCATTCATATTTTTACGCATTACCTCCCAACTATACAGACTGGGTGCACACTGATAAGAATCTTTAAAACAGAATTATTAGAGGTTCTCAACCAATAATCCATCTTCATGGAATTAAAAGATCTCAACTAGAATTTAATGCCTATAAAACCTCCAAAGAAATTCTTAACTTATGATTTAACTGGCCCATTGATAAATAGATGATTAAGATCCTCCGTATCCCTGCAGCAACATCTCCCCATTTAAGTAAGTTTCACTCCCACGCCTGCATTTGAACCAAAGCCAAAAGTACCCCAATACATTTGAATCTACGATTAATTTCCTTTGTGAAAATAGGTGCATACCGTAGCACCTGTTTAATTGAATCACGTAATTGAATCTACGCTTAATTGAATCTACAACTAGTAATTTCCTTTTTCACAAAACAGAGAACTGAATCTACACAAAATAGAATTTAATCTACCCTTAATTTCTTTTACTTTCTTTTGCTTTTCTTCATTTGCTTTTCTTCACTCTACAGCTAATAATTTAGAGCATCACAAAACAAGTGCATACTTGATTATCACAAAACAAAGAATCCATACCTGATTATTAATAACATCTAGATGCACAATATTATTTTTTATTTCTAGAAGAAATAGATGCATATCTTTAAGTCCACAATTTTAAGTTCCTACAAAAAAGAAATAGTAGATAAGAATCCTTAAATAATTATGACAATATTTCTTTAGAAGACAAATTAGTATAGTATATTTACAAATCAGATTTATGAGATTCCAACTGTGTAACCTTTAATAAGGAAAGCACAAAATGAGATTCCAATTGTGAAAAAATTAATGCAAACAACTTCCTCAATAAGTCATAAGGCTTAATGACTTAACAACAAAACATATACCCAACCATTCAAAACATATAAAATTATTTTATAAAGTGTACATACAAAATTTAAACCACACAAAACATATACCCAATCATTCAATAAAAAGAAGCGTCGATAGATCAAGTGGCAAAATGACTTAACCATGAAGAATATAAAAAGAGCAAAAACAACCAAATACACAGTTCACAAATCGAGAAAATACACAGTTCACAAATCGAGAAACCTCAAAAGATTAAAACAGTAAAAAGCCACATTATTGAGAAAAATCATAAACATTTGTAAATTGAAAATGCAATAAACGAAGAGGTACCATAGGATTATATGATTCCGGGTCAATCACGACTAAAATTTCTAACACCTGCAACATATAAATCAAGAAACCACATCAAAATAACACAAATTTTTAATGTCAAAACCCCAACCCCCAAATCAAAATCAAAGTTGCCAAAAGTCTGAGATTATTGAGGGATCTAAGATTCATAAATTAGATAGTTCACCAAAATCAAAGTTACCAAAAGCCTAAGAGTCTTAACAAAAAACACAAATTATAGAGTTTACTAGAGAGATTTAAGATTCAGAAACAAAAGGAGGTCAAAATTGCCAAAAACAAATGCGTGTGTTCAGTAAAGGAGTTCGAGACGTATACCCGATACAAATATACCATATTACAATTAGGTTACCTACAAAAGACAAAATAAACAACAAATAACATACACATTAATAGATCTAAAACAAAATGAACAAAATCTGTAAGAAAAATCTATAAAAAAAATTAACAAATCTTAGCCGAAATCAAAATAAGTGAATGTGTTTATATGCATGTGATTGTAAAATAGAGTAACCTATAGAAGTTTGTGTGTTAGACGCGGAGGAAGAGAGATGAAAGAGGGATAGGATGAGGGAGGGAACATCAGACATGTGTTTCGGAAATGAGAGAAGGTTTGAAGAGAGAGGGGGAGCATCGGGTGAATGTGTGATAAATGAAAGAGGGTTTAAAGTGGGTTTGGTGTGTGTTTACCAAAATAGCCTTACGATTGAATTAAAGTGAAATAGGGGAATCATTTAGTGAGATATAAAAGAGGGGGAACTCAAATTTTTAAGGGGTAAAATAGAATACACATGAATTAATTCATATTGTGACATCATGAGTCAAACTTGTGGCATACATAAGTTTTATATTTTATTATTATTATTATTATTATTATTATTATTATTATTATTATTATTATTATTATTATATATATATACACACACACACACACACGCACACACACACACACTCACTAAGGTATGCCCGTGCTTGAAGGCACGACGATTCAGGAAAGCTAATAATCACAATAAAATAACGATCGATCCAGTTTAATTTAAATACAAATAAGTTAAATTTATAAAAAAAAAGGCAGAGTTTCCTTTATTTATTGGACTATTCACCTGTTATGGTATAAAAAATACTTCAACAATCAAATAAATAGTCACTCATGGACCTTGTATAAACTACGTCTCCTAAAGGCACGACTGTAATTTTTGAAAATAAAGAAAGTGCTCACTACATTTATGGTGAAACTAAGTCGCCAACCAAAATATGTGTCATTAAACTACCAAACTTTCTCTTCAAATATAAATCTAAAACAATAATTACGTGTTTTAATAAAAATCGTATGGTTTCATAAGATTGTTGTATAATTGTTCAATTTCATAAAAAAATAAAATATCAATGTTTGAAGGCACAATGAAAATTTAAAAAGTATGTAATCGCAAAACGACAAACAATTCCAAAATACGTAAACACAAAACGAAAAAAATTTCGTTTCCCAACAAAACAAAGTATAATTTTCAAAAGTGTATGTCATTGATAAGACCACGTGTCGTATTTAGTTCACAACAGATAGACAATTTTTTAAATAACCTATTGTACAAACCTATTAGCTTATAAAATATAGAATTTTTTTGAATATTTTTTACATACATACACCGTGTTTATATACATACATACATAGATCGTGGTACGAACCTATTAAGACAAAAAAAAATTTACAACACACAATTGCAAAAAACTTAAAAATTTTGGGCAAATTTTCATAGGTTTATATGACTATTCACCGTTTTTAGGGAAAAAAATAGTCCAACAAATACTTGTAAACAAATTAAAAATATTGGGCAAAGTTTCTTTGCTTATATGATGATCCATCGTGTTTAAAAAATAAAAATATCCACAACATTACTAACAACCCGTCTTGTACCTCACATAAACAACATTATATCGATAAAAAAATTCTAATTTATGTCCTAATAATTTTTACAACGCCATGTAAATATTTTACAAATTTTGGGTAAAATTTTCTTTGTTTAGAGGACTATCCCTGTTGATACCAAATTTAGTCTGGTGACATGGCTCAATTGGGTGAAGACACGTGGCAATCTATGTGGCAACAACAAACACTTCCGAGGAACTCAGACGCTCCAAGGAACACTGCTTCCCCGACCAACTCAGACGCTTCGACTTACAAGAACTCTCCGAGAAACTTTTGAGTACCGAGGAACTTAGGCGGTCCGAGCAGCTTAGGCGGTCCGAGCTGCACCTCGAACAAAGCATTAATAGCAGGATAACCAACAGTTTGACTGTTCATTAAATGCTTATCATTCAGATGTATACACTTAAGGGGCATTTAATACATTACCCTTTCACATGTACACCATTTAATGTATTACCCTTTCACATTACAGCCTCAGGGCTATAAATACATTGTATTACCCTCATTGTAAAGGGATCGGAATTTCTTGAGAAAACTTGTAATTGAGAATTCCCAAACAGTCAGCAATAACAAAAACAGTGGACGTAGGCCATTCATATAAGGCTGAACCACTTTAAAAGTTCTTTGTCTCATTTTATTTATCTTTGATTAAATAATTAGATACGATCTAATTTTTTACATCAACAGATTGGCGCCGTCTGTGGGAAACGACTGGTAATATCGTTTTTCATCAAAAACAACTCATCACAAATGGCTGATATTCTAGAATCCAGTAATCGAAATGCTGGAAGCCCTCCAAATCCATATGCTCTGCCTAATATTCCAGATTTGGCTGGGATAATGACAAATCTGGCCCAGGGCCAGACAGTCATGCAAGAAATGATGCGACAACTCCTACAAACCCTCCATGGTGGTGCACCAACCCATTCAGGACTGCGAAGTATTCAAAGAAATACCCTTTTACCTTCCTCACGTACTAGGCGTACTGATTCATATCGTACTCAGGAATCTGAAGATTTTTCTTATCAACCTGGACGAACTTCGTCAGTGCGGACCACAGATACTGAACAACGTATCACTCTCTTTCTAGAAAGGACTAGTGCTCTAGAGAGGCTAAGCAGGGTATCACCTTTTGATCGATTAGGACCTAGAAGGAGTAGAAGTCCTCCCAAAGTCACATCGAGGAGTTTTCGACGACCATCAGATTTAAGGGAAGGATCTGCCCAGTCGCGACCAGCTCCTCGTCAAGATAGATCCCAGGAAGCCACAACAACGCGATCAGTTGCTCGTACCAACAGGCCTGAGGAAGGAAATGATGCATGGAAAGGCTCTATTCAAAGGATGGAGGATAGATTAGGGGAAATAGCTAAAGCCAAGAACCCTCTACAATGAACTTTTGTTTAAGGAACACCTTTTGTCTAGGCCATTGTAGATTTTCCAACACCATAAAAGTTTAAAGCACCTGTTGTGACCCCCAAATATGATGGAAAGACCGACCCTGTCCTTCATATTGAACAATACCAAGCTGCATCCGACATCTATGTTGTTCCAGATGAGATGAGATGCAGAGCATTCTCGGGAACTCTTACCGGATCTGCTCAAATGTGGTATAATAATCTTCCCCGGGGTAAGATCTCAACTTTTCTTCAACTGACCGAGTTATTCATTGGAAATTTCTATTTTGGGGCAAAGCCAGTTAAACGAGTCGCACATTTGTTAAGTGTTAGACAAAAGGCTGGTGAGAGTACCAGAGATTATATAACTCGTTTTAATAACGAGAAACTCAAAGTCATTGATTATGAGGAAAAGACAGCGATTATCGCCTTGATGAGTGGACTACTGCCCAACAAGTTGTACTACACTTTGGCCAAAGATCCACCTAGAACCATGTCAGACCTGATGGGAAAAGCGTCCAAGATTATGAATGCCGAGGAGGCTATGGCTGCGAAGAAGAATATGGATGCCAAAGAAACCAAGGTGGAAGGTGATAAAGCTAAGAAGAAAGAGCATAAGAATAATGGTAATGACAAACACTCAAAAACAAGGTCGACTTGGGAAGTGTTGATACCAAAATTAGTATGCTGATGTGGACAAATAATAAGAAGACACGTGTCAATCTACGTGGCACAATAGCAATGAGGAAGATCATTCCCCCGACCAACATACTCACTCCGAGCAATAGGTGTACTCCGAGGAACACCAGTCTTCCGAGGAACACCAACCCTCCGAGGAACTCTTAGGAACTTCAATGCTCCGAGGAACTCTTGGACGACGAGCAACTAAGGCGGTTCGAGCTGCATCTCGACCGCAGCATTAATTGCCAGATAATCAACAGTTTAACTATTCATTGAATGCTTATCATCTTGACGCACACGTTTGAAGAGCATTAAATGAATTACCCTTTCATATGTGTATCATTTAATGTAACACCCTTTCATGTACAGCCTAAGGGCTATAAATACCTTGTATCACCCTCATTCAAGGGGACCGGAATTTCTTGATAGAACTTGTAATCGAGAATTCCCAAACACTCAGTAATAACATAGCAGTGGGCGTAGGCCATTCATACAAGGCTGAACCACTTTAAAATATTCTGTCTCATTTATTTATCTGTGATTAAATTATTAGAGTGATCTAATTATTTACATCAACAGATTGGCGCCGTCTGTGGGAACGATTGTTATTATCGTTTTTCACCAAAAATCATTCATCATCAATGGCAGATAATCCGGAATCCAGCAATCGAAACGCTGGAAATGCTGGAAATCCTTCAAATCCCTATGCACCTCCAGATATGGCTGGAATTATGACGAATCTTGCTCAAGGACAAACCACCATGCAAGAAATAATGAGGCAGCTCATACAAACTCTTCATGGCGGTGCACCTGCACGTTCAGGATAGCGAAGTGGTCAGAGGAAAACTTATTTACTTTCTTCACGATCCAGGCGTACTGAGTCATATCGTAATGAGGAGTCTGATGATTTCTCTTATCAACCTGGGCGAACTTCGTCAATAAGGGCTACAGATACTGATCAACATATCACTATCTCTCCAGAAAGACCCAGTGCCTTGGAAAGACTGAGTAGGGTGTCTCCTTTCAGTCGATTAGGCCCGAGGAGGAATAGGAGTCCACCTAAGACCATGTCGAGGAGTTTTCGACAACCATCAGATCTAAGAGAAGGATCAGCACAATCACGACCAGTTGCTCGTCAAGATAGATCTCAGGAGGCCACATCAGAACAATCAATTGCTCGAACTAATAAGCCCGAGGAAGGAAACGATGCGTGGAAATGTTCCATTCAGCGCTTAGAGGATAGATTGGGAGAAATGGCCAAGGCGAAGAATCCCTTACAACGAACTTTTATTCAAGGGACACCTTTTGTCCAGGCCATTGTGGGTTTTCCTACCCCGTCGAAATTTAAAGCACCAGTAGTGACCCCCAAATATGATGGAAAGACAGATCATGTTCTTCATATAGAGCAATATCAAGTTGCCGCTGATATCTATGCTGTCCCCAACGAGATGAGATGCAGAGCATTTTCAGGAACTCTTATTGGAGCTGCCCAGATATGGTACAATAATCTTCCTCGGGGTAAGATTTCAACTTTCTTTCAGTTGGCCGAGCTGTTCATCGGCAATTTTTGTTTTGGAGCAAAGCCAGTAAAAAGAGTAGCACACTTGTTAAGTGCTAGGCAAAAATCAGGTGAGAGCATTAGAGATTACATAACTCGTTTCAATAACGAGAAACTGGAAGTCATAGATTATGAGAAAAAGACAGCAATCACCGCCTTGATGAGTGGGTTGTTACCTAACAAGTTGTATTACACTTTGGCCAAAGATCCACCTACAACTATGTCAGAGTTGATGGCAAAAGCGGCCAAAATCATGAATGCCGAGGAGGCTATGGCTGCGAAGAAGAATATGGGTAAAGAAACCAAGGTGGAAGACGACAAATCCAAGAAGAAAGAGCATAAGGGCAATGGCGGTGACAAGCATTCCAAGAATAATAGGTCGTCATGGGAAGTCCTGAAGAAATTCGATAATTATACTCCTTTGAAAATGGGTATTAATTATGTCTTGGAAGAAATCAAGAATAACGAGGAAGTAAAGTGGCCAAAGAAACCGAGGTCAGACCCTGACCTAAGGAACAAGGATAAATATTGCGAGTTCCATAAGGATCACAGCCATATGACCAAAAATTGCATAGCTCTTCAGAACGAGATTGAAACACTCATCCGAAGAGGGAAACTAGCAAAGTATGTTGATCGGGGAGGCGAAAGAAGAAATAATGACCGAACTAGAGAAAGGTCTAGATCTCCTCGTCGAGCAGAGGAGAAAAAGAAAAGGGATCATGAAGATGATACAGAGGATGACCCCGATCTTCCCAAGAAACCAAGGCAGCCAGAACGAGAGGTATTTTCAATACGCTTTGGATCATTTGATTGTAATGTCATTACATGAGGAGATGCAGGAGGAGGAGACCTTACTGCAGAAAGAAAAGATTATCTCGGTGAGGCTCAGGCTTGCCCATACATTCAGCGGATAAATTTGGCTGAAGAGGATCGCCCGAGGAAGGTAAACAAAGAGAAGCTGGTCATTGGCTTTTCAAAAAACGACCTGACAGGTGTTCTTTACCCTCATGACGACCCTTTGGTGATCAAAATGAGGATGAAAGAAGTAGTGATTTCAAGGGTGCTGGTAGATAATGGTAGTTCGGCCGATATCATGTACTATTCATGCTTTGACAGTTTAAATTTGAAATTATCTCAATTGGAACCTTATCACAGACCTCTATTGGGTTTTACTGGCGAGAAAGTTTTTCCACTTGGGACGATCAAGTTGGATATATTCATTGGAACTTGGCCTGCTTGTTGAACAAAAAGAATACGCTTCTTTGTGATGGATAAGAATGTTCAGTCAGCTTACAACATCATCATGGGAAGAGTTGGTTTGAAGAAGTTCGAAGCAGTTCCATCTACAGTACATCAGTGTTTAAAATTCCCAACAAATTTCGGAGTAGGAGTTGTGAAAGGTGATCAGAAAGTAGCTCATGAATGCTATTATTCGTCTGCCGAGCAAGAGGAGCTTGAAGAATCAAGGAAAAAGACTACTACCTACCAGGTGGAGGAAGGTACAAAAATTGAAACACTTGATCCCAGAGATGAATCCCAACTTGTAAAAGGACAGGTAATGGAATCTACAGAAAATGTTATTCTGGACGACGACCACCCTGAACGAGTAACCCAGATAGGTTCATCGTTGGATGTTTCAATAAAACAGGAGTTGATAACTTTCTTGAGAAATAGGAAGAAAACTTTTGCATGGAATCATGAGGACATGCCAGGAATAGATCCAAACTTCTTATGTCACAAGCTCAATGTGAATAAGGAGATCAAGCCTGTAAAGCAAAGAAGAAGAGTATTTAGTCCCGAGAAGAACCAAGCTATACAAGAGGAGGTAGAGAAGCTCCAGAAAGCCCAATTCATTGAAGATGTGAAGTATCCAGACTGGTTGGCAAATGTGGTGATGGTAAAGAAGAAAAACAATAAATGGAGAATGTGTGTTGATTTCACTGATCTCAACAAGGCCTGCCCAAAGGATCACTTCCCATTCCCCAGAATTGACCAACTAGTGGATGCTACCTCGGGGCACGAGCTTCTCAGCTTCATGGATGCTTACTCTGGTTACAACCAGATCAAAATAAAACCTGAAGACAGGGAAATCACTTCTTTTATTACCCCTAGGGGAACTTATTGTTATAATGTTATGCCTTTTGGTTTGAAAAATGCAGGAGCAACATATCAGCGACTGATGAACAAGGTTTTTACCGAACAAATCCGTTGCAATATGGAAGTCTATGTCGACGATATGCTGACAAAGACCAAGAAAGCTGCTGAGCATCTAGTTGACTTAGGTCAGACCTTTGATCAACTGGATAAATACCAGATGAAGCTCATCCCGACGAAGTGCACCTTTGGAGTACGAGAAGGAATGTTCCTCGGGTACATCGTCAACCAGCGAGGCATTGAGGCAAATCCAGCAAAGATCAAAGCTCTTTTAAGGTTGCGATCTCCAACGACGAAGAAAGAAGTGCAGATTCTTACAGGACGAGTTGCAGCGCTCAATAGATTTGTATCTCGAGCAACTGATAGGTGCCTTCCATTCTTCAAAACACTCCGAAAAACTTTCGAGTGGAATGATGAATGTGAAAAAGCCTTTCAAGACTTGAAGAAATATCTGGGAACACCTTCACTGCTGTCCAGGCCAGTGATGGGAGAAAATTTGTACTTATACCTGGCAGTATCAGAGAATGCAGTCAGCTCAGCATTGATCAGATTGGAAAATGGAGTCCAGAAGCCAATTTATTACACAAGTAAGGCTTTCCGGGGTGCAGAGATCAGGTACCCAAAGTTGGAAAAATTGGCATTGGCATTAATTGAAGCAAGTAGAAGAATGAGGCCTTATTTCCAGGCCCATACCATCGTCGTATACACCGACATGCCATTGAGACAAGCCCTTCATAAGCCAGAAAAGTCAGAAAGACTGATGTATTGGGCAATAGAGTTTGGTGAATATGATATTGTATATGAAACCAGATCGTCATTAAAAGGGCAGGCTGTAGCAGACTTTATAGCAGAATTTACATATCCTGATACCCCCGAGGAGCAAAAGTTGCTCGCTAACCAACCTGTGGATGTTACAGGATCAACAGACATGAGTCCAGATCAACTCCGGTTGGTAAAAGGGCTTGTGGATGTAGAAAGATCATCAAATTCAAACCCAGACCAACTCCGGTTGGTAAAAGGGCGAGAAGAGATGGTCGAAGAAGAATAAAAAATACCAGGGGAGGATGAAAGGAAACAGCAGATATTTCACCGAGGAACTCTGTCAGAAAATAAATTTGAAGACGAGTTACCTACATGGAGATTATATGTAGATGGGTCATCTTGCACAACAGGTTGTGGGGCAGGGATTGTTTTGAACACCCCAGACGAGATTGACGTGGAATATGCCTTACGATTCCAATTCAAAGCTTCCAATAATGAGGCTGAGTATGAAGCCTTGATAGCAGGTCTTAATTTAGCAAAGATTATGGAAGCGCAACAAGTGATGGTATTCAGTGATTCTCAATTAATTATGAATCAGATGATGGGAACGTATGCAGTTAAAGGAGAATTAATGGTCAAGTATCATGCAAAGGCGATGGAGTTGTTGGCAGAATTTGATGCCATTCAGTTGATCAGAATACCAAGAATGGAGAATGCACAAGCAGACGCACTGGCCCGACTAGCATCAACTACTCGTATCGAGTTGCGAAGAATGATACCAATTGAGGTGTTAGAAAGTCGAAGCATAGATGAAGGCCTGACGATGAATGTTATTTCCCTTGATTTAGGACCATCTTGGATGGATCCCATCAGGGCATATGTCGAGGAAGGAGAATTACCGGAGGATAAGATCGCTGCCAAGAAATTAAAGTTTAAAGATGCTCGGTATGTACTAACGAATGGTGTTTTGTATAGAAGAGGAATTATGGCAGGTTTGCAAAGATGTGTACATCCTTCTGAGGTGAAAGAATTGATTGAAGAGATCCATGAAGGGTCTTGTGGAGCCCATGTAGCAGGTCGGACACTGTTGCAAAGGGTGATGACGCAGGGATACTACTGGCCAACGATGAGGGCTGATTGTATAGCCTATGCTAAGAGATGTGATAAATGCCAATGTTTTTCCTCCGTCCGACGAACTCCACAAGCATTGTTGACACCCATAACTTCTCCTTGGCCTTTTTCCATGTGGGGAATTGATTTGGTTGGACCACTACCAACGACCCGAGGAAGATTCAAGTACCTCGTCGTCGCAGTGGATTATTTTACTAAGTGGGTAGAAGCTGAGCCTCTGATTGATATGACATACGAGAAGGTGTACCAATTCATTTGGAAGAATATCATCTACCGATATGGTCTCCCTCATGCCTTCATCACAGACCATGGAACACAATTTGATAACGAGGAGTTTGCCGCCTATTGCCATCAACCAAACATTTTGAAGGTTCATTCAGCACCAGGCCATCCTCAAAGCAATGGGCAGACTGAAGTGACGAACAGAACATTATTAAATGGTTTGAAGAAGAGGCTAAGTGAGGCTAAAGCTAATTAGATTAATGAGCTACAGTCAGTATTGTGGGCTTACCGAACAACTCCCCGAGCAGCGACTAGAGAATCACCATATGTGCTGGCATTTGGAAGTGAGGCTGTAATACCTGCCGAGTTGGGTCTTCCAACACACAGAGTGCTGAATTTCAATTCCCGAGTCAGCGACCTGATGAGGAGATTAGATTTGGACATGCTCGAGGAAGTTAGAGAAGAGGCAGCCATTAGGAATGCTGCTTATCAACAGCGAACAACCCTGTTCTACAACAAGATGGTGGAAAAATGCGACTTAAAAGAAGGAGATTACGTGCTAAAGAAGGTCATTCAGAAGCACAATAAGTTGGAAGCAAACTGGCATGGACCTTACCGAGTTACCACAGTTGTCCGACCAGGAACTTACCGAATATCAACTTTAGAAGGAGAGGAATTTAAGAATGCATGAAATGCTGAACACCTACGCAAGTATTATCAGTGATGTAAAATGTAAAGCAGTTCCATCAATATGAATAAAACGATGATATTTCACAATCTTCTCTCCTTTTATTGAAAGTTTTTCGGGGAATACTAGTGTGTTTAACACTACGCTGCTCGGTACGCAACGCTGCTCGGCAGTAAAAAGAAGAAGATAGTTCAAACCCACGACCAACTCCGATTGGTAAAAGGGCGAGAATAAATTATACTCCTTTGGTTAGGAGGCGTACACTAGCGTGACTAACTCAGGTTGGTAAAAGAGCTAGTGGACACGATAGTTCAAACCCACGACCAACTCCGGTTGGTAAAAGGGCGAGAACAAATTATACTCCTTTGGTTAGGAGGCGTACACTAGAGTGACTAACTCAGGTTGGTAAATGAGCTAGTGGACACGATAGTTCAAACCCACGACCAACTCCGATTGGTAAAAGGGCGAGAACAAACTATACTCCTTTGGTTAGGAGGCGTACACTAGTGTGACCAACTCAGGTTGGTAAAAGAGCTAGTGGACATGATAGTTCAGACCCACGACCAACTCCGGTTGGTAAAAGGGCGAGAACAAAAGATGATCGACGAAAGGCCAATCTCGGTTGGTTAGGAAATAAGATATGCTCTCAAATGCCAACTTATGTTGGTCGGGAAGTAATTTTATTACATAAAAGTTCCTCGAAGAACAGATCTTCCAAACTGAACCAAGTATAGTTGGTCGGGGATAAAAACCCACTAACTATAGTTGGTCGACAAGGAAAAATCATCGACCTTGGTTGGTTGGGCACATTTTATGAAAAAGACAAAAATTTACCAAGTATAGCTGGTCGGGGATAAAAACTCTCACTAACTATAATTGGTCGACGAGCACAATTTAGCAATCTCACAATTTGACAACCTTGGTTGGTTGGAGAAATTTTAAACATTTTTTTATATACTCATTACTTTATTATTAAGTGATCGAGCAACATTACGAATACTTGTAATTTTTATTACTAAATTGGTCGATGAACCATACAATAGTGTTTAACAAGCACAAGACAATAGCAATACAGATTTGCAAACAGAAAATGAAAGTCTTTCATTAAAATTCAAAATGAATTACAAATTACATGTGTACTAACTATTACATTGAGATCCCTACTCTATTGGTTTCTTTCCCTTAGCTTTTGAAACAGGCTCCTCGCCAGCAGGAGGATCTTCCAGGCAAAGAGGAGAATTAATGAAGTTAATATCTCAGAGCATTCTGACATTCATTACTGAAGGAGTATCCAATAGATGCTCGGGACGAGATACTTCGATCTGAGAGTGAAGATTATAGTCGCCAAGGTATTTTGCAATTAAGCTCCGAGGAATGGCACGAGCTGGGATCCATTCCATGTCCAAGTTATACGATGGCACTGGCAAGTCAAGAACCCCGGGATCATAATAATCCCACAGGTAGTGCCCCTGTTCGAGCTTCAGCACGCCCAAGGCATTCAGCCAATCTTGCTTGTAATCCTCGTTATTGGCATTCTGGATAGGATCATCTAAGTGAAATAACGCTTCATTATATCCAGCCATCCAGAACTCCCTGGGCTGTTTATTAAATTGAAATGTTAACTTTTCAAGCTTCTCATGAAAGTTTCTGGCAAGAGCATCCTTATTATCCAGAGCAGATTTTGTCGATGCAAGTTGATCCTCCAGAGTTTGGATTTTCTTGGACATTTCAGACAAAGCCTGATCTTTTGCATTCAATTGGTACGCTTGAGTTTCCAATGTTGACAGAGTACGAGCTTCTTCAATACTACGAGGAATTCTTGATCGACCCCGAGCAGGTGGAGTACTTCGTTCCTCGACAACATCCTGGGCAACTCTTCCTCGCCCACGAGAACCTCTTCCTCGTCCCCGAGTAGAAGTAGAAGTACCAGACCTTCTCAGGATATCCAACTCTTGCCTTAATTTGGCATTCTCAACCTCTAAGAAGGAAAATCCCTCATCGGTCACTGGGATTACCGCTGTTGAAGAAGAGGCTGCAGACTTATATTGTGCTAGCTCTTTCTATAAATTATTATTCTCTTGCTCCAGCAGTTCAGCAATTTGTCTACAAGCTTCAACTTCTCCCTTTAGGGTCCTCTCCCTGACATCATACCCAGTAAGGAGTTTGTCGTAGCCCTTCTCGACAGAAAACTGTTGATACTTCTTTTCATACCCCTCATGTAACAAGGCATTTGATTCCTTATACTGAGTCTGAAGATCTTCTAAAGTATATTGAAGCTCCTCGATCATGTCATAATAAGCCACGTTGTTGGCTACAGCACGATCAAGAAGACATTTCAAGTATTGATATGCCTCCACTGCTTGGTCTGAAGCATCATGACCAAGGATATCAGCAATTTCTGATGCACTCAGGTCAGTATGGACAACTTTAAAATATTCATGGCATTGCTGCATCAGTTTTGTATCATTGGCAGACAGCAATTCCATTCTAGTCATAAACTAATAAAGAAGAGAATGCAAGAGTTAATAAAAGAAGAAGACAGAGCATCAACAATGTAAAAGAACAAAAAGATGTGATTTTATTACATCATCAAAAAGAGTACATTGTTCAGAAGACAAAGTAAAAGTAAAAGGAAAATAAAAGAGAATACCGAACAACTTCACACCTTTTCCTTGTCTCCCAAGACTTTCTCGGGAGGCTGGAACGAGGAGCTTGGTTGCTCGGTGGGAACAACGATTTGGTTGGCAGAAGTTGGGACTTGTTCAGGAGGAGAAGGCAAGGAAGAAATCTCCTCAGTGGCTGTCTGATTGGGTTGTGGAGCAAGGACTTGATCACCCACTATCACTGAAGACTCCTCGGATGCAGCTTCATACTCTTCTTCATCTTCAATAGCTGGAGGAGGACCAGGGAGATGTTGTTGAAATAGTTCAGAATCCTCGCTCACCTTCAGTTCCTGCAGGGAAGCAACCCAACCATCTCGGAAGTATTTCAAACTTCCGTACTTGACCTGGGTCATCATTGCCGCTACCCCCTATCCCATCCTTTGTCCCAACCAGTTCGAAAAGATTTCTTCACAGCCGCTTTTCTCTTCATTTTCTCCGAGGAGAGCTTCTCGGATAGAAGATCCTCGGTGGTTTTCAATTTGGCCTCCACCTCCTCCTTCTGGCGATTTACTTCTCGCAGAAGGGTCAGCTCTTCCTCGGCCGATTTCAACTTATTCTCAAGGTCCCCAAAGCTTGTGATCTTCTCGGCATATTTTTTTATTCTCTCTCTCCAAATCCTTCACTTTATTGCCCAACTGTACCTTCTCTGCCTCAGACGCAGTCAACTTCTTTTCCCATTCACCCCTATCCTCGTCGTATTTTTGACGGGATTCCTTCAGAGATTGGGCTAAACCCTGGAAAGCGTCCTCTACTCCGGACGAGGATCTTGAAGCCTTGAGCGCTTCATCTTTCTTCACTATGGTGTTAAAGCAACTCACCAGCTGAAAAAGAAGGTAATGAAAAGTCAGTGCCGAGATACATATATTGACTGAAAGAAAGAAAAAACTCAGGATAAGAGAAACTTACTGAAGCAATGTGACGAGTAGCTAGGGATGTCAGCATATCCCTAGACATGTTTTCTTCAATTCCTTGGACTTCAGGAATAGTCCAAGTCTTTACCGAGCTCATTGCAGAACTCGGGGGAATAATGGTTGGAACACCAGCTTCACTAGCTTGGAGCTGAGGAATGGCTTTAGAAAAACTGACCGAGGAGGATTTCTTCAATCTCCTCAGTGGTACTTCAGCAGTTTCAGCCAAAGAACCTTTGGTGGGGGAAATGGTGACCACTTCCACAGAAGTACTTCTCTTGCTCGGAGCCATTGGAGGCTTCTCAGCAGCCTTCTGAGCAGCAACAGAAGGAACAACATCCACTTTCTTTGTCCCCTTTGGGACATCAACCTTGTTTCTCTTTCCATCACCAGCAGAGGAGGTCTCCTCGAAGATAGCAGGAACTCTTCTCTTACCCATCTTCTGACTCAAAGGAATGTGAGATTCTGGTGAAGATTCCTCAGAAGCGGGCAATGGTTCACTAATGCTGACCACAGGACGAGAAGTAAAGGAGGAGGTATAGCTCCTGTACTGCAGCAAGTATGAAGCAGACTTGACGTGCTCGTCTGCAACCTTTTGATGCAAACTCTAGATATGTTTCAAATGCTTTATATTAACTTCTGATTCTTTAGGAGTTTTTCTCTTGTTGTCAACTGCAAACAAAAAGATATTGAAATGTCAATCATGCATTTATTCAAACATGATGAAATCACAATTTCAGAAATAAAATAAAATGAAAATAACCTATCCCATTGCCATATGGAGGGCATTTGGGACCCCATATACTTCGTCTCCAACCAAAGGGGCATGTTGCCAATTTTTTATAACTACTCCATGTTCAAAATAATCCCTGTTAGCATCAGGGAGGTTGACTACTAGAGCCCTATTCAAAAATCTAGTTTTTAAATAATAAACATTGTCTAAAACAACCCATCTATAACAGTACATAATCTCAGGAATTCCTATACGAGTTCCATGAGTTTGATTTAACCTATACACCCCATTAACTATTCTCCATGTGTTGGGGGCTATTTTTGCAGGGACAACATCGAAATACTGACAGAACTCTAAACACAAAGGGTTTGGTGGAAAAGAAAATCCACATTCAACAATAAAGAGGCTAGGGAACCAATGTCCCTCAGCCAAATCAATATAACTTGAAGGCTCAGAAAGACTTTCCAAAGTTACCCAAGAAGGAATAGAAAAGTCAGAACGGAATTTCTCAAGAGATTCGATAATATAAACCATGGTGAATAAAAAGAAATGAAGGAGAAGGAAGAAAATCTTACAGGAAAAAGGACATCTGTTGATAAACAAACGAAGAAAGGGATGAACGAACAGGAGAGAGAAAATCTATAGAAAACTCGAAAGCAGAAATTGAAAAGGTAGAAGACGATGGGATTGCCTCTGAAGCTTAAATACTTTGCCTTGGGAAACGGCGAAAGAAATGATTACAAAAAAGAAACTATTACGCTACCGGCGGCTAAAGGGACAAAAAGGGCACGAAGATCGAAGCGCTTATAAAAATGCAAAAAGGCGAATTCTGCGAATTTGGAAGGAAATTCAAATAAGAAGAAAAGGCTCCTAAAACCCAGGAAGGTCATTTAATATTGCCATATACCGAGAAAGAATGTTCCATACTCCTCAAAGTTCAAAATATGAAACATTGGGGGCTTCTATTGATACCAAAATTAGTATGCTGATGTGGACAAATAATAAGAAGACACGTGTCAATCTACGTGGCACAATAGCAACGAGGAAGGTCATTCCCCCGACCAACATACTCACTCCAAGCAACAGGTGTACTCCGAGGAACACCAACCCTCCGAGGAACTCTTGGACGACAAGCAACTAAGGCGGTTCGAGCTGCATCTCAACCGCAGCATTAATTGCCAGATAATCAACAGTTCAACTATTCATTGAATGCTTATCATCTTAATGCACACGTTTGAAGAGCATTAAATGAATTACCCTTTCATATGTGTATCATTTAATGTAACACCCTTTCATGTACAGCCTAAGGGCTATAAATACCTTGTATCACCCTCATTCAAGGGGACCAGAATTTCTTGATAGAACTTGTAATCGAGAATTCCCAAACACTCAGTAATAACATAGCAGTGGACGTAGGCCATTCATACAAGGCTGAACCACTTTAAAATATTCCGTCTCATTTATTTATCTGTGATTAAATTATTAGAGTGATCTAATTATTTAAGTATTGAGGAAATTTGATAATTATACTCCTTTGAAGAAGGACATCAACCATGTTCTAGAAGAAATCAAGAACAACGAGGAATTAAATTGGCTAGAGAAAATGAAAGCAGACCCCGAAAGGAGAAATAAGGAAAAATATTGCGAGATTCACAAAGATCATGGCCATATGACCAAAAATTGTATAGCTCTTCAGAATGAGATTGAAACACTCATCAGACGAGGAAAACTGGCAAACAATGTTGATCGGAAGAATGATAGAAGAAACAACGACCGAGCAAGAGAGAGGTCCAGATCTCCTCGTCGGGCAAAGGAGAACAAGAAGACCGACCATGAAGTTGATCCAGAAGATGACCCCAATCTTCCCAAGAGACCAAGGCATCCAGAACATGAGGTATTTTCAATACGCTTTGAGTCATTTGATTGTAATGTTATTACAGGTGGAGATGCAGGAGGAGGAGACCTTACTGCTGAGAGAAAAGCTTACCTCTGTGAGGCTTAAGCTTGCTCATACATTCAACGAATAAATCAAGCTGAGGAGGATTGCCCGAGAAAGGTGAACAAAGAGAAATTGGTCATTGGTTTCTCAAAGAATGACCTCGCAGGTGTTCTATACCCTCATGATGACCCATTGGTGATCAAAATGAGGATGAAAGAGGTAATGATTTCAAAAGTACTGGTCGATAATGGTAGCTCAGCAGACATCATGTTCTACTCGTGCTTCGATAGTCTAAATCTAAAGCTATATCAATTGGAGCCTTATCATAGACCCCTCCTCGGTTTTGCTGGCGAGAAAGTATTTCCACTTGGGACGATTAAGTTGGATATATTTATTGGTACATGGCCTGCTTGTCGAACAGAAAGAATACGCTTCTTCGTGATGGATAAGAATGTTCAATTATCTTACAATATCATCATGGGAAGAGTAGGATTGAAGAAGTTTGAGGTTGTACCATCTACGGTACATCAATGCCTAAAATTTCCAATAAATGTTGGAGTAGGAGTTGTTAAAGGTGATCAGAAAGTATCTCGAGAGTGCTCTTATTCATCCGCCGAGCAAGAGGAACTGGAGGACTCAAGGACAAAGACTACTACTTATCAAGTGGATGTAGGGGCAGAAATTGAAACATTGGATCCTAGAGATGAGTCGCAAATAGTGAAGGGTCAAGTGGTGGAAGCTATTGAAAACATCATTCTGGATGACGAGCACCCTGAACGAACTACTCAAGTAGGTTCGTCGTTGGAAGCCTCACTAAAACAGGAGTTGATAACTTTCCTTAGAAGCAGAAAGCAAACTTTTGCGTGGAGTCATGAGGATATGCCTGAGATAGACCCAAATTTCTCATGTCACGAACTCAATGTGAATAAGGAGATCAAGCCTGTGAAGCAGAGAAGAAGAGTATTCAGCCCCGAGAATAATCAAGCTATACAGGAGGAAGTCGAGAAGCTCCAGAAAGCCTGCTTTATTGAAGATGTTAAATATCCTGACTGGTTAGCAAGTGTGGTGATGGTAAAGAAGAAGGACAACAAATGGAGGATGTGTGTAGACTTCACTGACCTCAACAAAGCATGCCTAAAGGATCACTTTCCGCTACCCCGAATTGATCAACTAGTGGATGCTACCTCGGGACACGAGCTGCTGAGCTTCATGGATGCTTATTCTGGTTACAATCAGATTAAAATGAAACCTAAAGACAGGGAGAGTACTTCGTTCATTACCCCTAGGGGAACTTATTGTTATAATGTTATGCCTTTTGGTTTGAAAAATGCAGGTGCAACATATCAGTGGCTGATGAACAAAGTGTTTGCAGAACAAATCAGTTGCAATATGGAAGTCTATGTTGACGATATGCTGACAAAGAGCAAGAAAGCTACTGATCATCTAGTTGACTTAAGCCAGACCTTTGATCAACTAGATTAATATCAAATGAAGTTGAACCCGACGAAGTGCATATTTGGAGTACGAGAAGGCATGTTTCTCGGATACATTGTCAATCAGCGAGGCATTGAAGCTAACCCTGAAAAGATCAAAGATCTGCTAGGTCTGCGATCTCCAACGATGAAGAAAGAGGTGCAAAGTCTTACAGGACGAGTAGCAGCACTCAACAGATTTGTATCGCGAGCAACTGATCGATGTCTCCCATTCTTCAAGACACTCTGAAGGACTTTTGAGTGAAATGATGAATGTGAGAAGGCTTTTCAAGACTTGAAGAAATACTTGAGAGCGCCTCCACTGTTATCCAGGCCAATGATGGGAGAAAAATTATACTAGTATCCGGCAGTGTCCGAGAATGCAGTCAGTTCGACATTGATAAGAGTGGAGAATGGAATACAAAAACCGATCTACTACACAAGTAAGGCCGTCCGAGGAGCAGAGATCAGATATCCAAAGCTGGAAAAATTAGCACTAGCATTGATCGAGGCAAGTAGAAGAATGAAGCCATACTTTCAAGCTCGTACCATAATAGTATATATTGATATGCCATTGAGGCGAGCCCTTCAAAAATAAGAAAAGTCAGGAAGATTGATGTGCTGGGCAATAGAACTTGGTGAATATGATATAGTTTATGAACCCAGATCGTCGCTAAAAGGGCAAGCTGTAGCAGATTTTATAGCAGAGTTCACCTATCCTGATACCCTCGAGGAGCAAAAGTTGCTCGCTGATCAACCTGTGGATGTTACAGGATCATCAAACACAAGCTCAGACCAACTTAGGTTGGTAAAACGTCAAGAAAAGATGATCGATGAAGAGCAAGAAATATCAGGGGAGGATGAAAGGAAGCAACAAATATTTCACCGAGGAACTCTGTCAGATCAAAAATTTGAAGACGAGTTACCTATATGGAGTCTGTATGTGGATGGTTCATCTTACACTACAGGATGTGGCGCAGGGATAGTTTTGAGCAGTCCGGACGAGGTCGACATGGAATACGCCCTATGTTTCCAGCTCAAAGCTTCCAATAATGAGGCTGAGTATGAGGCCATGATTGCAGGTCTTAATTTGGCAAAAATTATGGAGGCGCATCAGGTCATTATCTTCAGTGATTCTCAATTGATTGTAAATTAAATGTTGGGAATATATGCAGCCAAAGGAGAATTAATGATCAAGTATCATGCAAAGGTGATGGAGTTGGTATCAGAATTTGCTGCTATTCAGCTGGTCAGAATACCAAGAATGGAGAATGCGAGAGAAGATGCCCTAGCTCGATTAGCATCAGCTACTCGTACCGAGCTACAAAGAACAATCCCAATTGAAGTTTTAGCTGGTCGGAGTATAGATGAAGATCTAACGATGAACTTTATTACCCTCGATTTAGGATCATCATGGATGGATCCCATCAGGGCATATATTGAGAAAGGGGAATTACCAACTGACAAACTTGTAGCCAAGAAATTGAAGTTTAGGGCTGCTCGTTATGTACTAACCAACGGTATTTTATACAGACGAGGAGTTATAGAAGGTTTGCAGAGATGTGTGCATCCCACCGAGGTGAAAGATTTAATTGAAGAGGTCCATGAAGGGTCCTGTGGAGCCCATGTAGCAGGTCAGATGCTTTTACAAAGGATGATGACGCAAGGATACTACTGGCCGACGATGAGGGCTGATTGCATAGCCTATGCTAAGAAATGTGACAAGTGTCAGCGCTTCTCCTCCATCCGAAGAACTCCCCAAGCGTTATTAACACCCATTACTTCCCCTTGGCCATTTGCCATATGGGGAATAGATTTGGTTGGGCCACTGCCGACGACTAGGGGAAGATTTAAGTATCTCGTGGTCGCTGTGGATTATTTTACTAAGTGGGTTGAAGCTGAGCCTCTCATTGATATGACGTACAACATAGTGTACCAATTTATTTGGAAGAACATCATTTGTCGATATGGTCTTCCTCATGCCTTCATCACAGACCATGGAACACAATTTGACAACGAGGAGTTCATTGCCTATTGCCATTAGTCCAATATCTTGAAGATCCACTCGGCACCAGGACATCCCCAAAGCAATGGAAATACTAAAGTCACGAATAGAACACTACTAAATGGCTTGAAGAAAAGACTAAGTGACGCAAAAGCAAACTGGATCAACGAGTTATAGTCAGTACTGTGGGCTTATCGTACTACTTCCCGAGCAGCAACTGGAGAATCACCATATATGCTGGCATTTGGAAGTGAAGTTGTTATACCTGCCGAGTTGAGTCTCCCAACACACGGGGTACTGAATTTTAATTCCCATGTCAACGACTTAATGAGAAGATTGGATTTAGACATGCTCGAGGAAGTTAGAGAAGAAGCATCCATCAGGAATGCTGCATACCAACAACGAACAACTTTGTTCTACAATAAGAGAGTGAAGAAGTGCAACCTGAAAGAAGGAGACTATGTGCTAAAGAAAGTAATTCAAAAGCACAACAAATTGGAGGCAAACTGGCATGGACCAATACTGATTTACAGAAGTTGTTCGCCCAGGAACCTACCGAATAACAACTTTAGAGGGGGAGGAGTTTAAGAATGCATGGAACGCAGAGCACCTGCGCAAGTATTATTAGTGATGTATGTTCTCATGTAACGCAGTTCCGTCAGTATGAATAAAATGAAGATATTCTGCCAAATTCTCTCCTTTTATTGAAAGTTTTCCGGGGAATAATAGTGTTACACACTACTCGACAAAACTCGAATTACTCAAATTTCTTCTCGAAAACGCCAACTAAGGTTGGTCAAGAAACAAATGTATTCCTAAAAATGCCAACTTATGTTAGCTAGGAAGTAAATGTATTCCTCCGGGAAGTAAAATTATGTATTCCTCCGGGAAGTAAAACTATGTATTCCTCCGGGAAATAAAACTTTGTATTCCTCCGGGAAGTAAAATAATGTATTCCTCCGGGAAGTAAAACTATGTATTCCTAAAAATGCCAACTTATGTTGGTTAGGAAGTAAATGTATTCCTCTGTGAAGTAAAACTATGTATTCCTCCGGGAAGTAAAACTATGTATTCCTACGGGAAGTAAAACTATGTATTCCTAAAAATGCCAACTTATGTTGGTTAGGAAGTAAATATATTCTCAAAAAAGCCAACTAAGGTTGGTCGGGAGGTACAATTATTCCAGAAAAGTGCCAAAGCTCCTCGTAGAGGAAAAATCCACTAACTATGGCTGGTCGGGGATAAAAACCCACTAACTGTAGTTGGTCGAGAAGGAAAATTTACCGACCTTGGTTGGTTGGAAACATCTTATGAATACGAGAAAGTGGTCGAGCAAAATTTTTGATACTCGTAACTTTTTAAAATCATTACTAAGTTGGTCGAGAAACAAAACATCATTTTTGCCAAATGACTACCACAAAATCAAACTACTCAACAATAAGTTGGTCGACAAATAACACAATATTGTTATCTTTTTAACAAATACACATGCACAGATGTAAAGTGTTACAAAAGAATAGCAGTCAAGATTTGCAAATAAAATTATTTCATTAAATGTAGAACAAAATACATCAGGAATGAAATATAAAATTATTACATCAATACTCCTATTCTATTGGTTTTTTCCCCTCTGCTTTTGAAACAGGTTCCTTGCCAGCAGGAGGATCATTTAAAGCAAGAGGAGAATTTATGAAGTTAAGATCTTTTAACATCCTGATATTCATCACGGATGGTCGATCCAGTAGATGCTCGGGATGAGATATCTCCACATTGGAATGCAAATTTTAATCGCCGAGGTACTTGGAAATTAAACACCGAGGGATGGCCCGATCAGGGATCCAACTCATATCAAGATTGAATGGTGGCACGAGTAGGTCGAGCAGCCCAAGATTATGGTAATCCCATAGGTAATGACCCTGTTCGAGTTGCAGCACACCTAGGGCATTCAGCCATCCCTGTTTGTAGCCCTCATTATTTGCATTCTGGATACGGTCGTCCAAGTGGTAGAGAGCCTCGTTGTAGCTAGCCATCCAGAACTCCCTGGTCTGCTTGTGAAATTGATATGTCAGTCTTTCCAGCTGCTCGTGGAGATTTTTGATGAAGAGTTCTTTATTCTCCAAGATAGATTTTTGTGCAGAAAGCTGCTCTTCCAGGTCCCTGATTTTCTTAGACATCTCAGTCAATGCCTGGTTCTTCGCCATCAGTTGGAAGGCCTAGTTCTCTAAAGCAGATTGAGTCCTCTGTTCCTCTACAGGAATTTGAGCAGCTCTTGCTCATCCCCGAGGAGCTCTTTCTCATCCATGAGAAGATGTAGAAGGGCCAGCTCTTTTAAAGATTTCCAACTCATCTCTCAGGTTGGCGTTCTCTACCTCCAAGAACGAGAATCCCTCATCAGTCACTGGGATCAAAGCATTTGAGGTGGAGGCAGCAGATTTTAATTGAGATACTTCTCTTTGCAAGTTGTTATTTTCTTGCTCCAACAACTCAGCTATTTGCCTGTGCTCTTCGACCTCGACTTTCAAAGTTCTTTCCCTCACATCATATGCAGTAAAATGCTTCTCGTATCCCCTGTCGGCAACGATTTACTGATACTTCTTCTCGTACCCCTCGTGCAAGAGGGCAGTGGATTACTTATATTATTGTTGAAGGTCTTCAAGAGTGCCTTGGAGATCCTCAATCATATCATAGTAAGCTACATTATTGGCCACCGCACGATCAAGCAGACACTTCAAATATTGGTAAGCTTCAATTGCTTGTTCCGAAGCATCTTGGCCGAGGATGTCGACGATTTGTGCTGCGCTCAGATCTGTGTGACCAGCCTTAAAATATTCATTACATTGTCGTAACAACTTTGTATCATGAGCAGACAATAATTCCATCCTGGCCAGAAACTAGTAGAGGAAGAAAAAGCAATAATCAATAAGAGTACCAACAGAGTATGAAGATCAGAAACGACAGTAAGCATAAACAAAAGTTCAAATTTTATTATATTATAAAGATCAGAGTTACATGTTCAGGGTTACATTTGATAAAGAGAAATAAAATAGAAAGAAACCCGAACAACTCTACACCTTTTCCTTGTCTCCCAAAACTTTCTCGGGAGGCTGGGACGAGGAGGTAGGTTTCTCGGAGGGAACATAAAGTTGATCGGGGAGCGCTGGTAGTTGCTCGGATGAAGTAACGAGTTGGTGAGGGATGGCTGGGGGATGAGAAACTTGATCTCCCATCACCATGGAAGACTCTTCAGAGGCAGCTTCGTCCTCTTCTTCATCTTCAGGAGTTGGAGGGGGACCAGGGATGTGTCACGGGAAGAGTTCAGAAGTTTCATCAACCATCATCTCCTGAAGAGCTGCGACCCACCCATCTCTAAAGTATTTTAGGCTGCCATATTTGACTTATGACATCATGGCAGCCAAGCCTTTGTTCCACCCCTTATCCCAGCCAGTGCTGAAATATTTCTTCACAGTCGATTTCCTCTTTAACTTCTCTGAGGAAAGCTTCTCGGACAGAAGATTTTCAGCAGCCTTCAGCTTATTTTCAGCTTCTTCCTTCTGCAGACTTACTTCCTGAAGCTGACCCAACTTTTCCTCAGCAACCTTGAGTTTATCTTTAAACTCCTCAGCACTCTTGAGCTTCCTTTCAAGCTCCTTATTCTTCTCCTCCAGACTATTTAATTTTTTCTCCAACTCCTTGGAGACTTAAACAACTTGAAATTTCTCCTGCTCAGTTGAGGCAAGTTTCTTCTCCCAAGTAGCCTTGTCAGCATTATGCTTCTGACGAGAATCTTCCAAAGATCGCGTCAGACCCATCAGAGCTTCCTCTACACCAGACGGGGAGCTGGAAGCTTTAATAGCTTCATCCTTCTTCAAAATTGTGTTAAAACAGCTCACCAATTGTGAAAAGTTAAATGAAAGCAAGTCAGATACAAATATAACAAAGGAAAGATGGAAAGTTCAAAACAATAAGACTTACAGAAGCAATGTGGCGAGCTTCCAATGAGGTAACCATGTTCGGAGAAAGGTTTTCTTCAATACCTTGGATCTCGGGAATGATCCAAGTCTTCACCGAGCTCATGGCAGAGCTCGGGGGAACAAAAGTGGGAACCCCACTAGTCGGGGGCTGAGAGACGGTGTCGGCCAAATTGACCGAGGAGCTCTTCTTCAGCCTCCTCAGAGGAACAGGAACCGTTTCGACCAAAGAAGAACTCTTGGTCGGTGATATGACAATCACCTCCCCTGGAGCAGCAGCCTTGCTCGGGGCCATTGGGGGCTTCTCGGCAACCATCACAGGAGCAGCCGGAGGGGCTGCATCAATTTTCTTTATCCCTTCTGGAACATCATGTTTACTTCTTTTTGCCTCTCTAGCACCAGAGGCAGATTTCTCGAAAAGGGTGGGAGGTCTTCTTTTCTTCATCCTTTCACTTAAATGAACGTGTGACTCAGGCGAAGAACTGGTGGAAGCTGGTACTGGATCTGCGTCGCTTATCACCGGACGAGTGGTAAAAGAAGTTGTATAACTCTTGTACTGAAGCAGATATGAAGCTAACCTAATGTGCTCGTCGGCAACAGTCTGATGCAAACTCCAGATAAGTTTTAAGTGCCTTATATTAACGTCTGCCTCTTTTGGACACTTTCTTGTGTTGTCAGCTGCAAATAAATCAAAATTAAATATATCAGTGGCACATTTTATCAAACATAAAGGAAGCATAATCTCAAAATAAATAAAATGAAATAAAAATAACCTATCCCATTGCCATAGGGAGGGCATCTGGGACCCTGATACACTTCATCTCCAGATAAAGGAGCATGTTGCCAATTTTTTATAACAACCCCGTGCTCAAAATAGTCCCTATTGGCATCTGGGAGATTGACTACTAAAGCTCTATTTAGAAACCTAGTTTTTAAATAAAAAGTATTATCGCCCACCGCCCATCTATAACAAAACATGATTTTAGGAATTCCTATACGGGTTCCTGTAATAACCCGCGTAATTTTGGGCTATTTTAATTAATTTTTAGAAAATGGAGGAAAATAAAGTTTTTGATAAAATTATTTTTATTGCTAAAATATGTTGGTTATTTTTTTTAAAGGCGAGAATTTCAAACAGTTTCGAAAACGGAGTTAAAACGGATTTTAAAATGATTTTTAAATGTTTTTAACTCTTGGAGTTGTTTTGACTTCCAACTCTTCATTTCTTTGCCTTATTTAAAGGAGTCTTTTGGATTCCAACTCTTCATTTCTTTGCATTATAAAAGGAAGTCGTGGGAAATCCTTTTAACATAGTTTTGGCACAAATTTTGGCAGCAAATATATTTTATATTCCTCTTCTTTTTATATACACATTGGCCCTTGAGATTTGTGAGTTCCAACCTTAGATTAGAGGTGTTCTTGGGGATATTTTGTTGGAGGTTCTTGGAGGAGCTTTTGTAGATCTTTTGAGTTGATCTTGAGGATGTGATCATTGGTTTCTCATCATGGTTTGAGGTATGGAGTTTTACACAATATGCTCTTTTAAATCTCTCGAGAGTTTATTCCGTTGAATTCTTGTTAATTGAACTCATGTTTGAATTGATAAATTCTTGGAAATCTAGAAAAATAATTGTTGAAATTATTTTGATTCATGTAGAATTATTCATGTTGTAATTGAGCACGTTGTCATGAGATTTTAATATGGCACGGAGGTTGGGCACCCGCTAAAATTGTTACTTCCCGGATTATGGCTTGATAAAGCATATGCGGATGGGGTGAGGCCTGGTGACCTGGTTAATGTGTTGTTGAGAAATTATATTGATAAAATGCTATTGAGATTTCCATTTGATTTGAATATTTGTACTCGTGTTGTTATGCTTTATTCATCGCTAACATATATTTGTTGAGCATCTTTCCTGTCGTATTGTGTACTTCCCCATATTTTCTTTTAGTGGCAGGTTAGCGTGGATTTGGGCGCTATGGATTATTGGAGATTGATTTTATCTTGGATATTTTGGGAAGCATTTTTAATACATTTGAGAAGACTTGTATTTATTTATTTGGATGTATAGAGCATTGGGATTTATTTTATTTCGAGTTAGATGTTATATTTAATTCGAGAGGCTTGTTGTAATTGAAGATATCGAGATTAGTGGATTTATATTATTGTGGGTTTATTTAGATGCTCAATACCTTGTCACTTGTGGATTTGAATTTATTTTATCTCATTAGCACTCCGTTCGCTCTCCCCGGGCGGGCGGGGTGTTACAAATGGTATAAGAGCTTAGGTATACGACAACCCTCGAGTCTTGGGTTTTGGGTTCATTACGTGGTTAACAATTTTTGGAGATAGAAAATTTTAGGTGAAATTCTTAATAGGTTTCGGAATTAGATGTGAGGAATTTATTTTTGGGAGACGTTATTTATTTTTGGAGATTGTTGGCCTGATTTTTTGAGAGTTAGGCATTCGGCGAATTTCGAGGGCGAAATTCCATTGTTAGTGGGGAAGTGTAATAACCCGCGTAATTTTGGGCTATTTTAATTAATTTCTGGAAAATGGAGGAAAATAAAGTTTTTGATAAAATTATTTTTATTTCTCAAATATGTTGGTTATTTTTTTTTAAAGGCGAGAATTTCAAACAGTTTCGAAAACGGAGTTGAAACTGTTTTTAAAATGATTTTTAAATGTTTTTAACTCTTGGAGTTGTTTTGACTTCCAACTCTTCATTTCTTTGCCTTATTTAAAGGAGTCTTTTGGATTCCAACTCTTCATTTCTTTGCATTATAAAAGGAAGTCGTGGGCAAGCCTTTTATCATACTTTTGGCACAAATTTTGGCAGCAAATATATTGTATATTCCTCTTCTTTTTATATACACATTGGCCCTTGAGATTTGTGAGTTCCAACCAAGATTAGAGGTGTTCTTGGGGCTATTTTGTTGGAGGTTCTTGGAGGAGCTTTTGTAGATATTTTGAGTTGATCTTGAGGATGTGATCATTGGTTTCTCATCATGGTTTGAGGTATGGGGTTTTACACAATATGCTCTTTTAAATCTCTCAAGAGTTTATTCCGTTGAATTCTTGTTAATTGAACTCATGTTTGAATTGATAAATTCTTGGAAATCTAGAAAAATAATTGTTGAAATTATTTTGATTCATGTAGAATTATTCATGTTGTAATTGAGCACGTTGTCATGAGATTTTAATATGGCACGGAGGTTGGGCACCCGCTAAAATTCCTACTTCCCGGATTATGGATTGATAAAGCATATGCGGATGGGGTGAGGCCTGGTGACCTGGTTAATGTGTAATTGAGAAATTATATTGATAAAATGCTATTGAGATTTCCATTTTATTTGAATATTCGTACTCGTGTTGTTACGCTTTATTCATCGCTAACATATATTTGTTGAGCATATTTCCTGTCGTATTGTGTACTTCCCCATATTTTCTTTTAGTGGCAGGTTAGCGTGAATTTGGGCGCTATGGATTATTGGAGATTGATTTTATCTTGGATATTTTGGGAAGAATTTTTAATACATTTGAGAAGACTTGTATTTATTTATTTGGATGTATAGAGCATTGGGATTTATTTTATTTCGAGTTAGATGTTATATTTAATTCGAGAGGCTTGTTGTAATTGAAGATATCGAGATTAGTGGATTTATATTATTGTGGGTTTATTTAGATGCTCTATACCTTTTCACTTGTGGATTTGGATTTATTTTATCGCATTAGCGCTCTGTTCGCTCTCCCCAGGCGGGCGGGGTGTTACAGTTCCATGTATTTGATTTAATCTATAAACACCATTAACTATTCTCTATGTGTTGGGGGATATTCGTCCAGGAACCACGTCAAAGTATTGACAAAATTCCAGACATAGAGGGTTTGGGGGAAAAGAAAATCCACACTCAGGAACAAAGAGACTGGGGAACCAATGTCCCTCAGCCAAACGGAAATAATTAGAAGGTTCAGAAAGTTCCTCCAGAACAACCCATGAAGGAATAGAAAAATCAGAACAAAATTTATCAAGAGATTCAACAAGGTAAACCATGATGAATAAAAGAAATGAAAAATAAGGAAGAAGATCTTACAGAAATAGAATGGATATGTTGACAACGAACGATCGAAGAGATGAGTGCACAGGAGAGAAAGACACGATGGAAAACTCGAAGATACAAATTTGAAAAAGTAGAAGACGATGGGATTTTCTGCAGCGTTTAAATACTTTGCCTTGAGAAACGGTAAAGTTAATGATTATAAAAAGAAACGATTACGCTACCGGAGGCTAGAAGGACAAAAAGTACGCGGAGATCGAGGCGGTTATAAAAATTCAAAAAAGTCTGATTCTACAAATTTGGAAGGAAAAATAAATACCAAGGAAACACTCCTAAATTTCAGGATAACCATTTAAAACCGCCATACATCGAGAAAGAATGTTCCACACTCCTCAAATTTCGAACTATGAAACATTAGGGCTTCTGTTGATACCAAATTTAGTCTGGTGACATGGCTCAATTGGGTGAAGACACGTGGCAATCTACGTGGCAACAACAAACACTTCCGAGGAACTCAGACGCTCCGAGGAACCATGCTACAACGAGGAACACTGCTTCCCCGACCAACTTAGATGCTCCGACTTACAAGAACTCTCCGAGGAACTTTTGAGTACCGAGGAACTTAGGCGGTCCGAGCAGCTTAGGCAGTCCGAGCTGCGCCTCGAACAAAGCATTAATAGCAGGATAACCAACAGTTTAACTGTTCATTAAATGCTTATCATTCAGATGTATACACTTAAGGGGCATTTAATACATTACCCTTTCACATGTACACCATTTAATGTATTACCCTTTCACATTACAGCCTCAGGGCTATAAATACATTGTATTACCCTCATTGTAAAGGGACCAGAATTTCTTGAGAAAACTTGTAATTGAAAAATCCCAAACAGTTAGCAATAACAAAAACAGTGGACGTAGGCCATTCTTATAAGGCTGAACCACTTTAAAAGTTCTTTGCCTCATTTTATTTATCTTTGATTAAATAATTAGATACGATCGAATTTTTTACATCAACAATCCCCTATTTAAAAATTAAAAATACTCCAAACAATAACAAAAAAAGTAGTAATAGTCCATCTTGGACCTTGTATAAACAACATCATATTTTAAGTCATTTTTTTTACAAATTCCCTTTGTTTATAGGACTATCCATCCTGTTTAACAAATAAAAATTACTCAAACAACAACAATAGTAATAGTCCATCCTGGACCTCGTATAAACAACAGAATCAGTTTTACAAAATACTATGTGGTATATAAAATTTTTAAATATAAACATGGTTGGACACAGTCAAGATTTTAATCTCTTCATAACCACCGGTCTCCTTAAAATCCAATGGTCCTGCAACACGGTACAATGAAGAATAATATATAATTAACGTGTATATATGTAACAATAGTATATAGTTAGAAATGTATTAGGGAACAAAACTTAGTAGGAAATAAAAAATATACCCCACTGTTGAGATTGGTATAGGTTGATCGCTCATTGTCCAATGACTAATATCATAAATAGTTTCATTATCAAGAAGAACTGCAACATCAGTATGATCAATTTGAACTCGAATACCGATTGGGAGATTCTATTCTATGCTTTATAATTTGAACTCTAATACCAATTTTAAAGCATGGAAATTAACTCTCAAACAATCTGTATAACCGTAATGTTCATGAACATAAATATGTATAACCACAAAAAATCTGTATAACCACAAATTATAAGTCCCATTTATTCATACGTATAACCACAAAAAATTTGTATAACCACAAAGTATAAGTCCCATTTATTAATGAACATAAACATGGCTTAAATCACTTATCAAGTACTAATATTGCTTATGCTCAGTAAAGATTATAAATATAATAATTAAATTCTACAATCATACACACTAGTTCAAAATTTGCAAAATCGGAGTGAGTCTGTGGGCTAATCAGACCGAGAAGGCATGTATCTCAACCATAGTGTCCATGTCTTTGGCTACTGGATTGGGGCTCGAAGCCATGATTTTCACTACCCTAATGAGAGAAACAAATGGGGCTATTTTTTCACGCAGGACCTTAAGATTTTGAGCCTCATGCCATTAGCTTTCCCAATCATGGACCTTTGCAATCTTAGGAACTACCTGCAGATAACGGGCTAGTGGGGTTTTACAGGGTAATGACATGCCCACGATGGGGCCAACATCAATTTAGTTTTTTTTTACTTGGTGGGGATGCCAGTGGACATTTTGATGGGCTTTGGGGGATAAAATGGGGTTTATTGGGTTGTGGTTGGGCTTGTTGGCTGCCCAATGGTCATGTGCTTTCTTCATGGTCTTTGTTCTTTGAACAACTGATTGGAGATTTCAAGTGGAGAGGGCTAAAGAGCTTACACAGTCTTCTTCTTCATCTGCTACTTCATAAGCAACTTCAATATTACTATTATCATCATCAAATACTAAGGAACCTAATTATGAAAGGAAGGATAATCTTAAAGATAATGTGTGTACTAATCATGAGTTGGTGAAGTCGCCTTTAGTATAAATGGACCTTCTCATATCAATACACATTGTGAATTAATCAGAGTGCACTAATTTTAGACTGATACAATTTAAATGATATCCTTATGTAGTGTAAATGTTTTGACCATAGTGTGGAATCCATGTAGCTAACACAATTTGATTCATTATTGTACATATGCCACGTCATCGCATCTATCAAATTGTGTCACCATGAAATCACTTATGTTCTACTACATAATTTCCCACCATTTTTTCCTAGTTGTTGAGATGCTGGTTTGAAAGTTATTATTATAAATTTTCTCACATCCAACTTTAGAAGGTATTTTTTTGTGGTCGTTCTTTTGTTTATCCTTTTAGCATGTTGCTATAATAATACGATTATGGAACAATATAGCAATATCATTATTTAAAACTTGTAATGATATGATTATGAATAAAATAACAATATCAAAATTTCCATATAAGAGGGAATCAGTTCAAAATTTGCAAAATAAGATGACTCAATCCCGAAGAACTTATAATTAAAAAAATAGAATCCTTATCAAGTGGGTGAATACAAACAAATGTTATATATTTTCAAAAGATATGTAAGAAAGTCGAAAATGCACTCAACTCCAGTAAATTGACAAATGTCATGGTATATATCATATTAAAAATATTATAATGGGACAAATTCCAGATATGTACATAACAGTTCTAATGGGATGTGAAAGAAATACAAATATATACTTGACAAACACATGCACATGCCAATATGAATGGCCATAATTATAATATTACCTATTGGAACTCATTAGTTTCTTTAGAAATCTTGAATTTTCACCACCAATATAATTTAGGATTCATGTTTGTAAATGAGTCTCATCAATTATTGGGTGTAAGGCTTCAGCAAGCTATAAAACTCCAAACAACACAAAACTCCAGACATCGGCCTATAGAATTAACCATATGAAGCTATAAAAAAAATGCAAAGCTTCATCGTCGTACGTGTATGCCTTAGGATCAACCACAATAACCTGTTGGGTGTCAAGATCTATGTTAAACACTTAGGTAGGACTACTTTCAACCAAACTTGTTTTCCCCTCGAGTGTTAATGTGACAACCCGAATATAATTATGATAAATTATGTTTAAATCATGATTAGCATATGTGACATGGATAGTATGTTATCAGTATATAAAATGTTAAGTCATTATATTTAGTCTAATCCTAGCTTCATAAATCATGAAATATCGAATTAGTTACAAATGTGAGATTTTGAAGTTTTCGGTAGGAATGTTCATGTTTAAGGCTAGTTTTGACCTTTACAACGTAATAATTGATTTGAGGTGAAAGCTAGATATTTGTAGACAGGTGAGTTAGGGTTGTAACACAACAAACAGTGTGTTAAACGCAGGTTCGAGTAAGAAGTTATACCAAAACTACGAAACAAGGGCAAAACAGTCCATTCGTTAACTGGTATTTTGTCTTATTATGGCAACAAATGTTTTGTTTTCATTGGTTGGTAAGGGTGGTGGATTCGGTCGACTTTAAACCCTTATAATTACCTCCTTATTCATCTAAATTCAGAAATGAGATGTTTGAAGCTTAAAGAAAGAGAAGTAGGAAGTTAGGAAGAAAAAGTGAGGAGAAAAATGGAGAAAAATCCGTAGAAATTACGTAAAAGTCCCAAAGGTAATCCTAACCACAAATCTTGTGATTTTTCTTATATTACTGCTTTAGATGATAGAAATCATCCTTTTTTTTACTAAACTTTCAGCCCTTGATATATGTGTGTGGTTAGATGAAAGTTTAAGTTAAGTTGAATGTACAAAACCCTAAAATTGCTTTGTTTAGAAACTTTGTTTATTCAAACTTCCATATATGTTTGTATACTTACTGGAATTTATTTATTCGAAATGGATATTAACCTGGACTCATATATGTATGACATATCCGAAAATCATGTAAAAATACCAAGAAATGAGTCTTTGGTGAGAGTTTGAAGTTTGGGTATGAAATCTGCCCCAAGGGTGAAAGTATGCATACCATATGTTTGATGTCTTACTTAACATAGCAAATGAACTCTGAAAATCATGAAATTTTAATCTTGTATTGTTAAATATGTTTAATAATGTTGGTTGAAATATCATATAAATTTATGACATAAAAAATTATGAAAATTGCTGGAAGTTGAATGAGCAATAGAGGAGCCTATAGGGCAGATTTGCGAGGTAGTAAAGCAATGGGCCTATCTCGCTCTAGGAAACTTGAAATATCGCACCGTATTTTATATTGGAATCCTAATATGATAAGTATTGAATTACCAAGAAGAAATTAATGTATATTTGGTCTATGATATGGACATGTTAAATATATTAACATGGATTTGGATGGAACTTCACTTGTGATAAATGATTTGAATGGAATAATGTAATGCTTATGGATTAAATTATGTTTAAATCATTCTTTGGATTATTGATGTTCATATCATGATACTAATATTTTAAGAATGATAGGAAGGGAAGAAGAGATGATTGAACTAGTACCGGATAAAGGAAAGGGAAAACCCAGTTAAACTGTCAAGGTGAGTGTACTTATGATTGTTTCATATATATAGATATATGAATATAGCTCTAAGAGCAGGATTTATTTGAATATTTCGGTATTAATGATTTGTTTGGAAATTAAAATATCCGGGATTATTTGGGTCTTATGATCCAGGATTTTTTATTGCCAATGGGCATAATTATTTGGGTCTTATGATCCAGGATTTGTTATTGCCAATGGATAGAATTATTTGGGTCTTACGATCCAGGATTTGTTATTGCCAATGGGAAGAACTATTCGATCTTATGATCTAGGATTTGTTATTGCCAATGGGAAGGATTGTTCGAATTTTATATTCACATATTCGATATAGAATTGCCATCTTATCTCAGGGAAGGAGTACCTCATTAAGCGTAATGCTTACGGTTTATATTTTAACAATTTTAGGTTTGTACGCTGCTAGCTAGGATACTATATGACCGGTAACTTTGAGAGTTGCACCATTAGAAGAGATGGGGTTTAAGTATGGAGATTTTATCATTGTCACACTGAAGATTTTAATATACTCACACATTGTATATATTGAGTTAGCATGGATTGAGTTGATCATAGTTAATCATAGTATTGTATAATCTCTAATTATGACTATGATGTTGACTTCGTTATGGCACAAGAATAATATTATGTTCATTATGCAGAAAAATATTGATAAATGAATCAACTATTTCAATGGGCTCGAGATTATGATCCAATTATTCTAATAACTAATGATTAGTATGGATATTGGGTTTGGGGTGTGACAATTAGTGGTATCAGAGAGTGGTTATTAATTCTGGACGTGTGTGACGATTAGATGGTTGTATTGAGTTAATTTTATATTTATGAATTGTGTATGTACTAACCAATAGTTTAGTATTATAAAATATTTATAATTTTTGTTAGAACTTTGTTGTATTACAAATAATTCCAGATGGAACCTGGGAATGGACAACATAGAGAAGAGGGAGTAGATTCTCTTACAGATAATACTGAAGTAGAGCAGAGCATTGGTGGAAGGGCTAGAGAGCAAGAGCAGCCTACAGAGATGCAAATAATGGCACAGGCAATATTGAGGATGGAAGAACAACAGGAAAGAAATATGGCATTAATGGCAGAGCAATAGGCTAGATATCTAGAATCAAAGACTGTGGCCAGGATTGAGAAAGAGGCAAGGAAGAAAATGAAGGATTCCATGCATGAGAAGTTTTTGAAGTTGAACCCTCCAAAATATTCAGGGTCAGTTGAACCTACGGAAGCTGAGATGTGGGTCAGGGATATAAAAACTATATTTACAGTTATGAAGGTTTCAGATAAACAGAAAGTGAATCTAGTTGTGTTTAAGCTAAAAGGAGAGGCCAAATATTGGTGGGAAGCCAGCAACCATTTGGTGCCTAGGATGGAAGGTACTGATTTTATTACTTGGGATGAATTTATTAAATCTTTGTATGTTAAGTATTTCCCTAAAGTTTATAGGAGGGAGAAGTTGAGGGAATTTATAAATTTGACGTAAGGAAAAATGTCTGTGAGGGAGTATGAGGCTAAATTTACTGCTTTGTCTAGATTTGCCACTACGTATGTGGAGAATGAAGAAGATAAATGTAGTAAGTTTCAAGATGGACTAATTTGGCCTATTCAAAATAGAGTGGCCACTTATGAGTTAAAAGATTATGCTTCTCTGGTAAATACCACGATAGTAGAAAGGCAAATAAACCAAGGGGTGGCGAGTAGAGAGAGTTTTAAGAAAAGTAGATTTGATGCATTTCAGTCTAAGGGAGGTGAGGGTGGAAGTGTTAAGATAGAACCTCATAAATTTTAGAGAGGTGGTGGAGATAGTGTTGGAGGTTTGGGGAGATTTGGTAGAGATACTAGGGGTGGAGGATCTTCTAGTCTAGTTAGGAGGTCAGGAAAGGGTGAGACACCAATGAGAGTTGTTACATGTTTCTTTTGTAAAGAGGAGGGGCATTATAAATTCGCGTGTCCTAAGCTTAAAGGAGTGGAATGTTACCATTGTCATCAAGTGGGGCATGTTAAGAAGAATTGTCCGTAGTTGGCAGAGACTCCAGCACTACATAGTGAAGTAGCAAGCAGAATGTTATCTCCAGGGAGTGTAGTAACATGTATGGGCAGAGGATAAGCTAGTAGTTCTAGGCCAGGTGGACGATTTTTTACAATGAAAGAAGCTCAGATTACTCCAGATGTGGTGACAGGTACACTTTATGTTACTGATAGAAGTGCTTATGTTTTGATTGATCCTGGTTCCACACATTCTTTTGTGTCCTATGCTTTTGCTGTATACCTGAATAGACGATGTACTCACTTAGATGTGGGGTTAGGTATTTATATGCCTGTGGGGGATATGGTTGTAGCTGAATATCCTTTTCGTGATTGTGTTTTGACTGTGGGGTCTAGAGATACAGTTATAGATCTACTTCCATTGGATATTTCTGATTTTGATATAATTCTGGGAATGGATTGGTTATCTAAATATCATGCATCTATGGATTGTTTCTGTAAGGAAGTTGTTTTTAATATGCCTGGTGAGCCTGAATTTAAATTTATTGGGGAAAGAAAAAATATTCCCAGTTGCATCATTTCTGCTATTCAGACGAGAAAATTATTGAGTAAGGGTTGTGAGGGTTTTATTGCATATGTTGTTGACACTAGGAAGGGGGCTTTACAGTTAGTTGATGTTCCTATTGTACGGGATTTTCCAAAAGTGTTTCCTAGTGAGTTGCCCGGGTTACCTCCAGAAAGAGAGGTTGAATTTAGTATTGAATTAGCACCGGGGACAGACCCTATTTCAATGGCACCGTATAGAATGCCACCTGTTAAATTGAAAGAACTTAAGATCCAGTTGCAAGATTTACTTGATAGAGGGTTTATATAACCCATTGTATCTCCATGAGGTGCACCAGTTTTATTTGTGAAAAAGAAAGATGGCACTATGCATTTGTGTATTGACGATAGGCAACTGAATAAAGCTATAATTAAGAACAAATATCCTTTACCTCGTATAGATAATTTGTTTGATCAGTTACAGGGTTCTAAAGTGTTTTAAAAGATAGACTTGCGATCAAGTTATCATCAGTTGAGGGTGAAGGGGAGTGATATTTCTAAAACTACTTTTCGTACTCGGTATGGTCATTTTGAATTTCTGGTGATGCCTTTTGGGGTGACTAATGCTCCAGCTGTATTTATGGATCTTATGAACCGGGCACTGCATCCTTTCGTTGATTCATTTGTGATAGTTTTTATTGATGATATTCTGATTTATTCACGTGATATGGTTGAACATGAAAAGCATCTCAGAACTATTTTGAATGTGTTGAAAGATAAGCAATTGTATGCTAAGTTGAGCAAATGTGAATTTTGGTTATCAAAAGTTGTATTTTTAGGCCATGTTATTTCTGGAGATGGTATATGTGTTGATCCCAAGAAGGTAGAAGCTATTGTAAAATGGGAGGGGCCCAATAATGTCACTGAGGTGAGACGTTTTCTGGGTTTAGTTGGGTATTATAGAAGGTTTATTAAAGGATTTTCTTCAATTGCCTTGCCAATGACTAAATTGACCCGGAAAGATATTTAGTTTGAATGGAATTCTGATTGTGAAAATGGTTTTGATGAATTGAAAAATAGATTGGTAACTGCACCTGTTCTTACTATTCCGCATTGTGGAGATGGTTTTGTTATTTATACCGACGCTTCACACCAGGGGTTGGGTTGTGTTTTTATGCAACATGGTAAAGTTATTGCTTATGCTTCTAGGCAGTTGCGTACACATGAACATAATTATCCTACACACAATTTGGAACTTGATGCTATTGTGTTTGCTTTGAAATTATGGCGTCATTATCTATATGGTGAGGTATGTGAAATTTTTACTGACCATCAAAGCCTTAAGTATTTATTTACTCAGAAGGAGTTGAATTTGAGACAGAGGCGATGGATGGAGTTAATTAAAGATTATGATTGTACAATTCACTACCACCCAGGGAAGGCAAATATAGTTACGAATGCTCTGAGTATAAAGGCTTCGGGCAGGTTATCTTGTATTCGGTGTGCTAGAGTTTCCCACATCATGGAGTTGAGATTGATGGGAGTAGAATTGAAGCTAGCAGATGGGTATAAGTTCTTTTCTCATGTAAGCGTGAGACCTTTGTTAGCTACCCGTATTCGTGATTTTCAAATCTAAGATCCTTTTCTTAAGAAGAAACGACAAGATGTCTGAGATGGTAGGTCTGAAGATTTTTGTATTATGAATAATGGCACTTTATTGTATAAGCAGCGGTTATGTGTGCCTAATGTGGGTGGATTGAAAGAGGAAATTTTAGATGAGGCTCATAATTCCATTTATACTATGCATCCTGGTAGTACTAAAATGTATATGGATTTAAAGGAGAATTATTGGCGAAATAATATGAAGAAGGAAATAGCTGATTTTGTTGCTAGGTGCCTTAAATGTCAGCAAGTGAAAATGGAGCATCATAAACCTACTGGTCTATTTCAGTCATTACCAATACCGAAATGGAAATGGGATCATGTAACGATGGATTTTGTGGTTGGGCTTCCTCGATCTCAGAAGGGTTCATATTCGATTTGGGTAGTGGTGGACAGATTGAGCAAATTCGCTCATTTTCTAGCAGTCAAGACTACATATAAAGTTGATAGGTATGCTAGATTGTATGTTAATGAAATTATTCGATTTCATGGAGCACCTGTTTCTATTATTTCATATAGGGACGCTACTTTTACATCTAGATTTTGGGATAGTTTGCAGTATGCTATGGGTACCAACTTAAAATTTAGTACGGATTTTCATCCCCAGACAGATGGGCAGTCTGAAAGGACAATACAGATTTTGGAAGATATGCTTAGAGCTTGTGTGCTTGATTTCAATGGTAATTGGGATAAATATTTGCCTTTGATAGAATTTGCATATAATAATAGTTTTCAGTCTACTATTGGTATGGCTCCATATGAAGCATTGTACGGTAGACGATGTCGTACATCGATATGTTCGGGTAAAGTTGGTGAAAGGAAGATAGAGGGTCCAGAATTGATTGAAGTCCCCACTAAAAAAGTGAAGATTATTCAAAATAGAATGAGAATATCTCAAAGCAGACATAAAAGTTATGCGGATAAACAACAAAAAGATTTGGAATTACAGAAAGGGGATTATGTGTTTCTTCGGATATCTCCATGGAAAGGAGTTATGAGGTTTGGAAAGAAAGGGAAATTAAGTCCACGCTACATTGGACCATATGAAATCCTTGAGAAAGTCGGGATGGTTGCCTACAAGTTAGCGTTACCACCAGAGTTAGCTCGGTTACATGATGTTTTCCATGTTTCTATGTTAAGAAAGTATGTAGCGTATCCTTCACATGTGTTGGTGGAACAGCCTATTGAGTTAAAGGAAGACTTGAGTTATGTGGAAGAACCACTTGCTATCGTGGATAGGAAGGAACAAATATTGAGATCAAAAGTGATCCCACTTGTGAAGGTTATGTGGAGAAGGCATTCCATGGAAGAAGCTACATAGGAGAGTGAGGATAGCATGAAGATACGTTATCCGTATTTGTTTGATTCTGACAAACAAGGTATGTCAATTTCGGGGATGAAATTTCCTAACAGGGGGAGAATTGTGACGACCCGAATATGTGACACCCCGAATAATTAAATACCGGGTAGCTACTCCTTTATTAAATCAATACAAAATGCCAAGTTGGTTCAGTTAATAGCATCACTGTCGAAAACATTTTAATAATTACTAACCAACTAGTATTTAAAAATTAAGTTGCCAAATTTTAATTTAATTCTGGTTAACATTCAATAAAAGAATAATGGAAGAACAACATAATCCATTCACCATAACGAAGTAATGAAGTAACCAACAAATAGTAAGTCCGGAGGAAAAACTCCTCACAACAATCCCACAACTGAAAATAATAAGACAAGTCTGAATCCTGAATTAATTACATGCCAGAAGTCTGAATAACTGAATTAAATAAAAAGTCTCTAAAAGGAATGGGCGACATGCCCTACAACTGATAAATGCTGAATATAGAGTCAAGATAGATGAAGCGTCTACAAGCAAAGTCCTGTAACTTCCACAAACAGCTACAGCTCGTCACCTGAATGAGGATCCTAAGCATGGTGTCCTTGTGGCTGGGCACCTAAAATGGTTTTTACAAAAATAGATTTGAAAGCAAATGGGTCAGAGCCCGAAAGTGGAAATCATTTTAAAAATAGCAAGTGTTTTAATAACATTAAAACATTAAATGCAAAATACATGTTAGGACGTGCACTCACATGAAATTCTCACCTCTCGACTATGTGTGCACTCCTAACGTACCATACCCATCTAAATGACATACATATCTAACTAAACCGTAATAAGTTCTACCCCTTACTACTCGATTTCCATATTTCCTTAGCGTTATCAATTAAATAGAGGGCTCTACTTAAACTCAGATTCTCAATTATTAATACAATTCTCTATCAATTTCCCCGTTATGTTTTCTCAAAACATCCATAATTATATTCACAATACCAACATGAAAGTTCCCATTAATTAAGTGTATATTATTCACGTCATAAATATACAATACAAGCACCCCGAGACTAAGCTGCGGTGCACACATACTCTGCTATCCATCCCGGTACATCACGTACATAAGGATCACGCATTCCGAATCTCTCCGGAATCGTTCTCAGATAACACAATCACAAACAATGGAGGCGAACACAATCACATCACATGGGTCACGCACATACCTGCGCTCCCACGATCAGCAGACTTATTAACATCCCAATAAGTCCTTCTCTGACCTATGTTCATCGAGGTACCAATCTAAATCCAGGCAACACAAGGATTAGAGGGACCTAAGCGAACGTAAACCTCCCGTGATAGCAAGTATGGTAGGTATGTCATACACAAAATCATATACATGTACTAAGTAAGCACACATCTTAGTAAATCACCATCATATATTTGTGGTACACTTCTTATTCTCGTACCGACATATAATGCTACACAATTTATATGTTCCCGATTAATATAATTATAAGGCCGCCAATAGTTCTCGCATCGTAATAGACACTCAAGGCCTAATTCATAATTTCCCCTAGGTTCAAACTACACTTCTAGGTTTTACTCCCCATTATATCCCAAATATCCCAAATATATCAAATAATTCACAAGGAAGTGTTATCTCTACATATAAACAAGGTTACGGAACACTCGGGATCAAAACAGGCTAAAAAGCCTAAACTGTCAGCTCGTTAGAAGTCTCGTTCGAACGAGGCTGTTCGAACGAGAGTTCGTTCGAACGAACTGGGCCTTCTAACGAGATCTCGTTCGAACGAAAGTCATCGAACGAACATCCCTCTCGTTAGAAGTCAAACTGTCAACTCGCTAGAAGCTCGTTCGAACGAGCTAGTTCGAACGACCTGGGCAGGTCTTCTAACGAGTGGCCAGATTCGAGCCCAGATTTTCCTTAACTCGTTTTTCCATCTTTTCTTCCACTCTAATCTTATCTAAACATCAATCCAACAATTGTTCAAGGTTCTAATCATCCCTAAACATACTTAGGTCACATACTGACGTGTTTGATGGTGTTAATTCATTCTAAACATCATCCAAATACCAAATCTATACATTTTTCCCCAATTTCAAGAACATGAACCCTAGAAATTCTTAAATCCCCAATGAGTCTAATTAAATCCGTTTTTATTTCATCCAAAATATATTATCATCAGATTAATCACCTACATACAATTCTACATGAAATTCCTCATCAAAATACAAGTTTCTAATTCCAATTTAATGGGTTTTCATCTATCTCCCAAAAATAATACAGTTTTATCAATTTCCTACGCATGGAAGAAACATTCTTTATAATAAATGAAATTAAACCAGTTGCCTTATGTGTATCTCCGATTTTGATGTTGAAGATCGAATCGTTCTCTCTCTCCCTGCAGAATTTCTCCTCTCTCTCTCTCTCTCCAAGCTTTTCTTCTCCAAAGTGACAATGGTGGCTTGGGTTTTTGCCTTAGGAACTCTTTTAGAACAATTTCTAATAACCCCCGTAGCCTATTTGGTTATTAGTGGGTTTAGTGGGTAAAGTCCAAATCAGATATTAATTCCAAATTTTCGTGGGTTTTAATTCCTAAAAATCCAAAATTACCAAACTGCCCTTATACGTTGCCGGTGTGGCCTAAAAATGCCCCGGGACCCAAACCAAACCCCCGGCTAGTGTTTTCTGACTATTCGACCGTTCCCGACGCGTTGGCGCACTCAAAATGACCATACGGTTAATAGAAATGAAATTCACTTTTTAATTAAAATAATTATATTCCGGACGCGACTGTCACACGGGTCTCAACAAAATTTCCAAATTGCCGTATTTCAATCTCACGACAAATTTAATAATTCAACATTCATATATAGCCACATATACTCATTAAAATCAAATACCAACTCGCATCTCGCTAGTATTTTTATCCGGATTAATTCCCAATTAATACACAATTAATTTAATTAATCCCCAAAATAAATATCATAAAATTACGGGGTATTACAGAATATAATTATGATAAATTATGTTTAAATCATGATTAGCATATGTGACATGAATAATATGTTATCAGTATATATAATGTTAAGTCATTATATTTAGTCTAATCCTAGCTTCATAAAGCATGAAATATCAAATTAGTTACAAATGTGAGATTTTGAAGTTTTCGGTAGGAATGATCATGTTTAAGGCTAGTTTTGACCTTCACAACATAATAATTGACTTGAGGTGAAAGCTAGATATTTGTATACAGTTGAGCTAGGGTTGTAACACAACAAACAGTGTGTTAAACGGAGGTTCGAGTAAGAAGTTATACCAAAACTAGGAAACAAGGGCAAAACAGTCCACCCATTAAGTGGTATTTTGTCTTATTATGGCAACACATGTTTTATTTTCATTGGTTGGTAAGGGTGGTGGATTTGGCCTACTTCAAACACTTATAATTACCTCCTTATTCATACAAATTCAGCAATGATATATTTTAAGCTTAAAGAAAAAGAATTAGGAAGTTAGGAAGAAAAAGTGAGGAGAAAATTGAAGAAAAATCCGTAGAAATTACGTAAAAGTGCCAAAGGTAATCCTAACCACAAATCTTGTGATTTTTATTATATTAGTGTTTTAGATGATATAAATCATCATTTTTTTACTGAACTTTCAACCCTTGATATATGTGTATGGTTAGATGATAGTTTAAGTTAAGTTGAATGTACAAAACCCTAAAATTGCTTTGTTTAGAAACTTTGTTTATTCAAACTTCCATATATTTTTGTATACTTACTGGAATTGATTTATTCCAAATGGAGATTAACCTGGAATCATATATGTATGACATATACGAAAATCATATGAAAATACAAAGAAATGAGTCTTTGGTGAGAGTTTGAAGTTCGGGTATGAAATCTGCCCCAAGGGTGAAAGTATGCATACCATATGTTTGATGTCTTACTTAACATAGCAAATGAACTCTGAAAATTACGAAATTTTAATATTGTATTGTTACATATGTTTAATGATGTTGGTTGAAATATCATATAAATTTATGACGTAAAAAATTATGAAAATTCTTGGAAGTTGAATGAACAATAGAGGAGCCTATAGGGCAGATTTGCGAGGTAGTAAAGCAATGGGCCTATGTCGCTCTAGGAAACTTGAAATATCGCACCGTCTTTTGTATTGGAATCCTAATATGATAAGGATTGAATTACCAAGAATAAATTAATGTATAGTTGGTCTATGATTTGGATATGTTAAATATAATAACATGGATTTGGATGGAACTTCACTTGTGATAAATGATTTGAATGGAATCATGTGATGCTTATGGATTGAATTATGTTTAAATCATTCTTTGGATTATTGATATTCTTATGGTAATACTAATATTTTAAGAATGATAGGAAGGGAAGAAGATATGATTGAACAAGTACCGGGTAAAGGCAAGGGAAAAGCCAGTTAAACTGTCAAGGCGAGTGTACTTATGATTGTTTCATATATATAGATATAAGAATATAGCTCTAAGAGCAGGATTTATTTGAATATTTCGGTATTCAGGATTTGTTTGGATATTAAAATATCCAGGATAGTTTGGGTCTTATGATCCAGGATTTGTTATTGCCAATGGGCAGAATTATTTGTGCCTTATGATCTAGGATTTTTATTGCCAATGGGTAGAACTATTGGATCTTATGATCCAGGATTTGTTATTGCCAATAGGCAGGATTGTTCGGATTTTATATCCACATATTTAATATAAAATTTTCATCTTATTGCAGGGAAGCAGTACCTCACTAAGCGTAATGCTTACGGTATATATTTTAACAATTTCAGGTTTGTACACTGCTAGCTAGGATACTATATGACCGGTAACTTTGAGAGTTGCACCGTTAGAAGAGATAGGGTTTAAGTATGGAGATTTTATCATTGTCACACTGAAGATTTTAATATACTCACACATTGTATATATTGAGTTAGCATGGATTGAGTTGATCATAGTTAATCATAGTATTGTATAATCTCTAATTATGACTCTGATATTGACTTCGTTATGGCACAAGAATAATATTATGTTCATTATGCAGAAAAATATTGATAAATGAATTAACTATTTCAATGGGCTCGAGATTATGATCCAATTATTCTAATAACTAATGACTAGTATGGATATTGGGTTTGGGGTGTGACACTTAAATGTGACAACCCGCTATCCGAGATAAGGGGTGGCCAGCCCGATACTCAAACGTAACAAGAATCATGGATGGATACCATTCTCAGAATCGCAAAATATAAACTGAGTATACGGGAATATCACCCAATAAATCAGAAAATGGGTTGCCAAAAAGTGTACAATTTTTAAAATGCAATTAAGAAATTTAAATTTAAACATCCGAATCTGATAAGCAAGTGGAATTCCACAAGAATATATATAATACATCTAACACGAATGTATACAAAAGGACCGAATAAGCTGTCGATCCACAGCAACATACAACGAAGTACAAAAATTTAAATATCTTACATAATACATTCATTGATCAAATACAAATGTTTGGGCCACACGCCCGAGTGAAAAGAGACGATCATATCTAGAATAACAAGAAGAAAACGTCTAATTCAAGGTTCTATAATAACTCGCAAAATCTTATAGCTCGTCGAAAGCAAAGGAATAGGAACATCAAAACGGTCGTCCTTGCGGTGGAGCACCTGAACGGATACAATCATATACACAACAAGGAAAGTAAACCAGTCAGGGCCGGGTTCTATATGATCACCAGAAGAATAAAAAGCATGATAGAAATGAACAGTTATGCATGAATGATAAGGATGATAAACTTACATTACAATTAAACTAAATGATGAAATGAAATGCCATTTACATAAAAGAAAGAAAAGTAAATAACTTAAATTTAAAACCTTTCCTCATTTATCCAATTCCCATTATCTTTTGTATTCCTTAATAGGAATAAAACCATTTATTAACTTCCATAGTTAATTATCTTTCCATTCCTTAATAGGAATGCCATTAATATCAAGTGCACTTTATGGCACATTAATCTCAATCCCGTGCTCTTTATGGCACGTATCCATGCTTTTTATGGCATATATCCATCAAGTCCCACTTGATGCAGAAAAGTTATATTCTCATACATATAACGATTCTAAGACCGCCCCTCCGAGTTTCTCCACTGGGCGCGCCCCTAAATTACCATCATCTTCCAGGGCCTATCTATACAAGACAACTTGGACACCTATCGATACGTCGGGAAGCGACCATATGCCTACGGGAGAGTCGGGACCACACCCAGAATCCCCTCACCAGCGCAGAAAACATATAAAAACCCCGCATATGGCCTAGGACTATATCCACCCTACATTCACTAGCCAGGGGGCATCACCAAGCGTACGAACTTCCCTTATTATGTCATTTAGAGAGGTGTGTTTAACTAAATTAACATTTACCATTTTTAATCTCATTTTCATTTTCAATTTATCATTACCACATTCCATTTCCAATATCAATGTGTTTGGTTCTTTTTATTCGAACCTATCATCATTAAACAACTACGTTCATTTTTATTTGAACCAATCATCATTAACACCGTTTGGGTCCATTTTAGTTGAACCTATCATCTTTAAATAATTTGGGTTCCTATTCTTTGAACCTACTCCCGTTGAATATTATCATTGATATTCCTCAAATTACAAGTCCCGACTAAATCTCCAAATGATCATTATGATCCTACAAGTCCCCAAAGTTCATATAATTTTGATAAGCCCTTAAGTCTCCAAGCATGGGCATTTAACTTCCTAACTTCAAAAAGTTAAAAAAAAAAAAAGAAGAAGAAATGCCTTAACATTTCTTTAAACACCCCGGGAAAATAAACCCCAAATGACCCAATTCTAATCTAGGGTGGTGACCAAACTCAACTAATAGTCTAGGACTCTAAGTTTACTTCTTTCAAGAAGGTTCCTAGGTCCTAAACCTAAAGAAAAAGATCAAAATTTAAAAAGGAAAATGACTTAAATCTGCAGGACCCGAATCGATTCGCCCAAAGGGCCGAATCGATTCGCTCTGAAAGCGAATCGGTTCGGAATACAAATCCAACATTATGTATATTGCCGAATCGATTCGGGTACACAAACCTGGGTACTGCATCTATGCGAATCGATTCGCCGAAGGGGCCGAATCGATTCGCCCCTGCGAAAATGCCAAGTTTTGCTATGTAGTTCTAAACTCCAAATGATCTCCCAAACCCAAAACCAACCAAACCCAAATAATCTAATGGAGATAATACACCAAAAATATGTCTAATTACCATTATTTACAATATCTATCATCCAAATCAATTTCCAAGGGTTAATACCCATAAATCCAACAAAACCCAAAAATGTAAAACCATAACAATTCAATAACTATCAAAACTAATTAATTAACTTAAACCATATAATAGCAAGTAGGTAACTTGCCTTGAGGTAGGAAAATCATATTTGAGGAAGATGCAAGCAATATCCAAGCTCCAATCTCTCTTTTTCTCCAAAGTTCTCTTCCTCTCTCTCTACTCTCTCTAGGGCTCATGTGTGTTTTAAGAGAAATAAGGGAAAAAATAATAAGGCTAACAAGACTTAATCGGGCCTTAAGTCTAAAATGCCCAACTCAAATGGCTAATACGCGATAAAATAAATCGCAACTACACATTTAAGCTATAACCAGTCAAAAGTGCCCGAAAAGCCAAAATACAATATGACACTTATTTTGACTGTCTCGCACCTACCGGAACTAACTTCACCCTCCAAATTATCATTTGGAAATTTTATAACTCATTTTAAGTTCCGATTTCATATTAAACCAAAATGTCATTTTAATTCTTATGACACAACAAGTCACCACATGGATATTTTCACCTACTCATCAGGTAATCATATAACATTTCAGTAAATATTAACCTTTTTCATATTAAATTAATATTTACTCAACATCCATCATTTTATAATTAATTACTACACATAGTAAATAAGTATAAAATAGGCTCTCAAAAGTGAGGGTTGTTACATACTCCCCCCGTTATGAGGGAATTTTGCCCACAAAATTCAGGCGTACCGCGCAAGAAGAAATGCGGATACTTTTTCCCGCATGTCATCCTCGCACTTCCATATCGATTCCTCGACACTATGATAACTACATTGCAATCTAACCAAAGGTACTACCTGCGATCTCAATCACTACTCTCCACGTTCTAAAATAGCAACCGACTATTCCTCAAAAGAAACGTCAAGTTGCAACTCAATATCTTCAAAAGGAATGTGCCTAAAGGCACCATCACATCTCTTGTATTTCTATATAGGAGAGATATGGAACACGTTATGAACTTGCTGTAAATATTTCAGTAGAGCAAGTTAATAGGCTACCAGACCCACCTTAACATTTATAGGAAAGGTCCAACGTAACGCGGTGCAAGTCTTCCTTCTACTCAAAATGCTTAATGCCCTTCATAGGCGACACTCGCACTAACACTTGGTCCACCGACCTTAATCTCCACATGCCTTCTCCCCGTATCGACTTAGCTCTTTTGTCAATCTTGGTTATACGAATGCGATTCTGAATGAGCTCAATTTCCAAAGAAGTATCGCGGATCATTCCAGGTCCGAGAGACTTATCATCTCGCACCTCTAACCAACAAACGGGAGATCCACAAGGCCTAACATATAAGGATTTATAAAGCGCCATCCCGATAGTGAATCGATACAAATCATTATAAGCGAATTCAACTAGTGGGAGACACTGTTCCCGGCTACTCTTGAAGTCAAGCACGCACATAAGGAGTATATACTCCAACATGTGGTTTACCCTTTTTAGTCTGGCCATCTGTTTGAGGATGATAAGAAGTGCTTAACCACAATTCGATTCCCATGGCTTCTTGGAAACTTACCATAAGTGGGAAATAAAACTCTTGTCTCAGTCGAAAACTATAATCAAAGGCACCTCATACAGTCCAACAACCTTTCTATGCCCGGCCACTAATAGTGGAGGCGCATATCTTGACACATAAGTCGTTACTCGCATGTAACGCAACCTTAGAACTGCGAGATTTCACCCTTTCTACCTTTCTTAAGACCCTCACATTCGGGAAAAAATTCTCTTATGGAAACGCACCCCTCCCTCAAAATCAATAGAGCAGGGTTCTGTTCCCCAAATCAGCTGCTTGTGTATGTGGTCTTAACCACTCTTGTCTCTCCTATGACATCTTGCAATAAGAATGTTACTTGCACGAAGGATTAAATTTCTTCCCAGGAAGTAACACCTCCCTTACCTACACGAGGATCATCCCCACGATAAATTTTAAATTCAAACATGGGATAATACTTCTCACAAGTCTTAGCTTATGAGGCGCATAAACCTTAGGTCCATGCTCTACTATTTATTACTCCCCATCCTGGCAGAGCCTTTGTCGATTAAATCCACCCTCGAGCTTAACAACATTGCTCAGGAGTGAGAATCAATTCACCCTTTTCTTTCCTAAAGCCGAGTGCCAACTTAACATTCTAACTACGAGAGGCCTCATCTCCTTTGGCCTAACCAACCAAACTTCTTGAAATCTCCCACTTCTCGTTACTAGGGAATGAATCCCTCTTAGAGTTAACACATAATCTGTTCATGGTCAACTCCCGACAACCTTCCTAAACTAACATCACATAACTAAAGGCCTTATGTCCAAACAATCCTAAGGTCTACCTACCAACATCCTATCTAAGTCGTATACATATAATACCAAGTATATCCCTAATGCCTAAGACCTTTCTCAACTCCCGACATTTGCTCGGTTTCATGCGTGGGACATCTCGCCGAAGCAAAATCCAAACAAGGAACCCTCCCGTTACACTACTACCTCACGTTGTCGGTCATCAAGATATACAGGTCTAAGACACATGTTCGGGACTGGAAATATTCTACTTATATACATCACCATTTAAATAACTGAAGATTTAATAAATCAAACATTCACTTTACATAAAGCCTTATAATTATATACCCCATAATGTATATATACCTTCTCAAATATCCTTCTTATCAAGGCATAACCCGAAGTCTTAATTCTACTTCGCATCCCAGTCTTCCTCGCATCGATCAGAGGAAAGAACCGTATACAGTGCTTCTATTTCACACTTTAATAGCCATTAATCACACTTCTACGTGATTCTCGGCTAAACCTTTCCACCCAACAAAAATAAAATAAAAATGAAATAAACTAAAAGAAGAAAGAACAGCATCTCTCCACTTCCAACGTCGTCGAGGTTCACGCGTGGAGCGTCCCGCAAAAGCGAAATCCAAACAAGGAATTCCTCCTATACGCTACTACTCAACTATGTCGGTCGTGAAGATAAGGCATACCAATCACATCATACCCGACCATGTCAAGGACGAGTAAATCGGCCTCAAAGCACAAAGTACCACAATAAATCCTTATGTGTATACAAACAAGGAATTGAGCGAACTATCACTCGAAGAAAACTCAACGCTAGTAAAAATACTCTCAGCAGATCTTATCAAATTTGTAGTCTGAGAAGATCTCACGAAACAAATGAGCGCGTAACACCCGCATCGAATGACATATATCTCAAGTACCTCCGAAATAAAAACTTACCTTTAATAGCTGGCGGTGCTAACGAAGCTGGAGGAAGTATAGCCTTCTGAATTTGATAAACTATCCCATACAGTAATTGTCCCTAATACATGGGAACAATCGGATCAGGTACCTGAAGTGGAAATTAAACGTATGGCTACTGCGGAGTCCTAGAAAACTGACCCCCAATCCATCGAGGACACTCCATCAAAGTGACCTGCCTCCCCACATAGGAAGCACCGTCCCTTCATATCCTTTCGACCTCGACCCCCCATTATTTCTAAACTGGGTAATGCCTTGGCCCAGATGGTCTTTTCTTCCATGACCACCCCGACCCTCATATCGCAAAGCACCTTTACAGTGCCTAACGTTATTGCCACTCGCAATAAACCTTCCAAAACATTGTCTCTTAGACGAAACCCCTTGTCGAGGGTCCCTCTCTTTTTGCTTACTACTCGAAGGTTGGGATGAGGGAAATGCTCCTCCTCCAATCCCATGTTCTCCAAGCATTCCTGCTTGCCCCACGACAGTAGCTTTCTTGCTACCCGGTGTATATAGCCGATGCTCATGGCAATGGGGTGAGGCTGCATTCATAACCTCACCAAAAGTTTGTAAAGTTGGATTACCCAGTAATTTTTGTCGGATTCTCCAGTTTAGACCTCACATAAACTTTGAGATCTTCCTATCTTTCGGAGCCACTTCATCTGGGAAAAAACTCGCCAATCGTGAAAACTCCTCTACATATTCCGCCACAGATCTCTCTCCTTGCACAACATCCTGGAGCTTCTTTCTCATCTCCCTTTGAACTGTGGGAGGAACGTACCCACGATCGAACAAAGCCCAAAACTCAGTGATCATCATTGTGTCTCTCTGCTCTGGTGTGGTTATTATCTCCCACCAGTATAACGCAAATCCGACAAACTTAAAAGTGGCAAAAACTTGTTTCTCCTCATTGCACCATTCTATCATTCGAAGGTGGCGTTGTCTGTTCTCTTTCCATATATTGGCTTGATAACATTCATGCCTCCATCGAATTTCGGGGGATTGCCCTTTAGAAAGGACTCCCAAACACTTTTTCCACGGAGTAAGTCCCGTAGGAGCTTGAACATCATAAGCCCATTGTTTAGCTTGTGGCAATCGTTGGGTCATGGCGGTGTTAACCGCTTGAGCTACTATGTTTGCTACATCCACAGCGTTAACAGTCCCTTGTGGCAGCGGTGGAGGACCAACATCCTCTTCTACAACCCTATTACGTCTCGCTGGCGACCTCTCTAGGCGGCATTTGAGATGAAAAAACAATAGAGTTAAAATGCTATCTAAAACTATCTATCTCGCAGAAGATTGCAAACATATACAACTACACAGTCCTAACATTAGGCTCTATATCAAAGAACGCTACGGTAGAACGTGACGAATCCACATAGATCCTAAACACTCTAAAACCCGATGATCTGATACCATCTGTGATAACCCGCGATTCGAGATAAGGGGTGGCTATCCCGATACTCAAACGTAACAGGAATCATGGATGGAAATCATTCTCAACATCGCAAAATATAAACTGAGTATACGGGAAAACCACCCAATAAATCAGAAAACGGGTTGCCAAAAAGTGTACAATTTTAAAATGCAATTAAGAAATTTAAATTTAAACAACCCAATCTGATAAGCAAGTGGAATTCCACAAGAATATATATAATACATATAACACGAATGTATACAAAAGGACCGAATAAGCTGTCGATCCACAGCAACATACAACGGAGTACAACAATTTAAATATCTTACATAATACATTCATTAATCAAATACAAATGTTTGGGCCACACACCCGAGTGAAAAGACCCGATCATATCTAGAATAACAAGAAGAAAAAGTCTAATTCAAGGTCCTATAATAACCCGCAAAATCTTACAGCTCGTCGAAAGCAAAGGAATAGGAACATCAAAACGGGCATCCTTGCGGTGGAGCACCTGAGCGGATACAATCATATACACAACAAGGAAAGTAAACCGGTCAGAGCTGGGTTCTATATGATCACCAAAAGAATAAAAAGCATGATAGAAATGAACAGTTATACATGAATGATAAGGATGATAAACTTACATTACAATTAAACTAAATGATGAAATGAAATGTCATTTACATAAAAGAAAGAAAAGTAAATAACTTAAATTTAAAACCTTCCCTCATTTATCCAATTTCCATTATCTTTTGTATTCCTTAATAGGAATAAAACCATTTATTAACTTCCATAGTTAATTATCTTTCCATTCCTTAATTGGAATACCATTAATATCAAGTTCTCTTTATGGCACATTAATCTCAATCCCGTGCTCTTTATGGCACGTATCCATGCTCTTTATGGCATATATCCATCAAGTCACACTTGATGCAGAAAAGTTATATTCTCATACGTATAACGATTCTAAGACTTCCCCTCCGAGTTTCCCCACTGGGCGCGCCCCTAAATAACCATCATCTTCCAGGGCCTATCCATACAAGACAACCTGGGCACCTATCGATACGTCGGGAAGTGACCATATGCCTGCGGGAGAGTCAGGACCACACCCAGAATCCCCTCACCAGCACATAAAACATATAAAAACCCCGCATATGGCATAGGACTATATCCACCCTACATTCACTAGCCAGGGGGCATCACCAAGCGCGCGAACTTCCCTTATGATGTCATTTAGAGAGGTGTGTTTAACTAAATTAACATTTACCATTTTTAATCTCATTTTCATTTTTAATTTATCATTACCACATTCCATTTCCAATATCCATGTGTTTGGTTCTTTTTATTTTAACCTATCATCATTAAACAACTGGGTTCATTTTTATTTGAACTAATTATCATTAACACCATTTGGGTCTATTTTAGTTGAACCTATCATCTTTAAATAATTTGGGTTCCTATTCTTTGAACCTACTCTCGTTGAATATTATCATTGATATTCCTCAAATTACAAGTCCCGAATAAATCTCCAAATGATCATTATGATCCTACAAGTCCCCAAAGTTCATATAATTTTGATAAGCCCTTAAGTCTCCAAGCATGGGCATTTAACTTCCTAACTTCAAAAAGTTAAAAAAAAAGAAAGAAGAAATGCCTTAACATTTCTTTAAACACCCCGGGAAAATAAACCCCAAATGACCCAATTCTAATCTAGGGTGGCGACCAAACTCAACTAATAGTCTAGGACTCTAAGTTTACCTCTTTCAAGAAGGTTCCTAGGTCCTAAACCTAAAGAAAAAGATCAAAATTTAAAAAGGAAAATGACTCAAATCTGCAGGACCCGAATCGATTCGATCTGAAAGAGAATCAGTTCGGAATACAAATCCAACATTATGCATATTGCCGAATCGATTCGGGTACACAGACCTGGGAACTGCATCTATGCGAATCGATTCGCCCAAGGGGCCGAATCGATTCGCCCCTGCGAAAATGTCAAGTTTGGCTATGGAGTTCTAAACTCCAAATGATCTCCCAAACCTAAAACCAACCAAACCCAAATAATCTAATGGAGATAATACACCAAAAATATGTCTAATTACCATTATTTACAATATCTATCATCCAAATCAATTTCCAAGGGTTAATACCCATAAATCCAACAAAACCCAAAAATGTTAAACCATAAAAATTCAATAACTATCAAAACTAATTAATCCACTTAAATCATATAACAGCAAGTAGGTAACTTGCCTTAAGGTAGGAAAATCATATTTGAGGAAGATTCAAGCAATATCCAAGCTCCAATCTCTCTTTTTCTCCAAAGTTCTCTTCCTCTCTCTCTACTCTCTCTAGGGCTCATGTGTGTTTTAAGAGAAATGAGGGAAAAAATAATAAGGCTAACAAGACTTAATCGGGCCTTAAGTCTAAAATGCCCAACTCAAATGGCTAATACGCGATAAAATAAATCGCAACTACACATTTAAGCTATAACCAGTCAAAAGTGCCCGAAATGCCAAAATACAATATGGCACTTATTTTGATTGTCTCGCACCTATCGGAACTAACTGCACCCTCCAAATTATCATTTGGAAATTTTATAACTCATTTTTAGTTCCGGTTTCATATTAAACCAAAATGTCATTTTAATTCTTATGACACAACAAGTCACCACATGGATATTTTTACCTACTCATCAGGTAATCATACAACATTTCAGTAAATATTAACCTTTTTCGTATTAAATTAATATTTACTCAACATCCATCATTTTATAATTAATTACTACACATAGTAAATAAGTATAAAATAGGCTCTCAAAAGTGAGGGTTGTTACATTAAAGTCTCCATCATCTCTTCCTTGACATGAATCTCATGTTCATACATGAAAGTAACAGTTGCAGCAGGTGACCACTTTGAGTTTGAAGTGGCCCCTGTGAGAAATGATACAAATGAAAAAATTGTTGAAATACCTATATAACAATTTATCAAACATGTTAAAAACAAGAGTTTAACTATATGTGAGGAAGCATTGAAAGATGAAATAAAAAACTAAAAAAGTGATTAAAAATTTGAAAACCACTTATGTTGTACCCTTCCTGTAATGAATTAATAGAGAGAGACATACTAACATTCAAGAGATAATATATTCAAATCTATGAGGCATATTAGCAATTATTACTCACAACTAATATCTAAAGATAAAAACACAGTCTGCTAAAATATCTGCTAAAAACATGGCATTTTGTCATATCCCATGATACCATAGCTGATATATATATATATAAAGATAAAAACAGGGGTTGCTATGAACAAAGAAACAAAAGTCATATTTTTTCATCCTCTACGAAGAACAAAATACATTAATGTGAAGTACTAATAAAACACACAAAGAGACTAAACCCAAAATGCTGCCAGAATCCTTCTCCCTCATTTACCATAGTTGATCCACACTGTTTTGGTTAAAAATCTTGCAATTTGATATAAACGTTAATATTACCCCATTGGCATGCCAAATTTCAAATCAATTTGAATTCCATCCTCAAAAGAGTGACCAAATACTAAATCAATTTGAGAGCATAGAAGTAATGGCCAAATACTAAAATAATTAACATAAAAACTTTTATCCTTTTGCAAATGTTATATTCTCAAGATACCTTAATCGAATGCATTGAGTATTAAACATCAACTACGGATAATGTGTAGACGAATCTTCTCGAATAAATTCCACATCCCTTGTTATTAGGTAATATTCAATATCATTAGTATTAACAACTTGCAAGTAAAAGAATCAAAGGTAGTGTATTCCATATAATTAACACCCTCATGAGCATAATAAATAGCAGAATGCATAAATGACTTGGGTGTGCATGAATTGAGATAAACAAATAGAATAAATGGCTTGAAAGTAATAATTGAAACTTTGAAAAGAAATGGTTGATAATCGATAAAACGCAAGAATCAAATTATCGCATGATCTTTTGCCCCGTAAATGTGTCCACAATTACTTTTGCATCTTATAATCCATAAAACTCACATAAAATTTGATTATATAAGCCAGTTCAAATAAAGAATCCCAAAAATTTTAACTATTACAATCACATGACCCAAAATAAAATCAAGAGATCAATAGTTAAAGCCCTAAAACTAAACCCATATACATAAAGCACAAATTGGTTTTTTTAAAAAGAACATCTAATGACCAACACTGATTCACAACATATATAAACCAAAAATTCAAAAATTAATGAGGATTTTGTCAAACACAATAAGAGTGAGAGATCAGATATAAAAAGCATACCCTTGAATAGATTTATGTATAGCTCACAATTGCAAGAATCTGGAAAATGGATAAAGATTCCTCATAAAGTGCCTTCAGGATGAAAAAATCAACACAAATTAACATTGAGCAAAATACACATATATACCACAAAAACTGCACACTTCATAAAAAGAAAGTATACCTTTTACGCATAAAAGAATATACCTAAACAGAATGAACAAAATTTGTACAAAACCTAAATTACAAATCGCACAAATAAAAGAGGTGTGTGTGAGAGAGAGAGAATGTGTATAATATTGTTAGCAAAATGCACCATAAGTTCAAATCTAGAAATTAAGTGTGTGTGGGGGGCTAAGAAAGAATGAGAGGGAGAGTGTGTAAAAGAGTGACGCAAAAAGAGAGAAACAATACCTACAGTGTGGAATTGGTCGAGTTAGGAGAGAGTTTGGTTCCATGAGAGAGAATGAATGAGATCGTGTGAGGGTAAGGGGAAGAGTATGTCACTATCAAAGTATCCTTTTTTGTTGTGTTACAAAAATAACCCTCAAATTTGAATTCAAGTAAAATGAGGGGGGAAAGTAAATTTTAGTGGGATAAAATTGTAACAATAATTAGAGTATAAAATGAGGTGTGGTGAGGTACATAGTATTATTGTATAAATATTGATCTCACCCTCCATCTAGTGACTTGTTGGCTTTAATCCTAATCATAAAGTATATTATCATCATATGAATAGTATATATATATATATATATATATATATATATATATAGTACTGCTCTTGTGCGAACTATCCCACTTTTTAAAAGTTCAGACTGGACATATGTCACCAGGCAGTGAGCCTAAAAAATAGAGAGATAATGCTTATAATTTAGCTGATAATTTCTTGTCTTACCGCCAAGTGACACGCATCCAGTCCGCACTATTAAAATGGGGCAAAGTTCACACAAGAGCAGTACTGTATGTGTATATATATATTGTAATTTCATGTTCATATATTTAGACTATGTAATAATTTTTAGTACTTATTAAACTTTTCGGGTTAACCACTCTGAGTAATTATATAATATTCCTAATATATGATTATATGTTATTAAAGGATCATTGGTAATTTATTCATGAAGAACACTGATATGGATATATGTTAAGTTTTGATCAAACTTTCCCGGTGTCCTGTGTTTGCCATTGTCACCGTTGTTACCGTTGTATTGGCTTTTAGGCTAGACTGGGCTGCTACGGTAACCTGTAAAAGTCAACATTGTTCATCACAAATTTGGTATCAGAGCTACTTTAATTTTATATAGTTATAAATTAGTAATATTATTTAACCAAAAATGTGGAATTACAGTTCATAAGACTTGTTTTATAATATTATATGAGTACTGAAAAATAATTTATTAGAAGACAAATTTTTATTCAATATAAAATTGTAAAAGATTAAAAAATAATTTGAAATAGACATAAATAATAAAGACTATATAAACGCTGCAATTATTTAGTGGATAATTAAGATCACAAAAGAAAAAATAAGACAGTTTAGTTTAGAATTAGAAATATTAAGTGAAAGAGGAAGATTAGGATAAATTATAGTATAATATGTGCTTACACAGAAATAAGGTATTAGAATCTCTATATCTTTTAGAAAACAGGTTATTAAAAATCAACAAGAACTCTGTAAAGAAGTTATAGAACAAGGAAACTATAAGCGTGCCACAATTAGTAGTAATATAATCAACAATCAAGAAGAAGCAATAATAGATTTACAAACAAAGTTAGGAATGTTAGCAGAAAAAAGTAGACTAGGGTAATCATACGAGCACTAGTGTATTAGAAAAACTAAAGAAAATAGAAGAAAATCAAAACTATATTAAAGAGCAAATAGAAATTATAAATAAAAGAACAGTAAATATAATATTAGAACTAGAACAACTTAGTAGGGTATTAGAAGAAAAAGAAGCTCCAAAAATAGACGAGTTAATAGAAAAATTTAAAAGAACAAAAGTAGATACAAAAATAGCAAAAAATAAGTTAAATCTTTTCTACTCAAAAAATGGCATCAAGTAGTAAAGGTAAAAAAGTATATATGATAGAAAATATATATGATAATGAAGAAGACACTAGAATATACTTAGAAAGAGGTATTCTAAAAACAAAATGACAACAATTATATAATAAAAATATATTAGAATTCAATAATAATAAAATATATAATCTTACTAGTCAATGAAAAATAACAGCCGTAAATAATGAAGTTATATTAGACCCAATCACAACACAATCAGCAAAAGAATTAGAAAAGAAAAACTTAGAATTTATGCATTTAGGGCTAATAGTAATAGGACTAGTAGGACTTACTTGATTACAAGCAAGTACAAAAGTTTTAGTATATATATATATATATATATACGATGATAGATGGGATAATCATAAATAGGCACAAATAGCCAGTGCTGAAATAAATTTAGAAAAAAAGGCTACAGTAATAGGATGTATACCTAATTTTTCTATGGACATAAGAAAAATTAGCAAAACATATAACAATAACAATAAGAACAAGAGGTTATAATATGGGAAGCAACTATAATAATCTTATCATATATACACTATTCATGAGAAAGTTATTTAATCACCATAAAATAAATTTTAAAGCACAATTTGACTATATTGTAAAATCTTATAATAGTAAATATGTATAACTGAATGAGGCATAAAAAATAGATAGTTCTGTATATGAAGAAATTGAATGGAAATTGTTGTTGATGTAAAAAACTAGGTTCGATCTAATTAATTAATAAAAGATAAAAAGGAATAAAGAAATAAGACAAAGGATTTTTAAAGTGGTTCAGCCTTATGAAAATGGCCTACGTCCACTATTTTTGTATTGTTGGTGTTTGCCTTAATCTCGATGATCGATTACAATAGATCAATTACCCTATTATGGAGGGTGTTACAATGCATTTATAGCCTTGGGGCTGTCAATATGAATAGACGAAGTGTCGTCATTTAATAGACACATACATCTGTACAATAAGAATGCTCATTAATTCGGATGTTCATTGAATTTGTAGTTGTCGTTTGATTTTCCTGACCAGATACTCTGCACGCTATGTAGCTCGGTGCACTATGTAGCTCGACACGTTATCTTCCTCAGGGTGCAGAGTAGTTTGGTGAGTATATGCATTTTCCAATTAAGATAACACGTGTCTTCATATAATGGGTCCACGTAAACTGACTAATTTTAGTATCAACAGAAGCCCCCAATGCTTCACAGTTGAGGTTTGAATATGAGAGTGTGGAACATTATGCCCAGAGGTTGCTCGGATAATGGTTTACCCAGTCTTGCTAGATTCAGATCTCCAGCACTTAAAAAAATTTCTTTGTATTCTTGTCATTTGAGCGCGAAATGGAAAACTTGTAAATATTTTGAATCTTCGACATTCGTTTGGATATTTTCATCTTTTTCATCGTTTAGCCTACGGAAACGTAAACGTCTTTTGTGGTAATCATTTCTTTTCTCACTTCCCGGCACAAGGTATTTAAAAGAGATAGAAGCAAATCGTCTTTACTTTTTACTTACATACTTCTGAACTCTTTTTTTCTCATTATGTTTTCATACTGTCATTCTTTCCATAGTCCGCCATTAGCAGATTTCTTAGCTTTTATAAGAATTTATTCCTTCTTCTTTCTTTACTTTAGTTATCATGGTTTGTCTTGTCGAATCTTTAGATAAATTTTGGGCTGATTTTTCAATTCCCTCTTAGGTTATTCTAGAGAAACCTCCTTTACCTTTTGATTTATTTTCTTTAGTTGAGGGACACTGATTTCCTTCCCTTTTTTATAGCGGAGTGTGGTTTTTATTTCCTGCCAAATCCCCTGTGTTTGGAGTTTTGCCAATATTTCGATATTCTTCCAGCAAGAGTAGCTCCAAATACATGGAGGGTAGTTAATGGCGCACATAGGTTGAATCAAATATATGGAACTCATTTAAGAATTTCTGAAATTATGTACTGTTATAAATGGGTTACCAATGACACTACTTTTTATTTTAAAACTAGGTTTTTAGATAGAGCTTTAGTGGTCAACCTCCTCGATGCCAACAGGGACTATTTTGATCTTAGGGTTGTGATGAAAAACTGGCAACACCCCCCATTAAATGGGAATGATGTGTATCAAGGTCCCAGATGTCCACTTTATGGCAATGGGATAAGTTGTTTTTAGTTTTTCAATTTAGCTTTATTTATGTTTGATGAAATGCATCACTGACATTAATTAATTTGTTTGTTGCAGTCGATAGTAAAAGAAATCCCCCAAAAGAGGTTGACATTAATATATAAGATTTGAAACTTATCTGGAATTTGCACCAATCAATTGCTGGGGAGCACGTTAGAGCTGCTTCTTATTTGTTGAGATACAAAAACATCACCTCATCTTTCATTGTTCGTCCTTTTGCCCCTCCAGTGGTAATTGATCTTGATCAAGTACCAACATCTCGAGCAAGTGTGGGAGAGTTTTCTTCTGATTTTAATACCTCTATTGTTGATTTGATGACGAGGAAGAGGAGGATGCATGAATTTTTTTCCAAAGATGCTCCTGGTATTGATGGGGCAAAGAAAAACAAAAGGGATGTCCCAGCTGAGGGAAAAATTCCAACTATCAAGGAAGTTGGCAAGAAGCCCCATATTGTTCCAAAAGAGGTATCACCTTTGATTGAAGGTGTTGCTATTACACAAGGAGAGAAATCACCTTTGATTGAAAGTTCTCCTCTAAGGATATTGCGAAGAGTTCTTGCCAAAAGACCTCTAGAAACTATTGCTCAACCTTCTGATGTTGAGGATCCTTCTTTGAGAGCTAATGCTCTAGCTCTCATTGCTCCGAGCTCAACCAAAAGTTTGATCAAGTCTTGGATCATTCAAGAATATCGAGCTACTAAGAATTCATCTTCCCTGGAGAAGGTCATTGGCTTAGCTGCCCAACATATTGCGTCAGTAAGTATCATCATCCTTACTACTTCACCTCCATATATTTCATTCATATTTTGAGTTGAGTTTCTTTATTTTTCAGTTCATAACATGTTTTAATAGCATCCTGGAGAAAGATGAAGTTATCAAAGCTTCGACTTCCTCCAGTGGGGTGGAAGAAGCTTTTGATGGGTTAACCCAATCTTTGAAAGAATCTCGTCAGAAGTACGAGAAAGATAAAGCTACATGGGAGAAGGAACTCCTGTCTGTTAAGTCATCCCGTCACAAGCTGATACAGCTCGAGACCAAGTTGTAAATGCCTCCAAAGAGTTGGAGGAAAAATTGAAGGTTGCCATTTCCTGCAAGGAAGAAGCTGAATGACGTAAGAAAGAGTTGGAAGATAAGGTGAGGCTTGGTGAGGAATATGCTTCTTCTGAGAAAGTTAAGAGAAAAGCTGCTATAAAAAAGTCCTTTAGCTTTGGCTGGAACAAAGGATGGAACAAAGCCTTAACTGCTATTACTTACCAGATGGAGTATGCAAGCCTGAAGTACTTTAGAGATGGATAGGTCATAGCCTTGAGAGAATTGAGTGTTGCAGATGATTCTGAATTGTTTCAGGATCACATTCATGGCCCTCCTCCTACTATTGACGAAGCAAAAGAAGATGAAGCTACATTTGATGAGTCTTCTATGATGTTGGTTGACAGTACAAGTATAGCACCCTGCCGTGGCAGTACTTCTACAAATCTCATTCAGGCCACACAAGTCGCGGCAGGTATCTCACACAAGCCGCGGCAGGTATCTAGCTCAGGGTCCGCGGACCCCATCCAACATCTCAGCGCTGCTACTCTATGGGCCGCACGCCCACATCAACATCTACTGCAGGCTTGGTATACGCCACGTGCTCAGGGCACGTGACTCAAGACACTTCCTCATAAATAAAGGATCACACCTGGGAGTAGGGGATCGGTTCCAGACAGACCCAAGGTACTACAACACAGACTCTCTCTACATCGCCCCAACATAAGCTTTGGAGGCCTAAAATCTACATCGCAGCCACCTCACGGGCTCACCAGAATCTCTAATACTATCATGTACTCTCCTTTATTATCATACTTGTACGCCTCTATAGGCACGATTATATTGTACAACGCAATGCATATAGTGAGAAGGGAGCAACACAGTGGATGTAGGCCCATTTTAGGGGCTGAACCACTCCATATCTTGTCTACTCTCTGTTTGCTTGTTTTATCTATTTATTCTACACTTCATACTTGATTTGTTGGCACGAGATCTACCTATGTACGATTTCTCGTATCATCAGTTTGGCACCGTATGTGGGAAGGAGATATTTCAATCTTGTTCTCTGCATATATGAGTTCTTCAAACACCTTATTCGATCCCGGGGGGTCCTTTGGATCATCTCCTCACGGGTCGGTTACTGGTTGTTGGACTCCGCATCATAATCACACACTTAGGTGGGTATTTCTTATATCCAGATATACTCCACCTTGTGTCTTTAGATCCATCTTGCATACCCCTGTGATATCATTCTATCTAGCTAGTATCGAAAAGCATGACGGGCTTTTGCCTAAAAAAGATGAATGATTAGGGAGGGATTGTATCTACTCCTTTTTTGCTGTTCTTGGTCTATGATCTAGGGTTTATCATTGAAACTGTGCCGTGTTGTGCACCGAGGAGTCATTTGCCCATGGACCAACCCTAGTAGGTGTGCTCTCCATAAGTTCCCGAGCTTCAGGTTTGGGATTGCTCCTTGCTGCCTAGGTGGGGGATGCGGCCAGACAATAAATATGTCTTAGGACCGTGGCCTCCACTAGGGTAGTTATTACAAAAGCTTCAAACATTGAGGAGCGTAACCAGTCGGGCTCTGGCTCTACGATGGTGTACATATGAGGCCGCGGCGGTGCATCTTGCTACGTGCCTTATGGCCGCGGCCACGGTGCCCCGTAGCAGTGAATGCTGCATCCCCATTTCCTACTTGGTTACTTTAGTATCTCTGAGATTGCTCACTTCTGTTAGTTTGTTCTCAGATTATATATATACATTGTAAAGAGTAACAAAAGCAGAGATGGAAGGAGAATCCAGCCGGAGTGCAGAAGTCAAGGATGAGATTGTGCAACTATACAATCACTTTAATCACCTCTATGACAGCCATGCCTCGCTTCAGACCCAGGTCAATTTTCTCACTCAGAGGGTGCTAATGCTGGAGGCCGCGGCATCTAAGAACATAGGCACGAAAGTGGAGGAAATAGCAAAGCCAGCCATGCCCGCCGCGGAATCAACTGTCAGAGGTCAAAAAAGGCAGAAAAAGTTTGGTGTCTATACTCAGTTGAGCCTCCCGATTAAAGAGATCTTGGAAGTCATCAAAGGGGACAAGATTTTGAGGTGGCCAGAAAAATTGAAATCTCCACCCCACAAGAGGAACAAAGCTACCTGGTGCAGATTCCATCAGGACCATGGCCACGACAAAGAGCAATGCTATGCTCTGAAGGATGAAGTTGAAAGGCTAATCGGGCAAGGAATGCTACAGCGATTCCTGAAGAATGCATAAGGGATTCATCCAGATCTAGCAAAGGCTGCATACCGCATCTCATCCTTAGTCTTTCTAATTGCAACTATTTATGTTTATGTTTTATGAAGCTCACTGTAGCCTTAATACTCGAGGCTTTATGTTTTGTTAACAAAGTCATTAGCTGCAGCATACATATATAAATATATGAACTAGCAAGTTTAGCTATATCTGATATTTCTCTTGGTTTCATAACCTTCTACCTCACAAAAAGACTTGTTGTCTTAAACAGATTTCAGAGGAAATATAGCAAAATGATCTCGAAGGATTATTCTACTTCGGGATGCACTTATGGATGGGATACGACCTTCATTAGCTCAGAAGTTCCCTTCGTAATGTGCAACTACATCTTATCATATGATGACCATATTCGCAGAAGCATCTGAGGATTCGAGGAGCTTTTATCAGCCACCAGGGCCTACAACGCCAATTCTCTGCTCTCGGAGTGCGACATTAGCTGTGGGTGGCTTAATAACATAACCCAGCCTGGATAGGCTTGATAGTGTCTCTCATATTAGTTGTGGGTGGCTTAATAACATAACCCAGCCTAGAGAGTCTTGATAGTGTCTCGCATATTAGCTGTGGGTGGCTTAATAACATAACCCAACCTGAAGAGGCTTGATAGTGTCTCGCATATTAGCTGTGGGTGGCTTAATAACATAACCCAGCTTGGAGAGGCTTGATAGTGTCTCGCATATTAGCTATGGGTGGCTTAATAACATAACCCAGCCTGGAGAGGCTTTATAGTGTCTCGCATATTAGCTGTGGGTGGCTTAATAACATAACCCAGCCTGGAGAGGCTTGATAGTGTCTCGCATATTAGCTGTGGGTGGCTTAATAACATAACCCTACCTGGAGAGGCTTGATAGTGTCTCGCATATTAGCTGCGGGTGGCTTAATAACATAACCCAGCCTGGAGAGACTTGATAGTGTCTCGCATATTAGCTGTGGGTGGCTTAATAACATAACCCAGCCTGGAGAGGCTTGATAGTGTATCGCATATTGGCTGTGGGTGGCCTAATAACGTAACCCAACCTGGGGAGGCTTCATAGTGTCCCAAGATCGACTAAAGGAAAGCCATGAAAGACATTCGAAGCAGCTGGAGCATGTCAAACCTACAGAAGGATGGCCTCGATTTTCCAAGGGCAAGGTTCTACAGCCTCATTATCTTGTCTACAGTCAAGTAAATGGCCGCGGCATCCTCATCCACCGCTGCCCTAGCACTGGATAGCAACCTGCCACAGCTGAATGGAAAAAGCGACTGAGAGTCGCTGAGGTGGACTTGAATTCAGAACATTTTCCCTCGTTCAAAATTACCGCGGCCTGTGTGCCCTCGTTTAAAGTTACCGCGGCATCAAATCGATCTATTCATTATTTCTACATGGCAAACGAGTAGATAACCAAAGGGTCCGCGACTTCTACAAAAAATTGAAGAAATTAATCCGCAGCCCCAAAACCATACTTCATTGGCACCGCGGCTTGGGGGATCACAGCCCTACAGAGGTGAAGTGGCAAAAAAAAAAAAGGGCCAAAGTGACAAGGACACCGCGGATGATTAGTAAGAGCAAGATTGCATCGAATCATACTATGTTGCCGCAGACCTAGCTACAAGTGCTACAAGTTCATTCAATACATAAAGCAAGTTGCAAATATGAGGAAGTAACGCACAACCATTCATTATAGCAGGCAATGTAAAATATGAAATATTGAAAAGCAAGGAATATTAAGTAGGCAATCAGTGATAAAAATATGGTCGCAGCCTTTGTATTAATAGTCACAGATTACAAAATGGAAGCCGCAACCACAACGGAAATCTAAGATTACAAAAGTTGATGCAATAGAAATTGAGAATTTAGGAGGCCGTGTCATCATCATCGTCAACCTCCTCTCCTCCCACGGCAGTCTCTGTCTCCCCCTCCTCAGCCGCTGCCTTTGCCTCTGCTTGGGCTTTCAGCCTTGCTCTCTCTTCAGCCGCGACCTTCAGCTCAGCAATGCACTCTTGATGTTCTGCATCACTTAATTTCCAAGCGAGGATCGTCTCCTTGGCATCAGGGAAGCTCTTAATAATTCTCTGCCGCAGCTCCTGGTAGCCGCGGAGGTATGCCCTGTTGTTAATGAGGAAGAAATCCTTGGAGAATTTGAATGACTCCATGGCATGATCTATAGCTAGCTGGAGGGCGTCGCCATGATCAACTTCCATCTTTTGTATGGCCGCGGCGTGGGCTTCATCCTTCTGAGAAGACTTGGCTTCTAGCTCTTGATATTTCTGCTGGAGGAGGGCGAGCTTGGCATTTGCAATCTCTGCAACACGGGCGGCTTCGGCTATTTGGGCCTGTGATGATTTCAGAGATTTTGCGGCTGGATTGAAATTCTCCTCCGCTTCCTCTCTGGCCTTGTTGGCCTTCTCCAAGTCCATATGTGCCGCCTGAAGGGCCGCGGCAGAAGATGCTTTCCCTGCCTCAAAAGAAGAGGTCCGTGCAGACTGCAGGTCCGCGGCATGAGCACTCTTCTCGGCCTCTTTCAGCCTGTACAAAGCCTCATATTTCCTCTTCTGGACCACAATGACATCGGCGACCTGTATGAAATAAAAGACGTTAGCAAAAATACAGAAAAATATGAGATGCAGAGATTGACTAGTACGTACCCTCAGAAGGCTGTGGAGGCCACAGTCCTCCAGATCTTCGTGATCCTCCCCAACCAGCCTGTCGAGGTCCGCGGCATCCAAGGCTCGCTTCATCCTCCGCGCAGCCTTTACAGTAGTGTCCCAGGAGGAATTTGGGTCAGGCTGCCTTAATTGAGGCCTTGGCCTACCGTTTGGCCCGGACTCTCCGCAGAATTGGGGAGGTGGCAAATTTGCATTAACCGCCACTACATTTGGTGGGGGAGGAGAGGATGATGGGAGGGGGACTTCCACTGACATCAGGCCAGTCGCGGCCAAATTTTCCCCTATGTCGTCGTCAAAGTGTTCATGATGCTCTGGGTTTTCATCATTAACCACCTGATCCGCGGCAGGATCAGTGGTCTTATCTCCAGTGGCGGCCGCGGCAGGTACCTTAGCTCGGGACCTCTTCCTTTTTCTACTTCGCGCAGTGTTATTCAGCACGACCGCGTCCTCATCCATCTCTGCCAGCTGCGCAGCCAGCAGCTCCCTATCAACTTCTTCACCTGAAAAGGAATAGCATGAGTTCAACAAGTTGAAGAAAATAAAATGACCGCGGAATAAAAATAATGGCACAGTTAATTACCCTCTGCGCCCATCTGTTGAGGAATTGATTTGTTTGGGAAGAATCCCGCCTCAAATATAGTTGCCGACGTTACAAGTATGCTGAACTTCTTATGCTCAGCAGGAACTTCCGCGGCCTCTGCAACTCTTTTTTCCTGCCGCGCGTTCAGGTGCAGATTGTCAAGGGCTGCAGAATGAAAAGACAATTCAAGTTGGTGGAAGTTACGCGAAATTAAAGGACGCGGCTATAATCTTATACCTAGTTTTGAGGGTGAACCCCACTGCCGCGGCATTTTATATGATCTCTCTCTTTCATTCTCCTCGGGGTGCATCTCCCAGCCTTCACCGGAGATGTAAAAATATTTCCCCTTCCAGTTTTTCACACTGGTCGGTCTCCCAGTGTAAAGGGTCTCATCCCTGCCGCGGCTAGAAAAATAGTAGTAGCCCGTGAACTTTACTGAGTTCTCCTTTGGGCGGTAGAAATGAAAGAACTCCGCGGGAGTAATGTCCTTCTTGAACAACTTCTCCCAAAGGACAACTGCAGCAAGAACAGCTCTCCAACCATTTGGATCTAACTGAGCGGGGGCCAGTTTCATTGTCTGGAAAATGCGACGGATAAGAACAGGAACAGGCAGCCGCAGCCCATAGATGAAGGCGTGCAAAGGGAAGCAAATTCCATCGTCGGACAGAAACGTGCACGGTCTTTGGTTCACGGCAGGGGCTGAGCACGTCGAATTTTCTGGAAATTCAAAAGCCTCAGCAACCTGCTCAACCCAATCTTGGGTCATCGAGCCGCGAATATCAAGCGCGGCCAATGGTCTCTCAGCCCTCCCAGATGTGCCTCCTGGGTTATTTCTAGCAGCCGCGGCATTGTCTCCTACACCCATTGGATGTGTACTTGAGTTGGCTTCGTCTTCCATCGGCTGAGATTGAGAATTCTTCCCAGATGCAGAGTCCACGGAGGATGAGTCAATTATCACGCAGTTCGGGCAGTCTTTCAGTTTACAGGGCCCAATCGATTTCAGAGGGGGCACAGAAGTAAGCTCGGGGGGAGAGGTCCCAAAATGCTTTGCCCAAAAGCCTCTCAGTAACTCGTCTGGGTCAAAGCTCATATGGCTGCAGTAGTACCTGAAAAGCAGAATTCGTAGTTAGGCGCCGCAGCCAGTATGACTTGTAAGACGTCAAGAAGCCGCAGAAGGGTATTTTTTAAGTATTAAAAGTTTGGAATTACGTCCCTAACACAGTTATATTAATGGGCGAACTCTATTGCTTATGGGACCGTACGGTCCTAACTGGCCGCGGCCACATCCATATTTATTGAACATGCGCTGCCACGGAAATAAGATAGAATTGCTTTAAGGCATTCCCGACCGCGACCATTCCAAATTCTTCAGACAATTCGATATGATCTAGTAGCAACTATAGTTATTTTACATGGATGTCTTGGGTTCATGAAAGTTTTAAGGCTGTTCCGAGATGACCAAAAGGGTGATTTAATGCCAAGGATGATGGCTTGAGGGACCGCGGCCATTTAGCACGGTTTGACACAGAATTGCAAGTTCAGACGATTATAATCCTATCATGCTGCGGCCTCTATCCTAAACAGTTGATTATCCTATTTTTAACCATTCTAAGATCAAATTCACAGAATGTAGAGGGTTCGACTATGAACATCAAGGACAGTGATATGTATTTCATATGCATCATATGTGGGAAAAAGCAAAACTAACAAATAAAACCCTAGATTTCTAGCAAATGAACCAGGAAAGGCATAAAAAGAGAAGAAAATTGTAAATCGTGGTTGAAAAATCACCTGGGAATGAAGAGAATCATGAAGATCAGCTACAGACCACCTTGAACTACCACACACCGCCTCGGAAGGTCGCCGAAATATGCAAGAAGAAATGTCCAGAGTTTCGCTCTCGATTTGCTCTCAAAAGTTTTGGAAACGTAATGAAATCCACGTACAGAAACAATTTATATAAGGGAGCGCGGAAGACGAATCGTCGCTTTGGAAGCACCGCGGCACCTAGGCTACTTAGCTGCAGTCCCAATATATCTCCCTTGGCACTACGGCTTGGGAGCTTATTGATAGTACAAGTATAGCACCCTGCCGTGGCAGTACTTCTACAAATCGCATTCAGGCCACACAGGCCGCGGCAGGTATCTCACTCAAGGCGCGGACAGAACTCCTGTAGGCCGCTGCAGGTATCCAGCTCAGGGTCCGCGGACCCCATCCAACAGCTCAGCGCTGCTACTCTGTGGGCCGCACGCCCACATCCACATCTACTGCAGGCTTGGTATACGCCACGTGCTCAGGGAACGTGACTCAAGACACTTCCTCATAAATAAAGGATCACACCTGGGAGTAGGGGATCGGTTCCAGACAGACCCAAGGCACTACAACATAGACTCTCTCTACATCGCCCCAACATAAGCTTTGGAGGCCTAGAATCTACATCGCAGCCACCTCACGGGCTCACCGGGATCTCTAATACTATCATGTACTCTCCTTTATTCTCATACTTGTACGCCTCTATAGGCATGATTATATTGTACAACGCAATGCATATAGTGAGAAGGGAGCAACACAGTGGATGTAGGCCCATTTTAGGGGCTGAACCACTCCATATCTTGTTTACTCTCTGTTTGCTTGTTTTATCTATTTATTCTACACTTCATACTTGATCTGTTGGTACGAGATCTACCTATGTACGATTTCTCGTATCATCAGTTGGTATTGCAAGTATCTGTTGTTACCATTCCTCCCCCCTCCGAGCAAGTTCAACGGGCAATAACTTCTACCGAGCAATGCCTACTGCCCTCCGAGCAACCAATTCCTTCATCTAAATATGTTGAAGATGTTATAGGGAGTAAGGATAAGGTGTAGAGTTGTTCGACTCTTTAATTATGTTATTTTCTCCTTTTTTGATTGTAACTTTGGATGTACTCTCTCCTCTTATTATCAATAGAAATGAACTTTTGTTATCTAATTGGACTTTTGCTTTTACTTGCTCTCTCCATATTGTTGTTGATGCGTTTTTACTTTTTCTTGATAGTTTATTGCCAGGATGGAACTCTTATCAGCTCATGATACAGAGTTGATTAAAAAAATGTAATGAGTACTTCAAAGCGGGTCATGCAGATTTTACTGAGGCTCAAATAAATGATATCCTTGGACCTGATTCTTATGAGCGAGCAGTTGACGTATATCAATACTTGAAATGTTTACTTGATCGTGCTGTAGCCAATAATGTGGCTTATTATGAAATGATTGAAGATCTCCAAGGAATAATCGAGGAACTTTAACTACAACACAAGGAATCCACTAAAGTTCTGCACGAAGGTTACGAGAAAAAATACCAACAGTTGAGTGTTGATCGGGGCTATGACAAATATATCTCTGCCCATGAGAAAAGAGAAAATGTGTTGAAGCTTAAAGTCGAAGAATACAGGAACATTGCCAAGCTGTTGGAGGAAGAGAATATTACATTGCAAGAAGAAGTGAAACAACTCAAATTTGCTGCCTTCTCTTCTTCGGGAACTCTGGTTCTAGTTAATGATGAAGGCTTTTCCTTTTTGGAAACTAAAAATGTTGTCCTGAGATAAGAGTTTGAAACAAGCCAGACCTACATCCTCCTCAGGGGTAGAGCTAGAGCTGGATCTAGAGCTGGTCAAATGAGTGTTGAAGAGACTAGGGCTGAACAAACACTAATAAATCACGCTACCCAGATAAAAGCAAAAACTCAAGCCTTATTTGAAATGTCCCAAAAAATTCAAACTCTTACCGACCAACTCTCCAACCAAATCTCTGCACTGGAAAGTAAAGAAATCTTAGTGAAGAAACTCCACGAGAAACTTGAGAGATTGACTTATCAATTTCACAAATAACCTAGAGAGTTTTAGATGGCGGGGTACCATGAAGCTTTGTGCCATCTCGATGCTCATTTACAACAGTCAAATAACGAAGGATACAAACAAGGATGGTTGAATGCTTTATGTGTGATAAGAGTTGAACAAGGTACATCCTTATGGGATTGGTGTGAGCGAGGATTACTTGATTTGCCCGTTCCTCCCTTTAAACTCGATGCCAGCTGGATTCCAACTCGTGCCATTCCTCGGTGTTTGATCTTCAAGTATCTTGGTGATTACCAGCTTTATTTAGACATTAAGATATATCGTCCTTAGCATTTTCTTGATCGACCATGTCCGAGCAACGTTCGAATGCTGCGAGATATGAGTTTTATCAACTCCTCTTATGCATTAGATGATCCTCCAGATGGGATGGAACCTATATAAAAATCAGAGGGAAAGAAACCCAAAGAATAGGAAATTTGTATTTAATGAATCAAAATTCATCTTTATGTAATCTGTTTGTTTTTAATGAAGAAAAATTTCAGTCTTTGTGCAATTTTATTTCCTTGGAAATACTTTATGAGATGTTTTGCTGATGAATATATATATATATATATATATATATATAAGGACAATTTATCCTATTTTCCCTAGACAATGGAGCTTGCCCCACTTGTTGTCTAGTTGTAGTGACTTATCACTCTTTAGTGCCTAAGTAATGGAATGATTTTCATCCCATGTTCTTGCTTAGTTGTAGTAATCGTGCTAGGATTGCCTTGGTGCCTAGACAGTGGATGCCCCGGGAGGTCACCCATCTTCTTGCCTAGTTTGGGATGTCTCTTGAGATCATCTGTGATCAAACAGGCTTTGCCTTGTATGATTGTTATGCCAACATTATTGGTTATATTTATTTGTGCCGACCAACTGGAGTTGGTGGATGTTGAATACTGACCAACTGGAGTTGGTGGTTGTTAAATGCCGACCAATCGGAGTTGGTGGTTGCTGATATGCCGACCAACCGGAGTTGGTGGTTGCTGATATGTCAACCAACCTTAGTTGGTGTAGTGTGTAGCACTAGCACTCCAAAAAAAATTGAACCAAAATGAATATGGAGAAATAACATTTTATTCATAATGAAAGAAATGGGGTACATATGAATTTGTATTACTGATAATACTTACGCAAATGCTCCGCATTCCACGCATTTTTGAATTCTTCTCCCTCTAAGGTTTCTATTCTGTAAGTCCTCGGACGAACAACTGTAGTTACTCGGTAGGGCCCATGCCAGTTGGCCTTTAGCTTATTATTATTCTGGATCACCTTCTTGAGCACATAGTCCCCTTTTTTGAGATCACACTTCTTTATCCTTTTGTTATAGAACATGCTTATTCATTATTGGTAAGCTGCGTTCCTGATTATCGTATCTTCTCTAACTTCCTCGAGCATATCCAAAGTTAAGCATCTCATCAAATCTCTTACTAGAGAGTTGAAATTAATCACCTTGTGTGTGGGTAGACCCAATTCAGCTGGTATGACTGCTTTACTTCCAAAGGCTAACATATATGGAGACTCCCCAGTTGCTGTTCAGGGTGTCATACGATAAGCCCATAACACAGAGTGTAGCTCGTTAATACAGTTCCCCTTCACATCATCCAGTTATTTCTTTAAATCGTTCAGCAGAGTCCTATTCGTCACTTCAGTTTTCCCATTGCTCTGGGGATGGCCTAGTGCAGAATGGATCTTTTGGACATTGGATTGATGACAATATGCAACAAACTCCTCATTATCAAATTGGGTACCATGGTCAGTAATAAAAGCATGTGGCAAACCGACCAACAAATAATATTCTTCCAAATAAACTGGTAAACCCTTTCATACGACATACCAAAGAGAGGCACATCTTCCATGCATTTAGTAAAATAATCAACAACTGTGACCAGGTATTTAAATCTCCCTTTGGTCGTTGGTAGTGACCCGACCAAGCCTATGCCCCACATGGCGAATGGCCAAGGGTAAGAAATGGGTGTTAACAATGCCTAGGGAGTTCTTCGAATGGAAGAGAAATGTTGGCACTTATCGCACTTCTTTGCACAAGTTAGACAATCAACTCTCATCATTGGCTAATAATATCCCGGTGTTGTTATCCTCTATAGAAGCTTCTGACCTGCTACATAATCTCCATACGAACCTTCATGAACCTCTTCAATCAGATCTTTAACTTCTGATGGATGCACACATCTTTGTAAGCCTGTGATGATACCTCTTCTATACAAAACACCATTATTCAATACATACCTAGCAACTTTAAACTTTAGCCTTTTGGCTATCAGTTGGTCAGTTGGTATGACTCCTTCTTCAATATACAACCTAATGGGGTCCATCCAGGATGGTCCCATATCTAGGGTAATGAATTTCATCATTAAATCTTCATCTATGCTTCGATCTTCCAGATTCTCAATAGAAATCGTTCTTCGTAGCTTGGTGCGAGTAGCTGAGGCTAATCGAGCTAGTGCATCAGCTCTTAGATTCTCTAATCTTGGTATTCTGATCAACTGGACCGCTATAAAACTGGACACAATCTCTATAGCTTTAGCGTGATACCTGAACATCAAGTCTCCATTTGCTGCATACGACTCAAGAATTTGATTTACAATTAACTGTGAGTCACTAAACACGGTGACCTGCTCTGCCTTCATTATTTTGGCTAAACCGAGGCCCACGATCATTGCTTCATATTTAGCTTCATTATTGGAAGCCTTAAATTGAAAGCGTAGATTATATTCGATATCCAATCCATCCGGACTGTTGAGGATTATTCCGGCTCCTCTACCAGTAGCACACTAAGAACCATTAACATATAAATTCCATATAGGTAGACCATTATCAAACTCTTGGTCTGATAAGGTTCCCTAATGGAATATTTAATACTTCCTTTTATCCTCCCCCAATACTGGGTTATTATTCGATGCTTCCTGTTGCTCGTTGGCTATCCCCTCTGGCAGATCTGCTAGGGGAAGTTGATCGGGGTCTGTCTATGATGATCCCCTAACATTCAGGGGTTGTTCTACATTATACTCCTATTGGTCGGGTGTATCTGGGTAAGTGAACTCCATAATGAAGTCTACTACCACCTGCCCCTTAAGCAAAGACCTTGGCTCATAAATAATATCGTACTCGCCCAATTCTACCGCCCAGTACATGAGTCTTTGGATTTCTCTTGCTTATGCAAAGCCTGTCTTAGTGGCATATCAGTATACACCACTATGGTATGGGCCTGGAAGTATGGTTTTATCCTTATTCTTGCTTCGATTAGAGCTAATGCCAGCTTCTCTAGTCTTGGATATCTAATCTCTACTCCTCGGAATGCTTTGCTAGTGTAATACATTAGTTTTTGCACTCCATCCTCCAATCTTATCAATGTCGATCTAACTACACTCTCTGATACAACTAGATACAAGTATAACCTTTCTCCCGCCATCGGTATGGATAGCAGTGGAGGTGTCCCCAGACATTTCTTCAACTCTTGAAAAGCCTTCTCACATTCATCATTCCACTCAAAAGTTTTTTGAAGTGTCTTAAAGAATGGGAGTCACCTCTATGTTGCTCGTGACATAAACTTGTTAAGTGCCGCGACACGTCTAGTGAGGCTTTGCACCTCCTTCTTCGTAGATGGAGATCGTAGTTCTAGCAGAGCTTTAATCTTCTCAGGATTCGCCTTAATGCCTCGCTGATTCATAATATACTCGAGGAACATGCCTTCTCGTACACTAAATATGTATTTCATTGGGTTCAACTTCATCTAATATTTCTCCAGCTGGTCAAAAGTGTGACTCAGGTCAGCTAGATGATCAGCAACCTTCTTGCTCTTAGTTAGTATGTCGCCACTGTAGACCTCCATGTTATGACTAATTTTCTCTGCAAATACTTTATTCATCAGCCTCTGGTACGTTGCACCTGCATTTTTAAGTTCGAAAGGCATAACATTATAGCAATATGTTCCCCTTTGGGTAATAAAAAAAGTACTCTCCATATCTTCTGGTTTCATCTTAATCTCGTTATGGCCAGAATAAGCATCCATGAAGCTCAGTAATTCGTGCCTCGAGGTAGCATCCACCAGCTTATTAATTCGGGGCACTAGAAAGTGATTTTTTGGGCAGGCTTTATTAAGATCTGTGAAATCTACACACATTCTCCACTTGTTATTCTTTTTCCTCACCATCACAATATTGGCTAGCCAATCAGGATACTTGACATCCTCAATAAAAGAGGCCTTCTGCAGTTTATCGACTTCCTCCTGTATGGCTTGGTTCTTCTATGGGCTGAACACTCTTCTTCGTTACTTCACTGGCTTGACCTCCTTATTAACATTGAGCTCGTGGCATAGGAAAGCCGAGTCTATCCCTGGCATGTCTTCATGGCTCCATGCAAAATCTTGCTTTTTGCACCTCAGAAATGCCACTAACTTCTGCTTCATTGACGGATCCAGTAAAGCACTAATTTGAGTTGTTCGTTCTGAACGTTCATCGTCCAGAATGATGTTCTCTGTAGCTTCTATGACCCGACCCTTCATAAGCTGGGATTCATCTCTAGGGTCCAAGGTCTCAATCTCTACATCTTTTGACTCATCCACTTGGTATGTGGTGGTCTTCTTCCTGGCTTCCTCCAATTCCTCCTATTCAGTAGATGAATAGTAGCACTTCTGAGCTACTTTCTGGTTGACTTTCATAACTCCAAATCCGAAATTGGTCGAAAACTTCAAACATTGGTGTATCGTAGATGGCACTGCCTCAAACTTTTTTAGGCCTACCCTCCCCATGATGATGTTGTAGGCTAATTGGATATTTTTATCCATGACAAAAAAGCATACTTTTTCTGTTCTGTAGGTAGTCCAGGTACCAATAAGCATATCCAACTTGATTGTCCCAAGTGGAAAAACCTTCTCGCCAGTAAAACCGAGGAGGGGCCTGCGATATGGCTCCAACTAGGCTAACTTCAAATTCAAGTTGTTAAAGCATGGGTAGAACATGATGTCTGCGGAGCTACCATTGTCTATCAATACTCATGAAATCACCACATCCTTCATCCTTATCTTGATCACCAAGGGGTCGTCGTGAGGATACAGTACACCTGCCAGATCATTTTTAGAGAAATCGATGACCAGTTTATCCTTGTTCAACTTCCTCGGGCGATCGTCTTCGGCCAAATTTATGCGCTGTATATAAGAATAAGATTGGGCCTCATTGAGGTAAGCTTTCCTATCAGCAGTATGATCTCCACCTCCTGCATCTCCACCTGTAATTACATTACATTCAAATGATCCAAAATGGATTGAAAATACCTCGCGCTCAGGTTGCCTTAGGTTTTTGGGGAGGTCGAGGTCATCCTCTGGATCATCTTCGTGGTCTCTCTTTTTTTCATCTCTTGCTCGACGAGGATATTTGGACCTCTGCCTTCCTCTTTCGTTAGTCTTCCCACCATTCTGGCGATCAACGAACTTACTCAATTTGCCTCGCTTAATGAGTGCTTTGATCTCATTCTGGAGAGTTATGCAGCGCTTGGTCGTATGGCTATGGTCTATATAAAACTCATAATATTTGGACTTATCCCTCTTGTCAGGTTCTGCCTTCGTTTTCTCTGGTCAAGCTAGCTCCTCGCTGTTCTTGATCTCCTCTAAAATATGGTTTATATCCACCTTTAAGGGAGTGTAATTCCCATACTTCCTCAACTGCTCCAGCGTCTACTTGGCTTTTGTCTACTTGCTGCCACCTTTGTGCTGTTGATCCTTCTTCTCAGTTTTACCTTCAACCTTGGTCTCAACTTTAGTATCAACATTCTTCTTTGCATCCATGGCCTCCTTGGCATTCATGATCTTGGCTGCTTTTGCCATTAATTCTGCCATGAACCTGGGTGGATCTTTGGCCAGAGTATAATATAACTTGTTCGGTAACAGACCACTCATCAGAGAGGTAATTGATGTTTTCTCCTTGTAGTCAATCACCTCAAGTTTCTCGTTATTAAAATGAGTGATGTAATCCCTGGTACTTTCTCCTGTTTTCTGCCTTACACTTAGTAGGTGTGCTACTCTCTTAACTGGCTTCGTACCAAAGAAGAAGTTCCCTATAAAGAGCTCTGCCAGCTGATGGAAAGTAGTAATCTGCCCCCGAGGAAGATTGGTGTACCATATTTGGTCTAACCCAATGATAGTTCCTAAGAATGCCCTTCACCTCATCAGGAACCGCATAGATATTAGCAACAGCTTAGTATTCCTCTATGTGGAGGATGGGATCATTTTTTCCATCATATTTAGGCGTCACTACAGGAGATTTAAATTTTGATGGTGTGGGGAAGTCCATAATTGCCTGCACAAAGGGTGATCCTTGAACAAAAGTTCTTTGGAGAGGGTTCTTGCCCTTAGCCAATTCCCCTAACCTGTCTTCCAACCTTTGAATATAACCCTTCTATGCATCATTTCCAGCCTCAGACCTATTTGTCCGAGCAACCGATCACGCTGAGTTATCCTCTTGGGATCTTTCATTGCGAGTTACAGGGCATGATTGGGCAGAACCTTCCCTTAGATCGTTTGGTCATTGAGAATTCCTTGATGCAATCCTAGGGGGATTTCTATTCCTCCAAGGGCCCAAAAGATCAAAAGGAGAGACTCTGCTCAACCTTTCCAAAGCACTTGTTCGCTATGGAGTTAAGGTGACATTTTGTTGAGAATCTGTAGCTCTTATAGATGAAGTCCGGCCAAGTTGATATGAAGGATCATTGGACTTCTCGGTACGATAAGATTCAGTGCACCTGGACTGAGAAACATTAGGGAATAGCGTACGTTTGGTTCTTAAAGATGACAAATTGGTATTTCTCTGAACGCTTTGTTATCCTGACTGAGCAAGTGATCCGTTACGAATAGTTTGAATGAGTTAACGCATGGTCTCTTGCATAGTCGTTTGCCCTTGGGATAAATTTTCTACTATTCCAGTGAGGAGTCGAGGGGTTTAGAGGAACCCCGGTGTTGTTTCAGTTACTGGATTTTGGGATCTCAGCCATTGGTGATAAAGTTTTAGTGAAAAACGCTATGTAAAGTCTTTCCCACAGACGGCGTCAATCTGTTGATGTAAAAAACTAGGTTCGATCTAATTAATTAATCACAAATAAAAAGGAATAAAGAAATAAGAAAAAGGATTTTTAAAGTGGTTCAGCTTTATGAAAATGGCCTACGTCCACTATTTTTGTATTACTAGTGTTTTCCTTAATCTCGATGATCGATTACAAGAGATCAATTACCCTATTATGGATGATGTTACAATGTATTTATAGCCTTGGAGCTGTCAATATGAATAGACGATGTGCCATCATTTAATAGACACATACATCTGTACACTAAGAATGTTCATTAAGTCTGATGTTCATTGAATTTGTAGTTGTCGTTTGATCTTCCTGACCAGATGCTCTGCACGCTATGTAGCTCGGCGCACTATGTAGCTCGGAACGTTATCTTCCTCGGGGTGCTGAGTAGGTCGGTGAGTATATGCATTTGCCACGTAAGATGACACGTGTCTTCATATAATTGGTCCACGTAAACTGACTAATTTTCGTATCAACAATTACCACAACTAATATTAAATGCACAAAAAAATCTTGAAAAGGATAAAATATATGAGACTGCAATAGGAGGAAGCACTATTAGATTTACTAAATATAAACCGTTAGAAGATAACAAAGAAATATTAGAAGAAATTAATGAATAAATAGTAGAAGATAAACTATAACCAATTTATAAAGTATTAGAAGATAAAATATATGATGTAATTTTAGAAAACTGTGATAATATGACAGAAGAAGAACTCAAAGAAAAATATGGTAGCAAATAGGCAAAAGAAATAATAATAATAATAATAATAATAATAATAATAATAATAATAATAATAATAATAATAATAATAATAATAATAATAATAATAATAATAATAATAATAATAATAATAATAATAATACCTATATATTATTCAAAAGGAACAGACAGAGACAATAAGAGAAAAATATTGGCTATAGGAATTGATAAATTTATAAAAGAAGACGAAATTATAAAAATAATAGAAGAAATTAATCCAACGGAAGAAATGGAGACAAAATCGTCAAATGTAACTAACCAATCACGAGACTATTCTACCCATCAAAAACTAAAAGCAACAACAGAAAGATATAGTGAAAATAATACAAAGATACTAGCATATAAATCACGAGATAAATATATATTTTACACAGATAGAAAAAATCCCCAATACTGGGAAATTGCAATAGAAAATGTGGAAAAAGGATATTTTAGAGCATATACATTGATAAATTTTGAAATTTAGCTAAAAAATAAACATATTTTGCAAATACATTACAAGGTAATATATCTAATTGGTATTTAAGTTACAAGAAAGTAAAACAATATAAAATATTTAAAGCAAAATTTAATGTCGAAAGATTTACAGATTTAATCAAACAAGCATTTATAGGATAAAAAAGATTATTATGGCTAACAAAAAAACAAACCGATGCATTAAGAAATTTAGAACAATTACAAATATGTAGATTAGAATATATAGGAGAATATACTAGGAAATTTATAGAATATTGGACGCAAACAGGAAGAACAACGGATGATAAATTATTTGAAAGATATATACAAAAAATACCATGTACAATAGGAGAAAAAGTAAGGAAAAAGTGGAAAGAAAAAATTAGAGAAGGGTGTAACGCTTCAATAGGAGCAAGACTCAAAATGGTATACGATACTTTAAAGTCAGAATGCAAATAGTTAGAAGAAGGAAAGGAAATCAAAAAACAATATTACTATACTTGCCAACAAATAGATTTACCACCACAATATGGATGTGATAATAAAAGAATAATAAATAATAAAAACAAAAGAACAAAAAGATACAAAAAATCTAGAAACTATAGACTTAGACCTAGTAGAACATATAAAAAGCATTATAAATATAATAAATATAAACGCAAAAGGACATGGTACAAGAAAAGAAAAATAAACAAAGAAAGCAAAGAAGTAAAAAAGAATGAAAATAAAAGAATAAAAAATTGTAAATATTTTATATGTGGAGACCCTAACCATATCAGACCAAATTGCCCTTATAGATACAAAAATAATAATGTCTCAAAAATTCAAGAAAAAAATAAATATATTAGATGATATTGAACATGACTTAGAAGACACAATAGAATTAGAAAGTATATAGGATGAATATGAAGAAAAAGATAACATTAGCATATATAGTATAGAGTCAATATAATCAGATAACGAAACATAGAAACTATAGAAAAAAGCCTAGAAGATTAATTTTTTTTATATAATGTGGAAATGTGAATATAAAATCATACAATATATGTTTATAAAAGGAAAATGTATAAAAAAGACAAAGAGATGTATCTTTGTCAAATATGTTGTAAAAATCTATTTATAAGTTGTTATAAAGAAATAAAAAATCCTAAAGAGCAAGTAAATAGTGCAAATAAATCAACATTAATAACTTTTTATATATAAATAAAATTTTCAAATAAAATGTTAGAAATAACAGTAATGTTAGATACAGGAGAAACAAAAAGTTTAATCCATATAAAATTAGTACATAAAGAAAGCATAAAAGACTTAAATTATCCAGTATATATACATTAGTTTAATAAAGAAGCAATACCAATAACGCAATGTATACAAAATATACCGATATATATATAAAGAGAAATTCATCATACCACAAAAATATGTAACAAATGTAAAAAGTCATCACCCCTTTATTTTAGGATTAAATTTTATTCAATCTCTAACAGGAGGATTTATGTATACCCCATCAGAATTACAATTCTTTAAAAAACGAACTCATATTACACCTAATAATCAACAAAATAATATAGAAAAGAAAGAAAGAGATATAGTTGTTAATAATAATATAATACTAGAAACAACAGAAGATTTGCAAAATAACAAAGCAAAAGAAGAAAATTATTTATGTGAATATCTACAACAAATTGAAGAAAGCCAAACAAAAAAAATATAATTTTAATAAAATAAATAAAGTAATGTTTATAAATACAAAACCAGAATTAGAAATTTAATAAGACTAGCAGAAAAATTAAAATTATAGGAGAAGATCCACAAAAGCACCGGAATAAAAATAAGTTAACAGGAGATTTAAAAATAATAAATCCAGATTTAACAATAAAAACAAAAGACATAGCACGGGATTTAATAAACCAAGAAGAATTCAAAATACAAATACAAGAACTGCTAAATTTAAGAGTAATAAGAAAAAGCAACAGTAGACATAAAAGCCCAACTTTTACGGTAAGAAATCACTCAGAAATTCAAAAAAAAAAAGTAAGGATGGTAATAAACTATAAAAGTTTAAATGACAATACATATGATTGTAGCTATAAAATACCTAATAAAGAAGAATTAATAAATAGAATACAAGATAAAAAATATTTTTCAAAATTTGATGGTAAGTCGGGATTTTGGCAAATAAAAATGAAAGGAGAATCAATATAATGGACTGCCTTCACTTCTCCAAAAGGACACCTTTCGGATTAAAGAATGCACGATATTTAAAAAAACATTTGAGATTTTATTTAGTATACATAGACGATATTCTTTTACAAAAACCAGCTAATTTTACAAAAACCAAATAAAGAAAGCAACAAAAATGAAGAAATAAAATGTAAATATTGCTCAGGTAATTTTAACGAGACGCAAAAAAGACTTCCCTCCACTGATTTAGAAAATTTAGGAATAGTTAACACACTAGAAATACTTCAATTATTTATAAAAAAGAATTTTTTAATAAGAACACACTACAATAATATTGTAAAATATTTTAATAAAACTCATCAAAGTAGATCAACAACTAAAAGGTGGTTAAGCTTTATTGATAATATTACAGGCAAAGGATTTACGCCAGAATTTGAACATATTAAAGGCAAAGATAATAAATTAGCTGATATTTTGTCAAGATTAATTACTAAATTGTGAACATGTCTCATCAAGGTTCGTTATCAGAAACACAAGGATATACTAATCAATTATTTATTGTTCTTAATGAGAAGAAAAAGTCCAGGACCAATGTACTGATGGAAGACGATCAAAAAATGATCCTTGATAACCTTTGGTTCAACAGAGAATATAACAAAGGATCTTTTATACATACTATGAATTATCTAACCAGATATTTCTATAATATATCTAACCATGTATATTTATTAAGAGCAAAAAGTAAATACTACACCCCAAAAAATTAATAAAAGATCATAAGAGCATAATTAAACATTTTAAAATATTAAATATCAAAAAACAAGAGATAGAAGAGAAATTAGAACACATATTATTATATAATAATAGTAATTTCTTATCATCATTTGATCCTTATTATAGATCTATATTAAGAAATAAAGAAGAAGACTTACTACTAGAAGCAATAGGAGAAAAAATATTTATGTATGCAAGAGAAAAGGATATTAATAATTGGGTAGCCTTACAAAATTATTTTCGATTTAATCTAGCTCCTACAGGTTGTACATATAAGTACGAAAAATCTATATATTTTCTCAAAATAAACATGATACTATTATTTTATTAGACATAGATCTTAGAATTTTTAAAAACTTCACAATAAGTAGACCAAGTAAAATATTCACAAATAATGGACGAATAGAAATAAATGCGACACTAAGCTTACTATTAGAATATGGGTTAACAGCTAGTATACTAATAGAACCACCCTTTAAACGACTAAATTATAATTTACCAAAAGGATTATTAGATGCACTAGTAGAACAACATAATTGGAAAATTAAACCACCTACAATATTATTAATTATAGAAAGTATCCCGCCAGAATGGGTAGGTGAAGGATAAGTTATTCATAGTAGGCACGAGATTACAATAGAAGATAGAAAAGAAAAAATAAAAACTTATTTCTTTTAATGTAATGATGATAGAGAATATCTAATAGGACAAGATGCAATAGAAGAATTATTAAAAATATATAATGTACATAGAATAATAAATGAAATCTCTACTAACCAGTTATTTATGATATAAGAAACTTTTAATATTAGAATATTTATCCCCCAAAACCCCTACAGAATACATATAAAATATTTCAAAAATTCTATCAAATCAGATGATGTTGAAGAAGCACTAAAAGAAGAAAAACATTCCCTTTGCAAAGTTGATGGTTGTCCAGTTGAAGGCTCAGATTCTGAAGATTCAGTCACAAGGCACAATATTGAAAATATGATGGAAGGATAAAAAATCAAGAGAATCGTATAAGAGGCAATAGTTGAAGCAACATAAACGTCAGCAATGACGAATCGAATGCAAGGAAAAAAGAAAACAAACGAATTAAAAAAGCAAGAGCTGGCAGAAAGAAAAATGATAAAAAGGTGAAGGACAGGCGCAAAATTCAACAAAGAAGAATGCATGAGATTCCCTTAGCAAAAAGACATATATACCCTCAGCTTTTTCATTATTGAAGGACAAAAGAAGTAATTAGCCAGCACGAATGTTTGTATATAAAACCTTCTCTCTTTCATTCACAAGAGAGAGAAGAGACACAAGAGACATATGAGACTTCAGAAATCATCTTTAAAGCATCCTTAGAATAACCACAACCACCTTAACAATCTTCTTGCTCTCTACTTCCAGATTTACTTTTTGATCGAGTTTTCCGACCAACTTTGTAATCAGAATCAACAGTTTGTAGATTATATTATAATTGTAAGTATTTCATGGATTGTAAAATTATTCTACTCCTTGTATAAAGTTTGTAATTTCACGTTCATATATTAAGACTGTGTAATAATTTTTAGTACTTATTAAACATTTCGGGTTAACTACTCTGAGTACTTATATAATATTCTTAATATATGATTATATCTTATTAAAGGATCCTTAGTAATTTATTCATGAAGAACACTGATATGGATATATGTTAATTTTTTATCAAACTTTTTCGGTGTCATGTGTTTGTCATTGTCGCCATAGTTCTCGTTGTATTGGCTTTTATGCTAGACTGGGCTGCTTCAATAACCTGTAGTACTGTGAACTGTGGAAAACACAATTCAAAAAGGTCAACACTATTCATCATAAATTTGGTTTTAGTGTTGACTTTTTTTAATAGTGTTTTCCACAGTCCACAGTACTACAGGTTAATGTAGTAGCCCAGTCTAGTCTAAAAGCCAATACAACGGCAACAAGGACGACAATGGAAAACACAGGACACCGAAAAAGTTTGATCAAAACATAACATATATCCATATTGGTGTTCTTTATGCATAAATTACCAATGATCCTTTAATAAGATATATATATATATATATATATATATATATATATATATATATATATATATATATATATATATTTATGCATGTATGTATATATATATATATTTATGCATGTATGTATATCTTTTCAACTCTACATAGTTACTGTTATTTTTTAATTTTTAACATACTAAAATTCCATTCGAGTCTGAAACAAGTAAAGTACATTAAAATTTATACTGTTGTTTATTTTATGTTTTATTTTTGGGTATTGTCAACAAAAAATCCAATTGGATTATGTGATACTAGATTAACATCGATTTTGATCAAGAATTAGACATCACATTGTAACGCCCTGTAATTTTAATGGTTTTTATATTGGGATGAATTAAATTAAAAATGGGAAATTAATCCAGTTTAAAATAAATATTAATTAGCGAGACAAGGGTGAATATTTATTTGTAAGAATTATATTGAGTTTTACTTTATGAATGAGTAATAAATTAATAAGAATGTATTATGACTTTCGTGAGTGAGAAATACGTCAGTTACGATAATTTAGTCATGACGCGCGTGTGAGTCGTGTCGGGACTTAATTTTATAAAATAAAATGTGACTTAATCATGGGTAATCCAAATGATCATTTTGAGTGCACCAATGTGTCCGGAAGGTTTGAGATAATCCAAAGAGTATATCCGGGGGGTTTGGATTGGGTTCCATGGCATTTTTAGGCCAAACCGGCACCCTGAGAGGGTATTTCGGTCTTTTTAATTTTTAAGGTAAAGAAAACTACGAGTTTGCTAGATTTATATCATCTGGTAGGCTGAGGAAGCTAGGGTTAGAAGTTACAAAATCAGAGAGAGGCCACTATAGGAGAAATGAGAGGAGTTTAAAGACAACCCGACAACTTTTCATAGAAAATCAGACCTACAATTCTAGTCAAGTGTTTATCTTGCTAAATTGAGTTCATATATTATCCATGTTAGAGTAGGATTAAACAATACCCATGAATAAATGAATTTGGCTTTAAATTGGAGAATTAATTTATGATCTTGGGTAGGAATTGCATGTAGATTGAATTCTTGTGTGAGTAGAAAATGAAATCAGATCATATCTGATGATAATAATAAAAAAATATGGGTTTTGATGATGTTCTTGAATAAAAAGAATAACCTAGGTGTGACAACCCGAATATAATTATGATAAATTATGTGTAAATCATGATTAGCATATGTGATATGGATAATAAGTTATTAGTATATATAATATTAATTCATTATATTTAGTCTAATCCTACCTTCATAAAGCATGAAATATTGAATTAGTTACAAATATAAAATTTTGAAGTTTTCGATAGAAATGTTCATGTTTAAGACTCGTTTTGACCTTTATAACATAAATATTGACTTGAGGTGAAGTAGACTGTTGTAGAACGGTGAGTTAGGGTTGTAACACAACAAACGGTGTGTGAAACGAAGTTCCGAGTAAGAAGTTATACCAAAACTACTAACCAAGGGCAAATATGTCCATCCGTTTAAGTGGTAATTCGTCCTTTATACCAAATAAGTGTCTTAAATTGATTGGTTGGAGGTGTAGGCTGGTTTTTTTGTCCTTACACCTTTAAAATAACCTTCCCCTTCATCCAAAAGAAGCCATGAAAGAGTTTTACCTTGAGTAAAGAGAATTAGGAAGTTTAAGAAGAAAAAGTGAGGAAAAAAATTGGAGAAAAATCCGTAGAAATTACGAAAAAGTATTGAACGTAATCCTAACTGGAAATCCTATTATTTTTCTTATATTATTTATTCAGATGATAGAAATCATTATTTTTTTACTAAAATTTCAGCCCTTGATATATATGTATGGTTAGATGCAAGTTTAAGTTAAGTTGAATGTGCAAACCCTTAAAATTGCTTCGTTTAGTAACCTTGTTTAGTAAAACTTCCATATCTTTTTGCATACTTACTAGAATTGATTTATTCTAATTGAAGTTTAAAATATACTCAATATGTATATAATATCCAAAAATCATGTAAAAATACCAAGAAATGAACCTTGGGTTATGGTTTGAAGTTCGGGTATGAAATCTGCCCCAAAAGAGTAAATATGCATACCATATGTTTGATGTTTTGGTTGACATAGAAAATGAAACCTAAAAATTAGGAAACTTTAGTTTTGTATTATTCAATATGTTTACTGAAATTGGGTAAAATATCATAGAAATTTATGATGTGTAAAAGTTATGAAAATTCCTGGAAGTTGATTGAACGCTAGAGGAGCTTATATGGGAGATTTGATATGTAGTATAGAAATGGGCCTATCTTGGTCTAGGAAACTTGAAATGATGCACCGTCTTTTGTATTTAAATACTAATATGAAAAGAATTGAATTACTAAGAAGAAATGAATGTATGTTTGGTCTATGATTTGGATACGTCAAATATATTAACACGAATTTGGATGGAACTTCATTTGTGATAAATGATTTGAATGGAATTATATGATGCTTATGGATTGAGTTATATTTAAGTCATTCTTTGGATTGTTAATATTATTATGATGATACTAATATTATAAGAATGATAGGCAGGTAAGAAGAGATGATTGAATAAATATCAAACAATGGCAAGGGAAAAGCCAGTTAAACTGCCAAGTGAGTGTACTTATGATTATTTCATATATACAAATATATAAATATAACTCTAAGAGCAGGATTTTTTTGAATACTTCGGTATTAAAGATTTGTTTGGATATTCAAGTATCCAAGATTTTTTGGGTCATATGATCCAGGATTTGTTATTGCCAACGAGAAGGATTGTTTGGGTCTTATGATCCAGGATTTATTATTGCCAACAAGCAGGACTGTTTGGGTCTTATGATATCCAAGATTTGTTATTGCCAATAGGAGGGATTGTTTGGAGTTTTTTATCAAAATATTCGATATAGAACTGTTATTTCCTTGCAGGGAAGGAGTACCTCACTAAGCTTAATGCTTACGGTTTATATTTTAACAAATTTCAGGTTTGTATGCTACCAGTTAGGATATCATATGATCGATGATTTTAAGTGTTGAACCGTTAGAAAGAGATGGGGTTTAAATATGGGGATTTTGTTATTGTCACACAGAGGATTTTACTACACTCACACATGGTATATATTGAGTTAGCGTGAATTGATTTAATGATTATAAAATTTAATCGTAGTTAATCACTGTATTGTATAATCTCTAATTATGACTCTGATGTTGATTTCGTTATGGAACAAGAACAATATTATGTTCATTATGTACATTATGCATGATAATATTGATAATTGAATTATATTCCAAATGCACTAATGATTATGATTTAATTATTATAAATGAAATGATTAGAATAGACTTTGGCTTCGGGGTGTGACGATTAGTGGTATCAGAGTGTCTAGGTTATTAATTCTGGACATATGTGATGATTAGATGACAGTTATTGAGTTGATTTGATACTTAGGAATTATTTATGTACTAATAGATAGTTTAGTATTATAAACTGTTTATGTTGGTTGTTAGAACTTTGTTGTATTGCAGATAATTTCAGATGGAACCTGGGAATGGAGAACATAAAGAAGAGCGAGTAGCTTCTTATGTAGAGGATACGAAAATAGAGCAGAGTGTTGCAGGAAAGGCTAGAGAGCATGAGCAACTTACAGATATGAAGATAATGGTACAGGCAATGATGCGGATGGCAGAGAAAAGAAAGAAAGAAATAAGGTGCAAATTGTAGAATATCAGGCTAGATATCTAGAATCAAAGACTGTGGCCAGAATTGAGAGAGAGGCAAGAAAGGAAATAAAAGATTCCATGCATGAAAAGTTTTTGAAGATGAATCCTCCAGAATATTCATAGTCAGTTGAACCTATAGAAGTTGAGATGTGGGTCAGGGATCTAGAAACTATCTTTACAGTTATGAAAGTTCCAGATAACAAGAAAGTGAATCTAGTTGTGTTTAGGCTGAAAGGAGAGACCAAATATTAGTGAGAAGCCAGCAACCATTTGGTGCCCAGGATGGAAGGTACTGATGTTATTACTTGGGATGAATTTATTAAAGCTTTGTATGTTAAGTATTTCCCTAAAGTTTATAGGAGGGAGAAGGTGAGATAATTTATAAATTTGAGCCATGGGAAAATGTCTGTGATGGAGTATGAGGCTAAATTTACATCTTTGTCTAGATTTGCTGATAAGTATATGGAGGATGAAGAAGATAAATGTAGTAAGTTTTAAGATGGGATTATTTTTCCCATTCAAAATAGAATACCTACTTATAAGTTAGAAGATTCTTCTTCTTTGGTGAATAAAGCCATGACAGCAGAAAGGCAAATGAACCAAGGTGTGGCGAGTAGAGAAAGTTTTAAGAAAAGTAGGTTCGATTCATCTCAGTTTAAATGAGGTGAGGGTGGAAGTGTTAAGATAGAACCATATAAATTTTAGAGAGGTATTGGTGATATTGGTAGAAGTCAGGGGAGATTTGGTAGAGATACTAGGGATGGAGGATCTTCTGGTTTAGTTAGAAAGACATGAAGAGGTAAGGCCCCAATGAGAATTGTTATATGTTTCTCTTGTAAAGAGGAAGGGAATTATAAATCTGAGTGTCCTACGATTAAGGGAATATAATGCTACCATTTCCATCAAGTGGGTCATGTTAAGAAGAATTATCCACAATTGGCATAAACTCCATCAGCACCTAGTGAAGTAGCAAGCAGAGTGTTACCTCCAGGAAGTGCAGTGAAAAGTATGGGAAAAGTACAAGCCAGTTATTCCAGGCCATGCAAAAGAGCCTTTACAATGAAAGAAACTCGGATTACTCCAGATGTGGTGACAGGTACACTTTTTGTTACTGATAGAAGTGCTTATGTTCTGATTAATCCTGGTTCCACACATTCTTTTGTGTCCTATGAATTTTCTATATATCTGAATAGACCATGTACTTATTTAGATGTGGGGTTGGGTATTTTCATACCTATGGGGGATATGATCATAGCTGAATATGTTTTTCATGATTGTGTTTTGACTGTGGGTGTTAGAGATATAGTTATAGACTCACTCCCATTGGATATCTCTGATTTTGACATAATTTGGGGAATGAATTGGTTATCCAAATATCATGTATCCATGGATTGCTTTCGTAAAGAAGTTGTTTTTAAAATTCCTAGTGAGTCTGAATTTAAATTTGTGGGGAAAAGGAAAATTGTTCCTAATAGCATTATTTCTGCTATTCATGCGAGGAAATTATTGACTAAGGGTTGTGAGGGTTTTATTGCATATGTTCTTGACATTAGGAAGGGGGCTTTACAATTAGTCGACGTTCCTATTGTACGGGATTTTCCAGAAGTGTTTCTTAGTGAGTTGCCCGGGTTGCCCCCAAAGAGAGAAGTTGAATTTAGTATTGAATTAACACCGGGAACAACTCCTATTTCTACGGCACAGTATAAAATGGTACCTACGGAGTTAAAAGAACTGAAGATTCAATTACAAGATTTATTTCATAGAGGGTTCATCCAGCCTAGTGTATCTCCGTGGGGTGAACGAGTTTTATTTTTAAAAAAGAAAGATGGTACAATGCGTTTGTGTAGTGATTATAGGCAACTGAATAAAGCTACGATTAAGAACAAATACCCTTTACCTCGTATAGATGATTTGTTTGATCAGTTACAGGGCTCTAAAGAGTTTTTAAAAATAGACTTACGATCGGGTTATCATCAGTTGAGGGTCAAGGAGAGTGATATTTCTAAAATGACTTTTTGTACTCGGTATGGTCATTTTGAATTTGTGGTAATGCCTTTTGGAGTGACTAATGCTCCAGCAGTATTTATGGATCTTATGAATTGAGTACTGTATCCTTTTGTTTATTCATTTGTTATAGTTTTTATTGATGATATTATAATTTACTCATGTGATATGGTTAAACATGAAAAGCATCTCAAAACTATTTTAAATGTGTTGAAAGATAAGCAGTTGTATGCCAAGTTTAGAAAATGTGAATTTTGGCTATAACAAGTTATATTTTTAGGCCATGTTATTTCTGGAGATGGTATAGGTGTTGATCCCAAGAAAGTAGAAGCTATTGTAAAATGGGAGAGGCCCAATAATGTGACTGAGTTAAGGAGTTTTCTGGGTTTATCTGGGTATTATAGAAGGTTTATTAAGGGATTTTCTTCAATTGCCTTGCCAATGACTAAATTGACCCAAAAATATATTAAGTTTGAATGGAATTCTGATTGTGAAAATATTTTTGAAGAACTGAAGAAGAGGTTGGTAACCGCACCTGTTCTTACTATTCCACATGGTGGATATGGTTTTGTTATTTATACTCTGATGTTTCACATCAGGGGTTGGGTTGTGTTTTTATTAAGTATGGTAAGGTTATTGCTTATGCTTCTAGACAATTGCGTACACATTAACATATTTATCCTACACATGATTTAGAACTTACTGCTATTGTGTTTGCTTTGAAATTATGGCGTCATTATTTGTGTGGTGAAGTGTGTGAAATTTTTACGAACCATGAGAGTCTTAAGTATTTATTTACTCAGAAAGAGTTGAGTTTGGGGCGGAGATGGAGACGGTGGATGGAGTTAATTAAAGATTATGACTATACAATTCACTACCACCCAGGGAAGGCAAATGTAATTACGGATGCACGGAGTAGAAAGGCTTCAGGAAGGTTACCTTATATTTGGTGTGCTAGAGTTTCTCACATTATGGAGTTGAGATTGATGGGAGTAGAATTTTAGTTAGCAGATGGGGATAGGTTATTTGCTCATGTAAGTGTGAGGCCTTTGTTAGCTACCCGTATTCGTGAATTACAAAGTCAGGATCCATTTCTAGAGGATAAACGAAAAAATATCCGAGATGATAAGTTTGAAGATTTTTGTATTATGAATTATGGCACTTTATTGTATAAGCAGCGATGATGTGGGCCTTATGTGGGTGGATTGGAAGATAAAATTTTAGATGAGGCTCATAATTCCATTTATGCTCTGCATCCTGGTAGCACTAAAATGTACATGGATTTGAAGGAGCATTATTGGTGGAATAATATGAAGAAGGAAATAGTCAATTTTGTTTCTAGGTACCTTATATGTCAGCAAGAAAAGTGGAGCATGTGAAACGTGCAGGTTGACTTCAACCATTGCCAATACCAGAATGAAAATGGGATCATGTAACGATGGATTTTGTGGTTGGGCTCCCTCGATCTCAGAAGGGGTTTGATTCGATTTGGGTAGTGGTAGACAAGTTGACAAAGTTAGCTCATTTTCTAGTAGTTAAGACAGCGTATACACTTGATGGGTATGCTAGATTGTATGTTAATGAGATTACACTACACCAAAACAAGCTTTTAGCAACAGACTAATTTTATGATTACTAACACAATTGTACCATTACTATTTCTTACCCTATAATACCGTTAGTAATCAAGTATAAGTGTTACTAATTCTAATTCATTATTTTAAAAATGAACATAAAAAAACAAAAGAAAAAGTTCCTCCCCAAACCAGAGAAACTCTCCCCGACTTCCACACATCCAAATGAAAAACCTTCTCTACCACTTTATGCATCTAGGGTTTCTCAAACTCATGTCTCCTCCCTCTAGGGTACCCCAAACTCCATCATGTCCTCCATCTAGGATAAACCTAGCCCTACCCTATGACGTTGACAATCCAAAATTCTCTCTCTTTTTTTCTATCTTGTAATCGATGTCATAATGTCTCAGGTAATATTACCTTAATTTTTCCTTGTTAAAACTCCATTATTCGATTGTAATTTTGATTTGTCAGTTTATAAATCTCGTAGAAAACTATGGTTTTCAAGTTATAACTATGTTACTGTTTCGATGTTCTCAGAAATTCTTCAGCCTCATCCTCTCCACACTATCAGTAGATAGATACACTGACTCTGTAGCAACAGGTTATCCATTTTTTGTTGTATAAATATATCTGTATTGATTGAATTTGATGGATATTGTTATCAAGATTTGTTATTGTATATTATGGGTGTGATTAATTTTAGGAAATTGTTTTTTGTGGTTCTGATTTAAATTGGTAAACAAACGGCCCTACCCACCACCTATCAATCACTACTCATGCTTGACAGGTTGTGAGGTCAAAATATTTTGCTTTTGAAAATTTAAGAAACTTTGCACCATTTGGGTTGATTTATCATTGAGGGATAACTCCCATGTTGTGTAGTAATCACTTTTTCCTTTTAAAAAAATATAGCTTTGCATTGTGTAGATTTATTTTATTTTATTTATTTAAATTTTGTTTTGATATTGGGCCTTACAGCTTTATGTTTGTAACACTTGAGGTGACTTCATTTTTACATGTTTTGTGAAGTAGAATGAAAATATCCAATCTTGAAGCAACATTGAAATGGTTTTTCATCTCCTATCCTACAACGTTGCCAATCCAAAATTCTCTCCTTTTCTATCTTGTAATCGCGGTCACAATGTCTCAGATAATGTCATCTTCATTTCTTCCTTGTTCAAACTCCCTTATTCGGTTGTACTCTTGATTTGTTAGTTTATAGATCTCGTGGGAACTAGGTTTTCAAGTTATAACTATGTTACTTATGTTTTGATGTTATGATGTACTGAATATCGTCCTATAAATTTACCATCGAATATCATTGTAGTTTCGATTCATTAAACAATTCAAAGAATTATGATTCAATAAAAAATTTGATTGGATAATATTATCCAATCCCACCTTGGTATCCCTCTCATCAAATGAGCCGCGAAACATATAAATTGTTAATATAAGGAATTAATCGTGAAAATATTGATTTTTTTTTCATACAAATAATTTGATCTGTATAAATTTTCTCTCTCCAACTTACCTCTAAAGTTCTGATTTAAATTGAAAAAATGCCATTAGTTTGTTAATAATTAAGATATGTCAAACATGAATGCTTTCTTTAGTTTAACCTTTTGTAATATATATATATATATATATATATATATATATATATATATATATATATATATATATATATATATATATACTAGTAAATGCCCATGCCTGAAGGCCCGACGAATTTTTTTTTAAAATACATAATTGCAAAATGGCAAAAATTTCAAAAGTACATAATTACGAAATTGAAAACCTAACATTCCCCGAACAAAAATTTCAAAAGTACATAATTAAAAAATTATAATTACACCCGATCATTGATAGCTTCGTTAGCTCAAATTGTGACAAAGTGCTCAAATATTTTGATAGTGACAAAGTGCCTGACTCCTGGCAAGCCCCGTCTTTTTGGCCAGCATGTGTTTGTATGAATCCTTGGGATACCTGAATTTCAACCAAACAAATTTTCTTTAAAAAACTCTTCCATTATAAACATCAATTTATTAAATTAAGACTAAGTGTGTTGTTTTTGAATCTTAGGCCAAAATCACGCTTATGAAATATACCCATCTAATTCAACACCGCGGACATTTAACAATGTGAATTGTAGGTTTAGCATCAAATTAAATCAAATCACCCCAATATAAAAAATGGGTTTTGTAAATTTAGAACATATTGTAATATGTATTTTGGAAATATGACAATAAAGATTTTATTTATAGTTTTAGTCCCTATTTTTGAATAAGGTCATTGACGCGTACCCATATTCATAAAACTTCAACCAATCACAGCATCCCATGTGACCATTTAATTTGAAAATAAGGACTAAAAATAGAAACGAATTATTTATTGTCTTATATTCATAATTAATATTATTTTAAGTCCTAAAATTACATGATTTATATAAAAAATATACCCATCTAATTCAATACCGCAGACATTGATTGCTTTTTAGTTTCTAAATTATGCACCACGGAAAGGGCTAGGAGCACAAAGAGATATGAGATAGTGACATTCTACCATCAGAAGAAGGGTAAGTAAACAATTTCTTACTTTAACAATGTCAATTATTTTATATAGACGGGTAACAATAAAAATCAGAGGAATCAATGTTTTGAACAAACATGTATAAGTGTAAATGAGGTGGAAAGCTTACTGACCAGTGTTAACAAACACAGTTTGTAAATAAAAAAAGGAACACGATCATACAAACATTCAATTCACCGTCACCGCCACCGCCGCCAAACTGAGTGTTTTCCGTCACCTTCATTTTTCTTGAGTGGGTTTCTTTAGTGTTTACATGTACATCACATCGATGCCATTGGCTAAAAGATTTATACACTGGCAATAAGAATCCGTTTGATATGATGGTGGTTCAAAGTGATAGATCTTGTCCTCGTAATAGGTACATGGAAACCATTAATTAAACTCGTATTATTATTCACTAAATTTGAACTACTGATATTTCAAGAATAAAGTATTATTATCATTATTCCGATTTTCTCTTTAATTATATTTTTGTCCTGCAGTGCCAGCCGACTTGCAGTAGTTTATTAATATAAGAGACGACCGTGACAAACTATGCTATAATGGTAGAGATAAGAATATGTGTACACATTTTAAAAATAAGAAAAATATTTTTTTTGTCAAACAGTAATTAGTCTTTTGCAAATATCTTCAAACAATAATTAGTCTTTTGCAAAAAAATTACACCATTTTTTTTTAATCTGCAAAGAATTTTAGAGGTTGTTTTTGCCTTCTTATTCGTTTTTTCAATTTTCGCCGTCGCAGATTTCACTGGATAAGATCTGATCTGAAAAAAAAACTCCCCAACCGGTGAGAAGTTGAACAGCCAACCATGCTATTGAGACCTTGGCTCTTTTTTTTGTCGATCAAAAAATAGTGCACTGAGCACCGAGGGTATGTGGGGGTAGACCTTGGTTGGCGATTTGAAAACCCAAATCTGTAAAAAATCAAAGACACATATCTTCGACATTCAACCATGTTTCATACCTTCTATTGAAAAGAAGCGGCTACATCCAACGATTGCAGAGAAACATTGAACAAAGGAGGAGATCGGGTTTTTGTCGAACAACCATCTTACCTGCCTCTTTTCGTCTTCCCCTCTTCATGCGTGACATCCACATTCCAAACATTCCTTAAATAACTCAAAGGTACAACAACAGGTGGTGCTCGATGGGCAAGTGTAGTAATCATCGCAATCATTGTCAGGTTGACCCGGAGATAGAGGCGATCCCACTCAGTACACCATGAAAATGCCCTGCTCATACTGGTTCCTTTTTCGGTGCCATATCCAACGGCAACCGCGGCGTGGTCCAACTTTGTTCCACAGTAAATCAAATAGACTTAGAGAGTGAGAAACTAAAAAACTATTAATGCAATATAGACATCTGTCACATATTCTTATACATGATTTGTTCTATAATTGAAAAAAAATTCAAATACCATGAAGGTATTTAAAACAAAAAAGCATGCAAACCCACCAACGAGACAACATCAAAACCCCTCACAAAATTAAATTAAACCGAGGGGTGAGGAGGGGTGCGATGGAGAGGAGGTGGCGGCGACGCAGAGAGGAGGGGAGGCTCATTTGAGAGGGAGATGATGAGGAAATGGTTAGCAAATGGGAAAGCATGGGATATGAGAGAGAGAAAATGAGAGGTGTGTAGGGTTTGATGTGTACATAATATTAATATATCCTTTAGATTTAAATTAAAGTGAAAGGAGTAGGTGGAAAAATATTAATGGTGGTACTCATTACTATTTTCAACATTGCATTGAGCCCTGTGCACATTATTTCATCATTTCATTGAGCCTTGTGCACAGCCATTTGGATTTAAAACACCCCACTCCAAGCTTCCATGTAACAATGTGTTGTGATGTCACAATGCTTAAATTGTGATGTGGCACGATGTAAGATCCTTAGATTGTCTCAAACAATTCATTTTCAACCGTTGATTTTTTGGAACAGTAAAATACCCCCTCTCATATAATATATATATATATATATATATATATATATATATATATATAGAGAGAGAGAGAGAGAGAGAGTTTCCTTCTCTAGTTCGTTCTATGTTATAGGCAATGCTGAATAAGTCCCAAATAACTTAGCATTTGTGTGTTTGGGTGCGTGCTAGTGGTTCGTACTTTATAAGGTTTCGTACCAATATGATGGATGCAGAAAATTGAGATGCTAAATATATGCTTAACTAGTTCCTCACTCCAGCACTCTTTTTATTTTTATTTTTTGAGCTGTCCTAAAAGTAGGAAAAATGAATCTCAATTTTAGACGGATGAGTACAGGACATGACACGATTATAAATCGGTCTTGAGTAGGGTTGAAGCAATATTGATGCAGTCATTACTAACCTTATTCTTGATAATGAACTAATAATACAAGTTACATATTAAGGGCATGTATATTTTGATGGTGTAGGAGTGAACAAGGATGGCCAAATTCGACACTTCTTTCATCGACCTCCAAAGGCGTACACAACAGGGACTAGAAAATATAGAAAGGTTCATAGAGATGCCGATGGTGGTGAAACAAGTTTGCGTAAAACAGGCAAGACAAGGACGGTTATAACTGGTGGAGTTATTAAGGGTTACAAGAAGATATTAGTATTGTATTCAAACTATGGCAGGCAAAGAAAACCTGAGAAGACTAATTGGGTGATGCACCAAACTTTCTTTGTAAATCACTAATATCATGTATTATCAGAATGCTTGATAATACACTCTTGAGTTATCATTTATGTGAACAGATGACTACTGCACAAAAGGTTGCCAGAGCCAATGTCAGGGTGGTGGTTTAACTCCTACGCCCTCCAGTCCAACTCCTTCACCTGGCAGTAGCAGTGGCAGTGCCAGTGGCGGTGATGTTGGCTCACCCGTGAGCCAGGACTCGTTTGATGAAATGCTTAAATATCGAAATGATGGGAGGTACCTCAGTAATGGGTTCTACACTTATGATGACTTTATTAATGCGGCATGGTTCTTTGGTGGGTTCGACACAACTGGAGACAATAACACACGAAAGAGAGAGCTGGAAGCTTTCTTGGATCAGACCTCTCACAAGACCACTAGTAAATCACTTTAATCACTCATATCTTGTTTAAGGGAACTATTGAGATTTCAGAACGCTACTCCAAATGAGACATGACATGGACCACGGGGACAACTAACAAGGGACGTATCCCCTATTTATTATTGTGAAATCCTAGTTTGATCCTATACCCCCGTCTCCGTAGTTCCATAATTTCAGGTTTGATTACTACTGTGTAGGTGGTTGGAGTGATGCACCTCATGGTCCGTATGCATGGGGATATTGCTATATTAATGAAAGAGATAATCAGGGAGCTTTTTGTAATTTGAATGACTATGAGTGTCCTCCAGGTAAATTATACTATGGTAGAGGACCCATCCAACGCACTCAGTAAATCCATCACTACACATGTGATTAAGTTTCTGCAGATTTATTATTCGAATCAAATTAAGGCACCATGGTAGGATTTGTGACAAAAAGGAAATTAGAAAATGAAATTTTCCCTCTTGGCTACCATTTTTTTTGTCAGAAAAATCCATCTCTAAAATTGTTATAAAACAATCCACATTCAAGATTGTATTGGAAAATGGGTTTCCCTACAGGTGATCTTCCCTATATGCACTTATAACCTTTAATCTCTTTTGATTCTTTCAGCAACTAGAACTATGTGGCTTTCTGATTACTTTATATTATTAGGTAAAGAAAACCTTAGAGGAATCACTATTTGATTCCTCTTTAGAAATGCCTTTTTGTAAATCAGATAAAAAACTTTCTTTGTCACCAAACTTGTACTTATCGTCTCTGATATCCTCCTCATCAACATCACCTTCAATCTTGTCAACTTTCACATCCTCTTCTTTCTCGATACCATCTAGAGAAGATAATACAACAGAATTAAGAACATCCTCAGATGATTCTTCCGTCGAAAAGCTTTTATAGACATCATCGTCATCAGGCATTGACTGGTTTACTTTTTCAAACTCATTTTCCTTGTCAAGAATCTTCTTTTATCCCCTATTTTTCTTGTACCTCAGGAACTTAGCCCTTGGGGAGACGTAATTTGTGACTGGATCATACGTATTTATATTCGATGAATAAAAAACAAAAGAGATGCGATCATCATCATCATCGTCAACCTCGAATGTAGAAATGTAAGATGTTCTGACCAGAGAGGCCATTGAATAAGACGTTCTGATTCAATTGATTTTTGAATTGAAACTTGAGGTTTTGGGGATATGAGTGGTGTCAGTGAGAGTCGATGTTTTATTTTTCTTTCCCAAGATTTTCTTTCTTGTGACAATGTTAGGTGCTGATATGATTGGTGACATGCTCCTATCCGATGCTTTAGAAATTCATGTCTATCGAGTATAGTATTCTTAATTGCTATTGTAGTTTAGAATTTTTCTTCTGAAATATTCATAGCTACTGCCAATATGTGATTTTCATCAAAGCTAGGGACAATCCAATTCATCTCAAATAAACTAGGAAAAACTCTACAAACATTAATACCAATAGTATCCCAACATTTTTAGTAAAATATACCTTCAAATTCATCAGGATCGGGAGAAAACATAACATTCATTGAGAAATTCATGGAGTTAATCTCTTCATTATCTGTAATAGATGACAAAATCATATTCTCTTGATCAGTAAAAAGATTGGGAATTACCTTATTAATAAGGCCGCTATCACTCACATTTGAATTCGAACTATAGATATTAGAAAAATAATCAATGGTCTATAATATGTTCATGGTCAGTAAGAATCATACCATCTTTCACCAAGTGAGAGATTTTTATTATTGAATCTTGTCAGATTTACATGTTTATGAAAGAAAGAAGTGCATTTATCACCTTTGGCAGTCCAGTTGCACCCAGATTTGTCCCTCCCATAAGATTCTTCACCCTTTAAGTCTTAAAAAATAGTGGATTAGTCTTCGACTTATTTGACACTTCTGCTCTGATTATTCCCAGAAGTAGTCTTGAATGTTGAGGAGATCTTATTTAACTTTCACTAGTCTTTCTGGACTGTTTCCAAACACCCCTATGCTTAACTTTTTGAGAACATTCTTAAATATTGAAGTGAGAGGTTCTCTGAAATCGTTGGAAGCCCTTACTACATGGCTCCTGAGGTGCTCAAGCAAAAATATGGACCAAAAATAGATATATGGATTGCAAGAGTAATTCTCTATATCTTATTGTGTGGAGTTCGTCCATTATGGGCTGGTAAGTTTTACTATATTTTTTTTATAGTAAACTATAAATTTAGTTTACTGGGCTGGTACATTTTAGTTTAGTGGGCTCGTACATTTTAGTTTGCAAATTAGTAAGCTAAATTTATAGTTTACTAGGCTGGTAATCATTTTGTACATTTTACTAATAGTTTACTGGGCTGGTACATTTTTTCACAAAGTTTTCATTAGTCGCCGCCACTAATGTTCCAGGGCAAACCCAGTTTTCAACACTTGGACATGGACAACATACTTATTTACCATATTCGTCCCTAATGTCATCTGCTTCTTATTGCGCTCAAGTATTTGCTGATTACCCTAAACATCCGTATTCGTTTCCTCATCAGCCCATGGCCGTCCCTTTTGCAGGAGCAACCAAAGCTCACCATGCTGGTGTGGCGCAAAATAGAGAGAGCCAAACTAGTTCTGTTACTGAATATCCTAACTTTTAGCTACCTATTGGACAACTGTGGCCTTTGGGGACCCAAAACATGCGTATTTTGGTCCCAATTAGATGCTTTCATCTAGAGGTACACAGAACCATTGTGTAACTACAGCAGTTTCTTTCGCTAATGTTCCACCGCAAGAATATGTGAAAGTGGTTGCAGCACATCATGGTTCGACTAATTTCCCATCCTTGTAAGAAGCGGCTGCTTATTGGACAGTGGTGGTTTCTGGGGACCCAAATCAGGTACCGCACGATCCTTCTGTCTAGAGGCTCTCTTCGTGAAAATATGTTTTCGGAGTGTGAGAATTTTCGCAGCTTTATCTTGCACAACTGAGACGTTGAAGTGATGAACTAAAGGTGTTTGTGTAGTTTTTTATACATATTTTTCTTTTGACTTGCCTTTAGTTATCCTGGTTGATATTTTGCTCATTGTGTTTAATGGGTTCTGGATTTTGATGAAACTTCTCTGTGTTCCATAGAGAAACAATACATCGTAGATATAAACAAAGTAACAACCACCCAAAAAAATAAAAAGGAGACAAACACTACCTTAATACAGAGACACTTCTCTAAGGGTGTGTTTGGCACCATAGATGGTGTGTTATGGAAATGGAACTGAAATTAGAGGCACCAATTCATGTTTAATTGTGGATGCATATATGGCTTGTATTTGGAACTAAAATCTATATATTTAACTTAAAGAACTATTTGCTTTGATGTTAGTTTATTAGAGAGGATGGCAAGCAGATACAACATAATGTCTATATATGCTTTGACTATAGTGTCCTTCGTAGTTTCCTGAAATCATAAGTTTTCTCAATTGAAAATTAGATTACGTTATTTGTTTTGCCATAACATGAACGGTATAAACTATTGATTGATTCATTGTCATTATTAGAGCTTCCCTCTTGCAATAAAGATAACCTAATCTAATAAATCAATTTCAACAAAGGCAGCCTCTTAAAGAGATGATGATCAAATATTTGATCCTTCATTAGTTTTCACTTTCATCACCCCTTTCTCCCTGGTTACCTCTCCTTTTCATTTCATGTCTTATTTTTATTTTTGATAATGCTACGATTTGTTTTTTCTTTATATTACTAACAAGATTTAATGATTTGGTGTAGAAACAAAATGGCAGCCAATGGTAACGGTTTAGAGAAAGGAGAGTTCAGTTTTGCTAGCACTCTTAGTGGAAAAAGGTTGTCATGGGTTGGCGAAAATTCAGATGCACATATTTCCAAACGCACAGTTGTGGACTTCTTAGATGATGAAATGGATTAATAGGTAATGGAATGGTTAGAGACCTTAGACATTAATACCCATAACTCATTTTCCAAATGGGTTATTCTAATGGGAACATATTGTTAATTTTGTATGATTAAATGTTTATATTATAACTAATACGATAATTTTATTTTGTTTGACAGAATGTCATTTTTGGATCCTCGTCAAGTTTCCAGCGTTGCGGGGTGCGACATTGATGGCGATGATAATAGAACCAAAGTTGATAGTGAACAACAACGAACTTCTTTTTTATATTTCATTTGGTTTGTTATAATATAAAAATATATCACTTGGGGATGATTGGATTAGGATGTTATATTGAATGCTTTTATTAAAATAATACAACTTTCGGGGCGATTGTATTATGATGTTTCATTTGTTTGATTGAAGTTTCTTTTGTAAATAAAGAGTGGAGGATTATATAAATGTAAATGTTGAATATAATTCCCTTGTTTTTGTAGGCTATTTTTGTATATGTTCTTAGGATTTAAATTGTTTGGTAAGAATAATCAGGATATTGGATCTTGATTTTTTTAAAATATGTATTAATATTAGTAGCATAATTTTACAGTTACTAATTCTGAATTTTACCGTTACTATTAGCAACAAAATTTTTCGTTATTAATTCTGAATGTTACTGTTACTACTAGTAACATAATTTTGAGTTACTAATTCTTAATTTTACCATTACTATTAGTAACATAATTTTCCGTTACTAGCTTCGTGCCCCACACCCTTTTTCTAACGGAAAAATTATGTTACAAATATTTTTAGAAATGGTAAAATTGTGTTACTAATGGCGTGTTTTGCCGTAGTGTTATTCTATTGCATGGAGCGCCTGTTTTATTTGTGTCAGATAGGGACCCTACTTTTACATCCATATTTTGGGATAGTTTGCAGTATGCTATGGGTACTAACTTAAATTTAGTAGGGCCTTTCATCCTCAGACAGATGGGCACTCTGAAGGGACAAGACAAATTTTAGAAGATATGCTTAGATCTTATGTGCTTGATTTCAAAGGAAATTGGGATGAATATTTTCCTTTGATAGAATTTGCATATAATAATAATTTTCAATCCACTATTGGTATGGATCCATATGAAGCACTGTACGGTAGACGGTGTCGTACATCAGTATATTGGGCTGAAGTTGGTGAAAGGAAGATAGGGGGTCTAGAGTTGATTGAAGTCACCACTAAAAAGGTAAAGATTATTCAACATAGAATGATAACATCTCAAAGTAGGCAGAAAAGTTATGCTGATAAATGGTGGAAAGATTTAGAATTCTAGAAAGGGGATTATGTGTTTCTTCGGATATCACCATGGCAAGGAGTTATGAGTTTTGGAAAGAAATGGAAATTAAGTCCACCCAATATTGGACCTTATAAAATTCTTGAGAAAGTGGGGATGGTTGCCTACAAGTTAATGTTACCACCAGAGTTAGCTCGATTAGATGATGTTTTCCATGTTTTTATGTTGAGAACGTATGTAGTGGATCCTTCACATGTATTGGTTGAACAACCTATTGAGTTTAAGGAAGATTTGAGTTATGTTAACGAACCACTTGCAATCGTGGATTGGAAAGAACAAATATTGAGATCAAAAGTGATCCCACTTATGGAAGTTGTCTGGAGAAGGCATTATATGGAAGAGGATACATGGGAGTGCGAGGATACCATGAAGATGCGTTATCCATATTTGTTTGATTTGGATAACCAAAGTATGTCAATTTCGGGGATGAAATTTCAAAACACAGGGAAAATTATGACAATCCAAATAAAATTATGATAAATTATGTTCAAATCATGATTAGCATATATGATATGGATAATATGTTATTAGTATATGTAATTTTAAGTCATTATATTTAGTCTAATCCTACCTTCATAAATCATGAAATGTTGAATTAGTTACAAATATAAAATTTTGAAGTTTTCAATAGGAATGTTCATGTTCAAGACTAGTTTTGACGATTATAACCTAACAATTAACTTGAGGTGAAAACTATATAGTTGTAGATAGATGAGTTAGGGTTGTAACACAACAAACGGTGTGTGAAACGGAGGTCCGAGTAAGAAGTTATACCGAAATTACTAACTAAGGGCAAATTTGTCCATCCATTTAAGTGGTAATTCGTCCTTTATACCCAACAAGTGTTTTAAATTGAATGGTTGGAGCTGTAGGCTGGTTTGTCCGAACTTATACCTTTGAAATAAAATTATCCTTCAACCAAAATCATCCATGAAAGAGTTTTACCTTGAGGAAATAGAATTATGAAGTTTAGGAAAGAAAAGTGAGGAGAAAAATTGGAGAAAAATCCGTAGAAATTATGGAAAAGTACCGAACGTAATCCTAATTGCAAATCTTGTTATTTTTCTTATATTATTTATTTAAATGATATAAATCATTATTTTGTTACTAAAATTTCAGCCCTTGATATATATGTATGGTTAGATGCAAGTTTAAGTTAAGTTGAATGTGCAAACCCTTAAAATCTCTTCGTTTAGTAACCTTGTTTATTAAAACTTCCACATCTTTTTGTATGCTTACTAGAATTGATTTATTCTAATTGAAGTTTAAAATAGACTCATATATGTATCTAATATCCGAAAATCATGTAAAAATACCAAGAAATGAATCTTGGGTTATGGTTTAAAGTTCGGGTATGAAATCTGCCCCAAAAAAGTAAATATGCATACCATATGTTTGATGTTTTGCTTGACATAGAAAATGAAATCTAAAAATTAGGAAACGTTAATTTTGTATTATTCAATATGTTTACTGAAATTGGGTAGAATATCATAGAAATTTATGATGTGTAAAAATTATAAAAATTCCTGGAAGTTGATTGAACGCTAGAGGAGCCTATAGGGGAGATTTGTTATGTAGTATAGAAATGGGCCTATCTTGCTCTAGGAAACTTGAAATGATGCACCGTATTTTGTATTGAAATACTAATATGAAAAAGAAATGAATTACTAAAAAGAAATGAATGCATGTTTTGTCTATGATTTGGATATGTCAAATATATTAACATGAATTTGGATGGAACTTCATTTGTGATAAATGATTTGAATGGAATTATATGATGCTTATGGATTGAGTTATGTTTAAGTCATTCTTTGGATCGTTAATATTCTTATGAGGATACTAAAATTGTAAAAATGATAGGAAGGGAAGAAGAGCCTATTTAACAAAATACCGAACAAAGGCAAGGGAAAAGCCAGTTAAACTGCTAAGTGAGTGTACTTATGATTGTTTCATATATACATATATATATATATATATATGAATATAGCTCTAAAAGAAGGATTTGTTTGAATACTTCGGTATTCAGGATTCCTTTGGCTATTCAAATATCCAAGATTATTTGAGTCATATGATCCAGGATTCGTTATTGCCATAGGGCAGGATAGTTTGGGTGTTATGATCTAGGATTTGTTCTTGCCAATGGGCAGGATTGTTTGGGTCTTATGATCCAGGAGTTGTTATTGCCAATGGGCGGGATTGTTTGGATTTTTTTATCCACATTTTCGATATATAATTGTTATTTCCTTACAGGGAAGGAGTACCTCACAAAGCTTAATGCTTACGGTTTATATTTTAACAAATTTCAAGTTTGTATGCTACCAGTTAGGATATCATATGATCAGTGATTTTGAGTGTTGCACTGTTAGAAAGAGCTGGGGTTTAAATATGGGGATTTTGTTATTGTCACACGGAGGATTTTACTACACTCACACATGGTATATATTGAGTTAGCGTGAATTGATTTGATGATTATAAAATTTAATCATAATTAATCACTGTATTGTACAATCTCTAATTACGACTTTGATGTTGATTTCGTTATGGCACAAGAACAATATTATGTTCATTATATAGATTATGCATGATAATATTGATAATTGAATTATATTCCAAATGCACTAAAGATTATGATTTAATTATAGTAGACTTTGGGTTTGGGGTGTGACACTAGGGGTTTTGGCGATTAATTGAAGAATTAAATTTGATTTAAATAACCCTATTTGATGTTTTGATCATTTAATTTTGTTATAAATCCTTCATACATGTTAGTATAGGGATTAGTATACTTGGTTGGGAGTTTGGGATGGAGTTATGGTGGTTTAGAGGGTTAAAATTCGTGAAAACTGTAACAGTTAAGAGGAAGGATATGACCTGCACATTTCGAATCGATTCGGACCAAGGGAAAATCTATTCGGTCACATGAATCGATTTGGCCATTGGGTGAATCGATTCGTTACCCTTGTTTTCGATAATTTTCCCTATTTAAGCCTTGAACTTGTAAATTATGACCGAGTGAACTTTTATGATACCTTTAAAACATAATGAGATATATTTTGGTCATCAGTAGGCTAATGATAGGGCTGAAACTTACTCACAAGTGAAATGAATTAAGGCTAAGATTAATTAGCATGATTTGTAATATTATTAATTCGAGATATGAGAACATGTCACGGTGAAGGTGAATGAACTCACGAATTAGACCAGGAGACTATGAGTGAATTATCTACTCAAATAATTTAAAATGTACGTGGCACACTTCGAGTTGTGGGGGATACTCGGGAATATACAATGATAAATATAATGGTGAATCGATAATACGTAGGATATCCGAGAGTATATATACTATGTACAAGACATATATTATAGGTTGAGCGTATACCTATAATGAATATATATATATATATAAATTTTGGACAAAATAGTAATTTTATTCTCAAAAGGACGGTCAGAGCACAAGGCTCAAGGAAAGAGCAGATATTTCAATTGGTATTGTCTTCTCTGAGTCTGTTTCGTCAACATATTTTGAAGTTCGTAGAGCTTCAACAAATCCTTTTTTTCTCCTGCCCTTTTGCATCGGCTTTTATGTTTGGCTTGCCACCAATAACTATTATGGGACTCTCACCTCCATGAGTCACTACATGGGTGGTTGTTCTCACCATTATTAAGGTATAAAACTTGGTTAGTACTGTACAAAATCAACTTAGGGTTTTTATTTTTGTCACTTTCCTTTGTCTGAGCATTTTTTCTTCTATAACATTGTCTTAGGCATCCAGATCAAGGCAGCGGCTTAGGCATCCAGATCGGTTCAAGGAAGTTTGTAGGACTTTTGGTAGAACGTGGTGGAATTCTTTAATAGTGGCTTAGCCATCCAGATCGGCAGGAAGATCAGCGTCGGAGCACAGTTATCTCTCGCCTCTCTCTCCTCGCATACAAAAATGGGATTCACTCTGAGTGTAATTTTTTTCTTTCAATTTCTGGGTTCTTGACATTTGAAAACATTTTAATAAGTTATGGGTTTCAATTTTTGGGTATCTCCTTTCGATTTATTTGTTTAAAAAAATAAGTGTTTGTGGGGATGCCGATTGGATTATAACTGTGCAACGCTTCTTTTGGAATATAACAGTGCAAAGTTGTTTTTATTTTTGACATGGTTGCTTGCTTATATTCAATTTTTTGTTTGATTTTTTGTTGTAGTTGCAATTTTTTAAATTAGAAATTTATGATTCATGATTGTGCAACGCTTCTTTAAATTAGAAATTTTCTTTGATTTGGATCATAACTGTGCAACGCTTCTTTCCATGTTTACATTTCGGTACCCAAGCATTTTTTATTGCTAATACTGGCGTCTCTTTCATTTGAGTTTTGTTTTTGGCTATTTACAGGATGTCTTTTGTGGGGTTTGATGTCGCTTGAGGGTTTGGGTGGAGGTAGTGGAGTATTGTCTGAGCAAACTAATTAATGATGATATAGGCACGCGATGAGACAACGTTGTTGTTGGTTTTAGCTGGAAAGCATGAGATCTAAAGAGACAACGTTTTTTCATGAGTTGAGACTATTGTGTTTGTTATATTGAAGAAAAATAAACAGAGTTCAAGGTATATTAAAACAGAGCTCAACATAAGATTTTTAAGGTATATTGAAACAGAGTTCAAGGTATATTGAAACAGAGTTCAGATTTTGGTATTTAATTTCCATGTCATGTGCTTGGTATTTATTTTCCATGTCAGGTACCTCATCATCATAACAACCTGTACGTTAACCGATATTGGTGTTTAAAGATTTATCCCGTGATCTTTGTCATTGAGGCAGATTTTGGTATTTGTTTTCCATGTCAGGTGCTAGGTAAAAAATGTTTATGAAATTTTATTGTCAAAATGCACAATAGTCCTTCCATGTTTTTGTCGTGACCACCGATACGAACTTTACCATATTCACACCTAGATACCTTACGAAGTGACTTTGGATCTGGCTTTATACCATATTCACACCTATTCTTTCTCAGATATATTTTTAAGACCTTTTCATTGGCATTTTTCATTGAAGTTATGCTTAAAATTATTGCAAATGTTTGATATTTTTGGAATAATTTATTTATATTCAATATCTAACTTATTTGGATTGTTTGATTGGTTTATATTTATTTTATTTATACCAGGGTACGACCTGATTAGAATATCAATTTAACTTCCAACGAATGACTACTTTCTTACTGCATCAACAATTACTCAGGTTTGGAGATTTCATCTGTTAAAAAGTCTTTCTTTTTTAATTGGTAACTCACAATTTGTTTTGATGTACATATAGAGGTAGGAAGTGGATGAGTTTCTATTTTTTAGTGGAAGTGATGTTCAAGAAATATTTGGTGCGTCTACATATTTAATTCTTGTGAGCAATGGACATTTAGCGAGTGATCAAATCAAACTGCATCTTCATAACTGCAGATGGCATGGTTGTAAGACTTTATATGTTTCTCACCTCCTATCTTCTTCATAACTGCTCAAACTATTTTTAAAGTAGATAAAAAATTTGTCTCTATATGTGATTGTGTGTAGATTTTGTAGGTTTCTGCAGTCTTCATCCTCACTTCCTCATGACCCAGTAAGTTTGTAAGTCTAAGTGAAGTATTTATATACTTTTTTTTGTTTAAACTTCATCAATGTTTGTAGCTATACACTTTATTCACTTGAGAAAATGATGGGTGGAGTTTTGTATTAGACACATGAAAATCAGCGTCGGAGCACAGTCATCTCTCGCCTCTCTCCTCGCATACAAAAATGGGATTCACTCTGAGTGTAATTTTTTTCTTTCAATTTCAGGGTTCTTAACATTTGAAAACATTTTAATAAGTTCTGGGTTTCAATTTCTGGGTTTCTGCTTTCGATTTATTTGTTTAAAAAATGAGTGTTTGTGGGGATTCCGATTGGATTATAACTGTGCAACGCTTCTTTTGGAATATAACAATGCAAAGTAGTTTTTATTTTTGACATGCTTGCTTGCTTCTATTTAATTTTTTGTTTGATTTTTTGTTGTAGTTGAAATTTTTTAAATTAGAAATTTATGATTCATGACTATGTAACGCTTCTTTAAATTAGAAATTTTCTTTGATTTGGATCATAACTGTGCAACGCTTCTTTCCACGTTTACATTTCGGTACCCAGGCATTTTTTATTGCTAATACTGGCGTCTCTTTCATTTGAGTTTTGTTTTTGGCTATTTACAGGATGTCTTTTGTGGGGTTTGATGTCGCTTGAGGGTTTGGGTGGAGGCAGTGGAGTATTGTCTGAGCAAACTAATTAATGATGATATTGGCACGCGATGAGACAACGTTCTTGTTGGCTTTAGCTGGAAAACATGAGATCTGAAGAGACAACATTTTTTCATGAGTTGAGACTATTGTGTTTGTTATATTGAAGAAAAATAAACAGAGTTCAAGGTATATTGAAACAGAGCTCAACATAAGATTTTTAAGGTATATTGATACAAAGTTCAAGGTATATTGAAACAGATTTCAGATTTTGGTATTTATTTAATATGTCATGTGCTTGGTATTTATTTTCCATATCAGGTACCTCATCATTATAACACCATGTACGTTAACCGATATTGGTGTTTAAAGATTTATCCCGTGATCTTTGTCATTGAGGAAGATTTTGGTATTTGTTTTCCATGTCAGGTGCTAGGTAAAAAATGTTTATGAAATTTTATTGTCAAAATGCACAATAGTCCTTCCATGTTTTTGTTGTGACCACCGATATGAGCTTTACCATATTCACACCTAGATACCTTACGAAGTGACTTTGGATCTGGCTTTATACCATATTCACACCTATTCTTTCTCAGATATATTTTTAAGACCTTTTCATTGCCATTTTTCATTGAAGTTATGCTTAAAATTATTGCAAATGTTTGATATTTTTGGAATAATTTATTTATATTCAATATCTAACTTATTTGGATTGTTTGATTGGTTTATATTGATTTTATATATACCAGGGTATGGCATGATTAGAATATCAATTTAACTTTCAACAAACGACTTCTTTCTTGCTGCATCAACAATTACTCAGGTTTGGAGATTTCATCTGTTAAAAAGTCTTTCTTTTTTAATTGGTAACTCACAATTTGTTTTGATGTACATGTAGAGGTATGAAGTGGATGAGTTTCTATTTTTTAGTGGAAGTGATGTTCAAGAAATATTTGGTGTGTCTACATATTTGATTCTTGAGAGCAATGGACACTTAGCCAGTGATCAAATCAAACTGCATCTTCATAACTGCAGATGGCATGGTTGTAAGACTTATATGTTTCTCACCTCCTATCTTAATCATAACTGCTCAAACTGTTTTTAGAGTAGATAAAAAATTTGTCTCTATATGTGATTGTGTGTAGATTTTGTGGGTTTTTGCTGTCTTCATCCTCACTTCCTCATGACCCAATAAGTTTGTAAGTCTAAGTGAATTATTTATATACTTTTTTTTGTTTAAACTTCATCAATGTTTGTAGCTATACACTTTATTCACTTGAGAAAATGATGGGTGGAGTTTTGTATAAGACACACGAAAATTAATATATATCCAATTACAACATACATACTACTATATTGATATATGTTGATAGATCTTCTTCATGTTCATTTAATTTGATATATTTTAATCATGGTGTTGAATATTGGAAAGTAAAAATTGATAAATTTGGACTATGTTGATTGTTGTAAAAACAATATTAATGTTAGAGCAATGTGATTAAAGAATCTCATATTAATGAGAAATGTGACACTAATTGTAATTTTTTAAAATTAGTTTCTTGAATTTCTAATTTTATAAATTGACCCACAATTGTTGTTTAGGGAACTATCATATTTATTATTATGTTCATTACGAACGAGATCAAATGGTTAAAAGTACACACATTTCAACTCAAGTGATGTTGGCACGAAAAGAGTATGATTTTTTTAGAACTTGGTTTTGTTAAGGTGTAATCTCATGTGATGTTGGCATGAAAATAATAAGATTTTTTTTATACGAAAACTATTTTCGTGACTTTAAACAATATGTTTGTATGCATTTAAGATTAAAACTTCAATATTCAAGGGAAGAAATTTTATCTCACCGTGCCATCGGCACGGGTACACCCTAGTATATATATATAGGCTATGTGAATGCATATTGTGTGAATTCTTGTTTGTGTGAACATACCTAGGCTGCCTGCTATCACGGGAGGTTCTGCATCGTAAATAGTTTTATCCCGTTAAGCCCATTTGGGGGGAGGGGGATTAACTTTTACCTCAGAACATAAAACTTAGGGATTGAGCACAACTTGTATGTATGAGAGTGTGACCGATCATTTGGATGCGTTAGTTGTGTGCGTAGCCCAAAGGCTTAGGACTATGTTCACCTCCAAATTGTGTGAATTGTGAATGTATGGTTCAAGAGTGATTTCGACTCAGAAGTCCTTTACTTAGTACATGATGTACCAAGACTTGATAGTAAAGTATGCCCGCATCGTAGGTCTCTACCTAGGGTTTCCGTATTCGTATATATATATATATTTTGTGTGTGTAATTTATTCTACTACGTGTACATTAGTAGATAAGATAGACAGTGATATCTAAAGTAGTGTAAGTATGTGAGAACTTAATTTATAATTTGTGACTTTTAAAGGATAAAAAGGGTTTGGAAATTTAGTAACGTATTGTATGGTTAATACGGGTGGGCACAACGAATTATTATTTGGGAAGAGATTTAATTCAAACCAGTTAGGCTGGGTAGCGTAACTAGGTTGGTTTTGAAGTATTCGTTGGGTGTGCACATTAGTGGAGAGGTAAGGATCTTATGTGAGGTCACGTAAAGTTAACATGTATACAATATCTGCTCTTTAATGCATTTTAAATACTTGCAAATTATTTTTAAATTATTTTACTTGGGCTTCGACCCGTTGCAAATCCATTTTTGTAAAAACTTTTTAGGTGCCTAGCCATATGGATGCCAAGCTTAGGAGTTCCTTCATATTTGACACGCCACAGCTACTGTGGACATTGCAGGACCTTAGTAGTAGATACCTCCACCTTTATTAGTTCCTCTTTATCATTTAGTCATCTCAGTTAGGCATGTCGACCATCTTTAGCTAGTAGTTATTTCCTAGACACTGTATCTTTATTTTATTTCCAGTATTAGACTTTGTTTTATATTATGGACTATCGTATGTGGATTTCGGGCTGGAGTGTTTATTCAGACTTTTTTAATTATTCAGTTTTTTTTAGTATTTATTTTTATGGTTACTGGAAGGGTGAATGTGAATTATTTGTCTAATTTATTGGAAGTTAATAAAAAGATTAAAATTTTGACACCAGGACATTAGAGTAATAGTAAAATAAATTAGATTTCGACAGTGATGATAAGAATTAAACCATTAATGATTCTTGTTTAATTTAATAATGGACTGATCACCCAAGATTAGAATAGGTGGGGTGTTACATATGGTATTAGAACATTAGATTATAATGTCCTTAGGATCTGTGCAAACTTGTCCTATTTCCAGCATAGCGCTCTTTGATATAGATCCCTACTATTAGGATTGTTGCATTCATAGTTACACATTTACATCTTCAGTTATTTTGAGATATATTGAACTGTGGACTTATGAAAATTCTTTTTCATTTTAGATTCCTCCCAGACGTGCACCATGAGCCACCCCAGATGCACAGCCCGAGCCGCATCCAGCTCAATCCCCAGGGATTATGAATGCTACTGAGGTTGCCACCATCATTACACAGACGATTAATGCAACTTTGACTCCTTTTGCTCAACAGGCACCACATGTGCCACCATAGCCTCAGGTTGTGGCTCAAAAATAGACACACTTGTTTCCTTCCGTATGGGAGCAAGTTGGGGAAGCCTTTCAGAAGGCTTAAACTCTTGAATTTCAGTGGAGCTCCGATTTCGTTCTGCCTGTCAATGAAAGAAGGACATCCAGCGACATTTATAGATGTATGAGTGCACTGACATACGAAGACATATACTAGCTACTTTTAAGATAGTGGGTGAAGCCTTGTAGTGGTGGGAGTCCGTTACCACCGAATAGGAGAGGGATAGCTTGTTTATTCAAGATTTCTGAGAGAGGTTCGATCGCAAGTACTTTCCACTCGCCATTCAGGAAGAGTTGAGGCAGAAATTCTTAAACATTTACCAGGAAGGGAGGACAATAACTAAATATAAGGAAAAATTTACTCGGTTGGAAAATTTTTTACCAGAGGAGGTGAGCACAGAGGAGAAGAGGATACAACTCTTTGTTTATGGTATCACTTGGAGGTTCTGACAAAATTTGTTGGATAATCTCGCTCTGAAGATGTATACGGATGAGTTGAATGCCGATTTACTGCATTACCAGGATCACCACATCCACGTGAAAGGAAGCAAGCACATAGGGGAGTTTGGCCATCATGGCAGGATAAGGGGTGGTAGTGCTAGTGGGGCATAAAGGACTCAGATTTAAATGAGATAAGGTGAGCAGGGTTCCCGGCAAGGGGATTCTTTTAAGTGTTTTCGATTAGGAGATTTCAGGCAAGGGTAGGGTGGATTCAGGCATGTTCATTAGGTTCAGCTGGGCCAACATCATTTTCAATAGGGCCAAGGGACAGGTGGTAGGGTCCAGCAGGGGTGAAGAGGACGGAATTTCATGGGAACATATTTTATATGTGGCAAGAATAGTCACAAGAGATAAGATTGCCCTGATAAGGGCAGAGTTCCCCAATAATAAGGCATTAGTCAGGGACTCCCAGAGGCCTATTTCTTTCGTCGCCCTCCCATCACCAGCACCAGTACTAGCACTGTCTACCCTACCAGTCGTCCTAGCAGACCCACCTCAACAGGGTTAGTTACAGTACGGGCCTGTATATAATGTCCACCAAGCCGTAGTTCCATAGACTCCACCTGCAGTTGAGGGTACATTTCTAATACATGGGACTTTGGGTCATATTTTATTTAATTCTGGGGCTTCGCACCCATTCATAGACACTATATTTTCACAGACCGTAGGATTATTAGACACATCAAATAGTACAGTCACATGTGTTGAATCACCACTAGGTAAAGGGACACTTATCTTCTTTATTTATTGGGGTGTGAGTATAGATATTGGGAGACTTGTTTTGCCTGCCGACATGCCTGTGTTAGATATCTCAGAGTATGACGCTATTATCGGTATGGATTTTCTAGTAGTGTATAGGTCTGTGATTGATTGTTACAGTAGGAGCATCATATTTGTGATCCTGGGCAAGGAGAGGTTCTTAGTAGAGATGCCTCGTCCCAAAGGAGGATCGTCGACCAATTTATACTATATAGATGAGGATACCTCTACGGGTGTGGTAATCTCCATGGATTTGATCCCAGTTGTGTGCATGTTTTTCGACATATTTTAGGAGATACTGGGATTGCCGCCTAATCGGGAGATAGATTTTATGATTGATTTAACGCCAGACACTCGACCAATAGATTGTGCGCCTTATCATATGGCTCCTATGGAGATAAGGGAGCTATAGGATCAGACCGAGCAGCTTTTGGGGCAGAGCTTTATTCGTAGGAGTACCCCGCCATGGGGTGCTCCAGTGTTATTTGTGAAGAAGAAAGATGGATCTCTACGCCTGTGTGTTAATTACCGGGAGTTGAATGAAGTCACGATACAAAATATATATCCGTTGCCATGAATGACTTGTTCGACTAGTTGATAGGTGTCTCCTACTTATCTAAGATAGACTTGAGATTATGGTACCACCAATTGCGCATCCGGGAGAAAGATGTATCTAAGAATGCATTTTTGACAAGATATGGGTCTTACGAGTTTCGGGTTATGCCATTCGGGCTAACCAACGCTCCAATTGTGTTTATGGACTCGATTAATATGGTGTTCAGAGAGTTCTTGGATCAGTTTGTCATTGTCTTTATTGATGACATCCTCGCTTATTCTCATTCTGAGGAGGAGTATGTCAAACATCTACGTCGGGGTTTATAAACATTACGCAAGCACCAGTTGTATGCTAAGTTTGAGAAATGCGAGTTTTAGCTACGTGAGGTACAATTTTTGGGTCTTATTGTATCTGTTAGGGGGATATCAGTGGATCCGAGTAAGTTGTCAGCAGTGTGGGAGTGGTGACAGCCCACGGCACCAATGGAGGTGCGCAGTTTCTTGGGGATAGTCGGGTACTACCGACGATTTATTCGGGTATTTTTTAAGATTGCGGGTTCGTTGACCAACTTGACACACAAAGGGTTACTATTTATCCATGATGATGCTTATCAGTTGGACTTCAATGAGCTCAAGGATAACTTAACTTCAACACCAGTACTTGCACTTCTCAGGGCAGGAGTGGAGTATTTTGTTTTCGCTGACGCATACCTACAGGAACTTGAAGGGTGTGGTACAGCAGGAGGATCAGGTGATAGGTTATGATTCCCGTAAGCTTGAACCTCACAAGAGTAATTACCCCACCCACGACTTGGAGTTAAAGGCAGTCGTGTTTGCACTACGAATTTGGAGACATTACCTTATGGGGGAGAGGTTTCACCTATTCACAGATCATAAGTCACTACAATATTTGTTCACTCAAAGATAGATGAATATACGTCAGCGTAGGTGGATGGAATTTGTGAAAGATTATCAGTTTGACATCCATTATCATCCGAGGAAGACTAACATGGTGGCAGGCGTATTGATCCATAGGCTAGTGAGGGACGTGACGGAAGTTTGGAAGGCTAAATTGAAGGAGATGGGACGTCAGGATTCAATTTCCAGATCATTCGTGTCAGTTATGACCATCCCCCCAGATTGTCGCGAGGGTTGTCAGGCCGAGGCAACGAATTCATTTTGTTAGGATCAAATTTGATAGTTTTTAGCCGGGGGATCAGAGTCATACTCTGTGAGTTAAGAGGGAGGCTTATGCTTTAACGGGAGATTGATTGTCCCAGGGGGAGGACTTGCGACATGCAGTGATTGTAGAGTCGTACGAGTCACGGTGTGTAGTACATCCTGGAGGGAATAAGATGTACCAGGATATGGGATGACAATATTGGTGGAGTGGGATGAAGAGAAACATTCCAGATTTTGTCTCGAGGTATACCACTTGTCAACTGGTGAATATGGACCATTGAAAACTAGCAGGGGTTCTACAACCCTTAGAGATTACCATGCGGAATTAGAAGAGCATTTCCACGGATCTTATCACTGGATTACCTACATCTCAAAGGGGTCACGATTCCATTTGGGTGATAGTGGATCAGTTGACTAAGCTGGCCCATTTTATGCCCATTCGGACCGATTATACTACGGGACAGTATGCCCAGATTTTCATCGCTAAGATAATGAGATTGCATGGGGTGCCACTTAATATTTGGTCTGATAGGGACAAGATCTTTGTGTCTCATTTTTGGGAGAGTTTCAAGGAGGCCATGGGTACAGATTTGAGATTGAGTATAACCTATAACCCCTAGATGGGATGGGCAGACAGAGAGAACGAATCATATGTTAGAAGATATGTTGCGGATGTGTATCCTTGATTTTAGGGGAGGTTGGCAGCAGTATATTTTACTGGTAGAAGTTGTGTATAATAACTCCTATCAGTTTATGTTTGGCATGACACCATTTGAGGCGTTGTACGGTAGACCTCGTCATTCGACCACTTATTGGTTGGAGGTTGGGGACAACAAGCTTCTTGAACTAGAGTTGATTCAGGATACTTCGACCAAAATTGAGCTGATTCGGAGTCATATAACGGATAGACAAAAGAGTTATGTCGATGGCAAGCGATTCTTCCTGGAGTTTAATTTGGGGGACCATGTATTACTATGTGTATATCTTATAAAGGTGATACTGAGGTTCGGGAAGAAAGTAAAGTTGGCACCAAGGTATGTGGGGCCATTACTTATCATCGAGCGGATTGGGCCAGTTGAATATAGACTCAGATTGTCAGAGCACTTGCATCGGATTCATGATGTATTTCACATTTCTCCACCGAGGCGATATGAGTTAGTTCACACTCACATTGCATTAGAGGAGGTTGATTTGTAGCCAAATATTTCATATAAGGAGAGGCCAATTGCTATCCTAGACCATAGTGAGAGGAGACTGGGGTCGAAGGTAGTTTCACTTGTACAAGTTCAGTGGGGCACCATAATGCCGACGAATCTACTTGGGAACGCGTAGATGAGATGCGCGATAAATACCCAAAGTTGTTCATACCAGGTATTTTTTTGAATTTCGGGATGAAATTTCATTATTAGGGGGAATTATGTAACACCTCGTAATTTTAATGATTTTTAATATTAGGATTAATTAAATTAAAAATGGAAAATTAATTCGGCTTAAAATAAATATTAATTAGTGAGACAAGGATTGATAATTATTTTTAAGAATTATATTGAGTATTACTTTGTGAATAAGTAATAAATTAATAAGAATATATTATGATTATCGTGAGTGACACATACGACATTTACGATAACTTAGTCGAGACGCGCGTGCCAATCGTGTCCAAACTTAATTTCATAAAATAAAATGTGACTTAATCATGGGTAATCCAAATGAACATTCAAGTGTGCCAATGTATTCGGAAGGGTTGAGATAGTATATCGACTCAAGTGTAAACCAGCCGCTCCAGTAATATTCCGGTAAACAAGTATCGAACATAGGGAATATGATGAAGAATCGTGACAACGGATAGGAATGACACTTAACCCTAAAACGACTCAGAAAAATAAAGAAAAAGGTGATGAGTTTGGAATTTTACCTATCAACTAATGCAATATGAATTAAACTAAAAACTAACTAAGCATGCAAAATGAACTAACTTAAACTTTTGAATATATGAGAGAAAATGGAGTTAGGGTACACTCCCCCGAACCATTGGTGTTTTCAAGGAATATAAAAGCTTCACGAAGATAATTCTTCATTCAAAGGGACATCAAACACTCTATAAGCATTTGACATATGAGGACTAAATGCGACAAAATATGAAATCAAAAATTGTATTTGACGAGGATGAAAAGTTATCAAAACGCCAATTGCACCTTTAAATATTCCGATTACCTAGGGCAAATAGAATTAAAACACCTACAATCTTTATCTTGATAAAGTTCAAACCTTTGAATGAGGGATTACTTTTTATTCACTTTTAAATCCATATGTGTTACCTTAGTCGGGTTCATGTACCCCAACCTGCTAAAAACTTCGCCAGACATGGTGTAAATATGACTAAACATGAAATCTACATTACATGATTTCATTCTTATGCTAAAAGTGTGATCAAACATGTAAAAGAGACTTTTAACTAAGAAATAAATGATTAACAAACCAAAAGGATGAGATAAAATGAAAGAAATAAAGGAACTATACTTGTATTGATGAAACCTTGAATTCTATGCCAAAAGATGAATAATTGTTGAATAAGGTTAATCCTAGGGTCATTGCCTCAAGAAGCTCTCAAAACTATGTTAAAGCAAAGTTAGATATTACTTATGTTAGTTTAGAACTTAATGAACCCGTTTTTACAAGAGTTCGAAACCCATACAACTCTAGGCTAAAAAATAGGGCCAAAATAAAAATCTCGCTTCTGGCAATTTGTAACGTTTTTAAAGCGTGACTAACCGTTGCCATGGTTTTGGAGCATGACTAATGGGTGAACTGGTCCGAGTTCTGGGGCGAACTGATCCTCCTTTATTCCTTGGCTTGTTTCTTCTATTTTCTTTGGATTTTTTTCTCAACTTTAAATCGCCATAACTTCTTCACTGTAGCTCAGAATGGGGTGCTATTTTTTCCAGTATTCTTGTGATTTTAAGATCTTCAACTTTATAGATGGACCCATCTCTAGACTAAGGATGAAAAATTATGAAAATTTCCTTTAACTTTCCATTTCTTAGTTTCTTTCACTATTTTGAGTTTTCTCTCACGCTATCTTGCATGAAATACCTATAAAATACCTAGGGGATACACAAAATACGAAATACTTGCCAAAAGGGTTAATAGCATGAATATGAGATAAATTCAGTCTATTTACACTACACGGGACCATAAAAAGATCAAAATTAAGGGGATAAATATGGAGTATTTATGCCTAATCAAATCTGCCTAACTTCGAATGGTGTGCATCCCGAGCATTGTAAAATCATAAGTGCATGAGCTAAGGACACTACAAAATGAATTTATTGGGATAGAATACCTTTTTTGCAGGCAAGTAACTACATTTAGCCTATGCAAAAACTCGTTAAACCCTTAGGTTACCCTAGTAGGACAAGTGGTGTCTCGTGAGGGTTTGTAGTGAATATACCCACAAAATTCGGTTTTCTTATTTTTCCAACTCAAAGAAAAATCAAAATACCTAAAAATTGTACAATTTAAGCTCCCTAAAAACAGTCACCGTAAATTCACATTCCATAGTCTCAATTTGTTATGTGTATGTGTGCGAAGCCAAAAATTTAATTTTATCGATTGATCATTACGTTACTTTCCAAAAATTTGTTTCGATTCAAATGCTCACGAATGCTCTCACAAGAGAATCACTCAGAATGTGGCTATTTTCTCTCGATATGCGTGATATATAAGAGTAAATATAATGGAACACAAATTCATGTACACAAATTTGAAAGAAGGATTTTTTATGGTAAAAGATCTCTTCATCGGAATACGGTTATTAGAAAATGGGAAACATCATCGCTTATTCACACTAATTATCACTTTTACTATCTTTTTATGTCTTATCTCTCCACGCGGTAATTAATTTTGTTGTTCGAACTTGGCTAGAACTTTCTGGGGTTTTGAGGTGTATTTAGTAAAATTGGAAATGGTGGGGAGATTCAAAATTGGAAAATGTTCTTAAGATGTCCGTTAGTGCTTTTTCGGGGCTTTTGCTCATTTTTCTCTTTTTTCCATTTTTTGTATTTTTCACATTTTTCTTTTCTTGCTATTTTTGTTGAGCATTTTTTTTGTATTTTTTTCTTGCTCCTTTTTATTGCACCATTTGGACTTTATTGATGAATTATCAATTTCCAAAATTTCGGCCCAATTGGTATTTTGGGGTAACAACCGAAAAGGAAATATTTTATTCGGTTCAGAGTTGGGTTGTAAAGGGGATAATTTTTCACAACCTTTTATGGCTAATATATTTGAGTAAACAATTATGGGCCTACTTCATTGTCTGAATTACTAATTATTTTACCATATGCGTCTCGAGATTAATTTAGTTTTGAGATATTTTAGCTCATTTTGAGGACAACATCTCACACGTTTTCCATAACCGATCAGAACAAAGGAATTGAGATCCTCAATGACTTATTTTAAATGTTGAATTGAACTTTGATTTAACCATTAACTCGGATTGATTTAATTACTCGCAAAAATTGACAGGCTCAAAATCTCACCGGGTTTATTAATCTCCACACTTATTCGTAAAGTCGTCAATTTTCCCTCACTTTCCATCGTTGGTTAATTTCGACTTTGTGCATTTGATTTTTTAAACAAGATTTTGTGACATTTTTGAAAAGTTTAAATTCCAATTTTTATTTATTTTGAAGAAAAATATTTTTGGCTCTTTAAAAAAAATTTCAACTTTTTTTGGAAATTTTTGAAATGTTGTATTTTTTTTTTTGGGGGGGGGGGGGGGGGGGGATTTTATAAATTTGTGAAGTTTTTAAAAGATGCACTTGTCACCCCCTAACTTAGACTTTTGCATTGTCCTCAGTCAAAAGGACTAAAAGCTAAAGAAGAAAAAATAATACGTGCGACAAATAAAATAAGCCAATATTTAAAATACAAAAAGACACTATATAAATCCAACACATGACTCAAAAAAAAATCACCCCATACACGTCAGGGTGCCACGACCTCTCCCTCTCCACTAAAAACTCATCCGACGCCCTGGACGGGGTCCGATGCTCTCCTCGTCTCCCTCGTCCTCACATTGTACACCAATAGTCAAAATAAGTTGGGACCAGCCCCATAGATAAAGGGGACACCTTGAGGCTCGTGATAACTGGGGTGAATGAGATACTCGTGGTGGCCAATCAAACTGAAACATACTTTTCCCGACTTGGAGAGAACATCTCGATCAAAATTGGAGGTACATACTAAACCTAGATCTCTCCTAACTTCAGGAATGCATGGGTCAGGCTCTAAATCGGACTAGACTCAAGTCCTCTCATCAGTCGCATCCGAGGACTCAAGTGGCATGGGTGGATGGTCACAAAGAACGAATTCATCTATCCTATCTTTCCATTCGCTCTCTTCTAAGTGACTAAAGGAGTCAAATAGAGATTGGACTTCAAGAGTGAGGCTCACATCCACCAGCCCAAATTCTTTCTCAAATTCCTCTAGGCTCATATCTCCAAACTCACTCTCTGGCTTGGACTCTTAATATTCTTTCACACTCTTATCTATAAACTCTCTTGCCCGATCATGCCTACACACACTCTCTCTCTCTCTCTCTCTCTCTCTCTCTCTCTCTCTCTCTCTCTCAGTAACGGTCATTAAACACCCCTCCTCTACCTCTCGATCAATGTCAATGTACGTCTTGTCACTCTCGCTACCCAATATAAGGCATGCTTCTAAGGCATCCCCACCAATATTTCCCTCTATGTGCTCCTCTATTATCTCCTTGATAAGATCTACCACATGAAAATCATCCACCTCACCCACTTGCTTGGTGATATTGAAGATATTTGTCTCAAGGGTCATGTTCCCGAATGTGATTTGCATTTGACCATTTCGAGTGTTGATTAATGTGTTAGCCATAGCTACAAATGGGTGGCCTAGGATGACGGGAACATGAGTGCTCTAGCGAACAAAGGGCTCCGTGTCCAAAATAACAAAATATATCGGGGAGTATAAAGTGTCCATCTGGACTATCACGTCCATGATAATCCCGAGGAATCTTCACTGTCCAATCCGCGAGTTAGAGAGTGATTGATGTGGACTTGAGGTCCCCCAAATCTAGTTTCCTATATATAGTATAAGGGAGAATGTTAAAACTCTCACCTAAATCAAGTAAGGCTTTTTCGATTCGGTTCTCTCCAATGATGCACGAGATAATAGGTGCACCCGTATCTTTAAACTTGGGTGGGAGGTCATTAATTAGAACGAAGATCATATTTTGTGCTATGAAGACGTTATTTTTCACCTTTATCCTTCATTTCACCGTCAATAAGTCCTCAAGGAATTTATCATAGTCGAGAATTTTCTTTATGGCATTGAGAAAATGTAAATTCAACTTTACTTGCTTAAACACATCTAGCACATCGTCGCGGGAGGCTCCTTTTTAAGGTGGAACAAACCGTTGAGGGAAAGGTGCAGCAGTGGCTGGTTTCACTATGACTTCCGGGCCACTAGTGTTGTCCTCGTTGTCACTCTCATTTAAGGGGGCATCTTCAGCCTCTTCCGTGCGGGGAGAAACCACCTTATCTTTAGGTTCGTTGCATGGGGAAGGTGATAAATCAACTACCCCCCCACTACGTAAAGTAGTGATAAATTGACATTGCTCTTGATTTGCGTTGGAAGCATATCTAACACTAGGTTGACCTTAAGGAGGCCTTTGGCCTTGGGCTGGAAACTTACCCTTTTCTTATACACTCAAGGATGATTACAACTTTGAAATATTAGAATTTATCACGGAAAACATTCAGGTTTTTGAGCATTCGTTACTTGTTGAGCTTGTATGAATTGATTTATCAAATCCTCAAAATTTTGCCTCGGTGGGGTGATATATGGCACGGGAGGTGGTGCTGGCATATGTGGAGCTTGTTGAAAGTGTGGAGGTGGTGGTGGAGGAGGGGTAACATGTGAATTAGGATTCAATGCGACATTTTGTTTCCCGTAAATAAACGCAGGATAGTTCCTCCATGAAGGGTTGTATGAATTCCCGTGAGGAGCATTGAAATTTCCATTAAATCCTCCTATAACTTCCACTTTCTCGTGGAGCATGACTTTGTATTCGGGTGTCATCGGACATTCTTTTGTTACATGACCCGCCTCAAAAACTGCACGCACTTTATCTCTTGATTGAGGGGATCCGAGTGTTTCTCTTGCCCTTAATTCGACTACGTCTTTCAATTGTTTCAGAGGTTGGTTTATTGAAGTTATAACTCAACTCTTTTGTCCAAATGATAGAGTTCGGACGCAGAAGTAACGATGGACATTAGTCGAATCTAGGTTTGGGCATTAGGGTCGAATGTGTGCCACGCTTGAGTAGTCTCGGTGACATACTTAAGGTGGGCATCTGCACCTTGAGTAGTCTCGGTGACATACTTAAGGTGCGCAACTACACCATTTGTAGATAATCCCCAAAAACGTCCCTCGCACATTGTCTTAACTAGTTGTTTAGAATCTATGCTTAGCCCGTGGTGGAAGAAAGATATGAGACGATACTTTTCAAAACCATGGTGTGGGCATGTATTAACTAGCTCGTTGAAACGTTCATAACATCGATCAAATGACTCATATTCTTGTTGTTTGAATGTTTGAATTTAAGCTTTGATGGAATTCTTTTGATGTTGGGGGAAGAATTTTAAGATAAATTTGGCTTGCATGTCCCTCCATGATCCAATTGAGTTCGGTGATAAATACCATAGCCATGTCATTACTTTATCCTTGAAAGAGAAAGGAAAATGTTTTAGGCAAACAACATCTTGAGTGCAAGCTTGATCGTTAAATGTCTAGAATGTCTCTTCGAGCTCACGAATGTGGAGGTAAGGCTTTTCCTAATCCATACCATGAAAAGTGGGAAGAATCTAGATCATCCTATTTCAAAAGTGAAATTTTCCAGCATTGTACGAAAGTAGAATACATCCCGGAGTGACAATCCGCTCGGGATATAAGAGCTCTCTCACGGGACGATACGGTATCTATCCCTCATTCGTACCATAACTAGTGTGCTCCAACATGGCTCTCTCTCCAAATGACTCAAAGTCCTCAATCGACGCCCTAAAAGTGTGACTCGTGATGGAGTTGGGTGGTGTAGGAGGTGGAACCCAAAATTGTGGAGTGTGTGGACTATCAGGGTCATACTCAACTATCGGATTCTCGTGAATGCGGGTTGGAATAGCTTGAGGAGTTTGTTGTGAATTTCACATGAAAGGACCTTAGAGATATTTTTTGTCTTTTTACTTTTCTATATTTTTTTGGATTTTTAATTTTTATTTATTTTTTCTTTTTCAGAATTAGATTCAAATTGGGAATAAAGTGACCTAACCTACAAGTCTACCTAATCCCTGGCAATGGAGCCAAAAACTTGAAGCGACTTAAAAAGTGTCTCTAGTGAGTGATTATATCGACTCAAGTGTAAACCTATCACTCAAGTAATAATCTAATAAACGGATATCGAACATAGGGAATAGGATGAAGAATCGTGACGACAGATAGGAAAGGCGCTGAAGCCTAGAATGACTCAGAAAAAGAAAGGAAAAGTTAATGAGTTTGGAATTATACCTATCAACTAATGTAATATGAATTAAATAAAAAAACTAACTAAGCATGGAAAATGAACTAATTTAAACTTTTGACTATATGAGAGAAAATAGAGTAAAGGTACACTCCCCCGAATCGTCAGTGTTTACATAAAACATAAAAGCTTCAAAAAGATAATTCTTCATTCAAAGAGACATCAAATACTCTCTAAGAATTCGACATATGAGGACTAAATGTTGTATAATATCAAATCAAAATGCCAATTGCACCCTAAACATTTGGGTTACCTAGGGAAAATGGAATTAAAAGGCCAACAATCTTTATCACAAAGTTCAAACCCTTGAATGAGGGATTACTTTTATTGACTTTTAAATCCAAATGTGTTACCTAGGTTTGGTTCATGTACCCCAACCCGCTAAAAACTTATCCAGACATGCTGTAAATATGACTAAACATAAAATCTATGTTGCATGAATTCATTCTTACGCTAAAAGTTTGATCAAACATGTAAAAGAGACTTGTAATTAAGAAATAAATGATTCACAAACCAAAAGGATGAGATAAAATGAAAGAAATAAAGAAACTATACTTGTATTGATGAAACCTTGAATTTTATGCCAAAAGATGAATAATTGTTGAAGAATGTTGATCCTAGGGTTCTTGCCTTCAAGAAGCTATCAAAACTATGTTAAAGCGAAGTTAGATATGACTTATGTTAATTTAGAAAATAAAAATCCCGCTTTTGGCAATTTGTAACGGTTTTAAAGCGTGCCTAATCTTTATCAAAGTTCTGGAGCATGACTAAAGGGCGAACTGGTATGGGTTCTAAGTCGAACAGGTCCGGGTTCTAGGGCGAACCGGTCCCCCTTTTTGCCTTGGCTTGTTTCTTATCTTTTCTTTGGATTTCTTTATCAACTTCAAATCACAATAGTTTCTTCACTGTAGCTCGGAATAGGGTGCTGTTTTTCCCAGTATTATTATGATTTCAAGATCTTCAACTTTATAGTTGTCCCCACCTCCAGACTAAGGCTGGAAAATTACGAAAATTCCCTTTAACTTTCTATATCTTGGATTCTTTCACTTTTTTGAGTTTTCTCTCGCACTATCTTGCATGAAATACCTATAAAATACATAGGAGATATATAAAACATGAAATACTTGCCAAAAAGAGTTGGTAGCATGAATATGAGATAAATCCAGTTTATTTACACCGCACGGGACCATAAAAAGACCGAAATTAAGGGGGTAAATATGGAGTATTTATGCCTAATCAGTCAAAAAAGTATACTCAAGGGGTTGGCTTTGGTACTGGGGCATTTTTAGGTCAAACTGGCACCCCAGAAGGGAATTTCGATTCTTTGGATTTTTTAGGTAAAGGGACCTACGCGTTTACTAGAGTTATATCATCTGGAGGACTGAGGAAGCTAGGGATAGAAGTTACAAAATCAGAGAGAAAACATTAGAGGAGAAAAGGCGAGGAGTTTAAAGGTTTCCCACACCAATTTTTCATTACCACCACTGTAGGATAGATCGCGAGGAGAGGAAGGCAACCCCAACACGATTTTATTGAAAAACATCCCTACAATTTAAGGCAAGTGTTTATCTTGCTAAATTGAGTGCTTATATTATCCATGTTAGAGTAGGATTGAACTATACCCATGAATAAATGAATTTGGCTTTAAATTGGATATATATTTATGATCTTGGGTAGGAATTGCATGTAGATAGAATTCTTGTGTAATTAGAAAGCGAAATCAGATCATATGTGATGATAATAATAAAGAAATCTAGGTTTTGATGATCTTCATGAATAAAAAGAATAACCTAGGGTTTTGGAGATTAATGGAAGGATTAAATTTGATTTAAATGACCCTATTTGTTATTTTTTTTTTGTTTTGATGCTTTGATTACATTAGAAATCCTTCATACATGCTAGTATAGGGATTGTTATACTTGGTTACAAGCTTGGGACTAATTTATGGTGGTTTGGAGGGTTAAAATTAGTGAAAACCATAACAGTTAAGAGAAAGGAGACGACCTGTATGTTTTTGAATCGATTTGACCATTGGGCGAATCGATTCATTTCCCCTGTTTTTGACAATTTTCCCTATTTAAGCCTTGAACTTGTAAATTATGACCGGGTGAACTTTTGGGATACATTTGAAACATAATGAGATATATTTTGGTCATCAGTAGGATAATGATAGGGCTACAACATAGTCACAGGTGAGATGAATTAAGTCTAAGATTAATCAACATGATGTGTAATGTAATTAATTCGGGATATGAGAACGTGTCACGGTAAAGGTGAGCGGACTTACGACATAAACCAGTAGAGTAGGAGTTAATTATCTACTAAAATAATTTAAAGTATAGTTGGCACACTTCGAGTAGTGGGGGATAGTCAGGAATATATGGAGATAAGTATAATGGTGAATCGATAATACGTAGGATATCCGAGAGTATATATATACTACGTACGAGACGGATATTACAATCTGCGTGTATACCTATAATATATATATATATATATATATATATATATATATATATATAGGTTTTATGAATACCTATTGTGTGAATTCTTATTTGTGTGAACATACCTAGACAACCTGTTATGGCGGGATGTTCCGCGTCTTGGACAATTTTATCCTGATGAGCCCATTGGGGGGATTTTGACTTGTACCTCAGAACATAGAACTTAGGGATTGAGAACCACTTGTGTGTATGAGAGCGTGACCAGTCATTTGATTTCGTTAGGTGTGTGCGTAGTTCAAAGACTTAGGACTATGTTTATGTACTTCAACAGTAAAGCCCTTCAGGGGTCTGAACAGAATTATCCTAGGATGGAAAAGATAGCTTACACCCTGATACATGCTTCTAGGAAGATGAAACCCTACTTTCAATCCCATTCCATGATCATCCTCACCGACTCCCCACTAAGACAGGTTCTCCACAAGCCTGAGAAGACAGGTAGGTTGATGACATGGGCCATTGAGTTGGGAGAGTATAACCTTACTTATCAGCTTAGGGTGGCCATCAAAGGGCACGTGCTCGTAGACTTCGTTGCTGAGTTCACATGAGAAGAGGTCGAGGTTGAGAATAACTTAGAGACTGCAGAGGGGTCAAACATAAACGTCTTCCGATATCCGAAAGAGGTTGTATCCAAGAAGACCAGAAATAGAATAGTGGAGAATGAGGAAGACCGGTACCTATTCAAGCAAGGAATCATATCAGAGGGGGGATTCTCGTCAGATAAATATATTTGGAACCTCTTTATTGACGGGTCTTCTTGTGACAGTGGAAGCGGTGCAGGGCTAATACTTTCAGCTCCGGATGGTACCAATATTGAATACGCCTTGAGGTTTAACTTTAAGGCATCAAACAACGAGTCAGAATATGAGGCCATGATAACAGGTCTCTCATTGTCAAAGACCCTGGGAGTAAGACGACTTCTACTTCATAGTGACTCAAGGTTAGTTGTTAATCAAGTATTGGGGGTTTATGAGGCCAAGGATGAAAGGATGGCCAAATACCTGAAAAGGGTGAGAATGATATTGGAATGTTTCGAAGAGGCAAAGTTGAAGAGAGTACCTTGGCAAAACAACAGCCATGCAGATGCATTAGCAAGGTTGGCTTCGGCAACAAGGACAGACATCAGAAGAATAGTCCCAGTTGAGATCTTGCCCAAGGAGACCATTAAAAAAGAAGAGGTTAGTAGACCTTGCCTCAATTTAAACTTAGGAGACTCATGGATAGACCCCCTTATTAGATATATCAGAGGGGGAGAGCTTCCGGAGTCAAAGCCAGAGAGGAGGAAACTAAGGTACAGAGCTGTAAAGTTCTTCATAATAGGAGACGTCCTATATAAGAAGGGATTTTTGATGCCTCTTCTCAGATGTGTTCATCCCACGAAAGTTCCCCGCATCTTGCAAGAGGTGCATGAGGGTTCTTGCTCCAGTCACATAGGAGGAAGACCTCTGGCCAAGAGGATTATTACGCAAGGGTACTGGTGGCCAATGTTGGGCAAAGACGCTGCAGTTTACGTGAAAAGGTGCGATAAATGTAAGAGATTCTCCACTATTCCCCATCAACCTCATCAGCCTATGGCGTCAATCAGTTCCCCTTATCCATTCGCAGTATGGGGAATTGACTTAATGGGACCCCTGCCAAGAGCTGCAAATAATTACCAATTTTTAATAGTTCCCATTGATTACTTCTCAAAATGGGTAGAGGCAGAGCCGATGATAATGATTACAGAATAGAAGACCTTCCAGTTTATTTGGAGGAACATCATATGCAGACATGGCCTCCCAAACACCCTCATCTCGGACAACGGAACCCAGTTCAAGAATTCATCCTTAGAAAAATATTGCGAAAGAGTCGGGATAAAGAAATTTTTCTCTTCTCATGGCCGACCTCAGGCAAACGGTCAGACCGAAGTCATAAACAAAAAAATCCTCGATAAAATCAAAAAGAGGTTAGAAGAAGCTAAGGGGAGATGGACTGAAGAAGTTTATGTTGTGTTATGGGCCTACCGAACAATGGCTAGGACACCGATGGGGGAAACCCCATTTATGCTAGCACATCGCTCAGAGGCCATCATACCAATAGAGGTAGGACTCCTTACGCATAGGGTTCAGACCTATGACCCTGAGAAGAATGAGGAGAAAAGAAGACTTGACTTATATTTGATTGAAGAGAGAAGGAAAGACGCATAAATCAGGCAAGCAGCTTAACAGAAAAGAACAACAAAGTTCTACAATCAAAGGGTAAAATCAAGGCCCATAGCTGTGGGAGACTTAGTACTGAAGAAGACGTTGCTGAAGGCAAACAAGCTTCACCCAAATTGGCATGGTCCTTATAAAGTGATTGAGGAGGTTATACCCGGGACCTACAGGCTAAAAAACCTCGAAGGGGAACCTTTCTCCAATCCTTGGAATGCTGATCATCTAAAAAAGTATTACATATGATGTTGCAAGAGTTTTTGTGTAAATGTATCATCTTATGAAGAGATTATTAATGAAAAGATCAGTTCCCATGTCAATTCTTGGTTCATTGTGCTCTAGTGGTAGAATTTATGGGGATAACATCTTAGTTGATGACCTCAGACCTTATATCATCATAATTTGGTGACAAGGTCTGAGGTAAGACATCATACCTAGATGACCACAGACCTTAGACATCATTAATTTGGTGAAATATTTTATAGGGATAACATCTTAGTTGATGACCTCAGACATTACAACATCATAATTTGGTCAGGAGGTCTAAGGTAAGACATCAAACTTAGATGACCTCAGACCTTAGACATCATTAATTTGGTGAAATATTTTATGGGGATAACATCTTAGTTGATTACCTCAGACCTTATAACATCATAATTTGGTGACAAGGTCTGAGGTAAGACATAATACTTTGATGACCTCAGACCTTAGACATCATTAATTTGGTGAAATATTTTATGGGGATAACATCTTAGTTGATGACCTCGGACCATATAACATCATAATTTGGTGACAATGTCTGAGGAAGACATCATACTTGGATGACCTCCGACCTTAGACATCATTAATTTAGTGAAATATTTTATGGGGATAACATCTTAGTTGATGACCTCAGTCAGACCTTATAACATCATAATTTGATGACAAGGTCTGAGGTAAGACATCATACTTGGATGACCTCAGGCCTCATACATCATTAATTGGGTGAAATATGTTAGGAGGATAACATCTTAGTTGATGACCTCAGTCAGACCTTATAACATCATAATTTGTGACAAGGTTTGAGGTAAGACATCATACTTGGATGACCTCAGACCTCAGACATCATTAATTTGGTCAAATATATTGGGAGGATAACATCTTAGTTGATGACCTCGGACCTTATAACATCATAATTCGGTGACAAGGTCTGAGGTAAGACATCATACTTGGATGTCCTCAGTCCTTAGACATCATTAATTTGGTGAAATATATTGTGAGGATAACATCTTAGTTGATGACCTTAGACCTTATAACATCATAATTTGGTGACAAGGTCTGAGGTGAGACATCATGCTTGGATGGCCTCAGACCATAGATAATTTGGTGAAAAATTATTTCTGAGGTAAGACATCATACTTGGATGACCTCAGACCTCAGACGATTATATTGAGACTTCAAACATAAAAAATCATTCAATAAACATTCAGAAATTGAAGAAATAAAGCCCTCCTCAGAGGTTGATATAGATTAAAGTTGGGAGTTACAAAATACAAGGTAACAGAGTTTGTCATCAGAGGTTACAGTTCTTCATAGAAATTAAAATTCCTAAAAGCTTCACAAAATAGTTAAGTGTTTACAGCCTCAGGGACAGTTGTCACGCCTCCATTTCCCTAGTCGAGGGTGTCTACTTACACCCCGTCGTCTTGAGCGCAAGCATCTTCAGTTCTGGTGTCATCTTGGGGGGCAGTCTAAGTAGGTACAGCACCTCCCTCCTTATCTACCTCATGTAGGGCCTGAGCAAATCGAGGGTCGGCATAACTCAAACCAATGAAGTCAGAGGCTGCGAGGCTCCCTGATTCCTTCTCCTTCATAGCAACCTATTTTCCAGTGGCCTTTACACCCCTTTTCAGGTATTCGAAGCCGAAGCTGACAAACTTATCAGAGACCTTATACTCCTCTAAGATCTTCTCAGAGGCATCATCCAAGGCAGCCTTCACAGCCACATCGACCTTATATTGAAGAGAGTCAACTTGAGTCTTCAGGGCAGTGCTATGATTTTTCCTCAGCTTGTCCATGTCTTTCTCTAACCCCTTTATACTGGACTTAGCCTTCTTCAAAGAGGCCTTTAAACGTTCCACTTCAGCATTTAAAGCGGCCTCGGTCTTCTCGGCCTCTTAGCCCTTCTCAATTAGAGGAAGTTTTCCCAAGGTCCAGTTAACAAAATGATGCATGGTGAGGAGACCCTGTAGAACATGTGCAAAGATGTCAGTCTAAGATCCGGTGTAGTTCAAAACCAATGTTACACTTGAATATAATTTAGAAGAAAAAGTTCAAGGTCTTACTTGGCTAGAACGATACAGAGAGAACTCAGCCAATAGAGTCCTATCTAGAGAGCGACAGAAGCGCTTATCAGAGTCGGTCATGGCATCGTCGATGGCATCCAGGGCCTTCAAAATATGGCCAATGAGATTGTCACCAATCTTTAGTTGCTCAAGACGAGCAATCAATGCATCCTCAAAAGAAATGGGGATTACACGATCCCCCTTTTTATTTTTCTTCTGCCTCTGATCCTCAGGGGCAGGGTCGACAGCTTTTCTCTTCTTCGACGCCTCAGCCCTTGAGGTAAATGGAGAGGGAGGAGGCGCATTTAGGCCAGATTTCTTTACAAGCTTTGTGAGGCTAGGGGCTTCCATCTCCCAGAGTTCGTTAGAAATTCCTTCGGTGCGTTCTGCAGATAAAAAAAAGGCCTGAGTTATAAGATCAGATATATAAAAATTCAGAGGTTTAACTTGATGAAATAATAAAAAAGCACTTACGAAATTCTGTCAGAGGACTCCCCCCCAAGCTCAGTCTCAGAGAGATAGTAGGGGGTCATCAGATGTTCGAACTTAACCAACAGACCATGCTCCCCCTAATCTTGAAGGTCTTTGACTCTTTGGAGATTATTTTGTCTTAGCCCAGGGTCGGCCCTGGCAGCCATTGACACCTTGCCCTATCTCAGGGGTATCCTTGACTCTAAGTTCGAAGAAGGGATGCAAGGGCCAAATTCCCATGCCCCTGAGTCAAAGAAATATCGCGGCTTCTAATTATGATTACTAGTTTGGGTGACTTGCAGCATCTTCTTAGTTGACTTCCAAGCCAAGAAATGGTAATAGCTCGAATGATTCCTGGAAGAGGAAGGGATGTAGCATTCCATGAAGACCTGGATAGGAAGGTCTGAATGGTGGACTGCCCTCCATAGTACAATAGCTCCAATTATCACCCTCCAGGCATTAGGGGATAACTAGGAAGGAGCTAAGTTGATGTAAAAAAGTATGGCCCTAATGATGGGATGAATGGGAAGATGAAATCCTAACTTGAACATCTGCTCGTACAAGCAGATCTCACCATCTCGGTCGCCGAAAGACCTCTCTTCCCTCAGAGGTATACTGAGTTTTATAGAGGGGCTAATGGAATATAAATGCCTAAAGGCAAGAAGATCAATCTCGATGACAGTACTTTCTATCTCGACTGCCTTCGAGGTGTCAACATCGCTCTCATCCTCATCTTCCTCATCTCGATCAACGTCGGCTGGGACGGACGAGTGATTACCTTCAGGAAACCTCTGAGCAAACTCAGCCCCTGTGGCAGCTGATAGGGGTATTGCATCAATAGGAGGAGGAAAAGCTACATTCGGTTCGATAACTTCAACATCTGAAGAAGTCCGGGATGTGCTAGACTCGTTATGGGATGAGACGCGGCTTGAAACCTCGGCTTGATCAGAGACCCGATTTTGCAGAATAAAAAGTCCATGACCTCTTGAAAAGAGTCCACAGACATAGGGTCTGAGGTGGACGACTCAGACTCTGACATGTGAGTATGTTCAACCGGTACCTCTACTGACTTAACTGATTCGGTTGGCTCAGGGTATATGACCTTCAGAGGGGGTGGAAAGATAAGTCTGAGGGGGAATACCTATGCCCTACGAGCTTCCTCTTGGGCTCTTTCTATTTTCCTAATTTTATCTAAGGTCTTCTCACTAAGAGAGGGGAATTCCTCTAAGAGTTGATAAAGGGGCCTGAGCATATGAATCACACCCTACACTTGTGACTCTTCTAAATAAACAGGATTGGCAATTTGACTAAAGATCAAACTGGGTTTTTAAACAAGAACGATTAAAGAACAGTTCACTGAAAAACTCTTTGGCTCACCGTGAAATGCATAAACTCATCGAAAAATGTAACGAATGGAAGAACAAGACAGAAAAATGCAAGAAAAGGAGAAAAGGGGGTGATAGACGATACCTGAGAGAATTCTTGAAGAATAAAGAGAGAGATTTGCAAGAAAAAACCACCTGATGCACCTTAAACAAGCTCTTGTAGAGAGAGAGAGACAAAACAGGGAATTGCAGGCGAGAGAATGAAGAAGTGAGGAAGAAAGAGAAAAGAAAAGGGTTTAACCCTCAAACAGCCCCACACGCATCCCAAGGCCCATTATTTCCTTGGGAGCCCAAAGGACAACTGACATTATTGAGCTTGCCTGGCACGCTAGCTACATCAATAGCTGACACTTATCAAAAGGGTATTAACACCTAAGGAAGTCCAACCTCGGACAAACGTACCCCTTAGGAACCTGATCACACAGGTGACTAAGAGCTAGGGGTGATTGATATACCCTAAACGTACCCCATCGGATCAGAGACATCCACCTCGTCCAGGGAGATGGCTGAGGTTAGAAGGACCTTAGATTGGCAGCCAACAGTCTCGTCCTAAGTAAGGTCGGCCATGGCCAACGTTTCTAGTTACCTCACGGTCAGACAATAGTTGAGGTCTTCATGATCCACAAGGGCAGACTATTCATCAGGTCATCCAAGACTGGAAACCTCGGTTGGGTGCAGGCCGAGGTTGTAAGGGCAACTCCATCATCATAACTAGCCTCGATAATGAATCAACCGACGTTCGTACTACTATACCATTACCTCAGCCCAGGCCGACGTTGCAGACCCACCTGCCTTGCCTCGACTCTCCCACTGAGCTAATGCCACCACTAATCAAGCAGTTACCCGACCACACCAACCTCCTCCTCTTCCAGGCCGAGGTTGGGACCAATCACAGATGGACGAGCTTTTATCAGCATATGTATGGTTGAGAACACGTGTACACAATCAGTTATAATAAATCAATCCCCTCATGTGGGGGGAATATTTCATCATCATTCTCTACGTGTTACAGTGACAGATGTCTTCATCATATTAGCTAGATCAACACACACATGCTCATTGCATGCATGGGGGTACATTACACCCCCACGTACTATATATAATGGTCTTCTCCTTCTTGGAGAGGAATTTAAAAATAACAACCCTAGCTGAAACTCTGTCTAAATACACAGTAGAGAGAGAGAAAGCTTGAGAGATTGTATCTATGGCCATTAAAGCCCCCATACAGTGATATTAACCACATACCTTCACAGTGGACGTAGACCAGATTGGCTGAACCACTTATATTCTGGTATTAATCCTCTTCTCCTCACCTCCTTCTACTATACGTACATAAACTCTCATACTGCCATTGTTAACTTTGAAATGATCTTAGGAACACCTTGAAGGGTGGTGGTGTTTCTAGCATCATCAGGTATACTCCTCCCCTATATATTAAGTCTCACCCACAATATTTACATTCCGGATATTCTACGTAATATTTATTTAACGCGACAAGTCTCGTCATACGGATTTGGGTACCTATACCTATCCCAAGTGAATACTAGGTCTCCCATTTTTTCCCTATGGTTCTTCACTTTGGATGATTTCATGTATGGTTATTAAGGGCTATTAGTTCGTAATGTTACCCCGACCCCAATAGTTATTCCATATATATTGGTTCGGAATGTTACCTCGACCCCAATATTCAGATTACTTTTAGTTTAGATACACACAACTAACTAGTTTGAAATCAGAAGTCTAATACCCATAACTCTTAGCGTCCACCCGTATTTTGCACCCGTATTTCCATGCAAATACTTTATTAAATATGTATCCATTTCTCTTTAATATGGGCAAGGCTTTTCAAATTTTAGGATTAAGTGTTCACACACTTAAGTCAAATAAGATTTCACTATCTTTCTCGTCCATTAATTTTACACAGTAGATAACATAACAAGTATATATATAAAACACGGCACCTCCCAGACCCAGCTGCGGTGCATAATCTAAAACATATCAAAGGTATATATATATATATATATATATATATATATATATCATCCATTATATTTATACTAGTACGACACCCCTAGGTACAGCTGCGGTGCATCCATACTCTACTATCATGTCTGGGTACATCTCTCATTGTACAAGGGACTATTGGTTCGTTTTATCTCACGAACCATATATATCAAATCACACATACTGAAGGAGAACATAGTTCCAAGTCAATGGGCTATGCACATACCTACACACCCATATGACCGTCAACACTATCGTGCTCACTGATAGCCCGTACCAAGGTTCTATGTTCTAGTGGTGCGAATTAAAATCCCCCCGAAGGCTCCTCAATATATGATCGTCCACAACGCGCAACCTCCACTCGATAGCAATCAGCGTAGGTATGTCATACACATAATAAATCAAATTATAGATATTTTATTTGCTTTTTTCTCTTCTTTTCTTACCAAGTTTCATTTTAATCGAATATTAAATAGACTAAATTCATAATTATCCACTTAGGATCGCTCTAAACCATCCCATTATGTATATGATTCAACATTCCAACTATTAAACAACTTATTATAAATACAAGACAGCCAATCAGAAATGTAACAAAATCCCCTACTCTTCGGGGATGCCCTTGGCGTTGAGGAACATGTACTAGGGTGTATGTGCGACTCGTTCAGATCATGAGCTACGACAAAAGAAAGAAAGAAAACCATTTTTCCAGTATCAATGATCAGTACCAGTGAATATGATAGAATGGAAAAATGAACTCCAATCACTATTTAAAAATAAGAAAATCCATCATATCCCTTTATTGTGTATGAAATTTATGGTTTCCTTTGTTGAAAATCTAATCACCTCAATTTAACATGAGAAGCAATTTTCCATTGGTAGCAAATGGTTATCCATTAAGTGGAGGAAATCTTAGTTAAAAAATAGAAAGACTAGGCCCCTTTGCAAGAACGGACTAACAGGGTCAGCTACCCAGCCAACCTTCATAATTAAATACCTTTACTGTATAGGTAGATCTCATTGTGAAAGACCTATTACTGTATAATTCAAGGGTAGAGTCAAAGAATGTGAACTATACAAGTTACTAATAACATTGATTAAATGAAGTAAAGGCTCTGGTGTATAGAGAAGACCTCACCGTTAAAGAAGGAACCATAGAAATGATGGAATCCACGATTTCCTTATCCATTTATATTTTGTTATTTAATTCCCACATAAGTTGCATCACGTCCAATCCAAAAAACCTATGCAATACTCCCCTGTAGCTAGGCATCTGTAATACATACCTATATATACAAGAGAGAAAAAAGTGACAGAAAACGGGTCAGAGCTCGAGTGTAAAATAGTTTAAAAAAAATAGTTTAGCAAGTATTTAAAATGCTTACAGTCTAATATAACCACCATGTTAGTATGAGACACTATCTTGAGAATTCTCACCTCTCATCTAGTGTGCACGCCTATCGTACTACTGATCACATAATCCTATCTAACTTATCCTTCCTTAAAGTTCTATCCCGAGAAGTACTAAGGCCATAATATTTGCTTTTTTTAGAAAATCATTCTCTTACATATTCTTACGTGCTCAGAACCACTTAGGTACCTTTACAAAATTTACGAACACTTGTTACAAAGTTGAAGAATTTATTCATTACTTAACTACTTATACACACAGTAGAAAGTTTCCATATATAAGTATATATATATATATATATATATATATATATATCAATCGCTCATATAATATATATACTATCGGTACCCCACGTCAAATCTATGGTGCAGGAATACTCTGCTATCAAGACCCAGTATCACTCGTACTAAGGGATATGAGGGTATATTAGATAGAAATCGGTTAGAACAAGAGGATCAATGAGAGAATTTTATAGCAAACCTACGATTCCTAAAATAGAAGAGAGCAATTATGTGAAATATCTTGGATGGGGTGCCAACTTCAAGGTAAGGTCACGAGTTCCTTAGAAGTGTGGAACAAGTTGACCTAAAACAAAGTGATTATTATTCTTTTGGGGGTATACACTATTAGACAGTGTGCCCCAACCTTTCTTTGGAAATAAGAATTGCACCGGTAAGAGGTTCTTCCTGGTATTTTCCTGAACTAGAATGGGAACATTGAACCCCACCTTCAAACCAGAGTTTCGGGAAGCAATGGGGATAACGTTTCATTTTGAGTAGGGTTTATCACCCTTAGCTGGGGAGTAGGCGAGGTGATTAAAGATGAGTGGACCCGTTTAAAATTAATTTTAAATTCATGGTGGTCATTTCATTTCCACAACGGATGTATCGAGCAAGTGACATTTAGTACAGTAGAGTTCCGTGGAAGCACTCCTAACTATTTATTGTGGACAAACTGCTTATTGAAATTTTGTGTGGAAAAACCTTAACTATCCTCCCTTTAGTTGTTTAGAGGTGAGTGGATAATCAGAATTTTTAATCGGCCGAGTTAGAGTCTAATGACTGTGGTGGAATTACCTTGGCTGTTTTAGGTGACTTTTGAATGTCGTAAGAGTTACGTTGCCGAAAATTGAGATTCGAAGAACTGACAAGAATGGGTAATTGTCCGCATGGTTTCTTTTAAAAAGAGAGTTTTGTGATTAGATAAATATGAGTGTTTGTTATGTGGTGAGGTGCGACCTCCCAATAATATTAAGACAATAAGGGCCAACGATATGTAGGCCCGTCTTATACGAATAGCACGGATTGGAACACAATGTGAAGTGCCGTTATTAAAGTGTGACTCTATAACTGATTCTATTGAAAGTGATAAATAAGCTTATTGTGAGGCGGGGAGGACTATAGGAATCGGCCTTACCCGAAAGTCCATTTTGAGTATTGTTAAAGTATCCAGATCTATTTTTACCAGGCATACCTTATTTTTTGAATTTCGGGACGAAATTCCGTTATTAGGGGGAAGTGTGTAATACCCCGTATTTTTATCGCTTTTAAAATTGGGAATTTATTAAATTTAATTGAGATATTTATTTAATATTAATCCGGAATTTTTTTTAATATTTACTAGCGTGATGTGATTTAGTAATTATTGGAAATTGTTGAATATTACCGGATGAGTAAAGTAATATATGAGATTTATTTTATTAAAATTTTCACGAGTGAATAAAATGGCAATTATGGAAATGTAATTCGGGACGCGCCTGTGTCGTGTTAGGACTAAATTATTATTATTAAAGGAAATAAATTATAAGTCAGCTGTATGGTGGTTTAGAGTGCGCCAAAGTATTCAGAAGGATCGAGATAGTCAGAAAAGTGTACTCGGGGGTTTAGTTTGGGTCTCGGGGCGTTTTTAGTCCTCAATGACATCCTATGAGGGTATTTTAGATATTTTGTATTTTGGGGTAATTAAACCCACGAATTTTCTTAGAATATATCAGTTATTTGGAGTTATCTCTTAGGGTTAACAAGCACAAAACCTAAGCCCACCATTATAGAAAAAGGTGAAGAGATTATAGAAGAAGGTGAAGAGTTTCCAAGCAATCCAAGGCCTAGAACTCACCCGATTGCACCACCGCTACCACCAAAACGTAGATCGCATGACGAGGAACGTAACCATATAATTTTCATCAACAAATCAGATCCTTGAATCCCAGTAAAGTATCTATCTTGCTAATTTCCAAGTTAATATACCTTCCATGTTAGTCTAGGAATGAAAATCATAGGTTTTAATTGAAGAATTATATGTTTTGGAAGAGAATTTATATGTGTTGTAGGGAGAATCCATGTAAACTAAAATCTGGATCATATGTAGAGGATTAACCACGAGTTTAGTATGATATTTGGGAAGAAAATATGGATTTAAATGGAGGTTATTATTCATGCAAAAATTTGGTTTTATAAAGAAATCTGATATTAAACCCCTTTTTGATTGATTCGTTGAGGATTTATTGATGTCGTTACGTTAGAACTTGTTTATATACATTAATTATACATTTGGATAATTTTGATGGGAGTTTGGGATGAAATTATTGAGGTTTGGAGGGGTTACAATGATTAAAACCGTAGGTTGAAAATTACAGAAAATTGGGCATGAATTGTTTTATCGATCGATCGACCAAGAGCATCGATCGATCGATGATCGATCAATTGACCCCATTCCACGATCGATCAATCCCTCCTGTAAATCGCATATTTTTCCCCTTTTTGTTTAATGAGGATAAAATACGTGGGAACCCTTGAATATCTTTTAAATAGTATAATGGGTTATGAAGGAGACCAATAGGGTCTAAGTAGACTTTGTTGAGTGAAATTAATATGAGATGAAACTGTGGAGTTGTTCATACATTGGAAATTGTGTCACTCGTGAAAGATTTAGACTAGAAGGTAAGTGAGGCTATACCTACTGAAATTTAAACTTAGTGAGAGAGAATACTTCAAGAGATAACAAGTAAGTATGATGTAAATTATAAATGAGAATAAAATAGACGAATCTGTTATGCGAGATAATTGAGTAAAATATGTGCTAAGAACGGATGATACTAATTATGGGTCGTGGGTGAACCTAATTTGGAAAATGTGAATATTTATATATATGACTATGTGACTATGCATATATTATGTATCTATGTAAAAATCATACCCGGGCTACATGCTATCACGGAGGTTTTCGTGTTGGGACAGTCTTGTCTCGATTGGACCTTTATGGGGGATATTGACTCGTACCTTAGAAGATAGTATTCCTCGATATAGGCTATCTGAAAATGATGAGACGTGAGGGTATGTGCTGACCTCTTAGGACCTGGAATTATGCTTTGCCTCCATTTGTTTGTGTATTATGTTAATACAGTTCAAGAGTGATTCCGAACTAGTATTTCCCTTAGTTTGAGTGATACGGGGACTTGATAGTAGAGTATGCCAGCACCATTCTGTGGGGTGCCGATAGTATATATATATTATATGAGTGACCAATATATATATATGGAAACTTTCTACTGTGCGTATAAGTAGTTAAGTAATGAATAAATGTTTCAGCTTTATAACAAGTGTTCGTAAATTTGGTAACGGTATAAATGATTCTAAGAAATGTAAGAAAATGGAAGAGATAAATTTTCTAAGACTAAATATCATGGACTTAGTACTTTTCGAGATAAAACTTCATGGGAATAAGTTAGATAGACTTATGAGATCAGTAGAACGGTAGGAGTGCACACTAGATGAGAGGTGAGGATTCTCAAAAGAGTGTCGCATATTAACATGATTGTGATATTAACTGGTAAGAATTTTAAATACTTTCTAAACTATTTTTAAAACTGTTTTACACAAGGGCTCTGACCCGTTTTTTATCATTCCTCTCTTATATATATATATATATGTATATATTACAGGTACCCAGTCACAGGGCGTCATGCTTAGGATCTTTGGATTTGACGTGTTGCAGCTCATGTGGGAGTTGCAGGCCCTTACTTTAGACGACCTCTTCATCGATTCAGTTCCTATTTTAGTTCTTCATAGTTAGGGCATGTGTCGCCCGATTTCCTATTCCATTTGGATTTGCCAAAGATTCATGTTTATTTATATTTCCAGTATTCAGTACTCCTTGGGAGTTAACTATTGTCAGGATAATTTCATTTATGGTTATTAAACTTGGTTTGGATTATCAAGATGGTTCAATTCTTGTGTCCTTATTGCCATCCTTAGTAAGTATGTGATTCTTAACTGTTGGGTATTAAAAACATTTTCATATTAGTATTTAATAAAGGAAAATGAGACCTTAAATTGTTTTGACACTTAGCTTAATTATTTTGGGTTTTCAAATTGGAAAACTTTATATTGCGATAGTGATGTTGAGAATGAACTAACCGTTCACCTTGATTTTAATTTAATAAAGGACTGATCAGCCGGCATTTAATTAGGCGGGTTTTAATCTCATCCAATGAAAGGTTGGGGCACACTGTATACTAGTGTATTACCTTACCTCACTTGCTAACTATGAATTTTATACTGATCTCATATGTCAAAAAATATCTCAACGGGGTCGATCGATCGATCAAGTAGTTCATGTCCAGTTTTCTGCAATTTTCAACCTACGGGTTCAGTCATTCTAACCCCTCCAAACCTCTATAATTTCATCCCAAACTCCCATTAAATTATCCAAACGTATAATCAATGTATATAAACAAGTTCTAACATAACGACATCAATAAATCCTCAACGAATAAATCAAAAAGGGGTTTAATCTCAGATTTCATTATAAAACCAAATTTTTGCATGAATAATAACAACCTTGTAACAACTCAGGCTTACGAGAGGCTATTTTACATTATTTTGGCCGATGGGCAAATCCTGTAAAATAGGGGAAGTTGGAGTAAATATTGTTTCCCGTGATATTAAGGGATAATATTTACTATGTTTTTTCCATTTACCGTATGAGAAGGTAAATGGCATTATATTGTGATATGTTGCGTCGTTATATGTAAAACGACGGTTATGGTTCATATTTATATTGTGGTATAATTAATAAAATAAAATAAAATTTGGAACATAAAATTTGTTCACACTTTCCCGAATACCAAAATAGGGGGTGCGGTTGTTTTTAGAATGGTCGAGATAGTCGAAATAAGTGTCAAGTTGTATTTTGGAGTTTCGAGCACTTTAACGCGTTATGACTCAATTATGTGGATACGAGTCATTTTAATGGTGTATTAGTAATTAAAAGAGGGCATTTATGTTTTAAGACCAGTTTAAGTTCCCACTCCCCTTTTCTTTCTTCATTTGTGTTAGAAGCCAAAGGAGAGAGAGAGAGAGAGAGAGAGAGAGAGCTTGGGAGAAATGGGAGAAAAGAGAGAAAATGGAAGATTGAGGCCGAAAATCGTTGCTACTGGAAGAGGATCAGAGACTACGAGCCTCGAGGCAAGTTTCTTACTTGCTAGATGTGATTTAATGTGATAAATTGCATGTATAGTTAGGTTTTGGAGATTTAACCCATAAATGGGTATTTGTTGATTTTGATGATTAAACCCTTAAATCTTAGTTCTAATTTGATTTGAGGATAAATTATTAGTTATTAATGGTGTAGAAATGATTTGGGAGAATTAGATGTTGTTGATGTTGCATAAAATCAAAGATTTGAGGTTTTGGGATTTTAGGGTTCACACAACCCGTAGCCCAACTTGGGCAAAATTTCAGGACCGAATCGATTCGGCCTTTGGGCTAGTCGATTCGGATATAGGGAAGGTTACAGGTCTGGGAAACCGAATTGATTTGGTATGGGGCCGAATCGATTCGTCTTTGGGCGAATCGATTCGCAACCGGGGCGAATCGATTCGGCCCTAGGGCGAATCGATTCGGTTGCCCTATTTTTGTGAGATTTTCCTAGTTTGATTTTTATCCTTTTTTCTTTTTAGGTCCAAGGTTTAGGTACCTTCCTTTGGGAATTAATGGGGAGTCCTAGAGGGTGGTTTTGGGTAGACTAAGGCCCTAGGATTTAATGGGATGTTTGGGCTTACCCCGAGGTCTAGATTGCGTAGGTTGATATCCGAATGAAATAGGAGATTAACTGAAAGATAAATTGAAGATAAAATATCAATGTTGAAACATTTAGGAGACACTCCTTAAGGGAGATTCATTTTAAATGGTTTATGATATTATATTGAAGTCTTGAGGACTAGACGAGGTTAATGGCACTTCGGGTCTTAAGTCATTAATAAAATATGACTCTAAGAATAAGAAATGTATATTATTAAATGTTGTACTAATAAATAGGTACAAATGATTTTGAGAATATAAAATAAATGGATGTTTTCAAATGAAAAGGAAGATGACTTTTATAATGTTAAAAAGGTATGGATACACACCCTCTCTAAATCACTATCTTAAGGGAAGTTCGCGCGTTGTGGTGATGCCCCCTGACAAATTAACGAAGGGTGGATATAGTCCCTAGGCCATGTGAGCGTTTGTGATTGTATATTTTCTACGATGGGTAGGAGATTCCGGGTGTGGTCTAGACTATCCCGCAGGCACATGGCCGCTTCCCGACGTTTGTTAGGATCCCAGGTTGTCTAAATAATAGGCCCTGGAAGATGATAGGCATTTAGGGGCGCGCACAGTGGGGTCACCCGGACGGGCGGTCTTAGAATTGTTATATATATATATGTAATTATAACTATTCTAAATCAAGTTGGACTTGATGTATATGGGTGCCGTAAAGATCACAATGAAATGTCATAAAGAGCATGATGAAGTGACATAAAGAGCACGATGAAAATGCCACAAAGAGCATATGATGATGATTATATTCCTGATAAGGAAGATATTTTTACAAAGTGTATAATCGAGATGAAATGCCACAATGAGCATAAAACTATGATTATATTTCCTAATAAGGAACGAATATATGAAATGAATTAGTATACGAGGAAATTGATAGGTGAACATTCGATAAAATGTTGTACCATTTATATATTCCTAAAGAAGAAATGGGAATTATTTTTTAATGGTGAATGGATACAATTATGTACCCTTGAGTAGTTGTAGATGAGACCTCTTATATATATATATATATATATGTGTGTGTATATATATATATATATATATATATATATATATATATATATATATATATATATATATATATATATATATATATATACATATAATATTGTGCTAAGTGTCTATTGTATCTCGACGATCAACCTTGCCTAGTAGTAGTGTATCGGGGCGGTTCCTTATTTGGATTTCGCTTTGCGAGACACCCCACGCATGAATAAGGGCATAGTTTTGTGACTGGAGATAAATTAGCCTTTAGTACTTGAATTAATTAGGACAGGGTATAATGTATCTCGACGATCAACCTTGCCTAGTAGTAGTGTATCGGGGGGTTCCTTATTTGGATTTCGCTTTGCGAGACACCCCACGCACGAATAAGGGCATAGTGTTGAGACTAGAGAGAAGTTAGCCCTCTGTTCTTTATTTAACCTGAGCACCATTTATATTGCGCTAGGTTGCTTTTAGACTGAAAGGTGAGAAATATTATTGTTAACTGCGAGGGAATTATGCACTTAACTGTCATGCATTTTATTCACATGGGAATCATATCAAACCGGGCCCTGTCCCGTATCTATATGTCTTTGTTTCTGCACATACTATTGTCGTTACAGGTGCTCTACCGCATGGACACCCGTATTTACATTTCCATTTCGGTTGTCATGCAGCTACGGCATATTGCGGATGTTGTAGGTTATTGTTCAGACGCTTCTTTCCCTTGTACTCCAGTTGTGCTCAGTTGTTTATTCAGACGTGTTGGTCCAAGTCTTGCACTCATTTACTATATTGTAAATATTGAAATGTAATACTCGATGTAACTATTTGTGCTAGTCTGTGCACCAACTGCTTATTCGGTGATTATTTGTATATTGTCATTCTTTATTTATCGATTTTGATACCCACCGTTTTTGCCAATGGGATTATCTAAATGTTTTTCTTTTTCTTAAAAAATTTTCTTTTATTGACAGTCCATTTTCTAAAATGATTGGTGGTTATCTCGTACTATTATTTTAATCGACAGTGATGCTGAGAATGGACCATCTATGATTCCTGTAATTATTAGAGTATTGGGCTGGCCACCTATTATTTTAGTAGGCGGGTTGTCACAGATGGTATCAAAGCATTAGGTTCTAGAGTCCTTAGGAATCTGTGCGGAGGTATATTGCTTTCAGCGTTGCTTCTGATTTGATATAGAGCCTTAAGATTAAGATCGATGATTTTATTTTGTGAGATCTCTTTCTCCTGTTATGTTATGAGAACCCCAAAAATCTTTTGCGTTCGTGTGAGACTAGTAAGTCGTCAGATGATGGGCATCAAGGGAGGTTGTCGTGAAGGCGTAGCGAAATGGGATTTCTAGGAGTTGTATGTTGTAGTCAGGAATGTGGGCCTCTTTAGAGATCGCCCCCTTTTATAGCATTTTCTCATATTGCTACCGTGACTACTAAGTATAGTAGAGTTGATTTTCCATGTGCCGCTATCAGTAGAGAGTGGTACTAAGCTTGGGATTCCGAGCAGTGTCAATCTAAAGATTGATAAGTCCTTGATGAGGACCACATGTTGAAGTTCAGTTGGATTGGAGGAAGTATAATCTCATTTGGTGAGAATGTGAGGCCCGAGAGTCTGGCCTAGAATGGGGCATAGAAGTGCCCAGGTACGAAGATTGGAGGAAAATATTTCACCTATTGGAGCGAGATTTAAGTGGCGGATACGGTAGTAGCCTCATTTTGGTGGAACGATAGGTTTTGCCCATAGAGAAACCCGTTAGATACTTGTAACAACGAGTTTCTCTGGGATGTCAGGAATGACGAGAAAGCAGATTCTCAAGTATTCACGCGAGGTTAGGTCTGAGGCAGACGGGGTGTTACGGTCAAAGAAACTGTGCACTGAAATAAGGTTGGTACAAGGAAGTGAGAGAGCCTTTCAATGGAAACGATAGGCTCACAAGTAAGTGTTGCTAACACTTTTGGAGAAGTAGCGTTCGTGAGGCCCCAGCGGTGGACATTCACCCGGGGGAGGCTCATTGAACTAAGGTAGAGGAGGCCGGTGGGATGTCTCTTTACTAAAGAAGTTAAGGGAACTATGCGAAAAATCGCTAGGGTAGCTTGGGATGAAAGTAGTTTGGTTCGATTAAGACTAGAATGATGTGTCCAGGAACTATTGGTAATGGCCAAAGAAATTGGCTAATATGTTGGCGGGAATTTCCACCATAGAGGAGGGTGGAGTGTTCCTTACAATAAGATAGAATGGTATTGTATTTACCCTGTATTCGAGTGTGTATATTGAACTTATGGTAGTATATCTACATGTCTTCCATGATAGGGAAGTTCTATATTTTCTTTCACTCGTTATGGGGCGAGTGATGATATGTGTGGTATGTGCTACTTGTATTATATGTAATATACGAGTAGAGATGTTCTCGGATCGGTTGGGGCGATAGCAAGAAATTGCGAGGCTATCCTATTTTCTAGTTCGAGAGAAGAGCTAGTTGTTCTATAATATCTCACCTAGATATAGGATTGAGACTTTATAGAGATGGTTTACGGTGTGCAGTTAATTTTCATTTTTATTTTATTTTATTTATCTTACTTTATTTGTTTTCGATTACTTGCTTGCTTTGTTTATTTTACTTGTGTATGATGTTGCCTGATCTCCACAACCAACTAGTTAAGGGGATTGTGTGGAGGGGTTCCTTGTTTGGATTTCGCTTTGCGAGACGCTCCACGCATGAACCTTAACGACATTGGGAGTGAAGAGATGCGCATTTTCTTTTCTTTTCTTTTCTTTCTTTACTTTTATGTTGGTTGAGATGCTGGGTTGGAAAGGTTTAGCCAAGAATCACGTAAATGAATGATTGAGGGGCTAAGTTGATGTGCGATATATGAGCACTATAATAGTTTTCCTATGATAGATGTGGGGAAGACTTAGATATGAAATTCGAATAGAGACTTGTGTTTATGCCTTAATGAGAAGGCCATCTATAAAAGATGTATGTATGTATATTGGGATAAAGTATTTGTAGTGCCTTATAGAAAGTAAGCGCTCGATCAGTTAAAATTTTTATTTTTTCTGTTGTGGTGGTAAGACTTAGAATTAAGATTTTAGCGATCCCGATCATGTGTCTTCGACCGTTATTTCTCGACAACCGACGATGCGAGGTAGTAGTGTAACGGGAGGGTTCCTTGTTTGTATTTTGCCTCGGCAAGACGTCCCACACACGAAACCGAGCGACTGTAAAAAGTTGGGAAAGGTCTTGGACACTAGGGATCTAGTTTGGATAATACCCATACAACTAGACTAGGATAGATAAATTGACCTTAGGATTTTTAGAAGGTAGGGCCTTTAGGGAATGTAGAATGGTTTTAGGGAGGCGGTGAGGAGTTGACCCTAATAGGTTTGTGGGTTACCTCTAGGTGGGATTTAGTCCCTAGAACGAGGAATTTTAGGAGCTTGAGTGATTCGGAATGTTAGGCCATAGAAGGAGGGGCCTTTCTTAGATAAAGCATTACGTCGGCAACCTATCTTTAGAGGAGTTGAAGTATGAGCTGACTTTTACTCCTGTACTCATGTTGTTAAGTTCGAGAGGGGATTTAACGGACGAGCCTTTGCCAAGAACGGGAAGTATTAATGTTAACGCATGAACCCATCGTTTATGCATCTCGTAGACTTAAACTCCATGAAAGGAATTATTCCCCGCTTGATATCGTGTTCGTAGCGGTAGTATTCGCCTTAAGGAATAGAGGCACTACTTTCTGGGCAGGAAATTTGTCTTTTCACGAGCAAGAAGTTGGAGTTAGTGAGGGACTATCGATTGAATATCCCCTTTAACTAAGGAAATGCGGACGGGTTAGTAGATGCGCTGAGTAAGGAAACATCGGAGAGATTAGGGAAGTCACGGGATGCCAAGTAGAACGATCTTCTCCTAGGGGATGCTCTAAAAAGAGCATTTATGTCTATGATTGACCAATTCACCCACTAGTATGAAGAGACTAGTGGTGGGAAGAGGAAGGACGGGAGTAGTAGTGTAGTAATCAAAACCTCTGTACAATTGTTCGAAAAATTTCTTGTAAGTAGGATTCCGGGATGTTTAAGTATCTCCTTCCATAGTAAAAAGGTAGGTTCGATAGTTCTAGAGGAATGATTAGGTCCTATGTTAGAGCAAGAGAAGGTAGACTAAGATCGAATAATGATGACCTTAGTCCGAGCCCAATAGGGACGCCATTTTTTTTGTGTTACCAAGGGGTTTGCTAGGAATGATAGAACGATAGTTCAGTATAGTATACCTTTATATGGTTATACTATATTCCTGAATTTTGAGGGAAAAATTCCCTTCTAAGGGGGGAGTATGAAACAACCCAGGCTTATGAGCAGCTATTTTACATTATTTTGCCCGATGGGCAAATTATGTAAAATAGGGGAAGTTGGAGTAAATATTGTTTCCCATGATATTGAGGGATAATATTTACTATGTTTTGTCCATTTATCATATGAGAAGGTAAATGGCATTATATTGTGATATGTTGTGTCGTTATATGTAAAACGACGGTTATGGTTCATATTTAAATTATGGTATAATTAATAAAATAAAATAAAATTTGGAAAATAAAATTTGTTCACACTTTCCCGAATGCCAAAATAGGGGGTGCGGTTGTTTTTAGAATGGTCGAGATAGTCAAAATAAGTGCCAAGCTGTATTTTGGAGCTTCGGACACTTTTAACGCGTTATGACTCAATTATGTGGATACGAGTCATTTTAATGGTGTATTAGTAATTAAAAGAGGGCATTTATGTTTTAAGACCCGTTTAAGTTCCCCCTCCCCTTTTTTGTCTTCATTTGTGTTAGAAGCCAAATGAGAGAGAGAGAGAGAGAGAGAGAGAGCTTGGGAGAAATGGGAGAAAAGAGAGAAAATCGAAGATTGAGGCCGAAAATCGTTGCTACCGGAAGAGGATCAGAGACTACGAGCCTCGAGGCAAGTTTCTTACTTGCTAGATGTGATTTAATGTGATAAATTGCATGTATAGTTAGGTTTTGGAGATTTAACCCATAAATGGGTATTTGTTGATTTTGATGATTAAACCCTTAAATCTTAGTTCTAATTTGATTTGAGGATAAATTATTAGTTATTAATGGTGTAGAAATGATTTGGGAGAATTAGATGTTGTTGATGTTGCATAAAATCAAAGATTTGAGGTTTTGGGATTTTAGGGTTCACACAACCCGTAGCCCAACTTGGGCAAAATTTCAGGACCGAAATGATTCGGCCTTTGGGCTAATCGATTCGGATATGGGGAAGGTTACAGGTCTGGGAAACCGAATTGATTTGGTATGGGGCCGAATCGATTCGGCTAAGGCAGAATGCCAGTTTTACTCGCCGAATCGATTCGTCTTTGGGCGAATCGATTCGCAACCGGGGCGAATCGATTCGGCCCTAGGGCGAATCGATTCGGTTTCCCTATTTTTGTGAGATTTTCCTAGTTTGATTTTTATCCCTTTTTCTTTTTAGGTCCAAGGTTTAGGTACCTTCCTTTGGGAAGTAATGGGGAGTCCTAGAGGGTGGTTTTAGGTAGACTAAGGCCCTAGGATTTAATGGGATGTTTGGGCTTACCCCGAGGTCTAGTTTGCGTAGGTTGATATCCGAATGAAATAGGAGATTAACCGAAAGATAAATTGAAGATAAAATATCAATGTTGAAACATTTGGGAGACACTCCTTGAGTGAGATTCATTTTAAATGGTTTATGATATTATATTGAAGTCTTGGGGACTAAACGAGGTTAATGGCACTTCGGGTCTTAAGTTATTAATAAAATATGACTCTAAGAATAAGAAATGTATATTATTAAATGTTGTACTAATAAATAGGTACAAATGATTTTGAGAATATAAAAAAATGGATGTTTTCAAATGAAAAGGAAGATGACTTTTATAATGTTAAAAAGGTATGGATACACACCCTCTCTAAATCGCTATCTTAAGGGAAGTTCGCGCGTTGTGGTGATGCCCCCTAACAAATTAACGCAGGGTGGATATAGTCCCTAGGCCATGTGAGCGTTTATGATTGTATATTTTCTTCAATGGGTAGGAGATTCCGGGTGTGGTCTTGACTATCCCACAGGCACATGGCCGCTTCCCGAGGTTTGGTAGGATCCCTGGTTGTCTAAATAATAGGCCCTGGAAGATGATAGCTATTAAGGGACGCGCACAGTGGGGAAACCCGGATGAGCGGTCTTAGAATTTTTAGATATATATGTAATTATCACTATTCTAAATCAAGTTGGACTTGATGTATTTTGGTGCCGTAAAGAGCACAATGAAATTCCATAAAGAGCATGATGAAGTGTCATAAAGATCACGATGAAAATTCCACAAAGAGCATATGATGATGATTATATTCCTGATAAGGAAGATATTTTTACAAAGTGTATAATCGAGATGAAATGCCACAAAGAGCATAAAACTATGATTATATTTCCTAATAAGGAACAAATTTATGAAATGAATTAGTATACGAGGAAATTTATTGGTGAACATTTGATAAAATGTTGTACCATTTATATATTCCTAAAGAAGAAATGGGAATTATGTTTTGATGGTGAATGGATACAATTATGTACCCTTGAGTAGTTGTAGATGAGACCTCTGATATATATATAAATACATATAATATTTTGCTAAGGGTCTAATGTATCTCGACGATCAACCTTTCCTAGTAGTAGTGTATCGGGGGGTTCCTTGTTTGGATTTCGCTTTGTGAGACACCCCACGCACGAATAAGGTCATAGTGTTGTGACTGGGGAGAAATTAGCCTTTAGTACTTGAATTAATTAGGACAGGGTCTAATGTATCTCGACGATCGACCTTTCCTAGTTATAGTGTATCGGGGCGTTCCTTGTTTGGATTTCGCTTTGCGAGACACCCCACGCACGAATAAGGGCATAGTGTTGAGACTAGAGAGAAGTTAGCCCTATGTTCTTTATTTAACCTGAGCATCATTTATATTGCGCTAGGTTTCTTTTAGACTGAGAGGTGAGAAATATTATTGTTAACTGCGAGGGAATTACGCACTTAACTGTCATGCATTTTATTCACATGGGAATCATATCGAATCGGGCGCCCTGACCTGTATCTATATGTCTTTGTTTCTGCACATACTATTGTCGTTACAGTTGCTCTACCGCATGCACACCCGTATTTACATTTCCATTCCGGTTGTCATGCAGCTACGGCATATTACGGATGTTGTAGGTTATTGTTCAGACGCTTCTTTCCCTTGTACTCTAGTTGTGCTCAGTTGTTTATTCGGACGTGTTGGTCCAAGTCTTGCACTCATTTACTATATTGTAAATATTGAAATGTAATACTCTATGTAACTATTTGTGCTAGTCTGTGCACCGACAGCTTATTCGGTGATTACTTGTATATTGTCATTCTTTATTTATCGATTTTGATACCCACCGTTTTTGCCAATGGGATTGTCTAAATGTTTTTCTTTTTCTTTCAAAATTTTCTTTTATTGACAGTTCATTTTCTAAAATGATTGGTGGTTATCTCGTACTATTATTTTAATCGACAGTGATGCTGAGAATGGACCATCTATGATTCCTGTGATTATTAGAGTATTGGGTTGGCCACCTATTATTTTAGTTGGCGGGTTGTCACAAACCTCTATTTAAATCCATATTTTCTTTCCAAATATCATACTAAACTCGTGGTTAATCCTCTGCATATGATCCAGATTTTAGTCTACGTGGATTCTCCCTACAACACATACAAATTATCTTCCAAAACATATAATTCGTCAATTAAAACCTATGATTTTCATTCCTAGACTAACATGGAAGGTATATTAACTTGGAAATTATCAAGATAAATACTTTCTTGGGATTCAAGGATCTGATTTGTTGATGAAAATTATATGGCTGCGCTCCTCGTCATGCGATCTACGTTTTGGTGGTGGTGGCGGTGCAATCGGTTGAGTTATAGGCCTTTGATTGCTTGGAAACTCTTCACCTTCTTCTCTAATCTCTTCACCTTCTTCTCTAATGGTAGGCTTAGGTTTTGTGTTTGTTAAACCTAAGATACAACTCCAAATAGCTGATATATTCTAAGAAAATTCGTGGGTTTAATTACCTCAAAATACAAAATGTCTCAAATACCCTCCCAGGATGTCAATTAGGCCTAAAAACGCCTCGAGACCCAAACTAAACCCCCAAGTATACTTTTCTGACTATATTGACCCTTTCGAACACTTTGGCTCACTCAAAATGACCATACGGGTGACTTATAATTTATTCACGTTAATAATAATAATTTAGTCATAACACGACATAAGCGCGCCCCGAATTAAATTTCCATAATTGCCATTTTATTCACTCATGACAGTTTTAATAAAATAAATCTCATATATTACTTTACTCATCCGGTAATATTCAACAATTTCCAATAATTACTAACTCACATCACGCTAGTAAATATAAAAAAAAATCGGATTAATATTAAATTAAGATCTCAATCAAATTTAATAAATCCCTACTTTTAAAAGCCATAAAAATACGGGGTATTACATACTTCCCCCCTAATAACAGAATTTCGACTTGAAATTCAGAAAATAAGGTATGCCTGGTAAAATAGATCTGGATATTTTAATAATACTTGAAATGGACTTTCGGGAAAGGCGAATTTCTATAGTCCTCCCCGCCTCACAATAAGCTTATTTATCACTTTCAATAAAATCAATTATAGTGTCACACTTTAATTTAGGCACTTCACATTGTGCTCCATGATAAGCACCCAAAACTGTACAATTTATACCCCAAATAGATGTACTTTAGTTGCTAATTCTCGATAATATGGGTCTTATGCGCTTAATTGTTCAATATGCAGGTTTAATTGCAGTTGCGGTGTCAAAAGCTATATTTCAAGGCAATTTGCATTAAAATATAGCTAAATACCCAACCCCGTAACCCTAGCCTATCCTAAACCTACCCTAAACCCTGGGTGTGTTTTGTTTGTGTCTTTTTATCATTTTTTAGATTTTTAGTTTGAGTCACTTTTATTTTTAGGATTTATTTTAGATTTATTTAGTATTTTCTAGGTTTTATTTTCTATTTTTATTTTTTTATTAGTATAATTTTATTTTATTTTGATTTTTATTAGTTTTTAGTCTTATTAGGATTAGAATTTTTAGGATTTCATGTATTTTTAGTTTTATTAGATTTTGCATTTTCTTTTTAGGATTTTTATTTTAAGTATTATTAGATTTTATTTTTATTTGTATTTTTTATTTTATTTCCTTTTAATTTTATTTTTAATTAGTCTTTATTTTATTTTTATAGTAGGAGTTTAATTTTAAGATTTTTAGTTATTATTTTTTTTTTTAATTATTTGTAGGTGTCCAAATTAAACTCACACACCACCTAAAACCTACACAATTCCAAACACACCTAACTAACTTCCTCACCCTCACCTACACTACCATACACCCCCACACACCTTATCACACCAAAACCCATCTTCAACCTCCCATTTCTCTCTCCTCTCTCTTCCCCCATTAACAACCCATCACCTTCACCTCACCATTTTCCACCATCTCCATTAACACACACACAACATATATCCAACAGCACCCCCTCGCACCCCTCCGGCGACTCACGTCCCTGCTGAACCCGTCGTCCGGCCGCCCCTCTTACCCCTGATCGCAACCCCTCCTGTCGGCGGCGAAATCGCCAGCGTCCCCCTCCGGCCAGCCTAAAAAAACGGCGACACCTAAACTTTAAACCCCCTTAGCCGGTACCCCCCAACCCGCCGGCGATATCCCTCAACTCCGGCCACAGCTGTCCCCACTTCCGATCTCTCTCTCTCTCTTATCGATCCACCTTTCAGCCCATTGAACCCACATCTATCCAAAACAACCCCAAACCCACATTCCATACCCACATTCTTAAAACCCATGTCACGGTTTAAACCACCTCCAACCCAAATACCCATTTTCCATGTAAGCCTTCCACGACTTATACCACTGGCTATTCCAAAGCCAAATAAGCCAAAACCAACAAACAAACCCATGCCAATTAAGCCACATGCCACTTAACTCACTTTAACCCTTTTCCCTATTATAGCCCCAACTATCTCTTTTACCCAATACCCAAAATTACCCCTCACCATATCAGATTTTTACTCTCATTCACATGACACACGCAAACCACATGCACACTTATACCAATTACCCAATTACCCCTAGCTCCATGGCACCTACTATTAAAAGAGGATGATGAACCATTTTAAAAAAATCTCAAATTTAGTTTTAAGCTTATGTGATAAAATTCTCTCCACCCCTCTATGTTGAGTATTTGTATTTTTAGCAAATACCTTAATATAGAGGTGTGTATTGAAAATTATCTCTAGGATAAATTTCACCCCACCCATCTATTATGAATTTTTCCATCTTTAGCAATTATTTCATAATAGATTGATGTAGTTGAATTTATCCCTTATGTGAGGTAAATTCTAACCCAGTCCTTTATGTTGAGATTTTGCATTTTTAGCAATTATCTCAATATAAATTAATGATCTAGAATTTATTTCTTTGGGTGAATTCTAATGTACAATTTTATAATTTTAGGATTTGCATTTTTAGCAAATCGCTTTTATTATTTAATTGTCCATTATGAATTCATCCACTATCCTTTTTATTTTTATTTTGTAATTTTTAGTTTAGATTCAATAAATACATGAGTGAGGAATTGTAATTGAGAGATTGATGATGTAATTGAAGATTTCATGTCAATTCAAGGCTTAAATGGGTTTGATCTCCTCTTCTTTTACTTTTATTTTAATCATCTCATGCTTTCAATTGTTTATCTTATACTTTTGGATAATGATTATTGAGGGCTAATCTCCCATTTATGGGATGAAATTTTTAAGCCCTCATGAATCTAATTTAGTTAGTTTACTTTTTAGCACAATTTTATTTACCTCATTTTGTTATTAGCTTTTACATCTTAGTAGTACTTTAAAAATTAGTATATAGTTAGTTAATTAATATTCCCTTGAAAAATCCATAAAATAATAGAAAAAGTAAATATAATAAAATGCAAATGAATCTATATATATGTCCTCTCCAATTTTGTGTTTCACCCTTAGATTTGGATTGACTCCCTTACTTACTACTCTACACTAGTTTTGTTATAATTTTGTAGGTTCAAGGGAATTTTGATGGATAGAGAAGTTGCACAACGAGAAAATCTACATTAGAAGAAAATTCTCTTTCTATGAAATGGCATCGTTGCCGGGGAGATCAAAAGCTTCGTTATCAAATGGCGCCGTTGCCATTCTTGGGATTGTGAAGCTCAGAGCGGATTCAATTTTGTATTTCATTTAATTATCGCATTTTATTATTAGTACCATTTTTACATTTTTTTAGAAGGATTGTATTAGGACTTTATTATTCGGCTTGTATTGCGGTGCATAGAGACACTATTTATTTTTCATTTAAATTGTAATAATTGAAAAGCGTGATAGGGAAACCGCACAAGGTAGAGAGAGGGCGTCCAAAGGCAAGGATTTAGAAGCCTCTCTACCTTGGGTCGGTAGGACTCCCGGGGACGCCTGAGATGGGCGTAATCTCCTCCCGGTCGACTCAAATTTTTCGACACCCCACGGCCTAAAAATCGTGGGAGGTACACTCTAAACCCTCGTGCCTCTCCTGTTAGCGAGTCAATTTTGTGTGCTCTTGTGTGCTCTTGTGTGATTTTATTCTTGCATTTATTTTCGAATGGTGTGATGATTTAAATTGCTAAGACCTACACCCGGTCACTCAAGAGAAGGGATCACCCGACTCACTCACTTACCATTGTGTGCTACCCAGCCGTCACTAACTTTAAAATCAATCAACTAGGTAGCCCACTAGGAGAATAAATTTTGTAAAGGCGATCACTCAGATAATTTCGTGATTTTTTATCGCCCACGGACTTAATTAAAATTTGATTACCCTCTCACTAATTTTGAAGATAAAAATTTGCTATGTGCTAGTTAGGATTTCTCCTTGACTTGTGTGTGTGTCCAACTTATTTTTCGGTAGTCGGTTTTAGTTATTCTGTCCAAATCAAAGAGTCCATATCTTTCCCCACCATTTTCTTCCCAAAACAAAAATCCAAAAATATTTTTCTTCCTTTATTTTTACAAATATCCAAAAATATTTTTTTTTATTTTTATAAAAAAAATCAAAAATATTTTCTCTCATTCCTTTTTACAAAAATCCAAAAACATTTTCTTTCCTTTTGAAAATTTTAAAAATTCAAAAAAACATTTTCTTCCTTTATTTTTTTTTACAAAAATCCAAAAATATTTTCTTTCCTTTTGAAGAAAAAAAAATCCAAAAATATTTTCTTTCCTTTTGAAGAAAAAAAAATCCAAAAATATTTTTTTTCCCCACCTTCTTCCAAAAAATCCAAAAAAAATTTCTTCCTTTCATTCTCTAAATATCCCAAAAATATTTCCTTTCTTTTTCAAATTATTCAAAAACCACAAAAATAAAAAAGAGAACATCTTGAAAATAAAAAACAAGGCCGTGATCGGTGTTTCTTCACCCTCACCTTTGTCAATTTATCCAACAAGGCTGACACTTCAGTCTTGTTTGGGGGTGATTCTCATCACCCACTTTTTCTGTCGCCCCGCGCTTTCCTCGTTCTTATCATTAGGGTGAGATTTCATCGGCCTGCCTGAAGACATTAAACTTAGCGCTACCGGCAGGCATCCTGCCATTTCTTGTATGAGTCTCATCCTGTATGGGGGTGGTGTTTCACATCACCCAATGTTTTACCATGTTATAGACTTGTACACCTTTATTTTTCTCTTATCATTTATTCAGGTTTATTCTTGGCTTCATCTGATGCACTTCATTAGCGGTTGATTCTGGTACACTCTTTCCCACCTTATGCTCTCAATTTTAAAAATCATTTTACTTAACATCAAGGACGATGTTCCTTTTTATTTGGGGGTGGGGAATTTTATCAAAATCGTACCTCTTTTGAAAAATTTTGAGTTTTAAACCTGATTTTTAATTTTTCGTGCAGTTTCTTTCATCTCATTTATTGATGTGAATTTTCAATCACCCATCTTTCAAAAGTCTAGGAATCAAGCTAGAGAATATTTTTCTAAATAGCTTATGTAATACATAACAAGGCATGTTGCATTATGAATTTCTAGACTCAACAAAATTTCCACACTTATCACGTCAATACGATTTAGAGTTGAGGAGTACTACAATTATGAAGAGAACCTTAATAATCACTAGTGGAGACTTTAGCCTGTGAGATTCGTGCCTTTCACCCTTTGAGAGAGTTTTACGCAATCTCCGAGTCACAAGTTGATTCAACTTCGTTTGGGTCCGCATTTAATTGTTGTATGATCTCATTATTCTTCATTTTTGGCTTGATCACTGAGAATGACATTTTTTTCGAGTTGTAAGAAACGCGTGTCTTGAAATTTGTCCCAAATACTAGTCTTTCATCCATATACTTACCACTTTTCCATACACCATTTACCATTAACTTCACCCATTACATTCCTATATTCTTCCATATTCCCATTTATTCCCCCCATCATCCATACACGTTCTACACACCATCACATATCATCTCCGTATCATCTTTCATTTTCAAATAAAAGAGTGTTGATTTCAAATGTAAATGTTTTCATTGTTGGTTTGAAAAGTGAGAGAAAAACAAAAAAACAAAAAAGAAAAAAAAGAGAGAAAAGAAAAGAAAAAGAGAGTTTGTAGTTAATAATAAAGACATTTGTGCCTAAAGTATAGTACACTCTTCTCAATCTTATTGCTTATTCATCCATTTCCCATCACATTACACATCCATCATATTATTCCATCCATCATATCACCATCCCATCCTATCCCACCTCACCTCATTCCACATATCCCATTTCATTTTTCTCTCACCCATATACATACATGTTCCCCTAGGTGTTCGGGCAAATTAAAGTCGACGTGGTGAATAACTCGACGTTCTCACTATAGTGTTTAGCATTCTTTTATGAGATCACTTTTCTTTCTATATTGTTCGTTCTTTCTTATGTGTGTGTGAGACGTTTGAACTTGCTTACATTTACTCACCTCCTCACACAGAAGAGCGATACACTGACCCTAATCTCTAGAGTTCGTTTGCGAGAGATATATCCAGTGAGATTTGAAGTTGAAGCGTTGATTCTGATAAGGCAATCTAGGAATTACTCTTGTGATACTCGATCCGTTTTGACTGATTCACACTACACACGTTGAGTTCTAGGAAGGATGTGCCTTGAGTATTTACTTAGCTAATCTTTTTACACTTCTATCTTGTATTTTTGAAATCAAATATTTCTCATATGATGGATTGTGCGATTATTCTATGTCTAATATGAGATTGACTGCCTTTCAATAAAAAATTTGCAAATAAGAATTTTGTGGGTATATTCCCTGCAAACCCTCACGAGACACAACTCGTCCTGTAGGGCAACCTATAGGTTTAAAGGCTTATTGCACATGCCAAATGCAATCGCAAGTGCCCACAAAAGTGGTACACTTTTGGTTACTTATCTTTCTCTTTCTCTCTATCTTATTACTCGAGGACTAGCAAAACACTCTGTTTGGGGGTGGTGTGATAAGCACCCAAAACTGTACAAGTTATACCCCAAATAGATGTACTTTAGTCGCTAATTCTCGACAATATGGGTCTTATGCGCTTAATTGTTCAATATGCAGGCTTAATTACAGTTGCGGTGTCAAAAGCTATATTTCAAGGTAATTTGCATTAAAATGGAGCTAAATAGCCAACCCCGTAACCTTATCCCGTAACCCTAGCCTAGCCTAAACCTAAACCCTGTGTGTATTTTGTTTGTGTCTTTTTATCAATTTTTAGATTTTTTGTTTGAGTAAATTTTATTTTTAGGATTTATTTTAGATTTATTTAGTATTTTCTAGGTTTTATTTTTTATTAGTATAATTTTATTTTATTTTGATTTTTATTAGTTTTCAGTCTTATTAGGATTAGAATTTTTAGGATTTCATGTATTTTTAGTTTTATTAGATTTTACATTTTCTTTTTAGGATTTTTATTTTAAGTTTTATTAGATTTTATTTTTATTTTTTATTTTATTTCCTTTTAGTTTTATTTTTAATTAGTCTTTATTTTATTTTTATAGTAGGAGTTTAATTTTAAGATTTTTAGTTATTTTTATTTTATTATTTATAGGTGTCCAAATTAAACTCACACACCACCTAAAACCTACGCACTTCCAAACACACCTAACTAACTTCCTCACCCTCACCTACACTACCATACACCCCCCCACACCTTATCACACCAAAACCCATCTTCAACCTCCAATTTCTCTCTCCTCTCTCTTCCCCCATTAACAACCCATCACCTTCACCTCACCATCTTCCACCATAACCATTAACACACACACAACACATACCCAACAGCACCCCCTCGCACCCCTCCGGCGACTCACGTTCCTGTTGAACCCGCCGTCCGGCCGCCCCTCTTACCCCCGATCTCAACCCGAAACCGCCAGCGTCCCCCTCCAGCCAGCTTAAAAAAAATGGCGACACCCCAACTTTAAACCCCCTTAGTCGATACCCTCCAACCCGCCAGCGACATCCCTCAACTCCGGCCACAGTTGTCCCCACTTCCGATCTCTCTCTCTCTCTCTCTCTCTCTCTCTCATCGATCCACTTTTCATCCCATTGAACCCACATCTATCCAAGACAACCCCAAACCCACATTCCATACCCACATGCTTAAAACCCATGTCACCATTTAAACCACCTCCAACCCAAATACCCATTTTCCATGTAAGCCTTCCACGACTTTTACCACCTGCTATTCCAAAGCCAAATAAGCCAAAACCAACAAACAAACCCATGCCAATTAAGCCACATGCCACTTAACTCACTTTAACCCTTTCCCCTATTACAGCCCCAACTACCTCTTTTACCCAATACCCAAAATTACCCCTCACCATATCAGATTTTTATTCTCATTCACATGACACACCCAAACCACATGCACAATTATACCATTTACCCAATTACCCCTAGCTCCATGGCACCTACTATTAAAAGAGGATGATGAACCATTTTAAAAAAATCTCAAATTTAGTTTTAAGCTTGGTGTGATAAAATTCTCTCCACCCCTCTATGTTGAGTATTTGCATTTTTAGCAAATACCTCAATATAGAGGTGTGTAGTGAAAATTATCTCTAGGATAAATTTCACCCCACCCATCTATTATGAATTTTTGCATTTTTAGCAATTATTTCATAATAGATTGATGTAGTTGAATTTATCCCTTATGTGAGGTAAATTCTAACCCATTCCTTTATGTTGAGATTTTGCATTTTTAGCAATTATCTAAATATAAATTAATGATCTAGAATTTATTTCTTTGGGTGAATTCTAATGTACAATTTTATAATTTTAGGATTTGCATTTTTAGCAAATCGCTTTTATTATTTAATTGTCCATTATGAATTCATCCACTATCCTTTTTATTTTTATTTTGTAATTTTTAGTTTAGATTCAATAAATACATGAGTGAGGAATTGTAATTGAGAGATTGATGATGTAATTGAAGATTTCATGTCAATTCAAGGCTTAAATGAGTTTGATCTCCTCCTCTTTTACTTTTATTTTAATCATCTCATGCTTTCAATTGTTTATCTTATATTTTTGGATAAGGATTATTGAGGGCTAATCTCCCATTTATGGGATGAAATTTTGAAGCCCTCATGAATCTAATTTAGTTAGTTTACTTTTTAGCACAATTTTATTTACCTCATTTTGTTATTAGCTTTTACATCTTAGTAGTACTTTAAAAATTAGTATATAGTTAGTTAATTAATATTACCTTGAAAAATCCATAAAAAATAGAAAAAGTAAATATAATAAAATGCAAATGAATCTATATATATGTCCTCTCCAATTTTGTGTTTCACCCTTAGATTTGGATTAACTCCCTTACTTACTACTCTACACTAGTTTTGTTATAATTTTGTAGGTTTAAGGGAATTTTGATGGATAGACAAGTTGCACAATGACAAAATCTACATTACAAGCAATTTTTCTTATTTATCACTCCAATCCCTGCTATTTGCATAAGTCGAGCCTACACATCGTTGGCCCTCATTGTCTCAATATTATTGGGAGGCCGCACCTCACTACATAACAAACACTCGTATTTATCTAATCACCAAACTCTCTTTTTAAAAGAAACCATGCGTACAATTGACCACTCTTGTTAGTTCTTCGAATCGATTTTTGGCAACATAACTCTTACGACATTCAAAAGTCACCTAAAACAGCCATGGTAATTCCACCATAGTCATCAGACTCTAACTCGGCCGATCGAAAATTCTGATTTTCCACTCACCTCTAAACAACCAGAGGGAGGATAGTTAAGGTTTTTCCACACAAAATTTCAATAAGCAGTTTGTCCACAATAAACAGCTATGAGTGCTTCCATGGAACTCTTTTGTACTAAATGTCACTTGCTAGATACATCCGTTGTGGAAATGAAATAACCACCATGAATTTAAAATTACTTTCACACAATTCCACTAATCTTTAATCACCTCGCCTACTCCCTGTTGAGGGAAATTTAGTGTAGGATGAAATTTTGGGTTAACGAGGAATTATTCAGTTGTATAAGAAATCATGCGTGTATTTAATAAAAAGATCGAGACTCGTAAGGGATTTAGACGAGAAGGTAAGTGAGTGTATGCCTACTGAAATTTTCCTTATAATACTTCGAGAGAGGAGATGTGAATATGAAGTGAATTATAAATGAGGATAAAAATGACGAGTCTGTTTTGGGAAGTAATCGAGTAAAATGTGTTAAGAACGGATAATTTTAATTATGGGTCGTGAGTGCACCTAATTTAGAAATGTGGATATATATATATATATATATATATATATATATATATATATATGACCGTGTGATTGTGCATATATTATATATACCTATTCATTTAAACTCAAGGGAGTGTTCACAACCTAACATGTGTATCGTTTTGCGAAGTAATCGAGTAAAATGTGTTAAAAACGAATAATTATAATTATAGGTCATGATCGCACCTAATTTAGAAATGTGGATATTTATACATATATGACTGTGTGATTGTGCATATATTATAAATGAACAACTAGTATGGTTATTACATCGATTTCATTTATTGTGTGAAATTTCTTGGATGGGGTGCCAACTTCAAGGTAAGGTCACGAGTTCCTTAGAATGTGTGGAACAAATTGACCTAAAACAAAGTGATTATTATTCTTTTAGGGGTATACACTATTAGACAGTGTGCCCCAACCTTTCTTTGGAAATAAGAATCGCACCGGTAAGAAGTTGTTCTTGGTATTTTCCTGAACTAGAATGGGATCATTGAACCCCACCTTCAGACCAGAGTTTCGGGAAGCAATGGGGATAATGTTTCATTTTGAGTAGGTTGTATCACCCTTAGCCGGGGAGTAGGCGAGGTAATTAAAGATTAGTGGAACCGTGTGAAAGTAATTTTAAATTCATGGTGGTCATTTCATTTCCACAATGGATGTATCTAGCAGGTGACGTTTAGTACAGTAGAGTTCCGTCGAAGCACTCGTAACTGTTTATTGTGGACAAATTGCTTATTGAAATTTTGTGTGGAAAAACCTTAACTATCCTCCCTATGGTTGTTTAGAGGTGAGTGGATAATCAGAATTTTCGATCGCTCGAGTTAGAGTCTGATGACTGTGGTAGAATTACCATGGCTGTTTTAAGTAACTTTTGAATGTCGTAAGAGTTACGTTGTCAAAAATCGAGTTTCGAAGAAATGACAAGAGTGGTCTATTGTCCGCATGGTTTCTTTTATAAAGAGAGTTTTGTGATTAGATAAATACGAGTGTTTGTTAAGTAGTGAGGTGCGGCCTCCCAATAATATTGAGACAATGGGGGCCAATGATGTGTAGGCTCGTCTTATGTGAATAGTATGGATTGGAGCACAATGTGAAGTTCCGATATTAAAGGGTGACTCTCTAACTGATTCTATTGAAAGTGATAAATAAGTTTATTGTGAGGCGGGGAGGACTATAGGAATTCGCCTTACTCTTAAGTCCGTTTTGAGTATTGTTAAAGTATCCAGATATATTTTTACCAGGCATACCTTATTTTTCGAATTTCAGGACGAAATTTCGTTATTAGGGGGGAAGTATGTAATACCCCGTATTTTATGGGTTTTAAAATTGGGGATTTATTAAATTTAATTGAGATATTAATTTAATATTAATCCGGAATTTTTTTTATATTTACTAGCGTGATGTGAGTTAGTAGTTATTGGAAATTTTTGAATATTACCGGATGACTAAAGTAATATATCATATTTATTTTATTAAAATTATCACGAGTGAATAAAATGGCAATTAAGGAAATTTAATTCAGGACGCGCTTGTGTCGTGTCAGGACTAAATTATTATTATTAAAGTGAATAAATTATAATTCATCCATATGGTCGTTTTGAGTGCGCCAAAGTGTCCGGAAGGGTCGAGATAGTCCGAAAAGTGTACTCGGGGGTTTAGTTTGGGTCTCGAGGCATTTTTTAGGCCTAATTGACATCCCGGGAGGGTATTTTAGACATTTTGTATTTTTCGATAATTAAACCCACGAATTTTCTTAGAATATATATATCAGCTATTTGGAGTTGTCTCTTAGGGTTAACAAACACAAACCTAAGCCTGTGATTAGAGAAGAAGGTGAAGAGATTAGAGAAGAAGGTGAAGAGTTTCCAAGTAATCCAAGCCCTAAAACTCACCCAATTTCACCCCCACCGCCAGCAAAACTTAGATCGCACGACGAGGAACAAAACCATATATTTTTCATCAACAAATAAGATCCTTGAATCCCAGGCAAGTATCTATCTTGCTAATTTCAAAGTTAATATACCTTCCATGTTAGTCTAGGAATGAAAATCATATGTTTTAATTAAAGAATTATTTGTTTTGGAAGAGCATTTATATGTGTTGTAGGGAGAATCCATGTAGTCTAAAATCTGGATCATACATAGAGGATTAACCATTAATTTAGTATGATATTTGGGATGGAAATGTGGATTTAAATAGAGGTTTGTGATTATTCATACAAAATTTGGTTTTATAAAGAAATCTGAGATTAAACCCCTTTTCGATTGATTAGTTGAGGATTTATTGATGTCGTTACGTTAGAACTTCTTTATGCACATTACTTATACATTTGGATTACTTTGATAGGAGTTTGGGATGAAATCATAGAGGTTTGGAGGGGTTAGAATGATTGAACCCGTAGGTTGTAAATTGCAGAAAACTCGGCGTGAACTGCTTGATCGATCGATCGACCAAGAGCATCGATCGATCGATGATCGATCGATCGACCCCATTCCACGATCGATCGATCCCTCTTGGAAATCACATGTTTTTCCCCTTTTTTTTAATGAGGATAAAATACGTGGGAAACCTTGAATATCTTTTAAATAATATAATGGGTTATGAAGAAGACCAGTAGGGTCTAAGTATACTTCGTCGAGTGAAATTAATATGAGATGAAATTGTGGGTAAACGGGGAGTTGTTCATACATTAGAAGTTGTGCGTACATTTACTTAAAGATTGAGACTCATGAAATATTTAGACTAGAAGGTAAGTGAGGGTATACCTACTGAAATTATACTTAGTGAGTTAGAATACTTTGATAGATGAGAAGTATGTATGAAATAAATTATAAATATGAAAAAAGGAGACAAATTCGTTATGCAAGATAATTGAGTAATTTGTGATAAGAACGAATAATTATAATTATGGGTCGTGGGCGCACCTAATTTAGAAAATGTGAATATTTATATATATGACTGTGTGACTGTGCATATATTATGTATCTGCGTAAAAATCATACCCGGGCTACTTGTTATCACAGAGGTTTCTGCACCAGGACAGTCTTATCTCGATTGGACCTTTATGGAGGATATTGACTCATACCCTAGAAGATAGTATCCTCGATACAGGCTATCTGAGAATGATAGTCAGATGCTCTAAGAGACTTGTTATCACAGATGTTTCTGCCCCGGGACAGTCTTATCTCGATTGGACCTTTATGGAGGATATTGACTCATACCCTAGAAGATAGTATCCTCGGTACAGGTTATCTGAGAATGATAGTCAGATGCTCTAAGAGACGTGAGGGTACGTGCTGACCTCTTAGGACCTGAAAGTATGCTTCGCCTCCATTTGTTTGTGTAGTGTGTTAATGCAGTTTGAGAGTGATTATGAACTAGTATTTCCCTTAGTTTGAGTGATACAGAGACTTGATAGCAGAGTATGCCAGCACCATAGATTTTATGTGGGGTGCCGATAATATATATATATATATATATATATATATATATATATATATATATATATGTATATATATATGAAAACTTTCTACTGTGCATGTAAGTAGTTAAATAATGAATAAATGTTTCAGCTTTATAACAAGTGTTCGTCAATTTGGTAATGGTACTAAGTGTTTCTAAGAAACGCAAGAAAATGGAAGAGATAAATTTTCTAAAACTAAATATCATGGCCTTAGTACTTTTTAAGATAAAACTTCATGGGAAAAAGTTATATAGACTTATGAGATCAGTAGAATGGTAGGAGTGCACACTAGATGAGAGGTGAGGATTCTCAAGAGAGTGTCGCATATTAACATGGTTGTGGTATTAATAGGTAAGCATTTTAAATACTTGCTAAACTAATTTTAAACCTGTTTTACACTCGGGCTCTGACTCATTTTCTGTCATTTCTCTCTCTCTTGTATATATATGTATATATTAAAGGTGCCCATCCACCGGGGCATCATGCTTAGGATCTTTGGATTGGACATTTTACATCTTATTTGGGAGTTGCATGCCTAGACGACCTCTTCATCGATTCAGTTCCTATTTTAGTTCTTCATAGTTAGGGCATGTGTCTCCCGATTTCCTATTCCGTTTGGATTTGTCAGAGATTCATGTTTATTTATATTAAACTTGGGAGATCCAGTATTCAGTACTCCTTGGGAGTTAACTATTGTGAGGATGATTTCATCCATGGTTATTAAACTTGGTTTGTATTTCAATTAAAGTTCCCTGAGGATGGCGACCATATTATCTTATTTTATCCCATCTCTGAAGATATCGGTAAATGATTCCACTAAAGCCGGTGGTTCTAGACCATTAGATAAGGGGAAAGAGAAAGAGAGGGACAAGGAAAAAGAGAAGAAAATAGAGGAAGAGGAGAGAGAAATAAAAGAAAAGAGAAGAGGAAAGGAAACAGGAAAAAAGAGGAGAGAGTGGAGACCAAGAGGAAGTTGGTCTTACAGTCCTCTGGGGTCCATTATTTCCCAAGCCTTGAGGGGGTAGCATGGGCGAAGCACCTTCTCTTAACCTTGACCTATTGAAGAGGGCAGTGATCTCCGCTGATCGCAAACGTTATTCCCACTTGGGATCATCCCATCTCTCCCTTAAAAGTTCTCAAGGGTAGGTCTATTTTATCATTTATTTTTCTCTACTCTCCCTGTTATTGTACTGATTCGTTGTTATTTTCTTCATGTGAAGTTACAATATGATTTTACTACTCTTCTGGACAATCATATTGATATCTTTAAAAGAGAACAAGAGCTGAAAGATGCTCGAAAGGTTAAAAATTATGCCTCTGCTAAAGCTCGTCGGGCATGGGAGAGAGAGAAAAAGAAAATGACCAAGGCCTTTGATACACTTGGGGAAAACCATAACGTGGTGGTCGGGGATAAGACCAAGATGGTGGAGTCAAATGGACCCTTGTTTAAAAAGGTTGTCAAGCTGGAGAAGTATCTCCCTCAAGAAAAATATATGAGCTATCGTGAGGACTTCCATAAAGCATATGATGATATTGAGCAATAGTTGTCTTATGGGTGCAAGGTATTGTTTAAGAGGGGATGGGACCAGGCTTTGAAGGCTGTTGGGACCCCACGCTAAATCTGATCTCTTTAGCATTCACTCACCTTGTCATGATCTTTTTTAGGTGGGTGATTAGGATACAGACCAACCTGCTGGTCATACCGAGATAGTTCATGCCGAGGTTAGTGTTATTGATGCTGCTAAAAAGGAATAACTTGTTGTTGACGAAGGAAAGGCCATTGCTGATGATGATCAGGTGACTAATTAAGGCTCGTAGACTAGGATTTTATCTTTTTACTATATGATCTTCCTTTTGCCAGTTTGTAACTATTTTTGGGATTAATAAATTATCTTTTGCCCACCTTTTCAGAATGAATGAGAATGGAACTTCTTCTTTTTTACATGTGTTCACTTGATTCTCTATGTGCTAATTCTTTACTTCTAGTCTGGTGTGTGTCATAAGACCAGAAGAAGGTTGTAAGTCTGAAAGAGTTTGTCATCGTGATCAAAGATGATGTAAAGAGGATGAGGTATGCATTCAAGATGGGACCCCGAGAATCCTGGGGAGAGGGGTACAATGATAGATTGTCAGAGGCCCTAACAAAGCTCAAGGATCAAAAGATGTTGCATTTACTCGAGGATGGCTTAGTTGCCTCAAAAAGGTGAAGGATCCTAAAGAATATAGACTGTGGTATAAATATTAAATTGAGTGTGTGGCCTATCTCTATAACCCAGTCTCGAGAGATGGTGAGTGGATTCCAGTTGATGCCATTCCTTCCCAACTTTTGAATCATGACCTCGATGAAGATGTAGAGGAGATTGTCCCCAAACCAGATGATAGTTAGAGAGAGATTGTAGCAGAGTATCATTCTCGCAATCCCGGGCTATGGTCTTATGTATTTTTTGGTCTATGGTGTGATTGTAACCTTATATTTCAATAAAGAATATTATTGATCTGTTTTCATATTTTTAGCATATGATGACTAAACATGTGTTAATCTTGCATTTTCGTAGGTTACTTGATATCTTTTCCAATCAAACAATAGTGGTTGGCTAATCTTGGACCTTAGGTTTACTTAGTTTTAATCATTTTTGAGTTTTTCAGCCGACTAAATGATATTTAAGTTTTAGCCTTCTATATTTTATACGTTTGAACATTTTCTCATCCCAATATGCTTTAGCAATATCATTCCATTAATTTTATCTTTTAGGTCACGTCATCACACTCCCTTAAGCCTAAGTAAGATGATGTCAAGAATGTACCTGGTTAGTGGACAATCCACCCGAGCAGGATTTTTTCAACTAATAGAAGTTGGCAACGAATCTCACTTGACTTTATTGATTAAGGATCCCCTGTAGGGATTTTTTTGTTTCCAGAGCAACTCATGAGTCCTCTTTTATTTCTAATAAGGACCCAAGGGTGGTAGTAATTTAAAGTTCTTATACTTGACTTTTCATAACTACTACAAACCTTGTTCATTAAGCATTTAGATATGCGCGAAGGAGTTATTATTGGAAAAGGTGCAAATTAATTAGATGTAATCAAGAGAAGTTAAGAAACCAATGCAAAAGATGAGAATAAAGGGGCCAACCGACGTTTATTTGTGAAATATTATCTAATGAGTAACACAAGTTTGAAAATAGAAATTTTCTTAAACTAAATGTGCTAATAAAAAATAGAGAAGAACATCTAAAAGTAGAACTTCTTGAGATTGATTGTGTTCCATGCTCTTAGTATTTCCTTGCCCTCCAGCGTTTCCAAGCTCCTTGAATATTATCTCTGATTACTTTGAAGGGTCCTTCCCAATTTGGTACCAGTTTACCATCCAATGGTTTTACAGCACTGTTGAGGAATTTCCTTAGCATATAGTCCCCTATTAGAAACTTCCTTGGGTTGGCCCTCTTGTTGTACTTCTTGTCTAGTTGTTGTTAGTAGGGGGCAACTTGATCAAAGCGAGCTCTCGTCGCTCATCTGCTACGTCAAGATCAGTGCATAGTGCATCATCATTGAGATCGTGGTTGACGAGAGTGGTTCTCATAGTAGGGAGACCTACTTGCAGAGGGAGGAAAACTTCCATTCCGTAAGTGAGTGTGAAGGGTGTTCCCTCAGTTGTTTTCCTTGGTGTGTTATAATAAGACCATAGAACATGAGGGAGCTCATCCAACCAGGAACCCTTGGCTCTTTCCAACCGCTATCTCAGTCCATCGAGCATAGTTTTGTTGGAAGCCTCTGCTTGCCCATTGCTTTGGGGATATGCTAAAGAGATGAAGTGGTGCTTGATGTCGTGCTCATCATAAAAATCCTAAAAGAAACCACTTTTGAATTATATGCCCTTATCTGTGATGATAGCCCTTTGTATCCCAAACAGAGTTATGATGTTCCTCTATATGAACCTTGTCATATCAAAGTCTTGAATATTTGTCAGTGTTTGTTCCTCTACCCATTTGGTAAAGTAATATGTACCAACCAACAGATACTTACGATTCCCAGATGCAATAGGTAGTGGCCCCATAATATCTAATCCCTATTGAGCGGAAGGTTATGGGCTGGTAAGATATTTCAGGTTGATGGCAGGATGGTAGACCATAGGAGAATGTTTGGCATTTTTCGCACTTGTGAACATAGTCATTCGTGTCCTTCTGCATATGAGTCCACCAGTATCCTTCCTTAATCACACGGACGTCTAATGATCTCCCACCTGGATGACTCCCATAAATTCCCTCATAAATCTCAGTAAGTACTTACTCGGTGTCTTTTAGGTGAACGCACTAGAGGTAGGGGTCAGTAAATGACTTTTTATAAATCTTTCCTCCTCGGGAAAGGTAAAAATGAGTAGCTTTGAACCTAACCTGATGGGATAACCTCTTGTCATCTGGAAGTATGTCGCTTCGTAGGTAACTAATTATAAGATCCATCCCACTAGGAGCTTTTTTTGCGAGGAGGACTTTCTTGACTTGTCTGGTCAATACTTGGTTGTGTGAGGAACTCTATCTAGATAGTCCTCCTTAGGTCCGAGTTAAATCTTGAACTAAGGGATGTTAAGGCATCGGCATGACTATTCTTCCCCTGGGTTACTGTTGAATTTATACCTTTTCAAAGTATGTTATGAGACATCTTACTACAACGAGGTAAGCTGCCATTTGATCATCTCAGGCATTTAAGTCCTCGCTTACCTGTTTAGAGGCCACTTTGGAATCATTGAATATGTAGAGGCGCTTTGCCCCAATAGTTTGGCTTTTCTCAAATCGATGATTAGTGCTACGTACTCATCTTTGTTATTAGAGGCCTCAGATTCCAATCTGATTCCTTACCCAATAACATTGTCTTTGAGGGTGACGAGGATGATCCCTACTCCCGCCCCCTTAGAATTAGAGTCTCCATCAACGTATAGTGTCTAGTACTTGGATTATGCTTCCTGTGTTGTTGACTACTCATTATTCGGCTAGTCTATTGACTGATCTCCTGTGAACTCAGCAATGAAATTTGCTAAGACTTGTTCCTTAATCATTGTTCTAGGCTCGAAGTGGATATAGAATCTCTCAAGTTTGATTAATAACTTTGAGAGTCATCCAGAGAGGTCGGTTTTCTATAGAACGACCTTGAATGGGTAAGAAGTTATTATGGTAATTGAGTGGACTTCGAAGTAATGCTTCAACTTCCTTAGGGCAGCCACTAGATCATAGGTAAGATTATCTAGAGGTTGGTACCATTGTTCAGCATCCAAGAGTGTCTTACTAGAGTAGTAAACTGGATGTTGTCCTCCCTTATTCTCATATACTAAGGTGGAGCTCACAGCATGGTATGATATTTCTAGGTAAAGATACAATGGGTCTCCATAATTTGGAACTTCCAATAGAGGTGGCTTGCTAAGGTAGGTCTTTACTTCTTCTAGAGCTCGCAAAAATTCATCATCCCATACGAGTCCTTTGCCCTTTTTTAGAAGCTGAAAGAATGATCGAAAACGTTCTAAAGACTTGGAGATGAAGCAATTAAGCGCAGAGAGCATTCTAGTAAGTTTTGGAACATCTCTCAACGTCTGAGGAGGATGGACTCTAGTGATAGCATCGATCTGATCTTAGTTGGCCTCAATTCATTTTTTTACTGACTAGATAACACTTAATCGCATTAAGCTTCATCAGATATTTCTTGAGGATCTCAAAGGTTGTCACTAAGTCTATAAGATGGGGGGATTTGCTCTTTCTTTTGACTAACATGTCATTAATGTATACCTCTATCATTTCCCCTATTTATTTGCTGAACATCCTGGTAACCAACCTTTAATAAGTTTCTATTGTGTTCTTGAGACCAAATGTCATTACCTTGTAACAGTATAACCCGGTGGGGGTTATGAAGGAGGTTTTATCCTGGTTAGGCCTGAATAGAGGGATCTCATGGTAGAAAAAATAGGCGTCTAGGAAACTCATCCTTTCGTGCGCCGCTATAGCGTCGAGCAACTGATCTATCTTTGTGAGAGGGAAACTTCCTTTGGGACATGCCATGCTAAGGTTGGTGAAATTGATACAAACCCTCCAGCTGCCATTGCTCTTGGATACCACCATTGGATTAGATGACCATTTAGGGAACTAAACCTCCCTGATGGATCTTGCATCCAGTAGCTTCCCTACTTCTTTCTCTACTACCTTTGTATTTTTGGGGGTTGTTCGGTGAGCCTTATGAATGATCAACTTGAAGGTTGGATCGACGTGCAGGTAAAGGCCATCCAAACTGGGGTCGATCCCTAGTAACTCATATGGTTCCCAGGAAAAAAGTCCATATTTATGTTAAGAAATGTAACTAACTCCTTTTTATCGGCGAGAGCAACTCTGATCAGAAACTTCAATTTGGACAAGTTTTCATGGGCTACAACTTCTTCTAGGTTTGTAATGACCCTGTCAGTAGGGTCAATCCTGGTCTTGTCTACCCCTGGTCGGTCATACCATAGTTACTATTTAGAGGGCACAACCCCCTCTTATGCTCCTTACTGAGCATTATCTGCCTCCTTTTTCTTTTCTTTATTCAAGAGAATAGCTGCAATAAATCACTTCCTAGCTGTAGCCTAGTCGCCACAGATTTTAACCACGCCCTAATCGGTAATGCACTTCAGGTTTTGATGGTAGGTTGATGGTACGTCCTTCATAGCATGGAGCCAACCTCTGCCCAAAATAGCATGATATGGGGACTCAATGTCTACTAATAAAAACTCAATTATCTTTGAGATTTTTCCTGCCTGACTCGCAAGATTATCTTCCCTAATGGCATCATGATCCTCCCATGAAAGTCGACCAGACGAACAGTGGCCTCTTTAAGGTTGCTAAAATTCAGCTTCAGTTTATGAAACAGTTCTAGGTACATCAATTTGGACAAACTCCCATGGTCCACAAGTAGCTTGTCAACGTCTCAATTGGAAATTATGAGTCTGATCACAAATGGGTCATGGTGTAGGGTTCTGAGTGTGATCACCAATGCATCTCAGTGCGTTATTCCTTTTAGTCGCCACCCATCTTTTCCATCCACTTCATAAATGGTTCGTCTTTGATTTTGCTCAGAATTTTATAAATGGGTTCCTTGAAGACTGTGTTAATAGCTTGGAACGCTTTGGAGGGGTCAGCTGTGTTCCCATTATTGGAGCCATTCTTACCCCCGTTCTTATTTTCCTTATTCTGGCTATCATTATTATATGTTACCTTATTCATATTTGTTCGACCGTTGTCCCCTCTATTAGGATGAACCACGTTTTCCACCTTGGCATACTTCTCGATACGGGCCATAAAAGTATCGATGGTGTCGGCCTCCTTCTTAGTAAGGGAGTGGAGCAGCAAAGAGGTGGTTGAAAAATCAATTTTAAAGGATGATACGACAACCTACTCTGAGCAATTATCGATCTCATTGAAAATTTCCTATTACCTCTTAGCGTAGCCTCGAAGGTTCTTTTGTGGCTTCTTTTTCATCATAAGTAATGCATCTATCTACTTAGGATTGGAGCTGCTAGTTATTAATCGTGCTGTGAAGGCCTCCTCTAGAGATGCAAAATTTTTGATCGACCTGTGAGGAAGATTCTCAAACCACTTATGTTCTACATCAAGTAGGTTAAAAGAGAAAATCCTACACATGAGTGCGTCATTGTGTCTCCATAAAGTCATTGCTTGTCGATATTACTCGACATGGTCTATGGGGTTTATTCCTTGAACCTAGGGACAGTGAACTTCTTCGAGGGCTCCTACTGCTTGATTTCCCTTGAAAAAGGGGACTTCATCTGAGTGTTGAGACCTTTATTGGCTATCTCTCTGGTGGATTTGGCTCCTCGGTGGACTGGATGTTGGTCCATCTCCCTTCGGACCAGAATCCTTATGTCCTCATCTGCTGATCATTGTTTCTATGGAGTCTTTCTTACTATCCACGCTCTGACTTGCCATTCTTATTTCTCTCTTGGTCATTCCTGGAGATCCTCCCTCGACTGCGATTATTGCTCACCTGAGTAGTAGTAGTCCTAGTACGACATTTTCCAGTAGCCTTGTGGAGTTCTCTCCCCATTCTTTCGAGTCTCCTCTGTAGGCGAGAATTTTCTTTTACTTGGAGGCATGCAACCTCCTCTTGTTCATGAAGGATGTCTTCATAAGAATTGCCTAGCCTAGAAATCTTGGTAGACCTAGGTGTCCTCTGGGTTTCTTTAGAGGGTTTCCTGTCCAAGCAGAACCCGGGGTTTGTATGCTGGTGAATCTCAAACCTGACCCTAGGAGGAACTGGGTCTTCTTGGACTTCACCATCTTGGGGGATGTTGATACTATGGTGATACATCACGAATTTCTGCCAATGAATGTTCTCGCAGGAATAAAAATCGACTCCCATAGACGGCACCAATTGTGAGTGCAAAAAATTGAAAATCTCATTCTTCTTGTGTTGGCTCAATCTTGAAACAAACAATTTTTTATTTATATGTTCCTGCAATTTTTATTTTTATTAAAATCTTTTTTATCCTAAATCATATTTTCCTATATTGATTTATTATATATATTATTTTTTGATAAAAACAGTTTTTGTGTAGTGTATAAATTATTTTGGGTATCATACTACTTCTATTTATTTTATTTCTCATGATTGAGTTTTTATATTCTTTTTGAATTTAAATTTTATTTTATATTGAAAGTCTCTTGTCTCATTTGACTTGATATATAAAATAAAATTTATGTTCAGAATATATTTTTTTTGGTAAAAATTTTTTTGTAGTAACTTTTTTTATTTACTTATTCTTTTTTACGGAATTTATAAATATTTCTTATTGATATTTATTTTAATTGGATAAATTGTTATTAGATTAAACATTTGTTATTGTTTAAATTAAACTCTCAATCCAAAATTTAAATGGAAACTCTTGTGTATTTGAGTTTGGGTTCCGTATTCTGTATGGTCCATTTCAGTCACAACTTGCGTGTGATGTGTTTGATCTGGTGTTTCAGAGCCGTTATGTCCCCATGCATTTTATTTTTGTGCCCTTATTTTCTGCCTTGGTTCATTCTTGTTATACCCTTATTTTTGGGAGAATAACGATTGGGTCTTGCTGTTTATTTTGAGGCTTTATATCCGTGTATTGTTTTGACAAAGGGTTAAGGGTTTTATTTCATTCTCTCTCTACAATTTGCCAACATTTCATTTTTCCCAACCATTTTTTTGCTCTCTCTTTCTCTCTCTTCATTTTGAGAGATTTTTTTGGCAGCTTTGATTTAAGTTTTGAGATCCGATTTGTAAGGTGTCCGACGGTGTTTCTCTTCCACGGTCCGGCACTATTTTTTTGGTTCTGTCCGGCATGCTCTTCGGCGACCGTGTCTGGATCGAAGCTTCAATTTGTTTTTTGGCATTTTTCTCCGGTAACGTTTTTTTACGGTGGTTTTTTCCCGACATTTTTGTGGCGGTTTGTTCCGGTGAAGGATCTGAGTTGGTGAGGTTTTTTTTTGGTTGGAGGTTTTTTATGTAGATTGTTTTTCGGTGCTGGAGGCTACTCCGGCGGTGGCTAGTTTCGAGTTTGAGCTGATTTCGGTTTTGCCCACAGTGACTCATTTTCGGTGGCCATAGATCTGAGATTCATATTTTTGGGTAACATTTTCTTCTCTCTATATATATATACTTTTATATATATAGACTGTTATACATACTTATACATATTTACATACATATATCCATATATATATTATACATACTTATACATACTTATACATATTTACATACATATATCCATATATATATTTATATAGAGAGAGATTTATATGTACTGACTTATACATATATATATACTCCGTTATATATATTTACAAGCGGAATGCCCGTGTCTGAAGGAACGGAAAAAATATTCCAAAGTATTGAATCGTTTATAATTTACGTCAAAATATACATTTTACAATAGAAATAAGTGTAAACAATTTAGAAATTCAAGGAAAATTTTTATTTGTTTTAGGATTATCCACCCTCTATAGGAAGTGTGGGTACCCTGAATTTAGCTCCATAAGGCCTGGACGAGTAGCCTCCCCTTAGCGGCCCAAAGCCCAGGCCCATCACCTCTTGTACTCATCCGATTACCCCACGATCCCATGAAGAGAAGTGGTAAGGGAGCGCGATCCCATGTAGGGGAGATGGCTAATAAGGAGGAACCCATCACCCCCACTACTCCAACATATACATGTATAAATTAAACCCTAAGTCCGGGGCAAAGGACAAGTTGTATTCTATGTACTTATTCTTCCGAATATAGAGAAATAACACTGACTGAACCACCGTGGACGTAGGCACATATTTGCTGAACCACGTATACCCGTTGTTGTGTGATTGGCATTTTATTTATCTTTTCTTGATTGTTACCTCTTTCATATCTATTTGTGTTGCATAAATAATTGTCACCACAATTGGCGCCGTCTGTGGGAAACGTTTATCTTTCCCTGAGAAGAGCCCATTCCAAGAAAGAGAAATCTAAGATGTCTGGTCACTGCAGCAACGCTCCTCAAGCAGGAGATATTCAGGAACCACCCGCTCCTCGCAGGATTAGGTCTGAAGTCCGATGTTCAGATCAAGGGGCTCGCTTAGAAAGGCCAGCCTCAGAAGAAAGTCAAGGACCAGCAAGGTCCACTCAGATATCCAGATTGATCGATGCATACGAAGCAAGGTTCCACGAGCAGAGGGAGTCCTCTCGCAGGTATGAGGCTGAGAATGCTCGCTTGAAAAGAAGACTGGAAAAACTGGAGAAAGAACTACGTCCTGATACCAGGAGACGCCCCTATCGCACTCCTAGCCCTCAGGAGAGCAAATCTCGCAGCCGAGGAAGGAGCCCTGGGCGGCAATATCAAGGGTTCGAAAGTGGCGACTCAGACGACGACCTCCGCGAGAAATTGAGAAAAGCTCGCCGCTATCAGAGTCCTGCTCGCAGCGAAGACAACATATGGAACCTAGTCCACAGAGAAATGGACCAACATCCAGCTCACCGCGGCACCAGGTCGACCAGAGAACTCGCCAGGAGAGCCCTCAAGACCGAGATGAAATCGCCCTTCACGAGGGAAATTGAAGAAGAAGAAGCTCCCAAAAAGTTTTCTATTCCAAGGTTCAAGATTTATGATGGAAAGACTGATCCCATTGATCATGCCAGGCAGTACCGGTAAGCTATGACCCTCTAGAATCACCGAGATGCACTGATGTGCCGTATTTTTCCCTCGAGCCTTCATGACGTGGCCCAAAAATGGTTCGAGAAACTCCCTCACCGATCCATCAGAAATTTCAAATCCCTGGTCAAGCTCTTTACAGCCCGGTTCATCACCAGCAGCTCCCATCCCAAAAGGATGGATGCTCTATTAACGATGAAGAAAACTCCTCAGGAGACACTCCGAGACTACGCGAAGAGGTACTGGGAGTTATTCAACGAAGTCGAGGACTGCGCGGAAGAGGTAGCAGTAGCTTCATTCAAAATTGGGCTACCTATCTCTTCCCTCCTTTACCAGTCCTTGACAAAGAAGGAAGCAACCACCATTGATGACCTGATGGCCCGGATTGAGAAATACGCAAAGGTGGAAGATGTCACCCGCCTTAACGTAGGAGAAAACGGTCGAGCCAACCTCGCTACCAAGGGAAGTGAGAAAGTTGATAACCAAAAAAAAGGAGGAAAGAATGGGAGCAAGAATGGCTCCAAGAACGGAGGAAACCCTGACGTTGCAAAGTTGTTCCAGGCGGTCAACACCGTCTTCAAAGAACCAATTTACAAAATTCTCGCGAAGATCAAGGATGAGCCGTTCATCAAATTGCCCCGGAAAATGGGAGGAGACCCATTGAAAAGAAACAATGCACTGAGATGCACCTTCCACAAAGAGGGAGGGCATAAGACCGAGCACTACAAGGCTCTTAAGTCCCACCTCGAGGAATTGGCCCAATCCGGACATTTGAATGACTTCGTGGAAAGGAAGGTAGAAAGAGTGACTGTCCACAAGGAGGCAAAACCCGACAACGTATTGGAAGACGACGCCGGACACGAATTCGCAGTAATCCATAGAGCATCCGATGTTAAGAAAATCCAGGGTAACTCAGCTCGAATGGAGGTAAAGAAGCTGACAGCAGTAATGCAAGCTTTTCAGATTGATCCAGCAAAATCACAGGCAGGAAAACGTCGGCGAGCAGAGGACATCAACTACAACAAGCATATTGTTTTCACGGACGAAGATCTTGTGGGAGTAAGGACCCCACACCACGATGCCTTAGTCATTACACTCAGGATAGCCAACTTTGATATCGACAGGCTGCTCGTCGATTAAGGGAGCTCATCCGAGGTAATGTACATCGACCTGTTCAGAAAATTGAAGTTGAACGTCGCCGACCTAAAGGGAACAACTGTTCCTCTAGTCGGTTTCGCTGGGAAAATGACCATGCCTTTGGGCAAGATTGTACTACCAGTGCTCACTGGAAATGTTTCAAAAATGATTGAATTCTTGGTGGTCGACATCGATTCACCATATCAAGCCATCCTCGGCCGGGGGTGGCTTCACGCAATGAAGGCAGTCTCCTCGACCTACCACCAGAAACTCAAGTATGTCACCGAGCGGGGAGTGATGGAGATACATGGCGACCAGGCGATGGCGAGAAAGTTCTTCACAGCGGCCATCCGACCAAAGCCAGAGAATAAAGTCGTTCAAACCAGCGAGAAAGTGGAGGAAGGTGCAATCCCTTCCAAATAGCAATTAAAATATGGAAGGCCCGGAGTGGAAGAGACCAGGCTCCTCCCCTCCGAGCGTGTTGTAGAGGACCTGGTAGAAGTAATTGCTAAAGAAGGCGACAATAGCATAGTTTTTCTAATCGGGACCTCACTCACTGACCAAGAGCAAAAGGATTTGTTAGCCTTACTCAGAAACAACATAGATGTTTTCGCTTGGGAACCCTATGAGCTTCCAGGAATTGATCCCAATATGGTCTGCCATCAGTTGCACGCTAGTCCCACATTCAAACCGATAGCACAGAAGGCACGACGAACTGCTCCCGAGAAGGCCAGAGCAATAGAAAAAGAAGTCGAAAAACTGCTGGATGCAGGGTCCATACGGGAAGTTCAATTCCCCAAATGGTTATCCAACCCAGTGGTAGTTCCAAAAAGCAACGGGAAGTGGAGAGTTTGCATAGACTTCACTGACCTCAACAAAGCCTGCCCCAAGGATAGCTTCCCTCTTCCGAAAATAGACCAACTAGTAGACGCCACTGCAGCTCACGAACGAATGAGTTTCCTGGACGCATACTCAGGTTATCACCAGATTCCCCTGTATGCCCCAGATCAGGACAAAACGGCGTTTATCACGACGGTTGGTTTATACTGTTACAAGGTCATGCCTTTGGGCTTAAAAATGCAGGGACAACCTATCAGCGGCTGGTTACTAAAATGTTCAAGAATCAGATGGGAGACACGATGGAGGTCTACATCGACGACATGCTCGTCAAGAGCAAGGAAAAGGAAAATCACCTCTCGGACCTGTCAAGTACCTTCGAAATCCTCAGGAAGTACCGAATGAAACTCAACGCGAGCAAGTGTTCCTTCGGTGTCCAGTCAGGAAAGTTCCTTGGGTATTTAGTCAACAAGCGTGGCATAGAGGCTAATCCGGACTAGATTGATGCAATCAAACGGGTGCAGCCTCCTCGCACAATTCGCGATGTACAGAAGCTCACTGGAATGCTCGCTGCTCTAAATCATTTCATTTCTAAATCCTCCGAGAGATGCAAGCCCTTCTTCCAACTCTTAAAAGGCAGCAAAACAGTAGAATGGACTCCAGGTTGCTCACAAGCATTAGACGAGCTCAAGTCCTACCTAAGATCCCCACCACTGCTTGTCATACCACAGCAAATGGACCCTTTGTACCTCTACCTCTCTGTATCCAGCCATACTATCAGCTCAGCGCTAATGTGTGAAGTTACAGGGATCCAACATCCAGTCTATTACGCGAGCAAAACCTTACTAGAGGCCGAGCAGCGCTACCTGCCATTGGAAAAGCTCGCATTCGCCCTAGTAATGTCCTCGAGGAAACTGAAGCATTACTTCGAAGCTCACACGATCATCGTCCTCACATCACGCCCCCTTAAGGCTGTCCTAAGGAAGGCGGATTTGTTGGGCAGACTGTCTAAATGATCAGTCGAGCTCGGCCGATTTGACATCCAATTTCAACCAAGGATAGCTATCAAGGGTCAAATCCTTGCTGACTTCATAGCTGAATTAACAGGCGAAGAACCCTTCAACCAGCCTAAGCCAACAGAACAAAACAGTCAGGCTACAGGGGGAAGCTGGAAACTATTCGTTGATGGAGCCTCCAATTCAAAGGGGGCAGGAGTAGGAATTGTCCTCATCACTCCAGAAAATACAGTCCTCGAGCAAGGAATCAGGCTGGGATTTGTAGCCTCCAACAACGAAGAAAAATACGAAGCCTTAATAGCAGGTCTCCAAAGGGCGCAAACTCTGGGAGCAAAGCATTTACAGGTATTTGGAGACTCGCAACTAGTTTCCAATCAGATAAGTGGAGACTATAACGCGAAGGATGAGAGGATGGCAGCCTACCTCTCCTTGGTGAAAAACTTAATAACGAACTTTAAGGAAATTAACATCCAACAGTTTCTTAGGGAGCAGAACAGCCACGCTGACGCCTTGGCAGCCCTGAGCTCGGCAGTTGATTCCAGCCTTAAAAGGATCATCCCTATCGATTTCCTCATCTGCCCGAGCATTTACCCCAACTGCGAGCTGACCAAAGAGAAACCAATACTCCAATTGGAACCAGCCCCCAACTGGATGGATCCCTTGAGAGACTATTTGAAGAACGGAACGCTCCCAGAGGATAAAAGGACTTCCCATCAGATAAGAGTCAAAGCTGCTCGCTTTCACTTATCCACGGGAGGCGACTTGTATAAAAGATCTTTCTTCGGCCCCTACCTTAGATGCGTCCACCCAGGCGATGTCAAGGCAGTGCTTCACGAGCTTCACGAAGGAATCTGCGGGAGTCATGTCGGAGGAAGGTCTCTAGCCTTCCGAGCAATGAAGGAAGGTTATTGGTGGCCATATATGCAAAAAGACTCCGCAGTATATGTCCGCAGATGCCTAAAATGCCAGCTTCATGACCCCATGGTCCACCAGCCCGCTAGCGAGTTAAAATCCCTGACCAGCCCCTGGCCTTTCACCCAGTGGGGAATGGACATCGTGGGACCACTGCCCACCGCTGTCGGCAATCGCAAATACCTGTTGGTCGCAACTGATTACTTTACCAAGTGGATCGAGGAAGAACCACTGGCGAACATCCGGGATGCTGACATGATGAGGTTCATATGGAAAAATATAATCACTCGATTCGGGATCCCCAGAACCATCATCACTGACAATGGAACACAGTTCGAGAGTGGCCCTTTTCAGGACTTCTGCGACCAACACGGGATCAGGCACCAAAGCAACGGACAAGCTGAGGCTTCCAACAAGACAGTGATTGCTAGATTGAAGAAGCGGTTAGAATAAGCCAAAGGCGCGTGGACAACCGAGCTACCGCATATCCTATGGGCGTACAGAACGACTCCTAGGCGAGCCACAGGAGAAACGCCATTCTCACTAGCATATGGTATGGAGGCAGTCATCCCACTACAAACAAGATTGCCTACAATGAGATCCGACCTTGTCGAGCAGGGTCAGAACGATCAGGCTTTGCTCGCTGAACTCGATTTGGCCGACGAGCGCAGGGAACTTGCCCTAGTAAAACTAGCGAGCTATCAGCAATAGCTCGCAAAGCACTACAGCAAAAGGGTCAATTCGAGGAAATTCGAAGTGGGGGACTATGTTCTAAGAAAGGTCCTGGGCAACACAGTGAAACCATCAGACGGTAAACTGGGCCCGAACTGGGAAGGACCTTATGAGATAATTAGAAATGATCTGCAAGGTGCCTATCATTTGAAAACAATGGAGGGCAGAGAGATACCACGAGCATGGAACGCAGCTAATCTCAAGAAATTCTATTTTTAGGGGTTCTATTGTTAGATCTTTTATTGTACTCATTATGGGAAAAGACAGTTTATTTCTCATTTCACCAATGAAAATCTCTCAGTTGATCACTCTCTAAAAAGTAACAATTATATCTTATTGCACATCCTTTTCAAATCACAGGTATAATGGTTGGAATAGCAGGGGGATACCCCTCCTCAGGTCATCGTCATGAAGCACGACAGACCTCATAGCATTGCCCATGGAAATATATGAAGCCCTACAGAGTATTCTTAGGCATCAAACCTACTTTGGTGAAACAAAATCCTGACCGGATAAAGACATCCAATAACAGGTGTGTCCTCGCCAATTTCCCTACTTAGGCCTAAGGGAGTGTGACGACACGACCTAAAAGGTAAAGGAAGGGCACAATGGTATTCTTAATACTGGACTGGGCGGACACTCACATGACAAGATAAAAAGGATTATAAAGCTACAAAAATATGAAAAGATTGGATGAACACGTTTAGTCAGCAAAATCGCCCAAAACTCGAACTTTCCATTAATCTTTTATATTTACAAACAATAATAGTACATGTTTAGTCGGCGAAGCTTGCCCAAAGCATTTACAATTATTAATAAACAAAATATCAAGAAGATGGAAGCCTCCGAGCAAGATAGTCAGCAACTTTAGCTCTCCTCCCATCATCAGGAGCAGGATCGAACTCCTCCATGACCTCACTTGCGTCCAACTCCAATAGTCTCCGGGGGATAGCATCGATGGGGATCCATCGATCATCTCGCCTGAATGGATTGGGCATCAGAGTAGAGGGGGACACCTCATGCCGATACCACAATATCGAGTTCAGCGGGACCAGCAGCTCTCTGAGAGCACTCAACCACCCCCTGATGAAGGAAAGCTCATCAAACTATGATAACCGCGTGGGAGCATCCAGCCAGCCCTGATCATAGCCATCAGTCCACACTTGGCGAGGGCCCTTCTTGAATAAATGCCGCAGTCGGGTGACGTCCCTTTGGAGCCCAGTAGCAGTCACATAAGCTCGCCGAACATCGCCGCGCAGCTCCTCCATCTCCCTCTCACGCCGCTCCTCGGCTTCCCTACTCCTACCCCTTGTACTCCTACCAGCACGCGGGAGGGGAGGCCGAGCAGCTCACGACGAGGAAGAACCTTGTAGGACTGCCGATGCGGTGCTCGGCGAATGCTCCTTAAGCTTCGAGACCTCCCGCCTCAGGTCCTCATTCTCCCTCTGAAGAAACTCCACGACTTGGTTGATCTTGGTGGCCTCCAGTAACTTTGCTCTCAGCTCGCTAACTTCTTCTTGCACTGAAGCACCGATCTCTTCCATTTCCTGGAGCCTGTCCTTCAATTTGGCCACCAGCTCGGACTGATCCTTATATTTCTGGTTCCTTGACTTAGCAAACCTGCAAAGCCTAGCAAAGGCCTGGCGAACTGCAGGGCTTGCATTAGGACCCAGAGTCCTACCTAATTGGGAGGTAACAGGAATATAGTCATCCACATCAACCAACTACAAGTAAAATAAAGAGAGAAGAAAGAGATCAGCATAAAGAAAAATAAAGTCTTTTCATTGATAATGAGCGAAGTTACATCATATCAAAAAAGAAAAAAGGTACAAAGAAGCCCTCTCAATTAGCAACCTCGGTGGATGGACCCTTGTCCCTATCAGCATCAGCAGGGGCATTACCCTCTGCAGGGGTGTCCACTGCCCCCTCGACCAAGGGAGCGTCAGTAGGACTCGCCTGAGAAACAGGATTGGTGCCTTCAGCAGTTGGGGATGGGTCCTCATCCACGACTGGCTTTGGCCCTGGATCATGCTCGTCAAAGAGTGGGGATGAAACATCCACCCCAGCAGCCACGAGGGCCTTGTTCCACCCTTTCTTGAAGTTCAGACGGCTGATATAGCCTATCTGAACCTCGGCGTCCTCATACGCAGTAGCCCAGCCAGAATTGTACGAATCTTCTTTAAGAGTGGCTGCCTGGTCTTTCTCCGCCTCCAGCTGCTCGGCAAGAACCCTGTTCTTCTCCGCAAAGTCTAGCTTCCTCGAGCATACCAGATCATACGACTTCCTCAGCTCGCCAAGCTCCCTGACAGCATTATCTCTCTTGCGATCAGAATTATCAAGGGCCGAGGCAGATGAAGCTCGAGCCACATCAGTAGCCTTCAGATCGGCCTCCAGCTGAGAACCCCTCACCACCAGAGTAGACTTCTGCTGCTCCAGCTCGCTGTTCCTTCTCAACAGCTCGTCGCGAGAGCGATAGAGCACGGCAAAGTCAGTCACAAACTGCAAAAAATGAGGGAAAGATCAGAAAGAAGAAACCATCAAAACGGATTGAAGGAAGTTGATAATTAAAAGAGGAACCTTACCAAGGCAAGCCTCTGGCTAGCTTGCAAAGCCAGTTGATCGGACCCCGATGCCCTCTCACGATCTGCAGGGAGGACTGCTCTCTCGAGCAGCGCAGGGGCAAGCTGAGGAGAGGTGGCCACCGAAGTCCCCTCAGGCAAGGCAGATACTGGGACCAAGGCTTGACCAGTTTTGGTCCTCAGTTCCATCTTCCTCCTCTCCTCCTCCTTTTCTCTCTCCCTTCTCTTTCTCTCTTCCACCTTCTTCCTCTCCTCCTCCTTTTTCTTCTCTCTCTCTCTCGCCTGCTCCTCCTCTCTCTTCTTCTTCTCTTGCTCCTGAGAAGAAGGTCGAGAACCAGTAGCTATGGCCCCGGAGGCAGTCTTCGACTTCTTGGACCTCTGGGCAAGAAGCACATCATCATCATCATCATCATCTCTGATTAAATTCTTCCTGGGAGGCATCTCTTCACCAGAAATGCTGGTAGTGCTCGAAGAACTGCTACTGTCAACACTGCCTGAACCCAAATTACTAACACCTGTAGGCTCACTCTCCGAGCTTCTCTCCTCTTCGTCCAATTGGATGGGCTCAGCAGAAATCTCTTCGGAAGAGTCAAAGTCCGGAACACTATCCACAGGTCGGGCTATGAAGCTGGAGCCTGTGTTCTTGTATTCAAGCAGAAAAGCAGCAGACCTAGGATGCTCGCCGTCACCCAAAGGTTCCCTGATGTTCCAAGCTTTCACCAGTTCCGAGATACGAACCTCGCTGAGAGAAGGCTCCAAGTTCTTTGTCCTCGCTGTAAAAGAGAAAGCAAGAAGAGGTTAGAAAAATCACAAAGTCAGTAAAGGTTGAAACAATAATACAACATCTACCTATATATTCTTCCCCATAAAAGGGAACAGTGAACCTCTCAGACCTCGACCCTTCAAATTGGGGGGAGAATTGCCAATTCCTAACAAGAAAACCTTCTTGCCAGTAGTCCTTATGGGAATCAGGTAAATTTACTACCAATACCCTATCAGGAATCCTAGCCTTAAGGTACAGGACACCTGAACTCGTTCGAGAAAAAGAATAACAAAAGCAGACCTCGGCAAGCCCTAACCTTGTGCCGTACAATTGATTTATCCTATGCACGTCGTTCACTATTTTCCATACGTTGGGCAAACATTGTGCAGGCACAATACCAAAATAGCTAAAGAAGTGCAGAAACAGACCATTAGGGGGAAAGCTAAGACCCCCCTGGGAGAGCAACAGGACGTGAATCCAATGTGCATCCTCTATATCCCTAACGTTCCTAGGCGGCGAGGCACAACACTCAATCTCTACCCACTAAGGAATACTGTAGAATTTTCTAAACTCAGTTACTGACCTATTTCCAATCTTCGCCATTGGAAAAATACAAGAAAAACTATAAACTCGAGAAAAGGGCACGAGAGACTTACAAGACAGAAGATCAGGTCAAATGGCGAAGAAGCGACGAGAGTGGAGACCGAAAATAGAAGGTACAAAGCTTAAGAGTTCTCAAAAGATAGAAGATTGCTGGAAAAGCTTAAGCGACGAAGAGAAAATGTGTGTTATTCCAACAAGCCTTCAAGACTAATCATAACGCACGGATAGCGAAGCGGGTGCCGCCAAAGCAACTTCACAGTTTTCAAAGAAATCGATCATCATGGCTGATTATTTAAATTCATTGGACCTCCAGAAATGGCCCAACAAATTTAGGGGCAATTGTGGGTACCCTGAATTTAGCGCCATAAGGCCTGGACGAGTAGCCTCCCCTTAGCGGCCCAAAGCCCAGGCCCATCACCTCTTGTACTCATCCGATTACCCCACGATCCCATGAAGAGAAGTGGTAAGGGAGCGCGATCCCATGTAGGGGATATGGATGATAAGGAGGAACCCATCACCCCCACTACTCCAACATATACATGTATAAATTAAACCTTAAGTCCGGGGCAAAGGACAAGTTGTATTCTCTGTACTTATTCTTCAGAATATAGAGAAATAACACTGACTGAACCACCGTGGACGTAGGCACATATTTGCTGAACCACTATACCCGTTGTTGTCTGATTGGCATTTTATTTATCTTTTCTTGATTGTTACCTCTTTCATACCTATTTGTGTTGCATAAATAATTGTCACCACAGGAAGTAAAAAAAATACTACAGCAATAATAGTAATAGTCTGTCCGAAATAACTTAGCACAATGAGTACATAAATATTATCTAATATAATCTAGATCAATAAAAATTTCACATTGATGTATTAATGTCAAATACAAAACTCAAACATCCATTTAAGAGTCATGAAACAAAATTAACACATAATAGACGATATACTAATACTAAACATTGTGCCAAAGATAGGGTGATAATTTCTGCCAGCACCGACACAGACACCAACTTTAAAATTTATCTCTCTATTAGTGAGTTTCTCACATATTATCGACACCGACTTAAATTGATATAATCAGTGATTTTGATATTCTCAATAGTCAGAACCATCGCCATCTTTTAATCGACCAATCTGTTGAAAATGTAAGAATGGATTCAAAATTGCCTGCTCCTAATTAATTATATGAGTTCTTTCGAGAAAAGACGTTTATAGAGCTTCACAATAATGGATAGTGAAAATCTTTGAAAGTTGGCTTGATTCCACGACTCAAGTTTCAGATTCGGTTGGAATTTCCCAATGCGAGCCTTACACATCTTCATTTTACTTTCTGAAAGCTCATGGAAGCTTGACAGCAATGAACTGTGAAAGTCTCCGGAAGTCGACTCAATTTGACAACTCCAATCACGTTTCACATATGTATTCCCGCTAAATCTTTGCTTTCCATATTGAAGTGTTGCTTAACTTACCTGTAAAAAGAAACATAATCATCAAATGAAAACTGAATTTTAACATACCAACAACTAAGCACTGTCGTTTTAGCTACAAAAAATTAGATATCATTGAATAGAAACCATTGAAACTGATGCTATTAGATATCAACTATTTTGTCAGAGATCCTAGTCAATAAAAAAAATTATTTATACCATTCAAAATCTCAATCAATTGCCATTATTCTCATACTTGAATGCTACCAGGAGTTCAGATAAATTATTTGTATAAATACCAAATTTTACACCGTTTAATAAATTAGTGTTGTGGTTGTGGAGATATGTCACATTATTTAAAAAAATTATAATTTAGATATGTTACTTTAAATCAAATCGATGCAAAAGAATAGGATCTTATCACTTGTAATTGCCATTTCCATTGTTGTTAATTTTATTCTCTAGGGGTGAAAAGAGCACAGGAGCATTACTGCAACATATCCTAAATCTATTTCTTCCTATAGAAAGATTAGAAGCAAATCCATTCACATGATTGCTTGAGTTGGGCCTTGTAACTAATGGTCCAGAAGGAAGCTCAATGGAAAGAAATTTCTCTGTACACACAACAAAAAGAAATGAAAAATAAGAGACTTAAACACTTAAAAAAGGCCTTCCAAATCTGCAAATAACAACTCCACCATATAAACAGTTTTCTCACGTGCCTTGAATTTTTGTTGTGTACCAATAAAATCGAAAAAAACAAATTAAAGATTAGGAAACTAATAGCGATCTAAATAAGGAAAATGAGCCGAAATGGAAGATTAGCTTACCGACTTTAGTGAATCTGACACGCCTTCGCTTCTTGGAATCTGAGAATGGGTCTAAAGACTGATGTTTCGTCCCCATTTTTTCAATCTTAGCGTTTCTACAGCAGAAGAGGGAAATGTGTAAAGAGAGTCAATACCATTCACACATTCATCACAAAAGACAATTACTAATGCTCTTAAAAGGAAAAAAATTACAACTGGTTCTTTATAAACAAGAGACATACAATTTTAAAAACCAAAATCCAACATAGGATCCATTGTTTGAAAATAAGTGTGTTTCCTCGCACCTACCAGCAACATAAGTAGGGAAATGGTAAAAATGCTCAAGAAGAGTTTACTTGGATTTTGGCAGATATCCTGCTATAAAAAGAAAAAATGTGTATTAGCCATTGCAGCTTGTTCAATCACTTCAATTGCTTCAAAATCCTCTTCCTCTTCCTCTTCCTCTTCCTCTTCCTCTATAAGATTCCATACATTATTTGTTCTTTTTTCTAGGCTAGGAACCCCATCCACCTGTTTCTTCTAAGCCTTTATGACCATTTGAAATCAATCTTGTTCCCTATGATTGTTTACCCACTCAAAGGCTCACACTATATGTACAATCCATATCATTTAAAAAATGAATGTGAATTAAAGTGATCCATGTGATGATAGGGAAATAAAAATAATCAAATAGGCGTGGAGACATTTTCCATAAGGATACATCTTCCAAAGAAGGATACTTGTAAAAAAAAATCATCAAAAAAGGTCGAAACACCTAATGGAATGAGTATGATTTCAGGTCCCACTAAGGAACATACCATTATCAACTGATGAGTGGCCATTGTGTCCGCTTGCAACTAATGAGTGTCAACTGTGTTGTTATTGAAGCAGCAGCAGCAGCCTCATTGACCTTCTGCTGCTTAACCATGGACCTACTCACACACACCAAAAAGAACAGGATCAATCATGTCTAGACATGACCGACAACATCTTGTAATCAAGCACTTCCCCAACAGTGTAGATTTAAAGAAAAGACAATAAATTCTTTCAAATCTAAAGCAACATGGTTTTACTATCATGCATAAGTGTTGAGATTATGAAACAACAATTAGAACTTATGAGACCCTCATTGGCTTAACCTTTAAGGCAATCACAAAAAATCCATGGTTTACAATACCATGGTCTTACATGTTTTCGATTGAGATCTTAGAAATCATGCGGTCTTACATATAAGACCGCGATATTGTAAACCATGACATTCAAATGATTACGATGGGGAAGTGTCGTGTGGAGGACGACATCACGTGGAGGGAAGCATTGTGAGGAGGCTTAGGATATTATCAATCAAACCAAAATGGAACAAAATCAAATAAGGCTAGCCTATAAACACAAGCCAATAAAAAGAACCTATTGTACTATATGTCCAAGATATTGATTTTGGAGGAGCTGAGCGGTATCATCATTTATAAATACACCAAAGTCTAGTCATTAAAAGCACAAAATAACATACTACAAACCCCAAGACAATTAGTAATTTTAGGTGAGGACTATTAAGCTTGATCTAATAACACATAAAATAGTAGCTTTAAATGATGCATGCTCTGGAATATAAGAACCTACCCAGCTCTGCAAACAAATACAATTGAATTTTGGCTCATATTCTAGAAACCACAATGTCAATCTTATGAGATATACAACTATTGATGGTAAAAAGAAAAACCTAAAATGTGTGCGCTAAATTAGTAATTTGTAAATCATTTAATTCCTTGAACCAAGCACCTAATATGCTATTATTTGTGTCCTAACTTAGATAGCTGACTTAAGGATGCCATTTATTGTACCTGTACAAAAACAAAATAAAATAAATGATATAGATCATACAAACATTTTATCAAACACCTAAGATTTTCTTTTTTAAACATCTAAGTAAGTCATGATCGTATATTAAATGTTGTGGATAGTGAGGCGGGAGGTGGTGGATTCTAATTTTAGGCAAAATAAAATAATATGTGGCATTTAGTCTCCAAACGCAACATAAATGTAGAAAAATAATATTTTGGACAATAAACTAACTTGAAACTAAAATCGGAAATTAAAATAAAAAACTAAGCCTAAACCATTGAAACGTAAACTTAAAATCAAAGCCTAAACCATTTGATTTGGTAAAGAAACATTGGTGATAGTTCACAATTTCAAACTTTTACCAATTTCAAACTAATCCTTAACATGCATCAAATATGACCAAATATATGTGAGGCTCGATAATGATACAAAAAGCTTCTAAACTTGAAACTTGAAATCTTTTGACAAAAACATTGACAGTAAAGGGTGGGACATCAATATATAACTTACATTTAAAAAAACAATTTCAGCAAAATTATATTGTATTTAAGTCGACTTGGCATGAGAATGACATTAACTAATATACTAAAGAAACATTAATGAAGCTAAAGGTAAAAAATACAAAACTTGAAATGAAATAGTTTATCAATTTATGGGTGAGGCTAGATATAATTATTTTGGGTGGTAAAAGGAAAGTGATGCTTCTGTTAAAAAATGGATAAATACCAGCTACTTCGCCCCAAGGTACTGCCTTGGCATTATTGTGTGGCTAGAAGGATAATTAACACGTGAAAGGATTTGGCTCATAACTGGGAGAAGAATTGTGATACTATTACAGTGATAGTGTGTGAACTATGAGATTGATCTTCTAAATCGTTAATGTGAAATAAAATGAGTGTGTTCCCAAATTTTTGGGAGAATTTTAATAAAGATATTTAAAACTATTGAATAAATGGGTAAATCATAAAGGATTTAGCCAATTCTGTAATATGATATTAAAAGAGAATTACATGACATACACAAATATATGTATTATTAACATACTACCCCCATTTGAAATAGAGAACGAAATAAAATTCCCCTTAAGATTATTTTTTAGTATGAAAAAAGTCAATCTGTTCAGACAAAATGAATAAATAAATAAATAAATAAGTAAATTTATAAGATTATTTAAAAAGGAAAATACACATAACCAATAATCATTTTCATAAATTCTGAGGGAGGGAAATTTCTTAAAATCAAAGACTAAATCAGCCAAAAAAAAGAAACAAATAAAAAAAGTAGAGAGAGAGAGAGAGAGATGGAAATGTATATACAACCTTTATAAACCCATATTTACAACATACATACATGATTAGGAGTTGACGGAAAACATACACAGACATAAGGGTATGTGGGAGGGAGGGAGATGGAGATCCAAAACTCTGAAAACAAAAATGAAAAGACTTAAAACAAATATGTGGTGGTCGTTTTAATGGTTGACGAAATTCCAAATTAAATTAAACAAACCTAACCATTCTGAAACCAAAACGAAAACCAAAAAAATAAATAAATAAACAAACATTACCCTAAACCCAAAAAAACAAAAAATCCTAGTGAACATATCAGAGAGGTGAAGCCTTCAAATATAAGAAATTCTCAAATACAACATACAGCAAGATAATGAATACAAATAAAAAATATAGTCTCCTCTCTTAGGGGACGAAATCCATCAAGGCCTTATAGGTCAAACCTGCAAAAATGCACCAAAGTAGAGAGTTCAAGACACTAACCCAAATGACTTGGAAGGCATAAGAGAGATACAGAGCTACCTATGCTGGTATAAATTCAAATAAACACAAACTTAGGAAGACATGGATCAACAGTGCTCATTAGAGTCAACATCTAATATGAGAGAAAAAGAGCTACCGAAAGGGAAAAACATAGAAGGAAACAAATATAGAAACGAAAATACCTGGTGAACACCTACAAATTTGAGAAGACGTGTATCAACAATGCTTATCAGAGTCAACAACCAATATGCACAATCGTATTCATAGATCTGAAAAAAATCATGGATTAATTGAACGAAAAGGCTACTCGGGATACCAAATTTTTATCTTCAACCCTAAATAGTAAAAACTGTAATTATAACCCCAATAATCTAGACACACAAATTCAAAACCCCAAATCGTAAAAACATATATGAATTCAAGACCTCATGGCACACATAGTATATTTTCTGATCAACATACCTAAGAATCATACCAAATCGTACGCACACGTGTGTGCGTGTGTAAGGGGCTGAAGGATAATGAAGAAGACGGAGAAGCAACTGCTTAGAGAGAGAGAGAGCATGAAGATCGTGTTGGTGAAGCCTGAAGGTACGGGTGAGTCTGAGCGAGTAGGTATGACCGTATGTCTGACTGATTGAAGGTTTTTTTACAACAATACCCTCTTATTTGAATTAAAGTAGAAATTAGAATGAAAAAGGGGGGGGGGGGGGGGACACCACAACCATTGGATTCATTTTTTCCCCATTCAATCCTAACCCCTTATTAAGTTATCAACTTATGGAATAGTAACCAACATTCTACTCATTATATAGATATATACTCAGCATACTTTTGTTGGCTAAAACAAGTTTCATCTATTTTGTTTGCCTTAACTTTTGTTGGTTAAAACAATTTTTTTATTTTTCTTTTGAAGACCTTTTTGTGAAACTTAATTGTGTAGTACGTTGTCTTTTGGTTCCTACATTTTGGACTATAATCTTTGTGTTACTCAAAATTTGTTTGGTCACCTAATTGGACTAAAATATTTCAAGAGATTTTATTTGAATAAAATTTTATTTGATCTATAAAATTTGTTTGGACTGATTTAGTGGGCATTTTAGATCTCGATTCGTTTGTTGGGTGTTTGTTGTTAGATTTTATTTTACACAAAACTCTTTGTATGTGTGCACTTATTTATTTAGATTTCTTTTTTTGTGCCACACATTTTATTTATTAAAATCTGATTTGATTTATTTTGGAGATAAAGATAATCTGATTTTGACTCTAACTAGTTAATGTCCTCTAAGTTGAATTTTTGTGTGTTCACTTTATTTAGTTGGGTGTAATTAGTGTGTAGAATTTAATCATAATAATATTTGTTTATTTAAATTTGATTTTAGTGAAACCCATATCATTTTATTGAGTTGAGTGCTACACTTTTTATCTCGTACTCAATTTTACTTGGATTGGAACAATTGTCTCCTACACTTTTTATGGCCTAAGTTGAATACTTTTTATTGTATTCTTTTATACTTAGGTGTTGTCTGTGTGTGTATGAGATTTTGATCAAAACCTTGTTATAGTATTGGTTTAAACTAAAATTTGGAATTGAAATCTTTGGGATTATTTTTTGTGTCACGCATACTTGGAATTTATTCTCGTGTTGATTTTATTTAAGTCCTAATTTTTATGAGCTAAGTGCTACACATATTTATCTTTTTCTCATTTTACTTGGACTTAATATTTTAACATAAAACCTCTTTAAATTGATTCATATTCTATTTGGTGTTAAGTTATTTTTAATTTTAGTTGCGCGACACAATTGTTGGAATTTTATTTTCTATTTTATCTGTGGTCATTTGCGTAAACTAAATTGTTTTAGAATTAATCTTTACTTGAATATTGAATATTAAGGAAGACCTTTCATTATTATTATATCTTTTTTCACATCTACACGGGGTCTCGGGTTTGAGTGTGTAGTTATGTGTGGGTCTCTCGCTTTCACTACCTTAATTGTTTAGTAAGATTCAGTATTGTGGGGTTGTTTAGTTAGTGCCTGGGTGTAATGGTTTTGTATTGGACTAACGATTTCTTTTACATTGGGTTGCTGAGTTCTTTATCTAAATATTGATTTAGTGTTGCGTGTGTTGTGAGTGAGTGATAGTCTCTATTATCGGGGTGTTATTGGGTTGACTTATTTTCAGTCAAGCTGGGTTGTTTTAGACTAGACTGGGTGTACGAGTTTGTATTTACTTAGTTTATTTCATTGTGGACTTGGAGGACTGTAATCTGTAACTTGTAATCGCCAATAGTGATCTTGGGTGTGTATATTGTCCCGGGACTAGGGACACGGGATTCACCACCACAGTGGGTTCCTCGAGAACAAATCTTGTGTCACACTCTACTTTCCCTCATCTCATTCTTAAAGGGAATTATTCTTTACATCTAGCATCATCACCTTTTACTTACTAGTGTGCGTGAGTGTTTTCTCACTTAAAATTTATAATAGATTTTTTATCAAAGATTTAAAAGAGTTGGAGAATTTTTAAATAACCTAATACGCATTAGCAAGTACCCTTTGGTCCTTACTAGTGACTCTTAGGTCTTTTCAAGTGGTATCCGAGCTTCAGGATTCACTTTATAAAAAAAAAATCCGCAAAGATCCTGAACTCCTTTTAAAATCTATATTTTATATATTTTAAAATCTATTTTTTAATATGGAAAATTTGTATGGTGATGCTGATTTTTCTACTTGAAAATTCCTTTATGAATGTTTTAGAGAATCAAAGTCTTATTCACAATTTGACATTAAAAGTGAGAATGCTATTTGCAAAAGGTAAACGAAATATATGATGACTGACAATGTATCACCTTTCGATGTGTGTGACACCCCGCCTATTATAATTTTGGGTGAGCAGTCCATTATTAAATTAAAAAGGAATCATTAATGGTTTCATTCTTAGCATCACTGTCGAAATCGAATTTATTTTCCTATCACACTAATGGCCCGGTGTCAAAATTTTAATCTTTTTATTAACATGCAATAAATTAAACTAATAAATCGCATTCACCATTCTAGTAACCAACATAATAAATACTAAAACAACCGAATAATTAAAAATATCTTGAATAAACACTCCAGGATAAATCCACATACGATAGTCCATAATATAAAACCAAGCCAAACACTAGAAATAAAATAAATATAGTGTCTCTGAAATAACTACTAGTTAAAGATGGGCGACATGCGCAACTGAAATGACTAAATGAAAAGGAGGAACTGATAAAGGTAGAGGTGTCTACTACCAAGGTCATGCAACGTCCACAGCAGCTGCAGCACGTCAAATATGAAGGAACTCCTAAGCCTGGCGTCCCTATGCTAGGCACCTAAAATGTTGTTATGAAAATGTATTTCCAACGGGTCAAAGCCCAAGTAAAATAGTTTAAAAATAATTTGCAAGTATTTAAAATGTATTAAAGAGAAGATATTGCATAGATGTTAACTTTACGTGCGCTCATTTGAGATCCTCACATCTCAACTAATGTGCACATCTAACGTATACTTATAAACCAACCTAGTTATGCTACCCCGCCTAACTAGTTTGAATTAAGTATTTTCCCATATAATAATTCATTGTGCCCACTCGTATTGCCCATACAATACATTACTAAATTTTCAAACTCTTTTAATCCATTAAAAGTCACAAATTAAACATTAAGTTCTCACATACTTAGATTACTTTAGGCATCATTATCTATCTTATCTACTAATGCACACGTAGTAGAGTAAATCACACGTATATATATATATATATATATATATATATATATATATAACATTCCTAGGTGGAGACCTACGATGAGGGCATACTCTGTTATCAAGTCCTGGTACATCATGTACTAAGTAAATGACTTCTATTTCAGAATCACTCTCGAACCATACATTCACAATTCACAAGCTCTGGAGGCAGGCCTTTGGACCCCAACGTCTTCCTGTACTATGGCTGCACTTATTGCTGATTCATAGACTGCTAAATAAACGTAGAGCTTCTCTCCAACTATGGGCCGAGATAAGAGTAAGGGTGATTCGAGATAGGACTTGAGTTGATTGAAAGCCTCATCGCACTCTTCCTCCCATTCAAAGACTTTTCTGAGAACTTTAAAGAACGAAAGACACTTGTCCATTGCTCTGGAAACAAATTTGTTGATTGTAGCTACTTTTCCAGTGAGCCTCTGAACGTCCATAATACTCCTTGGTGTCTTCATGTCGAGCAAAGCCTTGATTTTCTCGGGGTTCGCCTCTATCCTCCTCTGATTGGAAATGAATCCAAGGAACTTCCCAACTCCTATCCCGAAGACACATTTCACGAGGTTGAGTTTCATTCTATATAGGTCCATGGTATTGAAGGTCTTTTCCAGGTCTGCCACATAAGTGCAGGCTTTTAAGCTCTTCGTTAACATATCGTCTACATACACCTCCATAGTCTTGCCTATTTGGTCTTCGAACATCTTGTTCACAAGACGTTGATATGTTACCCCCGTATTTTTTATACCGAAGGGCATCACCTTGTAGCAATATGTCCCTTTGTCAGTAATGAAGGTTGCGTTCTCTGAGTCTTCAGCATCCATGAAGATCTGATTGTAGCCTGAATACGCGTCCATAAAGCTCATGAGCTCATGCCCTGTAGTAGCATCTACTATATGATCTATTCGAGGTAAGGGATAGCTGTCTTTTGGGCAAGACTTGTTCAAGTCAATAAAATCTATGCACATTCTCCACTTTCCATTGGCTTTGGGCACAATGACTGCGTTCGATAGCCACTCTGGATATATGACTTCCTTGATAAAATCGGCCTCTTCTAACTTCCTGACTTTTTCCTGGATGGCATCATACTTCTCCCTGGAGTAAACTCTTCATCTTTGTTTGATTGGCCTAGCATCCTTAGTCACATTGAGTTTATGACACATAACCTCAGGGTTGATGCCAGGCATGCCTGAGTGACTCTAAGCGAAGACACTCTTCCTCTTCCCCAAGAAGTTTTTCATCTCTTCCTTGATTTCCGCTTTTAAGGCTTTGTCGACCTGGACGGTTTTTTCCAGTTCGTCCTCATTGAGGACGATGGATTTTACCTCTTTCGCGGCCTCTCCTTTATTTAAATTTGTTTCATCTCTAGGGTCAAGTGTGTCAATGTTATAAGTGGTAGTTGATCTCTTATCGGCTTCTCTCTCTTCAGCCGAGTTGAAGTAGCATTCTCGTGCTATGGTCTGGTCACCCTGCAATTCCCCTACCTCATAGGGGGTCGGGAATTTTAGCATCTGGTGGACCGTCGATGGCACGACCTCAAAATCCTTAAGGGCTACTCTTCCTGTGATGAGGTTATAGGCCGAGAAGATTTTTTCGTCCATAATGGAAAAATTAATCTTCTGGGTTAACCTCTTAGGACACTCATCGCCCATTCGTACGTCCATCTTATACATTCCCAACGAATGGAAATTTTCACCGCTAAATCCCATTAACGGATGATGATAGGGTACCAACCTAGCTCTACTGAGGCCTAGGCTCTTGAAGCATGGGCCAAAATATCACATCTGTTGAACTTCCTCCATCTATGAGAATTCTCTGCACCTCACATCCATCAACTCTTATTGTGATTACCAATGGATCATCATGCGGAGCTAAGATGCGTTTGAAGTCGAGTCGGGAGAACCTAACTATGAGAGTGTTCAGGTCCACCTTCTTTCTCTTCTGCATTATCTCGGAAGACGTCAGATTACCTACTTCAAGTTTGGCTACTGACTTGACCTCTGCCACACGATCTTTTCGGCCAGCCACTTCAGAACCACCCCCTGCAAGTCCTCCGCATATGGTGTTAACGCCAAAGGAGATCATACCAACCCTCTTCACTAGGGTGTTGTCATATTTTGGTGGGAGGTCCGAATCATCTTCGTCATCACCATCTGAATCATCGTCTCTTCTGGATTGGGTATCGTCACAACATCTATCGTGTCTCTTCTTTTTAGGGTCATCTCTTCCCCCTTTAGGAGACTTGCCATCAACATATTTCCTCAACTTTCCAAATTTCAACATCTTTTCGATCACATCCTTCAAGGCGAAGCACTTGTCTGTAATATGGCCATAGTCTTGGTGGAACTCACACCACAAGTTCTTGTTCCTCTTATACGGAGGAGCCTCCAGTTTCTCCGGCCATCTTAGAGACCTGTCATTTTTTATCTTATTGAGGATATGCTCGCAGCTCATCGTTATAGGGGTATAGTGTGTGAACTTGTCGTCATCTGACTTCTTCTTTCCGTCCTTTTACCTTCAGAACTTCCCGCTCTTACCGCCGTTCTTATCCTCATACTTTGCGACCATGGCCTCTTCAGCATTCATAACCTTACCCGTTGTTGCTAACAGCTCTGCCATGGACCTGGGGGGGTCTTCTGCAAGTTTCCATAATAATTTCCCTTTTTGAAGACCTCCTATGAGGGTGGTCATATCTATATTCTCTTCGTAATCTTCAACCTCAGGTTTTTCTTTGTTGAACCTGGCGATGTAGTCTTTTAGGCTCTCGTTCTTGCCTTGCTTGAGATACAACAGATGGGTGGTCTTCTTTTGAGGTCTTACCCCAAAACAGAAATTGTGAATGAATCATTCAGCCAAGCCCTTAAAATTATCAATTAAATTCTTCGGAAGAGAAGTAAACCAAATGTGTGCTTCTCCCGTCAAAGTCTCGGAGAATCTCATCTGGTATTGAATAAATGTCCGTCGCTGACTGGTACATCTCAATGCGATGTACGGGGTTGGTGCTACCGTCATACTTGGGAGACACCATGGGTGGTTTGAACTTAGCAGGGGTTGGAAAACTTACTATCCTGGCCACGAATGGGGAGCCATCTAAGAACCCTCTTTCAACGAGTCTAGACTTTTGATGAGGTCTCCTATCTTTTCTTCAAGACGTTGAATATAGTCATTCCATGGCCTTGCAACGTCGGCCTGACCGAGGTTGTCCTCAGCCACCTCCAAGGGGTGGAATGAGGGTTCCCCAGCCACAGCACAACATCGACTGTTGACCTCTTTCTGGTCTCTACCTCGTCCTATGTGGGTTCGACCTTGATGAGGCTGACGTTGACCCTCTTCTCTTTGTGATCCAGCTGCACTTCTCGACCTTGATAACCTCTATCTTAGGTCATTTACTGGGCCTAGCCTTTCAAAGGTTGACCCTGTGCTCAATCGATCAAAAGTTGATCCTCGTTGTTGGGCTTCTCCACCTCTTCTACCTCCACAACCTTGGCTCTGCTGGATAGGACGAACTGTGTTATTTAAAACCTCATATGATTCCCAACAATCTTCTGGAACGTATTCTGCCTCCATATCGTCATACCGATCCTCAGGGCAAGAGTGTCCTTGCCTCCCTAGGCGTAGACGCCTAGGGTTAGCAACGTCCCTCCTCCGTTGGGGTGTAGGTTGGTCTTTTCATGGTGCCTGGGGTGGTCCCCGGGCTTCAGGATGGGGCTGAACCGCCATCGGAGTAATCATCTCCGGTGAGATCCCACGTGGTCTCATAATGTTTTGACTGAGTTGTGAAAATTTCTCCTTCATTGCTTATTGTGTTGCCGCCAAAGACCTCAAGGCTGCAGCCACCTCCACTATTTCGGACTGAGGCGGTGCCTGACTGGAACTGGTCACCCCGCACCAGGAGGCGGAAGAGGTGGTGGTAATTCCGGTGCCATATGCTAACACAAAAAGATCTGGTGTAGTAGATGAGCTTAATACCTTAAAGGACCTCTTTCAATGGTGAACAGCTCCACGCAAGGGGTGAGGCCTGGTTCACCGCCAGAGTCTCCGATGAGGTTAAGCGAAAAAAGAGGAAGAGACAGCTTCTCGATTCCCACAGACAGTGCCAAAATGATGATGCTAGAAACAACACCACCCTTCAGGGTGTTCGTAAGCTCATTTCAATGTTAACAATGGCAGTATGAGACAAGGTTCTAAAAAACACGGGGCGTGATTGAGGCGTGGAGGCCAAGCCTTAAGCCTTAGAAGCCTAGGTGGGCCTAGGCGTAAAAAGGCGTGAAAAGGCGTTTAGGCCTTCTTCATATATTTTAATATTTTTTAACCATAATAAGGCTATTAAAATATAAAAATTTCACGTACCATAAAAATATGTCTGAATATATGCAAATTAAAATACTATTTGATTATTTTGGATGAGGTAATGGTCCGGTTTGTAAAGAAATTCTTTAAAAGGCGACATCGTTTCACTAAAGCATTGTTGTTTTTTGAAAAAAGTGCGCCTTAAGGGTTTTACTAAGAATAAGGCGTGAAAAGCGTAAGGCGAGGCGTTTCTCCCAAGCCTTAAGCCTAGGCGGGTTTTTTAGAATAGTTATGAGAGTATATGTACGTATAGTAGAAGGAGGTGAGGAGAAGAGGATTAATACCGGAATATAAGTGGTTCAGCCAATCCGACCTACGTCCACTGTGAAGACGTGTGGTTAATATCACTGTATGAGGGCTCTAATAGCCATAGATACAATCTCTCAAGCTTTCTCTCTCTACTGTGTATTTAGACAGAGTTTCATCTAGGGTTGTTATTTTCGAATCCCTCTCCAAAAAGGAGAAGACCAGTATATATAGTACGCGGGGGGTGTAATGTACCCCCCATGCATGCAATGAGCATATGTGTGTTGATCTAGCCAATATGATGAAGACATCTATCACTGTCACTCGTAGAGAATGATGATCAAATATTCCCCCCACATGAGGGGATTGATTTGTTATAACTGATTGTGTACACGTGTTCTCAACCATACATATGCTGATAAAAGCTCGATCATCTGTGATTGGTCCCAACCTCGGCCTGGAAGAGGACGAGGTTGGTGTGGTCGGGTAACTGCTTGATCAGTGGTGGCCTTGGCTCAGTGGGAGACTCGAGGCAAGGCAGATGGGGCTGTAAAGTCGGCCTGGGCCGAGGTAATGGTATAGTAGCAGGAACGTCGATTGATTCATTGCCGAGGCTGATTATGATGATGGAGTTGTCCTTATAACCTCGGCCTGCACCCAGTCGAGATTGCTAGCCTTGGATGACCTCATGAATAGTCTGCCCCTGTGGATCATGAAGACCTCAACTGTTGTCTGACCGTGAGGTAACTAGTAACGTTGGCTATGGACGACCTTGTTTAGGACGAGACTGCTGGCTGCCAATCTAAGGTCCTTCTAACCTCGGCCATCTCCCTGGCCGAGGTGGATGTCTCTGAGACGATGGGGTACATTTAGGGTATATCAATACCTATATTGAAATTGTATATATACTGGTTGTGTGATTTTCTATTATATGGATTATTGTGTGTATAACATACCTACCATACTTACTATAATGGGAGGTTATTCGTAAGAGGATAGTCTTGTCTCGATGTGACCTTCGGGGGGACTTTAGATTGATACCTCAGAACATAGGACTTGGAAGGGCTTATCGCTGAATGGATAAGTCTGCTGACCTTGGGAGCGTAGGTATGTGCTTGACCCATGGGTATGTAATGGAAATAAAGCACAAGAATTGAACCATCTCGATAATTCAAACCAAGTTTAATAACCACAAATAAAATCATCCTGACAATAGTTAACTCTCAAGGAGTATTGAATATTAGAAATATAAATAAACATGAATCTCTGACAAATCCAAACGGAATAGGAAATCGGGCGACACATCCCCTAACTATGAAGAACTAAAATAGGAACTGAATCGATGAAGAGGTTGTCTAAAGCAAGGGCCTACAACTCCCACATAAGCTGCAGCATGTCCAATCAAAAGATCCTATGCATGACGCCCCTGTGACTGAGCACCTGTAATATATACATATATATACAAGAGAGAGAGGAATGACAGAAAACGGGTGAGAGCCCGAGTGTAAACAGTTTTAAAAATAGATTAAAAAGTATTTAAAATGATTACCGATTAATATCACAACCCTGTTAATATGCGACACTCTCTTGAGGATCCTCACCTCTCATCTAGTGTGCACTCCTACCGTTCTACTGATCTCATAAGTCTATCTAACTTATTCCCATGAAGTTTTATCTCGAAAAGTACTAAGGCCATGATATTTAGTTTTAGAAAATTAATCTCTTCCATTTTCTTAACACCTAACCATTATCTAATAAACCCAAATCAATCTAGCTCCTCCGTACCACCCATATAGTAGGCTATCGAATACCCTTAATAATTAACATCTCTCTTATGTTATTATTAAACCCCAGTTACCCTTTCTACGTAGATTATTGTTCAAGCTTTACCATTTAAGTTTCTCTACTTAAACTTTATTTTTTATATTCACTAACTATCCTCCTACTATTCACACATTAGTAGTTTCATCATTATATAGATATACCCTATCTAAGCTCCCTACTAATTACTCTTTAGTAGATTAATCATTCTTTAGATACATAATATCTCGTCTCTCTACTAGCACACTTAAGTATATTATTCGTGTTGTATATATTTTACACACCATATATACTATAAGCACACACTCTGCTATTATATCCCAGTATCACACATTAAGGGCTATTGGTTCCTAATGTTACCCCAACCCCAATAGTTATTCCATATATATTGGTTCAGAATGTTACCCCGACCCCAATATTCAGATTACTTTTAGTTTAGATACACACAACTAACTAGTTTGAAATCATAAGTCCGCTACCCATAACTCAGCGTCCACCCATGGTTCCATGCAAATACATTTTTTAAATATATATCCATTTCTGTTTAATATGGGCAAGGCTTTTCAAATTTTAGGATTAAGTGTTCACATACTTAAGTCAAATAAGATTTCATTATCTTTCTTGTCCATTAATTTTACACAGTTGATAACATAACAAGTATATATATATATTCACACTTTTTAATATATATATATATATATATATATATATATATATATATATATATATATATATATATATATACAGTCATGTTCTTGTGCGGACTAGTCTGCATTTTAAGAATGCGGACCAAACATGTGTCACTTGGCGGTGAGTCCAAAAAAGAGAGAGAGTGTTCCTATAATTTAGGCGATAATTTCTAGGCGCACCGTTAGGTGACACATGTCCGGTCAGCATTTTTAAAATGCGGACTGGTCCGCACAAGAGCATTATTATATATATATATATAACACGGAACCTCCCAGACCCAGCTGCAGTGCATACTGTAAAACATATCAAAGGTATATATATATTTATCATCCATTATATCTATACTAGTACCACACCCCTACGCACAATTGTGGTGCATGAATACTCTGCTCTCATATCCGGGTACATCTCTCGTTGTACAAGGGACTATTGATTCGTTTTCTCTCACGAACGATATATATCAAATCACACATATTGGAGGCAAATATAGTTCCAAGTCAATTGGCTACGCACATACCTACACACCCATATAACCATCAACACTATCATGCTCACTGATACCCTGTACCTAGGTTCTATGTTCTAGTGGTGCGAATCAAAATCCTCTCGAAGGCTCCTCAATATATGATCGTCCACAATGCGCAACCTCCACTCGATAGCAAGCAGCGTAGGTATGTCATACACACAATAAATCAAATTATAGATATTTTCTCCACGTATATATCAATAGGGCATACGCACATCACATATCACAAGTCTTATACGTAGTATATTTATATCCCGAATATTCCACGTATTAATGTATTATTACTTTAATCATATTATAGGTATTCAATCCACCTATATATATATATATATATATATATATATATATATATATATATATATATAACAATAGTAGGGCATACACACATCCCATATCACAAGCCTCATACGTAGTATATTTATATCTCGAATATTCTATGTATTACTTCGTTTATTACCGTATGCTCCTGAGTGTTTCTCACCACTCGAAGTGTATCCTTTATTCCACACATAATATCAGAAGGTAAAATCTCTACCCCCCTACTGGTCTAAGTCCTTGTTCCTCTCGAATTCTCTTAACTCGAATTATCCTTCAATTTAGATTTTTTTTCCTTTCTATTAATCCAAATTAATTTAGCACCTAAACTTCCCTGGTAGGCCAAGCCTAAAACCAAAACTAGGCCTACTGGTGTTGCAATATAATTCCCTTATATTAGAAATTAAATACCACAAGTGAATTCCGAACGATTTCCAAAGGTCCTAAACAAAAAGGGAATTATAGGCCAAAACTGGGCAACCGAATCGATTAGAAAATATTCTGCCAGATTAAACACCCTGTAGTAAAATATTGATTACTCCCTCTACAGAACTCCGATTGACCTGATTCAAAGCTCATTTGAAGGATAATACATAGAGACTTTCAGGAAAGTACGGATATCACTCTAATTTTAAGTACAATTGAAATGACATATGTTTAAAGTTACATCAAAAATTCTGGCAGATTACTATGCTGGTAGATCAAACACCCTATAGTAAAACATTGATTTCTCCCTCTACATAACTACGATTGACCTAATTAAAAGCTAATTATAAATCTAAGACATAGGCATTTCTAGTAATGTATGTATCTCACTCTAATTCTAAGTATAATTAAAACGGCATACGTTTAAAGTTACGTTAAGAATTCTGGCAGATTGACATCTTGTGTTCATCAATTAAACCCTAAGTCATTCAAGATTCATGTTCTACAATCAAGAACCATCAAGATTCAATCTTAATCATAAAATATATTCTAATATAGTTTTATCTTCACATAGAGATAACTTGCCAATGAAAAGTTTACACAAAACATCAAAGATTCAACCCAAGAATCGAGTTCTCCTTTAATTAACATAAAACCCTAATTTTCTCATGTTCATCAACTTTATTAACCAAGAACTCAGATTTCTCTCTTATTAATAAACCAAAACCCACAAATTTCTTATTATCATCATTAAGGAACATCTCTACATGCATTCCTACTTTGGTTTATGAATTAAACCCTCCCAAATTCATATAAAACTTCCAAAAGCATGAAATCAATCCCTATCCCACATAGGTATTATAACATGATTGATATAAATTGCCATTTAAATACTTAACTCTCAATAGCAGGTCTGAAATTCATTGATAAGATGGTTACCACGCCTCACCCCATCCGTATATGCTTTATCAAGACATAACCCCAGGAAGCAGGAATTTTGGCCGGTGCCCAACCTCCGTGTCATATTAAAATCCCATGACAACATGCTCAATAACAACATGAATTAAAATAATTTATACAATTATTTTTCCAGATTTCAATGAATTTAACAATTCAAATATGAGTACAATTAACAAGAAATCAACGGGATAAACTCTCGACAGATTTAAAGGAGCATAGTGTAAAACCCCATACCTTAAAATTATTGCATAAATATCCACATAAATATAGCCTCAAAATCTGACCGTACCATCACGTTTCTCTCGCAAAAATAATCAATTCACGTTCTAGCCCCAACACGAGATAACCCCAAATAGTCCTATTTTAAAAAGCCAGAAAAATCAGATCCAAGAATTATTTGAATCGCCAATCCAACTTTAGATTTGGATTCTAGACAAAAAATTGGGTCAGGTATGTGTTTTGAGTTTTTCTAAATCTCATTCGAATGCCCTAAAAAAGAAGATCTAAACATTCCAAATTGGCTTTTCCTATTCCACTCATTTTTGCCTCTTTGGATTTCATTTTTGGCCTTTCTTTTTCATCCCTCTTTCCTTATAATCACCCATAATATTCCTTATATAGTTCCTTTCTAAAACCCTAGCTTGGAGACTAAGCTAATGCATATTACTATATTTCCCTTTAATTCAAAATTTTCAACTTTATATATTGATTTGTGGACTTTAGTGTGTGATTTTTGGGAAATAGAAATGAGTAGCTTTTTATTTGGTGCGTTAGGTTTCGTCGAATTTCGAGGATGAAATTCCTTTTTCAAGGGGGAAGTATGTAATACCCCGTTATTTTGAGGGTTATTTATGAATATTATACAAGATTTTAGTAATATTATTATTTTATTAATCGGAGATAAAATAATTTATTTTAGTTTGAAATTGAATCAAACATTTAAATTTAAATTATTTTTGGACATTTTATAATGGTTTAAATATGTAAAGTTGATAATTTTGAATTAAAGGGCAATATACTAATATAAGTTAACTTAGTCTCCAAGCTAGGGTTTGAGAGAAGGGTTACATAAGGAATATTATGGGTGATTATAAGGAAAGGGAGATGAAAAAGAGAGGTCAAAAATGAAATCCAAAGAGGTAAAGGCGAGTGGAATGGGAAGCGCCAATTTGGAATGCTTAGATCTTCTTTTTGAGTGGATTCGAATGAGATCTGAGAAAAACTCAAAACACATACTTGACTCAATTTTTCGTGCAGAATCCAAATAAGAAGTCAGATTGGCGATTCAAATAATTTTTGGATCTTATTTTTCTGGGTTTTTAAAATAGGACTATTTGGGGTTATCTCATGTTGGGGCTAGAACATGATTCGATTATTTTCGTGAGAGGAACGTGATGGTGCAATCAGATTTTGAGGTTAATTTTTATGTGACGATTCATGCAATGATTTTAAGTTATGGGGTTTTACACAATATGCTGATTAATCTCGTGAGTGTTATTCCCTTTGATTTCATGTGATTATTGAACTCATATTTGAATTGTTAAATTCATTGAAATCTGGAAAAATAATTATTGAAATTATTATGATTCATGTGATATTATTCATGTTGTTGTAGATCACATTGTCATGAGATTTTAATATGGCACGGAGGTTGGGCACCCGCCAAAATTTCTACTTTCCGGGGCTATGTCTTGATAAAGCATATGCGGATGGGGTGAGGCCCGGTGACCCGGTTAATGTGTTGTTGAGAAATTATATTAATAAATGCTTTGAGATTCGCATTTTTATTTGAATATTCATACTCGTGTTGTTACGTTTTATTCTTTGCTAATATATATTTGTTGAGCATCTTTCCTGTCGTATTGTGTACTTTCCCATATTTTCTTTTAGTGACAGGTTAGCGTGGGTTTGGGCGCTATGAATTATTGGAGATTTATTTTAGCGTGGATTATTAATTGGGAAGAATTTTAATACATTATGAGGAGATTATATTTATATTTGATGTATGGAGCATTGGAGATTTATGTTTGTAACGAGTTAGTTGTCGTATTTATTTCGAGAGATTGGTTGTATTTGTATTTGAAGAGAATTAGATTAGTGGTTTTCTCTTGTGTTTATTGTGCGATTTAGATGATTTATACCTTGCTATATTGTGGATTTAGTTTATTTTATCTATAGTAGCACTCTATTCGCTCTCTATTTTCCCCTCTCTTGCTATATATATAGGTGTCCAGACACAGGGACACCTGGATGATGATCCCTTCGAGTTAGACGTTTGCTGAAGCAGCTGTGGATGTAAGTAGGTTTACTGTAGATGCTTCTATCATTGAGATCTATATAGGAGGTATTGTAGAAACATTCGGGCTGAAGGCCCAACTGTACTCATTTATTCTTTTAGTACGGCATTCGATTTGGTTGTATTATAATGTACCGAGTATACGGTTATTTTATTTGATTTTAGTTGCTGCATATAAACTATTGTGATTGTTTTATTTGAATGGTTTAGTTAAAAAGATTAGTTAATTAAAAAAATGATGCCAGCCTAATAGGTTATTAGTAATTAAATTAGTTTTCGACAGTGATGCTGATAATGAACCATATGAGACTCTCCTATGGATCATTCTCAGCATCACTATGGAAAACCAATTTAATTACTAATATCCTATTAGGACAACGTCAAAATTTTAATTAACTAATCTTTTTAACCAAACCATTCAAATATAACAATTAGAACATTATATACAACAACTGAAATGAAATAAAATAAAATAACCGAACACTCGGTACAATAATACAATCAAATCAAATGCCACACTAAAATGCGGTAAAAGAATAAATGAGTACAGTTGGCCCTTCAGACCGAATGTTTCTACGATACCTCCTATCTAGATCTCAATGATAGAAGCATCTACAATAAACCTGCTTGCATCCACAGCTGGTGCAGCAAACGTCTGACTCGAAAGAATCATCATCCAGGCGTCCCTGTGTCTGGACATCTATCTATATATATAGTTATATAAAGAGAGGGGAAAATAGAGAGATGGGTCAGAGCCCGAGTTTTGAAAACGTTTTAGCAAGTGTTTAAAATCCATATTTTAAACTATGATATTTCTCATATTTATACTGGTATCACACTCTCAATAGATACCCCTCACCCATATTCTAATAGTACACAACTATCGCATACCCTTTTAAACAACCTAGTTAAGCTACCCTGCCTAACAAAGGTATTTCTTCCATCTTCCAAAATCCTCAAAAATCCGAGTACTGAGGACTAAAATTCTTCCCATTCCCAAAATTTTGTTACGTTCGTGCGTGGGGTGTCTCGCGAAATGAAATCCAAACAAGGAACCCCCCGATACACTACTACCTGACAATGTTGATCGTTGGGATTCATTAGGCCTTCACTACATGCCACATTTATACCATCCCGTATTTATTAATAGTTCTCATTAGAACCTAAGATCCATATTCATATAAATTCGGTTATAAATCTACCAGAAGGAGTATATCACTTTATTCATTCTTTTCCCTTTTATATAGGGTTACGTTATATGATGTCTCATCTCATATATAAATAGTATATTATACGCACAAGTATAATAATCAGTCCACAAATCTATAATATAAGTAGCTTAGCCATTCTCATTTACTAAGAAACCATGGATTATCTCAAGTACACATATATGTTAATCTTAATACATATATCCATATCTGGAACCCATATGCTTAACAACGGTGCACACATACTCTGATATCCAGTCCAAGTACATCTCGTACTCAAGGATCACATGTTCCACATCATTCAGGAACTGTATCATTACAAATCACACATATTGGAGGTGAACATAGTTCCAAGCCTATGGGTTACGCACATGCCTACGCACCCATATGACCTTCATCACTATCATTCTCTCAGATAGCCCGTACCTAGGTTCCATGTTCTGAGGTACCAAATCTAAAATCCCCTCGAAGGCAACACATGATAAGATTGTCCTCTTTCGAACGCTAACCTCCCGTAATAGCAAGTATGGTAGGTATGTCATACACATAATAAACAATAATATAGGTACACATTCCACCTATATAAATATATCATCAGTTAGGTCTTCACACAACCATATTATAATGATAGGTATTCATCTCACCTATACATAATTCCCCATAGGTAATTATTTACCCCATGTATATAATAACATCCGGGCATACGCACAACCCGTATAATAAATCTCCTACGTAGTATATTTATATCTCGAATAACCCATGCATTTATCGATTTTGACCAATCCTTAATATATTATTTCCGAGCTTTTCTCACCGCACAATGATAATACCAACAACACCGATATATTTATTCATCTCATAATATATATACTCTAACGACATCGTATATATAATATATATCTCTTCTCAAGATACTATGGCTATAATTTCTAAACTCTTATAGCGATAGCCAATAGCCTCGAATATTTCCATTCATAATAATATAAGCAGTCACACCCTTAAAATATTACCCCAATACGTACTCTCTTATTTAATATTCAAATCACACCTAAATACCTCGTTAAGTATTATTCCTCACGAACACCCCTATTTGGGTAAATCTTTGATTTTACTTTCAACTAACCCAAGGTACACGCCTTAATCAAAAAATTATTTAGAAGTACCCACACTATTTGAGTAATATAAAGAATATTATGGGTGATTATAAGGAAAGAGAGATGAAAAGGAGAGGCCAAAAATGAAACCCAAAGAGGCAAAAACGAGTGGAATGAGAAGAGCCAATTTGGAATGTTTAGATCTTCGTTTTGAGTGCATTCGAATGAGATTTGAGAAAAATCCAAACCATCTACTTGACTCGATTTTTCATGTAGAATCCAAATCTAAAGTCAGATCAGTGATTCGAATAATTATTGGAGTTGATTTTTCTAAGTTTTTAAAGTAGGACTATTTGGGGTCATCTCGTGTTGGGCTAAAAGCTGATTTGATTAATATCGCGAGGGAACGTGATGGTGCGATCAGATTTTGAGGTTAAATTTATGTGGCGATTCATGCGATGATTTTGAAGTATGGGGTTTTACACAATATGATCCTTTAAATCTCTCGAGAGTTTATTTCGTTGATTTCTTATTAATTGAACTCATATTTGAATTGATAAATTCATTGAAATCTGTAAAAATAATTGTTGAATTATTTTGATTCATGTGGTATCATTATATTGTTGTTGAGCACGTTGTCATGATATTTTAATATGGAACGGATGTTGGGCACCCATCAAAACTCCTTCTTCCCAGACTATGGCTTGATAAAGCATATGCGGATGGAGTGAGGCCTGGTGACCCGGTTAATGTGTTGTTGAGAAATTTATTGATAAATGCTATTGAGATTTGAATTTTGATTTGAATATTCATGCTCGTGTTATTACATTTTATTCATCGCTATTATATATTTATTGAGCATCTTTCTTGTCGTATTGTGTACTTCCCCATATTTTCTTTTAGTGGCAGGCTACCACGGATTTGGGCACTGTGGACCAATCGTGATGATTTTTAGTGTGGATTATTTGAGAAGAATTTTTAATACAAGTTGGAAGATTGTATTTAATTATTTTAATGTATAGAGCATTGGAGATTTACTTTAGTTATATTTTTTCGAGAGAATTTTGTTTTATTTATTTGAAGAGATTGAGATTAGTGGGACAAAACCTAACACTGGAAATAAAATACTACTCGATTCTATTTCCCAAATTCACACACTAAAGTCCTCGAATCAGTTCTTAACATCCTCACCACGATGGCTAACACATCCTCAAAAATTTCTATCTCCTAAAAAAATATATCTAACCCGCATACTAGACCCAATACCCAAGACCCGAGGTTAGTTGTATACCTAAGCTCTGATACCATCTATAACACCTTATAATTTTGAGGGCTATATTTATGAATATGGTATATCATTTTAATAATATTATTATTTTAATAATTATGATATTGATATTATATTTATTTGAAATGAATCGAATATGTAAATTCAAATTTAATTGGCATTTGGACATTGTGTAATGGGTTAAATATGTAAAGTTGACAATTTTGAATTAAAGGGCAATATAGTAGTATGCGTTAGCTTAGGTTCCGAGCTAGGGTTTGAGAGAAGGGTTATATAAGGAATATTATGGGTGATTATAAGGAAAGGGAGATGAAAATAAGAGGCCAAAAACGAAATCCAAAGAGGCAAAAACGAGTGGAATGAGAAAAGCCAATTTTGAGTGTTTAGATCTTCTTTTTGAGTGCATTCGGATGAGATTTGAGAAAAATCCAAAACACATACGTGACTCAATTTTTCGTCTAGAATCCAAATCTGAAGTTGGATTGGTGATTAGAATAATTTTTGAATCTAATTTTTCTGAGTTTTTAAAATAGGACTATTTTGGGCTATCTCGTTTTGGGGCTAGAACATGATTTGTTTATTTTCGCAAGAGGAACGTGATGGTGCGATCGGATTTTGAGGCTAATTTTTATGTGACGATTCATGCGATGATTTTAAGGTATGAGGTTTTACACAATATGCTCCTTTAAATCTCTCGAGAGTTTATTCCGTTGATTTCTTATTAATTGAACTCACATTTGATTTGATAATTTCTTGAAATCTGAAAAAATAATTATTGATTTTTTATTCATGTTGTTGTTGAACACGTTGTCATGATATTTTATTATGGCACGGAGGTTGGGCGCCCGCCAAAATTCCTACTTCCCGGGGCTATATCTTGATAAAGCATATGCGGATGGGGTGAGTCCCGGTGACCCATTAATATATTGTTGAGAAATTAAATTGATAAATGCTTTGAGATTTGCATTTTGATTTGAATATTTGTACTTGTGTTGTTACGTTTTATTCATCGTTAATATATATCTGTTGAGCATCTTTCCTGTCGTATTGTGTACTTTCCCATATTTTCTTTTAGTTGGCTATAGACCAATTGGGATGATTTTAGCTTGGATTATTTTGGGAAGAATATTTTTTGGAAGATTTGTATTATTTTATTATGTTGTATAGAGCATTGGAGATTTACTTTAGTTGTATTATTTCGAGATACTTTTGGTTGTATTTAATTTGAAGAGAATTGAGATTAGTCGTTTCTCTTTTGTTGTTGTGGGATTTTGATGCTCTATACACATTGTTATTGTGAATTTAGTTAGTTGTATCGATGCCCGGAGAGACACGCAGTGTGCTATTATGATAAAACTAATCAAATCCCAAATACACAAGGTATAAAGCATCTAAATGAAACCCACAATAAAACAAAAGCACTAATCTCAAATCTATTCAAATAAATACAATAAATCTCTCTCGAAATAAAACAACTGTTTATCTCGATACAAAAATGAATCTCTAATGCTCTATACATAAAAAAATAAATACAATTCTTCTCATCTTGTATTAAAATTCTTCCTAAATAATCCATGCAAAAATCATCCCAATTAGTCCATAGCACTCAAATCCACGCTAACCTGCCAACTAAAAGAAAATATGGGGAAGTACATAATACGACAGGAAAGATGCTCAACAAAATATGTTAGTGATGAATAAAGCGTAACAACACGAGTACGAATATTCAAATCAAATGCAAATCTCAAAGCATTTATCAATATAATTTCTCAACAACACATTAACCGGGTCACCAGGCCTCACCCCATCCGCATATGCTTTATCAAGACATAGCCCCGGGAAGCAGAAATTTTAGCGGGGGCTCAACCTCCATGCCATATTAAAATTTTATGACTCAACAACAGCATGAATAATACCACATGAATCAAAATAATTGCAACAATTATTTTTCTAGACTTCCAAGAATTTATCAATTCAAATATGAGTTCAATTAAACATGAAATCAACGAAATAAACTCACGAGATTTAAAGGAGCATATTATGTAAAATCCCATACCTTGAAATCATTGCATGAATCGTCACATAAAAAATAGCCTCAAAATTTGATCGCACCATCACGTTCCTCTCGCAAAAATAATCAAATCATATTCTACCCCACCACGAGATAATCCCAAATAATCCTATTTTAAAAACTCAGAAAAATCAGCTCCAAAAATTATTCGAATCACTGATACGACTTCAGATTTGGATTCTACACGAAAAATTGAGTCAGATATCTTGTTTGAGTTTTTCTCAAATCTCATTCGAATGCACTAAAAAATAAGATCTAAACATTTCAAATTGGCTCTTCTCATTCCTCTCGTTTTTGCCTCTTTTGATTTCATTTTTATCCTCTCCTTTTCATCTCCCTTTCCTTATAATCACCCATAATATTCCTTATATAATCCCTCTCTCAAAGCCTAGCTTAGGCCTGTCAAACGGGCTCTATGAGCCGAGCTTGGGGTTGATCAAGGTCGGCTCGATTTTAATTTACCCAGCTCAAGCTCAAGCTCGGCCCGAATGAGCCTGAGAGTGCCTGGATCAAGCTCAGCTCACAAAGTATAACGAGCTTCGGGACCGATTTGAGCAGGCCCGAATTGAATATTCAAATACGTATTTATTTATTTTAATAATAAATATTCATATTTCAACAATAAAATTCTTATTTCAGCAATAAAAACACATTTTAGAAATAAAATTCATACTTCAGCAATAAAATATGAATTTCACCATTAAAAATTCATATTTCAACATTAAAAAAAAATATTTCAGCACTTCAAAAACATATTTTCGCATTAAAAAACCATATTTCAGCATTAAAAAAACACATTTCAGCACTAAAAAAATCATTTCAGCATAAAAGAAAACATATTTCAGCTTTAAAGTAAATTAATCTAAGCGTGTAAGGGGTGTATGTGATATGTTTCCTTTCCTAATTAAAGTAAATTAATAAATGACCCACGTTATTTTTATTTCTTTAATATTAAGTCCAATAGTCTGTTTGTCCAAGGAAAAAAATTAGAAAAACTATTTTGTTTTAAAATATTTTTTACATATCATAGAAAATAAAATAATTATATATATATATATATATATATATATATATATATATTATTTCAGGCCAAGCCTAGTTCGGGCTTGAAAGTGCTTCGCTCACGCTCGGCTCAAATTGAATCCGGGCCTAATAACTCGGCTCAAACTCGGCTCGGCTCAAACTAAATAAAAGCTCGACCCAAATTTAGCGGGCCGAGCGAGCGGACTTCGAGCCTGCTCGGCTCAATTGACAGGCCTACCCTAGCTTGGAGCCTAAGCTAACCTATATTACTATATTTCCCTATAATTCAAAATTGTCAACTTTACATATTTAAACCATTATAAAATGTCCAAAAATAATTTAAATTTATATATTTGATTCAATTTTAAACCAAAATAAATTATTTTATCCCCGTTTAATAAAATAATAATATTATTGGAATCTTATATAATATTCATAAAGAACCATCAAAATAACGGGGTATTACATACTTCCCCCCTTGAAAAGAAATATCGTCCTCGAAATTCGATGAAAGCTAACACTCGAAATAAAATGCTACTTGATTCTATTTCCCCAAAATCACACACTAAAGTCCTCAAATCAATTCTCAACATCCTCATCATGGCGCCTAATACATCCTCAAAAATTTCAATCTCCAAAGAAAACATATCTAAACCGCATGCTAGATCCAATACCCAAGACCCGACGGTTATCGTAGACTTAAGCTCTAATGCGAACGGAGTGATACTCATCGATAAAACTAACCAATTCCACAAGTAATCAGGTATAGAGCATTCTAATTCCCATAAATAGAAAGGAAATCACTAATCTCAATATCCTCAAATTAAATACAACCAAAAGTCTCTCGAAATAATACAACTATCTATCTCGAAAAATAAATCGCCAATCCTCTATACACCAAAAATAAATATAATCTTCTCAAATGTATTCTCAAATATTCTTCCCAAAATAATCCACGATAAAATCATTCCAAGCATCTCAATCCAAGCTAAACTGCCAACTAAAGAAAATATGGGGAAGTACACATTACGACAGGAAAGATGCTCAACAAATATATATTAACAATGAATAAAACATAACAACACGAGTACGAATATTCAAATCAAATGCAAATCTCAAAGTATTTATCAATAAATTTCTCGGCAACACATCAATGGGTCACCATGTCTCACCCCCTCCGCATATTCTTTATCAAGCCATAGCCCGAGAAGCAGGAATTTTGACAGGTGCCCAACCTCCGTGCCATATTAAAATCTCATGACAACGTGATCAATAACAACACGAATAATACCACATGAATCAAAATAATTCCAACAATTATTTTTTCAGGTTTTCAAGAATTTATCAATTCAAATATGAGTTCATTGAAAAATATGAAATCAAGGGAATAAACTCTCGAGAGATTTAAAGGAACATATTGTGTAAAATGCCATACCTTAAAATCATCGCATGAATCGTCACATAAAAATTAGCCTCAAAATCTGATTGCACCATCACGTTCCTCTTGTGAAAATAATCAAATCATGTTCGAGCCCAAACTCGAGATAACCCCAAATAGTACTATTTTAAAAACTCGGAAAAATAGATTCAAACATTATTCGAATTGTCAATCCGACTTCAGATTTGGACTCTACACGAAAAAAATCTCATCTGAATGCACTAAAAAAGAAGATCTAAACATTCCAAATTGGCTCTTCTCATTCCACTCATTTTTTCCTCTTTGGATTTCATTTTGGCCTCTCTTTTTCATCTCCATTTACTTATAATCACCCATAATATTCCTTATATAACCCCTCTCTCAAAACATATCTTGGAGACTAAGCTAATGCATATTACTATATTGCCCTTTAATTCAAAATTATCAACTTTACATATTTAAACTATTACAAAATGTCCAAAAATAATTTAAATTTAAATGTTTGATTCGATTTCAAACCAAAATAAATTATATTATCCCCGATTAATAAAATAATAATATTACTAAAATATTTTATAATATTCGTAAACAACCGTCAAAATAACGGGGTATTACATATTTCCCTCTTGAAAAGGAATTTCGTCCTCGAAATTTGACAAAACCTAACACTCGAAATAAAATGCTACTCGATTTTATATCCCGAAATCACACACTAAAGTCCTCAAATTAATTATAAACATCCTCACCACGATGCCTCACAGTTCCTCAAAAAATTCTGTCTCTAAAGAAACCATATCTAATCTGCATGTTAGACCCAATTTATTTGAGGACTTTAGTGTGATATTTTGGAAAATAGAATCGAGTAGCAGTTTATTTTGAGTGTTAGGTTTCATCGAATTTTGAGGACGAAAATCCTTTTCATGGAGGAAGTATGTAATACCCCATTATTTTGAGGGTTATTTATGAATATTATACAAGATTACTGTATTATTATTATTTTATTAATCGGGGATAAAATAATTTATTTTGGTTTGAAATCGAATAAAATATTTAAATTTAAATTGTTTTTGGACATTTTCTAACGGTTTAAATATGTAAAGTTGATAATTTTGAATTAAAGGGCAATATAGTAATATGTGTTAGCTTAGTCTCCAAGCTAGGGTTTAAGTGAGGGGTTAAATAAGGAATATTATGGGTGATTTTAAGGAAAGGGAGATGAAAAAGAGAGGCCAAAAATGAAATCCAAAGAGGAAAAAACGAGTGGAATGGGAAGAGCCAATTTGGAATATTTAGATCTTTTTTTAGCGCATTCGAATGAGATTTGAGAAAAATCCAAAACACACACCTGACTCAATTTTTCGTGTAGAATCCAAATATGAAGTTGGATTGGTGATTGGAATAACGCTTGGATCTTATTTTTCTGGGTTCTTAAAATAGGACTATTTGGGGTTATCTCATGTTGAGGATATAAGATGATTCGATTATTTTCGCATGAGGAACGTGATGGTGCGATCAAATTTTGAGGTTAATTTTTATGTGACGATTTATGCAATGATTTTAAGATATGGGATTTTACACAATATGCTCCTTTAAATCTCTCGAGAGTTTATTCCATTGATTTCTTGTTAATTGAACTCATATTTGAATTGTTAAATTCATTGAAATCTAGAAAGATAATTGTTGAAATTATTTTGATTCATGTGGTATTATTTATGTTGCTCTTGAGCACATTATCATGAGATTTTAATATGGTACGGAGGTTGGGCATCCGCCAAAATTTCTGCTTCTCGGGCTATGTCTTGATAAAGCATATGCAGATGGGGTGAGGTCTGTTGACCCGATTAATGTGTTGTTGAGAAATTATATTTATAAATGCTTTGAGATTCGCATTTTGATTTGAAAATTCATACTCGTATTGTTATGTTTTATTTATTACTAATATATTTGTTGAGCATCTTTCCTGTCGTATTGTGTACTTCCCCATATTTTCTTTTCGTTGGCAGGTTAGCACGGATTTGAGTGTTATGGACTGTTTGGGATGATTTTAGTATGGATTATTTTGGGAAGAATATTCGAGAATACAAGTTGAGAAGATTGTATTTTTATTTTTGATGTATATAGCATTGGAGATGTATTTTATTCGAGATAGTAGTTGTATTATTTCGAGAGACTTGGTTGTATTTTTTATTTGATACCCCATTATTTTGAGGGTTATTTATGAATATTATACAATATTTCAGTAATACTATTATTTTATTAATTGGGGATAAAATAATTTATTCTGGTTTGGAATTGAATCAAACATTTAAATTTAAATTATTTTTGGATATTTTATAATAGTTTAAATATGTAAAGTTGATAATTTTGTATTAAAGGGAAATATAGTAATATGTGTTCGCTTAGGCTCCAAGCTAGCGTTTGAGAGAGGGACTATATAAGGAATATTATGGGTGATATAAGGAAAGGAAGATAAAAAAGAGAGGCCAAAAACGAAATCCAAAGAGGCAAAAATGAGTAGAATGGGAAGAGCCAATTTGTAATGTTTAGATCTTCTTTTTGAGTGCATTTGGATGAGATTTGAGAAAAACCCAAAACATATACCTGACTCAATTTTTCGTCTAGAATCCAAATCTGAAGTCAGATTGGCAATTCGAATAATTATTGGATCTCATTTTTCTGAATTTTTAAAATAGGACTATTTGGGGTTATCTCATGTTGGGGCTAAAACATGATTCAATTATTTTCGCGAGAGGAACGTGATGGTGCGATCAGATTTTGAGACTGATTTTTATGTGACGATTCATGCAATAATTTTAAGGTATGGGATTTTACACAATAAGCTCATTAATCTCGCGAGAGTTTATTCCGTTGATTTCTTGTTAATTGAACTCATATTTGAATTGTTAAATTCTTGGAAATCTGGAAAAATAATTGTTGGAATTATTTTGTTTTATGCGGTATTATTCATGTTGTTATTGAGCACGTCGTCATGAGATTTTAATATGGCACGGAGGTTGGGTACTCGCCAAAATTCCTGCTTTTCGGGGCTATGTCTTAATAAAGAATATGCGGATGGGGTGAGGCCTGGTGACCCATTGATGTGTTATTGATAAATTTATTGATAAGTTCTTTGAGATTTATATTTGATTTGAATATTCGTACTCTTGTTCTTACGTTTTATTCATCGCTAATATATATTTGTTAGCATATTTCCTGTTGTATTGTGTACTTCCCCATATTTTCTTTTAGTTGACAGGTTAGCGTGGATTTGAGCGCTATGGACCAATTGGGATGATTTTAGCGTGGATTATTTTGGGAATATTATTTTTTTGGAAGATTGTATTTATTTTTCATGTATAGAGCATTGGCGATTTATTTTTAGAGATATATAGTTGTGTTATTTCGAGAGACTTTTAGTTGTATTTACATAGAAGAGATTGAGATTAGTGGTTTCTCTTTTTATTGTGGGTTTTTAGATGCTCTATACCTTGTTAATTGTGGAATTGGTTAGTTTTATCGTAATAGGCCATATCTTATTCTTTTTCTTATTCTTCTTCTTATATTACTTACACGTCTCCTCCCCCATCCTCTTCACTTTCTTCCCCCTTTTTATTCTTCTGAGCTTTCATATATAACAACGACAGGCTCAGAAAGACCAACCTCAGAAGCTCTCAAATCAGGAACCCCATCAACCAGACGAATAATAAAGCTGGTTGTAGTATTTTGTACTCTAAAAGTTAAGTTGTTGACCCGGGATGCATGTCGTCAGGTAGCCTCTCTTTGATGTTCCAAACCATTAGAAGCTCATCAACATTGATCTCACTAATGTCAGGCTCAAGATTCTTTTCACGAGCTATAGAATGGAGGAAGAAAGGACAACTATCAGAAGAAAAAAAGAAGAAGTAAACGAGGACCAAATGATATAATAATAAGATAAAAAGCAATGAAATTTTCTCTCCTCTCTATAGTACAAACTTACGGGCCCCCTTTGCCTTTTGCCTGCATGAGTAGGAAGACGTTGCCAATTTATAGAAATAAAACCTTGGCCCCAGTAATCCTTGTGCGAGTTTGGAAGATTTACCACAAGGACTCAATCATCCCTCCTGGTCTTCAAGTAAATAAGTCCATCACTTGTTCTTGACCATACGTAATAGTAAAAAAATTCAGCAAGACACAATTTTGTGTCATACAGGGTATTAATTCTATGAACCCCATTCACTATTTTTATACATTAGGCACATTGGACAGGAACTACTTCAAAGCATCTGAAGAGTCTACGAAAAATAGGATTTAGGGGAAAATTCAAACCACCCTGGGTTACCATAAGTGTATGAATCCATTGCCCCCCTTCAATGTCATGCACATTTCTAGGTAAGGGGCACAGTCGATTTGTACCCAATTAAAAATATTGTACTTCTTCCTAAATTCTTTTATTGATTTATTCTCAAGATTTTCCATAAACAGGCAAGAACCCTAGCTACAGTTGTAGAAAAATTCGATGAAGAGGGAAACTGAAAGAATATGAGCTGAACTTACAAAGGATATTGAAGAGCATTAACGTTGCAAAGCTTAACGAGCAAGAAAGAAGACGCACTAAACTGAACTAATGCAAGAAATTATATCTCCGATTCGAAGCCCAATGATAATGATTACACACGATCTCCAAAACGATTTTTGGCAATTTAAATGCCTGGTCGAACAACAGTACCCTCGCTCATTCAAATCAATTACACGCATGCCATGGTCTTTGTCTCATGACGAGCGTACCCTCACTAACTTCATGAAATCTATAAAAATTCCAATCCAGTTGGAAGGCCACTAGTTTAGCTAAAAATTATTGGCCAATAACTCATAAAAGCCAAAACAAATTAGGGGCAATTGTGGGGACCCATTTATTATGGTGAATGAGAGTAGGCGAAAGGCCCAAGTAGCTTAAGGGGTTGCCCGACCTAAATTAAATATTCGACCAACAAACGTGTATTTCATGTAAAATAAAGCACTTAAGGATATATTCAAATCAACCTCCAAGAATCTCGGTAGAGATATTCATGTGGTTCATGATATATCCAACGTGACTATTAAGTTCCTTATGCCATTCAACCTCCCTGAAAGAATATCTATAAATTGTACACCCTGAGCTGGGGCAAATGGATTGAAACTCGATATTTTGAGAGATACTTAATAAGAACAAGTAACCTTACCCTAGACGTAGACAAGTTGTCGAACCACATATATCATTGTTGTGCATGTGATTTCTTTTACTTTATGCTCTTTGTGATTGTTTTTGTGGATTCTTTTATTGTGATATTTTTTACACTTATGCATCAAATAACCTCCCAAGCATCAAATCAAAACACAACTGCCCTTGTGTAAATCAAGTCTAATATGAATCAAACTTAAATCTTAATTCAAGCATAAGAATCAAACAAATGAATTAATTAAAACAAGAATATTTTATGATAACATTCATTAAATAACTTCCTTTTTTATTATTAAAAAGTTCATAAAATCCTGTATCTAAATATTCTATGGGTAAATCTCTATTTTAAAATTTCATGCAAATATGTATGTATATATTTTACTTCAATAAATGTGTTAATATTTAGAAGTGATTTATTTGTTTGAGCGATGTTTGTTCCAAATTTAAACAATATTTACAGTATTTTTCGTTATAAACAATTTTTTTGGGTAAACAATGATTGATACAAATTTTAACCGTGAAAATCATTCAATTTGTTTACTGAAAATATGATGAAAATACAATTTAGTAATATTATTTCAGGTTTTTAAAAATTAGGTTAATTAGTTTAATATGTTTTATTTCAAGATATGTTTGATGTTGTAACTTCATGTAACATGCTTCATTTTTTAATTCTATTTTTTCTAAAAATTTGAAAATTTACTATTTTTTTGTGCAAAGAAGTTACTAGAAATGTCGAAAATCAAATTCATTCGTTGAAACTATAATGAAAACATGGTTTCATAAGTTTGGTTTCAGGTTTCTACAAGTTTAGTTAATTAGTTTAACTATGTTATATTTTAGAATATGAAGAAAGTTGAAACTTAGTGTTATATGCTTAATTTTCTGATTAAATTTTTTTGTTAGTGATAAGTTAATGGGAATGTTGAAAGTCAATATAATTTGATTGCTTAAAATATGATGGGAACTGTAGGGGAATATAGTCTGCATGATGTTAAATACCAAATATGGCCATAATATGGTGCAAAAAGTATCAACATGATCTATACGTGGTTTATCAAGTCAGCCTTGCCCATGTCCACGAGAGTTTGTTTACTATGATAAAACACAATTTAGAGTGATAAGCTTGCTAAACGAGAGTTCGAACTGTAAGTACAATGTGGGTGGGGGAGTGGGGGGGGGGGGGGGGGGTTTATAGATTGGTTTTTTATGTTCCCTCCTCATAGCAGAGGATGTGGCCTTATTTATATCAACAACAGTTCTAACTCCTTCCAACATTTCATGTAATTAACTTATGTTGTAGGTCTCTTTCATGCTCATCTATATTGCTGTAATTGAACTAGTATACAATGGTGCGCTTGGAGAAGTTGATTGCTTGTTGTCTTATTGTTCCTCAAGGAGTCCATGTTGGATGATTTTAATATTAATGGGTATTAATGGTTAGAGAAAATGAAAGGTTAAAACCATCAATTAATTGGAATAGGAAAAGACAAAGGGAAGTGGGAAAACCAAAGTCCCACATTGGAAAAGTGTGAAAAAGTTAGTGGGTTAATAAATGCTTTTGTGTCATAAGAGATTACTTGTGTGCATTGAAGTGTATGCTACTAGTGTACACCTTAGGTCCAAGGATGGTGCTTTGCATCATCCGCACGCGCGCGCGTGCGATTGGGCGTTTAGGGCGCTTTAGAGGCGCACTTTGCGATTTTGGCGCCACTTCGTTAAGTATTAATCCGTACAGTCGCATCTTTTTAGTTCAAATCTGGAACGTTAAAAAATATAGTTATATATCCAAGGGCCGTGATTAAATGACCTTTGGATGTGGTGTCTCTTCATGAACAGACACCACAAGAGGCTATATATAGAAGGCAAAATCCTGTCATAAAATATTCCGAAAATTCTCTTTCTTTCTATTATTTCTTCTTACCAATTTCATAGAGTGTTCTGTGGGTTATTATTCAAGTTTGCTACTTGAATAAACCCGTGGATTTGTTGTATCTTGGAGGTAATTTGCCTAGACCCGTTAGTAAACTCTGTACGAATGGAGGCAAATAACACCTTAAGGACAGTAGTCTATTACGCATTAAATCCAAACATCTGTTTATATTTTCTGCATAATTAAAAAATTCTTCAACCGTCCAACATTGGTCGACCTCTATTGAGTTGGACGATTAAGGGCTAGAGGCACTTTGAGAATCCATGCCACGTGTCACACTCTCTAGGCCAGGTCAATCTCACTTCCCTTTAATTTCCCTCAAGACTGTTAATTAAGTTTTTAGTCCTAGTCGTCCTGATCCTGCTGATGGGTAAAGTGCATGTGAATTTGTGTTGAAACTCAATTAACATGACACCTGTCCCACTTCAGTTTAGTGGGAACGTAATGACAGGGATAATATCACATGTAATCCTTAGGCTTAGGGTTATGTGTGCCTCTTCTAGCATTTTTCCGAGGCCATTATGGTGTGTGAAGCGTTAACCTAAGACGTGAGAGAGTAACACTCTAAAAGAAGTATTTCCTCTTGACACGCCTCCAATGGTCAAAGATATAAAGGGATCCAAAAATATTTGGTTGCCATTTTACTTCTTCATTTCATTAGCTATCACATTTCTCTCTATTTGTTTCCATCATTTCTATTCAAAAGTTTTCCCTTCTCTGTAAATACCCATTTTCTTTTTTGTCAAAATAAATAGAAGGTTGAGGAAGTATTAAGTCTCCTCTGAAGACGGTTTCAGGGACATTTGTACAAAGTACAATATCCCTAATGTAATATCCCGTATTTTTAAATATGGACTTAATTAGTTAAAAAGATTGCTTTAGCTATAATTTGAATAAAATTAATGAGATTTTATTTAAATGAATTTGATGGTTTTTGGTGAATTACTAGAATATTTTGGGTATGTAATTAAATATTTTGGCTTTGACTCCAAAGAAAGAATTTTAATTGGGTAAACACTTAGTGTTTCCAAAGAGTTTCAAAATATTTGGATTTCTAATTAAGTTGGGATTTTTAATTTAAAATAATATAAGTTGGATAAGGGTACGACCAAGGTCCGGTATAGGGACCTAATCCTTACTCTATGGCGCCTTGCACTGCTTTGGGTCACGACAAGGTGGGTTGGTTGCATGGGCTGCTTGTGTGTATTTTTTTGTTCTTTTCAAGATTACTTTAGGGTACAATTTTTTTTTTAAAAAGGACACTGGGGAATATTTTTGTTGGCACATAACTCTTCTCCTCAAAACAAAACAAAAGTCATAGACCCTATTAATTCAACCCTAAACCTCCATTAAAAAACTTCAACCCTATTTTTGAGAGCTTTAAACATATATTTTGAAGGTCATAAAGAAAAGTTGCATCTTTTTATGAGACGAATGGAGTAATACACTCAGAGTTTCAGAATGCTACTTTTTCAGACAAGAATATCTATTTTTTTCACCTTAAGTGTTATTTGATTTTGATATTGCCTAAACATTAAATACGCCTATTTTCTAAAGATAATTTGCTACCTAATTAGGGAAAGTCATAACCTATATATATATATATGAACTTCTAAAATTGGTTTTAATACTCGAAATACCGCATGTTTAGATTATTAGACTTTGCTATTGTTGAGTTTGGGACGAATCACATGTTAATTCATATATGTCATTCGATGGTATGTTTTGAGTAATGAAATCATGTAAATGATTTATATGATATAAAACTTGTTAATATATTGATAAAAATTATTAACATGCATGTTTGAACCAATTTATGATTTAAATTGATTTACTGTCACTCGAATTGAAATATTGAAATTGGACAACTTGTTGGGATATTTTGTATAACTTGTGCATCACATGCCTGTAATTGTTTAATTCAGATGAAATCGAAAATGTATAATTACATAATAAAGAATTATAATATTGGATTAAGGATTAAATAAATGAAGAAATTGTGTATATTATTAAAATGATATCATTAAGACTAGAGAGTAGGCATATTAATTGTTATTAACGCTTTCTGGGTGGGAGAATAGGTAGTATTTATATTGTACATTTGATTATTTTCTAGATATTGGACTAGGTAGTACGTCGTTACGTTTCTTTTATTGTAGGCGCAAGACTAGGGATGGTATTAGTTTTAGGATTTTTTCCTAGGTGAGGTACTAGGTGAACACTTATGGTTGTGTGATCTTTAGGCATAAGACTAGGGATGAATTTGGTGTGATGTTCGGATTATTTTAGGGATAGTAGAAAACAATGAAAACATGATAATGAAAAGATAAATAATACCTAAGATAATAAAAGGGTTTTGGAGACGGATTATGCGGTGTCATTCTATGTGCGGGTGTGAGTTGACTAGTTACACTGTATATGCAGGACTTACATTATCATGGCTATTTTGATGGTTTTATATTGGCGTCACGAGTATTTTCAGTGTCTTGGATTGGATAGAAATTACGGTGTGTGAAAGACCCAGGCTAACTGGCTATAGTTTCGTGTCTTGTGTGAAAAAACATCACAATATGTGCTGACTAACAATTTGGGACGAACATGCTATAGTGAAGTATTTGAACTTGACGTGATGAGATGTCAGGGGGACCATAAGTATGTGTAGGGCCATTTTAAAGGCAAACTGTCTATATTGATGTTGCATAGATAATGAAATTAATATTGAGAAAGATAATCTAAATTGAATAAGATCTTGAAAATAGATTTAATTAATGTTGAAATAAACACAATTGAACTTGGGTAGTGAGTTTGATTATTTTATATGGGTAGTTGCTATAGTTTATTTTACTCTCATCGTCATTATATTGCTTTGTTACTTAAAATATTATATTGTGATATTTGTCCTTTATATTGTTTCTGACTAGCCTTTCAAGGTAGGTTACTGGGTGGCTGTTTTATTTTGGAGTTTAGGGGACTTATAACTGAAGATTTATTTTATTGTGTTAGTTTACTTTTCTTTCTAGTCATTACATATGTTAAATTTGTGTTGAATTTAGTTTGTCATTCGACTCATGACTGGTTTTTGATTTTTTGCCGGAGAGCTTCTAAAGCTGACTTTTTCTCATTTGAGTTTTATTATTATTGGAGTTGAGATTTATGTTATTGGAATTTTATCATTGTGATGGATCTTATTGCTAATGAATGGTTTATTATTGTGGTTTATCTCAATTTATATCTTGTGAAAAAAGTTTTAAATGCCTCAAATTTCTATCGCATGTTTAGAATGATATTCAAATTTTAACGTTCGACATAATTTCGGATTGAGGCTTGATCACCTAAATGGTAAAATATGTGGGGTGTTATAGTTGGAATTATTGCATAATCTCAGGCCTCAAGGTTTTTAAGTCCATTATAGTCTTCCACATTATCGATCCTTGATTCCTAAACTGATTTCTACTCTTGAGGCTTTCGAGTCTAATGTTGTTTATTCCTATGTTTTCATATAGTGAACACTAAGAGATCTGGAGTTAGGATAGAGGGTTCATATTCTAGTTCCTCAGTTCGGGCTAGTCAAGGGATATTTCTTTTGGGAGCTGAGTAGTTAGCAACTATTATTTGTGAGGCCACAATGATAGGGATTGACGTAGGTAGACATAGGTGGGGAGACAAAGAGGAACAACATCACGGTGATGTTCAATGTCCGCAAGGGAAATCATCCACCTTATGTTATGGATCTGACCCATCCACCTTTTGTTATGGGATTTAACACAAAGGTTGCTCACTATTGGAGGCATGATATGGAGAGACATTTGATGATGGTGGGCTGGAAGGATTTGAAAAAGCATATATTAGTTATGTTTAAGTTGACTCGAGATACTTGATTGTGGTGTGAGAGTGTCACCAAACTTAAGGATAGAGATCGTGTGAGTAATGGTGATTTTATGGTGAAATGTAATGATAAATTTTCCAGATTCTATTAGGAGTATGAAGAGAAAGTATTTTATTGATTTGGAGTAGGGCTAAAGGAATGTTGATGAATATGATCAAGAGTTCAATAATTTGTCCCTCTTTACACCCGAGGAGGTGAACACTTAAGAAAAGAAGAAAGAATGTTTTATTAAGCACTTGACTTGGTTGATAAAGCATGTAGTTTTGTGAAATCCAACATACACCACTTATTCTAAAGTGGTGGATACTCCCTATGTTATGGAAAACAAAGGTGAATTACCAAAAGAAATTTGCAAATAGGAATGTGTCTCGTGGTTCGGATGGAAACAAGGAAGCTGGTGAGAACAAATGTTAAAATGACCAACTATGGAAGAAGATATGAGTGGGAAATATCAACACAATAATGGTGTCCCGTAGGTCCCTCGGGGACAAGGATAAGGATAATAGGGAGAGTGTGCACTAGGAAAACAATATGAAGCTTTTAGGGGAGCTTATTATATTTGTCGAGAGATAAGGCATTTGGCTACAAGGTATCTGAAGAGTTAGGGCCAAGAGGGTCAAGGACTTCCAGTACCAAGAGCACCAAAGGATTTTCACAAGCACGGTGGTGCATCGAAGGTGTATGCACCACCAATAACACAAGTCGGGAAACCTAAGGAGAAGAAGAATTATGGTTTCTAGTGAGTATGAGCCTACTACTTGGGTAATGGACTATAATATGGACATAAGAAAAATAATTAAATTGTCTTTCAAATGGATATATGAAAATCTCATACTACTTTTCATAATATATTTTATTTTCCATTTAATTATAATTAATTTGATGAAATAATTATAAGTTCACTTCAATTAAATTATCCCAAAGTTCATCTAATAATGAGGTCTTGTTTTCAAAGTTAAACGATACAAAATATAATTTCCCGCATTAATCATAAATTACCCTCTTGGTGAAATTCATTTTTTCACAAATTAAATTTCAACATCTTATTTATTCATTAATCTCAAACTTAACATATGCGATATTATACCGGATTATAAAATAATCCACGGATAAGTTTTATTGGCAAAATCAAAACTTATAAGTTTAACAAGGGAGTATAAAGATTCAGGATATCTCTCAAACGTGGATTCCTCCAGAATATGATCTCACACTTTTCCACATAATGATTGGCCAACTTGTGGAGATTTAAACCCGATAAATTGGATTGCACCTATAACAATCAAAGCAATAATTGAGTGCACATTTCGATCCTCATAATTACTGGGATTAAGAATATATGCACCCTTTGCAAACTTTGTGAGATTGTGAAAGTCTAATCTAGTCATCAGGTACACTTTAACAACATCATTATCACATTCAATACACCCTTGATGTACAAGTATGATCCTTTTTGAATTATCAGGTAAATTTTAAAGCTATTAGACATGTTCCCATAATCATGATAAACTACTAAGACCATACTTGTACCTTTACTAATAGGATGTCACCTCCCTATCTAAGTTGTGATCTATTTAATTGAACTAAAACTCGAATTTTAATCTTCTATGATTGTGTAAAACCCAACTCACTAGAAGTCCTATTAAGTTAAATCTACCAACATTAATACAATATATATGAAACTTATATAAGACATTATTGCAAATATGTTTCTTATTTGAAAATGAATCGGACACATATTCCTTAAAAATAAACGACATACATGGTTTTAAGAATAAAACCCCAACATAATCAATGTTCAGATGAAACTTGCGTGTATAATAAGAATGATGAAGGCGTAGTGTGTATTTGGTATTCTATGTGGATGATATTCTCCTAATAGGAACAATGTGGGTTTATTTTCCATCATCAAAGGGTGGTTGTCCATCTAGTTCCATATAATGGACTTAGGAGAGCCCGCCACATCCTTGGGATCAAGATTTTGCGTGATCAAAATAATAGGAAGTTGTTATTAATCTAAGATACTTATATCAATGACGTGATCCCAAGTTTTATCACTTAGGATTCTAAGAAAGTATTTCTATCTTTAAAGCATGTAATCCCTTAGTCTAAGGATCAATTTCCTACGATATATCCTCAAATGGAAAAGAGGATCCATATACCTCATGCTTCGGTGTTGGAAAACCTCATGTGCGATATGTTGTGTACTAGACTAGATATATAGTTTTCCATTAGCATGGTTATAAAATTTTAGACTAGTCCAAGTGAGGAGTATTTGACTATAGAAGAGAGCATTCTCAAGTACCTAAAACGGACTTGAGATTATATGTTGGTTTACTCAACAGATAATCTTTTACCTTTAGATAAGGATTCTAGGAAATCAACCTCAGGATATATGTTTACCCTAGGATATGGATTTATAATTTTGAGTAGTATTAATAAATCATGTATTGTTGATTCAACAATGGTTGACGAATGTGTTTCTATTTTGAGGTAATACATGAGGTTGTTTGGCTATAGAACTTCTATAATACCCTGTATGTTTGGTATTTATTTAATGATTATTAATTGTGAGAGGAAATTAATAAATTAGAATTAATTATTTCTTTAGTGAATTGGTAATAACAAAATGCATATTTAGATTATGATTGAATTTGCACGTTATGTGATTTATTTGTGTTGCATGTTATATTTAATTAATAAGTGTAATTAATTAAGTTATACTATATGAGGTTATGAGAAAGATAAATATGTATGTGTTTTATCTTATGTTGGGAGGTATTACTCTGAGTTATGAAGTACTACTATTTAGAGCATACTCTAGAGTGATAAAAATTCCCGAATATATGTTTTTATCGTTCTGAGTTGGGCTCGGGAGGTAAGTACACCCTTAGCCTACGTTTTGGAATATTTTGGGTAGTATTTAAAGATTATTTGGAGGACAAAAAATAAGCATAATATACACCTATGAATTTAAGGACTAATTAAGAGAATTAAACTTCATTAATCACACACCTTACATAAGAAAAATAAACACTGCATCCATAGACCATTGGGAGAGCTCAAGGAACTCTAGGAGAAGAAGAATAAAGAATCAAATGTGCAGAGATTCGTCGTTCATACTTTCAGGGAAGAAATCTCTTACTTTATCACATACATAATATGTAACTTGTTTATAATCTGCGTTATATATTTAATTATAAGATTTACAATGCATGTTGAGGATTGGAAGCTAATATCTTAATCATGTTTATTAATGGGATAATTGGGCTTAGTATTAATTCATTGTAATAAATTGGGATTAGTATTATCCAGGAGATAGTGGGATATGGATCATTTTAAGAGGTGCAAATGGTAGATTGATTCAAGCAAGGCATGAGTAAATTAGTTAAAAGTCAAGTCTAGAAGCATAATTGACAACCATTACACAAGGTATCAAAGATTTCTTGGGGATTGGATTCAATTTTCTTCTTGTTGAAACTGATTCTCTAACAACGGTAAACATGATTAAGGGCAATTGGTTAGTTCCTTGGTTTCTTAAAAAATTCATTCAAGAAGTGTATAGGTCATCAAATTCTTATTCAGCATATATGGAGGGAGAACAACTTAGTTGCAAATGGCTTGGCCGGTACACCTCCTAAACTTAAGAATTCAAAGAGTTATAATCCTTTTCATGAGTTGCCTAAGTTTATTAGAGGTCTTCTTAACTTAGATAGATATGGTTTTCAAAGTTTGATAATTTTGTAATTGTTTTTTGTAAGTTTTCTCTTTCTTGTAAGGCCTTTACGGAGAGGCTTTTTCTCCTTTGATAATAATATAGGGCCATAGGCCTTTCCCCCCCAAAAAATATTATTTAATTATGTTTTGAAAGGCTTAAGCTTTTGGAAGAGAACCCTTAAATTGGAACATTTTAATATATGATTATGTGATTAAAGCTAATGTTTAGGATTTAATTTCGTATATAAGTTCAGTTTCCATATTAATTTGATGATTGCATCTGAATTCGTAGATGTATTAGACTCTTTTCAATAAAAGAAGGACTAAGTTTAATCTATGAAGTTTATGTAATTAAGACCTAATTTGATGTTGTTAGATCTTACATCTTATTTGGAATCATTTAGGATCATAAATCCGTGATTAGCTATGAATATGGTGAATTTTTTATTGTTCGGTAAAAGATTTAAGTTCAACAATGGAAGTTTATGTTCGATATTGTGTTTCTTGGATGAAGGAGATGATATGTGTCTATCTCGTTTGAATGCAATCTATGTCTTGCTTGAATGATATTTGGTGTTTTTTTAATGGCTTTGAGATCATGTTCAATGGACTTTGCATTATCGACGATGTTTGGGGCACTAAAGGATGGTTTGAAATTTTAATTGCATAATTAATTATTAGAAAATTCATATGCACTCAATTTACAGTTTAATATGAGGTTTAAACTAGAAATTTATTTCAAGAAGATATTTTTATATAGGTTTTGAGTTGAATAAACCTAATTTTAGTTATTACAATCTTGCACCGGAGATTGGGACGATTGGGGGTATATGCGAGAGTGATACAACAACCAATATATATACTAGGGTATGCCCGTGCTTGAAGGCACGGCGCTAATTTTCGAAACTGTACGTCATTGATAGGATCATAAGTCGTATTTAATTCGCAGTAGATAAACAATTCTTGAAATAACCTATGGTACGAACCTCTGAGTTTAAAAAAGTCGAATTTTTTTTATAGCTTTTTTACATACATACATATATACATACAATGTGATACAAACGTATTACGTCAAAAAGTTCTTTTACAACATATAATTGTAAACAATCTAAAAAAATGTGGGCAAATTTCATGTGCTTATATGACCACTCAACGTACTTAAAAAAGTCCAACAACAATACACAAATATTTGAAAACAAATTAAAAATATTGGGCAAAACTGAACTTGCAATACATATTTAGTAATTCCAATTTCAAATTGCTTCAACGTCGCAATAAAAAATTCATCTTAAAAATTTTAGCTTAAAAAATTCAAATGTGAAGAGGATATAATGTCATTATATAATGGATTGTGTCATATGTGAAATTTTAAAATTTTTATGTAGTTAACATGCTTAAGGGCCTACTAATATACATACGTGGGCATTTTTCAATCAACCATAGTCCAACACTCAGATAAAACACATGATCATACATGTATAAATAAATTATTAAACTAAGATATGTGCGTAAATTCGAAGAAAAAATATCAACTAATAAAGTTTTAAAAATTGACTGTCAACAACTCCATAAATTTATCACTTGAAATGAACTTTTTTATATGAGGTACTCTGTAATTTTATGTAATACCCCGTGATTTCTAGGACGAGAATTTTAATTTATTTGGGAGAAATAAAATTTATTTAAATTGGAGAATTTTAAATTTGGCAATCGAGGTTGAAATTTGAGGATGTTATAAAGTATTTTGGATGACAAATATAAGCGCGTGGTTGATTTTGGATGGGTCGAGATAGTCAAAATGACTGTCCTTGGGTTTTATTTCAGTTCCGAAATATTTTAAGTTAGGTTGACTCGAATTGGAGTAAACGAGTCATTTAAAGTGTGTATTATCATTTAAAGTTAGGTATTTTGGAAACAAGTCTTATAAAGCCTATGGGATATAATAATCTCATTCTTGAGATTGAGAGAGAGGGAGAGAAAGCCCTAGAGAGAGAGAGAGAGAGAAGAGGAAAGTAAGAAGAGAGAGGAGAAAAGCTTGGAGGTTCCGGCCAATCCTTGATTTCGAGGAAGATTCAACCTATACAACTTTGAGGCAAGTGATTAATCTTGCTAAATAAACTATGTGTGTAATTTATTTCATGATTTGTGGGTAAAAAATTATGGATTTTGGTTAATATGTCAAAAACCTAGATTTTGGGTATTTAAATCTTGCATTTGATGTTATACATAGGTATAAGGGTGTATAACTTGATGGGATTAGATATAGGATGAGTTTTGGTGTTAGAAACATATTTGGGGTTGAAGAATGATGGAGAGAAGATGTTATAATTGGGTATAAAATTCGTGGATTTATGCAGAAATGGGGAACCTTCGATGTTTAATAGACCTAAATCGATTTGCCCCCAAGCGAATCGATTCGACTTAGGTAAAAGTTTAAGGTCTGAGTGATCGAATCGATTCGGATCTAAAGTGAATCGATTCGTCCTAAGACAGACTCATAGGTCCTTTGGACCGAATCGATTCGCATAAGGGGCAAATTGATTCTCAATTTGGACCGAATCAATTTGGGCCAGGCTGAATCGATTCGAAAACATGGCTATTTTGCGAGGTTTTTCTAGGGTGAGTTTCGATTGTGTTTATTGATTTGGGGCATTCTTATATGATGTGAGAAACACGTTTTGGAGGTTTATTGAGAGTTACTTATATGACGTGATCTTGAGAACGCATCGACTTAATGGGGAATCCCATTAGCGGCGGGAATACTACTTGGAGATTTATATGAGTTAGCGTAGGGTGTGACATTGGGGGACTCATCGAGGTGGTTGTGAGGAAATGACTTGGAGTGATTATGTCGACTGCTGTGTTGAATCATCATAGCGACAAGATTCTTATTTAGAAACGATTGGGGATCAATGAGAAAAAGGTCGTATTCCATTAGTGACGTTAAATTTAAGAATTTAATCTTAAATGCGAAAATGTTAAAGGTTCATATGAGTAATCGAACCGAAATACGAATTTGGAGGGATTTAATGTATCACCAACTAATACTTATGTTCTTACCTATAGCCAGGGTAGTTATTGTATATCGGTGTGCATACGAATATAGATGGTGTGCGCGTGATGATTGTTATATCTTCTCAGAGTTGAGATAGTAATCTTAGTCCAACATTTAGTCGATGCATTACCATCTTGAATCGATGAGAATTCTCTCCAAGAAAGAAGCAAGAACCTAGGGATAATTCTCTTTCTCCCTTAGGTCTAAAAAACTCTCTCTTCTCATGGCAAACTCATCGATCCCTTCTGTAGAAACTTTGATACAACCAAAACCTCCCGATATAAAAAATGTTTGGGCAAAGTCTTTTGCGAGTGTTCTTAATAATTCATCATCAAAAGAACCAGAATTAAAGAGGCCAATAACATTTAAAGGTGAACCAACAGTTATCTTCTCAGAAGAAGACATTTAACCTCTTGTGGAGCCATTCAAGTTTTCCATCATTGGGAAATTTTCTCATAGAAAACCTCCAATGGAATTCATTAGGAAATCATTCCATACATTTTCTTTAAAATCAGAGTTTTCTATAATCGATTCAAAACATATTCTAATTCGTCTCAATTACGAGGAAGATTATGTGCGACTATGGCTAAGAGAACTCTGGTATATTGTAAAGTTCCCTATGAGCACCTTTAAATGGTCTGTTGATTTTAAACCTGATGAGGAAAGCCCAGTGGTTCCGTTGTGTATTAACCTCCCAAATCTGCCGATACACTTCTATGCGAAATTAGTCTTGTATTCAATAGCATAACTTATAGGAAAACCTCTAAAGGTGGATGCATCTACAGATTCTTTATCAAGGCCTAGCATTGCAATTATGTGTTTGGAAATCAACATTCTGAAAGAAAGGATCCACAGAATATGGATTGGTTCAGGTACAAAAGGTTTTTGGCAGCAAGTGGTATATGAAACTATACCATCTTTCTGTGATTTTTGTAAAATGACAGGGCATCAAGAAGAGAAATGTTTGATAAAAAATTCTGCTCTTAAAAACACTCAAAAACCTCTTGTTAAACCACAAAATCAAGGAAACATTACCATGGAACAGTATCAAGATCTCCCAAATAAGCATCAAGAACCTATGCAAATTAGTTCAAAAAATGATTCTAAATCAGTTGACCCTTCAAACAAGTTGTCAAACCATTTTGAAATTTTGCAAGAAAATATTTTAAAAGATGTTGAAGAGGAACAAGAGCCTCAAAAGGTAATTTATGATCAGATAACCTTAAGCCTCCACCAATCCTCAAAATCAAACATGTGGGCTACAGTACATATGAAACAATAATTGTGGATCATTATAACTTATCTCCCAAAGGTTCAATTATTCTAACAACTAGAAAACATCCAACTACTGATAAAGAATGTCACTCGAATAAGGATGACACACTACCAGCAGTGCCTTTGATAGAGGACCTGCAAAATTTTTCTTCTTGGATAGATGTTAAGTGGAAGGAAATTCAAGATTCAAAAGCTTTCAGGAATAAGCAAATAAAGGAATCAGGAAATAACATCTCAGAGATCATGAACCTCAATTCAGGAAAAACATCAAAATTAGATCCTCTATTTAAAAGATTGACAAGATCTTTAGGTAAGTCTCCAACTCTCAATCCTCCTAAATAGTCTTATGATTAATCTCATTTGCTGGAATGCTAGAGGTGTAGGAAATAGATCTACAAATAGAAGAATTAAAAAATTGATAATAACATATAATTTGCCTGCAATTTCTACATTAGAACCTAAAGTAGATAATATTAAACTGAAGAAATTTTAGATGAAATGGAGCTTTAACTATAGCACTGCAAACTCTTCAAACAGAATATGGTTCTTATGGAATAATGAGATTAATTTTCAGGTAATTTACAATTCTGAGCAAATGCTTTGCCTAAAAATTGATGTACAACTCATAAACACTTCCATATTCATCATATTAGTATATGCAAAATGCACTGCTATAGAAAGAAGAACCTTATGGGAAGACATTGAAAATTATACTGCTAATTTTTCATCATTCCCATAGATCATAATGGGTGACTTTAATGTGGTTTCAAAGGAAGAAGAAAAAAAAGGTGGAAATCAAATTGATGTCCATGTTATGGAAGATTTCAATGAAATGATTGCCACTTGCTCCTTACTTAATTTAGGATACATAGGATTGAGATTTACCTGGACTAATAATAGAATTGCATGTACGATTTTTTATAGATTATATAGAGGATTAGTAAACAATTATTGTCTTATGCTCTTCCCTAATTCTTCAATAACACATGTGCATAAAACCTGTTCAGATCATAGTCCTCTGCTATTTTTTGTTAAAAGTAGCTCAGATAACTATCCTAAACCGTTTAAATTTTTATCTATGTGGTGCATTCAATCAAATGTGCAGGACATCATTGAAAATGCTTGGACTAGAGATATTAAAGCTTCCCCTATGATCAAATTTGCTATGAAATTAAAGTATTTAAATTATGTTTTGAAAAATTGGAATAAAAACACTTTTGAAAATATTTTTCAATCATTTAGTGACTTTGAGGATAAGGTTAAATTAGATGAATATTCTTTTGAAATTTCTCCAAATGAGAATACCAGGGAAGAGTTATTTGCATCCAGAGCCCATATAAACTTAGCTTTGCAAAGAGAAGAGAGTTATTGGTCTCAAAAGAGCCATTAAAAATGGCTTAAGCTAGGAGACTCTAGCACTAAATTTTTTCATGCTTCAGTTATTCATAGGATAAGAAAGATGAAAATTATCAAAATAAAGACAAGTGATAACACATGGGATGAATCCCCTGATGGTATTGATACTATCTTTATGGTTCACTTTCAAAAAATTTGGTCAGCAGATCTTAAAGAACTTGACATTGATTTCTTGGAAGTTATTGAATGTTCTGTAACTGAAGATATGAATAAAAAATTAACAGATTTTCCAATAGAGGCTAAAATTTTATCTTCAATTCAGAGTCTAGATTCATCTAGTTCCACTGGCCCTGATGGATTTGGGGGTGAATTCTACATAAAATTTTGGGATATAATTAAAAGTGATCTGATTAATGCAATTTATGCATTTTTTACTGGTGCTGAGATTCCTAGGAGCTGGACTGCCACAAATATTGCTCTTATTCCCAAAGTTAATACTCCTACAACCTGTGCTCAATATAGACCAATAAGTCTTTGTAACTTCTCTTGTAAAATTATATCTAAAATTCTTAATGATAGACTAACCATAATTCTCCCATCTCTTATTTCCCCTAATCAAAGTGGTTTTGTCAAATGTAGGAGTATACAAGACCATATTCTCCTTACCCAAGAAATGGTTCATCTAATAGGAAGAAAATCTCATGGAAATAATGTTATAATTAAACTAGACATGGAAAAGGCTTATGATAAAGTCTATTTGCCTTTCTTATGTCAAGTGCTTAGAAGATTTGGTTTCAATGAGCTTTTCATAGATATGGTTTGGATAATAATATCTAATAATTGATTTTCCATTAATATTAATGGTCAAAGTAAGGGATTTTTTTAATTCCACTAGAGGTCTTAGACAAGGTGATCCTTTATCTCCAAGTCTATTCATTCTAGCTGCTGAAAGCCTTCGTAGAAATATTGATAAACTTTTTCTATCTAAGAAAGCAATCCCTTATTCTCATCCTAATAAGTGTAGACTTATTTCTCATTTAGGATATGCAGATGATATTATAATATTCTCTAATGGTGGTTGTAAAAGTATTCGTGCTATAATTAATTTACTAAAGGTTTATGAGGCCACTTCTGCCTAAACTGTAAATTATTCGAAAAGTTCATTCTATGTTGACAAAAAAAAACTAGCCTTGTCAGGAGAAAAGCTATAGAAACATGTTCAGGTTTACATCATAAAAATATTTCGCTAAAATACCTTGGTTGTCATATTAATAAAGGGAGAAATAAAATTATTCAATTTTCTGATCTTATGGCTTAAATTAGAGACAAGCTAAATACTTGGTCATCTAAATTAATCTCTCAAGCTGGTAGAGCTGTGCTGATTAGACATGTTCTTCTCTTTATTCCTGTCTATACCTTATCAGTTCTAAACCTTCCTAAAATTATTTTGAAAATAGTAAACAATATTTTTTCTAAATTCTATTGGGGCGGTTCCAACAAAGAAAATCCATTTCAATGGATGACGTGGCAAGAACCATGCTTTCCTTTTGAAGAAGGGGGTTTAAACTTTAGAAGCTTAGAAGATGTAATAGCTGCTTCTAGTATTAAACTTTATTAGAAATATAAATTTGAGGATGGAATTTGGGCCACTTTTATAAGACAAAAGTATTATAACGGTTTGAAAATTAAAAGTAGTTCAAATACAGGAAAAATATTGGATAAAATTTCATCTCTAGGAGATCCTTTCATTCAAGAAGGCACTAAAATATGGACTCCCTCCTCAACAGGAGAATTTTCTATGAAATCTGCTTTTGATGTTTGTAGACAATCGAGGCCTATTTCTATAAGTTGGAAAATTTATTGGTCCTCTGAATGTCCAATGAAAATTTCAAACTTTATTTGGAAACTTCTTAATAATTTGGTGCCATTTGAGACTCAAATTTAGCAGGTTGGAATAAGACTAGCAACAGTCTGTACACAATGCTTTTTAGATGTTGGCAGTGCCCAACATGTGATCCTTAAATGTAAAATTTCCAAGGAAGTTCGGAGTTACTTTACTCATATGTTTGGTGTGGTCCCGAATTACGCTTCTTGCAGTTATATAATGCTTTCATGGTGGATGACACAAAACAAAAAAGATTTCTTAAAATCCTTTTGTAAAATTATTCCTTGGATAATTATATGGGAATTATGGAAGGCTAGAAATAAAAATGTTTTTGAAAATACTAAATCAAATTCTGCTTCTATAATTTATCAAATAATTTTCCTTACCACATCCATAATGCAAAACAACAAAATTTATGATAAAAGCTCTACTGAAGATTCCCTCATTATCAACACATTTAACATTAAAATTTCTCCAACTATAGTTCAAATCATTAAATGTGCTTGGGAAAATCCTCCAGAAGGTTATTTTAAATTAAATATAGATGGGGTATCTAAAGGTAATCCTAGTTCAAGTGGTATTGGGGGTGTTATTAGAGATTCTACAGGTATGTTTATTGCAGGTTTTGAGAAATCCATTGGGATTCAATCTTCCTTTTTTGCCGAAGCAATGGCTTTAAAGGAAGGTCCAAAACTTGTGTCTATTTTAGATATTAAAAATGTCATTATTGAAATAGATTGCAAGTTTCTTATTGAAGTTATTGAGAAGAAATCAAAACCTCCATGGCAAGCTTTAGAGCTCTTAAACAACTTAAGCTAACTCATGTGCCACAAATCAAATTAAGCTAACTCATGTTTGGAGAGAAAAGAATTCAGTAGAAGACCACCTAGCTTCAAGAGCATCTATGAGCGACATTGACTCTGTATATTGGAACTTTAAATATCTTCCTCAAATGGCCAAAGGTCTTCTTAAATTGGTTAGGATCCATTCTCCTCAAATCAGACATAGAAGAATAAAATTGTAATGGGGATGACGTAGATCCCCAAGTTTATTTTTCAAGTTTTCTCTAATTGTAATGGGGTTATTTATAAACCCCCAAATTTCCATTCATTTCATCTAGAGTATTGGACCCAACCTCTAGATATGGGTAAGTTCTTCTTTCTAGGTTTGTAAAGCCACGGAGAGGCTGTTTCTCTATTATTAAAAAACTTAATAAAATTTGTGGGGGTATCATCCCTCTTTGATAAAAAAAAAAGATAGTATTCTTAGTGCTTGTTAAACTGGGAGACTATCCATATCATAGGTGTAACGGATGAATAAGTATGAAGTGAGAGACCGTATTATTAAAATTCATTGGGAAGGTATACGTTATAGCGTCGGTTAGTTTAATGAGAGTTATATACCTATAGCCGAATTCATTATTTTTATACATACGGACGAAAGACAGTATGTGTATATATATATGGCGTGAATGTATATAACTTGTGTGATGGTTTGTATATATTATGTGATCGCATATATATTTAGTGTTAATGATGTATATACTTATTGTGTGAGCATACCCCTCCAGTGCTATCATGAAAAGTTGCACGATGTGGGTGAGGCCCCTGTCTTGAGGATGAGGGTGAGTATAGTCCCCAGGTCATAGTCATCCATTATTTATTGGGTGATTTTATTCTGGGTGACAAGTCTTGGGTATGATTCGTTCTCACTTACAGATTCAGAACTATGACCGCTTCCCATACGTTGTGTTTTATTTTTATTACCAGGGCGGTGTGATAATAGTTCGGTGGCTGGTAACCCGCGATAAAGTGAGTAATTCCTTGAAGATGATAGCATGGTGAATTATTTTTATATCCTATAAGTGAATATGTTCTGGATATTTTAAGTGCACGTTATGTGTGTATGTGTACATCCTCAATAGGGCTGGATGACTGTGTTTTATAACTAGAGTAGTGTTATATATCCTATAGGTGAATGTGATACGGGCATTCTAAAATGTACATTATGTGTGGTAGGTGTACGTGCTTGTTAGGGTGGAACGATCATGTTTAGTAACGAGAATAATGTTATATAGACATTAAAGGTTCCGTGTGATATCTTATTTGGGTAATTAGAGATAGTTATACATAATAGGTAGTTGATGGTATATGTGTTGTGTACCGAGGGCATAATGGATCTCAACGATCAACATTGTCAAGGAGTAGTGTATCAGGGGGGGGGAGTTCCTTGTCTGAATTTCGCTTTGCGAGACGTCCCACGCATAAAACGTAGCGCAATGTTGGGAGTGGCGGGAAGTTTAGTCCTTAGCACTCGGGTTTAGGTTAATTGGTGATAGAGTATTTTATAAGTATATAAATATGATGTGTGAATATTCTGATGCTAATAACTTGTTAAAGTTAATAACTAGAAACGGATAAATTCTAGTAGGGTAGGCGTATGTGTATATATACATTAACCTATAAGTTTGGGTGTAAACTTAGGGTATGATAAAATGGGGAGATTTTTGGGTTATACTTGAGGTAGTGGATTATGCGGGTGTAGTCTATACATAGATTGAGATTCAATTGACCCTAGGATGTGTCAGGTAGTTTAATTAAGGTTAATGTGCATACGTTTAGGTGCACGCTTTAGTTGAGGGGTGAGTTTGGGGTTCCACGAGAGTGCGACCCCACTTTAATTATGAAATCGTGCATTCATAATTATTATGCATTTTAATGCACTTGATATAAATGTTTTCACACCTCGGGCTCTGACCCTTTTATATCTCTCTCTTGCTATATATATATATATATATATATATTATAATATATTATAGGTGTCCCACCGCAAGTATGTCAATGATGCTTTTATATCCAGTGTCTTGGGAGTCGTAGCAAATGCGAGCTGTTGCGGGATTTTGTTATAGCCACTTCCTACTATTTATAAATCTAGATATGGTTCATTTTTGTATATCGGGTTTAGACCCAAGGTTTTTATGTAGTACTTTTATATTTATTTCCCTTGGATGTTGTATTCTCTGTGTCTCGACAACATATTCGGGTATATTTTCTTTGTGTACTTAATTGGTTTTAATTTGAGTACTTCCTTTTATTGTGGTGCTTGTGTGTACATTATCATGTTCAGTAGTTATTATGTTTTTGGTATGATGTTCATTGTATGTTTTAATTTTTTTTTGGCATTCGCTTTTTATAGTAGTGAGTAGTTAGCTAGGTTTATTTTAGTCTCATCTGTAAAATGTTGAGGATGATCCACTTGGGATTCCACATTTAATTTAGTATAAGGCTGACCACCCGTTATTATTTTAAGCGGGGTGTCACATGTGGTATCAGAGAATCAGGTTCTAGTGTCTTAGGATCTGTGTGGGTTTTCGGCGTTCTTCCGTAAGCATTCTTGATGTAGAGCCCTATTATTAGGATTGTTGTGTTCATTACAACTACTTTTTTCTGCAATGTGTAGTCACTTGAACTGTGTTCTGATACAGTTCCTCTCATCTCAGATGTCACCGAGAAGAAGTCGTCCAGGCAAGGAAAATAGAGGGGTTAAGAAGATAGAATCCTAAATGCTTCAAGAGACTGTGACCGCAGTCGAAGTTACCAATATGGTGGCACAAGCAGTGGATGCTGCCATTACTGTGATGGCACATCATCCTGTAGTTACGATAGCTCAAGACCACCCAGTACCATCTGCGTGGGGAAGAGTAAGAGAAGCCTTTATGAAAGGACATCCTCCAGAAATTTCGTGGGGGGGGGGGGGGGGGGGGGACTGAAGCAATAGTTGCAAGCCAGTGGAAGAAAGGTATAAGGGAACCTTCAGATGGTTGAGTGCAGTGAGGTGAAGAAACAAATACTCTCCACCTTTAGGCTAACGGGTGCATTTCTTAAATGGTGGGAATCAGTCACCACATCGGAGAAGATAAATGCAATGCCCATAGAAGATTTTTGGGTACGTTTTGATCGGAAGTATTTTCTTTTCGCAGTTCGGGTGGAAATGAGGAGGAGAAGATGATTGATGCCAATTGTGGTGGTCCTTTGCTTTTTTCTCATGTGCCTTTTGAGGCAATGATGCCAGAGTCATTTGATGAGGAAGGAAATTACTGGATGTGACTCAATGTGATCGAACGGTAGTTGAGTACGAAGAATAATTTACTCAATTGGCAAATTTTTTCCCGATGAGGTACATATGGAGAAGGAGAGAATAATGAAGTTCTGGGGAGGTTTAGATTTATGAATTCGTCAGCTTTATTAGGGAACCCGGCGTTACCAACTTTTACCGATGTGATGTGTGTGGCGTCATCACATTATCAGGAGTATCGTTTTCATTTATAAGGGAGTAAGAAATTTGGAGACTCGAGTTCATCAAGTAGGACTGAAGTAGTTGATACCAGCAGAGCAAGATCATTGCCACGAAAGGGTTATATGCAAGATTATTAAGGGCAATAATAGTGTTTTGTCCTTCGATATGGACAGGAAAGATTATCTAGGAGATGTTTCTTTTGTGGAGAATTAGACCCAAGAAAGAGGGGTTGTCCTGGAAGAAGTAGAGGGCAACATTTTGAGGAGATTTTGGATGTGCAACCCCTACAACAGTTCTTAGGCTCGTTTGGGAAAGAGAACTTTGAATGGGACACATTGATGAAGTGAGGCAGTTGGAGTATGGAGGTAACATGTAAATTAATTTCCTATGTGCTTAGGTTATGCTTTGCGCGGTATAGGGAGCATTTCATGTAAGGTTTTAGTGAGTGGTTAGCTGTTACAACCATATTGTGTATAGAATTCCCTTGGAGGGAGGAGTGAGAAAGTGTGGCACTCTGATGATATCTTATGGAGAATAGATTGTTTTGCGATGGGCTAGTAGAGAGTTGTGTTTTTGAATTTTTCGGGAGAGCAAACTGTTACAGTTGTTGAGTAGTAACGATAAGGTTATTGTTTTATAGTTTGCTAGGTGCAGGTATTTATAGTGTTCCAGTTGTGGAAGGGATTATCGTGTGGCAATGCTTTGATGTGATGTAAAGTATTTTTATCACTGAGGAGATTCAGGGTTTAGGAGGTTTATTGTTCAGCTAGGAATTTTAGCTCATGGTTGTGTTAGTTTTGAGAACTAAATGTTGGTAAGAGTATTATATTTGGGATGCCTTGTGTCTGCAGCATAAGGTGTTCGATTTATGTGTCGAAAGACAAAACTATTTTATATTACATCGTTTTATGGGCCTTTGGGAAATATAAAATGGATTCCAAAATCTTTTATAAAAACCTTAGTCCTTGTTCAACTAATCTCCATTCCCGACAGAGCTACACAGTAGTGTATTGGGAGGGTTCCTTATTTAGATTTCTCTTACGAGACCTCCCTCGCATGAAAGTAGCGAATGTCAGGAATTGAGAGGAGTTAAAACTTAGAACATTTCAAATTTTTACAAACTTAGTACGATATTATTGATTAATTTATTGAGAGTTAAATTACGAGTTAAGGCAAGTGGGCCGGGTTATTTTTATACGAGTTATGCTCGGGTACGGGGTGTATGGGTGCCCTGGTTAGCTAATTTGATTTTAAGGTTAAAGTACTTCACCGTGAGAAGTGGGAAAGATAGGTATAGTGATCTTGACGGTAGATGTCTTAGGAGCTAGTTGAGGTTGGGAGTCCAAGGCTTAACTTAATTTTAAGGACAAAATTCTTGTAAGGGGGGAAGTGTATAATACCTTGTGATTTCTAGGACTGAGTATTTAAATTTATTTGGGAGAAATAAAATTTATTTAAATTGGAGAATTTTAAATTTGGCAATCGAGGTTAAAATTTGAGGATGTTATTAAATATTTTGGATGATGATTTTGAGTGCGTGGTTGATACCGGATGGGTCGAGATAGTCAAAATGATTGTCCTTGGGTTTTACTTCGGCTTCATAATATTTTATGTTAGTTTGACTCGAATTAGAGTAAATGAGTCATTTAAAGTGTGTATTATCATTTAAAGTTGGGTATTTTGAAAACAAGGCTTATAAATCTTATCGAAGATAATAATCTCATTATGGAGATTGAGAGATACGGAGATAAATCCCTAGACAAAGAAAGAAGAGGAAAGGAAGAAAAGAGAGGATAAAATCTTGGAGGTTCCGGCCAATCCGTGATTTCGAGGAAGATTCAACCCCTACAACTCTGAGGCAAGTGATTAATCTTGCTAAATAAACTATGTAGGTAATTTATTTCATGATTTGTGGGTAAAAAATTATGGATTTTGGTTAATATGTCAAAAACCTAGATTTTGGGTATTTAAATCTTGCATTTGATGTTTATACATGGGTTTAAGGGTTTATAACTTGATGGGATTAGATGTAGGATGAGTTTTGATGTTAGAAACATATTTGTGGATGAAGAATGATGGAGAGAAGATGTTAAAATTGGGTATAAAATTCGTGGGCTTATGCAGATATGGGGAACCTTCAATGTTCTGCAGACCTGAATCGATTCACCCCAAAGCGAATCGATTCTGCTTAGGAAAAAGTTTAAGGTCTGACTGACTGAATCGATTCGAACCCAAAGAGAATCGATTCATCCTAAGACGGACTCACAGGTCCTTTGGACCGAATCCATTCGCATAAGGGGCAAATCGATTCGCCTTTGGGACCGAATCAATTTGGGCGAGGCCGAATAGATTGGAAAACAGGGCTATTTTGTGAGGTTTTTCTAGAGTGAGTTTCACTTCGTTTCGATTGGGTTTATCGATTTGGGACAATCTTATATGATGCGAGAAACACTTTTTGGAGGTTTATTGAGAGTTCCTTATATGATGTGATCTTGGGAATGCATCGACTTAATGGGGAATCCCATTAGCGACTGGAATCCTACTTGGAGATTGATGTGAGTTATCGTAGCGTGTGACATTAGGGGACTCATCGAGGTGGTTGTGAGGAAATGACTTGGAGTGGTTATGTCGATTGTTGTGTTGAATCCTACTAACGACGAGATTCTTATTTAGATACGATTGGGGATCAATGAGAGAGGTCGTATTCCATTAGTGACGTTAAATTTAAGGATTCAATCTTAAATGCGATAATGTTAAAGGTTCATATGAGTAATCGAATCGAAATATGAATTTGGAGGGATTTAATGTATCACCAACTAATAGTTGTGTTCGTACCTATAGCCCTGGTAGTTATTGTATATCGGTGTGCATACGGATATAGATGGTGTGCACGTGATGATTGTTATATACACTCGGTGTTGAGATATTATTATTAACGTTTGGTAATTTGGGAGACTATACATATCATAGGAGTAACGGATGAATAAGTTTCAAGTGAGAGACCCTATTATTAAAATGCATTGGGAAGGTATACGTTATAGCGTCGGTTAGTATAATGAGAGTTATATACTTATATCCGAATTCATTATTTTTATACATACGGACGGAAGACAATATATATATATATATATATATATATATATATATATATATATATATATATATATATATATATATATATATATATATATATATATATAGTGTGAATGATATATATACTTATTGTGTGAGCATACCCCTCCAGTGCTATCATGGGAAGTTCCGCGATGTGGGTGAGGCCCCTGGCTTGAAGAGCAGGGTGCGTATAGTCCTCAGGTCATAGTCGTCCATTATTTATTAGGTGATTTTATTCCGGGTGAGAAGTCTTGGGTATGATTCGTTCTCACTTACAAGTTCAGAACTATGATTGCTTCCCATACGTTGTGTTTTGTTTTTATTACGAGGGTGGTGTGATAATAGTTCGGTAGCTGGTAACCCGGGATAAAGTGAGTAATTCTTGGAAGATGATAGCATTGTGAAGTATTTTTATATCCTATAAGTGAATATGTTCTAGATATTTTAAGTGCACGTTATGTGTGTTATGTGTACATGTTCAATAGGGTTGAATGATTGGGTTTTATAACTAGAGTAATGTTATATATCCTATAGGTGAATGTGATATGGGCATTCTAAAGTGTACATTATGTGTGGTAGCTGTACGTGCTTTTTAGGGTGGAACGATCATGTTTAGTAACTAGAATAATGTTATATACATCTTCAAGGTTCCGTGTGATATCTTATTTAGGTAATTAGAGATAGTTATCCAGAATAGGTAGTTGATGGTATATGTGTGGTGTACCGAGGGCATAATGGATCTCAATGATCAAGATTGTCAAGGAGTAGTGTATCAGGGGGGTTCCTTATCTGGATTTTGCTTTGCGAGACGTCCCACGCACGAAACGTAGCGCAATATTAGGAGTGGGGAGAAGTTTAGTCCTTAGCTCTCAGGTTTAGGTTAATTGGTGATAGAATACTTTATAAGTATATAAAGATAATGTGTGAATATTCTGATGCTAATAACTTGTTAAAGTTAATAACTAGAAATAGATAAATGCTAGTAGGGTATGCGTATGTATGTGTATATATAGAATGTTAACCTATAAGTTTGGGCGTAAACTTAAGGTATGATAGAATGGGGAGATTTTTGGATTATACTTGAGATAGTGGATTACACGGGTGTAGTCTATATGTAGATTGAGATTGAATTGCCCCTAGGATGTGTCGGGTAGTTTATTTAAGGTTCATGTGCATACATTTAGGTGCGCGCTTTAGTTGAGGGGTGAGTTTGGGGTTCCACGAGAGTGCAACTCCACTTTAATTATGAAATCGCACATTCATAATTAATATGCATTTTAATGCACTTGCTATAATCTTTTCACACCTCGTTCTATGACCCGTTTATATCTCTCTCTTTCTATATATATATTGTAATATATTATAGGTGTCCCACCGCAAGGATGTCGATGATGCTTTTCTATCCAGTGTCTTAGGAGCCGTAGCAGATGCGGACTATTGCGGGATTCTATTATAACCGTTTCCTACCATTTGTAAATCTAGATAGGATTCATTTTTGTATATCGGGTTTAGACCCGATGTTTTTATGTAGTACTTTTATATTTCTTTCCCTTGGATGTTGTATTGTCATAGCATTTTCGGGTATATTTTCTTTGTGTACTTAATTGGTTTTAATTTGAGTACTTCCTTTTATTGTGGTACTTGTGTGTACATTATCATGTTCAGTAGTTATTATGTTGTTGGTATGATGTTCATTGTATGTTTTAAGTTTTTTTTTGGCATCCTCTTTTTATAGTAGTGGGTAGTTAGCTAGGTTTATTTTAGTCTCGACTGTAAGATGGCGAGGATGATCCACTTGCGATTCCTGATATAATTTAGTATAACGCTGGCCACCCGTTATTATTTTTAAGTCGGGTGTCACATTTTATAACTGTAAAAAATGTCAAATTCATATATAAATCAACCCTACATAACAAATAAAATGCAACCTTAAAAATATAAAAATTATAAATACTTGTTCTTAACAATAATAAGCAATATAAGAAAAGAAAAAAAAAACTCACTACATATATATTTTTTTATTTTATTTTGGACCAAAGACAAAAAACCATTTGAATTATTTGGATATCAAATTACACAACTCTTAACACTACTTATCAAGCCAAACTATTTGTCTCCTTGAAATCCATTGGTCATGCAATACAAAACAACTAAGAACAATAAAGAATTAGCGTGTAGATATGAAACGATAGAATATAGTTACAAACATATTAAATTACAAAACTTAGACGGCAATCCATAGTGTGAAAATTGAAAGGCCTTAAACTTTAGAGGGTAGGGGGTAGAAATAATATCAAGTCGATATAGTATTTGTGACATATTTTTCACAGACATAAACTGCGTAGCCGGTTCATGAGAGCTAAAACCTTAAGAAATAAATGTTGGACAGTTTAGAGAACGGTGGAAATAAACATTGGCAAGTTGAAATCTTCATGTTCTACTCTTGATTTCTTTATGTGACATACCTGAGCTTCTATTATCTCAGATTTTCAGCTAAATTGTACGAAAACCAAATGGATTAAACAATCACTTGCCCATTTTTTCCACCAACTAAGGTGCAAAAAAGAAATAGAATGTTAGAAATAATATCATTTTAGAAACAAACAAATAAAGTGTTAGAAATATAATTACGTACTATCAAGATTTATAATTGATTCAATATTATGTTATGTCAACTGATTACATACTATCATGACCGATATAATTTCATTGATTTCGTGCACATAATGATTTTACCAACATAGCTGAGTTGTATATAAAAAGAGTTTAAAAGTATGAACCTTATTGGACCCTTTTCAACCTCCATTGGAGCATCTGCTTCAATGTCCTGATCTTACCCTCAGTTGTTTTTTCCACTTTATTCTCTTCCCCAAGCTATGGAATCGAGACTGGTTCATTCTCGGCGTCTATGAAAATATCCGCCTCTTTGTCATTCTCAGAAGATGCAACATATTTTTCCTCTTTATTCTCTTCAACTCCAACTTCTGGGATCGGGAGTGGTATAGTCTCAGAAGATGCAAGTTCGAATGATTTTTCCTCTTTACTCTCTTCTCCGAGCTCTGGAGTCGGGATTGGCTTATTCTCAACCTCACTGGGCACGAGAGTTTCATGCTCTTCAGCTGAGTTTTCCTCTTTATTTTCTGCATCAACCTCTATAATTTGCAGTAATGATTTGTACGCAACATCTATTTCCATATCCTCAACAGTCTCCACTTGATTTTCAGGTTTCTGCTCTATGGTTTTCTCACCAACTTCTTCATCGATTTTCGGCTCAGGTTTCTCCTTCTCCACTACCTTGTCTTTATCTCTTACGACAACTTCATCAGTAGTAACCTCTCCAACATTTGTTTCTTCTTCTTGGGAATCACTTTCTTTGGTTTCTTTTTCATTTGCAGCATTTTTTTTTGTTTCTTCTTCTATTACAGCACTTTGTAGTGATTCCTTGGTTGGTGTTAACAATTAGAATGGGTGTCATGCTGTTATCTATAGAACGGGTTAGGAACAAAAAAACACTCAATATCAAGCATGTGCACTTGATTAATGAAGACGACGCCTAACAAACTATGACTTTCCTTCCCATCTCCTATTTATTTCGTGCTGATTTGTTCCCTAACTTTAAATCATATTTCAATTGTATTACGTATGAAGAGTGTCAGAAATCCATGTGTCATGACATTAGGTGTAATTAATGTAACACCATATAATACCACAATTGATATAAAAAAAGACTCAGATGAATATGTTATGGAACAAACGCCATATAACACAACCTATGAGATAATTATATGAAATACAATTGCATACTTTTAAGTAGTACATATATAAATTTCCATTGCAGATCCCATATTCAAAATTCTAATTTTTAGGCCGTACATATACAAATTTCAGATCTATTCCAGTACATATAAGAACAAAATAGATCTATTGTAGATCTGAAAAAAAATAGATCTAATAGTCTGTGTCTCTATTTACACAAATTGAGTGAAAGGCACAATTGATTTTGATGTTATTTCCATTTAAATACCCCACATACACACACTAAACTTTTATTCCTTTAACACATAAAAATTTAGTTCATTAGATGCGAAAACAACCCCAGTATATGGATAATACCTTGGATACATTTTCAATCAAGTGACATTAAAGAATTACTCTTGTAACCTCAATTTGGGGGGTGGGGGGGGTGGATAAGGTAATTAATGGAGTTTCCAAACCCAAAAAAGGCCATATCCCATGGCTATGACACGTCCATGAAAATGGAAAAATCCATACTGTGTCTCATTTGTTGTAGAACCTGAAAAACATAAGAATACAATTGGGTTAGATATTATAGTCAGTGCCCATTATATACACATGTTGACAATAATAGTTGATTGAACATAAAGACAAATAAAATTTTAACATAACAATGCCAAAAATTTAACAACTCTATACAATTAAAAAGATATATTTTAAACCCATGAGTTAAAGCTTTTATAAATTATATCGGGATCAAACTATGAATATCAATTTGAAACAACCCGAATTTTTTAAATGGGAAGTTTTTTAAATTACTTTTGAAAATTTTATGATTTAAAATGTTGGTTTTTGTATTTGAAAAATAAATTTTCAAACGGAATTGGAATCGGAATTAAAATGGAGTTTTAATTGAATTTTTATTATATAAATGAGATCTCAAAATATAAAACTCTATAAGAGTCCTCAAAACATAAAACTCTCTGAAAAAAATATTTAAAAATATTGGACTGTCCGATCGAGCTGAAATTTTTTATACAGCTTCATCTCATCTTCAGATAATTCTCCCAAACATTTCATCCAATTCCAACAGTCCAAAATAAAAATTTTAGTGTTTATATCTGATTAGAACTCTTTTCTTAATCAAACTCTCAATCCTTTATATATCACCACTAATTCGTGGATTGGCTTTTAAAATCCCTTTTTCTCAAACTTTTCAACCAGAAGACCTCTTCAAAATTACTCCCTTTCATTTGCAAACCATAGCCGCAAACTTATTCAAGATTTCAACCTTAGGTTAGAAGGCTTATTTGGTGTTTTCTCAAGTTTGGGCTAGAATGAGATTCGATTATTTTTGTGAGAGGAACGTGATGGTGCGATCAAATTTAGAGGCTGATTTTTATGTGATGATTTTGAGGTATGACGTTTTACACAATATGCTCCTTAATCTCACGAGTGTTATTCCCTTCTATTTCATGTTATTATTGACTCATATTTGAATTGCTAAATTCAATTGGAATCTGGAAATATTTGTTGGAATCTGATTTTGATTCACGTGGTAATATTATTGTGTTGGGCATATTGTCATGAGATTTTAATATGACACTGAGGTTGGGCACCCGCCAATATTCTTGTTCTGGCTACTTGATAAAGTATGGCGCGGTATGGTGAGGCCCGGTGACCTCGGATTAAGGTGTTCTTGATAGATTATATTGATAAAAATGCTATTGATATTCGCATCTGATTTGAATATTCGTACTCGTGTTGTTATGTTTATTCACCGCTAATATTTGTTGAGCATCTTTCCTGTCGTATTGTGTATTTCCCCATATTTTCTTTTAGTTGGCAGGTTAACCTGGATTGGGACGCTATGGACTATTTTGGATAATTGTTTTAGAGCTTGAATTAGAAGATTTATTTTTGATGTAATAATTAGTGGTGAAATATTTTAGTTGGAGAATTTTATATTTGAGAGACATTATTGTAATTATTATTGTGGAAATAGAAGAATTATGGATTTGCTATATTTTAATTGTGGGATTTAGATCCTCTGTACTCATGATTGATGGATTTAGCTTAGTTCTATCGCGGTAGCACGCCGCGTTCTCTTTTCAGGGGCGCGGGGTGTTACACAATTTTGTAAGGAATGGACTTAAAGAGAGTTGGACAAATGTGAGACATTTATAAGTAAGTAATTAGTACAAACTTATATTTGAACCTTTTAATTAAATTTTGAAGTTGACTAAATGGGTGGGGGTGTAAATGTAACATAAAACAATGCCAAAATTCACTTTGCAACTCTAGGCATGAACATTGAGCTATCCATGGTTATGTGTTTATAATCTCCTTTTAAATCTGGTTTGCCATAATTTTTAACAAATATTTTGAAAGTAATGACTGGGTACAAACATTTTTCCAAACACCTAGTATTTTCTTTGGAAAAAGGAAGTTGGATACACGTGTAAATAAGTTACCTCTACTTCTTAAGCTTCTCTCTCTACTATACTAGACATACTTTCTCTCTCCTCTATAACAATTAACAGACAGTGTATAAAACCCACCAAACATGCCTAAGTTCAGGGGATTGCATTACTCCCATGCATAAACTAAGCCTTCCCAACGTATATATATTTATATGGTAGTAAACCAACATTAGCATTACTCAAAATATTTATATGGTAATAAAACAATCTACATTTCTGAAACATTAATTTTTCTTTTCACAAACTCCAATTATTTCTAGTTAGCAAACATATATCAAACACAAAAACTGAACCAAAAAAATAAATAACTTAGGACAAACAAACCACACATTAAAATGAAGTATCTAACGCTAACAAAAAAAACCATTACTCGTTCAGACGTTATATCAAACATGTCTAACTGAACCTACTCTTCAACAATCTCGGAGAACTTCTAGTTTTTTTTTGTTAACTCTTACTTAACCTTAAAAATATCTTTGTCAAACCTTGCACTGCTAGCCACTGGCTTTTCAGTTTTCTTCTCATACGACACCTTATCAAAATCATCCCAAAGCTTTTTCATTGGTCTTGGCTTAACATCACCATTTGTTTCCATGTCGTCAATCTAATTAAAACGGCCTACACTTTATTTCAGAAATAAGAAGAAGCGATTTCATATTTTGAAATCAATATAGTTAATCACAAAATATCAAAAAAATCCAAAAGGAACTGAGATCCAACATTCTTGGCAACAAACTATGTTTAACAAATCATTAGAACCTTAAACCAATATTCTAGACCATCCACATTTAGTAATATATATAATAAGTCTACATCAACTACATTTTAACCAAATCTTTTTATCATACACGGAGGCAGGACTTCCCATGGGTCATTTAATACTTAGAAGTGATGGTGAATGAAAACTTTGAAGTGAGTATATAATCAATTTAAAGCTTTAACTATGCATTTTCAATAACAATTACATAAATAAAAAAATATAATATAATGCCATGAACAACACAGTGATGCACATAATAAAAAAACACATAAAAATTGGAGTGGAAAAAACCTCACCACAAGAACTCATATTTCTCCAATATACCAAAAAGAAATGCCCCCGAAAATTAGAGTCTCGAGAGAAGGACCCACATTATAGGAATTATTCCAAAACTTTGAAGTCCTCCTCAAGTTATCTACTGGTATATTTCTAAAATTAGAATTTGGTAACTGAAGTGTGGAATTATCTGAAGATACACACCACAGGACAACCGATCAATAGCTTGCTCCATAACCCCAAAAGATTACGTCCAACAATAATAAACAAATTCTTGGTTATAAGCCTTTCTTAATACACAAATTCATGATGATCCATGTACCAAATTAGTTCGAGCCATGTACCAAATTAGGGTTCAACCATTTCAAGAAAATCCCGCAGACATTGAGAAAACATTAATTCGACACAAAAATCCACAAAATCCAGTGGGAGGGAGAGAGAGAGAGAGAGAGAGAGGTTTACCTTACGAATCTGAAAAATGTAAAAATAATGGGATCTCCATATATAAATGAATCTGAAAAAAAAGTAAAAATGAATGTAAAAAACCATGATTCCCAAATCTGAAAAAAATAAAAACTCGTGTAATATAGTGAGCGTGTAAGAGATGAAGGGTGTGATTGATTCGAACCAAAAATCAAAGAAATCCAGTCGAAGAGAGTGTGAGTAGGTTTGATGGGGGGAAGGGCAGCGGCATAGGGAGAGTAAGGAGTGCGGAGGAATCAATGTGTGAACTTTGAAACCCTAGGATTCTCGTGGAGAGAGGAAAGAGTGAACTGAGAGAACATAAAGTGAGAAAGTCAAATGAGAAACGGATGAGGTTTAGACAAATGATTGTTAGGGATAAAGTGGTGAGAAGACTATTCTATCATTGTTTTTCAATTTTGAATAAAAGGGGAAATAAATTAGAGTGTGTCAAAAGATGAGGAATATAAAGTTTTCAAGGGTAAAATAGGAAGTGCAAAAACATTCACCTTATGGCATCATAGTGTCATCTTATGACATACATAAGTTTTGTAACTTATATATATATATATATATATATATATATATATATATAGTGAGAGAGAGAGAGAGAGAGAGTCTGGCTCTCCAACATAGCTCACTTAACACACCAATGGACATATTTTTTTTTAAATAGTAAAAAATGTATTTTTAACCAAACTTGAAAGATATGATCTACATAGTAAGGAGATCATCGAAAAAAAAATCATAAAAAAATTCAACCCGGAGTGGATGGGATGACGGCAAAAATTTGCAAGGCCAAGACGATATGCTCATTATGGAGATCTTGTATACAAAATTCGGCCGAGAAATAATTTTTTTACTATTTAAAAAAAGAGGTATGTTCATAGGTATGTTGATACGAGGTATGTTGTTTATATATATATATATATATATATATATATATGTGTGTGTGTGTGTGTGTGTGTGTGTGTGTGTAAATAAATAAAGGAGGAGGTTTTTTCCCCCTTATCTAACATTTCAGATTCAATATAGAGCAGTTGTTTTTTATGGTTCAAGATGAATTTCAAATGAAAATTTTTTACACACCTCCACAGGTTAACTACTCCTCAACTTTTATACCTTTTTTGTTTTTACATTTTTACCTCACTAAAATTTGGTTTCCCCCTATTTTCCCTTCTCAAATTTTATTTTAATTCAAATCGGAGGGTATTTTTGTAACCCTCTTAATCAACCATATGTTAATCAGTTTGTAGTCTCTCATTTCTGAAACACCCACCCACTATGTCTCGAGGATTGATGGAGGAGCTATGTAATCACTCACCCATCCTTTCTCTCTCTCTCTCTCTCTCTCTCTCTCTCGGACATTATTCAGACCACAAAGGTGAGGTTTCTTCTATTCCCGTTCTCATATCTTTTTTCTTTTATCTTTCTCAAATTCAGGCTTATTGCAACTTTAAATTGTGAAGAGTTTATTTACATGAATCCTAAGATCGTTAACATCATGCTAATCACCTAATAGGTAGGTGAAAATAGGGATATTGTAATACCTTCTTTTATCGTCATGGATATGATATCGTTGTTTATAGTCGCTAATTGTCGTCGGCTGACCACTTTAACTGTCTTTCAACGGAGAGTTTTGGCTTCTCTCTCCTTGCCTATAAACTTTTATATGTTTATTTCGTGGATACCTTTTATATGGAAGAAAGGCATATATTTATAGGTAGAGAGAGTAACTAAATTCCAAAGGTCAATTAATCTCAGCCGTCGATCAAGGTAGAGATTTAATTGAAATTTTAACTCCGTTTAATATCCATTTTATTTTGGAATATGAACCATGTTGTTTGGAAATAACATACTATAGTAAAATATGGAATACCAATGACCATATTTCGGTGAAAGAGTTAAAACTAATAAGGAACCCAAAGGTTAATTAATAATTTCCTTACAGTCTCCCCCTTCGTTATTAGGAGAATCCATTAATGTTTTTAATTAAGAATCATAAGGCATGCATCATATGCTAAATCCTTTAATACTTAGTTTTCATGAGTGCCTTGGGTAGTCCAATAGTCAATGGGAGTCATGGTAGTCACATATTATTATGCAATATGGTTCCTTACATGTACTACATCATTGGCGACCTTCTTAACTAGGTCATAATCATGGGTTTACGTAATGGTCCCACAATGTCGTGAAGAAGAAAATTTTCTGTTATAATTTAGCAAATAATAATATGTGTACACAATTGAAAATAGAATAAAATAGATGCGGAAGTTTATCTAAGAGCTCAACAAATGTCAAATACATGCATAATAAATTATAGAAAAGAAATAACTAGGAACTATCTTCATGACCCATGCTTTCAGTATGTCTCTGAAATGTCTTTGGAGGTAGTCCTTTTGTAAAAATATCAGTAATCATGAGATCTGTGACTATGTGTTTAATGAAAACATTTCCTTTTCTAACATATTGATTCAGTGACAAATATTTAAGATCCATATGTTTGGATCCCCTAGATTTCCTATTATTCTTGGAGAAAAAGTTGCGGCCTCATTGTCACAGTAAATAGTTAAGGGCTTAGAAATGAAACTCAAAGCTCCGAACTTAGAGATAAAATTCCGCAACCATGCTCCTTGATTTGTAGCCTCATAACTTGCCATAAATTTAGCCTTCGTAGTATATGTAGAGATAAATTTGGACTTCTGACTTTCCATGTTATTGTACCTCCAGATAGGAGATACACGTAGCCAAGAGTACAATGTCTAGTGTTAGGACATCCACCAAAATTTAAATTTGAAAATCCAACCATCCGTGGATGAGATGATATTCTATATGTGAGGATGTGATTCCTTGTTCCCTTTAAGTATTTCAGTACTTTCTTTGTATCTTTCCAATGAATGATTTATGGGTTACTCTAAAATCTAGCCAGCATGCTAACAACATGGCTAATGTCAGGTATGGTGCAAACTTGTGAATACATCAAACTTCCAACAAGATAGGCATAAGGATAATTTTCCATTTCTTTATGTTCCAAGACATTCTGCGAGCATTGCCCAAGATCAAGCTTGTCTCTTTTCTGCAATGGAACAACACTAAAAGAACACGTCATCATGCCAAATATCTCTAGAACTTTGTCAATATATGATTTCTGAGACATTCCCAAAATTATAAGTGAGCTATCATGAAATATTTCAATTCCTATTACAAAGGAAGTCTCACCCATATCTTTCATTTCAAAATTCTTAGAGATATGATTCTCAGTCTCATGTAATAGATCAATATCATTGTTAGCTAGTAATATGTCATCAATATACAATATTGAAAATATGAATTTACTCTTACTCATCTTAAGTTTTCTTCGAAATTGAAGTTCGTAATGATCTCATCAAACTTTAGATACCATTGTCTCGAAGATTTTTTCAGTACATATATTGATTTCTTAAGCTTGCAGACCATGTCTCCCTGACCTTTAAATTTTAAGCCTTCAGTTTAACGCATATAGACTTCCTCTTGTAAGTTGCCATTAAGAAAGACTGTTTTCACATCCATTTGATGTAACTCTAGGTCATAATGAGCTACTAATGCTATGATATTTCTAAGAGAATCCTTTCTAGACACATGGGAAAAAGTATCACTATAGCCTATACCTTCTTTTTTATCAAAACCTTTGGCTACAACTCGGTCTTTATGTTGTTCAATATTTTCATTGCAGTCGCACTTAGTCTTAAGACCACTTACACTCAACAGGCTTGTGTCCTAGTGGCAATTACACAACGCCCCAAACTTGATTTTTAACTATAGATTTTAGTTCATCCTTCATGGAATCAATCCATTTGAGAGAATTAACATCTTTAATGGCTTGTGAATATGAATCTAATCTTTAATTATCCCAACATCAGATTTTACTTGTTAAATCACGTAATCATTAAAAATAACATATCTACTTTGATGATGAGATCTCCTTAATACTGGTTCCTCAGGTGTTTCATCCATATGTTCATTGACGATAATCTCATCATGGAGTTATTGATAATTTATTGGGTGTTCCTTATTTCCTAAAGGTTCAACAATGGGGGTATTCCCAACAACTTGTGAAATTAAGGGTAAAGGGATTTTCCTGAATGATCACATCATTAATTTTAGTACTCCCACTAATTTCGACATCCTCATAGAATCTGACATTATTAGTTTCAATAATTTTCCCACTATAGTTAGGACAGTAAAAACTTTACCCTTTAGATCTCTCTGGGTAAGCTATAATGTAACGTCTGACCATTTTGAAGTCCAATTTCTTTTCACGTGGGTTATAAATTCTAGCCTCAGTCGGGCATCCCCAAATTTAGAGATGTTTTAAACTAGGTTTCCAACCTTTCCATAGTTGAAGGGGTGTCTTTGAAACTGCCTTACTAGGAACCTAGTTTAATATATAAGCAGCTGTGCATAGAGCATCCATCCGCAAGGTAGTAAGTAAATTAACTTGACTCATCATAAACCTAACCATTACCATATATGTACGATTTTTCCTTTCAGCTACACCATTCTTCCATAGAGAGAAGGGTATTGTGTATTAAATAAAAATTCCAAGGTTTTGGAGAAGTTTTGCAAATGGTGCAGGATGTTGTCCTATTTCGTTATACTTTCCATAAAACATACCACCTCTATCTCACCTTATGGTCTTCACTTTTCTATCTTGTTGCCTTTCGACTTCAGTGATGAACACTTGTAGAGTGCCCATAGACTGAGATTTGTCATGCAACAAGTATAGATAACAATAATGTTAATAATCGTCGTTAAAAGTAATGAAATACTTCTCCCGTCCAATGGTTGGAACGTCGAAGGGTCCACAAATATCTATATGTATTATTTCAAGAAGCTGTTTACTTCTTGTGGCTCCATTATTTGTGTGTTTTGTTATTTTTCCTTTAATACAATCCACCTACACTTTATAATTGGTAAAATCAAGACTTGGAAGAATTCCATCTTTTACCAATCTCTTGCTTATATCACTTGATATATGTCCCATCCTTTTATGCCACAAGAAAAAAGAGTTGGTTTCCGATGACTTACGTTTTGTTTCAACATTAGAATGTAGTGTGAGATGAGTTTTAACAAATTGTCTACCAAGATTAAATTTATAAAGACCATCAATTAAAATTCCATAACCAATATGATTTTAGTTAAAAAAAATTAAAATAACCATAATCATGATGAACCGAATAACCAACTTGATCAAGTTTACTTACTGAAATTAAATTATTCAAAATAGAAGGAACATAAAGAATTTGAAACAAATCGAAATGACGTCCATTCTTCAAAATGAGACGATAAGTGCTAATGGCTTCAACTTGGACTTTGTCTCTACTTCCCATGAATAGAAAGTTTTCACTTGGGATTATAGTTTGGTTCATAAGGAAGCCCTGCATTGAATTAGAAACATGATCGTTAACAACATAATCAATCCACCAAGTGTTAGTAGAAACATAAGTAAGATTTGATTCAAAAAAACTTATGAAATCTATAGGGTTACCTTTCTTTTCCAACCATTCTTTACGTTTGGGACAATTTTTCTAAAAGTGTCCAGGTTTCTTGTAAAATTTTCACCAATTGATATCCTTCTATGCCTTCTTCACATTGGATTGATTTGCATTATTATTTCTAGGCATTGCTCTTTTATGGCTTGAATTCTTCCTTTTCCTATATTTAGATGATCCAACTCCTTGGATAATATGTGCAACCTTAATACCTTGTTGGTTCATCCTAACCTCCTCTTATACTAGTTTGTTAGCCAACTCATTCACCGCTCACTTATCCTTAATGGCATTGTAATTGAGATGGAAAGGTCCATTCTGAGTAGGTAAAGAGTTCAGGATAAATTGGACAAGAAATGAATCATCTACTTTCATTCCCAAATTCATTAGCTTGGTAGCAAGGTTCGTCATCTCAATGACATGATCATGCATTGAGCGTGTGCCATCAAACTTCATGGTTGTAAGATCTGCCATTAGTTTCCCAACAAGGGATTTATCTGCAGTCATAAACCTTTCTTCTATTACTTTCATGTAATCCTTAGCATTGTCGGGTCTAGGAAGTGATGTTTTGATATTGCTTGTAATTGTCGTTCGTAGAAACATGATGCTCAATCTGTCAGACTTCTCCTAAGGTTTATGGAGAGTCTTTTTCTCACCAGTACTTGTTTATGTATGTGCAACTAGCTTTTCAATATAAAAACAAGATCCAAGTCAAGTACCCCCAAGGTGAACTCAAATTTTTATTTCCATTTCGAGAAGTTGTTTCCCATGAGAATAGGGACAAATGATGAACATGAAGTGAACTAAGCAGGAAAAGGGACTGCAGTTTAGAGATATAACAATTTTTAAGAAGGATTTAAAACTTCAATTAACACATAATAAGATTTGAATATTTTACGACATGAAAATAAGATGCTCCTACGGGTAGTCATCATAAATTTAACTGAATACCATTAATGGTCATAATATTCATCATACATAACTGAGTGATGTATCTACTTAATTTTAATAAGGTGTTTGTGGATATCCTTGGTTTACACATGTACAATCACTCTTTAATTATTGATTCAACACATGATTATAGTATACCTGTGGGAAAGTAATTGATATATGTTAAATAAATAGATTTAAACATTATAATGGTAATAAATGGATAATTTGGAACGGATAATAATAAGGATCACTGTGGTGATACCTTCCCTTAATAATACAATTGCATTCATCAAACAACTTAATATGAATATTGTTGTACATGTTATCATAGAATTCCAAAGGACCTAAAATTACATAATGGTAAAATTCTTGAATTGAAAAATGTAAGTCTAGAATTCCAAAAACTTAGAATTTTAAAAGTCATAAATTTTCAGAATTTCAAAAGACATAAATTTTAGAATTCCAAAAGGTCATGAAATTTTAAAAATTGCAAAAAATGCATAATTAAGATAATTCTAAAAGACATGGTAGCATGAATTCTAATAGACATAATAGAATGAATTCTAATAGACGTAATTCTAAAAGACATAATTTCAAGCAAGTGGCCATATATACTCACTTTTTTATTTCACCCATATTCGAGTTGAATTTTTTTATGATTATTTTTGTGACGATATCTTCATTATGGAGTTCGTGTACACAAAATTCGGTCGAGAAATAATATTTTTACTATTTAAAAAAAATAGGTATGTTCATAGGTATGTTGATAGGATATATATATATATATATATATAGGGAGAGGTTCAAAAGATAACATTAAAGAGCGAACATGTTAGCGAACATTAAAAAAAACCCTCTAACAACCCATTAATTTTAATTCCTATATTATAATTGGTACGTGCTAGGGGCAACGAACATGCGTGTTAATCGGATATTTTTTTTACACCTCACCCCCCCAAACCCCTCTCCATTTTGACCTCCCTGACTTTCAACCCAACAACAAGTAAAAAACGAACCCAGTACTAAAAGGTTGGGTAGCTTTCGGGTTTTGAAGATAGCAGGTTCGTTTTTCTGGTGGTCGGAGGTGGTTGGTGGGCCGGTGGTTATTTAGTTGCCGAAGTTGGGAGATAGTTGGCCAGTCGGTGTTGAAGTTGTTTGCAATGCTATGTTAATTAATCCCAATGTTGAAATTGTTTATGATGATAACTGGTTCAGGCCTAGGGTCCTTTTTTTCCTTCTTGATTTTTCCATCACTACAACAAAATTGTCCCTGCCTTTCTTCCATATACTCACGCATAAGAAGGCATACATGTCAGGTCCTGCTCCAAATAAGAGGACAAACATTTTAGCTATCATTCATTCTAAGTGGTCGGATAAACATGTGAGTGGGGATGGGGGTGGGCGGGTTGGGGTGGGGAGGGGTATTATAGGGGTAAACTTTGTGTATTAAAAAACACGCGTGTCGTTTGCTACTAGCACAGACCAATTATAATATAAGAATTAAAATTAAAGGGTTATTAGAGGTTTTTTGTGAATGTTTTCTATAGTGTTCGCTATTTAATGTTCGCTTTTGAACCTCCCCTATATATATGTGTATATATATATATAAAGGAGGTGGGGTTTTTCTCTCCCCTATCCAACGATTCGTATTCAATATAGAGGAGTTTCTTTTAATGGCCAAAGATTGTTTTCAAATGACAACTGTTTACACACCTGCATAGGTTAGTTGCTCCCCACATGTTAATGGAGAGGTATAGGGAGAAAAATAATGATCTTGATATATTTTTTATAGATTTGGAGAAGGCGTATGATACGACACCCAGAGATATAATATGGTGGGTTCTATATAAAAGAGGAGTGACTCGCAGATATATTAATGTGATCAAGGATATGTATGATGGTGCGATAACTACAGTAAGAACATCAGCCGAATAAACTAGCGAATTTTCAATTACGGTAGGTCTACACCAAGGTTCAACATTAAGTCCTTATCTCTTTGCTCTTGTTATTGATGAATTGACTGGTCAAATACAAGATTAGGTGCCATGGTGCATTCGATTTGCAAATGATATTGTTTTAAGGGATGAGACTAAGATGAGGATTAATGCTAGGTTGAAATTGTGGAGAGAAACTTTAGAAACAAGAGGATTTAAAATAAGCAGAACTAAAAAATAATACGTGGAGTGCAATTTTAGTAGTAATACGAGGACAAATGGAAATGTGGTGAAATTGAAGGGTCAAGAGATACCTATATATGATAATTTTCGTTATTTAGGATCAATTATCCAAAAAGATGGAGATATTAGTGATGATGTTACTCATAGGACTAGAGGAATCTGGATTAAGTGGAGAAGTGGTACCGGCGTTTTGTGTGATAGGCATATACCTTTGAAGTTAAAAGGAAAATTTTATAGGACAACCATTAGACCCACCATGTTAGATGGGACAGAGTGTTGGGCAACCAAAAAACAAAGTGTGCAGAAAATGAGTGTGGCGGAGATGGGAATGCTAAGATGGATTTGTGGTAAAACTCGAAAGGATAAAATTAAAAATGAACAAATTCGTGAAATGGTAAAAGTAGCTCCTATAGAAGATAAATTGATAGAAAATCGACTTAGATGGTTTGGACACGTCAAGCGTAGACCAACAGATGCTTCTGTAAGGAAGAGTGATTTAGTTAGTATTGATGGTAACACAAGGGGTAGAGGTAGGCCTAAATTGACTTGGTGGGATATTATAAAAGAGGACATGATGTCATGTGGTTTAACCGAAGATATTGCACTAGACATAATGGAATGGAAAAATAGGATTCATGTAGCCGACCCAAAATAATTGGGAAAAAGTTTTGTTGTGTTAAGTTGAGTAGTATCTCCCTAAAATTTGGTTTCCCCCTCTTTTCCCTTCTCTAATTTCATTTTAATTAAAATAGGAGGGTATTTTTGTAACCCTTCCAATCAACCATATATTAAGCAGTCTGTTCTTTCTCATTTCTAAAACATCCACTCACTATGTCTCAGGGATTGACGGAGGACCTATGTAATCACGTCCCCAACACTATTCAGACCACAAAGGCAAGGTTTCTTCTTATATTCCAATTCTCCAATCTTTATTTTTTCCTTCTCAAATTCAAGCTTATTGTAACTTAAAATTGTAAAACAACTTGTTTAAATGAATCCTAAGATCGTGAACATGATGATAATCACCTAATAGGTATGCTAAAAGAGGGATAATGTAATACCTTCTTTAATCGTCATGTATATGATGTCGATGTTTGTCACCGTTGATTGTCGTCGGTCGATCATCTTGATAGTCTTTCAACGGAGAATTTTGGCTTCTCTCTCCTTTCCTATAAAACTTTATTTGTGTATTTCGTGGATACCTTTTAGATGGAAGAAATACATATATTTATAGGTGTAGAGAGTGCATAAATTCCAAAGGTTAATTAATCTCAACCGTCCATTAAGATAGAGATTTAATTGGAATTTTAACTCCTTTTAATATCCATTTCATTTTGGAATATGTACCATGTTGTTAGGAAATAACATACTCTAATTAAAAACTGGAATACCAATGACTAAATTTCGGGGAATGAATTAAAACTACTAAGGAACCCAATGGTTAATTAATAATTTCCTTGCACAAATCTATTGAACTATTTTGTTCCATGTAATATTTTTCATTTTTATTAATGTTTAGCATAAGATCATTAATAACGTCACTCTAAAGAAAGTTTAAAAATAGGTGAGTTAGATATAGAAAATGGTGGGTTTTGTTATGTTGGGTTTTGCAAAGAGGTTAAACTGTTAATGGGTAGATATGAAGTGTTATGTTTTTTATATGGTGTGTAAATGGGTATTTCAGTTTGAAGTTCAGGTTTAAAAACTTTTGTCCTTTCAACCTTTATAAAAATTAAGTTTTCCCTTTTATGTTTTGTGTTTTCAAATTTGGGTTCTGTATATAGTTTTTTTCACTTATCTGTTTTAACCTCCGATTATCATCGCTATAAGATAGCTCCACCATTAATCCATCCACAATGGGATACTCTATGGTGTTATGGGATTATATGACGGACGGGGTTCACAATGCAGATCTGTAAAATAGGGGGATGGGAAAATGTTATGCACTTGGGCCACGCAGGAAACAATTTTGCGCTTGGCCTATGTGGAAGTTACTATAACAACCCCAATTTTCTCATGTAAAGGCTAGCCAGGAACGATATGCCAAAGATCGGGCTTGTCAATCAATTAATACCATTCTCAGCATAACGTAATAAAAATATTGTTATTTTAAAAGGCCAATACGTTAAACTTTATGAATATTTCACTGACTATTAAAATCAAATCAATACTATCTAAATAATAATTCCAACAAGTAAAAAAATCACAACTCTATCATAAGGTAAATAAATAATTAAATCTCAGGCTTATGCCCTTAGAAATGTTTCCAAAATAAAATAACTGAACCCTGGCAAAAAAGCACCTAAGCTAGAGTCAATAATCTGGATGGCTGGTAAGAAGGAGAGATCGCAAGTCTAGTACAACAAGAGTCCCGTTATCCCTGTCTAGAAATAACGTGGTGGAAAAATATTTAAATTTGGATCAGAGCCCGAGGTGTGCAAGAATTAATTTAATTAATTTATGATGCAATAGTACAGTTGATGCAAAATAAATATTCCCCCTTCGTCACTCACATGAGTTTAACCCCTCACCCCTCATCTAAGTGTGATATTATTCGTATCCCAATAAATCCCAAATAATAATTATGACGATGTCTCAAGTTAGTAATAATGGCTAAATGATTTAAGTGTACCGACTACAATTATCTATACCCATAATATCTCAATCTCATAATTTTCACATAAATGGCATAAATATCTATTATGCATTAAAGAATCACAATTGTAATTTATACCGAAATTCTTAGACATTTCAGTTTATCTCATACAAAGTCTGGGTAATTATATATATGTTCTTTATATATATGACACACAAGGGTATCTAGTGTTGGTGTTTGATTCTTGATCTATTGGCATGTCCAGAGTAATCCCTACATAGGACACCCGTACACGACCCATACCCAATAGTGACACATGAATGGTCAACGTCAACACCTACCTCTCATAAATGGAACCTTCATGTAGTACCTATATGACCTGCACATTGTCAAGCCCACCTATGTCAACATGTGGTACCCGGTCCGAACGCGCGAACCCCCTTGTCGATAGGACAGTCCACTGGTATGTCCACAAAAATACATAATAATACATATTATTATCCCATATAATATTTATAGGTAATTACTCCATAATTACCATAAACAGTCCATCTTAAATCCACAACATTTCTCATTTATGAATAATTCATCATTTAATAAATTATTAAATCTAATCCCATAAAATACTTACTTAACCATCTAGTTCTTTGTAATTTTTATTAATTCAAATGTGAGCATATCATTTCCCAATCAGTTAATTAAAGTTTTCCCCTTTAATTCCTCTTTTACTCTTATTTCATAAATTAGATTACTATTCGTAACCAACCCAAGTAAATACCCGTTTCAACTAAACAAAATTAAATTCTGTAAGAAACTAACTCCCAGACTCAAACGTAAAATGGAACAAAAAGTCAAAATCCCTAGCACGTCGCTCTAACGAGAGGGGATCTCTTTCTCATGACCTAACATGTTGCTCGAACGACATGCGACGTAGTTTGAGCGACCTGACATTTTCTTCCTCACGCCTTTCCTTAATTGTAGTTCTTACCTGGTCCAAAATCTCCAAACCAGAAGCACGAGAAACGCTTAATTTATAACCCATAATATATGTTTAACAAAAACAAACAACTCGTGGACGTCATACTAAAACTAAAAAAGGAAGCAGTAACTGTTAAGGGTATAATCCTTCAAATTGTTCTCCAAATTTTAATCCTATCTAACTCGAGATATGGGGATTGTTATCACAACCCATGTGTGTGAATGTTGTAGTATACTAGTACATATATAAGATGAGTAGATAACTACATACGGGATTCATACATATGTGTGAATGTATTTCTTATATGACTAGTGTGAAAGTTATACGATTGAAAAAGGGTTTCGTGTATAACTAGTGTGAACGTTACATACTTAATATAGTTGAACTGATTAATAAGTTAATGAATAGATAAGTTAATAATCAAAGTAAGAATACTCGGGTTAGAGTAGTACAATAGAAAGAGGTGCAATAAGGCTAGTTTGGTGGGGGTAACGTAACTAGTGAGGTTAGAAGCCAAGCGTTATGTGTGCACATTAGATGAGAGGTGAGTTATACCTCAAGAGAGTGTGACACTAGTTTAAATATGAAAAGTGTGCATGTGTATTTAATTAATTGTAATTTAACTGCTTGCTAAATATTTTCAATATGTTTTACTTGGGTTCTGACCCATGTCAAAATCGTTTCCAAAACATTTTTGGTGTCCAGCCACATGGACACTCATCTTGAGGATTCTATCCAGAGATGCATAGCTACAACTTGTGTGGAAGTTGAAGGACTTTGCTATAGATGCTTCGTTCATTTATTCCTAGTGTAGGGACTTTATTTCAGTAATCATTTGGGCATGTCACCCTTTAGAATATTTCAGTATTTCCAGTTTATGGATTAGACTTTGTGTACCCAGTTCATTATTTATGTTTATTGTTGGATTTTATTGTCGAACCGATAGTTCATTTGGCCTTCTCTATCCTTATTATTTGTTCGGGTTGGATTCAGTTATTAGTTGGTGTGGATGGTTTAATTATTATTTATTTTCGCATGTTATTCATTAATGTAAGATGAAATTTGGCACTTGTCTATTTTATTAATAGGTGGTTAGTAACTTAATTTTTTTATAATAGTTATGCTAAGAATGAGACATATGAGACCAACATTTTATTTTAATAAAGGGCTGGCCACCCAGTATTTTAATAGCGGGGTGTCACGGATGGAATCAAAGCGTCAGGTTCGAATGTCTATAGGATTTGTGCAGCTTTTTATGTTTCAGTGTAGCGTTCTTTGATATAGAGCCTTATTATAGGATTGTTATATACCTCTATGTATGCGACTTACATTATCTTTCTATTAATTATAGTTGATGCGATTCATATACGAGTTCGATTGGGCTTCGTGCATAGGAAAAATTTGGATGACGAGTGAGGTCCCTTAGAAGGACTGCATGGGGAGAGGCTCAACATAAGCCATGGAATATTCTAAGAATGGTGACCAAGATAGAAGACACCATGGTTATTATTCAGGAAGATGGCATTGGAATAATAACTAGGACACAGTAGTTTCCCTAAGCACTGTGGTAGAAAGCGGTGACACAAATTCAGATTCACCCAGTGTAGTCCGTAACGGTGGGGGTTTGATTAACTATTTCGAAGAGCCATCCATATGGATTCGAGGAAGAAAGGGAGTGTGATGGGTCAATGGAAGGAGATAACCGAAAGGCAATTGTGTAGGGTGGAGTGCAGTGGCATCCGAGAATAAATTTTGAGTGAAATTTTGGCTTATAGGAGCGACGTTGTAAGGATAGGAGTGAGTCACCATAACCATGGAGAGATGCCATTTATAATGAGGAATTTGGGGTGCCATTTGACCGCAAATCCTCACATCTGATGTTTAAATAGAGAGGTAAAGGAGATTAAAATGCTTGTTTCAGAAGTCCCGTACAATGGTCAGTCATGAAGGGAAGTTGATTTTTAGCGAACTTTGTACCCGATGAGGTGGATACGGAGAATAAAAAAACATCTTTAAGTTAATAGTGGAATCATGGGTAGAATAAAAAGCATGGATGGGGAAATTCGGCTAAAATGACTAGTACAGTTATCATCAATGTTATACATTTACAATTTGATATCAATGTTTCTGTGAGAAGGGAGCCAAGAGAGATGGAGAACCTAACAAAAGGGAAATTTTTTATTTAATGGTGCTAGTAAGGCACCATAGGAAGGGATACCATTGGAGGACCCATTTTAATGACTGAGATCAAGAGAATTCCAACCAAGTGACGGTGGATTCATTCAGGGACGTCAAGTCCAGCAATGAGTCCCAGAGGTCTAACAAAGCCAAAAGGACAACGAGGGTAGCAATTAGGGTCAAGACTACCAGGTTCGCGAGAAGGACAACCCAAACATGGCCAGTGGGTTCAGAGAAAGGGTAATGACACAGAGAGGTGTCTTATGTGTAAAGAGTAGGAATACATGTGTTAATCGTGTTCGCAGAAAGCTAGGGGACAAGAGCGGGATACCCAATAGGGGCGACAGTTGTAAGAAGTTTTTGGTTCAATTGGGATGGGAGTGTTATATTCAAAACCATTTGAATCGCTAGTGCTACTGGCAATTGAAAGTATGAGTTTAATCATGGGGTGATTGGGGTCTATTTTGTGTGACACAAGCAAGTCACAGTAATTTATTAGTACTAGATTCTCATGTGAAATAGGTTTAGTAGAGTTATTGTTACTATTAATATAGTTCTATATATTTACCATTGAGTACCGGGGCTCTCTTTAGTTCCGTCCATAGGGGAGAAAGTGTGGACAATAGGATGATATATTTTATGAGGTTAGCTCGTTTTGAGAGGTTATATGTACTATATGATTTTATCCTAGGTACAAACTAGTCATCGATGGGTAAGTAATGGTAGATGATTACAGCAAGACTATTGTGTTCATTGTTCTGGGCCAGGATGTATATTTATGCGATGTCTCAATTGAAGAGGTTAGAGCTCACGGTGATATTTTTATGAAGTAGACTTCAGAGAGTACAATTGTCTTGTTATATTGGATCCCGATGTGTAGGGACTTTTACTGATGTGATTCAGGGTATGTTGGGACTTTTACTAATGTGATTCAGGGTATGTTTGACAGTTCAAAAGACAGTGCCACATCATTAATGAGGTGACACCTGGGGAACACAAACCGTTGCCTTCCTAAGCAAGATTGAGTTTTGGCGCTAAAAATATTTTTGTCAGACATATCCTATAAACCCTTAACGAAGAAGATGTCCCAAAGGTTCCAAAAGGCTACGATGTTCCCTCGACATAAGTTAAAATGTTGTTTAGATAAGACTCAGGTATACCGGGGAAAATTCTAGAACCTCTTAAAGACTCTAACGCTCGGGTTCTGAATAAAGGAGAAGAGGCCTGAGTCTTTTCACATAGAGAAAGGTCCATCGGTTTGAGATGTTTCGTGCAGACATTACTTATCCCAAGCAAATCTCCCTAGTGGAGTCGCTAAATGTAAGAGGGTACTTTAGATAAGATGGAGGCATAACCCCTATTTGAGTATGGTGATGATAAGATAACTCGGCCAAAGTTTTAGATTAATGATGGGACACATAAACACAAACCCAATGAAGATAAACTCAGTTTAAACTCACAAAACTCTTGTGTATAACTCAAGAAATAGTAATTAACCTTAGAAGTAACTTAGCTAGAGGGAGAGAGAAGTAAGCACCTTATATACACCTTGGTAGGAAGGTAGAAACACATCTAACTCCCTCAAGAATCTATGTCAAGTATTAAAAGCTTCGTAATAAATAACAATGGTGAATGGATAAACCCTCTGGTTTGTAATAATCTTTTCTCTGATGTGTATCTCTAGTAATAACTCCATAGCTCTCAAAAAGATCTCTTTTCTCCTCAAAGGTGATTGGGGTTCTTAAATAGCCCCCCACACCACACCCGAGGTAACCCAGTCATTGAAGACTATGAAAGACATCCCTCATGCTTTATGTCACAACATTAAATGCCTGATGCACTAGTTGTCTCCACATCATAAACATTAAATGCCAAGACATGCCTTTTGCCTAACCACTGTGTGTCAGGAGGCTGTTGTCGCAGAGGTGGCTCACCAACTGCCTGACAACCCCAAATACCACGATGGTTTACTCAAGTATAGGTCTGACATTGTTTATCTGGCTAGTGACATCACCTACAGTAGATGTGACATTAACTAGAGGGTTATTTGGTTCACAACTCAACCCCCGTTGGAGCTGAAAGCTACTCCGCCCGAGGTTCCACGGTCAGAGTCCTTCGATGTTTTACCAGGTGTATCTAAGATTATCAGGACAAGCCCCAACGGTGCCTCACTTCTCAATTCTCCAAACCAAGTCCCTCTAAAGTTCCCACAGTGAGGTCATTCGATAGAGCATGAAAGCTCTCCCAGGCCCTGCCAAGCCTGGTCTCTCGCAAGTACCGTTTGACCTCACACAAACTCACTTATTATTATCGTTATGTCATTACAACCGTTACAGCTTATAATCAAATAAAAAGTACCATATGATTAATACAGCAAGCTAAAAATATAAGCTATCGCGCCCAGCTGCCTCGCTGAGTTGCCACGCCTGAGCTGTCACGCTTGAGCTGCCTCGGTTGACTAATCATAAACACTATTTCCAAATTAGGGATTTGACCCCTAATCTCAAGATTACCTTCAAGCCCCTTCTACACTGTGGAGTAAAGAGATTTATCTCATTATTAACTTAGCGCTGAGTACTTAGTAATAGTGTGAGCACAGTGTTATATGATTCCTTTAGAGACGTGGGAGTCAATGGTTAGACTTATGAGTATAGGTATATGGTTTTGGGTGTCCTGGTTATATGCTTTGGACCTATGGAAATCGCTGACTGACAAAGTTAAGGGATAGTGCATTAGGGAAAGCTATTTTGAGCTTTGTTGTGGGATGTTACATGCATAGACCTTAATAAACATCAGGAGTGAACAGACGTTGTTGGATACTTGGGCATCTATTTTTAAATGTTAATAATTAAACGTGTAGTGGAACACTGTAAGCTGAGAGCTATACAAAATATAGGGCTAGTGGAGCCAGTAGCGCTATGTAGGAAGCACTACGAAAACTTTTTCACCAAAAGTTGATGGGTGGGGCAATCTCGAGAAATTAAATTTGGATTTTCAAGGTGATTGCAAATACTCGTATGATATAGCCACTCCGATAATTCGGGGGCCAAGCTTCAGATTAATATGTTACGTGTGTGACATTTATGATGTTCGTACAAATATGCACGGGTTAAAGGGTGTATGGGTGCCTTGGTTAGTTTGACTTCTAATATCGTCCAAAATAAGGGAAGGTAATTACAAGCATTTTGAATATATGCTGGTGGGGAAGCTAGAAACATAGGTGGAATGATATGATGGACTGAACTTCGTTGATGAAAGAAGATAGTCCAACTATGTGTATATTAAGGAGAATTATCACAACCGAGGGGAGTTGAAAAATGGTGGGGGAATGTGAAACCCCGCCCGATTAAATATAGGGTGATCAGTCCTTTACCAATTTAAAATAGAATATTCAGTTGGTTCATTCTTAGCATCACTGTCGAAAAATTTATAAACATAATAATCACCTAATATAGAATTAAGATAGGCATCAAGATATTTCCTTTTTCAAATATAACCAAATAAAATCGTTTCTCATTTTAATTATTAAAATATAAACCATTCATCACACACAAGAATACACTAAATAATGAACATGAATCAAATACTGAAATAAATAAGACTGGGTAAAACCTCAAAGTTCAAAACTCCAATTCACAGACTCATAGTAAAATTCCCTCCAACAAAAAGAACTATAAAGTAAACTAAATAATAACTCTTATAAAACTAGTAATGGGAGACGCATGCCCCAACTGAGATGTCTAGATAAAACTAAATGGAAATGATGGATGCGTCTAATGCAAGGACCTATAGTTTCCACAACAGTTGCAGCACGTAAAGCAATCCAAATATTTAGTTCTGGTATCCCTGTGGATGAGCACGTGATATAATACATATATATAGCAAAAGAGAGAAGAGATGCAAGAGACGGGTCAAAGCCCGATGTTTTGAAAAATATTTAGCAAGTACTTAAAACTGCACTAAATCAAGTATTATACGCATGTTCGTTATCGAACTCTCACTTGAGATTCTCACCTCCCATCTACTATGCACACCTAACGTACAACTAATTCCCCCTAGTTATGCTACCCAGCCTGACTAGTCTGAAGCCATTCTAATACTAACTATACTCACTAGTTATATTCCCGTATCTCCCATAAAATACTCTATTAAATTAGCCTATTCCGAATAGATAATTAAAATATTTCTTAATTTTCCTAATAAATCCGTTCTATGCTAAGATTTATTTTATATATCGATATTCTTATATCTACTAGTTTCACAAAGTAGAAAATTCGCCAAGTATCCTCTTATATATATAGTCATTCGCTCCCTATATATATATATATATATATATATATATTCACTAATCATTCACCCTTAGGTTAAGACCACTTGGTGCAAAGAATTTATTATTATATCGTGATCTACTAATTTCACAAAGTAGAAATATTCACAAGTTCATACATATAGTCACATCATCCCTATACATATATATAGAAATCTTTCACCCCCAGGATAAGACCCATTAGCGCACCTAACCATAATAATCCCGCACCCCTAGGCTAACACCCATTAGCGCACTTAAGATTATGATTCTTGTACTTTCGGGTTATCTCCTATTAGTACAATTACCAATCGGGTTTTCACCCATTAGTATACTTATCAGTAATATCCTTGTACCCCTGGGTTATCACCCATTAGTACACTTAATAATATAATTCCTCCACCCTCGAGTTATCACTCAATAGTGAGCCTAGCAAGAATATTCTTGCTCCCCCGGGTTATCACCCATTAGTTCACTTCACAATAAATCACATAATAGGCATACGCACATCCTATTAGAATTCATAGGTATTTTCCCAACCTAATTATATACTTCTCATACGTATTTTAGTCTCATCACTATGTATTGTATAAATATTTAGATTAATATATCTCTTGTAATCTCCAAGGTACATTCTCCATAACGAATCATTAAAGTATTAATTCTCATATACTTTCCCAAAATTCTGTCCTATTTAAATTTACTATCTGGCAGTTTCTCTCACTCCAATAAACCGGTAATCTCAAAACTGGATTTTAAGAAAATTTCCAAAATTCACAACGTCGCTCGAACTAGAAAGGATTTTCACTCGAATGATTTCCATGTGTCTTTTGAATGAGTTCGCGCAACATACAGGTCTCGCTCGAACGACTCTTCACGCGACTTCGCGCGACACCCACTGGTTCGTCCCCTTTGCCCAGAATTCAACATTTTCACCATTTTCGATCCCAAAAACCTCTAAGGTTCGTCACCCAACACCTCATCATCAATACTAATCAAAACATAGCAGTTTATATAACATTCCTAACATCCTAGGATCATTAATTAGTCATCAATCATCGAGATTATATTAAATCCCCAAATTATTTCATACGAACCGTAGTTTCCAAATTTTCAATTAAAGAACCTCATCAATCCAGAATCGTTCATCAATATATAATCCAATTTCATGATTAATCATCTACATACATGAAGGAATTTAAACTACTAATTAATTCAGTCTTTAATCATAATTTAAATCTCCAATTTTCACCCAATTCACTTGTAAATCATGATTAATTTCACCTACACTAACATGAGCATGATTATTTCTAAAAGAACGCAAGTAATAAACACTTGCCTCAAATATGACGATCTGATCCGCCGGTGATGTTGATATAGATGCGTTCCTCTTTTCGTGATCAACACTTTGGTGGGATTTGTAGCGTGGGAGCTTGAGTTTTGTGACAAGGACACTAACGGCTTCCTTCCTCTTCCTCTGTGGTTATCCCTCCCTCTCTCTTTAGGTTTAAAACTGATAACTCCTCTCTCCCCCACATACTCTTAATTTAATTTAATTAATTTTCATCATTAATTAAACTCCCCAAAATCAAAATTTACAAAACTATCCCCACGGGGTTCCGATTTGGCCTAAAATATTCCGAAATTCAAATAAAATACTCGGGTAGTGTTTTCTGACTATTTCGACCCTCCCGGACTCAACAGCCCACTCGAAATGACCATAAGAGTTAATAAAAAAATAAATTCTCTTTTTATTCCAATCAATTAGTACCGACATGACTCATAGATGTACCGACTTAAATTACCAAACTGTCGTGTTACTCAGTCTCGATAATTTATCAAAGTGTATAATTCCATATTACGTATCACACAGTAATATTCAATTAATAAGCATGAATCCTTGTCACGCTAGTTAATAATTATTTTAACCCAAATTAATTAACAATTAATTTCTCGCATTATAATTTAATTAATCCTACAATAATAATTAATCACATAATTATTCTAACAATAATAATTAACAACATAATTATTGAATCATAAAAAATACGGGGTGTTAAATACTTCCCCCCGTACAACGAAATTTCGTCCTAAAATTTGGAAAAAGTATACCAGGTACAGACAACGCTATATAAAAATTGTGCATCGCATCCTTGCTCTCCCAAGTAAGCTACTCCGTACCACCCATATAGTACGCTATCGAATACCCTTAATAATGAACACTTCACATGTGTTTGTTTTAAACTCTAGGTTACCCTGTCATATAGGCTCTTGCCCAAGCCTTACCGCTTAAGTTCCACTACTTAAACTTTATTTTAGATATTCACTATATAGTCTTCTACTATTTGCACCCTAGTAGATTTATCCTCTTTTCGGATACATATGACCTCATCTCGTGTCGTTTATACGAGTAAATTGGTTGTGCCATATATATTTCACACATGATATACACGATAATAACAATTCTTCTCCGATATTTGTAATCATACTGGTATCCCCACAACTATCAAGTACGATAACAACAAAATTTACCGTGCCACGCCTCTACTGGTACTCTGCCCAAACGTGCACTTATAGGGGTTATTTGGATACAAACTCCACTAGTGGAAGACACTTCTCTCGTCCTCCCCTAAGATTTAGTGTTACACACAAAATTTCTCTCCAGGATCCGATTAGATCGCGTGTCCTGCCCATCCTTTTGCGGATGGTAGGCCGTACTTAATCGCATCTCAATACCTATAGTTTCACCATATCAGCTACATGAGAAGATCCTTGGGGATACTCTCCCATTCACTAGTGGTAGAACCCCAACTGGTTTCGAATTGTCCACCCTTTTTCCAATAGTCAGGTAACCCACTGCAAGACGAACATGGCAATATTACACTACATCATAACCCTTCACCACTGTTATTTGGAACCTGATACATTTTATACTCTCTCGAATGTACTTCTAATCGCGATACTTGTGAATTTTCCCCCACCGCATGACACAAGTCTTTTCTCTATTATGAAATTTAGTTTCTCATGAATTGTAGGTCTCTGTTAAATTTTATAGAAAAAGCTTTGGCTTTCTCAGCTATGTGTTGTCGAATTCACATGACTATCATAATTCACTATCTGATTCGATCACCTAGGGTACCGACACACCCTATGTCTCGCGCATCAGTGCACCAATGACTTGTATTTCTCTTAATTAATCCTCTCGCACTCGGTATAGTAGGGGTGTACTCAATAACCCCACTAGTCATAATTTAATCACTCTTTCAGTGGCATCATTGCTCTATTCAGAATGATACTAGGACTAGGCGAATCTACTAGCCTTAAGTAATAATGGAATTATCAGATCTCAAATATATTCTTGTATAGGTACAATAACCAAAATACAAAACTTATGTACTATCGACCAAACTTCTCTCCAACTCTAGACGTCCGCTAGTTTCATGCATGGGATGTCTCGCAAAGCTAAATCCAAACAAGGAACCCCCCTGATACACTACTATCTAACCTAGTCGATTGTCATGGTCCGTAAGGCCCTCAGTCCATATAATGTACCTTCCCATAATCTTCATATATGTACATAAAAGTTTGCTCGTCCACTCTCATGTCCCTAATAATAACATGAAGCATGACGCTCTCACTACCCCAAGTACTTGGCGCTACATATATCTAACGAGTCATATCTCGCTGCTCGTCAAAGAACACAATGTATACTAAGTCTTATCAGTCAAATAAATTCCTACGCACCAGAATCACATATAACTAGAAAACATACTCACTGTGGTCTATAATACAATGAAAGTTTCATGTATACATATATCTGGGCCCCACCCTATTTTCGGTGGCACCGCACAATAAAGATTACTCCCCCCGGAGTACCCGACACGACAGTCACATCACTCAATTTACTACCGTTCAACATACGATAATTAATCACTACGCATTACCATAATATAATCTACTAATGCTAACTCAATGCAGTTAGTAAATTACAACAACAACATATACTCTTAGGTCCCACCTGGTTCACTCATGGGCGACATCAAAATGCCCCGTCGCTATCAATGAGAAATACGTTTGTAAAAAGACTGTTAAACCTATCGTTCCCACTAAACTGAACCCGCACGGAAATTTTAGGGTTTTCAATTTATATAAATGTTGTGACACACCCGTGTCACTAGAACAAATCCTTTACTTGCAACGAAGAAGAAAAACCTCACCAGTCTCACCTAATTATAAGGTCCCAGCACGTGTCTTCTAACATGACCTATGTACATCTTCAATCGTGATACATCTAGGGTTTCATCCAAAAGTTGTCCCCTCTCATTGTGGAAAATTTACTGCATCATGTGGGTTTCATGCCCATTAATGAAACGTTGGCCCAAAATCTCCAGGCCTAAATTATGGATTTACTGACCTCCCATTTACATCGCGGGCCACGTCGAGCCTACATACTATATGCTACTCTAAACGAGGACTCCACTGTTCGAGCCTGAACCCACCAATCTCGGTTTGTAAATTTCCTGGGCCTAATTTTCTTGACCCAAATTCCTTCACTGGAAGCCTCACTCCTCTAGTTGTTATGCCTAACTGGCATGGTTTACCATTTCCAATCTCATTAGTCTCACTTCTCAATTATGGACACATTCAACACTTGTAGTCCTACTCTCTTCTCACAGGGAAACTTCACGAGCCATTTCCGCATCACTAGTCCCACTGACCATTTTAAAATGTCCTTCTCTTGGGTCGATTAGTCTTAACTCACTGGCTACACTGGCCTTTTGGAACTATGGTTTGTCTCTACAACCCTGATTGACTTCATCGTCACCTTGTAGGAAGTTAGTCTCTCAAAATTATCTAACTGAGTTCTATATTTGGGTATACTCTCATGCGGTGTCTCACTAACACTGTTATGTTCAGTTCTGCCCTTCAGCCAGATTCTCTAACCCTCCTCTCTCACTTCTTTTAGAAATGTTGTAATAATTTTCCACTCTATAACCTTGACGACATCAACATTAGTCATTCTAGCTAGATTTCTCATCCATACTCGTATTCTACACATGGCCCTTCTTTAACTATAAAACCTTTTATAATTATATGTCCCCTTTCTAAGTATGAAGTTCGTTATGAGATTCAACCTTTTTCTCATCATTGGTCTCTAACTTACCCATTCTGCTAAGTTTAAAATTTCATTTGCATCTCTATTACAACATCAAATGGGATACCTCATGGTCATCTCGTACCCAAATTTTTCTTTAAATTTCAAACACACTTTTTACACGTGGTGATTGATTCTAATCACTTTATGTCGCTCCTAAAAGCTATCAATTTAGTTCCAAATTTAATTCTGAGTGTCGTTACACTTCATTCTACACAATTGTCTTCTAATGTTTACACTTTCTCTCTTTCTTCTCCGCATCTTCGCTGATGGTTTTCAAAAGAGTTCCTCTGATTTCCCCCTTGTCGACTATGTTATATGGTCCTGAAATCACTCCACCATTATCTATGACTGTGCCCTAGGAATCTAAAATTTTTGAGTGACGATCTCATTATCACATTCTTAAGTAGTACTCATGGTGACATTTTTCACGATCACCATTCTCTAATTACTTTATGTCTTCTGTCTAGTTTCTTCTCCTGCAGTCCTTCTTATGGCCCTCGGTGGTCGCCCTAAAATGTTTGGTGTTTGAATCACACAAAATTTTATATAATGAGTCACATACATAATAATTCATAGTAGGAGAACGTAATTCGCATACGTAAGGGAACACAACAATCCTATCATAAGGATCTACAACAAAGAACGCTATGCTAAAACGTAAGAAGCCGCACAAATCCTAAAAGACTCTAGAATATAATGCTCTGATACAACCTGTGAAACCCCGCCCAATTAAATATAGGGTGATCAGTCATTTACCAATTTAAAATAGAATGTTCAGTTGGTTCATTCTTAGCATCACTATCGAAAAACTTATAAACATAACAATCACCTGATATAGAATTAATCTAGGAGTTAAAACATTTTACTTTTTAAATATAACCAAATAAAACCATTTCTCATTTTAATTATTAAAATATAAACCAGTCATCATACACAAGAATATACTAAATAATGAACATGAATCAAATACTTAAATAAATAAGACTGGGTAAAACCTCCCAGTTCAAAACTCCAATTCACAGACTCATAGTAAAATTCCTTCCAACTAAAAGAAGTGTAAAGTAAACTAAATAAGAACCGTGATAAAACTAGTAATGGGTGACTCATGCCCCAACTGACATGTCTAGTTAAACTCAATGGAAATGATGGATGCGTCTAATGCAAGTACCTACAACTTCCACAGCAGTTGCAGCACATAAAGCAATCCAAATCTTTAGTTCTAGTATACATGTGGATGAGCACCTGATATAATACATATATATAGCAAAAGAGAGAAGAAATTCCAGAGACGGGTCAGAGCCCGATGCTTTAAAAAATATTTAGCAAGTATTTAAAACTGCACTAAAGAAAGTATTATACGCATGTTAGTTATCGAACTCTCACATGAGATTCTCACCTCTCATCTATTGTGCATGCCTAACGTATAACTAATTCCCCCTAGTTATGTTACCCATCCTGACTAGTCTGAAGCCATTCTAATACTAACTATACTCATTAGTAGTATTCTCGTATCGCCCATACAATAATCTATTAAATTAGCTGATATGCCCCAAGTGTGACCTCGGCTCAGAGACACCAACCTCGGTCGAGGTTGTAGTCGACGCTGGAAAAACCTTGGGTCCGTGAAATCAACCCTCGGCATAGCAAGGTCGGCCCAGGCCGACACTACCACCAACCTCATCAAAGGGACACTGCATGTATCATGCGGGTCAGCGGCACTTCAATTCAAATGGGTATGACAACCTCGGCCAGGGGATGGCCGAGGTCGCAGGAAGCCATACGTCTACCAAGGTCAGCCTCATCAAGATATCAGTCGATGTTCCAGGTAGAATCCAACTTAACCTCAGCTATATCCGACCTTAATCTTATCTCGACTTAGCTTAAGCCGAGACCTTCATGGCCCATCTCGGTGTGCCCAAGCAACTAGTCTTTATCAACCTCGGCTTATCCCAGGCCGAGGTCATGACCAAGCACGACGGCCGAGCACCTATTGACATTTGGATAAGGACACGTGGACACAAGTCAGTTGTAACAAATCATTCCCCACACGTGGGGAGAATATTTCATCATCATTCTCTATATGTGACAGTGACATATGTCTTCTTCATATTGACTAGATCATATACACACATGCTCATTGCATGCATGGGGGGTACATTACATCGCCCAGGTACTATATATAGAGTTCATCCTCTACCTTGTAAAGGATCCCGAAATTAGCAACCCTAGCTAAAACTCTGTCTAAACACACAGTAGAGAGAGAAAGCTTGAGAGATTGTAACTATGGCCATTAGAGCCCTCACATATTGATACACATCATAAACTTGCACAGTGGACATAGGCCTAATTGGTTGAACCACTTATATTTTGGTGTAAATCCTCTTCTCCTCATCTCCTTCTACTATGTGTGTATATACCTCATGCGGCCATTATTAACATTGATTGAGCTCACAAACACCTTGAAGGGTAGTGCTATTTCCAGCATCATCATTTTGGCACCGTCTGTGGGAATGAGAAGCTGTCTCTTCCTCTTCTTCATCTTAACCTCACCGGAGACTCTGGTGGTGAACCAGGCACCACCCCTTGCGTGGGGCTGTTTCACCATTGAAAGGTATTAAGCTCACCTGATACTTAAGCTCTTTACTAAGCAGCACATTGCACCAGAGTTACCGCCGCCAAAACACAATAATATAAACAATCACAATTAACTGAAATCAACCATTCACAATTAATTAACTGACCGAATAAATCATCGGTTCAAAAACACAACAAAAGTAAAGACAAGTAATAACTCTCAACAGATCTGACATAAGTACTTAATAAAACTGTGAGCAACATGCTTGAGTAACTAATAGGAAATCTATACACTAGAAATGAAAAGAATGAGGCGCCTATCAAGCTCTCGCAACATCCACATATACTGCAGCAACGGATCCCTGGAATGAGTCAAGCCTGATGTCTATGTGGCTGGACGACGAATTTTTTTAAAAAAGTTTTTATAGCAAGGGTTAGTACCCAAAAAAATTTGGAAAACATTTAGCAAATGATTAACTTTCAGTAATAAATATATATGCATGCTCTCCATATTTTAGTTAGTGTCGCACTCCCTTGAGGAAATCCTCACCCCTCCTCTAATGTGCACTACTAATGCCTTAATTAATTTACCTAGTTATTTATCTCATAACTAGATAACTGATATAACCCCTTGCAACTACCTTACTCTAACCGAGTGTGCCATAATTATGATTTCTAAGTTATTATCCACATTGTCTTAATTAATCATTTTCCTCTTTAAATTCATATAACTTTCACACCCATTATACATATAATACAATTCACGCCCTGTATTAATTTACCCGTATATAATTATTTACCTCATTATATATGTGTGGTCCTATTACAACATTCAAAAATATGCTGAAGTAATAAATAATAATAAACATCCTCCCGAGTAATAACTCACCGGATGTATATTCTCTAAAGTGCTATCCCTCTAGTTATATTCACATAACCTCGTTACCCCAAGACAGAATCGCTGACTAACTTGGTTAATACATAAAAATTGAAGGTGGTCATATTCATTCCCTAAAAGTGATATGCCCCTCACCCATATAATGGACGCTATGACCTGGGAATATACTCGCTCTACTCCTTAAGTTAGGGGATTCATCCACTACGTGCAACCTCTCCCCTATAGAACTAGAGTCTATATAATAATAATAATATCTAGCCACTGACATTAATGCACACACTATATATATAAAATAAACTATCCCAGCTATATCGTGTACTAAGTCCGTAACACAAGCCTATTCAAATTATTATGAGTTTATGGCCTAACTCTAATTATTAATTAATTCGCACATTAATTAATTACATTACTTTTTGGTGTCGTTCCAACCAATATATATTCAGACTTACTCTAGTGGCCCGAAATAAAAATGCCCGAGTCTAAATTCCCAGCTCCATATTTTTTAGCTTTCACCCTAAATTAATTTAACGCCTTGGTATCACTCAACCCATATACCCGGACTCACCCACTCGATCCGTATCTAATTATTTCGAAATATTCTTCCCAAAATTTAACCATAGTGTGTCACGCATAAATTTCTCCCAATCCCAATTATTTTTCCTCATTATTAATTAGATTGAATGTCCTATATTTACTTCTCATTAAATAAGGCATGGAAAGAAATTTAAGTTAAAGTCCTCTTATATATATAAACTGGCCGAACTGCCAAATTTTCCCGGCCATCGATCGACCGACCCCCTACCCTCGATCGATCGATTGAACATGTCATCATCTTCTCCAGGTATCTGTTTCAGCCATGGATAAAAAACTCAAAACCCTAACTTCTTCTATAGTCTAACCCAAGTCCTCTCTTCAACAAAATACACCAAGAACCTCATAAGGGACCCCCATATAGTCCACAAACACCGTTTAATTTCTATTCTCTACTGTTTTCCTAAATTGGGGAAAAATCTGTTATAATCGTTAACCCATTTCAACATCAAATCCTTATCTCAAATCCGTTTCTAACTCATCTGGACTTACACATCTTATCAGACATGTATACAAATCTCACATTATACATCAATTTCTACACAATTTAGAAATCAGAATATTGATTTACAAAACCCCCCTTTTTGTACTCCTTTAAATCCCCAAATCGAATTTTGATTTCTCACATCACATAAATATGAATCACAATGCAAATTAATTTCTACATCAAGTTAACCACTTGCCTTATGCTTTCGTAGGGTCTGATTTGAAGTTGTGAAGTCCAAGGTTGAAGATGAAATTCCCTCTTTTGGCTCTTTCCTTTGTCCCCCAATTTTCCTTTAACTGCCTCTTAGGTTTTCCTCTCCCACTAAGTGTTTTTTAAACTTTTATCAGCCGTCCCCCTTTTCCTTATAATTAATTAATTAGAATAAATCCCGTTTTTTGCCTAATGGGCCAAGCCCAAGTGACCCAAATGCCCCCGCGTGGGCCCGACTATGCCTAAAAACGTCCCATGACCCGTTTACTACCCCCGTGTACAGTTTTTCGATTATCTCGGCCCATCCGAACTCAACCGTATGCTTAGAATTGGCATCCGAATTAATTTATAAAAATCCTTATCTCAAACCCAAATTAGTCTATCCCGACTCAAGATTGAGATAAGTACATACCCCGTCATTAATACTCGAAATGACGTAAATAAATTATTACTATTCACTTAGTAATTAAATCTCCCTAAATATTAACCATTCACTCCCCGATTAATATTTAAATAAATTTTACCATAATTAATTCAATTAAAATTACGACACACAAGTAATTTCGAATTCCCGAATTAATTAAATATTAAATGAATAAAACTACAGGGTGCTGCATACTCCCCCCCTTACAAAGGAATTTCGTTCCAAAAATTAGGTCGTACCTGTGGTGAAAATCTCTTGATATTGTTCCCGGATATCCTCCTCCCGCTCCCAGGTAGACTCGTCAACATTGTGATGACCCTACTGTACTCTAACTAGTGGAACAACCTTGGATCGTAACTTTCACTCACTACGGTCCATAATAGCCACCGGTCTTTCCTCATACGAGATGTCTGGCTGTAAATCAATTTCCTCTAGTGGAATGTGCCGGAAGTCCCTCTCACTCCTTCGATATTTCTTCAGTGATGCTACATGGAACACGTGGTGTATCCTCTGAAGATGCTCTGGCAATCCCAGTCGATATGCTACCGGTCCCTCCCTCTCAATAATAGGGAAAGGTCCCACATAGCTCGGTGCTAATTTACCCTTCTTTACGAACCTCATTACCCCTTTCATAGGGGACACCTAGACTAATATCTGATCCCCAACCTCTAACTCCACATGCCTCCGTGAAGCATCAACATAACTCTTCTGCCTATCCTGAGCTATCCGAATCCGCCCTCGGATCAACTCTATCTTGGCAGACGTCTCCTGGAAAATCTCCAACCCCAATAGCTTGTTGTCCCCCCACCTCTAACCAATAAGCGGGTGAACGACAAGGTCTCCCGTACAGTGCCTCGAACGGTGCCATGCTAATCATGAATTGGTAAGAGTTGTTATACGCGAACTCTACCAAAGGAATACATTTCTCCCATCGTCCCCCAAAGTCTAAAATGCACATCCTGAGCATGTCTTCCAGCATCTGATTCACCCTCTCAATCTGCCCATCGGTTTGTGGTTGACAGGTTGTACTCAAACGTAACTCCATGCCCATGGCCTCCTGAAACCTCGACCAAAAGTGGGCCACAAAAATTTTGTCTCTGTGAGACATAATATTTATCGGCACCCTATGCAGCTTAAAAATCTCCGCAATGAATAGATGCGCATAACGCATCATCTCAAAGTCTGTGTGAACCGGTAGGAAGTGGGACACCTTAGTCAACCGCTGCATAATGACCCATATGGAATCGTGACCCCTCTGCAATGCAAGTAACCCTGTAATGAAATCTATGGAGATGCTCTCCCAATTACACACGGGAATTTCTAGCAGCTGCAGCATCCCTGATGGTCTCTGATGGTTAACTTTCTCGAGATGACACGTGGCACATTTCGAGACAAACTATGCTATGTCTCGTTTCATTCCCGCCCACCAATATTGCCTCCTCATATCCTGGCACATTTTATCCCCCCGGGATGTGCCGCAAATCTCGAACCATGGGACTCTGTCACAACAGGATGCCTCAACTCCTCATCCTCTGGCATATTTAACCTCCCATTTAGGCGGAGGCCTCCTTCCGAGCTGATCGAGTAACCTTTTGCTCCCTTAGCTAACAACTAGTGTACCATATCCTGGAAGATCTGGTCCTCTGCCTAAGCCCTCACAACCCGCATAATGATCTCAGGTGTGATGGATAATGCTAACATGTAAGCCCTGGCTACATCATCCTCATATCGAAGATCTCTCCACTTCGCTTTCCAGACTGCTTATATTTCCCCAGTTGGCCTCCGACTCAATGCATCTTCCACCACATTAGCATTAAAAGGATGATACTGTATATCAAACTGGTAGTTTTTCACAAATTCTAGCCACCGTCTCTGCCTCATATTCAGATCCTTCTGTGTGAAGAGATACTGAAGTAACTTGTGATTTATGAATAGGGTGAAATGTTCCCCCAATAGATAGTGTCTCTATATCTACAAGGCAAAAATGATCGCTGCTAGATCTAGGTCGTGAGTGGGGTAATTCCTCTCACGGGGCTTTAGCATTCTGGACGCATAAGCTACAGACATTTCCTCCTGTTGAAGCATAGCCCCCAAGCCCTTATAAGGATGCGTCAGTGTAAAATCGATACTGTAGTCCTCCCTTTAGAAAAGCATGTATAGGTGGAGATGTTAACTTGTCCTTTATCTTGTCTAAAGCTAATTGACAATGATCACTCTAAGTGAAAGGAACCCATTTCTGAGTCAGATTCATCAAAGGGCCCGCAATCTTTGAGAATCCTTTAATGAACCGCCTGTAATAACTGACCAATCCCATAAAGCTGTGCACCTCAGTCGGTATCGTGGGCTATCCCCAATCCCTCACCACCGACACCTTACTCGGATCTACCGTAATACCCTGGTTTGACACCACGTGACCCATAAACTATACCTCCCGCAGCTAAAATCCACACTTCTCGAATTTGGCTTAAAGATGGTGATCTCGCAGCGTATGTAGAACTATATACAGATGTTCTGCATGCTCCCCCTTAGTGCCTGAGTAGATCAAGATGTCATCAATGAACACGATGACAAACTGGTCGAGGTAATCTCTGAAAACCATGTTCATCAGATCCATGAACACTGTCAGAGCATTGGTGAGCCCGATGACATCACCCTGAACTCGTAAGATCCGTACCATAATGGGAAAGCAGTCTTAGGAACATCCTCATCTCGGATGCGCAGCTGATGATACCCTGGCCTCAAATCGATTTTTGAGAAGTAAGACGCCCCTCTCAATTGGTTTAATAAATCATGAATTCTAGGAAACGGATACTTATTCCGTATTGTCACCTTGTTCAACTCCCTATAGTCCATGCACAATCAAAGTGAACCATCCTGCTTCTTTACAAATAACGTCGATGTACCCCACGGCGATGTACTCTGCCGAATGAAACCCTGACCCAAGAGATGCTGAATCTACTCTCTCAACTCACGCATCTCTCAAGGGGCCATACGGTAAGGTGCTCGAGCAATCGGCCTCGTCCCGATGCTAAATCGATTATAAACTCGATTTCCCTGCTAGGTGGCAACCCTGGAATTTCTTGAAACACATCCATGAAGTCCCTCACTACCGGAATCGAATCCAACGAAACTACCACCTCCTGTGAGGTTTCCTGCTCGATATAATACAAGTGTGTGCGCGACCCTCCCTCATGTAGTGGCATTTCTATTAGGAACATCTTCGGTCCCAGAATGGAGAACATGATTGTCATCTCGTACCAATCTACAGTCGCTCGATAACCTGCCAACCAATCCATACCCAGGATGACATCGTACCCCTCCATATCTAACACTAAAAGGTCTGCTACAAAACTAAGCCTCCCAATCAAAATTTCCACCCCCTAAAAATCGAGTGAATCAAAGCCATGCTGCCTACTGGTGACTCTACACACATATAAAGACTACTGCCGGTCTCTAGTAAACCGACTTGTTTAGCAAAATTAGATTTAATTAATGAATGCGATGCTCCCGTTTCAAAAAGTATACTAACCTCATGACCATGAATGAGAAACATACCCTCAACTGCTTGCGGGGCCTGCTGTGCTGGAGGATTGGGAACATCCCAGACGTTATACACACGCCCGTAGTGCATTTGCCCCTGCTGCCGTGGGATGGGTAGAGCTGGTGCTACTGGTGGCATCTGTCCCTGTTTCCCCAGTTAGGCACTCTATTGATGTCCTCTGCTCTTCTGAGGGCACTCCCTCTTGAAGTGTCCTGTATGGACACAAATAAAATAGCATTTTCGACCATCTCCCTATCGTTGGCCTTGATGTGGCTGGCCCTGCTGGGCTCCCCCGTTATTCCCTTAGCCCCGACGGCCCTGAGGAACTTGCTGCTGCTGATTTGGGCCCGTCTGGCCCTACCTGAATCCCTGTCCTCCCGATCGGAACCCACCAGTCCTAAATTTCTTAGACTGATTCCTCAACTGACAGCTAGTCTACTGGTGAGTACCACTCATCTCACTACTAGTAATTTCCTTGCCCTGTTGGCTCGGCTCCCCTACTCTCTTGCTCCTCTTCTCATAGAAGCGATGATCCTGGCAATGTACAAGAGAGGCATTAACGAAATTTGTGTACGTGACTAACGCCGGATTATGAATCAATTGTTGCCTGATCCTCCAGGATAAGCCATCCATGAACCTTTCTTTCGCTCCTTATCGTTCACCTCATTCGGCACAAAATTTTCCAAACGGGTGAACTCTTCCTCAAAATCTGCCACTGATCGATCACCCTGCACAAACTTATTGAATTTCTTCCTCATTTCGGCCTCTATCGTTGGTGGAACGTATTTTCTGTCGAACCGCACCCAGAATTCGGATATCGTCATCAAATCCCTCCCCTCGGCGGTGGTAACTGACTCCCATCACTGTAAGGCTTCCCCCGACAGATGGAAGGTAGCAAGCATCTGTTTCTGCACATCGGTACACTCAGGCATGCGCAGATGGCGCTGCACATTCTTCTTCCAGTCATAAGCCTCTACTACATCGGTACTACCCTGAAACTCGGGTGGGTGACCGTTATGAAATGTCTCCCTAACTCGCTGCTAAGACGGTGGCCCCACTAGATCCTGAGCTGCTGGTGCCACTGGAAGTGTGCCTGGGGATGTGGAAAATAAGCTGCCATAACTCGCATCGCTGTCTCGACTGTCTGGGACACTATCACTGCCACCTGAGTAGTGGAGATCAACTCAGGTGGGGGTGGGGGTGGAGGTACTTTTGGCTCCTGATGAGCCTCCCTTATCTCATCCCTATCCTTAGCGCTCTCTACTCTCTGTCTCTTCAGTGGAATCTAAAAATAGATCGAATCGTATAAGTACACAATTCATACAAAAACTAATTGCAGAAATATGACATCTCACAAGCAGAAAATGCATCAACAGTCCTAATAATAGGGATCTCTAACTACCAAACGCTACACTGAAACATAGTAAGCAACATAGATCCTAAGGACACTAGAACCTAATGCTCTGATATCATATGTGACACCCCGCCTAATTAACCCCGGGTCATCGGTCCTAAATTAAATTAGAACAGGTTACTCAGTTGATTTATTCTTAGCATCACTATCGCCTTTTTAATTACTAACGATCTAAGTGAGAAAATTAGATTGGTGTCAAGTTTTATCTTTCATTAACTTAAATTAAATACTCATAAGGAAACAAAATAATATAAACAATCACAATTAACTGAAATCAACCATTAACAATTAATTAACTGACCGAATAAACCATCAGTTCAAAAACACAACAAAAGTAAAGACAAGTAATAACTCTCAACAGATCTGACATAAGTACTGAATAAAACTGTGAGCAATATGCTTGAGTAACTGATAGGAAATCTATACACTAAAAATGAAAATAACAAGGCGCTTATCAAGCTCCCACAAGATCCACATATGCTGCATCAACGGATCCCTTGAATGAGTAGAGCCTGACGTCCCTGTGGCTCGACACCTAAAAAGTTTTTAAATTTTTTTCTAGCAAGGGTTAGTACCCAAAAACATTTGGAAAACATTTAGCAAATGATTAACTTGCAGTAATAAATATATATGCATGCTCTCTATATTTTAGTTAGTGCCGCACTCCCTTGAGGACATCCTCACGCCTCCTCTAATGTGCACTACTAACGTCTTAATTAATTTACCTAGTTATTTATCACATAACTAGATAACTGATATAACCCCTTGCAACCACCCTACTCCAACCGAGTGTGCCATAATTATGATTTCTAAGTTATTATCCACATTAATGTAATTAATCATTTCCCTTTTTTAAATTCATATAACTTCCACACCCATTACACATATAATACAATTTACGGCCTATATTAATTTACCCGTACATAATTATTTACCTCATTATATACGTGTGGTCCTATTACAACATTCACAAATATGCTGAAGTAATAAATAATAATAAACATCCTCCCGAGTAATAACTCACCGGATGTATATTCTCTAAAGTGCTATCCCACTAGGTATATTCATATAACCTAGTTACCCCAAGTCAGAATCGCTCACTAACTTGGTTAATACATAAAAATTAGAGGCGGTCATATTCCTTCCCTAAAAGTGAGATGCCCCTCACCCATATAATGGACGCTACGACCTGGGAATATACTTACCCTACTCGTCAAGCTAGGGAATTCATCCACTATGCGCAACCTCCCTCTATAGCACTAAAGTCTATATAATAATAATATCTAGCCACTTACATTAATGCACACACCATATATATATATACTATCGCACACCGTATATATATATATATATATATATATATATATATATATATCCCTACTATACCGTGTACTATGTCCGTAACACAAACCTATTCAAATTATTATGAGTTTATGGCCCAACTCTAATTATTAATTAATTCGCAAATTAATTAATTACATTACTTTTGGGTGTCATTCCAACCAATATATATTCAGACTTACTCTCGTGGCCCGAAATAAAAATGCCCGAGTCTAAATTCCCGACTCCATATTATTTATCTTTCACCCTAAATTAATTTAACTCCTTGGTATCACTCAACCCATATACCCGGACTCGCCCACTCGATCCGAATCTAATTATTTCAAAATATTCTTCCCAAAATTTAACCATAGTGCTCACGCATAAATTTTCACCAATCTTAATTATTTTTCCTCATCAATAATTAGATTGAATGTCCTATATTTATTTCTCATTAAATAAGGCATGGAAAGAAATTTAAGTTAAATTCCTCTTATATATATAAATTGGTCAAACTGCCAAATTTTCCAAACCATCGATCGATCGACCCCCAACCCTCGATCGAATAGGTCATCATCTTCTCGAGGTCTGTGTTTCAGCCATGGATGAAAAACTCAAAACCCTAACTTCTTTTACAGTCTAACCCAAGTCCTCTCTTCAACAAAATAAATCAATAACCTCATAAGGGACCCCCATAAAGTCCACAAACACCATTTAATTTTCGTTCTCTACCGTTTTCCTAAATTGAGGAAAAATCCGTTTTAATCATTAACCCATCTCAACATTAAATCCTTATCTCAAATTCATTCCTAACTCGTCTGGGCTTACACATCTTACCAGATATGTTTACAAATCTCAGATTATACATCAATTTCTACAAAATTTAGAAATCAAAATATTGATTTATAAAAACCCCATGTTTGTACCCCTTTAAATCCCTAAAACGAATTTTGATTTCTCACATCACATAAATATGAATCAAAATGCAAATTAATTGCTACAGCAAGTCAACCACTTGCCTTATGCTTTCGTAGGGTCTGATTTGAAGTTGTGAATTCCAAGGTTGAAGATGAAATTCCCTCTTTTGGCTCTTTCCTTTGTCCCCCAATTTGCCTTTAACTGCCTCTTAGGTTTTCCTCTCCCACTAAGTGTTTTCTAAACTTTTATCAGCCGTCCCCCTTTTCCTTATAATTAATTAATTAGGCTAAATCCCACTTTTTTGCCTAATGGGCCAAGCCCAAGTGATGCAAATGCCCCCATGTGGGCCCGGCTATGCCTAAAAATGTCCTATGACCCGTTTACTACCCCCGAGTACACTTTTCCGACACTCTCGGCCCATTCGGACTCAACCGTACACTCATAATTGGCACCCGAATTAATTTATAAAAATCGTTATCTCACATCCAAATTAGTCTATCCCGACTCCTGGCTAAAATAAGGACATACCCCGTCATTAATACCCGAAATGATGTAAATAAATTATTACTATTAACTTAGTAATTAAATCTCCCTAAATATTAACCATTCACTCCCCGATTAATATTTATATAAATATTACCATAATTAATTCAATTAAAATTACGACACACAAGTAATTTAGAATTCCTGAATTAATTAAATATTAAATGCATAAAATTACGGGTTATCACTCATTAGTACAATTAACAATAATATCCTTATACCCTCGGGTTATCACCCATTAGTACACTTAACAGTAGAATTCCTCCACCCTCGAGTTATCACTCAATAGTGCGCATAGCAATAAGATTCTTGCACCCCCTGGTTATCAACCATTAGTGCACTTCACAATAATATCACATAATAGGGACACGTACATCTTATTAGAATTCATAGGTATTTTCCCAACCTTTTTATATACTTCTAATACGTATTTTATTCTCATCACTACGTATAGTATAAATATTTAGATTAATATCTGTCTCGTAATATCCAAGGTACATTTTCCATACCGAATCATTAAAGTATTAATTCTCACATCCTTTCCCGAAATTCTATCCAATTAAAATTTACTATCTGGCAGTTTCTCTCACTCCAAAACTGGACTCTAAGAAAATTTCCAAAATTCACAACGTCGCTTGAACCAAAAAGAAATATTTCTCGAACGATTGCCACTTGTCGTTCGAACGACTTCGCACGACCTACAGGTCTCGCTCGAACGAATCTTCACGCGACTTCGCGCGACGCGCACTTGTTCCTCCCCTTTGCCCAGAATTCAATGTTTTCACCATTTTTTTATCCTAAAAACCTCTAAGGTTCATCACCGAACACCTCATCATCATTCCCAATCAAAACATAGTAGGTAATATAACATTCCTTACATCCTAGGATCGTTAATTCGTCATCAATCATCAAGTGTAAGGACGTAAATTTCCAATTTAGTCCATGTATTGTTTTGACTTAATTTTGTGAACAAAACTGTATTTGTAATATGTCATAGGGAGATTTTATTTTGTCATGATACCACTTCGTCTATGACGTATTGAAGAAATTAAAGACGTTGCGACAAAGCTTCAAAGAAATAATCACGCCGAAGTTTAATTGGTGCAAGTTTATTCATCTTCAAGATAGTTGCATTTCGAGATCACTCAGGTATGAATGCGTATAATTAATGGTGCTCGAAATTACTTTACAAGGATGTAATTTTTATAAAGAAAACTATTTTAAAATTATTTTAAAGTATTTTAAATGATTTACACTGCGTTTTATTCTGATAAGCTTGAAATAGAGTTTGACTAATTTGGATCTATTTTAGTAGAGACGTTTTAAACAAAAAGTCACAAAGTCAAACATTCGCATTGTCGTTTAAATGACATAAGCTCTCATTCGAACAAGATGCTCATGTCACGCGAAGAAGTGGCGTTGTTATTCGAATGATACAGTTTTCGAGGCGGAGTTTAACTCCTATTTAAAGCGTGTTTTCATCAAAGTTTTGTAGGTGTGCATTCTGGAACACAGTATTCGAACTAGAAACTTGTCTGTACATGTTTTTCTAAGGTTTCAAAGCATAAACACATCCTTAGAAGTTTGCAAAGATCTGATTCATCATTATTATATGTTTACGTGATCTTGCTGCACCAAGAAGTTTATTCTACCATGGAACATCAAGGGTTTTGCGGTGAAGAAAAGATAAGGACTTCTTGTTTGACATCGTAGATGTATCAAAGCCATTTGGTGGACACCGAGACATACGTGGATGCGTGTGTTGTGGACATGTATCGTGGAAGATGAAATTTCTGCTTGGGCACTATTGAAGAATGGTAGAAGATCATAAGGAGCGTCAAGACCCATGGGGATCGAGTTGAGTAAGGCTAATATGTCTTTGTAAAACCTTTGTTCATAGTGATTGTCTTGCTTGAGCCATCCGAGGTTGTTTTTCCCGTTTTGAGTTTTTTTTCTCGTACATTCGGCATTGTGAGTATTCTTTACTCTACTTTACTTTACTTACTTTAAAGTAAGAATTGGGTTTCACAACTTGGGTTGGTTCATAATTAAAATTTGGATAATTTTTGGTAATAAATTGGTTTGTTTTGATAAACACACAAAAAGGGTCCTTTCAAATTTGTATCAGAGCTAGAAAATATATTTTATTTGTTTTGTGATCCCGTGTGTTTTCAAAGATGAATTTTGGAAATAATGAACTGTTTCGATCTCCTATTTTTTATGGCACTAATTACACCTATTGGCAGTTGAGAATGAAAAGTTCATTAAAATCTATTAATGAATGTGTGTGGTTAGCTGTTGAGAAAGGTTGGACACCCCCTGTCACTGTTATAGGTGAGGTCACTACTTTAAATCCTGTCGAGTCATGGACCGAAACTGAACATTGACTTTCACAGTATAATTCTAAGAGTTTGCATGTTATTTCTTCACATGTCACACCAGAAGAATATAATAGAATTATGATGTATGAAAAATAAAAAGAGGCTTGGGATATTTTGTCACTCACTCACGAGGGCACTAGCACGGTTAGGGCATCAAAACTTCAAAATCTCACTACACAGTTTGAGACCATTAGGATGTTAGAGAGTGAGACTTTTGATAATTTTTATATAGGTTGTCCAATATTGTCAACTCGTTGTTTAACCTAGGTGATAAAATTCCTGATAACATTGCCATTAAGAAAATCCTTAGGTCATTGCCTAGTAGGTTTGATGCGAAAGTGACTATTTTAAACTCCTTAGGTAAGTTAGAGTCGACGAAACTAGAAGAGATTGTAGGTGACTTGAAAACCTATGACGTTGACATGATTACCTCCAAGAAAGTACCTAATAAAGAAAATGGTATTGATTTGAAAACTCGAAAGGAGGAAATTAAAGTTTCGGATTCCGATTTTGAGGATGTTGCTTTGTTGACAAAGAAATTTAAAAAATTTATTAAGTTTCAAAAGCAATCGAAAGATTCCAATAAATTTGAAAAATTCAAGAACAACAAATTAGATTCCACCTCTAAGGATAAGTTTGAGAAGCCTAAAAGAGATGAGTCAGATAAGTGTTTTGGGTGTGAGGGGTACGGTCAAAAAGTTAAGGAGTGTCCCACTAGACTTAAGAAAGAGGGCAAGCAACCCATTTCATATACTGCCACCTTAAGTGATAGTAATTCAGAAGAGGGAGAGAGTTCCCCCATTGAGCATAAATTTTTTGCGTTTATGGAATCTCATATGAGCGACGATGATTATCATGTGAATAACACTTTCGAGGAGGTTTTGAGTGTATCCCATGTTAGTGAGGGTGAAAAGAGTGACGAGGAGGAAATAGATGTGAAAGAATTGCAAAATGATTTTAATGAGTTGTATGCCGAAACGATGAAGGTGAAAAAGGCTAACTCAAAATTGTAATATAATTTGAATGAGCGTGCCATAGAAAATAATGATAGTTTGATTGTGGATCTTAGGGCATGAGAGAAAAAGTTTCAGGAGAAACTAGAGTTTGTGGAGAAAGAGAGAGATAATCTTCGTGGTTTGATGGAGTTCTTGAAAAAGGAGATTTTAAAGCTTGAGGAGTCTAGGCGTTTGCTCGAGTCTAAGATTCATGAGTTGGAGGAGATATTGAGAGACTCATCTAGAGTCAAGTTTGATTTGGAGGCTAGGTGGGAGAAGTTAGATAAGATCCTAGGCACCGTTTAAATTAAGGTAGATATGGGAGGTATAGGTTTTGGTGAGAGAGTTGTTCCCATTCCCCCCGCACGTGTGGGAAACACTAGGAAGGTTAGAAAATAACCACATATAGGTAATCATTACCACCACCACTACACTTGTACGTTTTGTGGTAGGAAGTGTCACCTTAGGCTTTATTGTTACGACCTTAGAAAGCTCTTAGGAAATTTAGGAATAAAGTTTCCCTGGTTCCCAAAACCCCCCCTTAACTTTTACACCTACTTGGGTTAGGAAATTGGATTTAGTGTCTTTAGGAATTAAACTTCATGATTCTCGTTTGGGTGCACTTGATTCTTCCCATGCTAAATCTAAAGGATCATAGTGTTGCCTTGTTTTTCATTTGATAGGTTGCTTCATGATATATTCATTGCTAGTATTATGACATGTGTATCATTTTGTATTATAGTTTTCATTTGTTTGAGTCGTGTTGAAAAATACAAAAAGATTTTGTTTTTGAGAAAAAATTTGAAAACCCAAAAAGATTTTGCTTTTATTTGAGTCAAAATATGAAAAGCCAAAAAGATTTTCAGTTTTTGCTTTTGAGTTTACATGTTTGATGTGGCATATTGGTGTGCTTAGACCCCCCCATTGTTTCATTATCCATGTGGCTAGGACATTTGGTCATTATTATCGATGCTTAGAATGATCTTATCCATTAGTTATATGGGTTTGTTTCGAAGTTGATATGAATTTTTATTCGACTTTATATATATGCCAAAATTATACACATGCACAAGTTTATATGGATATTTAACTTCTCTTGTATATTTGAATTTGGTGAGGCGTTCTTATCTCAATCCTGTCATCTATGCATAAGTAAACTTAAGGAGAAGTGTGCATGTAAGAACCGTTAACTGTGAGGATTTGCATTGAAAAAAATGATGAGTGTTTCACGGGAAAGGGCTGCGAGAGTTCAAAATTAACTCATCGTGAAAGCCACCATTGAAAAGATCCCAAAGGAAAATGCAATAGGCTAAGAAAAGGTCCAATAATATTTTCTCTAAGTTGAGAATGCTAGAAACCTCAAAAGAACTTGAAAAGGTATATATTTATGAGGGTGTTTGGTTGGAAAAAATTTAAATGCGTTTGCACAACTAATCCTAATGTTGAAACATTGCTATTTGACGCTATTGGTACACTTTTCAAAGGCTATGATAAAGTTTGATAATTTATCGCAATCAATTAGAGCTTCTTGATCGTTTCGATGTGTTGGATTAGTTGAGCACATCGATACTATGTTTGCATGTAACTCGCATTGTTAGTTTTTATGAGTTTTTGCATTTTGTATTAAAAGCCTACTGTCTTAACATAGTTTTGCTGCTGTCACCTTTCACTGATTTTTTTTGGTTATTTTTTCACTGGGCAAAAAATACATCATATTTCTGGGAAAATGTGAAAATTTGGCAGGTCGCGCGAAGTCGTTCAAACGACATCCCATGTCACGCGAACGATCTCTGTACTTCGCTCGAGCGACGTCCTCAACTCGTTTCAGTGACATCCCTGGCTCGTTCGAACGACCGGCTGAACTGTGGCATCTGATTCGTTTGCAGTCCACTAGATTATTTTGATGTTATTTTTTATACTACTGGAAGTTTTTTTGTTCTGAATGGTTTATATGCAAGTTTTATTGGTTCTAAACTGATTTTTTGCATATAGTCCGTTGATCACACTTGTTTAGTTTGTTATATTTTGTTGTATGATTCATTGGCTTACTAGCTACTGATTTGTCATTACTTGATCATATTTAGCTGGTTGTTTCATTATTATCTAGCGATTTCACATTTATTCAAATTGATATATTCTCATGCTAGATACTTTCATTGGTTTATCTTTTCAACAGATTGTCTATTCGAGACAAAAAAGGGGAGAGATGTATATGATGTAGGGGGAGATTTGAGCATGTTTTGTTTTACATCTTTTTACATATTGGTATCTCAAATTGGTAGTACACATTGATATATGTTTGTTGCTCAAATTGTTTAACAAATGATTTTTATGAGTTTATTCATATTGGTATCTATTGTAAAATTGGTATTATTTGGGTATATATTTGTTTCATTTGTTCCTCCATGTTTCATTGGGCATTTCTTTGTCTGTTTCATGTGTGAAGGTATGCTTCAGTGATTTGAGATTTCAAGTCTAGATCACATTGAAGACAGTTCATGCTTTTCGATGCTACATATACTAGTCCGTGTCCTGTAATTTTTGTCGTTGGGTTTATGGGATAGGACTTAGGCATTTCACTTGTTTAGTTTTGTCTCGGAATAGTCAAAGAGGGAGATTTGTAAGGACATAAATTTCCAATTGAGTCCATATCTTGCTTTGACTTAATTCTGTGAACAAAACTGTATTTGTAATATGTCATATGGAGATTTTATTTTGTCACGGTCCCACTTGGTCTATGACGTATTGAAGAAATTGAAGACGTTGCGACAAAGCTTCGAAGAAATAATCATGGCGAAGTTTAATTGGTGCAAGTTTATTCGTCTTCAAGGTAATTGCATTATGAGATCACTCAGGTATGAATGCGTATAATTAATGGTGCTCGAAATTATTTAATAAGGATGTACTTTTTATAAAGAAAAATGTTTTTAAAATGTTTTAAATTGTTTTAAATGATTTACACTACGTTTTATTCTGATAAGATCGAAATAGAGTTTGACTAATTTGGATCTCTTTTAGTAGAGACGTTTTAAACAAAAACACAAAAAGTCAAACTTTTGTGCTGTCATTCAAATGACATAAATTCTCATTCGAACGAGATGCTCATGTCGTGTGAATGAAGTGGCGTTGTCGTTCGAATGACACAGTTTTTGAGGCGGCTTTTAAATCCTATTTAAAGCATGTTTTCATCATAGTTTCGTAGGTGTGCATTCTGAAATAATAGTATTCGAACCAGAAACTTGTTTGCACATGTTTTTCTAAGGTTTCAAAGATTAAACACATCCTTAGAAGTTTGTAAAGAATCGAGTCATCATTATTATATGTTTACATGATCTTGCTGCACCAAGAAGTTTGTTCTACCATTGAACATCAAGGGTTTTGTGGTAAAGAAAATAGAAGGACTTCTTGTTCGACATCGTAGACATATTAAATCCATTCGGTGGACACCGAGACATACGTGGACGCGTGTAGTATTGACAGGTATCATGGAAGACAGAATTTCTGTGTGGGCACTATTAAAGAATGGTAGAAGATCAGAAGGAGCATCAAGACCCGTGGGGATCGAGTCATTGAGTACGGCTAATATGTCTTTGTAAAACCTTTATTCATACTGATTGTCTGGCTTGAGCCGTCCGAGGTTGTTTTTCTCGTTTTGGGTTTTTTTTCTCGTACATCCGGCGTTGTGAGTATTCTTCACTTTACTTATTTTAATCACTAGATGCATGTTTAGGATTAATCAAGATAAAATTAGTTTAAAGTAATAAATGGTTTTCACAACTTGGGTTGGTGCATAATTAAAAGGTTGATAATTTTTGGTAATAAATTGGTTTGTTTTAAAACACACACAAAAAGGGTCCTTTCATCAAGATTATATGAAATCCCTAAATTATTCATAAGAACCCAAGTTTCCAAATTTTCAATTAAAGAACCTAATCAATCTAGATTCGTTCATCAATATATAGTCCAATTTCATTATTAATAATCTACATACATGAATGAATTTAAACTACTAATTAATCCACTCCTTAATCATAATTTAAATCTCCAATTTTCACCCAATTCACTTGTAAATCATGATTAATTTCACCTACACTAACATGAGCATGATTATTGTTAAACGAAAGCAAGTAATAAACACTTGCCTCAAATATGACGATTTGATCCGCTGGTGATGTTGGTATAAATAGGTTCCTCTCTTCGTGATCTACACTTTAGTGGGATTTGTAGTGTGGGTGCATGAGTTTTGTGCCAAGGACACTAATGGCTTCCTTCCTCTTCCTCTGTGGTTCTGTCTCCATCTCCCTTTAGGTTTAGAAATGATAACTCCCCTCTCCCCCACGTACTCTTAGTTGAATTTAATTAATTTTCATCATTAATTAAACTCCCAAAAATCCAAAATTACAAAACTACCCCTACGGGGTGCCGGTTTGGCCTAAAATATTTCGGAGTCTAAATAAAATACCCGGGGTAGTATTTTTTTACTATTTCGACCCTCCCGGACTCAACTGTGCACTTGAAATGACCATACGAGTTAATAAAAAATAAATTCTCTTTTTATCCCTATCAATTAGTCCCGACACGACTCACAGGCGTGTTAGACTTAAATTACCAAACTATCGTCTTTCTCACTCTCGACAATTTATCAAACTGTATAATTCCATATTAGATATCACACAGTAATATTCAATTAATAAGTATTAACCCTTGTCATGCTAGTTAATAATTATTTTAACCCGGATTAATTAACAATTAATTTCTCACATTATAATTTAAGTAATCCTACAATAATAATTAATCATATAATTATTCTAACAATATTAATTAATCACATAATTATTAAATCATAAAAAATACGGGGCATTATTGGGAAAATATGTAAGAAGATATCCTTTGACAAGGGAAGACCCCACAATCTTGGAAAAGTAAAGCCGAGTCTCACTTAGTCAAATACTTAGAGTGTCTTGCTCATATATGAGATGTTGATTACCACCGGACAAAAAAATGCTCGAAAGATGCACAATTTGGAGCAAACGCAAGGGCAAAGAGTTTGGTATATCTCAAAAAAAGGAGTAAGATGTTCCATGAGATGTAAAACGTTGAGTATGGGCATTGGTATTGAATGAAATATAGTGAAGTTATATCCAGGTTACACCATTTAGGGATGGAAAAAGGTTGATCTTAGGTTATCAATCGGAATTTTTGTAATTTTGATGGTCCCAGTGATGAGATTTATGCGATGATTTGTAAAATTCATAATTGGGTTATCCAAAATCATGGATAGGATAAGGTTTCTTTCGGGATTCGGGGAATGGACTGACTAAAATGGAATAATTATTATTTTTGGGGTGAATAATACTATCGAGAAGTATGTCCAACATTTCATTTGAAAGAAGAAGTGAGCCAGATCAAGGTTCCGTCCAATATTGTTTTGAATTAGGATGAGACTTTTCAATCCCACCTTTAATAGGGAGTGTCAGGAGGCGATGGGGATGAAGTTACATTTGGTGCTAGTTGTGTCACTTATAAGTCGATGGGTGGACGGTAAATGACTAGGTTGAAGGATAAATCGAGAAATACATATTCTGGATTCGTGGGTAATTGAGAGTATTAATTACTGTTGGTAAAGCTACACATGAGAACTTATAGCAGTTTATTATCTGTGCAATGCCTTCTGAGGCTTCATACAAAAATTTTATCACCCACGTTTCATTTGGTTAATAGTGGGTAATAAAAAGCTTATCAGACTCGAGATGATTTATGATCCGTCGATAAGGATTGGGTTAATATACACCAGTTGCATACATTTTAGGAACATAGTGAGAGTTGCGTTACCGTGAATCGATGTTTTGAAGTCTGACGTGAGTGGTCAGGAATGGTTGCGAGTATTTACCTTTGAAAGGGGAGGTGATGAGGTTTGGAAATAAGGGGAAGCTAGCATCGAGGTATGTGGGACCCTTTCGGACCATTCAGAGGGTGGAACCAGTTGCATATAGGCTGGGCCTACACCAGCATCTACAACGGATTCACGATTTGTTTAACCTGTCATCATTGAAGAAGTACTAGAGGAACAAGATGGCCTTTTGGCACATTTAGTTATAGGAGATCGTTTTACATCCAAATATCTCTTACGATCAGAGACCAGTGGCGATACTTGATCATAGTGATCATAAGTTGTGGTCTGAGGTGGCACCTTTGGTTTGAGTCTAGTGGGGGCACCACAATGTTGACAAGTCGACGTGGGAGTGGAAAGAGGTTATGCGAGAGTAGTATCTTGAGTTATTCACTGCAGGCACATCTTAATTTCGGGGATGAAATTCCTTTGTAAGGGGGGAAGGATATAACACCTCGTATTTTTGGGTATTTATTATTTATTTAATTTGGGTAATTTTAAATTATAAGTTTGTCATAAATTTATTAAATTAATTATTATGTGTTGATTAAAATATTAATAAGGAGAGATAGTGGTTAATACTTATGAAATATAATTACTAACTGAATAGTAAGTTATTAATTTTACGTCCTAGAGAGTGATAGTGACGGGGAAGTATTTTATCTCAATCGGTTGTCGGTATAGACTAGTTGGGATCAAGATAGGAATTTATTGTAGATTGACTTAGATGATGATTTTGAGATCATAGTTGCTTCTGGATGGGTCGAGATTGTCAAAATAATGTACTCGAGTTTAGTAATTGGATCCCGAGGCATTTTTAGACATAATCGGACCAACGCAGGCCTGTTCAGGTCATTTGGGCTTGGCCCACTAGCCTAATTTAGGTATTGGAAGCATTTAACCTAAGTGTTGGAGTTAGATTAAGCCATAACTCAAATATAAAATACTAGAAAGTGAGAGAAGGTAGAAGGAAGAAAAAGAGAGGCTTTAGAGACCAAATTTAAAGGGGATTCGGCCGTGTTTTGTACGATTCATTATTTCTACGTGGAATCAGACTCTACGAATCCTATAAGTAAAGTGGTTAAACTGGATTTTGATTTAAATGGCAAAATTTCATGTTCATATTATAGTATGTGTTGACAAAATTTCTTTTGGGAGGGTGACACGTGTAAAATTTGTTTTTTTGGGGGGGATTTAAGCATTAAAGGTGAAATTTATGTTTAAGTAATGTGATAATACTATCATATGATGTTAAAATATAATTTAGAATCAAAACCCAGTAGCAATTGTTGTTGAATTCAGATTATTGAATTTGTGATTTAAGAAATTTTGAGAAAAACCCAATTCATGAATCGTAGACGTCTTAATGAGAATCAGTGATGATTGATGATATATATTTGTGTTAGAAGTTGTTTATAGATGTAGTAAACATGGGGTATCGATTGTATCAATTGTAGGAAGAAAATTGATTTTCAATGAATAGGATCTGTACAGGTATCGTTAGAAACTCGTTGGAACAAGTTGAAGTTGTCGTTTAAACGAGATTAGTATCTCATTCGAACTAGTTTGATGTTCAAACGACCCTAGGTTTTGGACACGGAGATAGATCTTTTCGCGATGAATACATGACTGCCAGTTCCATATTTTTCTAATTTTTTAATTGGTTATGAATTTTCTATGACAGGGTGTCTGAGATTGAAATATTTAGTTAGAAATCAAATCTGAGTATGATGCTTGGGATTATTTTACCTAGGGATTATAGGTGGATGTATATGAGCTCGGAAAGGTAAGAAAAGGGACGAACCCTAATAATTAATTGAGTGAAATAAATTCATAAATGTTTAATTATGGGATGATTGGGTGAATCCGTCGAAATTAGGAAGTGAAGCCACTTTAAATTATTTAATGGATGTGAAATTAAATAAAATAAGAGCCAGGATAGAGAATCGGGTATTTTGGGCAAGTTCTACAGGTGTGAGGTACGAGTTTTCTGAACTTTTATTATTATTATTATTATTATTATTATTTTATATATATGTATATATATATATATATATATATATATATATATATATATATATAGAGAGAGAGAGAGAGAGAGAGAGAGGTGTAAATGGTATTCATAAGAATACATACCCCTTTAGTGCTATCATTGGAGGTTGCACGATGTGGGTGAATCCCTTTTCTAGTGCATGCAGGGAGAGTATAGTCCCGATGTCATATCGCCTAATGTTTTATTCTATGATTTATTTTTCGAGGTTAGATGCTTTGGGTATGATTCGATCTCACTTTCGGAGGGAATATGACCACCTCCACTACGTTTGCGATATTTTTATCTAAGATCCTTAGTGAATCCGACTTGAGGTAATCAGGTTAGAGTGAGCATACCTGGGATATCATAACATTTAGAGAAAGAATTCATTGAGTTATTACTCGGGAATGGATGTTTATTATACGCGACATGTGTGTAAATATTGAAGTATACTAGTACGTATATAATATGAGTAGATAATTATATATGGGATTAATACATACGTGTGAATGTATTTTTTATATAACTAGTGTGAAAGTTATACGATTAAAATGGGGTTTCCTATATAACTAGTTTGAAATTTATATGAATTAATATAGTTGAATTGATTAATAAGTTAATGAGTAGATAACTTAGTGATCAAAGTTAGAATACTCAGTTTAGAGTAGTGCGATAGAAAGAGGTGCACTAAGGATAGTTAGGTGGGGTAGCGTAACTAGTGAGGTTATAAGCGAAGCGTTAGGTGTGCACATTAGATGAGGGGCGAGTTATAAGATAGTGCAACACTAGCTTAAATATGAAAAGTGTGCATGCATATTTAATTAATTGCAATTGAATTACTTGCTAAATATTTTCAATAGGTTTTACTTGGGCTCTGACCCATGTCAAATTCGTTTCCAAACCATTTTTGGTGTCCAGCCACAGGGACATTCATCTTGAGGATTCTATCCAGAGACGCATAGCTACAACCTGTGCTGAAGTTGCAGGACTATGCTATAGATGCTTCGTTCATTTATTCCTCGTGTAGGGACTATATTTCAATACACATTTGAGCTTGTCATCCTTCAAACTATTTTAGTATTTCCAGTTCATGGATTAGACTTTGTGTATCCAGTTCATTATTTCAGTTTATTGTTGGATTTTATTGTTGAACCGATAGTTGATTCAGTCTTCTTTATTCATATTATTTATTTGTGTTGGATTCAGTTATCAGTTGATGTGAATGGTTTAATTATTATTTATTTCCGCATGTTGTTAATTAATGTAAGATAAAATTTAGCACGTGTCTATTTTATTAATAGTTGGTTAGTAACTTAAAAAATATTTTTGATAGTGATGCTAAGAATGAGCCATATGAGACCAACATTTTATTTTGATAAAGGGATGGCCACCCAGTATTTTAATAGGCGGGGCGTCACAATGTTTCCTTTACAAGGATGGATTTTATAACCATTCGCATGGACCTATTTTGTCATCGTGCGTATGCTACTCTATTTCGGTCCATTGTCTTTTGTGCTTGGTGGTTTTTGTTGTGTTTTTACATTTGCTTCTGGTTTCTTTTCAGTCAGTATGATACACCTTTCTGCCTTATATATTATATCTCGATTACATATTTTTCTTGAAGCATTTTGGACCTCATGATTTTTATTTCATTTGTCTTATAGCTTTCAATATTCTTTAGGATTATTGTTGGCTACTGTTTTCTATGCTTATCTATTATAGATAGTTTGATTCTTTTAATGAGATTTTGATCATAGTTTGGCTGGATCTATGAGAGTTTTGGTTGGTTTATGAGTCAATGTTGTTCTTATTTTCTTAGTATCTTGATAGCTCGATCTTTTATACAGATTGTCCTTTCTAGTTATTGTTGTTTCTATTGAATTTTTTAGTGTTTGTATTGACTAGTGTTTAGTACTTTATCTTGTTGATTATATCTTATGAGCTTATCCAATTTTAGATATCTCTTTTTGATATCACATTGTTCTTGATTGTTGGACATATACGGTTATTGTCATTGTCTTATATGTCAATTCACGTGTTCCATAACTCACATGTCTCTATCGCCTGATTCAATGTTCTATAATTCATGCTCACATGTTCTCATATGATCTATTAATATCTTATTGTGGTACTTATACTCCTACTCCCATCATGTTTCACATGTTTTTTCACATGTTACCTATGCCATGCTTTGTCACATTCTTCATGATTTTCTACTTTAATACAAACCCATAGGGGAGTGATGTTTCCCTTAGGGGGATTTATATTTCATTGATTGAGATATCACTTGATTATGGATTTATTTTCATGGTATTTATTCACTGTTGATAGCATATTATATCTTATATAAGTTGGTGTTGTTAATTATTTGAAAATATCACACATGCATTTTTCAATTGGTGTCATAATTATTTTTCTCTTTTCATTAATATCATGTTATTATTTTAGATATTTTTTGCGTATCTCTATATCCATTGATTGTCCCTTAATTAAGACGTTGTACCTTATTGTTTGGTTCTAAGACGATTAGATATGCATACCTTATTCTTTGGTACTTCATGCTTGGATATTTGGATTATGGTGTGGATGGGTGATGTACCTTAGTTATATGTCTTTGAGTTATCTTTATATATCTTTGAGTTATCTTGGTTATTATCGTACATTATGTTCATTGTACGGATTTCCATCCTGAGTTGGTTTATTCTCAATTGTCATCTTGATTCTGATTGGGTTTATATTCTTGTTCTTATATTAACATATCCACTCTCTATATCCATGCTTCATATATGATCTCCTTCTAGTTAGATTATTGTTATATCACATATCCTTCTTCCATGATTATTGATTGATACTTTTCATCTACTAGTTCCTATTTTGAGTTTTATATCATGATACACTTGTATATGCTCATTGTGTGTTCCATTTTTATAGATTTGGTATTTCACATGATTTCATAGTTCTTGCTTATCTAGTTCTCTATATAATTGTGATCTTGGTTACCATGCTATATTCGTTATCTATGATATATTTCTTCTCTTTATCTTTATTCCATGACAAAAAGGGGGACAAGAGAATCATATTTCCTATTTCCACGAGATTAAGGGGGAGATCCATATCCCATGTGCAAAAAAAGGGGATTTGTCAAAAAGGGGAGAAATATCAATGTTGGAGGGGATGTTGTTTAGGGGAAGCTATTGAAAAGCGTAGAGTAATTTCCTTTTGTATATAAAACTCAATGAATGATGCGGAAGTGTATATAAGTGATGGTTCAACAAATAAACAAAGCCGAATTTTAATTTCTTCAAAACAAATTAAAATAAGTTAATCCAAGTCCTAGAATTTGCCAAAGTCATAATTTTCAATTATCCAAAGTTAGGTGAAACCAATTTTAGCAAATGACTTAAATAAACCAAATTTACCCAATATTTAATTTAGTCCCAAATTAAATGAGTGTGATAATTTAACCAAATTTTATCTTGAATTTATTCTAAGCATGCGTTCTAAATTATGATGCAAGATAAAATAAACAATATCACACTACGCCGAGATGTACGAGGAAAAGCCCAAGACGGGAAACAACCTCGGACGACCCTAGCCACAAGTCCACTAGATATGGAATTACAATTACAAGACAGATAGACTTACAACGACTGACTTGATCCCTCTCAAGCCTCGACGCTTCTTCTCGTAGAAACCTCTTCCTAGCGAACAACCTCGAAACACCACCGCGGTCTCGGAATCCACCGATGGGACTTTATATGGTCACCGTCACCCAAGCATGGGGCCTTTCTCCAAGTGGGTAGAATCTTCAACAAAAAGTCTTCTTCTTTGATGGATGTAGAAGCAAACCAAAACTTCTCTTCTTGAATTCGGTAGAGATAAACCGGTGCCAAAACTCCAAGTAAAGATATGTATATAGAACTTGGATAAACAACTATTGGGTGTAAACACTAGAGTGTGTAGGATTTTTCATTAAAGAATAACACTCAAAACATGATCTTTTTCCTTAAACAAATTTTCTCTCAAAACACTCTCTAGGAGTTTGTATGGTATGAAAAAGATTTATTGGAAAAAGTCATTCCCGCACATTATTAAGTCTGAAAAAGTTGGTTAAAAACCAAGTGGGGAAAGTGGGTAAAAACTGCCAAAAACTGCTTAAAACTGTTCCCGCGCTGGCATCTCGTTCGAACGAATTTGACTCTCGTTCGAACGATACTTCTAACGAGCAACCAGACTGGGCTCATTAGAAACTCGTTAGATACCTCGTTAGAACGAACAAACTCGTGCGAACGATATATCGAACGACTGACCAGTTTAGGATCGTTGGTAAACTCGTTCGAACGAAACCTCGTTAGAACGAAAAACTCGTTCGAACGACATATCGAACGACTTATCAGATTAGGTTCGTTGGTGTGGGTACCCTGAATTTAGCACCTTAGGCCTGGACGAGTAACCTCTCTCTAGCAGCCCAAAGCCCAGGCCCATCACCTTTGTATTAATCCAATTACCCCACGATCCCATGAGGAGAAGTTATGGGGGAGCGCGATCCCATGTAGAGGAGATGGATAATAAGAAGGAACCCATCTCCCCCACCACTCCAACACATACATGTATAAATTAAACCCTAAGTCCGGGGCAAAGGACAAGTTGTATTCTCTGTACTTATTCTTCAAACTAGAGAGAAATAACACTGACTGAACCACCGTGGACGTAGGCACATATTTGCTGAACCACATATACCCGTTGTTGTGTGATTGGCATCTTATTTATCTTTTCTTGATTGTTACCTCTTTCATATTTATTTGTGTTGCATAATAATTATCTCCACAATTGGGACCGTCTGTGGGAAGCGTTTATCTTTCCCTGAGAAGAGCCCACGCCGAGAAAAAATCTAAGATGTCTCGTCACAGCAGCAACGCTCCTCAAGCAGGAGATATTCAGGAGCCACCCGTTCCTCGCAGGATTAGGTATGAAGTCCGACGTTCAGATCAAGGGGATCGCTTAGAAAGGCCAGCCTCAGAAGAAATTCAAGGACCAACAAGGTCCACTCAGATATCCAGATTGATCGATGCATACGAAGTAAGGCTCCACGAGCAGAGGGAGTCTTCTCGCAGGTATGAGGCTGAGAATGCTCGCTTGAAAAGAAGACTGGAAAAACTGGAGAAAGAACTACGTCCTGATACCAGGAGATGCCCCTATCGCACTCCTAGCCCTCAGGCGAGCAAATCTCGCACCCGAGGAAGGATCCCTAGGCATCAATATCAAGGGTTCGAAGGTGGCGAATCAGACGACGACCTCCGCGAGCAACTGAGAAAAGCTCGCCTCTATCAGAGCCCTGCTCGCAGCGACGACAACATACGGAACCTAGTCCGTAGAGAAATGGACCAACATCCAGCTCACCGCGGCACCGGGTCAACCAGAGAACTCGCCAGGAGAGCCCTCAAGACCCAGATGAAATCGCCCTTCACGAGGGAAATTGAAGAAGAAGAAGCTCCCAAAAAGTTTGCTATTCCAAGGTTCAAGATTTACGACGGGAAGAATGATCCCATTGATCATGTCAGGCAGTACCGGCAGGCTATGACCCTCTGGAATCACCGAGATGCGCTGACGTGCCATATTTTTCCTTTGAGCCTTCATGACGTGGCCCAGAAATGGTTCGAGAAACTCCCTCACCAATCCATCAGAAATTTCAAATCCCTGGCCGAGCTCTTTACGACCCGGTTCATCACCAGCAGCTCCCATGCCAAAAGGATGGATGCCCTGTTGACAATGAAGAAAACTCCTCAGGAGACACTCCGAGACTACGCGAAGAGGTACTGGGAGTAATTCAACGAAGTCGAGGACTGCGCGGAAGAGGTGGCAGTGGATTCATTCAAAATTGGGCTACCTAGCTCTTCCCTCCTTTACCAGTCCTTGACAAAGAAGGAAGAAACCACCATTGATCACATGATGGCCCGGATTGAGAAATACGCAAAGGTGGAAGATGTCACCTGCCTTAACGTAGGTGGAAACGGTCGATCCAAGCTCGCCACGAAGGGAAGTGAGAAGGTTGATAACCAGAAAAAAGGAGGAAAGAATGGGAGCAAGAATGGCTCCAAGAACAGAGGGAGCCCTGACGTTGCAAAGTCGTTCCAGGCGGTCAACACCATATTCAAAGAACCAATTTACAAAATTCTCGCGAAGATCAAGGATGATCCGTTCATCAAATGGCCCCGAAAAATGGGAGGAGACCCATCGAAAAGAAACAATGCGCTGAGATGCACCTTCCACAAAGAGGGAGGACATAAGATCGAGCACTGCAAGGCTCTTAAGTCCCACCTCGAGGAGTTGGCCCAATCCGGAGATTTGAATGACTTTGTAGAAAGGAAAATAGAGAGAGTGACTGTCCACAAGGAGGCAAAACCCGACAACGTATTGGAAGACGACACCGAACACGAATTCGCAGTAATCCATGGAGTATCCGATGTTAAGCAAATCCAGGGCAACTCAGCTCGGATGGAGGTAAAGAAGCTGACAGCAGTAATGCAAGCTTTTCAAATTGATCCAGCGAAATCACAGGCAGGAAAACGCCGGCGAGCAGAGGACATCAACTACAACAAGCATATTGTTTTCACGGATGAAGATCTTGTGGGAGTGAGGAACCCACATCACGATGCCTTAGTCATTACACTCAGGATAGCCAACTTTGATATCGACAGGCTGCTCGTCGATCAAGGAAGCTCATCCGAAGTAATGTACATCGACCTGTTCAGAAAATTGAAGTTGAACATCGCTGACCTAAAGGGAACCACTGTTCCTCTGGTCGGCTTCGCTGGAAAAATGACCATGCCTCTGGGCAAGATAGTACTACCAGTTCTCGCTGGAAATGTTGCGAAAATGATCGAATTCTTGGTGGTCGACATCGATTCACTGTATCAAGCCATCCTCGGCAGAGGATGGCTTCATACAATGAAGGCAGTCTCCTCGACCTACCACCAGAAACTCAAATATGTCACCGAGCGGGGAGTGATGGAGATACATGGCGACCAGGCGATGGCGAGAAAGTGCTTCATAGCGGCCATCCGACCAAAGCCAGAGAAAAAAGCCGTTCAAACCAGCGAGAAAGTGGAGGAAGGTGCAATCCCTTCCAAATAGTAGTTAAAATATGGAAGGCCCGGAGTGGAAGAGACCAGGCTCCTCCCCTCCGAGCGTGTTGTAGAGGACCTGGTAGAAGTAATTGCTAGAGAAGGCGACAACAGCAGAGTCTTCCTGATCGGGACCTCACTCACTGACCAAGAGCAAAAGGATTTGTTAACCTTACTCAGAAGCAACATAGATGTTTTCGCTTGGGAACCCTATGAGCTGCCAGGAATCGATCCCAATATGGTCTGCCATCGGTTGCACGTCAATCCCACATTCAAACCGATAGCGCAGAAGGCACGACGAACTGCTCCCGAGAAGGCCAAAGCAATAGAACAAGAAGTCGAAAAACTTCTGGATGCAGGATCCATACGGGAAGTGCAATTCCCCAAATGGTTATCCAACCCAGTGGTAGTTCCAAAAAGCAACGGGAAGTGGAGAGTTTGCATACACTTCACTGACCTCAACAAAGCCTGCCCCAAGGATAGCTTCCCTCTCCCGAAAATAGACCAACTAGTAGACGCCACTGCAGCTCACGAGCGAATGAGTTTCCTAGACGCATACTCAGGCTATCACCAGATTCCCCTGTATGCACCAGATCAGGATAAAACGGCGTTTATCACGACGGTTGGTTTATACTGTTACAAGGTCATGCCTTTTGGGCTAAAAAATGCAGGGGCAACCTATCAGCGGCTGGTTACTAAAATGTTCAAAAATCAGATGGGAGACACGATGGAGGTCTACATCGACGACATGCTCGTCAAGAGCAAGGAGAAGGAAAATCACCTCTCGGACCTGTCAAGTACCTTCAAAATCCTCAGGAAGTACCGAATGAAACTCAACGCGAGAAAGTGTTCCTTCGGTGTCCAGTCAGGAAAGTTCCTTGGGTATTTGGTCAGCAAGCATGGCATAGAGGCTAATCCGGACCAGATTGATGCAATTAAACGGGTGCAACCTCCTCGCACAATCCGTGATGTACATAAGCTCACTGGAATGCTCGCTGCTCTAAATCGTTTCATTTCTAAATCATCCGAGAGATGCAAGCCCTTCTTCCAACTCTTAAAAGGCAGCAAAACAATAGAATGGACCCCAGGTTGCTCGCAAGCATTAGACTAGCTCAAGTCCTACCTAAGCTCCCCACCACTGCTTGTCATACAACAACAAATGGACCCTTTGTACCTCTACCTCTCTGTATCCAGCCATACTATCAGCTCAGCGCTAATGTGTGAAGCTACAGGGATCCAACATCCAGTCTATTACGCGAGCAAAACCTTACTAGACGCCGAGCAGCGCTACCTGCCATTGGAAAAGCTCGCATTCGCCCTAGTAATGTCCTCGAGGAAACTGAAGCATTACTTCGAATCTCATACGATCATTGTCCTTACATCACACCCCCTCAAGGCTGTCCTAAAGAAGGCGGATTTGTCGGGCAGACTGTCTAAATGGTCAGTCGAGCTCGGCCGGTTCGACATCCAATTTCAACCAAGGACAGCTATCAAGGGTCAAATCCTTGCTGACTTCATAGCTGAATTCACAAGCGAAGAACCCTTCGACCAGCCTAAGCCAACAGAACAAAACAGCCAGGCTATAGGGGGAAGCTGGAAGCTATTCGTTGATGGAGCCTCCAACTCAAAGGGGGCAGGAGTAGGAATTGTTCTCATCACTCCAGAAAATACAGTCCTCGAGCAAGGAATCAGGCTGGGATTTGCAGCCTCCAACAACGAAGCAGAATACGAAGCCTTAATAGCAGGTCTCCAAAGGGCGCAAACTATAGGAGCAAAGCATTTACAGGTATTCGGAGACTCGCAACTAGTTTCCAATTAGATAAGTGGAGACTATAACGCGAAGGATGAGAGGATGGCATCCTACCTCTCCTTGGTAAAAAACTTAATGACGAACTTTGAAGAAATCAACATCCAACAGTTTCCTAGGGGGCAGAACAGCCACGCTGACGCCTTGGCAGCCCTGAGCTCGGCAGTTGATTCCAGCCTTAAAAGGATAATCCCTATCGATTTCCTTAGCTGCCCGAGCATTTACCCCAACTGCGAGCTGACCAAAGCGAAACAAGTACTCCAATTGGAACCAGCCCCAAGCTGGATGGATCCCTTAAGAGACTATTTGAAGAACGGAACGCTCCCAGACGATAAGAGGACTGCCCACCAGATAAGAGTCAAAGCTGCTCGCTTTCACTTATCCACGGGAGGCGACTTGTATAAAAGATCTTTCTCCGGCCCCTACCTTAGATGCGTCCACCCAGGCGATGTCAAGACAGTGCTTCACGAGCTTCACGAAGGAATATGCGGGAGTCACGTTGGAGGAAGGTCTCTAGCCTTCCGAGCAATGAAGGAAGGTTACTGGTGGCCATATATGCAAAGGGACTCCGCAGTATATGTCCGCAGGTGCCTAAAATTCCAGCTTCATGCCCCCATGGTCCACCAGCCCGCCAGCGAATTAAAATCCCTGACCAGCCCCTGGCCTTTCGTCCAATGGGGAATGGACATCGTGGGACCACTGCCCACCGCTGCCGACAATCGCAAATACCTGTTGGTCGCAACTGATTACTTTACCAAGTGGATCGAAGCAGAACCACTGGCGAGCATCCGAGATGCTGACATGATGAAGTTCATATGGAGAAATATAATCACTCGATTCGGGATCCCCAGAACCATCATCACTGACATTGGAACACAGTTCGAGAGTGGCCCTTTTCAGAACTTCTGCGACCAACATGGGATCAGGCACCACTTCAGCTCGGTAGCTTATCCTCAAAGCAACGGACAAGCTGAGGCATCCAACAAAACAGTGATCGCTGGGTTCAAAAAGCAGTTAGAGCGAGCAAAAGGCGCGTGGACTACCGAGCTACCACATGTCCTATGGGCGTATAGAACGACTCCTAGGCGAGCCACAGGTCAAACGCCATTCTCACTAGCATATGGTATGGAAGCGGTCATCCCATTAGAAGCAGGATTGCCTACAATGAGATCCGACCTTGTCGAGCAGAGTCAGAACGATCAGGCTTTGCTCGCTGAACTCGACTTGGCCGACGAGCGCAGGGAACTTGCACTAGTAAAACTAGCGAGCTATCAGCAACAGCTCGCGAAGCACTACAGCACAAAGGTCAATCCGAGGAAATTCGAAGTTGGGGACTATGTTCTAAGAAAGGTCCTGGGCAACACAGTGAAGCCATCAGACGGTAAACTGGGCCCGAACTGGGAAGGACCTTATGAGATAATTAGAGACGATCTGCAAGGTGCCTATCATTTGAAAACGATGGAGGGCAGAGAGATACCACGAGCATGGAACGCAGCTAATCTCAAGAAATTCTACTTTTAGGAGTTCCATTGTTAGTCTTTTATTGTACTCATTATGGGAAAAGACAGTTTATTTCTCTATTCACCAATGAAAATCTCTCAGTTGATCACTCTCTAAAAAGTAACAATTATATCTTATTGCACATCCTTTTCAAATCACAGGTATAATGGTTGACATAGCAGGGGAACACCCCTCCTCAGGTCATCGTCATGAAGCACGACAGACCTCTTAGCATTGCCCATGGCAATATATGAAGCCCTACAGAGCATTCTTAGGCATCAAACCTACTTTGGTTAAACAAAATCCTGACCGGATGAAGACATCCAATAACAGGTGTGTCCTCGCCAATTGCCCCACTTAGACCTAAGGGAGTGTGACGACACGACCTAAAAGGTAAAGAAAGGGCACAATGGTATTCTTAATACTGGACTGGGCGGACACTCACATGACAAGATAAAAAAGATTGTGAAGCTGCAAAAATATAAAAAAGATTGGATAAACACGTTTAGTCGGCAAAATCGCCCAAAACTCAAACTTTCCATTAAATCTTTTATATTTACAAACAATAATAGTACATGTTTAGTCGACAAAGCTCGCCCAAAGCATTTACAATTATTAAAAAACAAAAAATCAAGAAGGTGGAAGCCTCCAAGCAAGGTAGTCAGCAACTTTAGCTCTCCTCCCATCATCAGGAGAAGAATCGAACTCCTCCACGACCTCATTTACGTCCAACTCCAGTAATCGCCGGGGAATAGCATCGATGGGAATCCATTGATCATCTCGCCTGAATGGATTGGGCATCAGAGTAGAGGGAGACATCTCATGCCGATACCACAATATCGAGTTTCTCGGGACCTGCAGCTCTTTGAGAGCACTTAACCATCCCCTGATGAAGGAAAGCTCCTCGAACTCTGATAATCTTGTGGGAGCATCTAGCCAGCCCTGATCATAGCCATTTGTCCACACTTGGCGAGGGCCCTTCTTGAATAGATGCCGCAGTCGGGTAACGTCCCTCTGGATCCCAGCAGTAGTCACATAAGCTCGTCGGACATCGTCGCGCAGCTCCTCCATTTCCCTCTCACGCTGCTCCTCAACTTCCCTACTCCTACCCCGTGTACTCCTACCAGCGCGCGGGAGGGGAGGCCGAGCATCCCGTGATGAGGAAGAGCCTTGTAGGACTGCCGAAGCGGTGCTCGGCGAATGCTCCTTAAGCTTCGAGACCTCCCGCCACAGGTCGTCATTCTCCCGCTGAAGAAACTCCACGACTTGGTTGATCTCGGTGGCCTCCAGTAACTTTGCTCTCAGCTCGCTAACTTCTTCTTGCACTGAAGCTCCGATCTCTTCCATTTCCTGGAGCCTGTCCTTCAATTTGGCCACCAGCTCGGACTGATCCTTATATTTCTGGTTCCTTGACTTAGCAAACCTGCAAAGCCTAGCAAAGGCCTGGCAAACTGCAGGGCTTGCATTAGGACCCAGAGTCCTACCTAAATGGGAGGTAACAGGAATATAGTCATCCACATCAACCAACTACAAGTAAAAGAAAGAGAAGAGAAAGAAATCAACATAAACAAAAATAAAGTCTTTTCTTTAATAATGAGCGAGGTTACATTATATCAAAAAAGAAAAAAGTTACAAAGAAGCCCTATCACTTAGCAACCTCGGTGGATGGACCCTTGTCCTTATCAGCATCAGCAGGGGCATTACCCTCTGCAGGGATATCCACTGCCTCCTCGACCAAGGGAGCATCAGAAGGAGTCGCCCGAGAAACAGGATTGGTGCCGTCAGCAGTTGGGGCTGGGTCCTCATCCACGACTGGCTTTGGCCCTGGATCATGCTCGTCAAAGAGTGGGGATGCAACATCCACCCCAGCGGCCACGAGGGCCTTGTTCCACCCTTTCTTGAAGTTCAGACGGCTAATATAGCCTATCTGAACCTCGGCGTCCTCATACGCAGCAGACCAGCCAGAATTGTACGAATCTTCTTTAAGAGTGGCTGCCTGGGCTTTCTCCGCCTCCAGCTGCTCGGTAAGAACCCTGTTCTTCTCCGCAAAGTCCAGCTTGCTCGAGCATACCTGATCATACGACTTCCTCAGCTCGCCGAGCTCCCTGACAGCATTATCTCTCTCGTGAGCAGAATTAGCAAGGGCCGAGGCAGATGAAGCTCGAGCCGCATCAGCAGCCTTCAGATCGGCCTCCAACTGGGAACCCCTGGCCACCAGAGTAGACTTATGCTGCTCTAGCTCGCTGTTCCTTCTCAACAGCTCATCGCGAGAGCGATAGAGCACAACAAAGTCGGTCACAAACTGCAAAAAATGAGAGAAGGATTAGAAAGAATAAACCATCAAAAAGGATTAAAAGAAGTTGAGAATTAGAAAAGGAACCTTACCAAGGCAAGCCTCTGGCTAGCTTGCAAAGCCAGTTGATCGAACCCCGACGCCCTCTCACGATCTGCAGGGAGGACTTCCCACTCAAGCAGCGCAGGGTCAAGCTGAGGAGAGGTGGCCACCGAAGCCCCCTCAGGCAAGGTAGATACTGAGACTAAGGCTTGACCAGTTTTGGTCCTCAGTTCCATCTTCCTCCTCTCCTCCTCCTTTTCTTTCTCCCTTCTCTTTCTCTCTTCCACCTTCTTCCTCTCCTCTTCCTTTTTCTTCTCTCTCCCTCTCGCCTGCTCCTCCTCTCTCTTCCTCTTCTCTTGCTCCTGAGAAGAAGTCCGAGAACCAGTAGCTATGGTCCCGGAGGCAGTCTTCGATTTCTTGGACCTCTGGGCAAGAAGCACATCATCATCATCATCATCATCATCTCTGATTAAATTCTTCCTGGGAGGCATCTCTTCACCAGAACTGCTGGAAGTGCTCGAAGAACTGCTACTGTCAACACTGCCTGCACCCAAATTACTAACACCTGCAAGCTCACTCTCCGAGCTGCTCTCCTCTTCGTCCAATTGGATGGGCTCAGCAGAAATCTCTTCGGAGGAGTCGAAGTCCGGAACACTACCCACAGGTCAGGCTATGAAGCTGGAGCCTGTGTTCTTGTATTCAAGCAGAAAAGCGGCAGACCTAGGATGCTCGCCGTCACCCAAAGGTTCCCTGATGTTCCAAGCTTTCACCAGTTCCGAGATACGAACCTCGCTGAGAGCAGGCTCCAAGTTCTTTGCCTTCGCTGTAAAAGAAAAAGCAAAGAGAAGTTAGAAAAATCACACAGTCAGCAAAGGTTGAAACAATAATACAACATCTACCTATATATTCTTCCTCATAAAAGGGAACAGTGAACCTCTTAGACCTCGACCCTTCAAATTGGGGGGAAAGTTGCCAATTCCTGACAAGAAAACCTTCTTTCCAGTAGTCCTTATGGGAATCAGGTAGATTTACTACCAATACCCTATCAGGGCTCCTAGCCTTAAGGTACAGAACACCTGAACTCGTTTGAGAAAAGGAGTAACAAAAGCCGACCTCGGCAAGCCCTAACTTTGTGCCATTTAATTGATTTATCCTATGCACGTCGTTCACTATTTTCCATACGTTGGGCGAACATTGTGAAGGCAAAATACTGAAATAGCTAAAGAAGTGCAGAAACAGATCATTAGGAGGGAAGGTAAGTCCCCCCTGGGAGAGCAACAGGACGTGAATCCAATGTGCATCCTCTATATCCCTAACGTTCCTAGGAGGCGAGGCACAACACTCAATCTCTACCCACTCAGGAATACTATAGAATTTTCTAAACTCAGTTACTGACCTATTTCCAATCTTCGCCATTGGAAAAATACAAGAAAAACTACAAACCAAAGAGAAAATGCAAAGAGCGCGAGAGACTTACAAAACAGAAGATCAGGTCAAATGGCGAAGAAGCAACGAAAGTAGAGATCAAAAATAGAAGGTACTAAGCGCAAGAGCTCTCAGAAGATAGAAGATTGCTGGAAAAGTCTGAAGCGACGAAAAGAAATGCGCCTTATTCCAATGAGCCTTCAAGTCTAATCATAGCGCACGGATAGCGAAGCGGGTGCCTCCAAAGTAACTTCACAATTTTCAAAGAAATCAACCATAATAGCTGATTATTTAAATTCATTGGACCTGTAGAAACGACCCAACAAATTTAGGGGCAATTGTGGGTACCCTGAATTTAGCACCTTAGGCCTGGACGAGTAACCTCTCCCTAGCGGCCCAAAGCCCAGGCCCATCACCTTTGTATTAATCCAATTACCCCACGATCCCATGAGGAGAAGTTGTGGGGGAACGCGATCCCATATAGAGGAGATGGCTAATAAGAAGGAACCCATCTCCCCCACTACTCCAACACATACATGTATAAATTAAACCCTAAGTCCGGGGCAACGGACAAGTTGTACTCTCTGTACTTATTCTTCAAACTATAGAGAAATAACACTGACTGAACCACCGTGGACGTAGGCACATATTTGCTGAACCACGTATACCCGTTGTTGTGTGATTGGCATCTTATTTATCTTTTCTTGATTGTTACCTCTTTCATATTTATTTGTGTTGCATAATAATTGTCTCCACAGTTGGCAGTCTCGTTCGAACGAAACCTCGTTAGAATGAAAAAACTCGTTCGAACGAGATTTCGAACGACTTTCAGAAATTTTTCTAAAATTCAATTTTTGGCCCAGAAACTTTATGTACTTTATTTTAAAGTTTCAATTAAATTATTCTGAAAGTAAAACATGGTTTTTATTAAACCTAACACCCAATAAATATTGTTCCAAGCTCCTATATACATATAATTGCATTCATACCTTGGGAGCATGGAACCATAGTTGATGACGTAGAAACGAGGTACGCAAACCGGCATATTTGATGAAGCTTTATACTCTTTGCCGCTACGTCTTCAACAAACACTTCATAGGTTTGAGAATATTACAATTGAATACTATCCTATGAATAAATGTTTTTGTCTGGAATTGAGCCAAAACTATATATGGACTCAATTTGAAATTTGTGTCCTTACAAATCTCCCCCTTTGGCTATTCCGGGACAAAAACCAAACAAAAAATCCTAAAGGGCCGTCAAGCTCTACTAGACTCAAAACATAACCCGCCCAAACTTGACTCAACCCAAGGATCAAACGCTTTGCCATAGAAATATGCCGCTTTAGAATAATTCATGCACACTTAAGCAAACTCATCAAATGCAAAGGGAATATCAAAATATAAAATGTAATTAATTAAATTATTCCCCCTAAATTAATTCTCCCCTTTATCAAACACATGACCTACTTAGAAAGACGTCTCCCCCTAAGATAAATCTCCCCCAAAAGAAGATACGATAATAATAGGATTAGATACCATTTCTCCCCCTATCATCATTCTCCCCCTTTTTGTTCAGGAATAGGCAAAGGAAAAAGAACTAATAAACAACATGTGGAAGCTTAAAGTGAAAAGACATGAAAGCATATGGGCAATAAAAGCAAGGCAAAGACAAACAAATATCATATATATAGATACTAAAAATATACCAATAGAGCACTTGCATATATATATATAGATATAAACACACACATGACACAAAATACAATAAGTTTGCACACTTGTATGGCAAAAATGTGTCATATGGAAACGAAAGTGTAGGGGTGTGAACTAGCAACAATTAAATTTAGACCCAAACACTTAAGAAACGTTCACGGAGTTCTCATTTGAATGCAAACTTCATCACAGTTAAATATAACCTCATGTGACAATATAAAGATTGAACTCAATGAACAAACATACACAATGCATACAAGCCTAGCATGATGATGATTCTACAAACCAAATAGAGTCATGACATTAAAGACAACTAGGATAAACGGACATTGTGCAAATCGTTGATATACCATCCAATTCTCCCTCAATGAGCATATATATTATTTTGTTTTTGAATGAATATATCAAACAAACATAGGCCTTGGCAATTGCTTTCTGTTTAATGCCAAATATTCTGTTTTAGGCCTTTGGATCACGTATTTCTTTTAGATCCAATCAACGGTGGCTTACTATCGCAAAGGATTTAATTCATCCTTTCGGAGCCCTTCCCCGTGCATATATTAATTTATCATGTTTTCATTTTCACACAAATCTCACATGCAACGGATTTTGACATGCACTAGTCCTCCTAGGTCATAGATATGTAGATGACTAGATTGGTAGGAGAACACCTCAAAAAGCTCAAATATAACATGTGACATTAAGATTTCAAAAGAGCTCGTGCATGTGTGAAAAGAGGCATATGAAAATAGAATCCATTTAATCAATACAAAATCCAACTACTCCATATAAAACATGGTAAAGAACATTTTAAGGATTGAAAATCTAAACCAAAAGTTCTAGCCATGTGGGAGTGTAAATGATGGGATTCAAACACAAATATATGCCACATAAAGTGTGTCAAACAAAAATACACACAAAACAAAATCTTTTTGAGTTTTTAACATTTTTAATCAACAATAAATATTTACTCAAAAGGACAAACAAAAATCTTTTGTATTTTTCATTAAGCTTAAATGAAATAAATAAAACACAAATGATAAACAAAAATCTTTTTATATTTTTTCAATTAATTCAAACACAAAATATAATAGAAAAAGATAAACAAGTCATGATTTCTAGCATGGGATATGAAATAAGGCTATGACTAGAAAATGACTAAACAAGCATACATTTAGCATATGAATATAGCATGAAGTACAAACGCTAAAGTATGCAAACACTAACACATTCATCCATTAGATTTAGCAAGGGAGGAAGCATGTGTAAGTAAATGAGAATCAAAATCCCTATTTTATAAGGCAACCAAGTCGGATTTCCTAACCCAAATTAATGAAGATTGACTATCTTGGGGTGTAGGAGCTTTAACTACCGTGGTTACTTTACTATGGGATTTTCTAGGAATTCGTTTAAGATCTAAACAAAATTTCCTAAGATGACCTTGTCGACCACAATGTGTACAAGTGAGAACATGTCGAAAAGATTTACTTAAGGAGTGATCTTTAAAAGTATTCCTAGTTGATTCTCCTAAAACATTGGTTTGGGCATTATGAGTAAATTCATTACAAGTATTGAAGCCTAAACCACAAGTGTCATTTTTAATTTGGATCGTTCCTAACATTTTATCAAGTTTTTCCGAACGACATTCCAAATCAAATTTTACATTACTAGAATATTTTAATTTATTTTCCAATTCTAAAATGTTAGATTCTAGTAAAAAATTACTCTCTTCAAAAGCAAGAAGCTCCTTTTTCAAGGATTCCATTAAACCTCTAAGGCTATCTCTTTCGCCTTCTACAAAATCAAACTTCTCTTGAAGAGTCCTCACATGTGTCCTAAGGTCTTCTATTAAGGCACTATCATCAACGACCTTGACACTCTTTCTTAAACAAGCTTCTAACTTCAAATTAGTTCTTTTCAAATTAATAGATTCTTTATATAATTCATGAAAAGAATTTTGAAGTTCACTCACATCAACCTCTTCTTCATTTTCACTCTCTCTTTCTTCTCCACTCTCACTATCATTAAAAACAAGGGAATCATGAACAATGACCTTGGAAGTGGCATGTGCTATCGTTTCATCAATCGATGAGTTGTCACAATCACTCACATGACTAGCCATAAAAGCCACAAAATTTTTCTTAGTGGGAGAATCGGGCTTTTCTTCCTTATCACTATCATAAAGGGTTGCATTATATGCAGTGGGTCGTTTACCCTCTTTCCTTAGTTTAGTGGGGCACTCATAAGCTCGATGGCCATAACCTTCACAACCAAAACACTTGTTAGACTCGTCCCTATCTAAATTGTCATTACTAGGTTTAGGGATCCTATCGGCTTTAGAAATCTTCTCGCTTTTATCATGTTTAGAAGTATCAAATTTCTTAAAATCATTTTTAAATTTATCTTTGTTAAATTTACGAAATTTTCTAAATTTGCGAGCAAACAAAGCCATATCTTCCTAGTCACTTTCACTATCGCTCTCTACTACTTGTTTGACCTCTTTTCGGGCTTTTAAAGCAACACCCTTTTCAATTTTCTTTTCAGTTTTAGAGGGAAACATATCTAGTTCATAGGTTTGTAAATCACCTACAAGCTCTTCTAATTTCGTAGAGGCTAAAGTGGGTAAAGAATTTAAAACGATCACTTTAGGAATAAATCTATCGGGTAGGGACCTCAAAATTTTCTTTACAACACGGTCGTCAGGCATTTTCTCTCCCAAGTTAAAGGATGAATTAACAATATCAGAAAGTCTAGCATAAAATTTATCAAAAGTTTATTTTTCATCCATTTTGATAGTTTCAAATTGAGTGGTGAGGTTTTGGAGTTTTGAAGCTTTAATGACACTAGTTCCTTCATGAGTTAATTGTAAAATATCTCAAGCTTCTTTAGCGGTTTCACACGTCATAATACGTCGGAATTCATCCGGTGCGACAGCGCTAAATAAGGCATTTAAACCTCGGGAATTAAAGTTAGCAAGTTTAAACTCATTTTCAGTCCATCTATCGGCGGGTTTGATAACACGTTCATTTTCAACTAAGTAAGTTGGTGGGGAGTACCCGGTAACAACAGACATCCAAACTCTCTCGTCGATAGATTTTAGTGCCGATCTCATTCGCGCTTTCCAATACGCGTAGTTTGAACCATCGAAAATAGGAAATTTTGAAAATGGGGAAAAATCCATTTTAGCCAAAAAAATTAAAAGATCTTAACGAAATAATTTATCGTTTTTGGCTCTGATACCAATTTGAAAAGCGTAGAGTAATTTCCTTTTGTATATAAAACTCAATGAATGATGCGGAAGCGTATATAAGTGATGGTTCAACAAATAAACAAAGCTGAATTTTAATTTCTTCAAAACAAATTAAAATAAGTTAATCCAAGTCCTAGAATTTGCCTAAGTCATAATTTTCAATTATCCAAAGTTAGGCGAAACCAATTTTAGCAAATGACTTGAATAAACCAAATTTACCCAAAATTTAATTTAGTCCCAAATTAAATGAGTGTGATAATTAAACCAAATTTTATTTTGAATTTATTCTAAGCATGCGTTCTAAATTATGATGCAAGATAAAATAAACAATATCACACTACGCCGAGATGTACGAGGAAAAACCCAAGACGGGAAACAACCTCGGACGACCCTAGCCACAAGTCCACTAGATATGGAATTACAATTACAAGACAGATAGACTTACAACGACTGACTCGATCCCTCTCAAGCCTCGACGCTTCTTCTCGTAGAAACCCCTTCCTAGCGAACAACCTCGGAACACCACCGCGGTCTCAGAATCCACCGATGGGACTTTATATGGTCACCGTCACCCAAGCATGGAGCCTTTCTCCAAGTGGGTAGAATCTTCAACAAAAAGTCTTCTTCTTTGATGGATGTAGAAGCAAACCAAAACTTCTCTTCTTGAATTCGGTAGAGGTAAACCGGTGCCAAAACTCCAAGTAAAGATATGTATATAGAACTTGGATAAACAACTATTGGGTGTAAACACTAGAGTGTGTAGGATTTTTCATTAAAGAATAACACTCAAAACATGATCTTTTTCCTTAAACAAATTTTCTCTCAAAACACTCTCTAGGAGTTTGTATGGTATGAAAAAGATTTATTGGAAAAAGTCATTCCCGCACATTATTAAGTCTGAAAAAGTTGGTTAAAAACCAAGTGGGGAAAGTGGGTAAAAACTGCCAAAAACTGCTCAAAACTGTTCCCGCGCTAGCATCTCGTTCGAACGAACTTGACTCTCGTTCGAACGATACTTCTAACGAGCAACCAGACTGGGCTCGTTAGAAACTCGTTAGAACGAACAAACTCGTGCGAACGACATATCGAACGACTGACCAGTTTAGGATCGTTGGCAAACTCGTTCGAACGAAACCTCGTTAGAACGAAAAACTCGTTCGAACGACATATCGAACGACTTATCAGATTAGGTTCGTTGGCAGTCTCGTTCGAACGAAACCTCGTTAGAATGAAAAAACTCGTTCGAACGAGATTTCGAACGACTTCCAGAAATTTTTCTAAAATTCAATTTTTGGCCCAGAAACTTTATGTACTTAATTTTAAAGTTTCAATTAAATTATTCTGAAAGTAAAACATGGTTTTTATTAAACCTAACACCCAATAGATATTGTTCCAAGCTCCTATATACATATAATTGCATTCATACCTTGGGAGCATGGAACCATAGTTGATGACGTAGAAACGAGGCACGCAAACCGGCATATTTGATGAAGCTTTATACTCTTTGCCGCTACGTCTTCAACAAACACTTCATAGGTTTGAGAATATTACAATTGAATACTATCCTATGAATAAATGTTTTTGTCCGGAATTGAGCCAAAACTACATATGGACTCAATTTGAAATTTGTGTCCTTACAGCTATACTATTTGTGTTACTCGTTGATATTATATGATTTCACACTTTATATATATATCTATATCACATTGATTTTTTGAAAGATTACTACGTAGAGGGAGTTTCTCTTTGTGCATGTTATTGTCTGCGTGATGTCATTTGTTGTTTTATGTAATTTTAGGCTTAGCATTAGTCATTCTGACTCCAGTCCATGTTCAGACACAACTCTTGCATTATTATTTGACCTTATATATTTGTACATTACTTTTTACTGCATTCACTATATGTTTAGTGTAGTGTATGTTTTGTAGGGGTAATAAGATCATTTTTTTGGGTGGGGTGGTTGCCACGGAATATCTAAATGAAGAGATTGAAAATATAAAATTTTGTATTATAAATAAATTGGCTATCTCCTGTTTCAAAACATTATGTATATCAAGTCATATAGACTTAATTCATAATGAATGAGGCGCCGACTAGTTTAGTGAGATGAACATTAAAGATTGAAGGTTAAAGATCATGCACCACCGCTCATTCTAGACTTCCATTACCAAAAATTAACATTTGAAGTGTTAAAACTATATGCTATTTGTAGATTGTGAATAGATTATGGCTAAACACACACACATGCACAAACAATTTTGAAAATCTGTGAGGATTAGAAATTTGGTGGAACAAATGTTTAAATGTTTTAGCTGTCTTATAGATCTTTTAAACAAGTTTGAAAATGATTTTAGGGGTTGGTCTTTGTTTTCAAAGTATTTGGATTAAAGCACATGATTTCAAAATGAGTTTGGAGAAAAAAAATTCGAGGTATTCAAACGGCTACAAAATGGGTTCATTCTCATAAGGTCTTTCGAATGGATAAAAATGGGGGCATTCATACGGATAGGCCCATGATCCCTTACTGGATGGAATCATGCACACGTCCAAATCTGGCCGTGCAAACAAAGGTGTTAGGTTTTGAAGAAATTCCATTTAAAGGCCATGTTCCCTCTCATTTTTAGAGATCTAAAACCTCATAACTAAAACACCTTTCTAATGGTGTTTTTGAGGTTGGGAGCATTGTGCCCTTTCTTCTCTTACCAATTTCACCCATTCTCCCCAAAATGAATAAAACTTGGATCTATACTTGATTTATGTCTCTAAGAGAGAATTGAGATTTTTTTGTTTCAGATTTATACACTAGCCTTTGTTAATTTAATCTAATTTTTTTTCAGAATTACTGTGATCGATCACATTTAAATTTAAAAAAGAACGCACATTTAATTATTCGAGAACTTAGGGTGTGGCACGAATCCAAGGAAGATAATGGACTTCTTCATTCACAACGTGGAGCTCATTGTTGATTCTCATTGACCAGTGGGAAGATTTGAAAGGTTCATAGGACTAGATGATTGGGATTATGTGACAGGTACCTTTTTGTCTTTTGAAAAAATTCCTTTTCATATAGAACTGAGAATTAGAGTGCGTCGAGGTCTTTTACCCCTGGGTGGGGTTTTTCCACACAAATCTTTCTTGTGTGAGTTTGTGAATGATATCTACTTATATACACACATTTGATCACACTTAAATTTTAATTAATTATAGTGAATTGAACTAAAATTGTATTAGATGCGTTAGAGCTTGTGTTGTTCATCAATAATCGCCTATTTACACCATTGTATGTATTAATCTTGTCATTAAATAATCAAATTGGTAAACCTTGCGTTGAGTGACTTGAATGTGCAAATAAAATTGTTTGAAATAAAAAATTGGTGGTCTTTAAACCTACTCAACCCCCTTTAGGTTTGTTGTTGATGTTTACTTAGTCCTCATAAGAATATATTTCAATATATATTATTGTTATATATATGTATTCTGATGTGTGAACATACCATGACTAGTGGGAAATCTATCAGTCGAGTTGTTTTAAAGGTAGTGATTGTATACCACACACCTGACTGTTGATGTAATCCATTGTGGAGGTTTTATATTTTTTTTATCATACATCCAATTGGTCTATGCTTAGTGATGAGAGAGGTTGATGATCCAATCCTTTGGTCGAGGTTTAATATGGTATCACTCGATGGTGTGATTATCTATTGATCCCTCACTCTCGTATATGTGTATTTTTATTCTTAAGTCCATTAGGTGAGGTACTCCTATGGATTTAACGATAGAAGCACGATATGGTCCCAAAGGTAGTTTCCTATTTGAGGGGAGTAGTGTGTATTCATGCTTGGGGCTCTGACCTCGTGCAGTGATTAATATTTTTAGGTTTTGGTGCTCGAGTTATTGCAGAATTTTTGGAGATTATCCTGGAGGCGCAACCGGAGTATTTTAGTTGAGTTTAGTAATGTAGATTAGTTTTTCCATTCCTTCGCATTTGTATTGATACTTAGTTTATGGTTGTGATTAGGCCATTCGCTTCCAAAGTTTTATAGGTTTTTCTTAGTTATTTCACTGCATTCAATTGGAGATTATTCAATATCATATTATTAGAGATTCGAATTTGATTTTAGCATGGAGATGGATCTTTTATCACTTAATTGGATGATTTATCTTTTTGGACTAATTATCATTATCATATGGATTAATTTTATATGTCTCATATCTGTCTCATGCTAAGAATGGTATTTATTTTCTCACGCCCGACTTAGTTTTGGTGGCGGCCGATGCCAGAATTTAGCGGGGTGTGACAGATGGTATCAGAGCATGGTCTTAGGTCTCGTAGGTTGTGAGTCCATTTAGCTTACGCGTTACCGATCTTTGAATCCCTTTGTTGATTCATACTCCTTAAGATAGAGGGTCTAGCATACATGTTAGATGTGTTTCTTGGAGATATGAAGTTTTGTTGCTAAGGACGTTGTAGGCAATGAGTTTAGAATTAGTAAGCTTGATGTGATGATCCTTAGAATGGATTATGGGATGATAATTATTTTAGATATTTGTGTGCAGATGTTAGGTATCGTATGTATCGATTTTTGATGTTGAGGTTTAATTTGAGGATGTTAGCATTTTGATGACTTTTGGATATAGGATCGAGTGGAGATTTGTGGGAGCGTGTGGTACGTCGTTATTTTCATAGTTATGCGTATGTATATAGGCAATATATGTTATTTTGTTACTCGTGGGGTAGGTGCGCGTAGAATTGGGTGTATGGGCACCCAATTATGGCATTCTACGGGTAGGCATATGTGAGCTATATTTTTCTTTTGCGAGATTTACGCGAAGTGTATGCTTCGTCTAATTTCGAGGATGAAATTCTTTTCTAGTGGGGAAGTATGTAACAACCCGAATTTTTAAATGAGATTTTTTTAATTAATTTTAAAAATCGGAGAAAAATAAAATTTTTGAATTTTATAAATTTTATAATTTAAAATGTTGATTTTTATATTTGAAAAATAAATTTCAAATGGAATTGGAATTGGAATCGGAATTAAAATGGAGTTTTAATTGAATTTTTATTATATAGAAGAGTCCTTAAAATATAAAACTCTTTAAGAGTCCTCAAAACATAAAATTCTCTAGTAAAAATAATATTTTTAGAAATCCGACCATCCGATCAAGCTGAATATTTCACAGCAGTCTTGTCTCGCCATTCGCTACAACATACTAAACTTTTAAGCAATTCTAACAGTCCGATCATCCGTAATGATTTTTTGAGTATTTGTATTTGATTAGGACTCTAATTCTTTTTGGTATATAAACATAAAGTGACGAGTTTAGGTCTTTTAAAACACATTTTATCCTTCTAAAAAATCAGAAACCTCTCATCTTCTTCAACCTCCAAACCCTAGCCCATTATACATAACTTTCAACTCAAGTTTTGTCAAGTTTAACCGGATTTTCTCAAGATGCATCAAGAACGAATCTTTGTCAAATTTTTGAGAGGGATACACATTCAAGATCATATTTCTAAACCAACTTTTATTCAGGCATGAATACTCTATTCCTTTCCTTTAGTATTATGCGTTCTAAGTGTCGCCTAAACACTTAATTACATGTTTTCTTAAAAATAATTAGTTACTCAATTAGAGAAAGTGGACACTAACTATGGGATGTTTTTGTGAAATCTTTTAATCTGAATAATATTCTTAACCCTTTGGGTACGTAGGATTGATGAGTGAATTTTGGGTTTATGGGCATAGGTTGTATGTAGAAAAACCCTAGTCTTGTAATAAAAGGATTTGGGGGAGTATAATTCATGTAATTCATGTTGAGATAATGAAATTCAAATTATGATGTTTTAAATGATGAAATAGCGATATATTTAATTTAAAATAATTAAATGAGATTAATTGGAGGTTTATGACGAGGTGATAATTAAATTAAGATTTAATTGAATTGGACTATCATGCGTAGTTGTATACGTTGATTATTTATGCTTGTTTGTTTGACTTTTTTGTATTTTTATATTGCCTTTGTGACGACGGGTTGTTGGAGAAATTTTCTCTCACTATATTTTAGGATGCCTTCTAGGTATGGGACTAGTGGGTAGGCCTTTTGGTGATTTATGCCTTCTAGGTATGGGACTAGTGAGGGTAGATTGTTGTGACTTTATTATGTCGGGGGTGGGATAATTTTTGATACTTTATCGTCGCTTCGCTAGCCTAGGCATGATATTAGATCGAGGTTTTAAGTTAGATATTCATCCTATACATAGGGTAGGACGTATTGATAACATGGGGACCCTTAGAGATGGGACTAGGGGGTATTTGAGGATCTCACATCGATTAAAAGGGTAGGGCAATTTATAAATTGTGAAATTGAGAATTAATGCCTAAGATAAAAACTGGTATTAAAATTTGTGGAGACATAATGTGTCGGGGCCGACAGTTTGAATGGGTCAGAGGGCGATTTATGTCGTGTCGTGTGTGGAACCTTGTCATGTGTCGGGGCCGATAGTTTAAATGGGTCAGAGGGAGATTGGCAAGGGTAAGTGTAACACTTTAATAAAAAGTGAGAACTATAATAAAAGTTGGTTAATTCAATTAAATTAACATCGTGGGACTTGGGAATTTAAAATCATATTGGTGTGCCTTTATAAAAGGGGGATTTCTGCGGGTAGTTAGTGACTTATATTTATCGCGTTTATTTATCCCATTTAATTTAAAATACTCTATTGTGATATTTTTTGCATATAATGCTATTGTCTAGGTTCAAGGACCCTATTTTAGGGGAGTAGTGTGTATTCATGCTCGGGGCTCTAACCTCGTGCGGTGATTAATATATTCAGGTTTTAGAGCTGGAGTTATTGCAGAATTTTTGGAGATTATCTTGGAGGTGCAACCGGAGTATTTTAGTTGAGTTTAGTAATGTAGATTAGTTTTTCCATTCCTTCGCATTTGTATTGAGACTCAATTTATGGTTGTGATTAGGCCATTCGGTTCCAAAGTTGTATAGGTTTTGTTTAGTTATTTCACTATATTCAGTTGGAGATTATTAAATATCATATTATTAGAGATTGTAATTTGAGTTTGGCATGGATATGGATCTTTTATCACTTAGTTGGATGGTTTATCTTTTGGGATTAATTATCATTATCTTGTGGATTCATTTTATATGTCTCATAACTGTCTCATGCTAAGAATGGTATTTATTTTTTCATGCCCGACATAGTTTTGGTGGCGACCGACACCAGAATTTTGCGGGGTGTGACAGTGGGGTATTTATTATATGTGTGTCGAAGGGGTATCATGTTTATTCTAAATGAGTCACATGATTATTAACATTGATATTGAAGACATTTTTTAAATTTTAGGTCATTTACTCAAATCATATAAAACTATTTTACTGGTATTCGTAAACATGATCTTCGTGGCTGGGGAGATTAAGACTTGCACCTCCACTTACATTACGATATTCGTTCAGTTGAATTTTAGCATATGTTGATACTTATTTAGTTTTAGTGTAGTTATTTCCATTCAAAGATTGTTTGGACCTTGAGTTTCAGTTTGTATTCTAGTCAGTTTATCTGGGAGTCGTGATTATTTCACTTCATCATATTGGATGTTGAGACATTATCTTTTTTAGATCTATTTATCATTTAGTTTTCACTTGGTGTGGATGGTTTTAAATTCACTTCAAGTTATTTATTTTCTATGTTGATGATGAGAATGATATAGATTATTTAACTCAACCTAGTTTCTGCATATTGGAATGGCCAACCTTTATGTGGAAAAATAGTGGAATTTTTACAATTAGTGTAAAAGAATCCGTCATTATAGAATTTTAGGTTCCTTGGTAGAGCCCTATAAGTAGGATTCATTGTATTCTTATATGAATCATTATGTTATATTAACCTTGTTTTATTGTAAATGACAAAACACTAGGCACAGTAGAGCATGCCAAAATGCCGATAGAGTTATATATAGAGAGAGGTGCTCATTAGAATTAGCAACTACAATTGCCTTAGGAACCACCAATAACATATGTAGCATACTTATCTACCATTGTTAGAGTACTTCTACCCACTACTACAGCCGCAACCAAATCTATAAATGATGGTACTTGTTAAGTCACGGACTTCTATATGGGAGAGAGCACGTTAGTGGAGGATGGGCATCCATAGGCACTTGTGGATGGTAGACTTCTCAAAGATCCAAAAGAAGATGTTGACCAACTTCAGGCTGGTAGGAGAGGCTTTGTAATGGTAGGATTCGATCACCATGATTGAGGAGAAGGACATGATGACATCTTATAATTCTTGGTCAGATTTACTGACAGGTACTTCCCACCAACAATTATGGGTGAAAAAAAGAGGCATTTTTTAAGTTTGAAGTAGGAGAACCACATTGCGACAGAATACGAGCAAGATTTTACCACTCTTTCATTATTTTCCCCGAAGGAGGTAGACACAAAGGAGATGAAAATGGAAATATTTATCTTCAATTTAACATGGTGGATCAAATGGACCATTTTAGGAAACTCGTCTTTTACCATTTATACATTGGTAGTTAATGAGGCTTTACTTCACTGGCAGAATCATTAAGAGTTCTAAAAAGGCAAGGGTAAGAAGAGGCCCAAATTCAATTCTTTTAGAAAGCAGGACAAGACAAAAAAGGGTGGCACAAAGAAGTCATTCAATAGCCTTAAGGGAGTTAGTTGGGAGATCATCACCACAAGAAGGATAAGGGTTTTGATGATAATAAGGGACATCCAAACCAAGTACAGTAGTCTCATTAGGGATAGCAGGTCCAGGGATAACAACCTAGAGTCCTACATGGCCAACAACAACATTGAGGCGTTCAGGGACAACATTGTTAGTAGCAAGACATACATCATTTTAATGGTACTTGGCTTACTTGTGGTGAGGCTGAACACATATCTAGGAGGTGACCTAAGGGCAATCAAATCACACATGAGCATGGGAGGCCAGTGTGGGTATCAGGCATCACAAGTTCAGCTTCAGCAGTTACCAACTGTACTAATAATTGCCCTGCCAACATTAATAGCACCATCGATCTAGCCTCATAGGCAGCAACCATTGTCGTATGGGCGTGTGTATCACATAGAACTTAGGGAGGCACGGACACCAAGTCAGGCGATTGAGGGTATATTTCCTATTTTTGGACATGTATGATGCATTTTGTTTGATACTAGTGCATCAAATTCATTCGTTAATAGTATGATTACTCCATCTTTGAGGATAGTAGATTTTGCATCATATATTTTGTTACTTATTTATTCATCTATCGGTAGAGGGGAACCTATTTTTCAGTGTGTAAAGGAATAATAATGGATGTTTTTAGACTTTATTTTTTTTTTGACCTATTAATTTAAGATATGCCTAAGTAAGACAATATCCTAGGAATGAATTTGTTAGCTACATATCACGTGTGTGTTAATTGTTTTAGGAGGTTCATTGTCTTTGATATTTTGGGGTAAGATATGTACGTAGTTAGGTTGTCTCACTCAGAACGAGGGTTGATCATCTATTTATAATAAATTGAGGAGGACACGTTTGAGGGGGTTATGGTGTCCTTGGACTCTATTATGATTGCTCATGACTTTTTTGATGTATTCCAAGAGATTCCATGGTTATCACCAAGTAAAGAGACCGAGTTGATGATTTACTTAGCTCCAAGCATTATATTAATATCCCTAACACCTTATTGAATGACCCCATTGGAAATGAGAGAGGTAAGAGATTAGATTCAACAACTTTTGGGGTAGGGATATTTTCGGAGCAGTATTTCTCCTTGAAAATCTTTAGTCCTTTTCATGAAGAAGAAGGATAGATCGTTGAGACTTTGCATTGATTATAGGGAGTTGAATAAAGAACCATATGGAACAAGTATCCGTTACCCCATATTGATGACTTATTCGACTAGTTGTGTGGTGTTTTATAATTTTCAAAGATTGACTTGAGGTTGGGATGCCATCAATTGAGGATTCGAGAGCAAGATGTTCCTAAGCTAAAATGTTTTAGAAGATATAGGTCGTATGAGTTTATGGTTACAATATTTGGGCTAATAACCAAACCGGTAGTGTTTATGGACTTAATTAATAAGGTGTTCAGGGAGTTCTTGTCTTAGTTTATCATTGTGCTCATAGATGACATCTTGATTTATTCTCAAAATGCAGACGAGCACGCTCAACAATTTTGGATAGTTTTTCAAATTCTAAGAAACCATAAACTATATGCAAATTTTGAGAAATTTGGATTTTGGTCGAGAGAGGTTTAATTTTTAGGTCACATCCTATTAGAATCAGGCATATTAGTGAACCTGAGTAAGGTATGGACATGTATGGAGTGGGGATAACTGACAACACCAATGGAGGTGAGTAGTTTCTCTAGGTTTAAAAGGCATCTATCGTCGGTTAATTTCGGTGTTCTTAAATATAACTTCACCTTTGATGAAATTTATGAAGAAGGAGGTTCCATTCATTTATAATAAGTGTTGGCGACAGGCTTTTATTGAGTTTAAGGTTAGGTTAACTTCTGTTTTTATACTTGCTTTACCTCGTGGTGGGGTGGATTACATGGTGTATACCGATGCATCATTTTAGGGACTTGGAGGTTTATTGATGTAAGAAGAGAGGACGATAGTTTATGCTTCTAGAAATATTAAGCCTCACTAGGGGAATTACACTATCCATGATTGGTTTTTGGCAGTCTTAGACTTTTCTCTTTGGATTTGGAGACACTATCTTTGAGGGGAGAGATTCAATCATTACACGGACCATAAGAGTTTTCAGTACTTGTTCATGGAGAGGGAGTTGAACATGAAACAATGTAGATGGCTTGAGTTCATAAAAGAATATCATTTTGATATACAGTATCACCCGAGAAAGACAAACGTAGTGGGAGACACCTTGATCCTCTGGCTAACACTTACACTTTCAGCGATTTAGAATGAGAAATAGGGTTCTCCTTGCAACGAGGATGAGTTATTTCATGACTTTATAGAAGTTATTACCATCACCCCTAAGATTATTATCTGGGTGGTGAGGGCACATGTATTGGTTCCTTCTTGTCAGGAGAAGTCTAGAAAGTTATTGACCAATGGATTAGAGTCGTACTCGATTGGATCTAATGGGGGTTTGTGGTTCCATGCTAGACTAGTGGTTCACGAGGATGAGGAGTTTTGGTAGGTTGTGATGACTAAGGTGCATGGATTATTTTTTTGGTTCATTCCGGTGAGGATAATATATATCAGGATATGAGGAACTAGTATTAGTGGGCATGGATGAAAAAGGAAATCACATTATTTGTGTCCAATGTAATACCCCGTATTTCGGCGTATTTGGAATTTAATTAATTCGGTAGATTATTCATTTTATTTTAAATTACACGAGTGAAGTAATTTAATTGAATTATATAAAAATGCGGTTATTAAAAATTAATAAAGATAAATAGATAATGATTAATATTATGTGTTAAATTTACTAAGTAAATAGTAAATGATTTATAAAAATTATTATGCATCATTGCAACTGAGATTGGCATAATTGAATTTATCTCAATCGGGAGTCGCGGGTAGAGTAAATTGAGGTCGTGATAGGACAATTGTTTAAATTGAGTCGGATGAATATTTCGAGGTCACAGATGACTCCGGAAGGGTCTAAGTAGTCAAAATAGTATACCCGAGGGTGTTGATTGGGTCCTGGGGAAATTTTATACTAAACCGACGTCGTATGAGGGCATTTTAGTCATTTGGTAACCAAGGGTTAAGAGACATACGAATTTTCAACATCTTTATCATCATATAAATAGGTGAGGCTAGAGTTAATAGGTTAGAAAACTCAGAGAAGACAATAGAGAAGAATGAAAACCATTTGTGAAGCCTACGAGAGTGTTTTTTAGAAATTGGAGTGTGATCTTGCACCATTATCAATCTTGGAGTGAGGATTGGAAGATAAGGCACACCATGCAACATCAAAACCATAAAATCAGATCATCTAAAACAAGGCAAGTGTTTATGTATTATTTCTTTTGAAGTTATAATGCTTATGTTGTTAGGGTTTTGAAATATATTGATTAGAGTCATTTTCTTGGAAGAAAAGAATAATTAAAACTTAGGTTTTGGGTAAGACTTTCCTGTATTTCGATTTAACATCTATAAAGGATAAAAAATCACAGGGTTTGTGATAATCACCAAAAATTAAATCTCGATTTTTGATGAAAAATGGTGGAAGAACACAAAACCTAGGGTTTTTCTATGACTTTACTTCAATGTTTTGTTTACGTTAGAATATATCCTAATATATGTATATAATGTTTGGGAATGTTGGATGTTAATTTGATAAAGAACCATGAAGAGGAGAATAAGAAAAATGGTGGAAACGCACTTGTGTATTGAGTAAGAAGATGGTATTTGTAATTTCGAATCGATTTGGTCTAAAGCCGAATCAATTTGGAAAGTGAATCGATTTGGCCTCCTAACAAATCGATTTGATTTCCCCAAAAATGTGAAATTTCCTTTTTTCACCCTGGAACTCCTATAATTTTGTTAAGGGAAACTTTTGGGACTTTTTAAAAATATAATGAGAGATTTGTTATATTACATTAGGCTTGTGATGGGATTATGACTTAGTCTTAATGAGGGGATTAAGGAGAGATTTAATATACTGAAATTAAGGATAATTAATTTGAGAGAAGGAGAATGCCTTATAGGGAATTTAAGTGAATTTATGTTATAGACCAGTAATGTATGATAGAGCTTGGTACTGAATTTTATTTAAGGGTAACTAGGACCATTAGAGTAGAGAGTAATACTCGGATTAACACGATAGTGAGAATAATCGTAAATTGATGGTACAGTGAGTATTTGAAAGAAAAATACTACGTATAAAATATGGTAATTAGGGTGTGTGTATACCTACCCATTTAATATATATATATATATATATATATATATATATATATATATATATATATATATATATATTGTGTGTGTGTATACCTATTATATGATTGGTTTTAAATGTGAACATACCTATGCTGCTGGCTATCATGGAGGTTCCCGCGCAGTGGGCGATCCCAGCTTGCCGATTCCAGGGAGGTCTAGATTTTTGCCCGAGAACATAGAACTTAGGGAGACTCACTATGTTTCGTGTATTAGTGAGACTACATGTCATTTGGGTATGTTAGGTATGTCCGTAGCTCAAAGGCTTAGAACTTTGTCATTTAATTTTTGGGTTAAAGGAGACATGCCGAACCAATAGTCGTTATCTTAGTACAATAGGTACATGGACTGATAGCAAAGTATGCCTAATTTCATGGTGGTTCATTTTGGCAACACCGTAATTATATATATTAGTGAGATAAATATATATAAGCATTTGAAGCATTCTACTTACGTGTGATAGTACACAAATTGATAGTATGAATATAAATAATGAATAAACTAGTGAAACTTAATTAAATGATTAAATGATAAGAGATGGAGAATATTACCTATGATGTCAATAACATACGAGATATGTTAATTTGGATAGCGTACTGTATGGGCTGTACGAGGACTTATAAGTGTCGATAGTCCAGGTAGATACTTTTGTTTAGTTATCTTGGGTAGTATGGCTAGGTGGGCTAAGTAGAAAACGGTAGGCGTGTGAAATAGTTGAGAGGTGAGGAAACTCAAGATATTGTACGTGAACCTAACATGTGTAATCAATAACTGATTTTTAAACTGTGATAAATACTTGGAAAATATTTTGGGTTCTAACCCTTGCTATAAATATTTTTCAAAACCTTTTAGGTTTCCAACCAAAAGGATGCCAGACTTGACGATCTAATCTAGGGACGACTAACTGCAGTACTGTGGAGGCTTGCAAGAGACGCTTCCATCTTTTCATCCCTAGTGTAGGATTTCATTTCAGTGCCTCGGTTGGGAATGTTTCCCCATTTAGAATTTATTTATTTAGTGGTTCAGTTAAGAGTTATATTGGGATTTATTTACCATTTGGTGACATATTATTTGGATTTGGATTTTGTAGCCGATGGTTTATTCAGCAAGACAATATTTATTTATTCCTTTCGACGGTTAGACTATATTCATTATGTGAATGCTTTAATTTAATTTTCAGCATATTATTATTAATTATTTAATGAAAGATAAAATTTTTTGACACTGTCTTAATTAACAAATCGGTGGTTAGTAATTAATATGGTTTTTGACAGTGATGTTGAGAATGAACCAAATGAGAAACCTTTTTTAATTTAATAAATGAATGATCATCGGGTATTTATCTAGGTGGGCTGTCACAGATGGTATCAGAGCATCAGGTTCTAGTATCCATAAGATCAGTACGGCTTACTACGATTTCAGGGTATCATTCTTTTGATATAGACCCCTCTTACTAGGAATGTTACTTTTATCTTTACGTGGTTGAAATAGTGTACTTCTATTGTTAAATTTTATATAGACTGTGTATTGATACAATTCTATCTGCTTTTAGATGCCCCCCAGGGGAGAGAGAGAGGTTGGATCAACTTCCATAAATGAGGTTAGAGAGTCTCAAAAGGACCTGGAGTTACCTCAACCATATCCACCACCTGAGATGATCTCGATGGAACATGTGGCCGAGTTTTTGGCCCAGGAAGTCAACGCAAATATGATAGCCACGGTCGTTCATTTCCCATAGCTCCAGCCATAGCCGCTAGTGGTGCTACTAATCCAGGCCCTACCCGGGCCATCTACTTCGCAGAGAGCCAGGGAGGCGTTCCAGAAGGGCCACCCGCCCGAGTTTCAAGGTAGCTCTAATGTAGTTGTGGCGTGTTAGTGGAAGAAGAATATACATCGTCACCTATGCGTGGTGGAGTGTAGTGAGGCATAAAAATAGATGTTGGCTACTTTCAGACTTGCTGGATCTGCATTACAGTGATGGGAGTCAGTTACCACTGTTGAGGAGAGAGATACGATGACGATTTCCCAGTTCTGGGTGTGCTTTAACCGTATGTACTTTCTGCTAGTGGTGGAGATCAAAATGTAGAAGAAATTTAAAGAGATCACTCGTGGGGAACGCTCCGTGGTAGAGTATGAAGGAAAGTTCACTCGTTTGGCTAATTTTCTTCCAGAAGAGGTGAGTAGTGAGGAATGAAAGAAAGTTATGTTTATGGATGGACTAACCTCGTGGAACAAGCAACACTTGATCGGTAACCCGCAATGGTGACATACATAGATGTCGTCAATGACACATTATTACACTACAAGTTCCATCTCTTCCACATGAAGGGAATCAATAGAGTAGGTGAGCTTAGCCATCCATGTAAGTCAAGCGGGGGTAGTGCCAGTGGAGCACCATAGTAGTAGATAGTAAGATAATAGGGGCAGGATTCCTGGCAGAGGGATCAAGCCAATAGGTTTAGGTCGGGAGGGTATTGACTCGAGAGTGAGGGATATAGTCACAGTCAAGAGGCCCTAATCAGTAGAAGTGGGTTCCTTAGGGCATTAGGGTCAAGGGAACAATGGAGGTGGCCACAGGGCTAGGGTTATCAGGGATAGCCTCGACAGGGCCAACAAGGACATAGGCAAAAGAGATACTAGTGTTGCCACCCAGATGAGAGATCGAGTTTATTATCGACTTAGCATCAGGTATGGGATCGATTACCCGAGCACCGTATCATATGGTCCCTTTAAAAATGCAGAGTTAAGGGATCATATTCAACAGCTATTAGGGCAGGGTTTCATTTGACGGAGTATATCGATGTGGGGTGCACCGATGTTATTTATCAAGAAGAGGTATGGTTCGCTTTGCTTGTGCTTAGACTAAATGATAAGAACAAGGTCACGATACGGAATAAGTATTCGTTGTCGAGGATCAATGATCTATTTGACCAGTTGAGAGGGATTGAGTAATTTTCCAAGATTGATTTGAGATCGAGGTATCACCATCTGCACATTCGAGAATAAGATGCTCCCAAGACCATTTTTTGTCACAATTTGGGTCATACGAGTTCTGGGTGATGCTGTTTAAGCTCACCAATGCGCCATGAACAGGCTATTCAGGAAGTTTTTGGACCAGTTCGTGATCGTGTTTATTGATGACATTCTGGTTTACTCTCGCACTGAGGAGGAGCATGCAGAGCAATTGCGTCAGTATCTACAGACACTTCAAGACCACCAATTGTATGCAAAATTATTTAAGTGTGGATTTTGGCTACAAAAGGTATAGTTTCTTGGCCATATCATGTCCGATAGGGGTATTACTATTGATCCGAGTAAGGTATTGGTGGTGAGGGAGTGGGGATAGGACACGACACTGATGGAGATTCACAGCTTTGTAGGTTTGGCTGGGTATTATAGCCATTTCATTTAGGGATTTTTAAAGATTACGGGTCCATTGACGAACCTGACTCATGAGGTAGAACAGTTTGTGTGGAGTGATCACTGTCAGTTAGACTTTGATGAGCTGAAGGATAAATTGACATCACACCTGTATTTGCATTTCCTAGCAGTGGGGTAGAATATCGAGTCTTCATGGAAGCAGCCTTGCAAGGACTTAAGGGTGTATTACTGCAAGAGGATAGGGATATAGATTATTCATCTCGAAAGCTTAATCCCCATGATAAGAATTACCCCACACATGACCTTGAGTTGGCATCAGTTGTGTTTGCTTTGAGGATATGGAGATAATACCTGTTGGGGGAGAAATTTATAGTATTCATGGATAATAATTCACTTAAGTATCTCTTCACAGTAAAGGATCTGAATATGAGTTAGAGGCAGTGGCTAGAGTTCGTGAAGGACTACTAGTTTGATATACAATATCATCCTAGTAAGGCTAACGTAGTAGAATACCCGTTGAGCTGATGACCTACTGGGGAGTTAGCGGACGTCTTAAAGGCAAAGCGGAGTGAGCTTCGACACGGAGATGAGATCACAAGAGCGTGCATGTCAGTCTTATCTCTTACTCCCGAGATTATCATGATGGTAGTGAAAGCAAAGGCGGAGGATTAGTACTGTCAGGATAGAGTGCACCAGTTATTAGCGGAGGGTGAAAAGTCTTACTCGATCAGCTGTGAGGGAGCCCTACATTTTAATGGGAGACTAGTTGTGCTAGAGGATGAGGATTTGAGGTATGCGATTATGACTAAGTCTCACGAATCGAGGTTTGCGGTACATCCCAGTGGGGATAAGATGTGCCAGGACATAAGGAGGCAGTATTGGTGGGTAGGGATGAAGCCATACATCACAGAGTTTGTCTCAAAGTGTGTTACTTGTCAGTTAGTTAAGGTAAACCACCAGAGACGTTCAAGGATATTACAATCACTTGATATTCCCGTATGGCAGTGGGAGAGAATTTTGGTGGAATTTGTTACCGGACTGCCGACATCACAGAGGCTTCAATATTCCATTTTCGTGATAGTGGATCGGCTAACCAAGGTGGCATATTTCTTTCCACTATGTACCAACTTTTAAACTATGCAGTATGCGTAGCTGTTCATAGCGGAGATAATTAAGCTGCACGGTGTAATGGTCAACATTGTATCTGATAAAGACAAGATCTATTTCTCATTTCGGGCAGAGTTTTCAGGAGGCTATGGGCACTGACTTGTGGTTGAGAACCGCATACCACCCACAGACAAATGGGAAGACTGAGAGAGTTAATCAGATACTAGAGGACATGTTGAGGATGTGCATCCTGGATTTCAGGGGAGAATGTTAGCAATACTTTCTATTGGTAGAGTTTGCATATAACAACCCATACCAATTCACCATTGGCATGGAAACATTTGAGGAACTTTATGGGAGACCTTATCATTTGTCTTCTTACTAGTTAGAGGTGGGGGGCAATAATTTATTGCTGCCAGAGATGATACAAGAGATGACTCCCAAAATTGAGATAATTTGGGGTCGTATTCGAAAAGCCCAAGATAGGCAGAAGAGTTATGCCAATGTATACCGAAGGCATGTAGAGATAGAGGTCAGCGACCAAGTGTTGGTACGTGTGTCTTTCTTGAAGGGGGTTATGAGGTTTGACAATAAGGGTAAGCTAACGCCAAGATATATAGGAACTTTATCGATTATTGAGAGAGTGGGTCCAGTGGCATATGGACTGGGTTTACTAGAGCATATTCGGTGGATAAACGACATGTTCCATGTGGCATCGCTGAAGAAATACACAAGTAGCGAGAGAGCTTTCTATAATGTTCCCCTCGAGGAGATTGATTTACAGTCAGATGTCTCGTACGAGGATAGACAGGTAGCTATTCTGGATCGTAGTGACCGAAAGTTTTTATCTAAGATGGTGCCATTAGTTAGAGTTCAATGGGGACACCACAGTGTTGACGAGTCTACATGGGAGCGGGAGGATGATATGAGAGAGCAGTATTTAGAGTTATTTGACTCAAATATGACCTAATTTTTGGGACAAATTCCATGTAAGGAGGGGAGCATGTAATACCCCGTATTTCTGTGTATTTGGAATTTAATTATTTCGGTAAATTATTAATTTTATTTTAAATTATGCAAGTGAAGTAATTTAATTGAATTAAATAAAAATATCGTTATTAAATATTAATCAAGAGAAAGAGACAATGATTAATATTATGAGTTAAATTTACTAAGTGAATAGTAAATGATTTATAGAAATTGTCAGTGTTCTAAAAGGCCCGCCTAGGCTCCGCCTAGGCCCGCCTAGGCTTGAGGCTTGGGAGAAACGCATCACCCACTCCTTATTACGCCTTATTCTTGGTAAAAGGCTTAAGGCACACTTTTTAAAAAAAAAACGAAGGATTAGTTAACAAATATTGGTTATGGAGCATGAATATGAGAAAGATCGCTACCAAACATATGAATATATTTTCAAAATTCAAGGTATGTATTATTTTATTATATTACTAGCCTTAGAATAATTAAAATAATAAAAAAAGGAAAAACGCTTTTTTACGCCTAGGCTCCGCCTAGGCGCGCCTAGGCTCCTAAGGCTTGAGGCTTGACCTCTACGCCTCGACCACGCCTCGCGCCTTTTAGAACCTTGGAAATTGTTATGCGTCATAGCGAGTGAGATTGGCGTAATTGAATTTATCTCAACCGAGAGTCGTGGGTAGACTAAATTGACGTTGAGATAGGATAATTATTTAGAGGGACTCAAATGATGATTTCGAGGTCACTGATGACTCCGGTAGGGTCGAAATAGTAAAAATAGTAATTCGGGGGTGTTGATTGGGTCCTAGGGAAATTCTAGACTAAACCAGCACCGTATGAGGGCATATTAGTCATTAGGTAACCAAGGGTTAAGAGACCTACGAATTATCAACATCTTTATCAACATATAGACCTACATATCAGGAATATTGATTTTTACCGGGATAAATTAAATGCCGAGAAAAGCACTAAAAATGCCGATAACACCTTTTGCGGCACTTTTAGCGATATTTCCACAAGTGCAGTAATAGCCAGTGTGATAAAAGAACAACGGCATTTTAAAAAATTCCGCGAAAAGTTAACAAAACTTTTGACAGCATTTCCACAAGTGATGTAGCCAATGTGGTAAAAGAACGACGACATTTTAAAAAATGCCGCAAAAAGTTAGTGGGACTTTTAGGCATTTATATTAATGTTGGTAATAACCTTTTAACGGCATTAAAAAAATGTTGATAATAACCTTTTGCAACACCTATTAAATGTTCAACACACTTTTGGCGGCATTAAAAAATACCGAGAATGATAATAGCGGCATTAAACAAATTTTGATATTATTTTGCAATATATGAGTGGGAACAAGTGTTAAAAAAATCATTTATTACAAGTATCGTATTTATGTGCAAATACACTACCATAACACTAAATTGAGGAGGCAGTAATCAACTTAAAATGTCATTAAATTAAAACCACTAACATTCATCGTAAATAAACATAATTGCGCTCAGAACAATTATTCATCCACAAAATAAAATATATTACATGTCCAATAAGAAAAAGCGGGGAGACATGAAGCGAAACGATTTTTTTATAATATACGATCCTTGTCCATCAAAGTCAAACATCCTCTTCAACCTACAAATATAAAAAGTCAATCGTTAGTCATTGCTACTTACTCTTTAATATTTTATTTAAAAAATTAAAATTAAAAATTAGTACATTAGCAATATGCCACGCTACGATTGAATGATATGCATCTCCAATTGTGGACTTATTTCCATAAGGTCTAGACAATGGTTCATTTGTTACAAATGTTTTCTCAATATATACTTCCGAAAAGTCCTCACCAAGTGGCGTACCCCCTACTTTTGTTAAAGGGTCCTTGCTCACAATGAATTCACATGCCACAACCACTTTTGAAAGTCCGAAAGTAATAAGGTCTAAAATTTTAGGAAGTGCATTATTTGAGAGCCTTTGTAGTGGTTGATGGTGCTTCTTCTTCTTCTTTGATGGTTCTTTCTACAAACAGGATGAATATGTCATCAGCCATATTTTTCTGAGAAAAAAATCAGCAGAGTTTTATTTGTTTTTAAGACATCCCAAAAATTTTAAGACTATATACAACCAAATAAACTAACCACCCAATGTCAAGTATACATAAACTCCCTAAGAAAGCGCAAATATATTATTCCGTTTATAATCCTTTAAATTAGTAACATACCTGAATTGAAGTAGTATTCATTTGTTCACTAACACGAGCAACAGTCTCGGGGGCAGCCAAGTGTTGAGCATTTGCAATCTACAAAAAATGAATTATTTCAGTCATGAAAACGTAAAGCCTTAAATTATGATTTTGAAAAGTAGTTATCTACTTACTTGTTGAGATGGAGCTAAATGGTGATTTGATTGTGATACCACTACAGGTTGAAATTGGTTGGTTTCTTCTAATTGTTACTCGGGTTGAAAAATAGACCTATATGATGGTATATTTTTCTCGTTGGAAGATTGAGGAACCTGTTAATAGCATAATTTAATATTAGAACATACATTTATATATATACACGATAATTAAGCACAAAAGATAAAAGTGTGTACTTATTAACCTGTTTGGATACAACGGAAGGGCAAGTCATCATGTGTGTGCGTATTAGTGTTCTCCTATAGAATTGCAATGTATAGAAAAAAAGTCATCTACTACACATGATTTTATCTTAAATTATGAGTTATCATTTTCAAAGTTATGATTTTAGCTGTTATTGACTTTGTTGGCATTGACAAGACAATCTATACATAGTGACAGTCTATGCGTGACTATTATGCCAAGACTAATACGCACGTGAATGAGGTGAATGAGGTGGTGGCGTTGGAAATTAACATCAAGTATTCTGGTGGTGCCGTGGCAGAAATTGAAACAAGACTTGACAAAAAAATCTCGCTTTGTGGGATTTTCTGGTACATGTCGCCAGAGCGTAGGGAATCCGATGAAGCCACCAAGATGGCGGATGTCTATAGCTTTGGAGTGGTAGTGCTCGAGGTGGTTAGTGGAGAGATGGAAATTGATTTCTGGTGGCCTAGGGTACTATTGGTGAAGAGGCTACACGAGTTTGAGGGGGAAGAAAGGAAATATGAGGAATAGGCATATTGGAGATAGGATGGAGAGTATAATCACAATGAGGATGGTGAAATTAGGAATGGCATATAGATAGATGATGTACACTGGATGTTCCCTATAATTATTTCTTTCTTTCTTTCTTTGGTGAGGGTTGGGGGGTTAGTATATCCTTTTCCTTTATTTTTTGTAAACTTTTTTGTGTTAGTCGAGTAAATATCAAGCGAGAATTATGGCATTGGATATATATTTATGGCGATCATTGAAGTTCTGGTTATGGAAGAGGTCCAATATATTTTACTTTTATTTATATTTTCCAATTATGTCCATATGGTTTGTATAACAAGAATAGATTTGGGAGAAAAAATAAATTACTCGCAACACGAGTAACTGTTCATAATTCATTTGGATTTTCATTATACTATAAACATCATATAACATCATCATTTAGAAAAAAAACAAACTAGTTGATACTATACACATGAACTGACCTCACTTTAGAATGTTCATTTTTCTGTATTCATATTGGTGTCCTATACTTCACTTCCTATCACTGAGATTTCATCATCTGAGTCAACCCCGATCTAGTTGACCAAAGCAAAGAGGAACTCTCTGAAGCTGGCCTTCCCATTTTTGTCCTCGTCCATTTCTTCTGCATTTATTCACAGGGCACCAAGAAAAGATTAAAAAGAATCAGATTTAAGGGCAGGTCCCTAATGTTTTACAAAAATAGGATGCAAGCCAAGAATATTCTACTTTATATACATACACTGCACCAAAACAGGAGATTTGTAAGTGTTACACAATTTCTCAAAAAAAAAAAAATCTGAAATGGTATTATTTCATTAGTATAGAACATGCACAAAATGCATCAAAATCTATAACAACGCAACATAGTAGATTATACTACATAAACTAAGCAGAAGATTTACACACACACAAATAGGGAAGACTCGGTCCCTAAGACTCTTAATTTGCGACATATCGTATCCATACCCACTAAAGATAAAAACAATATGAAAGGAACAATCAAACAGAATTTCAGAGATAAGTTGCTAACCTAGGGGCATTGCAAGCCGATTGTCAGAGCCAAACCCATGACTCGAATTTACTACAATAGATAACCTCCCACAAAATTCCCTTGGTAATGCAGAAATACTGGCTGTAAATGTGTCATATTCATGACTCTGCACAAAATTTTTGCCACGGGGCGGACTGACAGTTGATTTAGTAGGGATGAAAGTTATGGACCAATATCCTCCGTTTGATTCAGCTAAAGCCATTATAACGTCTGCCTGAAATGGACGAAAGTTGTGGACCAAGATATTCTTAATTTGAATGTTTAAACTAACTAATGAAATAGGATTTTTTTTACCTGAAAAACATTGTATTTCATATACTGATTGGGTAAAAGAAAGCCTTTCCTCTCAAGAGAAGCATCCCCAAATACCCTTTTTAGACGTCTTATTCACGACCAAGCCAAAAATAATAATTTGACGATGTCTGTGTTTGAGTAAAAGAAAATAGAGCATTATAAAAATACCTTCATTAATTCCTCAAGAAGTCGCGATGCAAGTTCATGCACGTGTTTAAAATCATGTTCCAAGGATGGAGATAAAGCATCTGACTCACGGATCAATTGGTCTTGAATCAATAATTATGTCTGCACTTGAGAAAAAAATAGGAAGCTACGTGAATTAAAAGCTTCAAAGGTTATTTTATACATGGAGATTATCAAGAACAAAAATAAGGCAAGCCTATTACCATTACTAATCAGGATGTTGCTTCCAAAACTTAGTTTGATCTTGCCTAATGTTCTTAAGGTTCAGGTTCAACTCACTTTTGACAAATAAGAAAAGTTTCTGAAGAGGTTCTCCTTCATTTCGATGAATCATAATTTCCATGTAGCTCCAATCAAGTGTCACAAATAGTGCCAAACTCTGCAAAAGAAAACACAACTCTGATTAATCACAAACCATTCTTTTCTACTTAATATAGATGCACTAGTGTGTAAAGAGAATAGGATAATGTTCGCAACCTTGTGTAAACTTGATAAAAAGCTGAGCAAATTCATTCTTGTCAATGTCGTAATTGTAAAAATCATATGAGGACCTCTTTAATTTTATGAAGTGGTTGAGTTGATTTTTGTTTTTCTCATGCTATCCTTATAACCCATATGAGAGAAAAATAATGGCTATGGAGTTCATATTGATCATGACATATATCTCAATCCTTATAGTGAAGGATTAACTTCACCTGAATTGACTTTATTGTAAGTTGATTCAACTGCAGACAGTTGGAAACAGCTACGAGAAAATTCTTTTCGCATTCTTTGGCATTTTCCAACACTACTTCCTGACATTTCCTATTCAAACATGGTCCCCAAAATAATTATTTGGGCTAAGAAATTAGATTGCAGTCCTCGTGCTAGATAGGGTGATGCTGGAGCTCTCATTTTATGCCTTATATTTAGGAAAAATGTTTTGGATCCTGACTGGATTGTATCATTCTGATCTATTGTTGCTTCTTGGGTCCATTAGACAATGTCAACTCAATCTCATCAGCTACAAATTCCCTAAAAATTAACATACCAATAAATGACTAATGTAAAGAAAAGGGTCAACCAATAACCAAAACAGAAGATGCATACTTAACTCATGAAAGGATACATTGCAAAATGGACCAAGCAGGTAGTTTTATGCCCAACTTCTTACAATTCCCCTTCATAGTTCACTCTCTTTGATGTCTATCAGACCATCATAAAGGATCATCTTACCATTTTCCTCGCAACCTCTAAATAGCCAATCACATACCTACAACATTATAAGAATGAAATTCATCTCACAAACCAAGCACAATACACAAAACTTAAGCATAGCTTTGAGGATGGACCACATGTAGAGAAAAATTAGAGAACTAACAAATATTCTAGAAAATAATAAATAAGAGCATAATCAAACTCAAGCATAGCCATGGGTGGTAATGAAACTGCATTATACATATCAATGCTTCATGAATACCAAAGAGTAAATGAAAAATTAAAAAACTACAACCTAAAGCATAAAATTTGATGGGGGCACAAAGCCAAGAGTAAAGTCGCATTGTAAAGGTAAAGAAGCAGCACCAACATATAGTTCCAGGTGAATCAAACGAAATATATTAACATGCAGAAATAAATCCCTAGTTAGTTCTCCAAGAATTAAGAAAAAGAAATATACTCTACTACACTATAAAACACTCTGCATACGTTAATACAGAAGTAAGATGGAGGGGATCCAAATGTGTGATCAAGCAACAGTCATATATAAACTAAGATGAAGGGGATCCATCTTAACCTTTTCATTAAAGTAGCCAAATTATCCCCATGCGTACAATGAATTGACACCTCAAATTATTAATCGATAATCAAAATAAATAATTAAACATAAACAAGTAAACAACACATAATCAATTATTTGAAAAAATGGATTTTTTGACTTACCAATCAATAATGCAAATGTTAATAAACCCCATATTTTCATAATCATTTGAGTAACCCTCTATTTATAAGTGGGTATCATAAAACTATGCATGATCAAGAGGTGGGTATCCCCAAAAGTGAGATTAGCCAAATAGTTATGAAGAGGGATTGGGATCAACTCAATGACTGCGTTACATACACAGGTAAGTAAAAAAAAATTGACAAAGAATCTAAACCATGTCGAACCTCACCATATTGGTCAAATATGCCTCTAATCTCACTGAGTCCCTTTTCTAACTGAGGGAACCTCATTATTAAGCTATCGACAGATTTAAAATTGTTATACCCAGATGAACTTCTCTTAACCTGCTTCATTTTCATTTCAATCCTAGTATCTAATTTTTTATATATATTTGGTGAATTGCCACATCAGATATTTTATATACTTGGAAGAATATGATAATGTGAATGTAGTGAAATATTCACTCACTCACACACAGCCACAAAAATTTCTAACTCTCAGTATTATTCAATGGTCAAAATAGATTACAAACATCCTTTAAGTAGAAAATTACAAGAGTTCTAGAGATTTAAGAAACTACCAAAATATTATCCTTTCCCTAAATGAGCTCCTTATATCTCTCAAGCTTAATCAACCTTTCAATTATCAATAATAATAAAAATAGAAACTAGAGTAAAACCAAACTAACACCAACTAAAAAATTATTTACACATACCCCAACACCCTCGAGACTCTCACACATACAAGACGGAGCTCAGCCTTGAGCTCGAAGTGGGATGTCATACATCTGACTTATGACCTAGTGTATGCCGATGAGTTGGCCTTTATCCTCACTATTCATAGAGTTCACCATTCACTTCCTCGGTTAATAAAAAAGTTTGCATTTTTGGGTTTCTACAATCTATAATAAATTTTCCCGGCAACACACCTAACATACTTCAAAATAATATTCCCTGTTGGAGTACTAGTTACTGCCTTCGCTTAGGTAGGTGGGGATGTTATAGCAACCGAGTTACTGGTAAGGGAAATCATTTGAAAAATTGCTCCACTTTAGTTGCATGCTCTTTGGCTTGTTCTAAGGACATGCTCTCTTAAGTTTGATGCACATGTACAAACAAGCTTTAAACGAGTGATACATTACACATAAAGGGTGCACATAATTAATAGAAGTCAACCAACATGAACATCAATATATAGGATTGATCAAGTAAGCAAAGTGAATTGCTATAGCAATCAAGCAGTTTACTTGTTCTGAGTACACAACACCACTAATTTCAATTTATGATGTTAAACACGTAAGACCTAAATTAGAAGATTTTACCTCATTATATCTCAGTTCTTTGTAAATAAAGGACCCCTGTTTTAATGCCTACTACCGGAAGCTAGTAAATAAACATAAGGAAAATTCAAAACCTGAAATTAGTGCCTACCCTTTGATTTCTTCTCCATAGAAAGTTTTAAATAGTAAAAGAATACTACTTCGACCTTAAGACACTCTATACTAAGCTTATCACCTACAATACATGAGCCAGGTTCTACATGTATGTAGTCCTCCTCAATTTTGCATATTATATGTTGCTGCAAGAAAGCATCAGGTAAAGAAGAAATATATAAAATTTTAAATATACTATGTAACTTTACCATACTATGTGACTTTATCTTTTGAGTTTCATAACTAGTTTTCATGTTCAACCTTCATTCATTGAAGCAGTGGATCTTTGCAGCATTCAAAAAAAGAAAAAAAATCAATTAATATTTTTGAAAACTTATGCATTTGATGTATTTATTGATGTCTTAAAATAACATCTATTTCCATTGGTGTATTTCATGAAACCTTTTTTAACTTATCTCTCTGCAATGCAACTTTTATATGCATTCGACTATATTTCATATAGAAAAGAGAAGAGCAAAGAAGATAAGACGGGTAATGGGAATTTATTAGAAAAAAATTGATGTTGGGGTTGCGTGTACAACAAACTCACATCTTTCTCATCACACGATATTTTCTACTTCATCCACTTATGAGAAAAAGGGGAATAGTTGTAGATATAATGATTCCGTAGAATATATCCTCAGAGAATAACATTAGGATCTCAAAAATAACATAGACTGTGAAATAGAGACTGCCTACCCCTCATTGAAAAGTTCAGTGGAAGGGTCTCTGATTGAAAGGTTAGACATATATCATATGCAGGTAGGCTTGTGATTATGAAGTAAAATTTATTTCAAATTCAAGTGTATTGGAGTAGGTTCTTCGTGTGTCCTATCATAGCTCATATACTCTGAAATTTTCTTGAATTATTTAGACTAAAATAGGATGGAAATTGGCTTCGCTTTAGAAGATGGTGGCATTTGTGTAATGAACCTTAGATGGTGAAACATAATTGCAACTGTTGCCACATACTGGGATTGGATAACAGAAAGAAACAAATATGGTTCAATTTGAGGAAACATTTATGGGGTTACAATCACTAGTGGCACGTCTAAATTCAATATTTATAATATATAGCCATATATTCAATCTGATCAGATCGGCTCCTTAACAGATCTAATTTACCTCAATACATCTCCAACCCGATTCTTAATCGAATAATGGGTTAAAATGGTTTTAAAATTCAATCCATATCCAAAAAAAAAAGGATCGGATCAGGATCAAAATCTGATCCACTAGCATGACTAAAGACTTGCTCACCTGTAATCTATGGACAACACCACTAAGATCATCTCTTATCCTAGCGACAATCAAGCAAACAAATTGGTACGTGCTCAATTTTTTAGTGCTATAAGCACCATGGAGATATAAATTAGAGACTGACTCACATTCATTTGAAGTGGCAATATCTTCCGAAGTGGCAATAGTCCCTTAATCCGCGTATTCAATTTGATTCTACGGATGATGAGTTTATGCCTGATGATTGCTTAAAGTATTATGAGGAAGAGAAAGTAAGGATTATACAAATCTTGGAAATTTTGGATGGATGGATTAGTCTTTTAGTTGAGATATTGAGGCTCTCTGTTAATTTGTATATGTGCCTTAAGGCACATGTTATTGATGATAAGTGGAAAGTTAAAAAATGGGTTCTCAGGTTTCATGTTCTTTGGGATGATCTCCTTCCTGAAGCAATCCAAAAGTATATTTTGTATTGGGTAATAGAGGAAAAGATTTCCATAATTACTTTTAAAGAAGAATTTATAATGATGAAACGGTTGATATTGTTGGGTGTCACATTCAGGAAAAGAAGAAATTTCATCTCAATTGCCAAATTTTTCACATGCATTGTTGTGGTAATTTATTTAATCTAATGGTACAAGACGTGTTCGGTGAAGTATCAAATACAGGGAAAGTTCACAAGTTTATTAGTTGGACTAAATCTGATATGTGGAATTTTTCATCCTCAAGGCTAAAAGAGGATTTAGAGTTTCATGTTACAACTGATCTTTTTTCGAAATCTGTGGGTGATGATGAGCTTTCTTCACAACACTCGGGTGGAAAATTTAATATGCTATCTCATGATGAGAAAAAACAAGCTGAAGGTGTTTCAAAATGTATTGAATTAATACAGAGGGTGGCAAATTTGTTATTTGATACTTAAGTATCCAACTACTATCATCTTTCTTTGTAATCTTTGAGCGCTTTAGGTAAGTTTGATTTTGGACAATGTTATAAATGTCTAGTGGTATATTGTGCATAATGCACATGGTATTGGGGTCGGGGATGGTTTACCCCTGAAATTGTCCCTGTCATATATTATATGCACAATAATGCCTTTAGTACTCTCATTATAACACAAATGTCTAGTGGTATACAAAAAGTATTTTTTCTTTATTAGTTGTTAATAAGATTATCTTCCATTGTTTAAGATATGATGCACTAGTATCTCTGCTGCGTTGTCTCTCCGACATCACCTGTTAGCTAGTAGAGAATAGTTCTCAAGTAGAGGTACATTTGTTTAAATAAATAAGATGGACTACACAACTATCTATGTCCCCTCTCCCCACGTTTATTTTTATTATCCCAAAAAAGGGATTATGAAACTTTCGGATGAGCCCTAAACACTCCAATAAGGGTTGATTTGGATCTCATTGGTACCACTACGTGTCCTTCACTGTATAGATGTGGAGGGAAGAACAAGACCAGTAAATTTGAGGGAAAAATAATAGAAATCTTGTAGAGTACGTATATAATCAAGGAAACATTTCACAGAGGCATTAATATTATAGGGCGTAGTTGTAGGTTTTACTTCTTATGAACCAATTCAAGCGCTTTTATATGATGTTATCTATCATATAAAAGGCTTTTCCTACTAGTGAAATTAAATAGATAGTTAGAGGAGATTTATATGATGTTGCTAATGGCACGTGGATGGTTTTTGCAATTCATTAGCTACCACCATGTACATATGAGACAATATTGTGATGGTATAATCTGTAAAATAAAACATACTCAGAGAACGAGGCTTTTCTGTGAATCATCTAAATCTCGACCTCCTATTATAATATCCAAAAGTATCACCCCAAAAGTAAAGATATCATTTTTCCATCCACTATACCATGAATGAAGTACTCTGAAGCAAAATAGCTGCATTAATGAAAAAAAGAACATATTAAAACAAAAAGGCTTCACAAGCTTTAGGATTACAGTTTTTTGTTATTGGAAAAGAATAATTTCCTTGGCATGTGATATCCAATTACACATTAAAATGAAATCCAAAATGAAGGGAGAATGATATACCAAGGGATTGATTTTTTTTAGTCGCCACCAAGAATTTTCATATCATCTCGCATATAAACAAGGTCGAACACAACTATAACTCCAATGAAATCCTAAAGCATAAACAAAAGTTTTAGAAATTGTATAACTTCAATAAATGGGTTGGACAACCCAGCATCTGATTTTTTCTCTAGCAATTTGATGATCGCTAAACAAGATTTTACCAAACGCAGAACCTAAACCAATAAAAATCATTTATAAGTCACCTAACGGAGAAACATAACAATCAATTTATATATTAACAACCAGTGCATGGATTTCGTATTTCAATATTATCCCTTCTTTTGCTTTTTTTAGTTGGAAAAATAAAAAAGATATAGTAAATTCCTAATGCCTAAAATATAATAACAAATATACTAGGGCCTTTCAAATGAAAATTCAACAAGCATCCAATATGTATGTATCAAAAGCAAAATTTGGCACTAGATAACTCAGCGTGCTTATATCAAAACATATGCATCCATACCATATGTGAATAGAAATTGGAGAATCGCAATAATATTATTCCATGCTAATTATCTTAACTTTTTTTCTTTCACTGTATTGTCTATAATTAAGTCAACTCATTTTACCTATGTGATCTACATAGGCCTACACTGTTACACACATCATGCAACACTTAGTGTATTGAGGAACCAAAACTATCAAAACATTCTAGGTAACATTAGTATTATCATTTTAAGCAAAATTGCCTTGACTTTTCTTTATCTAAATCAAACATGTGATTTCCCGGTTAGTTTTTTCTATTGGGTCACCCGTTGCAAATTGATTTTTTTTCATATTTTCTTTCAAAAAAGACGTTATAGATCACATTTTCCCCGATTTAGTTGCCATTTGCCCCAGTTCAGCCACTGACCATGACTGCCCAGGCTTGTTACCATTCCAAAGGGTCACAAACTCTTATTTTTTTGTAATTCCAGACACTCCTCCCAATTTTAAGACTCCGTGTGTTGAGAGAGTACAATGCAAGAGTTTTTGCATTAAATTTTCTACTTTATTACTTTTGGTTTATAATACACTATTATAACAATCTCTAGAAATTGGTTTCTAGTTTGTGCGTTTGTATAATTATGTTGCTCATAATTGTTATCGCAATTGACAAGAGACGACAGATACAAAATTACGGTTGTTATTTCATCTGCTTGAGTTTAGTTATCTTTGTTTCTCATTCATATTATGTTTCAACCACAAACTATGAGTCAAAATCAATAAAAGGCACGTGTACCTTATCCTTGAAACTTTAAGATATATATAAAAAAATTGAACTATATAGGGCATATATCCTTTCTACTTTCAAGCCTATCCTCACAACTCACATTTAATGCACTTTTTGCTATTCTAAATTCCATACAACGTCAATTGATTACGTTCACTAAATAAGTCTTCATAATTGGCCATTATTGGTATGAGAGTGACTTAGTAGTCGATAAGTCTATGTATTTTCTCATGCATGTTATGTTATATACGATCTATAATCTATTGAGAATATTAAGGGCAATCAATATCCAGTTTTTGTCAACATTGATTCATTAATTTGTTCAACCGGTATTTGGTTACCTATGGTCTAAGGAACATTAAATCTTTATTTTGAGCCTTGTATTTGAATTTTTAGTTTTCAATAGTATTACAATGATCGGAGCTTGCTTCATTGATTTATTCTAACTTATTACATTGAATTTTGCAAAATTTATTTAAAAATAATAACTTCCTCTACTTGTTAAATTATCAACGCTAATGGTTTGTGAAATTGGCCGCATATGTTGATATTATAATATACACCTAATTCCCCTTATCTATAAGCTAAGTCCACCCATGATCCCAATTGCCTTTTTTTCTAAGAATGCAATTTTTTAGTTGCTAAACACATAGGGAAAAAAATAATCTCCTAATAGAGTTTGTATGCACTTATATTTGGGCAATTATTTGTGACTTGATTCATACTTAGTTTTGATTACACATCACAAGCTTTGTTGAGTCATATACACTCCAATTTACAATTCATGATCATTAGGAGAAGTAGTAAATAAAACACTTGGACTGGTAAAAACAAGTTAGTCATACACTAGAAAAATAACATGTGTTAATTTATAGTCCCAAAAAAACACCGATGTTTAAAATACTAATTAACATGTAATCAGAAAAGAAGACTTAAATATATGGTGAAACGACATCAGACTTTAACAAATTGAAATCTTTACACTTTAGTGTTGTAAATTGATTTCTTATTTACTCAATCAACATCAGATCTCAAACATGAATTGAGAAATTAACGAAGGTCAATAAAAAAATTTAACCTTCGGTATGTCCTCAGAAAACACGGGAATGACGGCAGCATCAGTTCATACAGATTTTTTTGCAGCAATCGGAATGCTAATATGAACACCTAGATTTGTATTTGATTTTTCTAATTGTAACTAATTTGGAACTAAAAAAACGCAGGTTTGGGTTTCTCATAGATATATATGTATGTAGAGAGAGAGGTGATACCGTGCGATTTGGAGTCGCAACAAACGACAACAGTTAATAGTCGACCGTGGCTATTGGGGTAGGGCATTTTGAGCGACCGATTCAGGTGGAATTGAGCTCATTGACGAGAGAGGGGGTTACAAAACCATCTTCAAAAAAGGGGAAAAGACCCCGCTAAATATCTCGCGAAGCTAAAAATTGTAAGGTCAATTTTATAATAAATTTCTCAGCATTTATAGTAAAATTCCATATATTTACGATATATATTTTGGCATTTGTTAAAAACTATCGTAAATTTATTGTATTTGTATACAAAGTCCGTAAATTTTTTGCATTTAAAAATAAATGCCGGAAAAAGTTTTTTCTCGACATTTTTTATAAATGCCGCAAAAAAAATGCAGCAAAAAAGCAGTTTTCTTGTAGTGGAGAGGCTAGGTTTTAGAGGTTAGAAAACTCAGAGAAGCCATTAGAGAATAAGGGAAACTGTTTGTGAAGCCTAAGAGAGAGTTTTTGAGAAAATGGAGTGTGATATTGCACCATTATCAATCTTGGAGTGATGATTGGAAGAGAAGGCTTACCATCCAATATCAAAACCATGAAATCAGATCATAATACAACGTAAGTGTTTATTTAGAGTTTCTTTTGAAGTTATAATGCCCATGTTGTTAGGGTTTTGAAATATATTGATTAAAGTCATGTTCTTTGAAGAAAAGAATAATTAAAACTTTGGTTTTGGGTAGGAATTGCATGTAGTTTGATTTAACATTTGTAGAGGATAAGAAATTAATGGGGATGTTATAATCACCACCAATTTAATCTGGGTTTTTTATGAAAAATGGTGGAAGAGCAAAAAACCTAGGTTTTTTTTATTAAAACTTTATTTGATCTATTCTTGGGTGGGAATCATGAGGTTTTAATTTTTTTTTTACATTAGAATCCATCTGGATATATGTATATAATGTTTGGTAATGTTGGATGTTAATTTGATAAGAAACCACAGAGAGGGTAATAAGAAAAATGGTGAAAAATGCACTTACGTATTGAGGAAGAAGATGATCTCCGTAATTTCGAATAGATTTGGTCCAGAGGCGAATCGATTTAGAAAGAAAATTGATTCGTCCTCTCAGTGAATCGATTTGGTTTCCTAGAAAATGTGAAATTTCCCGTTTTAATCCTAGAACTCCTATAATTTTGTTGGGGGATACTTTTGGGACTTTGTTAAAATATAATGAGATATTTGTTATATTACAATAGGATTGTAATGGGATTATGACTTAGTTTTAGTGAGGATATTAAGGCGAGATTTAATATACTTAAATTAAGGAGTAATTAATTCGAGAGAAGGAGAACGAGTTACGGGGAATTTAAGTGAATTTATGTTATAAACCAGTAGTGTATGATAGAGCTAGCTACTAAATTTTATTTAAGGGTAAGTAAGACCCTTAGAGTGGAGAGTAATACTCAGATTAACACGATGGTGAAATAATCGTAAATTTATGGTAGAGTGAGTATTCGAGAGAAAAATACTACGTAAGAAATATGATAATTAGGTTTTGTGTATACCTACTGATTTAATATATATATATATATATATATATATATATATATATATATATATATATATTGTGTGTATACGTATTATATGATTGGTGTTAAATTTGAACATACCTCCGTAGCTTGCTATTACGGAGGTTCCCTCATAGTGGGCGATCCCACCTTGTCGATTCCAGGGAGGTCTGGATTTGTTCCCTAAAATATAAAACTTGGGGTGTCTCACTATGTGTGTAAGACTGACTGGTCGTTTGGGTATGTTAGGTATGTGCGTATCCCAATGGCTTAGAACTATGTTACCCTCTATTATTTGTTATTTGATTTTTGGGTTCGAGGAGACATGCCGAATCAATATTCCTTATTTTAGTATGAGAGGTACATGAACTGATAGCAGAGTATGCCTACTTTCACGGTGGTTCTTCTGAGCAACACCATAATTATATATATTAGTGAGATAAACATATATAACTGTTTAAGGCATTCTACTTACGTGTGATAGTAGACAAATTTATAGTATGAATATAAATAATGAATTAAGTGGTGAAACTTAATTAAATTATTAAATGATAAGAGATGGATAATGTTGCCTATGATAGCAATAACATACGAGAGATGTTAATTCGGATAGCACACTGTATGGGCGGTATAGGGACTTATAGTTATCCATTGTCCAGATAGATACTTATGTCTAGTTAGCTTGGGTAGTATGTCTAAGTGGGATAAGTAGAAAACATTATGTGTCCACAATAGTTGAGAGGTGAGGAAACTCAAGAGAGTGTACGTGAACCTAACATGGGTAATCAATAAATGATTTTCAAATTGGGATAAATACTTATAAAATATTTTCAAAATGTTTTGGGTTATAACCTTTGATATAAATATTTTCCAAAACCTTTTAGATGTCCAGCCACAGGGATGCCAGACTTGACGATCTATTCTAGGGTCGACTAGCTACAGCACTGTAGTAGCTTGCAGGACTTGATTATATGCTTCCATGTTTTCATTCCTAGTGTAGGATTTCATTTCATTACCTCAGTTGGGCATGTTGCCCCATTTACACTTTATTTTTCTAGTTGTTTAGTTCAGACATATTGGGATTTATTTAATATTTGTTGGACATATTATTTGGATTTGGATTTTGTAGCCGATGGTTTATTCGGCAAGACAATATTTATTTTTTCCTTATGGTGGTTAGACTATATTCATTGTGTGAATGTTTTAATTTATTTTCAGCATATTATTATCAATTATTTAATAAAAGATAAAAAATTTGACACCGACTTAATTAACTAATGGGTGGTTAGTAATTAATATGGTTTTCCAGAGTGCTGACCAGAATGAACCAAATGAGAAACCTCTTTTAATTTAATAAAGGACTGATCACCCGGTGTTTAATTAGGTGGGGTGTGACATCCAAGTTTCCTACTTTCCAGATGGTGAAGGTAGATCACTAGAGACCAACAAGCATTCTACAACCTCTTGAGATTCCATTATGAAAATGGGAGAGCATTTCCATGGACTTCGTTACAAGGTTGTCTACGTCACAGAGGGTATATGATTTTATCAAATGATCATGGACCATTTGACTAAGGTGGCTTACTTTTTTCCAATTCAGATGTATTTTACATCAGAGTAGTATGCTAGGCTATTCATTGCAGGCACTATGAAGTTTCATGTTGTACCACTCAACATTGTGTGAGATAGGGACAAGACGTTTATGTCCCACCTTTGGAGGAGTTTCCAACAGTCTTTGTGGACAGAGTTGAGGTTCAGTACCTTGTATCACCGATAAAAAGTGGAAAAACGGAGCGAGCAAACTATATATTGAAGGACATGTTGAAAAGGTTCATTTTGGAATTCAAGGGAAGTTTGGAGACTTACTTGCTACTGATAGAGTTTGTTTACAATAACAATTATCAGTTCACTATCGGCATGGCACCATTTGAGGCTTGGTATCTGAGGCCTTTTTGTTCACCCACTAATTGGTCATATGTGGGGGAGAACAATATTCTCGGACCCAATTTTATTCAGGACACCACATAGAAGGTGGAGATAATCAGATAGAGGATCCAAATTGCACAAAGTCGGCATAAAAGTCATGTAGATGCGAATATGAGGAACCTATATTTTTTTATTCGACGTCAGGTGTTACTTAGGATGTCTCCCCTAAAAAAGAGTGAATGGCTTCATAAAGAATGGGAAGTTATCACCCCGGTATGTGGGTCTATTTACTATCGTTGATTGGATTGGACTAGTTGTGAATCATTTATCTTTGTCGGACAATTTTTTCCCATCTCGATGTTACAAAGGTTCTAATGATACCCCATTTCACACTTTATGTTTATAATATCTTCAAACTCCCCAAATACCTTCGAGGCAGCGCATAGGTCTCAAGGCTAGCCCCTGACCTTACACAAACAAATAATTGTCTTAAAAATCCTCCATTACTCTAAAAGGTGAGATATGGTACTATGGTAAACCTCAGTCGTGAATTTTCCCCTGGGAAGGATATTCATTCCATTATACTTCCTCAAGAAAGTTCTGAGACCACAAAATTAAGGTTCCTTTCATGATTTGTGCTAAGCGTTAACCTCATATTGAAGGAAAATGACCTCTGAGGGTCACCCAAGCCTCACTCATATGATGTGGTAGTATGCAAAACTTCAGAATCAATTTCGAGAACACCCACGAACCTTGCAGGCCTTTGTACCTTTGGGAAAGGTCCTGAAGGAAGTTTGACGGAGTAGATTGGAAGCATAACACTATTCAACCTACCTCCACTACCCAGGACAACTTGCATTGAATGCTCCCATCTGCATTAAATCCACTAGACAACCATATTACACCACCTATAAATACTTTTCTGAACACTCACCATCTTATTGACATCGATAAACCTCAAGGACACCCAGCCTTGCTGTGAAAGTCCACTCATTATCTCTCTAGGTTTTCTACTATAAAGAGGAATAAGTGGACCAATATTAGTCATTTTAAGAGATTAAGGCATTCAAGAAATAAAATTTACAAGAATTCTAAACATACACAAGGTTTTGCACTTTATTCTACACTCACAACCATTATTTTGAATTTATAGTTCTAACTTGGATTAGATTCATTACTTACAAGACTTGTATATATTGTAGATACCTAAATTAGTATCTATTCATCCTTAGAGAAGTCATTCAATGACTTACTAAGTCTCTATATGATGTTGACAAATGTTGCAAGACCTTAAACTCTCTTGATCAAAGCTCAAGAGGTATCTTAGACTGTAATACTTCATTTTCAATCTAGTAAACTAGTGAGAAACCTTTGACAATGGATATATTACCGTCATATGAGGTCCGAACCACTTTGACACTCTGCCTACCCGTCTGAGGTACAGACGGAAGCACCTATGGATCTAAAATCACTTATAATTTTAACACATTAGTTGGGTGCCATTTATCGGAATGAGAAGTTCCATCTCTCTGAAATACACACCATGATCCTTTCAAAATGGTCACCAATGAATCTTTTGCTTGTTTCAAATAAAAGGAGTCCTAATAGAAAATGCTCCAGGGTCAACTAGCCACCATTATTATCAGGCTCCCTTTAACCCAGGTTGTAGAGGAACAACTAGAACATGAAGGTATTTGGGATAACCATGAGGCCCAATTAGAAGAGGAGAATGATCTAGAAGGTGCGCCTTGGGCCCCTAGTGACCATTCACCCACATTCCCATCAATGACATGTTATCACTCATAAGAGATCATTTCCAAGGAGGTTAAAGGGAAGCTAGGCTCTCTGATGCCGAGATGAAGAAAATGCAATACCGATTGATTAAACTCAAATGGTATAAGACTCAAACTCCATCAGTAAAAGAGTTAAACTCCTAACACCATCAAGTTATCCATCCAAAAGATGTTGTCCTCATTCTCTAATGACGTTCAACATTACAATATTCCCCCAAGTTGGAAGATGCCTAATATTTATCCATTCGATGGGTCCAAGGACCCCATCGATCATTTGGAAACTTATAGGTCATTGATGCTTCTTTAGGATACTACAGATGAGATCATGTGTGGAAGCTTTCCTTCTACCTTGATGGGAATATCTAGTCACTAATTTTCCAAGATCAAACTAGGTAACATTACGAGGTTCACCGACCTGGAAGTATCATGTCTCAGTAATTTTATTGGATCTCTAAAAATGAGGAAGAGTGTCACTTCCCTCCTCGACTTCCAACAAAAGGTTGGGGAATCCCTCAGGGATTATGCTAAGAGATTCAACCAGGAATCCCTCCATTTCAATGATCTAAATGACACCATTTGTGTGGCTTCTTTTATCTCACGCCTCACCTTAAAAACCTTATTGCGGTTCTTTAGCAATAACCCTACAAAGTCCATGACCAATCTGCACAAAAGATTCTATAAGTACATGAATGATGAGGATTCTATCACATCAAGGCATGACATAGCCTCTCCCCAATAGAGAGTAAGAAAGACATATTCTTCCTCTTGGGAAGACCTTAAGAGCATTGAGGCTAAGAAGAAGGAAGACATGGATAAAAAAAGTGGCACTCTAGAGGCCAAACACTTCACACCCCTCACAACCACTATGGATGATGTCTTTGCAGCTGCAAAAACTCAAGATATCTTCCTCATACAAAGGCTACGATTACTCTACCTTTATAGTTGTAACAGAGATCCCACATCCAGCACAACCCTCGAGAATGCATTAGATGTCAATAAAAGTAACATCATCTTTATTCTTATTATGATTATTGTTCTGGCATTTTCTTGCCTCTTTCTCCACATACTCTTTGAGGTAGCTCATATTTATCACCAACTCAATGGCTTCTTTTAGTCTGAAGCAGTTGTTTCTATTTTGTCCATAATCTACGTGGAATTGACACAACTTAGACTTGTCCCTTTTATCCTCCCTAGTATCGTAGGCTTTGAATAAGTAAGATATCTTAAATTTTTACAGCTGGAAAGACATCATCCATAGTGGTTGTAAGGATTTTACTGGATGTGGGATATCTGCTACAACTAGAAAGGTCCACCTCGGGAGCGTTCAATAGGAAGGGGTATAGGTAAACCATGTATATTTTCGACATCAAGACCCCAAGAGGTTTATATGATGGTTTTCTAAGAAGCCAACCTCAGTTGGGTTAGACAGACTCATAACGATGATTTTTTTAGAATTCATGGGTAACACCAATATGAGGAGGATCCTAATTGATAAAAAAGTTTGACATATATCATTTTTCCTAGATTCGTTTGATCCCATGGGACTTGGCATGAAACACATTCATCCACTCACCGCCCCTATTATTGGGTTCAATGGAGATCAAACCTATTCCATGGTGTATGCCACTTTCCATCATGCCCATAGTACTAAGGATTATTGTACAAACCTTTAGAAAAATGTCGTCATGATGACTCTCCCATCAGTTTATAATGTCAACACAGGCATACCATATCTCAATTACTTGGATGATGCAATCTCAACCCATCGGCTGGTAAGGTTCCCAACCTCCAGGGGAGTGGGAGAAGTCTTTGGAGACCAAAAAATGCTTGAGAGTTCTACGTCACTTTCATAAATAATAAGAAAAGGTCAGTGTGCTCCACAGGGCTTGGCGGAGGCTCTGATCAAGCTCCGAATTATCTCTAAAATCTCACTAGAGGTCTTGCCTCCACCACTGCCAATGTAGAAATACTTTTAGAAAGCCTGGGTATAGATATTATGATTTGGCATACCTTCATTCCATAAGATGACTGAAGTATCCCTTACAACGAAGAACCAAATGAAGGTTGAATGACAGAGGCAGTTAAACCCTCAGGAGATGTATGCTATACCATAAGAATGGCCGTAAAAAATGTACTCTGCTATTTTAAGGGAAATAAAAAAGAAAATTCTTTGGTACTCATGATGTATTTAATTATAATATGCTTTAATAGCTATACTGATTTCACCCATAATCTATAAAGATAAGGTCTTATGACCAACAAATCGAGCTACAAGGACTTCATCCTTATCTTAACACTTAAACCAAGGTCTAAGGACCCTAAAAAAAGATGCAAGGATTTTGACCTTGGCTTGACATTTAAGCTAAGGTCTGAGGACCCCACATTCAAATGATAAGGATTTTAGCCTTGGCTTAAGACTGAATGTCAAAGGTCTTTTGACCCAAAAAAGAATACAATCATCAGGTTTAAACAACCCAATAAGAATAGTAAAAGGTCTTTGGACCTATAAAAGGCTAGATGGATTATTAAGATTTTTATCAGTAATGTTGAAAGGCTAAGGTCTACAGACCCATAAACATCCCATTTCCTCACTTCAAAATTTGTTCTTGGAGTTATATAAAAATGGCGTACAAGCCTTACACTCCTCAGACTTAATTTTTGAAAACGTTTAAAAATTATTGTTTTCAAATGTTTTGGGGTCTGAGTGTTCAAATATAAAATCTTCACTTATTAATACAATATGGGTGAAAGTACCATTGTCCAAAGGTATCAAACCCTTATAAGTACTTTAAATTTCAAAAAAATTCAGTTCGTAGGTCTCAAACCCTTATAAGGACATGCAAATTTCAAATTGTTTCCGAAGTTAGAGGTCTCAGACCCTTATAAGAAATTCATATTCTAAAATTTTCAGTCTTTAAGCCTTAGACCCTTATAAGGACTTCAAAATTTTAAATTGTTTCTAAGTTCGTAGGTCTCAAACCCTTATAAGGATGTCAAAATTTCAAAAATTCCAAGTTAAGAGGTCTTTGGACCCTTTGTTGGACTTCATATTCAAGTTCCCCAAGGTTCATAGATCTTAGGACCAGTTGTGGGGGTCTTCGGGTTATAATTTTACTAAGTTTAGAGGTCTTAGGACCCATACAAGGACTTCATGTTTCAAATGTTCAAATCTATATTTTAAATCTAAGGTTTTAGTACCCCTTACAGATTTGATCTTAAGTCTTTATGTGAATTTTTTGGAGGAGATGGGGGTGAGGGTGGCTAAGTGTTTGAACAAAAAATTACGAGCTTCTAGCCTTACAAAATCGCGTGAATCAAGTATGCTAAGGTTCTAAGGAATAACGGCCCACTACAGAGACTCAGTCTCTACCTTGGCAAAACTGCACAAGTATAAAGCATAGGTCATAAGGCCCTAATGTATACTTTAATAAATATACATTCCCAGTTATCTTGCTTTACCAAGGAATCATAGGGGGCTAGGCAGGATACTACCCAATGGGTAGATCTCAGACATCTCAAATAGTGCATAGAATTCATTATCCAAGAGAAAAATAAATCAAGTATGAAGTGAAGATTGAAGAGCATCACAAATTCCATTTAATTCTTAATAGTAAGAAAAAATTAGAAAATTGGCCCACGTCCAGTAAATAGCTTACAAAACCAAAGAAAAATTACATAAAATCTGATCAAGGTTGAAATGTTTGGGGATTCACAAGGGCTTCACTTGTTGAAGGCAGAGAGGAAAAGATCACTTTCATGGATTCTCCCTCTTAGGCCTTAGGAACTGAAGCATCTTCAACATCATCACCATCGCGGCCTTCGTCATCCAAGGTCTTTTCTTGAGATTGAACGACTTCAGGAAATAATACACAACCATTTACCTTGGGGGAACAATACTTTCACCTTGTCCTTATAAGATTCCAAGCTAGACCTGAAGTTTTGGAAGAGGTACCTTTTAAAGATCTCAAAATCCTAATAGGCATCCATCGGGTTCTACACAAAGGTACGGATCCATCCTTGAAGATTATTATGCTTCACCAAGACCTCAGAATGGCTCCTTTATAACTCCTGACCTTGAGATATAAGTTTTTCCTTCTCGATAGTGTAATACCCCATATTTTTAATGATTTTTAAAATAGGGATTAATTAAATTAAAATGGAAAACTAAACTGGATTAAAATAAATATTAATTAGCGTCACAAGGATTAATATTTAATTGTATGAATTATACTGAGTATTACATAGTGAACAAGTAATAAATTACTATTTATACATTCTAATTGTCGTGAGTGAGAAATATGATAGTTACAGTAATTTAGTCGGGACGCGCGTGCTAGTCGTGTCGAGACTTGAATTATAGAATAAAAAGATAAATTGGAAATGGGTCATCCAAATGGTCATTTAGAGTGCCCCAAATTGTTCAAAAGAGTTGAAATAGTAAAAAAAAAAACTTTATTCGGGCATATGAATAGGGTTTTGGGTCATTTCTTGGTTGACTCGACAAGTGAAAAGTCAATTTTTGACCTTTGGATTTCCAACCTATGGAGAGTTACGGGATTAGCTACTTTAAAATCAACTATTTGACTAATAAAATGGGGAATTATAAAATCAAAGTAAGAGGAAACCAAAGGAGAGAATTTTTGAGAGATTTTACCAAAAAGTAAAGAGTTTCTCAAGAATGTGAAGAATCTTAAAGGAGGAGCAAAACTTCAAGCCACCTTGCACCACCATCATACACCATCGAAATTTAGGAAGAATTAGGAGGATGAACTTACATCATCTTCTTCAAAGGAAATTCAGAATCCTCCTAAGAGACAAGTTGTTTAAACTTGATTAGTTATGAGTTTGCTGAAATACATGCTAGATTATAGGATTTTTGGATAAAAACGCAGGTTTATAAGGTTTTCATTTGAGATAACATCATTTGGGATTATAGAACTCATGACTAGGATTATATAGTTTATTGATGATTTTGAAATATGATAAAAGCATGTGATTAAATTGGAGATTCAATAATCTAACCAGAAATGAAGTGAACTTATACGAATCCAAAAGTCAAATGCATGTAAAATTATTTTAGGAAAAGGATGAACATTGTATAATAATTTTAGGTATGTTTTAAGCGAAAATTGGTAATTTGCACGTGAGTTCTTGTATAAAATCATGTTCAGAACAATTTTGTAGTTTCAAGTTTTTCAAAATCGATTAAAAAAAAACTCAAATTGGCATTTTATTTTTTATGGAAAGAATGAAGCTTTATCGAGAACAAAGTATTATTGGGAATTAAAATATAATTCAGGCTTGTGATAATGGTTTCGATTTTTGGACCAGTAAGTACAGGTTGAGGGTAGCTACTAAAATAGTTAATTGGATTATTTATATCCCCTCGGTTAATAAGAGAAGTTAGGAATAATGGGAAATGGGAATAAAATGAGAGTTATTAGTTTATGGGATAAACTTGAAATATACTCTATGTATGTATAGGATGAGTGCATGAATATATAATGTTGATTATGATATTATGTGTAATGAATATACCTACGCTTATTTCTATCACGAGAGGTTTCACATCATGGGCGGTCTTATCCTGATGAGCCATTTTGGGGGATTTTAGACTCGTACTTTAGAACATAGAACTTAGGGCTGATCACTATTTGTGTAAACAATGGTGTGACCAGTCAATTGGGTGCATTACGTATGTGTGTAACCCAAAGGCCTAGAACTATGTTCGCCTCGAATATGTGTGTTTTGTATTTATGGTTCAAGAGTGATTGCGAACCAGTTGTCCTTTATTTAGTACATGATGTACCAGGACTTGATACCAGAATATGCATGCACCACAACCTAGCCTAGGGGTGTCGTATTAGTATATGTGTGTGTGTGTGTGTGTCTATATATATATCTACTTATGAATTTTTCTACTGTGTGTGCTTAAGTAGATGAAAGAGATAGTGACATCTAAAATAACCTAAGTATGTGGAGACTGAATCTCTAATGGGAAAGTTATAATTGGCGAAATGATATACGTTATGCGATAATATATGATATGGTCAATGCGGGTGGCTCAACGAATTAGTTTGTGTAGAGATAGATATGGTTCGGACTAGTTAGGTAGGGTAGTATAAGTATAACTGTTTAGAAAGATTAGTTAGGTGTGCACATTATTTGATAGATGAGGATCTAAAGTGAGGGCATGTAGACCTAACATCTATATAGTATCTATTAATTTTGTATTTTAAGCACTTTAAAAAACGTTCAAATGTTTTCTTGGGCTCTGACCCGTTTTCTCCAAACCTATATTTTTGTAAAAACATTTTAGGTTCCCAACCACATGGATGACAGGTTTATGAGTTATTATCATTTGACGTGCTGCATCTGCTGTGGAAGTTTTAGGATCTCATAGTAGACTCGTCCATACTTATCATTTCCTTTGCATGAGACACTTATTTTAGTCGGGAATGTTTCCCATTCTTATTCATATATTATTCAAAGATAGTGGATTTACATCTTTATTTTTCTATTGATTGGAATATTATATTTGGGATTGAGTCTCGAAGTGTTTATTCCATTCACAGTTATTTATTGTGTCACTTTATTCACTATGAGTTTGGTTATTGAATGGTGAATGTTTAAATAATAATTTATTTTTTTGTTGCATGTTAATTTAAAAGGACAAAATTTTGCAATCAGCTTTTTGAATACTAGGTGGTTAGTTAATATTAAAAATATTTCGACAATGATGCTAAGAATGAACTAAATGAGATGCCAATTTTAATTTAATAAACGACCGATCAACCAATATTTGATTAAGCGGGGTATCACAAAAGGTATTAAAGCATCAGGTTCTAGTGTCCTTAGGATCTATGCGGCCTTTTACGTTTCAGCTTAGCATTGTTTGAGATAGAGCCTTACTATAGGTTTGTTGTATTCCTCTACATATGCGACTTACGTTCTTCCGCTATTAAGTCTAGTGATGTGATTCATATGCGAGTTCGGTTGGGCTTCATACACTGAACAATATAGGATTACTAGCGAGGACCATTAGAAAGATTGCAGGAGGGAAGACTCAACAAAAGCCATAGAGTATTCGGGGAATGGTGATCGCACTATAAGTCACTATACATTATTGTTCAATCAGATGATAAGAGGATAAGAACTTGGGAGAAAAATCTTCCCAAACACTGTGGTAGATAACGGTGGTACAAATTCACACTCACCCAATATAGTTGACATGCGAAGGAGTCAGAGGGACTCTTTTTAAGAGTTGTCGGGTCTGATGGGTCAATGGAAAGAGATAATCCAAAGTAAATGGTGTAGGTTAGACTCCACCGACACCCATGATTAAGTTTTAGGTAAACGTTTGAGCTTATAGGTGCAGCATAGAACGATGTGAGTCAGTTACCACATATAAAGCGATATATATGGAATTAAATGAGAAATTGGGTGCAGTTTGACCGTAAGATCTTCCATATGTTATTCAGACAGAGATGCGAATGGAATTTGGAACTTATCACAAGTGGGACGAAAAGAGACCGATCATGAGATGGAAGTTGACTTGCTGAGCGAACTTCATAACCAAATAAAGGGGTACGTAGAATAAACAGAGTCTATAAGTTAATAATAGACTATTGGGCAGGATATACAAGATTGGATTGAAATTTGGATAGGATAAATAGCGCTGAAATTGCCAAGGTCATACGTTTACAATGTTACATCAACGCCCAGATGAGAAGGGAGCCCAGAGAGTTGGAGAATCTAGCTGAAGGGTAAGACTGGATTTAATAGCGCTTTTAAGGCACCACATGAACGTATACCCAATGAGGAACCAATTTACATGTTTCAAATCAATTAAGCACCTACCAAGTGATGGAACATTCAATTAGGGCCATCAATGCCAGTAATAAGATCCAGAGGGCTAAAGGAGCCAAAGGGATAATAGGGGTAAAAATCGGGGCCAAGACTACCGGGTCCGAGAGAAGGACACACTAATATGGCTAGTGAGGCCAGCGATAGAGGAAAGGTACATAGAGGTGTCCTATTTGTGAATAGTAGGACCAATTGTAGTAAATTTATCCAAAGTACGAAAGTGAGACCAGTCAAATTGGGAAGGTAAATTGGATCATTTCTATTAGGGCACAATAGGAATCGAAATGAGATTTCCAGTTAGAAACTTAGGCCAAGAGGTTATCAACCCAAGAATGGAGGGTTCGGGCAGGACTACCAGGATCCTCCACAATAGTTGCATCCCATTACTTAGGGCCTCTCGATCCATGGGAAGGATGGGGAAGGCTAACAGGGTCAGGGCCAGAGGTACGAGAGTTTCTTTGGCAATGAAAATATTATGGAAAGACGGGCCACAAGAAGAAGGATTGACCCAAGGTGAGGAAAGGGAAATAAAAAGATGAGATCCTGGATATACAACTATTACAATAAATCATGAGTCAGTCTAGCACGAGGGTTGTACTCAAGGAACCGTTGACCAGGAAAGGTGGGTGGAAAATGTAAATATATTTTTGTGTTATCCTTATGAGCATAAGGTAAGTTTAGGGTGACATAGGTGCGTCACAAAATGACATATAATCACTACAATTAGAGTGTGAATCGGGTTTAGTATGCTCGTTGGCGGTAGCAACCTTATTATGAACATATCTACCTTTAGGTATTGGTACTGTTGGTGGCGCCTGCGGGGAGGAGAGGGTGTGGACACTAAGAGGATTTGTATATTAAAGTAGTAGGTTTTACTCCTTTTTAGTGTTATGGGAGTTGAAAATATTATTAGTATCTTGTGTAGTGACTAGATGTTGAGGGTTTGAACGGTAGTAGATTGTATGATAAGAATATCGTGTTCGTTATTCTGGAGCGAGATATATTGTGTTGGCTGGGCATCACCTGAAAGAGGGTTGAGCTTGTATATATATATATATATATTGTATCATAGACTTCGATGAGTATGTTGTTTGGTTATATTTGATCCCGGTGAGTAGGGACGATTACTAATGTGATTCAGGGTATATTGGTTTATTATCGAGTGGAGAGAATTAGTTCATTATTGATTAAGTGCCGAGGACTTAGTGATAGTAAGAGAAACTTTTTATATATAATTTTAGTGACTTCAAAGTGAATGCGTGGACTTTTTATGTCAGGATACATGGATTTGAGAGTACAGGTTATGTGCTGAGGGCCTAACAAAACTCGCAATGACCGACGATGTTGGTTAGTAGTGTTTCGGGGGGTTCTTTATTTGGATTTCTCTTAGCGAGACATCCTACCCATGAAACTTAACGAATGTCAGGAGTTGGGAGATGTTTGTTCTTTAGTACATGGGTTTAGTACCTTAGTTATTATAAGTATGTGTAGTTATAGCTGTGAGTAAATAGCTATATTACGATTTAAGAGAGATAGAGCCGTTTAGTCTTGATGTAAGAACACATTATAGAATATTTACACCAAGAGTAGATTGGTGGGACAACCTAGGGAAAGATTAAACTATAATTATAGGGTGGTTGCGTGTAATCTTACCTATAGTCATGTTAATTAGGTGAGGCATAGTTTGAGACGAAAATATCACTTCTAGTATGTTTGTACAGAAATGCATGAGGAGCATGATGTATGACATTCACGAAAATAAGAGGTGGAGACATATGAATAAACAAAGACATATGGATAAATCTGAGGCAGAATTAGAATGAGACAAAGGGGTAACAAAGTTTCTCGATAAGCAAGGTGTATCACTAGAGACCAAGAAGTAGATGGAAAATACAAAAAAAATTATAAGTCTAGAAAGTACAAGGAATGTACATTGAAGATTTTTGAAATAATCAACAAATACTCGGTGCAGGGGAGCAATATGACGAGAGTTACGCCATAAAAAATTAAAAGATTTTGAAGTCTGACCGAGTAGTTGGGTATAATTCCCGATTTCTTCCACGAAGGAAGAAGATGATTTAAAAAGGAGTAAAGAGGCACCGAGAGAGGTGGGGACCTTTATCAGTAAAAAGAGTATGTTAGCCATTATAATGTAGACTCGAAGTGTTGGACTATTATTGGAAGAAGTGTTATGTGTTGCGCTGTCACCAATGCGGAATGAAGAGAGACATTAAAGGGTTTGTCTCGAGGTGTACCTATTAACTAGTAAAGACTGTATGAGGTACCACTCGATATTGTGTCCAAAATAAATAAGATCTTTGTGCCTCACTTTTTGGAGAGTTTTTCAAGAGACCAAGGGTACAAAGTTGCAACTGAGTACAACCTATTACCCCAGACCAATGGGTAGACAAAGATGATGAATCATTTGTTAGAGGATATGTTGCGGATGTGTACCTCCTTGACTTTTGCGAAGGTTGGGAGCTGTATCTTCCACTGGTGGAATTGCTTGTAATCACTCCTATCAGTTGAAAAATGGCATGGACTCATTCGAGGTGTTGTACGGTTGACCTTGTCACTCGCCCCTTGTTGGTTTGAAGTGTGGGACAACAAGATTTTCAGACCAGAGTTGATTCAGGATATTTCATCCCGAATTGAGATGATTCGGAATCATTTGCAGTTGGCTTAGGATATATAAAAGGGTTACATCGATGCTAAGCCTTTCTTCTTGGAAGTTTAATGTGGGGAACTAGGTATTAATAATTTTATCTCCTATGATGGGGATAGTGAGGTTTAGGAAGAAGGGGAAGTTGGCACCATGGTACGTAGGGTCATTTCTTATCATAGAGCGGATTAGTCCAGTGGCATATAAACTTGGGTTGTCGGAGCACTTTCATAGGATTCATGATGTGTTCCACATTTCTTCTTTGAGATGATATCTTCGAGATGAGTTAGCCCACACTCATTGTTGATGTAAAAAACTAGATTACTCTAATTATTTAATCACAGATAAATAAATAAGACAAAAGATTTTAAAGTGGTTCAGCCTTATATGAATGGCCTACGTCCACTGTTATGTTATTGCTAAGTGTTTGGGAATTCTCGATCACAAGTGCTATCAAGAAATTTTGGTCCCTTTGAATGAGGGTGGTACAAGGTATTTATAGCCCTTAGGCTGTACATGAAAGGGTGTTACATTAAAGGATACACATATGAAAGGGTGATACATTTAATGTAGAGTGTGCGTCAAGATAATAAGCATTCAATGAATAGTTGAACTGTTGATTATCCGGCAATTAATGCTAGGTCCGAGATGCAGCTCGGACCGCCTTAGTTGCTCGTTGCTTAGGAGTTCCTCGGAGCGCTGGAGTACCTCGGAGTGCTAAAGTTTCTCGGTGTATCCTTGTTGCTCGGAGAGAACATGAGTTGGTTGGGGAAATGAACTTCCTCGTTGCTATTGTGCCACGCAGATTGACAAGTGTCTTCGTATTATTCGTCCATATCAGCATATTAATTTTGGTATCAACAGAAGCCCCCAATGCTTCATGCTTGATGGTTTACTTGAAAGGATGGAGTATTTTATTTTGCAGTTTTGGTCGGTGCTCGTGAAATTCTTGATCTACTTTCTTGATTTGTTCAACATAAAGTGCATTATCTCCTGGATGACATATGATGCCGCTTGTAGCTTATCATAATCTTCAAGTATGTTGATTGGTTTGCTAGCCGACCAACTGCCTCCTATGCCGAGTAACTGAGTGCTAACTTCACTTGCTTGATTTTTCTGATTTATGCTCCTCTGAATACTTTGTCGAGTAACATACTAGCTTTGGAACCCAACTCTTCAATCTTGTTAGTACCAAGCTAGTGATGGACTTTAAAACATTTTCATACAACTTCTTCTTCATTATTGGTCGAGACAGTAGTAGCAAAAGATCTCAGTGTTGTAGATGCTGATTTTAACTTCTACCTCTGCTCGGTAACGAGCAAAAGGTTCTCGGGGATGAGCAAAAGCTGCTCGGGTAACTGTCGAAGAACAGAGAACTCAATCTGCTTTGGAGAATCAAGCCTTCAAACTAATGGCAAAGAACCAGGCCTTGGCTGAGATGTCCGAGAAGATCATGAGTCTTGAAGAGCAACTTCCTGTTCGGGAATGAGCAATAGCTTCTCGGGGCGAGCAAGAGCTGCTCGGACAGACCATCTGTGATGAATATCAGAATGCTGAAAGATCTTAATTTCATAAACTCCCCTTATGCTTTGGATGATCCTCCTGATGGCGAGGAACCTGTTTCAAAAGCAGAGGGAGAGAAACCAATAGAGTAGGAATCTCAATACAATAGTTAGTACACAATTTAATGTAATAAATTTGCGTAATTCATTTTGAATTCAGTGAAAGAATTTCATTTTTTTTCGCAAATTTGTATTTGCCATTGTCTTGTAAATATCAAACACTTTCTTATTTGTGCTTGCATAACAATATTGTATGGTTCATCGACCAAAAAAGTTACAAGTATCAATGTTGCTCGATCACTTAATAATAAAGTAATGAGTATAAAAATGTTGAAAATTTTTCCAACCAACCAAGGTTGTTAAATTGTGCTCGTCGACCAATTATAATTAGTTAGAGTTTTTATCCCCGACTAACTATACTTGGTAATTTTTTCCTCGTCGACCAAATACAGTTAGTGGATTTTTATCCCCGACCAACCATACTTAGTTCAGTTTGGAATATTTTTTTCTTTGAGGAACTTTTGTAATAATATTACCTCCCGACCAACATAAGTTGGCATTTGAGAGCATATTTTGTTTTCAAACCAACCGAGATTGGCGTTATAAGAATGTTGTTCTTGCCCTTTTACCAACCAAAGTTGGTCGTGGGTTTGAACTATTGCCTCCTAACCAAAGGAGTATATTTTGTTCTCGCCCTATTACCAACCGAAGTTGGTCGTGGGTCCCAACTGTTAGGTTCTTTCGAACTATCTTGTCCACAAGCTCTTTTACCAACCGAAGTTGATCACGCAAGTGTACGCCTCCTAACCAAAGGAGTATAATTTGTTCTCGCTATTTTACCAACCGAAGTTGATCACGCTCGAACTATCAGGTTCTTTCGAACTATCTTGTCCACAAGCTCTTTTACCAACCGAAGTTGATTACGCAAGTGTGCGCCTCCTAACCAAAGGAGTATAATTTGTTCTCGCTATTTTACCAACCGAAGTTGATCACGCTCGAACTATCAGGTTCTTTCGAACTATCTTGTCCACAATCTCTTTTACCAACCGAAGTTGATCACGCAAGTGTGCGCCTCCTAACCAAAGGAGTATAATTTGTTGATCCTGTAACATCCACAGGTTGATCAGCGAGCAACTTTTGTTTCTCGGGAGTATTAAGATCAGTAAACTCTTCTACAGCTTGTCTTAATGGCATGTCGGTATGCATGGTATGGGCCTGGAAACATGGCCTCATTCTTCTACTTGCCTTAATTAATGTCAATGCCAATTTTTCCAGCTTTGGGTATCTGATCTCTGCACCTCTTCCTTCGTCGTTAGAGATCGCAACCCTAAAAGGGCTTTGATCTTGTCTGGATTTGCTTCAACGTCTCGCTGGTTGATGATGTACCCGAGGAACATTCCTTCTCGTACTCCAAATGTGCACTTTATCGAGTTGAGTTTCATTTGATAGTTTATCCAGTTGATCAAAGGTCTGATCTAAGTCAACTAGATGATCAGCATATTTCTTAATTTTTGTCAGCATATCATCGACATAAACTTCCATACTGCAACTGATTTGTTCAGCAAAAACCTTGTTCATCAGCTGCTGGTATGTCGTTCCCTGTCTTCAGGTTTCATTTTGATCTGGTGGTAGCCAGAGTAAGTATCCATGAGCAGCTCGTGTCCCGAAGTAGCATCCATTGCCTTGTTGAGATCGATGAAATCAACATACATTCTTCATTTATTGTTTTTCTTCTGCCCGACGAGGAGATCTAGATCTCTCTCTTGCTCGGTCTTCATTTCCTCTTGTACATCTTGATTCTTCTCGGGGCTGGATACTCTTCTTTTTCGCTTTATCATCTTCCACTTTGGTTTCTTTGGTGTTCATATTCTTCTTCGCAGACATGGCCTCCTCGGCATTCATAATCTTGGACGCTTTTCTCATTAGGTCTGACATGGTTCGAGGAGGGTCTTTGGCCAAAGTGTAGTACAACTTGTTAGGCAACAACCCACTCATCAAGGCGGTGATTGCTGTCTTTTCTTCATAATCTATGACTTCCAGCTTCTCGTTATTGAAACGAGTTATGTAATCTCTAGTACTTTCACCAGATTTTTGTCTAACACTTAACAAATGCGCTACTCGTTTTACTGTCTTTGCTCCAAAATAAAAATTGCCAATGAACATCTCGGCCAACTGAAAGAAAGTTGAAATCTTACCCCGAGGAATATTGTTGTACCATATCTGGGCAGATCCAGTAAGGGTTCCCGAGAATGCTCTACATCTCATCTCGTCGGGGACAACATAGATGTCGGCGGCAGCTTGATATTGCTCTATATGAAGAACAGGATCTGTCTTTCCATCATATTTAGGGGTCACTACTGGTGCTTTAAACTTTGACGGTGTAGGAAAATTCACAATGGCCTGGACAAAAGGTGTCCCTTGAACAAAAGTTCGTTGTAGGGGATTCTTCGCCCTAGCCATTTCTCCCAATCTATCCTCCAATCGCTGAAGGGACCCTTTCCACGCTTCATTTCCTTCCTCGGGCCTATTGGTTCGAGCAATAGATCGTTCTGAAGTAGCCTCTTGAGATCTATCTTGACGAGCAACTGGTCGTGATTGTGCTGATCCTTCTCTTAGATCTGATGGTTGTCGAAAACTCCTCGACATGGTCTTAGGTGGACTCCTATTCCTCCTAGGGCCTAATCGACTGAAAGGAGACACCCTACTCAGTCTTTCTATGGCACTGGGTCTTTCTGGAGAGAGAGTGATACGTTGATCAGTATCTGTAGCCCTTATTGACGAAGTTCGCCCAGGTTGATAAGAGAAATCATCAGACTCCTCATTACGATATGACTCAGTACGCCTGGATCGTGAAGAAAGTAAATAAGTTTGCCTCTGACCACTTCGCTGTCCTGAACGTGCAGGTGCACCGCCATGAAGGGTTTGTATGAGTTGCCTCATTGTTTCTTGCATGGCGGTTTGTCCTTGAGCCAGATTCGTCATGATCCCGGTCAGATCTGAAGGTGCAGAGGGATTTGGAGGATTTCCAGCATTTCCAGCATTTCGATTGCTAGATTCTGGGTTATCCGCCATTGATGATGAATGATTTTTGGTGAAAAACGATAATAACAATCGTTCCCACAGACGGCGCCAATCTGTTGATGTAAAAAACTAGATTACTCTAATTATTTAATCACAGATAAATAAATAAGACAAAAGATTTTAAAGTGGTTCAGCCTTATATGAATGGCCTACGTCCACTGTTATGTTATTGCTGAGTGTTTGGGAATTCTCGATCACAAGTGCTATCAAGAAATTCCGGTGCCTTTGAATGAGGGTGGTACAAGGTATTTATAGCCCTTAGGCTGTACATGAAAGGGTGTTACATTAAATGATACACATATGAAAGGGTGATACATTTAATGTAGAGTGTGCGTCAAGATAATAAGCATTCAATGAATAGTTGAACTGTTGATTATCCGGCAATTAATGCTAGGGCCGAGATGCAGCTCGGACCGCCTTAGTTGCTCGTTGCTTAGGAGCTCCTCGGAGCGCTGGAGTACCTCGGAGTGCTAAAGTTTCTCGGTGTATCCTTGTTGCTCGGAGAGAACATGAGTTGGTTGGGGAAATGAACTTCCTCGTTGCTATTGTGCCACGTAGATTGACACGTGTCTTCGTATTATTCGTCCATATCAGCATATTAATTTTGGTATCAACACTCATATTGATTTAGAGGTAATTGATATACAGGCCAATATTTCATATGAGCAGAGCTCAGTTGCTATCCTAGACCATAGTGAGAGGAGGTTGAGGTCGAAGGTAGTTCCACTAGTACGTGTTCAGGTGAGCCATCATAATATCGATGAGTCCACTTGAGAGCATGAGGATGAGATGCGCGAAAAATATCCAGAGTTGTTCTAACTAAGTATAGTTTTAATTTTTCATATTTCATGATGAAATTTCATTATTAGGGGGTAAGTATGTAATACCCCGTATTTTTAATGATTTTTAAAATGCGGATTAATTAAATTATAAAGGGAAATTAATCCAGATTAAAATAAATATTAATTAGCGTGACAAGGAATAATATTTAATTGTATGAATTATATTTAGTGCTACTTAGTGAACAAGTTATAAGTTATTATATATAAATTAGAATTGTCGTGAGTGAGAAATACGAAGTTGAGTCAGGACGCATGTGTTAGTCATGTCGAGACTTGAATTCTACGATAAAAAGGTAAATTAGAAATGGGTCATCGAAATGGTCATTTCTAGTGTACCAAATTGCCCGGAAGGTTAAAAATAGTCATAAAACTATATTCGGGGATATGTATAGGGTCTCGAGTCATTTTTGGGTCGACCCAACAAGTGAAAAGTCAATTTTTTATCTTTCGATTTCCATCCTATGAAGAGATACGCGATTAGCTTCTTTAAAATTAACTCGTTGACTAATCAAATGGGGAATCGAACAATCAAAGTGAGAGGAAATCAAAGGAGAGAAAGTGTGAGAGCTTTTACCAGAAAGTGAAGAGTTTCTCAAGAAGGTTAAGGGTCTTAGAGGAAGAGTAACACCTAGATCCACCTTACACCACAATCACACACCGCTGAAGTTTAGGAAGAATGAGGAGGAGGAACTTACATCATCTTCTTCAAAGGAAATTCATAATCATCCTAATAGGCATGTTGGTTAAACTTGCTTAATTATGAATTTGATGAAATACATGCTAGATTATAGGATTTTTGGATAAAAATCCTGGTTTATAGGGTTTTACATTTGAGATAACATCATTTGGGATTATAGAACTCATGACTAGGATTATATAGTTTATTGATCATTTTGAAATGTGAGAAAAGCATGTGATTAAATTGAAGATTCAACTATCTAACCAGAAATGAAGTGAACTCATACGAATCTAAATGTCAAATGCATGTGAAATTATTTTAGGGAAAGGACGAACATTGTATAATAATTTTAGGTATGTTTTAAGTGGAAATTGGAAGTTTTCACACGATTTCTTGGATAAAATCATGTTCTAAACATCTTTTTAGTTTTAAGGTATTTCAAAATCGGTTCAGAAAAGTCTCAAATCGTCATTTGATATTTCTGGGCGGAATGTAACTTTATCGGGAAACAAGTATTATTGGGAATTAAAACATAATTCAGGCTTGTGATAATGATTTCGGGTTTTGGACTAGAAAGTACGGGTTGAGGGTAGCTACTGAAATAATTAATAAAATTATTTATATCCCTTCGGTTAACAAGAGATGTTATGAATAATGGGAAATAGGAATAAAATGTGGATTATTAGTTTATCGGATAAACTTGAAATATACTATATGTATGTATAGGATGAGTGCATTCATATATTATGTTGATTGTGATATTATGTGTAATGAACATACCTACGCTGCTTGCTATCATGGGAGGTTTCGCGTTGTGGGCGGTCTTACCCTGATGAGCCATTTTGGGGGATTTTAGACTCGTACCTTAGAACATAGAACTTACGGCTGATCACTATTTGTGGGAACAATGGTGTGACCGGTCAATTGGGTGTGTTAGGTATGTGCGTAAACCATAGGCCTAGAAGTATGTTCACCTCCAATATGTGTGTTTTGTATTTATAATTCGGGAGCAACTCCGAACCGGTTGTCCTCTATTTAGTACGTGATGTTACAAAACTTGATAACAGAGTATGCATGCACCACAGCTCAGCCTAAGGGTGTCATATTAGTATATGTATGATAGAGTAATACGTCTATATACTTATGAATTATTCTATTATGTGTGCTTAAGTAGATGAAAGAGATAGTTACATCTAAAATAACCTAACTATGTGGAAACATAATCTTTAATGGGAAAGTTATAATAGGTGAAATGATATAGGTTATGCGATAATATATGATATGGGCAATGCGGGTGGCACAACGAGTTAGTTTGTGTACTAATAGATATGGTTCGGACTAGTTAGGCATGGAAATATAACTAGGATGTGTTAGAAAGATTCATTAGGTGCATACATTTGTTGATAGGCGATGATCTCAAGTGAGGGAACGTAAGCCTAATATGTATATAATATCTGCGAATTTTGCATTTTAAACACTTGATAAAATTTTCAAATGTTTTCTTGGGCTCTGACCCTTCTCTCCAAACCTATATGTTTGTAAAAATATTTTAGGGGCCCATCCACAGGGACACTAGGCCTACGAGTTACTACCATTTGATGTGGTGCAGCTGTTATGGAAGTTGAAGGATCTCAGTGGTAGACGCCTCCACACTTATCATTTCCTTCTTATGAGACACTTATTTTATTCGGTCATGTTGCCCATTCTTATTCAGATATTATTCAGAGATCATGGATTTACATCTTTATTTTTGAGTTGATTGGTCTAGATTTTATTTTGGATTATTGTATTTGGGATTTAGGTTGGAAGTGTTTATTCTAGTCACAGTTATTTAAGTTGTCACTTTATTCTCTATGAGTTTGGTTATTTAATAGTGAATGTTTAAATAATTATTTATTTTTCTGTTGCATGTTAATTTAAAAAGATAAAAGTTTGACTTCAGCTTTTTGAATACTAGGTCGTTAGTATATATTAAAAAGTTTTAAACAATGATACTAAGAATAAACCAAATGAGAAACCAATTTTAATTTAATAAAGGACTGATCACCCGGTATTTAATTAAGCGAGGTGTCATAGACAGATAGGTTTTTGATAATCTGCCTTAAGAGATCCACTTCACCATGAAGTCAAAAGATTCTACTCTTCAATCCTTGAAGCTCAGCTTTCTGGCCTTAAAGAGGGTTTATCTTTAGTATAATCTCAACTTAATCAAGGGCACGTAGCTCCTCAACCTTGGTTAAAGACTCCCGAATACCCAACAACGATATATTATTTCTGAGGGTTCTCTTATTTGGAAGACTCTCATGTTCCATGGAAGAGACAGGTCTTCAAGGTATCCATATCCCTCTCAAGATCCTGGATCTACATCTTTTTACCATTGATCATTTGGTCTTGATATTTTGAGTGAGGTCCCAACTGTTGGCTATCTCATTAGCATTTTTCCATGCTCTACGGACATCAAGAGCATCGAGTAAGAAATCTTCTATCCAATTCTAAGCCTATAAGGGAAAAAGATACGAGGACAAGGAACATAATGTGAAAAGGTTATGAAATAAATTAAAAAATGTCCAAGTACCTTGACTATGTAATGGATCAGCTCCTCAGCATTGGCATGAATACCTCTTCCCTTCAGAGTAACCACCTCATCAGAACTATTTATCTTTGCCAAAATATGAAGGGAATCCACTACTAAGTTATAAGGGACTATTCACTCAGTTGAGGGGGTCCTTAGGACCTTCCCTTTTGATGAACTAGGTACCTCAGTCACCCCTTGCGAACTACCCTCCCCTTGATGGGGCACCACATTCTATATAACTTCTTTCTTTGGGACTAAGAAATGTAAGTCCCTTGCAATAGATTGATCTCCCTGGGTTATCCCAGGAGTCCCACCTACCCTCGATTCTGCTTGTAGGAAGGGTAGGCTTTTATCAAGCTCCAAACCTGAGCCTTCGATTGGGCCAGAACCTAGGTTAACCTCTTCCATTAGTTTGACCCAAGGAATTACATTTGGGCACTGAACTTCATGTGCTTAGTGGTCTTGGACCTGTTCTTTTTATTATCACTATCTCACCAAGGATCCTCCGTTACTCCCATTCATATACTGAATCAAAAAGAGGTCAGATTCATCCATCAAAGAACTAATGAAGATGAAAAGAATAAAAGATCTAAGCTACTTACAAAGGGAGAAGTCATAATGCCTAATGGGCTCATCAGCTGAGGTGTATATGCCTTCAACCTTTGAAGGAGAATCCCTACCCTTGGTCTGGTTGTCCCCACCTTTAAATGCCTTAGTAACCTTCGCCAAAACTTTGGATGCATCTTTACTCTTTTGAGGAGCCAGTGCATAAAGATCATCCTCCAGTGTGGACCCCAAAATGCTCTTGGGAGCCTCATGAACTCCCAAAAAGGTCAGAGGCTTAGGCTCATATCATACCCCATAATTAAAAAGGCGTATGGCGGTAACAAGAATCTCAAAGGGAGTATAGGCCAAACTCTGGGCCTCAGTGATCCTGCTAAACTCCGACATTGTGGGCTCAGGAACAACTGCACAAAGTAAATTTCAAATCTCAAAATAAAGGTAAATGTAAGAATTGAAACAAAAGAAAAAATTTAACTTACCTACTGACGAAGGGATACACCAAAGAGAAGATTCTCCAATGGTCTTAGCAGGATCTGGGGTGGCCCAGTTCCCTAGATAAAGAAAACTGTCCCACTAATTCTGGGAGGTATTATGCATATCTTTCTCAAAGGTCACCATGTTTGTCCTAGGATAGGTATTTTAGATCCTTGTTAGTTGGTTTGCTTTGCTCTTGAACCTTATATAACTTGAACAACTAGGAAAGGGAAATAACACACTTTCCCAGTTGTAATCCTCTAAGTCCAAGACCATGGCCATCAAAGGTCTTCATGAGTTTGGCACCAGTTGAGAAGGGGATATACCAATATAGCCTTTAAGATTCTAACAACATGTAGGGGAGGGGTAATTGGGATCTATACTAGAGGAAACACTCGTTAAAACATCATGGTTAGTCACTATGGAGCAATATCTCTTGTCAGGCTTCACAACCCTCAGAATGATATTCTTTGAAATTTGATAAGTCTTTTGAAACCTGACTAGATCATACTTAGTGAGTCATGATGCATAATGAGCCCTTACATTAAAATTGGGGTTGAACAACACTTTATAACTCATCACCTTTAAGACATATGGAATTGATCCACTTGGAAGGTGAACTAACGGAATAGTTTTTATCTTCACCCCGGGGAAAATTTAGACATGTGGCCTACACAACAAAATGGGTCTAGGGTGTAGGACCTTAGAGGGAGAAATATTTTTAGGAAAATATTATTTTCTTACTTAAAGTAAGGGTTTTCTTGCTCTAATAAAGTCTAAAAGAGAAGAGAGAATATAGGAGTTAGTGGGGAAAAATTCACCTCATCCCAAGATGATCTTTTATATCCCCCATGTCATAGAGTTCTAGTCACTCTTATCTCCAAGATAAAAACCCTCAATCACGTCAAAGATCTCAGTCACTAACACCTTTTCTCAAACACATGTTATCTCCTTCCCAACATAATATAATTATGACGTAAATTTAAGTGGTGAGTTACGATCATACGCCCAACTTCCATAAAGGATAAGTGTTGGCCCTTACAACCTTTTCAAGAAGAAACAAGGGGCTATGGATGATACCCTATTTCACACTTGGTGTTTAAAAGATCTCTGAACTCCCAAATTTCCTTTGAGGATGAGAAAAGGTCCCAATGCTATACCGTGACCTCACATAGACCACTAATTGTCTTAAAAATAATCCTCTACTATCTAAGGCGAGTTGTGGTATAATGGTAGGCCTCAACCATGCATTCTCCCTCCTAGGAAGGATTTTTGTTCCATCATACCTCCTCAAGAAATCTCAGAGACAACATCATCAAGGTTTTGCTAAGATCTTTGCTCAAAGATGACCTCAAATCAAAGAAAAATGACCTCCTGATGTCACCAAGCCTCATTTATAGGATCTGGTAGTACAAGGTACTTCAGGATCAAGTTTGAACAAGTCCATAACCCTTCTAATCCCCTTGGACCTCTTGTAAATATTATGCAAGAAGTCTGACAGAGCATGTGAGAAGAAGAACACTATTCGATCTACTTCCAGTACCCATCTCCACTTATATTGAATGCTCCCATCAATATAAAATGAGCTCAATAACCATCTTACCCCACCCGTAAATACATTTCAGAACACTCCCCCACTTTATTGACACCGACATTCCTCAGGGATACCCTGCCATGCTGTGATAGTGCAATCATTCTTTTTTAAGGTTTCTCTTATAAATTGGTAGCTTGTGTAATATGAAAGGGGACAAATCTCGAGCATTCTAAGAGATCCAGGAATTCAATAAATAAAATTTGCAAGAGTTCTAAACGTACACAAGGGTTTACACTTCGATCAACACTCATAACCCATTTTTGTGAGATTATAATTGTAACTTGGATTAATTACAGTGCTTACATAACTTTTATATCCTGTAGAACCATAAATCAATATCTATGCATCCTTAAAGATGTCATTCAGTTATTTACCAAGGCCCTCTCTGTTGTTAACAAAGACCACAAGATATCAAAATCTCTTAACCAAATATCAAGAGGCGTCTTAGACTATAATACTTCATTTGTAAACTAATACACCATTGAAATACCTTTGACAGTGGATGTGGGACCCTCATCCAAAGTCCTCACCACTTTAAATCATTGTCTCTTACATTTAAATTTCTTTCCTCTTACCTATTTGAGGTCCAGAAGGGAGTACCCGTGGGTCTAAAATTACTTTTGATTTTAACCCTCATTATGTTCCTTAGATATGCTTTATCATATCAACACATTGATCTCGAGGAGATAGAGCTTCATCTCGACACCAGTTACGGGGAGAAGCCAATTGACATTTTGGACCTAAGGGAACATAAACTTTTATCCAAGGTGATTCTTTTAGTTCATGTCCAAGGGGGCACCACATTGAGGACAATTCGATGTGGGAGAAGGAGGATGAATTGAGAAATAAGTATATGAAATTCCTCTATTCAGGTACGTATCAGACTCCAAGAATGGAATTACTTTATTAGCAGTAAGACTGTAATACCCCATTCTTTTTCGTATTTAATTAATGATAATTAATTGTGAGAAGAAATTAATAAATTTTAATTAATTATTACTTGAGTTAATTGGTAGTAATAAAATGCATATAGAGATGATGAATAAATTTTCATATTATGTCATTTATTTGTGTCACGTGTTATATTTAATCAATTAGTGTTATTAATTAAGTTGGACTATATGTGGTTATGCAAAAAATAAATATTTAAGTATTTTATTTTACGTTGGGAGGTAGTATCGTGAGTTATGACGTACTACGATTTAAAGCGAACTCTAGTGTGATACACAGGCCTGTATATATATATATATATATATAGTTCGAAGTTGGGCCTGGGGTGTAAATACACCCTTAGGCTAAGAGTAAGGACAAATTTTTAAATAGTGTCAATTTGTATGTATTGTCATTATTCCGGACAAAAACCACTTTGTGTCATATGATAGATTTTACTTATCACGATTCCCATTAAGCCTATGACATTGTGTTGAAGATGTAGTGGCCAAGTTCAAACATAGATCATGTCGAGTTTTGGTACATGTGTCACGTCTTCACATTGTTTTTTGAGTTTCTCTCAGGTATGGATACATAATGGTTTATGGACTCTTGGTAAATTTTTCTAAGGATTTTATTTTATTCAAATCTGATTTTAAAATGTTTTTTAAATGATTTTTGAGAGTCATTTCTAGTTTAAAGTCGTATAAACATTCCCTTGTTTGTATACGGTTTAAAGGACCTAAAGGCTCGTTCAAATGACATGTTTATATCGTTCAAATGAGGTGGTTTTCTTATTCTAACGAGATGGTCATTTCGTTCAAATGATAAGCTTATTTTTTTCAAATGACACGCTGCCTCAAAAATATTATTTAAGGTGTCTTTTACTCAGAAAAATAGGTATGCAGAACATACAAAACATAACAAAACCAATACGTTTTATGCAATTGTTTACCAAATCTTTTCAAAGCATAAACATCCTTCCTTGTTTACAAGATTCGAGTTTACATAACCATAGGTTATATAGATCTTGTGTCTTCACCATTATTTCATTCTTCAACATTAGAAGAACTTGTTTCGGGCGGTGGAAACCATACTTACTGATTGATAGTTTTTGAGGCTATATTAGTGGATACCAAGGTACACATGGACTCATGTGCAGTAGACCTTGCGTAAGTGGACTCCCGTGTTGCACTGTGGAGGAGTGGTTGAAGAGAAGAATAGGTGTCAAGAGTTGTGGGGATTGAGTCGTTGCGTAAGGATGTAATTATTCCTTTGTAATTATCGTATCATAGTGATTGTCTGGCATGGGCCATTTGAGGTTTTTTTCCTTAGTGGCTTCCTCTTACATTGGCATGTTTTGTGAGTTTTCTTTACTTTATTGTTCTTAATATCACTAGATGCATGTTTAGGGTTAAGAAGATAAAATTGTCTTAATTAATTTGGTTCATAAAATTGGTTCTTAATAAAATTAGAAAACATTTTTCAAAATTCATTTTCATCTAAAGCATACATAAATAGTGGGACCCCCATATTTACTAATTGGTATCACAACTAACAGCGCTATTTTTAGTGTGAGTGATCCCGTGTGTCTTTAGGTATGAATTTCGGTATGTATTATGGCTTTAGAACACTTATGTTTGATGGGTCAAATTATGCTTATTCGAAGATGTGTACGAAATGTGCACTTACGACCATATATAAGCATGTGTGGTTCGCTATAGAAAAAGGGTGGACTCCACGAGTCACGAGAGAGGGTGAGGCCACTCATTTAAAACCTCTTGAGTCATGGACCGATGCCGAACACAAACATGCACAATATAACTCAAAAGGTCCACATGCTATTACCTCTTATGTCACCCCGAAAGAGTATAATAGTATTATGATGTGTGAATCATCTAAAAAGGCATGGGATGTCCTCACACTTACTCAGGAGGGAACTAGCATGGTTAGTTCTTTCAAACTCCAAAACCTCACCACCCAATTTGAGACAATTAAAATGTTAGAGAGTGTAACATTTGATGAGTTTTACGCTAGATTGTCCCATATTGTCAACTCATCATTTAACTTGGGAGAGAAAATACCCGAAAACCGAGCCATAAAGAAAGTCTTCATTCGTCGCTCGCTAGATTTGATCTAAAGGTGACTGTTGTAAACTCTTTGGGTTTACTTGACTCAACGAAACTATCAGATTTTATACGTGACCAACAAACCTATGTGCTTGACATGTTTACCTCCAAGAAAGTTCCAAAGAAAGAAAAATGGCATTGCTTTGAAATTCGAAAGGAGGAAACTAAAGTTTTGGATGATGAATGAGACACCGATTTTGAAGATGTGGCTTTATTGGCAAAGAAGTTAAAAAAGTTTCTTAAGTTCCAAAAGCAATCAAAAAATTCCAAAAGACTTGAGAAATTCAAGAACAATAAGGCCGGTCAGGTCCATAATAATCGAAGCGGTAATGATAAGAAGGATGATTTGGATTGGTATTTTGGTTCTAAGGGTTATGGCCATAGGGTAGCAGAGTTCCCCACTAGACTTAATAAGGTCGGGAAGAAACCGATAGCATATAATGACACCCTTAGTGATAGTAAACCAGAAGAGGGAGACGATACCCCCATTGAGCGCAACTACACCACGTTCATGGTTTGTCATGTGAGCGATGATGGTAAATCTTCTCATGAAGATACTAATGTCAATGACACTTCTAAGGCCATTGTCTGTGAATCCCAGGTGAGTGACATAAGAGAGTGGGTATGATGGTGTAGAGGAGAGTGAGTTTCAAGTTTCCTTCCATGAATTTTATGAGGAAATGGAGAAAGTGAAGAAGGAAAACTTGAAGTTTCAAGCTAGGTTGAAAGAATGTGATGTAGAAAATAATGATGCATTGATTGAGGATCTTATGGCACGAGAGAAGACTCTTCGGGAGAAACTAGAGTATGTTAAAAGTGAGAGAGATAATATTCGTGGTTTGATGGAGGCTGTAATAAAAATAGATTCTAAAGTTTGAGGTGTCCAGGCATTTTCTCAAGTCTAAGACTAGTGAGATTGAGGAAATATTGAGAGATTCGAGTAAGGCTAACTTTGATTTGGAGGCTAGGTTGGAAAACTTGGATAAGATGTTAGTCACCGTCCAAATCAAATATGATAGGTGTGGTATAAACTTCGATGATCCTATTTCTACCATTTCTACGGCCAACACCATACACGTGAGAGAGCCAACTAAGAGACAACAAGGAACGTTAGGAAAGGTCCAGAATTAGGTAACATTTCTCCTCATGTTTAAAAATTCACTCATTGCGGTAGGAAGGGACATCTTAGACATTTTTATTGTGACCTTAAAAATTCTCCTACGAATTATAAGAATAAAGTTGTTTCGGTTCCCAACACCCATGTGCATCGTTACACATTTACTTGGGTTAGGAAATCGGACCTGGAGGCCTTTGGAATTAAATTTAATGACTCTCATTTTCTTGCACATGATACTTCCCATGATAGATCTTACAGATGATTGTGTTAGCATGTTTGTCATATATAAGTTTTGCTTCATGATATATCTTTTCTAGTGTTATGACATGTTTATGTCTTTATATTATATTTTTATTTTATTTGAGTATTATTGAAAAGTACAAAAAGATTTTTGGTTTTATATATTTTTTAAAATACAAAAAGTTTTTTTTTTGTGGTCAAATTTTTTTTTTTTAAAAATACAAAAAGATCTTCTTTTTGGGTCAAAAATATTTTTTGCAAAAAACTCAAAAATATTCTCTAATTTTTTATGTCGTGAGTTTACACTTGATATGCCATATTGGTGTGTTTAAACCCCTTTCATTCCATTTTTCCATGTGGACAATACATTTGGTCAAGATTTTGGATGTACAGATTGATCTTAACCATTTTTAAATGGGGTTCTTTCGAAGTTGATTTGCATTTTGATTTGACTATGCATATGCCATTGCACACATGCACGAACTTAATTGAATGTTTGACTTCTCATGCATATTTGAATTTGGTGAGACATAGTCCTCTCAATTTTGTTATCTACTTGCATATTATACTTAGGGGGGAGTTGTTCATGTAAGAACCATGGTCCGTGAGGATTTATATTGCATATTAAAAAAAAAGATGTGTGTATGGGAAAAGGATACGACAGGCATGTGAACTCATCATGACACCGTTTAAAAGATCCCAAGAAAAAATTAAGGCAATAAAAAGATAAATATGCCAAAATGGGGCTAATACGAATCTCTTAAAAATAGAAATTAGATCTTCAAAAGATAAAATGAAATAAGAAAATAATTATCATATATGATTGAGGGAGTTTTAGTTGAAGATCAATGGGTTTGGATGACAAGTCCTACGTTGCAAAAGACGTGTCATGAGGCTATTGCTTGGTAAAATAATTAAAATTCTAGACTTATGTGCACGATGTTTTTTTGGATCATTAAGTTTAAAGTTTAATTGTCAAATATGTCTAAAACGCTGTTTGGTGAGATTTAACAGTCAATTAGAGCTTCTTTAACGTATCTTTATGTTTGGATTATCATTCATTTGTGTTAGTTACACCCATTGATTCCCTTCCATGTTTAGGCACATTGATACTATGTTAACGTGTAACTCATATCTTTTGGTTTTAGGGAAGTTTTGTTACTGTTTTCATGATGTTAGTTGTTTATATCTAATCTTCACATTTTTGGGTTGTTTTTACACTATTTTTGAGATAGAATTGAGAATTTTCTAAGTCGTTAGAATAACTTCTGGCAATTGTTTGAACGACTTCTACATGTCGTTTGATCTCTAATTCTAACAAGGTTTGCACGACATGAAATCGATGTACAGTGATAGGTCGTTAGATGGTCATTAAATGGGTTCCTTCGAACAAGCTTCGAACGAGGGGCTACTATTTCTGGTCATTAGTAGTGAGATCTCACATAGTTAAAATGACACCATTATGTCATTTCAACGAGTTACATGCATCGTTCGAAGGATCTATTTGGTTTTCGAGATTTTCGATCTGTTTCAGTACCCTCTTGGTGCATATGCTTCTATTATACTGATTTGGTACTCCTGGACAGTTAATATGCAGTTGATTTGATTATTCATACTTAATTATTACAGTGCTTTTTTGGATGAGAGTTTGTTTAGTCACATCATTTGATATTGATGATTGTTTCATGCGACTGTGTGCTAGCCATGCCTTGTCATATATTGATCCTTTTTATCCAGTTATTCATGTTTATCTAGATATGCTCCATATGATACTCTCATGCTAGATATGTGTTTATATGTTTATTAATTCCACTAGTTATCTATTCCAGACAAAAAGGGTAGAGATAGATGTGTGATGTAGGGGGAGACTTGAGATGTTTGATATTTATAAGATTTATTTTTATTCATATTTCTTATATATAATTGTTTATATTTGATTTTATATATCATTTGTTACTCCATACTTCACATGGTATTTTTTTTGTTTCATGTGTGTAGTGATTCTTCAGCGATTCGAGATTTTGAAATTACATCACATTTAGACAGTTCATGCTTGTCGCTCGTCCTATATTTACTTGTCGTTGTCCTGTATTTTCTTTTGGGTTTATCATATGGGATTTAGGTCATTCTATTTTATGTCCCGACTTAGGCATTTCACTTTTTTGGTTTTGTCCCGAAATAGCCAAAGGGGAGACTTGTAAGGACAAATTTTAAAATAGTGTCAATTTTTATGTATTGGCATTATTCCGGACAAAAACCACTTTGAGTCATAGGATAGTTTCTACTTGCCATGATTCCCATTAAGCCTATGACGTTGTGTTGAAGATGTAGCGGCCAAGCTTCAAATATAGATCATGTCGAGTTCTGTTACGCATTTCACCTCTTTACATTATTTTTTGAGATTCTCTTAGGTATGGATACATAATGCTTTATGGACTCTCTATAAATTGTTCTAAGGATGTTACTTTATTTTTTGATTTTAAAATGTTTTTTAAATGCTTTTTCATATTTATTTTGAGTTTAGAGTCGTATGAACATTTCCTTGTTTTAATCTAGTTCAAGCGACCTAAAGGCTCATTCAAACGACATTTTTTTGTCGTTCAAACGAGGTGGTCTTCTCGTTCAAACGAGATGTCCATTTCATTTAAATGACAAGATTGTTTTGTTCAAACCACGCGTCACCTCAAAAATATTATTTGAGGCGTCTTTTCTCAAAAAAGGGATGTGCAGAACAGAACAGAACCTACACATTTTCTGAAACTTTTTACCAAATCTTTTCAGAGAATAAACATCCTTCCTTGTTTACAAGATCCGATTTTATGTAACCATATTCCATAGATATATTGTTTCTGCATTATTGTTTCATTATTCATCACTAGAAGAACTTATTTCATGCGGTGGATGACATACTTGCTGATTGAAGGTTGCTGAGGTTGTATCAGAGGATACCGAGGTACGCGTGGACTCGTGTGCTGTGGACCTTGCATAGTTGGACTCCTACGTTGCATTGTGGTAGAGCGAATGAAGAAAAGAAGAGCCGCCAAGACATATAGGTATCGAGTCGTTGAGTAAGACTGTAATTCTTCCTTTGTAATTGTCATATTATAATGATTGTCTGGCTTGGGCCGTCTGAGATTTTTTTTCCCTTAGTGGCTTCCTCGTATATCAACGTGTTTTGTTATCTTTCTTTACTTTATCCTTCTTAATCTCACTAGATGCATGTTTAGGGTTAAGAAGATAAAATTGTCTTAATTAATCTGGTTCACAAAATTGGTGCTTAATAAAATTAGAAAAAGTTTTTGTGAAATCATTTTCACCTAAATCACAAACAAATCGTGGGACCCCCGTCTTTACACTAATTTTTATACTATTCTAGAAAGTAGTTTCTGCTCATTTGGAGGCCCAAAAATAGACCTAATATAGACCTACGTGTTCAAGGACTAATTAAGAGAAGTAGACTTCATTAATCATAGACATTGCATTAAGGAAATAAACCCTAGAAGCCTTAGACCCTTTCAAGAGCTTAAGAAGCTTTAGGGTAAGAGGAATAACTAATCAAACACATTAATATTTGTCTCTCATACTTTCAAGTAAGAAAAATCTTATTTTATTACATATATAATATATAGCTTGTTTATAATTCATGTTATATATTTAATTCTGGGAGTTAGAACGCATGTTTAGGGTTCGAATATGATAGATTAATTATGTTTATTATTAGGTTTATTGGGATTATGTTACTTAATTCTGATTTGAAAGACTTAAGCTTTTTGAAGAAAATCCCTGAATTAGATCATTTTGATATTTGATTTTGTCAATAGAACTCATGTTTCGAATTTAATTTCTTGTATTATTGAATCCCACGTTATTATGATGATTGGATCTGAATTCATAAATTTATTAGACCTCACTAATTGTAAAAGTGGAACTATGTTTAATCTATAAACTTTGTGGAATTAATATGTCATTTGATGCATTTAGATCTTAAATCATTGTGGGAATTGTTTAGGATCATAAACCCATGACTAGTTTCGAATATGGTGAAGTTTGGATTGTTGGGTAAAAGTTTGGTGTTCAACAATAGAAGTTTATTTTTGAGCTTGCATTTATGGGAAGAAGGAAATGATATTATTCTATCTCGTTCAAACGAGATCGGTGTCTCATTTGAAGAAGATGCGGTGTTTCATTCAAAAGTCCTTGAGGTCTTACCCCGTCGACAACAATTAGGGCATTAAAGGATGTTTTTGGATTTAAATCGCATAATTCATTCTTGGGAAATTCTTATGCACTTAATTTAGAATTTAATATTAGGTTTAAACTACTGTATCACAAGAAAAGACTTTTGTATAGGCTTTGAGTAAAAAAAACCTTAATTTAGTTAGTACATTTAGTGTTGGGTATTTGGACGATTAGTGGTATACGCGAGAGTTATGTGACACCCTCTCTCTCTCCCTCTCCCTCTCTTTATCTCTCTATCTCTTTCCCTCTCTTTATCTCTCTGTCTCTCTCTCTCTCTCTTTATATATATATATATATATATATATATATATATGGGAAAAATTTCAATTGAGTCAATTTGTATGTATATTGTCTTATTTTCGTTTTAACAACTTGTTTCCGTCACATGTTAGTATTTGAGTTGTTTGTCCATCAAGCCTATGATGTTTGATTGAAGATCGTAGCGACCAAGTTAAAATAACATCGAGTACAAGTCAAGTTTTGAGCCAAGTTTCATCTTCAACATCCGAGGTATCTCAATGAGTAATGAATGGATATTTATTTTTGATTCATGGATTTTTGTATGGACGTTAATTTCTAAAATATGTTTTGAGCCATTTTTGTAAATAGAATTTTTCAAAATAAAATTATTTTTTAATTGTGTCCTTCAAACGATATTTCTTTAGTCATTCAAACAATATTACAATGTTCGTTCGAACGAGTGTGTCTTTGGTTCAAATGAAAATTTTATGTTTGACATAAAAAATTCGTTGAAAGCTCATTCAAAGCCCATTCAAACAAGTTTTACAGGTTCGTTCGAACAAGTTTTAATTTCATTCAAACGAGAATGTTGACATCATTCATGTGAACCTATGCATTTTGTTCGCACGAGTTTTCTCAATTTTTGTGTCACCACATTTTTTATATTTTCTATAAATATTTAGGGTTAGCATCAGTTTTAGTTAAGTATTTTTGAGAAAATAAATTTTAAAGTCAAATCTAAATCCTCCTAAACCCTAGTTTAATCCTATACTTTCGAGATCCATGTTTCACGTACATATGTTTGTCCGAGATCTCCTGTGGACTATACCAAGATGTTTGCTCTTAATATTGATAATGTTTTAAAGTTGTGGAGACCATGTTTATTTTTTGTGATGTCTAGACTGATCACAAGACAAGTAAGATCAGTGAGATACCGAGACGTGGGACATGCGTGTGTTGTTTTGCTATTAGAAGGCATCCAATAGTGGTTGGAAAGAAGGTATTAAGGGATGAGGAAGCGCAACAAGCCTTGAAGGAGTCAAGTTGTTATGTAAGTCTAAATTTTCAGTAGATACAAACATATATCGTAGTGGACTCATATGGTTCGGTCATCCCAAGCTTTTCCCGTTGTGGGTTTTCCTCTCACATTATCGTGTTCACATTGTCGTGTAGTGGTTTATTATGCTATTCTTACATATTGTAAGAACATTTTTTCTAATATTTCTCATAGTAGAGGATTTTTTATAGTTTAGGATATTTTGGCGTATCCAGTTACAAATGGTCACGAAAAACTCACTCCAACATTCAATACTTCCCTACATCCCATAAAGGTACAAAATAATTGATGTTTTAAATTATTCATAAACTTTATTTGGAATGTTTATTTTTTATAAAAATAGAGGGTAGATTTTTAAAGTATTTAAAAATATTTTTTTTTAACTTTGTTCAAAGGAGATTAGCTTCTCGTTCGAACGGAGATGCCTTTTCGCTTGAAAGTTCATTTGATTTATTCATCAAACGACTACTAACGAGGGCCTTCTGTCTGAATTCATTTGAAGCTCGTTAGAAGCAAGTTCAAATGAGATTGATGTCTTATTCGAACGAATTTTTATTTCGTTCAAACTAAATGCCTTTCTCATTCTAACGACTTCTACTTTCATTCGAGCAAATTTTATCTCCTCAAATTTTGTGTCAGTTCTATAAATAGATTTTTTGACTCCAAATTTTATGGGACTTTCATAAAAATAATTTATGCATATCTGTTGAAAAAGTTTTCAATCTTTTTGTTTTACAAAACACTTTTGATTCACAAACACATACCTAAATATAATTTGTGAATCATTTTGAACCTTACTTGAGTCATAATCATTGTGGAGAGATCATCTCTATAGATGACTTATGAACTTAGAGGGATAACGACTGAAGACTGAAGGCTAAAGGCTGATCGATGGATACCGAGGGTGGGTCACCACCTGTGGACTGCTTAGGAATGAGTGGTGTTCTTTGGAGACTCTACGAAGACTGCGCATTATACTTGTGGTTTTATCAAGTACTATTACAAGTCGATTGTCTTATAAAATTTCTAAAGTGTGAATATAAAAGGTTTTGCCCTGAAAAGGGATTTTTCCTCAGTTGCCGTGTGATTGCAAGTTTACTTTATCTGTCTTATCACTTAGGTGCATGTCTTAGGATAATAACATAAAATTGGATTTGTGATTTCACATTTACTTAAAATAGTAATTAACATCACCCAAGCGCACTCTAAGAAAGTGGTATAAGAGCATTCCACTCTAACAAAATGGTATCAGAACCGGCTACACAAAAATACTACGTGATCTTTTTTCACAAATTTTTCTCTTTGGTATCATTTTTTTTTGAAAAAATGGTTATCTTAAAAAGAGCAGGATTTTAATGGATAATTTTATAATCGAATGCCCATTTTTATGGTTCCAATTATGTATATTGGAAAGATAGGATGAGGTATGCCGTAAAAACTATTGATGAACATGTTTGGTTAGTTGGGGAAGAGGGTGGACACCACCATAGTCATTGTTGATAATGTCGTTAGCCCAAAAACTGTCTCTCAATGTACAGAGGATGACTTTAACTGGAGTAATTTTAAATCTCACAGTGCACGAGGGTAGTATGACTGGGGTTTGGTTAGATATTGAAACGGGTAGTCTGATAACTTTGAGCTCCATTCCCAGGTGGAGTGTCTTCAAAAATTAGCTGCTTAGAAGTGTTAAAACCTTATTTGTCCATGAAAGTGACGATACTTACCCAAAACATTGTCCAATTGTAGGAGGGTAATGTGATTGGGGCCTGGTAAAATACTTATTTAGGTGAGGCGTGACCCACTTTAATGAATTCTACCTCCAAGATCTTTAAGATTTTCTGGAGCAAAACCTAGTAAAACCTTCTGTTTTTTGTAAACATGGAACCAAAGCTAGAACCAACTCCTGCAAAAAGATGAACCAAAGCTAGAACCACCTTCCAAGCAGTCCAGGGTGAAGTAGCGTGAGGTTGAGACACTTAGGATCCAAGTTCAGATTCAGTCCATCCAGGCTAAACTGGTCAAGCTAGAGGTTGGTGATGCTGAGGATAAAGGTAATATGACTAGACTAGAGGAACAACTCATTGAGGAGGCAAGTACTTCTTATGTAAATCTATGCTTCTAGTAGGACTTATTTTTCATTTGTTGGTGGATAGTTGGTCTGGCTTTGTATGCCTCATATTGTATTTTTCTTTTTATATGTATTGAACAAGTTGATTTATAAATGAAGAAAAAAAATTGTGTCGCCTACCACTACACTGCTCATTTTTTGCTTCTATCGTTTCTTTAATGCCTGTTCACTATCATCTGCTCTAATTTCCTGTAAACACTTGGTCAATTTTAACTTCCCCATATACAGTGGGGTATTTGCATAATTCTAGGTAAGTTATGCTATTTATTGCTGCCTCATGGGACTGTGGGGTACTTACTATGCATAAACATTTTTTCAGGGACTAACTCGGAGAGGGGATTATCCCTTAACCTTCCCTCAATATTTTGAATTCAGTAATCTACTACAAAGAAATGACTATTTTCTTTCCATTAAAATTACCTTTGGTCTGCGGGGTCCTTGTTCCAATATTTTCTTTATTAAGAACTCTCTTAGTCGTAAATATATAATAGTTTTAGATAGGAGTAGACCACCTCGTCCACAATTTCTAGGCACTGGTAAAGTAAAGTTTTTCTTGAGAACAGAGGCTATTTCTGGTTCTCTAAGTTGTAAATCTGTTGTAAAACAAAAAATGTCATCATCGTCATTTTTTATTGTTACTCGGAGAACAACCTCTGACTAATATAGTGGCATGCTTTTTTTTATCTGTTATGTTAGTATAAACTTTGATCAATATAATTTACCTTTTGGGATTGATGTACCACCTAGTATAATGAGTAAATTTTCTTTTACCACCCTTTTTTAGCCTAGTAGAGAGTATTTCTATATTTTTTTTAGCTTCAAAATATCCTGGAGCATCTACCTCATATAATAGGTAAACAAAAAAAAGAGCATCATAATGCAATGGCAAAAAAGAGTTTATATTCATTTGTTTCATTGGGTACTGTTTATAAGGCTTCATTACTCTATCCACTTTACAAAAAAAACTTCTAGTTTTAGCACGAGTTGGTCAAACCGTTTTAAAAGAGATGAATTTGAACAAAAGACTGAGCATAATACTTCTTCATCCATTTGGAATTGATGGATTGGATATAGTCACTCTCTGGATCTGAGATTTAGCAGTACCCTCCTACCCCTTTCACCATAAAGGGCCCAGCCCAATTGGGCTTTAACTTCGATGCTTACATGCTGTGGAGATGATGAGTGGATGCGTGAAGGACTAAGTTTCCCTCTTGAAATTCTCTAGGCTTGATTAGGTTCTCATAATCCCTGGAAAACTAGTGGGTGTGAACTTTGAAGTTATCTTTGGATTTATCCCCGTGCTAATCTAGCGCCTCTAGCTGCACGTGTCATGGGTTAAGAATGAGTCCATTACTTAGAGCGACCCTAGCTGAGGGTATCGCCAATTCTATCGGTAGGAAAACTTCGGTCCCATACAATAGTGAGAATAGGATAAATCTGATGGCTTCTCCTCTTTGAATAACGATAAGCCCATACAACCATAGGTAAATTCTCATCCCATGCCCTCGACATGTCCTCTAGTATCATCTTTAAGATATTGATTGATGTTTTATTTATGGTCTTTGCTTGGCCATTCCCCTTAAGGTAAGAGATAGTTGATCTATTGTGTACGATATTATACTTGTCCATGAGAAGCACCATCTGCTTGCATAAAATTATTTCCCATTATCAGTGAAGATCACTTTAGGTATACCAAACATACATATGATATATTCCGTAGTGAACTGGGTCACCACTTAGGTAGTCATTCTCCTGAAGGGGATGGCTTATGCCCATTTGGTATATAATTTCTTGGTGACAATAATGAAAGATTTGCCATGAGAGGCTGAGCTAATCTTTCCCACCAGATCGAACACCCATGTATAGAAGGGGTAAGGAGATGCTAGGCTTTGCAGACTAATGAAAGGGGCATGTACCATGTTGCCATGTTCTTGGAAAGCTCTACATTTTTTCATATAACCAATGGCTAAGCCTCCATTGTGGGCCGCTAATAACATAGTGTCATTAACTAGTCATACAGTTTGGCACCTCCCATATTGGGGGGCTCGTGGGCCTCCTTCAGCACTCTTCCCACATCCTCTTTGTCTACACATTTCATTTCCTTCTCATTATAGACCTTCCTAAAGAGCTCCCCTTCTACCATGTATAAGATGGTTACTCTTTTTCGCAGATAAATCTCATCGGCTCTTCTTGTAGGCAGTTCACCATCTTTTAGATAAGCTATGTAGAGTTGGATGGTCAAATTGGGTTTGGCACTTTAAGCATCCCTGTTGCAGACGATCAAAATGTGTGATCACAGTGGTAAAGTAATAGCCCCCCCCCCCCCCCCCCCCCGGCTGCAACCGGAGATAAAGAGGGATATCAGTTTCATAACAATGCTTCTCAGGCATTGCCACCAACCTTTCTCATGCTTCCTATTCTCCAACACACCATACCAAGAACCGCCTTGGGATCTTGTAATAAAGTGTTCCCTGCAGCAAGTGGTAGCTGGCCAATTCTAACATCTTCATTTTTCCTTATCTTATTTCTAGCTTCTTCATAACTAGGTAGCTTTTTAGGATGCATGTCCATTATTCGCGCATGCCTCTCAATGGTTACTTTCAAAAATTGGTTCAGTAATTTCTGTATGATGGATCTATACGGTTCCAAGTTGGCATGCTTAAGGGATAACTCCCCATTAACTTACTTTACCACCAAATTAGAGTCCCCTTATATGAACAATACTCTTATGCCTCTTCGTAACGCCTCCAATAGTCCCAGAATGAGGTCCTCCTACTCAGCCTCATTGATTGAGCACTTGGAATCTAGTTTAAGGAGAGAGTGACCTTATCCTTACTGTTTGGGATTATAATAACTGCAACCCCGGTTCCTTGTGCGCTAGAGCCATAAAACTCCATCTTCCACTCCTCCATCTCTTCTGCCAAACATGCTTGGAAATTTTCTTCGAGCAACTCTTCACTAGGAGGCTCAAAGTTTTGACTTCGGAAGTTGGCCACCAAAATTACTACTGCTGAACTTTTGATGTCTCTTGGCACCACGCATTTCAAGTCATATTCTGATAGAATTAATAACACTATGTTGCTTGCCCTACCAACACTGCCTGTGCCAAGAGGTACTTCATAGGGTCACACTTAGTAACAATGTGGACTGCAAAATCCATCAAGCAGTGTCTCAATTTTTGGGCCACAAAGACAAAGGCAAGTCAGTGCCTTGCAACATTAGTGTATCTGGACTCTGTGCCTAAAATCACCCTTAGCAAGTAGTATACTGTGACACCCCGCCTAATTAAATACCGGGTGATTAGTCCTTTATTAAATTAAAATTAAGGTGAACGGTTGGTTCATTCTTAGCATCACTGTCGAAAATAAAATTTCCAATTTAAACACCCTAAATAATTAAGCTAAGTGTCAAAACAATTTAAACCTTATTTCCATTTTATTAAATTCCAATATGAAAACCTTTTTAATAGACAACAGTTTAAGAATCGCACAAGTACTACGGATATGAATCAACACAAAAAGAATTTATCCATCTAGATTAACTAAACGAAGTCAAATATCCATACATGAAACCATCCTGACAAGAGTTAACTCCCAATGAGTATAAATACTGGAAAACATAGATAAACATAAATCTCTGACAAATCCAAATGAAATAGGAAATTGGGTGACACATTCCCTAACTATGAAAAACTAAACAAGAACTGAATCAATGAGGAGGTAATCTAAAACAAAGGCATGCAACTCCCACATAAGCTGCAGCACGTCTAATCTAAAGAACCTATGCATGACACCCTTGTGGTTGGGCACAAGTAATACATATACATATATATTCAAGAGATAGAGAAAGATGGGAAACGGGTCAGATTTCGAGTGTAAAACAGTTTTAAAAATAGTTTAGCAAGTATTTAAAATGCTTACTGGTTAATGCAACAACCATGTTAGTATGCGACACTATCTTGAGAATTCTCACCTCTCGTATACTGTGCACGCCTATCGCACTAATTAAATCTCATAAGTCTCTCTAACTTATTCTACATAAGGTTTTATCACGTGAAAAGTAAGGATATGATATTTACTTTAGAAAATCAATCTCTTCAATATTTCTTACGTTATTTAGAAAAACTCAGTATCGTTATAAAGTTCCCAAATACTTATAATGAAGTTGAAGCATCTATCCATTTCTTAACTACTTATATGCACAGTAGAAGGTTCCCATATAGATATACGTATATTAGTCACACATATAATATATATACTAACGGCACCCCACATAAAATCTATGGTGCTGGAATAATCTGCTATCAAGTCCCCATATCACTCTTACTAAGGGAAATACTAGTTCGGAATCAATCTCAAACTGTATTAACACAAAACACATACAAATGGAGGCAAAGCATAGTTCCCAGTCACTAAGAGGTCTGCACATACCCTCACGTCTCTTAGGACCATCTTACTATCGCTCAGATAGCCTGTATCAAGGATACTATCTTCTAGGGTACGAGTCATTATCCCCCATAAAGGTTCAATCGAGATAAGACTATCCCGGCACAGAAACCTCTGTGATAGCAAGTAGCCCGGGTATGATTTTTACACAGATACATAATATCACACAGTCATATATATATAAATATTCTCATTTTCTAAATTAGGTGCGCCCATGGCCCATAAATTATAATTATCCGTTCTTAGCCCATATTACTCGATTATCTGGCATAACGGATTTGTCTCGTTTATTCTCATTTATAATTTATTTCATACTTACTTATCATCTTTCGAATTATTCTATCTCACTAAGTAAAATTTCAGTAGGTATACTATCACTTACCTTCTGGTCTAAATCCTTTACGAGTCCCAATCTTTTAGTAAACGTACACTCAATTTCCTATGTGTGAATAACTCCCCATTAACCCATAATTTTATCCCACATTAAATTCCACTCAACGGAGTCTACCTAGACCCTACTGGTCCTCTTTATAACCCATTATACTCTATCAATAAAAATCAAAGGGTTTCTACGCATTTTAACTGAATTAAACAAAAACGAAAAAAATATGCAGTTTTTCAAGAGGGATCGATCGATCGAGGAAAGGGGCTCGATCGATCGATGGTCTTGGTTCGATCGATCGATCAAGCAGTTCTTGCCCAGAAACTGCAATTTCAACCTACGGGTTTCATCTTCCAAATTACTCCAAAATGCCATTATCGATTCCCAAACTCCCAAAAAATATTTCTAATAGTTACATATACCTATATACATGATTTCCTACGTGAAACATGTCCAAATTCATCAAAGGCATTGAATTTATGGGATAATTTGGCATAATTATCAAGAACCCCAATTTTTCATGAAACATTCATTTTTCTATTTCTTTTCCAGATTTCTTGCCTCTAAATCCATACCAATTCGTGGGTAATCCTCTACATATAATGGGTATGTCCATAATATATTTAGTTTCTCTAAAACATGCGATTTAAAGTCTCTAAATCATCAATTTCTTCCATAAAACATGTTCTTAACATTCCTAAACTAACATGGGTGAGACATTAACTAAAAACAAAGCAAGATGGATACTTACCTGGAATTCAAGGTTCTGATTTGTGGATAAAAATGGCATGGTTGCGTTCCTCGTCGTGCGATCTACGTTTTGGTGGTGGTGGCGGTGCAAACGGATGAGTTCTTGGCCTTGGATTACTTGGAAAGCTCTCCCCCTTCTTCTCTAGTGGACATTCTTAGGTTTTGTGTTTTCTAACCCTAAGAGATAACTCCAAATGGCTGATATAACCTAATTAAATTCGTGGGTTTAATTACCCAAAAATACAAAATGTCTATAATACCCTCTCGGGATGTCAATTACACCTAAAAACGCTCCGAGACCCAAACTAAACCCCCGGGTACACTTTTCTGACTATCTCAACCCTTCTGGAAACATTAGTGCACTCAAAATCACGATACGAGTGACTTATAATTTATTCACTTTATATAATAATAATTTAGTTCTGACACGACACAGGCGCGTCCCGTCTTAATTTCCATAATTGCCATTTTATTCCCTCCTGACAATTTTAATAAAATAAATCTTATATATTACTTTACTCATCTAGTAATATTCAATAAATTTCCAATAATTACTAACTCTCGTCACGCTAGTAAATATTTAAAATAATTTTCGAATTAATATGAAATTAATTTATCTTAATTAAATTTAATAAATCCCAAAATTTAAAGCCATAAAAATACGGGGTATTACATACACTTTCCTCTCTACTCCTTCCTTTTCCTGGTCGAGCAATGCTCCTATAGAGTTTTCTCTTGACATGAGGTAGAGCAACAGGGGTGCCCCGGCCTCTGGCGATATCATTGTAAATGGAGAGGATAAAATTTCCTTGATTTTGTCAAAGGACATCTTCTGTTCCTCTTCCTAAATCCACTTATCATTTTTTTAGTAGGGGGCAAATGGATGGGTCACCTCCGCTAGTGCGGGTATAAATCTTCTCAGGTAGGACACTTTTCCTAAGAATCCTTTGAGTTTCAGCTGACTCTTTGTTGGTGGCATCATCATAATGGTCTTTTTCTTTTCCTGATCGACCTGCACCCCCAGCCAATTTACTATAAATCCCAAAAAATTTCCTATAGTTACCCCAAAGACACACTTTGAGGGGTTCATTCTCATCTTGTACCTACGACACCTTTCAATTACTCGCCTGAGGTTCTAGATATACTTGTCCTCCTTCTTTGACTTCACCACCAGGACATCCAAATAGAATTCCAATATATCATGAAATAAATCATGGAAATGGACATCATGGTCCGCTGATAGGTGGCTCCAGCATTTTTCAACCCAAATGTCATGAGAATGTAATAAAAGTTTCCCAATGCCATGTGAAAGGAAGTCTTCTTTGTGTCTATCAGATCCATCTTGATTTGATTATAGATAACTTACCCATCCATTAAACTACACATTTCATGATCCGTGGTAGCATCTAGTAAGTTTTCTATACTCGTCAAGGGAAACTCATCATTGGGACACGCTCGGTTTAACTCATAAAAGTCCACACAAATACGAATTTGACTTTTATCCTTCTTCTCCACTGGCACAATGCTACAGATCCACACAGGGTATTGAATATGTTTGATGAACCCTCCCACCAATAGTTTCTCTACTTCTTCTTTTTCTTTAAGTTCTAGATAATCCCTATACATACAGGTTGCTTGTCTAATTAGGAGAGAATTATGAAGAACATTAATGCATCATAAAACTCCTTTAGCATCTTGATGATCTCCTCCTTCTGCTTTGAGTCCAAACTTTTGGAAATTAGAACGAGTCTACTCGCACCCCCTTCTATTTCGAGATTATTGTCCTCCAAATCTTGCAATTGTTCCTTTGGTTCATCCTACATACACTCAGGGCCTTTTTCTGGCTCCTCAATATGTTCGATAATGTGGGATTAGTCCACCAAAAAATACCCTGGTGTCGGATCGGCTCTCTCATCCCAGATAGCCACCTTCGCAGACCATTATAAACAGTATATGACTTTTCCATCTGACATGAACACCTTTTTACAATTTTGAGGGAGCTTGACTACCTCCTCTACTTTCCTATTTCCTTTTGTCATTTGAGGAATCACTCTACCCCCAAACGTTCATGCACAAACATCCTTGGTTGGGAACTTCCTATCACCTCCTATAGCCTCTCTAACTTCCTTATTGAGCTCTTTACCTCTTCATTAAGCTCAGTATAAAATATTGCAACTACCAAGTGGGCATCCTCAACAGAAAATTACTTTTGTGTTGCTTTGATTATAATCTCAATATCTATAATATTGTCTTTGTCACATTGATGATACGTGGAAAGCATTATGCCATGAGTGTGCATCCACACTTGCCCTATGAGCAGTTGGTAGCTTGTGTTGGCATTAATGACATTAAACTTAATATGGGAAGTGAAGTTCCCCAGCTTGATACCACTCTCATGTATCCAAATGAATGCATGCCTACACTATCAAATCCCAAAATCACCAACGATACAAGCAATATCTTTTCTTTAGAGATCCCTTTCTCATATAATGTGGTGATTGGCATACTGTCGATGGACGTTCCTCCATCCATCAATACTTGGGAGAAATAAATTTCATTGATCATGGCTGTCACGTAGAGAGGGCAGTTGTGAAAATATGGCACTTGTCTATCTGCCTCCGAGAAAATCATTTCAGAAGTGTATCTTTTAATCAACCTCTCAATGGGCCATTGCAAGTTTAACAAGGGGTCCCCTGGTTGCTGCACTAGTGAAAGACCTATTTAAACTTGGGACTTCTTTCTATGGCTTCGCATTGGTAGTCTAAGTCCACCTTATAAGTTTGAGCGTTGCAGGCATACTTCGCCTCAGATGTCCCTTATTCATCTAGAACAAGGATGACATTTACTTTGCCTTCTAGGGAGCTCACCTGATCAACCCCTTCACATCCAACCTCTTCTTAATCAAAATTAAAGAACCACTCCTCGTGCCTCATCTCCTTCTCAGTTATTTATTCGCCGCCAAGTGCCAGATCTTCGCATATCTTTTCACTACCTTCCCATTCCATCAGGTCTCGAGTTGTTGCTTCATAGTATGCTACAACCATATTAGTAGTGCCATAATGATGCATTGAAAGTGGGTTCTCATTGATATCTACAAGAGGTATTTGTAAAGTACCACTGACCACCTGCTCACTAATGATCCTCCTTAGGTAGTAATAGTTTTTTATGGCGTGTTGCACCCTCTGATGCAAATCACAATACTTGGGATTATGTTTGGCTATTGTTATTGGGATTTCTCCATTTAAATGAGGGGGACTAATTTACGATAACAATCCATTGTTTCCTCCATGCTACAAGGCAGCGGCGATGGGGCGTCCTCTCCAAAATTCCTCTTGTTAGTTGGGTTGTTAACTTTGAATCTGGGGCCTCCCTTCTAGACATTTGAACCTCCATCTACATAATTAACTGCTTGCCTCCTTGAGACTTGAAATCTTCTGAAAGTCAGAGAAACCTACGTCCTCCAACTTAAGGACATAGTCTTGATTAGCATGGCTATATTACTAGCAGCCCCTATGAACTCTCTAAAAGTCTAATCTCTAGTCTCCATTGACCGCGTGGATCTTATATTCTTCCAAGAGCCCCTCAACACATATTTATAGTATCCTTGCCCTCTTATGAAAACGCTTAATATATTGCATTATCGGGACACCTCCTGCGCCAGGTGTCTCAACATGAACTCATCCTCTGCTAATAAAAACATTTTAAGGAACTTCATGTGCATTTCCTCCCATGTGGGGATACTGTTGGGCGCTATGTGAGAGTACCACGTGCAAGCCTTCCCCGTGAGGGTCGTGGAGAACTCTCTCAACTTCAGTTTTTTATCATTATCGTGCACCCCTAGGTACTGAATAAATATTTTAATGCGATCCCTTGAATTTTCTCATTTACCATTGAATTTGATAAATTTTGGTGCAACGTACCGTGCTGGATATTCACACTTTCTAGGTAGGGATTCTGTAACTCCTCACACAAATGAGAAGTTTCCCTCTGAGAGGAGGAGAGTAGCTTTTTCAATTCCTCTATGGTAATAGCCTTAGAGGGGTATTCCTCCAAACTAACATTATTTGCTACTGGTGAACTCAACAGAGTCACAACTTGATCTAGTACATCCTTTTATGGTGGATCTACCTCTACTGTTGCCATTGCTGCAGTGATTGCCCCTCCAGAGGGGGCTGCTGCTCGTGTTATACCACTTTGGCTCAAGCTTGACAAATCCACATTATTTCATTTCAGAAACTAAAAAACATCCTCATCAGATTCATACCTTCCAATGGAGTTGTTCTTGCTGTACTAGTCTGCCCTCCCTGAGCAGTAGGCACTCTAGCTCCAGTCATCACCTCCTCCTCTTGGGTGGTTTGATCACTTTGAGCTCCATTCCTAGGTGGAGTGTCTTAAAAAATCAACTGGTTAGAAATGTAAAAACCTAATTTTCCCATGAAAGTGAGGATACCTCCCTAGCAGAGTTGCCAAATATAGGATGGTTATGTGACCGGGGTCTGGTAAAATACTTAAATGGGTGAGACTTGCCCCACTTCATTGAACTCCACCTCCAATATCTTCAAGATATTCTAGAGCAACATGTGGTAAAACCTTCCCTTCTTGGTCAAAATGGAACCAAAGCTAGAACCGCCTCCTGCAAGAAGATGAACTTCACAACAATAATAGTAACTTTCCCCAAAAGGATCTCTTAAGAATGATGGTCGTCAAGGTGGGAGTGAAGAAACAAGCACTCATCGCTTAGAGAGGGAATAGGGAGAGAATACTAGGAGGTCTGGTGTGATTTTGACAGAGTAATAGTATGACTTGAGTTTTTGATATATGATTTGACCTCATCAATGTCCTATTTATAGGTGAACATGAGGGTGGTTTGGTCCTTTTGACTGCCAAAATTAAGAGGAAAACTTAGAGGGATAAGGTCTGCAATGTACCTTTTTTCCCTACTAAGTCTGCAACTTCATGTCCCCTCTGACATACGACACCTGGTGTAAACCAAAGTAAAAAAGAAAACGTGTGTCCCAATAGAGATAAAATATTTGATTTGTTAAAAGCTTTTAAAACGGTGAATTGTGGTACAAACTTTTTAAACTTGAGAGGAGCATCAAGGACCACTTCCTCTAAAACCATTAAACTGGATATGGTACTTGAGGACCCCATTCTCTCAAATCATTAAAACTTGAGTCGGGCCTTGAGTACCCCCTTCTCTAAAATCATTTTATAAAAAGTTTAGTTATTTTAAGTAACCTCTTGGTTGGTCATTTTAGTAATGACTGGGTGTGAACTTAGTAAGAACTTTGAGTAACCTCTAGGTTCTTTCTACTAGTATTCTCTCAATCTTAAAATCCTAAGTTATTGAGATTTGCTCAACAAACCTAGTTCCTCAACCACCAAGCCAAAACTCCAAAGAGATCCCAACTCTTTTTGATCCTTGCTTGCTCAATTAGTCTACATATACAATAAAGTAAACTATTAGTACTTTTATATTTTTTGGGTAATAAATATTGGGGAGGTGGCCCTCCTATATGGACCTCCTCACACATTGACTTTTGTAATGGGTCACCTAGGGAAGAGGGGACACTCTAGTTGGACCTCCTCGCCTATTATGTTTTCTATAACATGTGAATTCGGTCAGAAGGGGTTTCTCATAATGATACCCTTTGGCTTGGCCCTTTTATGTGGCGTCAACTAGTGTGGAGGGGCTTCTCCTGATGAGACCTCTCAAACTTGCCTTTTTTTGTGGCTTGAGTTTTGGTACGAGAGGTTTCTCATGGTGAACCCTCCTTATCCAATCCAATTATCTGTGGTTTTAAGCTTGGGGTGACGAACTGATCATTGGGGTCCCTCCTTGCCTTTATTCCATTCCTTTATGGCTTGATCTTTTTATTTATGGGCTCCTCATCCTTTATGTATGACAGTGTATCCACTTCTACCGAGTTTATTTTGGATCCTTATGTCCCTCGACCTAACCCACTTGGGATATCTCATCCTAGATGTTTTGAGAAAGGTGGACCTAAAACCATTTATGTTTGAACCCATTGCAAACAAAGATGTCACCATAGAGAGTTTTGTTTTAAGATAGGGAGAGTGTCATATAGGTATGTTCCCTAGTATACCCACACACATGTTCCCACATGAGTTCCCGCATGCACTCCCACACATGTTACTCCGCACGCTCCTGCACATCACTCGAGAGATTTTAAGAGTTTTCAAGATCAAGTAGAGTACTTAGTTAAGACTTCACAAATTTGATGGAGGAATTTCTTAGGATGTCATCTCATTTTGATAGCTCCTCTGGGACAAATGATTGAGGTTGAGTATTGATTTATAACATAGGGTGATTTTCATTCTCATATCTTATATCCATAATACTAGTGTGTACTACCATTATATTTATATTTTTCATTTTGATATTTTTGGAAAAATCCAAAAGTAGTTTTTTTTTTTTTTGAGAAATTTTGAAAATTACAAAAAGATTGTTGGTATCTTTGAAGAAAAAGTGAATAAGGAAAAAGGATTTTATTTTGATAAAATTTTTAGAAAATACGAAAAGATTTTTGTAATTTCTTTTACCCCTAATTTTAATGAACCCCTAATTTTGATGAACATTAAAGATGTCTGAGTTACCCATTCATTCGATATCCACGTGACTGTTTTTTAGTGTTTTGAGATGTGACATCATTACATATATGCAATTTATAATATGTGGAGTCATTAAGATGGGATTTAATGATAACTTGTTACATGTTTGACTCCCTGTCTTCTTTATTGCACATAAGCACGAGCTTATTTGAGTATTTCACTTACCTATCACATTCCGATCATCGTATTTTCATCTCAATTTTGCTTTAAGTCGAACCAAATGTGAAAAATGAGATAAGAAGTTCTGCTTGTAAGAACCATTGCCCGGATTTAAATCATTTTTGAGTAATTTTGTAATATATCAAGCAGTGGAAAGGGGCTAATAAGGATAAAATTCTTTGTGTTAAAGCTGCCATTTGAAATAAAAAGAGCCTAAAAATATTAGAGGTACATAAAAATGGAAGTGTTGGGCCAATTTGTTTAAACATTGATGCTTCACTAAAAATGAGCATTAATTTGTTAAAAAATACTTGAGAATATTTCGAGTTATGTGAGATTCGAAGGGAGTTAAGTCGAAGACCAATGGGTTTGCACAAACTTTATAAATCTAAAAAAAAACATTACATAGTTTTTGGCATCATTGGTTTGAAAATCACTTACGATGATGGTTTGATTACGTTAAGTCAATTTCACACGAGTTGACAATTTGTTATACCTAAGGTAGATGTTGAGATCATTCATTAGTGATATCTTAATTCCTAGTGCACAAGTGTTATGTTTGTCTACGTTGATTAACATATGGAATATATTAACACCCCTACATTTCTCTTCAATGATTGAGGTATTTTTGTGTTAATTCATGGTGTATTGTTTTTGTAAAACTTTTACACTTGATATTTTTTGAAAAATTTCAAAAATGGTTAGTGAATGTGAGCAATCGTTACATGTTTATCAGTTTTATATATTTGTGATGATATCTTAATTCTTATCTGTGATGTTCTCTATATGTCATATTTAGCTTTTACTCCTTCGTCTTTTTGGGACAAAATGGAGGAGAACAAATTGAGGGGGAGTTTTATTATTTGTGTGATCTATGTGTTTTATTGTCCATTTCAAACTCTATGCATCACGGGTATTTTTCTTTACTTCATGTGTGTAGGTTCATTATGCGGAAATCAAGACACAACGGATGATGTCAAAAAAGCCCAAAGGAAGCACAAGAAGAGAATGAAACAAAGAGTCTTATGATGTTCCATTTCTAGGATTGGGAAGGATATTAGATACTGGTCATTTATAGGCATATTTTATGTAATTTGGATTTCTTTTAGGTTTATGTATCTTTGTAGTGGAATATCCAAAGGGGGAGATTGGTAATAGCAATTATTATTATATTTCTCATAGTATAGGCCCACATACCGTCATGACAAACCGACTCCAACATTCAAAACCACCCTACATCCCACAAAGGTATAAAATAATTGGTGTTTAAAATTATTCATAAACTTTGTTTTGGGATGTTTATTTTTTATAAAAATTGAGGCCGGATTTAAACGATTTTAAAATGTATTTTTTAAACCTCTTTCAAACGAGATTAGCTTCTCGTCTGAACAAAGAATTTTTTTCATTTGAATGGTCATTTGATCTCTACATCAAATGAACTACTAAGGAGAGCCTTTTGTTTGAATTCATTTCAAGATGGTTAGAAGATAGTTCAAATTAGATTGGAGTCTCGTTCGAACGAACTGTGCTTTCTTTCAAACAAAATGCCTTGTTCTAATGACTTCTATTTTCATTCAAACTAATTTCGTCGCCTTGAATTTTGTGTCAGGTCTATAAATACCTATTTTGACTCCAAATTTTGCAGGACTTTTGTCGAAATGCTTTATGAATATCTGTTGCAAAAGTTTTTTAATTTTTTGGTTTTATAAAATAGTTTTGATTCACAAACACATCCCTAAATATATTTTTAAAATTGTTTTGAATCTTATTTGTGTTATACTCATTGTGGAGGGATCATTTTTATGACTGACATGTGAACATAGAGGGATCATGACTGAAGACTAAAGGTTGATTGGTGGATGTCGAGGATGATCGTCGCCCGTGTATTGGTCAGGAATGAGTGGTATTTTTTGGAGATTATGCGATGGCTACTTATTATTCATGTGGTTATATCAAATAGTATTGTAATTGGACTTTCTTGTAAAGTTTCTAAAGTTCTGATATAAAAGGTTTTCCCATGAAAAGGGATTTTTCCTTAGTTTTTGTGTGATTGCATGTTTTATTTATCCGTCTTATCACTTAGATGCATGTCTTAAGATAGTAGGATAAAATTGGATTTGTGATTGGACATTTAACTAAACAAGTAAATCTATTAAGATCACGCAAGCACACTCTAATAAAATGGTATCAGAGCATTCCACCCTGACACTTATAACACTTAGATGCATTCTTAGGTCAAGATTAAAATTGTTAAACCGTTTATAAAACACAGTGGTTTAATTGGTAAAAAAGATAAAAATTGGTGTTCAGTTGATAATCCTCATATAAACCCTATGGCACTTTGGCATTTTTAAATTAGTATCGGATCCAGTTAAACTTGTTTGTTGTGTTTGATCCCGGTGTTTGTGCACATTTAGGGTTTAGATGGATTTTAACTAAGAAGGGAGTTTTTCTAATCACCCTCCATTATTTGATGGAATAAATTATCCCTATCGGAAGGCGCGTATGTGATTTTTCTTGAAATCAATCAACGAGAATGTTTTGAACATAAATGAGAAATGGTGGACTCCTTGATATAAATAAGTGTGACCTCCTCTAGACGAGACTCTACCCAGAAACATGGCCCCTCACAATTACCTCAGACTCACCCTCACATGGGCCCCATATCATAAGGTTCCTAGTCAGATAGTCTCGACCTCCGGGACTTATTCCTAGGAATAATCAATTGCTTCTTATAAAGGCTACTGTTGGACTCAAGTCATGGTGTTGTATTGTCTTGACTATAGCCTATATTGGCCTCTTCGATCCTCTTCAAATCGAGACCTACCATATCAACTACGAACCAGATGTCACTATCGGCCTTGTCCACATTGAGGGATACCTCATCGATCTCGCCCAGCTGAGACCTCATAGCGTTGACACCAACAACTTGCATGGAATATGTGATCTAGATACCACTGCAACACATGGACAAAACCATTAAAAAAAATCACAGCCACGTGAAGAGAATATTTGCTCATCATGGATTGCATATGTACTGTACAGTTTTCTCTCTCACATTGGCTCGCTTATTTCATGCACATAGGTTTCATGTTAGGGGTGACATTGTGCACCCCCAACACTATAAAAGGATTTCTCCTTCATCTTCTTAGTGGATCAAAATTTGTCTAACCTACTGTTACTCTATCAAATTACCATGGTAGAGAGAGAGAGAGAGAGAGAGAGAGAGAGAGAGAGAGAGAGACTAAAATGGCTTACAGACTCATATTATAGTAGAAACACTACTCATTTACACAGTGGATGTAGGGTAAGATTAAACCACTTAAATACTTATCTTCTCTTTACCTCACATCCTTTATGTTTATCATATATCCCGTATATTGATGCTTTTATTCCATCATGGTTACACAATTTTAGAAGCTTGAGTTTATCATTAACTTAAGGTGATATTACAGATAATTATTTTTGGCACCATCTGTGGGAAGATCCTTTTTTCTTATTCTTCGATTGAGCACTCCCTCTTTGCCTCTGATGGTGATCTAGAATCACCATTGCAAGAGCTTGAGTTGGGTGTTTGTCAGGATTTTCCTAAATTAACTTATTTCTAGTTTCCTATTATTTCATCTATTCTTTCTTTATTTTGGATTTATCTCACCTGAAATGGCGACTAATCCACCATGTAATGTCGGGGCTAGCTCCAGCCAACTGCCTCAAGAGTCAGAAATGGATGATGTGGCAGTGGCGCTAAGATACCTGGTGCCTAGTCAACAAAAAATGCAATAGTATTTTATGGCCTTGAGTCAAAGCATGATGTGTAAGAATCCTGATGATCCAATGATGAATATCATAAGTCCAGTGGCAAGATAGGTGGCAAATGCAGCGGTAGGGGGACCACCCCCACCTCTTGCCAAAGAAGCATATAACCATCATAGGCGGAGGGACGTTGTCAATCACGGCGTCTCCACCTTTGAAAATAGGTCCAAGGATAAGAAAATGACCAAGCCTATAACGAAGAAGACTGTTGGAAGAGGTATGAAATTTTAGGGAACACCTACCACCCTAAAGAAACACCAACACAAACCTTACAAGGTTAGATCATCCAGCATACTCCCAGGAGTCAACAGAGAAGCTCGAAATTTAACAGGCTAAGTAGAGGGTTAGCTTTTGATCATCTCAGCGCAAGAGATTAATGAGGATAAGACCAACTCTCCCACTCTCATAGGGTTGTTGGCATGAAGAGAAATGGTCACCGTGAAGACGAGAGGTCCAGACAGGACTGATAAAAGTAGGGTCATAGGGAGGTCAACAGTCAACAATGAACTGACAATCGAGAGTCGATCCCTCAATCAATTATGTAGAAGGGGCTCGGGTTAACACAGTGGTGGAAGACAAACCCTTAAATAGTGCCATCTAGAGGCTTAAAGATAGGTAATTTGATCAAAAGTCTAAACCCCAACCACCAAGGGTATATGGAGGGGTCACCATTTATGCTAAATATTGTCAGTTATCCAACCCCTGCCAAGTTCAAATCAATGAGCGTAACACCAAGGTACGATGGAAGCACAAATCCCTGTGAATCACATTGAAATTACTAGTCAACTATTAACATTGATTCAACACCTAACGAGATGAGGTACCGATATTTTTTAAGTAACCTCACAGGCATAATGCATGTATGGTACAGAGGCCTACCAAGACTCTCCATAGAGAATTTTAAACAATGGGTGCAGAAATTTATTCATAACTTTTTCTTTGGCATGAAGCCACCAAAGCGTGTGACACACAACCTGAATGTAAATCAAGGAAAGAACTAACCTCTAAGAGAGTACATCTCTCACTTAAACATGGATAAATTAGAGGTAGAAGAATATGATGAGAACATTGCAATGACAACCCTTATTAATGGGCTGCAACCGAGAAAAATCTTGTGGAAACTCTCAGATGATCCTCTAAAAACCATGACAGATCTCCTAGCTACGACCGAGAGAATGATAAATACGAAGGAGGCCATGTACACTAAGAGAGGGGACACGAAGGATACTGGAAATATCAAGACCGACCAAGTAAAAAATAATGAGGGGAATAAGAGGGCAAATGACGATAAGTTTGCCAAATACATTGCACCAACTGTAAGCTTGGATTTTATGTTGAATGACATTAAGGACGACATAAAACTCAAGTGGTCAGAAAAGATAATATCTCCACCCCATAAAAGAGATAAGAGAAAGTGGTGTGAGTCCCATCAGGACCACATCCACACAACAGATGATTGCTTTTCCCTTAGAGATTAGATTGAAAAGTTATTAAAGCAAGGGAAACCCCAAAAGTATGATGACTGGAGTGGTGATCTAGACGAGGGTTGGAAGAGATTTAGTGGAAGAAAGGAAAATGATTCGAGAAACGAAGTGCAGGCGAACAAGAGTGAAGAAGAGTCTGATGACAGTGGATATAATGATTATCATGTGAGGACACTTAGCCGACAGATATAAAGGATCATGTAGTTAAAGCGAAGGCAACACCCAAGAAGGTTAAAATTAACTTCGTCGAGATAGAGGTAAAGCCGAGAAAGCTAAAAAAGGTTGATGTGGACATCTTGGTTGTAGGATTTTCAATACTAGATTTAAAGGAAATATTAGCCCTACACAACGACCCTCTTGTCATCAGTATGCGAGTGCATGTCTATGATGTGGATTATATTTTGGTCAATGGGGGTAGATCATCCAATGTAATGTTTTGGGATTATTTCAAAGGGCTCAAATTGTGCAAGAAGGGAGTGGTCCCATATAATCAACCCCTAATTAGATTTAGTGGGCAAAGGGTCCATCCTCTGGGAGTATATGAGATGGATGTTTGTATTGGCACCTGGTCATGGTGCCTAACTAGAAAAGTTAGATTTTTCGTGATGTACGAGCATGTCTTCTCATCTTAAAACATTATTTTTAGGAGAGTGGCACTGAAAAAATTTGAGGTCATACCATCCACTATGAACCAATTGATGTAATTACCGACTCCTTATCGAGTAGGGGAAATACAGGGTGGCATGTTAGAAGCTCGGGAATGTTATTTTACATGGACCGAGGAGAGAGAAGCTTATAAATGGAAGATGATGTCATATAATATTGACACCCTTAATCTAATGGACGAGTAAAGATTAAAAAGGGGGAACCCGATGAGGAGATAGAATCCATCGTCCTTAACGAGGGCGAGCGAGAAAAAAGTCCAAATCAATTCAATCCTAAAAAATGAAGTGAAGAAGGAATTAATAAATCTCTTAAGAGAAAGGCAGATCTTATTTGCAGGGAGACATGGGGATATACCGAGGATCGACCTTGATATTATGTGTCATCATCTAAATATAGATGAGAGCACAAAGTCGGTAAAACAGAGTAGTTAAACCTTTTCCAGAGATATATTTCACTACAACCGTCTCAAAAGGTCCTCCGGTTATCTCAAAATCTTTTTTGGGATGGCTAAAGGGGTCATAATAGACCCTTATTTTAAAATCTTTTTAATATGGCTAGGGTTTTGAGACAATAAAAAATTCATCTTTTAAACCTGTCTTTTGAGATGACAATAGCAGTTCCAAAATAGTTTTTTGATACGGTAACATAGTCGTCTCAAAAGTTCCTCATTTATGGGACCTTTTTGAGACGACAAAGAAGTAGTCTTTAATAATTTTGGCAGCAAAATTAGAATTTCACCCATTCCACAATATATTCTATATAATTATAAATAAAACGTCTTAAAAACAATATATGACACATTTGGCATCCCATTTAAACATATGTAGCGTAAAATTTTCCACTCAACTATAATTAGAGTTCATACAAGTAAAATCTGTTTAAGCAATCAACAATTCCAACACCATGTCCACCAACCTAAATATCTCTACAGAATTTCACTCGTCACATTGGAAAAAATATAAAAAACCATATGCTCCTAACATAAAATTTTGTAATCAAAGTAAGCCCACAATATTGAATCATCTGACCTCCAACACAATAACTTCAATGGCTTGCCTTGTCCACAAAAGGTTTCAACCTGCAATAAGATTTTTTTAGTGTTAGTTGCCCTAAACGAAGAAGCAAACTTTTTTAATAGTTCCTAAAGATTAAAATCTTTAAATATATTATCAAATTCGTATATCTTCATATTAATTACTTTTAAAAACACTTAATATATTTTAAAAAATCGACAAAGTCTCCTTTGTTTATTCATGACAAAAATAACCACAACAATATAAACAACTAAGGGTGGAAAATATCAATACATATATCCAACCTAACACTAAATCACATATATATGTACAAATAAAATAAATATTTGTTATTACCTAGTCGGTATGCATCGTTGAGGTAATGGAAGCATGAGTGTGACAACCCTCCTAATAAAATATCGGGCGATCACTCCTATATCAAATTAAAAGAGGAGTCGCATATGGATCATTCTTAGCATCATTGTCGAAAACCAATTTAATTACTAATAACCTATTAGACTGGCGTCAAAATTTTACTTAACTACTCTTTTTAAACAACTACTAAATTAAAACATCCACACAGTTTATATAAATGAAACTGAAATGAAATAAAATAACCGAACACTCGGTTCAAAGATTATACAACCATATCGAATGCCGCACTGAAAGGCGGTAAAAGAATAAATAAATGCAGTTGGGTTATTAACACGAATGTTTATACAGTACCTCCTATCTAGAATGCAAGGATATAAGCGTCTATCGAGGACCTGCACGCATCCACAACTACTGCAGCAGACGTCTGACTCGAAAAAAGTGTCATCCAGGCATCCCTGTAACCGGACATCTATATATATAATATATAGCAAGAGAGGAAAGTATAGAAACGGGTCAGAGCCCGAGTTTTGAAAATATTTAGCAAGTGCGCAAATGCTTTATTTTTAAAAATATGTTTTATCTCATATTTAAATTGGTATCACACTCCCATGAGATACCCCTCACCTCTCTTCTAATAGTGCACGCCTAACGCACTCTTCTAAGACATTCTAGATAAGCTACTCCGCCTAACTCATCTGATTCACACGTCTGCTAGAAATCTAGACGACTCGAGTACTCGGGGAAAAACTTCTCTCCAATCTTAACACTGCCCTAAGTTCGTGCGTGGGGTGTCTCGCGAAGCGAAATCCAAACAAGGAACCTCCCGATACACTACTACTTGGCAGTGCCAATGGTCGAGATCCATTAGGCCCTTCGTACCAAACGAATGTATAAACATACATATATACTAATATACATATATACTCTTTTTACAATACACATCCAAATCTATCTCCCGGACTGGGGTTGACTTTATATTCATCTGTATAATACACATCCGGATCTATCTCCCGGACTGAGGTTTACTTTATATTCATCTGTATAATACATATCCGGATCTATCTCCTTGACTGAGGTTTACTGTATATTCATCTTTATCTATTTTTTTACATAGAGATATCTATTAACTTGTTCTCATACACAAGTAATATACTATACACATCAGTATAATAATCATCCAACTGAGTTATCACTCGGGGATGCTGTCTCTTAATGCTATCATCTTCCAGTGCCTGACTCACATAGCATACTGGGGACCACCGGTAGGACTAAATGACACCTACTCCGTGGTCAAAATACATCATAACGTTCGGTACGAAGCATACCCACCACGTCTCATCCCAAAAATGTATATCACATAAAAAAACATGGACGACTATGACATGGGGAATATCCACACTCTGCTCCTCGAGACAGGGTGCTCACCCTCATCGCGCAACTTCCCATGAGAGCATTAGAGGGGGTATGATTCACACACACACACACACACACACACACACATATATATATATATATATATATATATACACATACATATCCGTATCATATCTTATATATACTTTAATCACATAGTATATATACTATATATTACTCCTCAAATATATATAGATGGCCATAATTGCCGATCACATATGGAAATGACCCTTAATCCCAAATATTCTCTCAAAGAATCATATTCATGCATTCATCTAGTCATAATACTATACCCAAAGTATTCCCTTTTAAGGGTTTCCACCAATCAAATCCCAAAGATATAAATCCCCAAAACTCGCTTCCTAGTATTTACTCCGATGTATTCAGCTCACATACATCCAAATACGTAAATACCTATGCTCGAAGGTAAAAGAACCCTTTCCCTGAAAGGGTATTCATCCCGGACTTTAACTATGTCCGTTCCCCGAATTTTTCGCTATACCAATCCAAACTCTTCTCTTTAATATAAGGTTTACTTACCCTCAAAAACAACATTTAAGAGTCCCGATATCTTAACCAGAAACCCCCATATAAAATCCTAAATTGAAATTTAACTCCCCATCCTCTTAAGGGAAGAAAACTAACAATTCTAATCAAAGCGAATCGATTTGCCCTAATTGCGAATCGATTCGGGTGGGCGAATCGATTCGGCCCCCAATCCGAATCGATTCGAAAATTGTTCTGCAAGCAGCTCCTTAAATGGATAATCGATTCGGTCTAAATCTGAATCGATTCAGCCTAAGGCAGCCTTACAGATCCCATTAGGCGAATCGATTCGGCCTAGACCTGAATCGATTTGGCATGTACGAGGGGCACTGTTTGGGAAATTTTTTAATCTCCAAAATACCCAAAACTCAATCCAATCTCCATTTAAAGCATAACTTGGATTTCTTCCTACAAACCCAAAGTTTTCATGTCTCCTCAAGTTCTTTAGAGGTCCTAACACTCCATTTGAGAACCCCTAATATTTATCTCCAATAAGTTCTAACCTTAATTTCTAACTAACGATTTCGATCTCGGACATCTTTTCGTAGAAAAATCACTATAAATCCAACAAAAATAAAAAAAAATACGCGGTCGGTGCCCACGCAACAGCATCGAAAATATCTACAATTTTTATTTGACCAAGAGCTGAATCGATTTGCATCAAGGCCGATTCAATTCAAAAATTCGCAGGTCACTATTCATCACCATCTCCAAAAATCCCAAACCTCCATTAATACACCACAAAGCTTTTATCTCTTCTCCCATCAACATATAACTACACATAACTATATATACACAAAGAAAATAGGTTCTAATCATCCTAGAACCAAGGATCAACAACTAAATTCAAGTAATTCCTAAGTTTCTCCAATTTGATATTTTTCGGGGTTTACCCGTTAAACTTTCTAGAAAAACCCGTTTAACCCACGAAAACCCAACCCAAAATCTTTAGGGTTTGTTATTACCAACTATGATATCAGATTTATGCTCAAAATTAAATAAAGCAATTAAACACTTGCCTCGTGGATAAAATCCGATGATCCCGAGTCGAATCCCGCGGAGGTTGGTTGGAATCTCCCCTCTTCTCCTCTTTTCTCTCCTCCTCTCTCTCTTCTCTCTTTTCCTTATCTTCTCTCCCCTTCTCCCTCCTTATATAGGGAGAAATAAGGGTTTAACCCTTTAAACCCCAAAAATGACTCGTTTACTCAATTACGAGTTACTTTTACTATAAAATTCCCCAAAACTCAATTTCGACAATCGGACACTCTTTTTCGACTATCTCGGCCATTTTGAGACTCACCGCGCAGTCAAAATTTCCATCTGAGGTACTTGACAACAACTCTTAAATTTAACCACACACGACTTAATGCGGGTTTTCCAATTAAAATCTTACCTTTTGTCTCTTTACTCAACTGCGACATATAATTAAAATTCTCCGACATATTTACTTAATCCCAAAAGTAAATATATTACCCATCGGCGATCATCAAATCCTTAAAAATTCCAAAAATTCCCCAAATTTCCAATTTATACTCAATTGTGGAATTTAATTATCTCCAAAAGTATGGGTTGTTACATACTTCCCCCATTACAATGGAATTTCGTCCTCAAAATTCGGGTAGAAACAACACCACCAACACTAACCTAGGATCGTGAATCACTCCGCATCTTAATACCTCAAAGTGGAATGGTACGGCCCATTAACTCTTAACTGTGTACTCAAATAAGCACTCACCTCTATCAAGGTTTATACTATCCTATACTACCATCTCGTCATACCCTTCAACTCTATATACTACGTCTCTTTTAGCTCAGGCAGTATATAAAACCAACTTACTAAGGTGCCCATACACCTTTTTAACAAGTGCCTATCAGTCCAACTATTGCAAACTTTTGACACGTAACACTCTCTCTAAATAAGGGCCTCCTTTCCTCGGTGTAATACTCACACATGGATCCTCCCAATCCGTGAAATTCAATTCTTCTCAAGGTCAATAAACCAATCTTCTTATGGTTTACCTCCCACAATATTCCTATATCAGCGCTACTAACTCTATTGAACTTACATCCTAATAATCCTACGGTGTATGCGTTACCCTACCTACACAGAACGAATACAAATCTAAGTGGGTCCCTAGTGCCCAAGGCCTCTTTCAACTTTCTACATTTGCTCGGTTTCATACGTGGGACGTCTTGCAAAGAAAAATCCAAAAAATGAACCCTCCCGTTACACTACTCCCTCGCGTGATTGGTCATTAAGATATAACGGCCTAAGGCACACCAACGGGACGTCCTAAATCTTACCTCGCAAATCTTTCCTTCCACCTAGACAAAAAGAAAAATCTAACTAATCAAGGTGCCAACTCTCTGTAAAAGCGTTACGAACACCATACCCAAAACATATTCCTCCAAAATTTGCCTCTTCATTAAGGCCTGGCCATAAGCCTCAAATCAATTTCTTTCACCCTGCCTCACCTTTATACTTGCGATGAGAAAAACATTTTAGTTATTTTCCACAGCACAATATTTCCATAAGCATACCATCATCACATGGCTCATAGTCCATAGTGTTTCATCCACACTATATGACTTTTCCACAAAACCAACATCCTTGCATCCCATAACATCTCTCCACTCCCGACGTCATTAAGGTTCATGCGCGGAGCGTCTCGCAAAGCGAAATCCAAATAAGGAACCCCTCCAATTACACTACTACTTAAATTTATCGTTTGTAGAGGTCCGTTAACTTCAAATATGCAACCGGGATAACCATATCCCCTTTTCCAACAAAAGGTGGTATGAACTCCTATCTCTAATTAAGAGCCACACCACCAAGCGCTTGTACTAACACTAAGTCCTTGCGTAATTTATAATGAGCTTAAACTCACGGCTCAACAATAAACCTTGCGCGCCTTAAATCACATCTAGAAGGTCATCACGCACTCATACCATAATAATGAAACCTATGCTTTCCAGAGTTCCATATATCCATAATAATAAAGGCAAAGTCAACCTGTATCCAAGTGAGATATCACAACAACAACCTGTTCCACCTTGAAACCGCGGACACGATAGTCTTGCCATCATTAGCTTGCTATCGCTCCGATAATACCATAACATCTTATACTCACCATATTACCATACTCGTATAACATATATAATAAGAGTAGTACAAGCCAAATATATATTCAAAATATAAACACCTGCTCTTATAGAGAATGTTGGAAAATAAAGCTCCACTACTGTGGAAAACACATAAGACTACATCATATAATGTTATCAAGACCTCCACAAAATTTAAATCACACACACGAGTCTAGGGATAATAAAACAATGTGACTCAATCTCTTCACACAGAACAAGCCTCCTTCAACTGAGGTGAAACTCATAACAACCACTTCGCCTATCACCCTAGTGACTCCAAAAGTTTCTCGGACTTAATAAACTTGCCATAACTAAACCAAAAATTTCTTTAATCAACGCCCCATCTGGGCACCCTACCCTTTACCCTTAACTCCCATTGGGCAATGACTAACCGTAAGGTTCTATACTCCACATTACAACATTCCCCATCTCGAGTCACCCTGGCCCTTTTACGGTTATCAGTATCTTGGATTCCATAGCCGCGATCCTGATAATCACTTTACTAGTCTCCCCTTAACTTCTTCATGAAAAGGAAACTCCACCACCCCCTGACTCCTGCTGCCCTCATCACGGCCTTCCTCGATCAGCACACGAATATCGAATGAGCGCGCAAAAGATTTACTATAATCTTATACTATGGCAGGAGAACAAAATCTCACAATAGAAATCAATAATCCTAATCCTGAGGCTCTATATCAAATCGAGAGCAACGCTGAAAGCGTAGTACGTCCGCACATATTCCTAAGGACACTAGAACCTGATGCTCTGATACCATCTGTGACAACCCGCCTAATAAAATACTTGGCGATCACTCCTATATCAAATTAAAACAGGAGTCGCATATGGATCATTATTAGCATCACCGTCGAAAACCAATTTATTTAGTAATAACCTATTAGGATGGCATCAAAATTTTACTTAACTACTCTTTTTAAACAACTACTAAATTAAAACATACACACAGTTTATATAAATGAAACTGAAATGAAATAAAATAATTAAACACTCAATTCAAAGATTATACAACCATATCGAATGCCGCACTGAAAGGCGGTAAAAGAATAAATAAATGCAGTTGGCTTATTAACCCGAATGTTTATACAGTACCTCCTATCTAGAATGCAAGGATATAAGCGTCTATCGAGGACCTGCACGCATCCACAGCTGCTGCAGCAGACATCTGACTCGAAAAAAGTGTCATCCAGGTGTCCCTGTGTCTGGACACCTATATATATATAATATAGCAAGAGAGGAAAGTATATAAATGGGTCAAAGCCCGAGTTTTGAAAATATTTAGCAAGTGCATAAATGCTTTACTTTTAAAAATATGTTTGATCTCATATTTAAATTGGTATCGCACTCCCATGAGATACCCCTCACCTATATTCTAATAGTGCATGCCTAATGCACTCTTCTAAGACATTCTAGATAAGATACCCCTCCTAACTCACCTCATTCACCCGTCTGCTAGAAATCTAGACGACCCGGGTACTAGGGGTAAAATTTCTCTCCAATCTTAACACTGCGCTAAGTTCGTGCGTGGGGTGTCTCGCGAAGTAAAATCTAAATAAGGAACCCCCTGATACACTACTACTTGGCTGTGTCAATGGTCGAGATCCATTAGTCCCATCATACCAAATGAATATATAAACATACATATATACTAATATACATATATACTCTTTTTACAATACACATCCGGATCTATTTCCCGGACTGAGGTTTAGTTTATATTCTTCTGTATAATACACATCCGGATCTATCGCCTGGACTGAGGTTTACTTTATATTCATCTGTGTAATACACATCCGGATCTATCTCCCGGACTGAGGTTTACTTTATATTCATCTTTATCTCTTTATTTTAATAGAGATATCTATTACCTTGTTCTCTTACACAAGTAATATATTATACACATCAGTATAATAATCATGCAACCGAGTTATCACTCGAGGATGCTGTCTCTCAATGCTATCATCTTCCAGTGCCCGACTCACGTAGCATACTTGGGACCACCGGTAGGACTAAACGACACCTACTTCGTGTTCAAAATACATCACAACGTCTGGGAAGCGGTCATATCTCCTAATCGGCAATGAGATGAAACATACCCACCACATCTCATCCCAAAAATGTATATCACATAATAAAAACATGGACGACTATAACGTGGGGAGTATCCACACTATGCTCCTCGAGCCAGGGTGCTCACCCTCATCGCGCAAATTCCCATGATAGCATTAGAGGGGGTATGCTTCACACACACACACACACACACATATATATATATATATATACCATCACATATAGATGTATATACATACATATCCGTATCATATTTTATATATACTTTAATCACATAGTATATATACTATATATTGCTCCTCAAATATATATTGATGTCCATAATTGCCGATCACATATGGCAATGACCCATAATCCCAAAGTTTCTCTCAAAGAATCATATTCATACATTCATCTACTCATAATACTATACCCAAAGTATTCCCTTTTAAGGGTTTCCACCCATCAAATCCCAAAGATATAAATTCCCAAAACTCGCTTCCTAGGATTTACTCCAATTTATTCAACTCACATACATCCGAATATGTAAATACCTATGCTCGAAGGTAAAAGAGCCCTTTCTCTCAAAGGGTATTCGTCCCGAACTTTAACTATGTCCGTTCCCCGAATTTTTCCCTATACCAATCCAAAGTCTTCTCTTTCATATAAGGTTTACTTACCCTCAAAACCAAAATTTAGGAGTCCCAATATCTTAACCAGGAACCCCCATATAAAATCTTGAATTGAAATTTAACTCCCCATCCTCTGAAGGGAAGAAAACTAGCAATTCTGATCAAAGCGAATCAATTCGCCCTAATTGCGAATCGATTCAACCCCCAATTCGAATCGATTCGGAAATTGTTCTGCAAGCAGGTCCTTAAATGGAAAATTGATTCGGTCAAAATCCGAATCGATTCTGCCAAAAGCAGCCTTACAGATCCCGTTAGGCGAATCGATTTAGCCTAGACCCGAATCGATTCGACCTGTTCGAGGGGCACTGTTTGGGCGATTTTTCAATCTCCAAAATACCCAAAACTCAACCCAATCTCCATTTAAAGCATAACTTGGATTTATTCTTACAAACCCAAAGTTTTCATATCTCCTCAAGTTTTTTAGAGGTCCTAACACTCCATTTGAGAACCCCTAATATTTATCTCCAATAAGTTCTAACCTTAATTTCTAACTAACGATTTCGATCTCGGACAGCTTTTTGTAGAAAAATCACTAGAAATTCAAAAAAAATCAGAAAAATACGGGTCGACGCCCACGCAACCGAATCGAAAAGATCTAATTTTTTTATTTTTTAACCCAGAGCCGAATCGATTCTCATCATGGCCGAATCGATTCAGAAATTCGCAGGTCACGATTCATCACCATCTCCAAAAATCCCCAACCTCCATTAATACACCACCAAGCTTTTTATCTCTTGTCCCACCAACATATAACTACACCTAACTATATATAGACAAAGGAAATAGGTTCTAATCATCCTAGAACCAAGAATCAACAACTAAATTCAAATAATTCCTAAGTTTCTCCAATTTGATATTTTGCGGGGTTTACCCGTTAAACTTTCGAGAAAAACCCATTTAACCCACGAAAACCAAACCCAAAATCTTTAGGGTTTGTTATTACCATCTTTGATATGAGATTTATGCTCAAAATTAAATAAATCAAGTAAACACTTGCCTCGTGGATAAAATCCGACGATCCTGAGTCGAATCCCACGGAGGTTGGCCGAAATCTCCCCTCTTCTCCTCTTTTCTCTCCTCATCTCTCTCTTCTCTCTTTTCCTTATCTTCTCTCCCCCTCTCCCTCCTTATATAGGTAGAAATAAAGGTTTAACCCTTTAAACCCCAAAAACGACTCGTTTACTCAATTACGAGTTATTTTTTCTCTAAAATTTCCCGAAACTCAATTTCAACAATCGGACACTCTTTTTTGACTATCTCGACCATTCTGAGACTCAACGCGTAGTCAAAATTTCCATCCGAGATACTTGACCGCAACTCTTAAATTTAACCACACACGACTTAATGCGGGTTTTCCAATTAAAATCTTGCCTTTTGTTTCTTTACTCAACTGCGACATATAATTAAAATTCTCCGACATATTTACTTAATCCCAAAAGTAAATATATTACCCATCTACGATCATCAAATCCTTAAAAATTCCAAAAATTACTATTCCGGGAAATTCCCAAAATTTCCAATTTATGCTCAATTATGGAATTTAATTATCTCCAAAAGTACGGGTTGTTACAATGAGGAGGGATAATACTCTGAATTCTGCATTTTGCTTCTCATGTCGATTTTTATTTGTAGTAGTGCTTATTGGTTGTAAATATTTAATTCTTCGATCTAATAGATGTCGATCATCTCGATGTTTAACGTCTTTTTATAACCAGTCCCTCCTCTCGTTCTTAAATTGATTAGCCAATATACACGTGTTAAAATTGATCGTCTGTAATTTTTCAAAGATATTGATGCATACATTATATTTGCATAAATATGTGAAGTCATATATGAGATACTCAAGTGTGTTTAGGTATTTACATTATTTGAAATTGTTGCTTTCCATAATTGGTCTGAGATTTTGCTTAAAGATATCGAGTCACGATATAGCTAACTTGCTAATGTTCTACATACATGTGAATGATGTTATAATTCTTTAATTCGTGTACATGGAAGTCAATTAATGTGGATATTCACAATAATATCTAATATGTTTATTACCCGCATTCTTTCACATAGAAAATAGAAGATTGCATGACGTTAGCACTTTGAAATAGTGTGCAAAGTTGTAATATATTATGATAAAAACATCAATGTTCAACAAACGTTCATGAATGAATTTCAAGAAAATTGTATTTGACATAGACACAATGTTGTAGTATATCATAGGCAAAATTATTTAATATACAACACCATTTTGGTTTTGGATTATTCCTCAATTTAGTGTAGAAATGCCAAAATATGAGAGAGGTCATTCCATGGTCTAAAGATCTGAGTACCCTTGAGAAAAAAAAAACACATTCAAAGGAAATTTGTGAAATGGGAGTAATTTGGGCGCCTAGGAATGGTGAAAGTTCATCCACATTAAACTGAGGTGCGTACAAAAATGAATACAAATTTGGGTGACACAGTGGTAGTGGTGGTGCCCAATATCAAGGGATTGGTCGGACCCTATATGAATCACTATGAATTCATATGCATAATTTGATGGGGAATACATAAGTTTTTTAATTGATAAATCATATTTTTTAACTTCATAATACTATGAGTTCAGGGTAGTTATTATGGAAGATAAGTAAAATCGAAATCATAAAAGAATGAAAGACAAAAAAATGGAAATAATGCAATTCAAATAACTTAGCAGTGGCTAAGAAGAATACAACTAACACAGTCTCTGTAGTTATTGTGAAGTAAAATCGTTATCAAATTTAAACAAAGAGTCAAAGTTTGTTCATGTCAATGGAATCTAGACAATCTAAGCATGAGAATATATATACTTACAAAGTGTACGAAGTTCTTTCTTATTACTGGAAAATGTATGTGTATTTTAAGAAATACCAAGTTAGTATTCAAACATTTTTTTACAACTGTTTTAGAGAAAATAGTGCTACATCCAATGTGAGTATCATTTTTTACTACAATGAGTATCAAATTAGTATTTCAATCATGGTTTTTTTTAACAACAAAACAATCAATGTTCTAGTAATCATTACATATCCACTTCTATTAAAATGCAAAAAAATTGAATTCAAATATTGTACTCACTGTAGAAGAGAATAATATTATTTCTATAGTGCCATTCGAACTCCTATCTATTCTTTGGGAATTAAAAAATGTAATTATAGGATCTAATATGTCTTCCTGTTATAGAAATTATCAAGCATGTGATTATGGTATATATATGGTGAATAAGGAACAAAATTTGAATCTAGCAAACATATACTGCTTTATATATTTACCTTACAAAGTAACATCAATGTCATCCTCCTTGAAATTTATTTCTTCAAGAGAAGCATCTGCACCTTAAAACAATATCTTCTTTCCCTCGAAATAATATCATGCAGCATGGAACCAGTTTCCGGATTTTTTAAGTCATCCAAAGCTTTCTGGGTGTTTTTTTGTTTCTATGAAGGGCTTCCACATATCTATAATTACTAAACCCCTTATGTATAAGTTCGTCCATCTTTGTGGATCCACATGTTTCCCTTGTGGTGTCAATAGCTCGATGGTCTCATCTCTTTGTTTTTTTTTGCCCCATTTTTATGTCTCATATGTGATAAAATTAATAGAATTCTGAACATCGTGATTATTTATAAGTAGCACCCTAATTGTGTGGCGTCTTTCATAGCCCATTCTAGTGAGTAGCGCTATGGTTTCATCTTGCAAATGAAATTGCTAGTATTTATTTTGTTCATAGGTTAAGGAATTCCTAGATTTCTCATTCTGATTAAGGATATGATATGCCATTATTTCTTCTAAAAAGTCTAGTCTCAAGTATAATGTGAGCTCCTTATGATGACCTTATTGTAGATGTAGACCGTCGGATATTTTCCTATACGCGAGTTATATTCCTTGTCGAGGTTTTTCAAGGCGGTTTTCTTGGAGTGTGAGCCATCTAATATTTAGGCACATGACCTTGCACCACATAATATCTACATGTAGTATTAGTATATTATCAAATTCCTCAAGGTGCTCAGGGTTGCAAAGAGAGAAAGCTTTATCTCTATAGAGTTTCCTCCTCGTTAGAATTTTTGTGTTTACGTGAAGAGTAAGTCCCATTATTTTTGCCAACTGATAATTCTAAGATCTCAAGTTCCCTTCAAATTGATTTTTCTTGTTCAAATTGATGTGTTCAACTGGTAATTCCTTAATAAGATGTAATGGATCAGGTGACTTCCATGCCAAAATAAAACAATTGAATTTGGGCTACAAACCATGCCATGCGAAGTAATAACCACAACATACTCTTGAAGTTTAAGATTTTTCTGACCTACACGTGCATTAAAGTCTTAGCCACGGTGCACGCCCTCATTGAATCACTAATCACGACTATCCAATTTCAAAGACAACGACCTGGGAACCGATTCACTTGGGAAGTTAGAACTCTAGGCTTCCCTCCTCAAGATTGAGGTTAATTGTTATCCTTCATATTAAATCGAAGTTATATTTTTCATTTCTTAATGATAGTTACTGACTTACATACTCAAGTATCCACAAGTTATTACTAACTTTTAAACCTCGAGATCTTTTTCATCTAGTGAAACACAACACTCACATAATTTTACCCTACTAACCATCGTTAGAATCCTTAGCAACGTCCCATATGATCCCAAATCATATCTATAGGACTAGTTACATTAACACCTCGAATTTCCAAGCATTATACATGCCTAATACCTAACGATTCTCCTCATTAGATTCATACTAAGCCATACGGGTTGCACAAGTAAGTGCTATAATCAAGCCTAACACTCCACTCCGAGTGTTATCTCTAAAACCATAATGAATATCATCGTTTCCTAAGTCTCCCAAGTGTAAAACCTAACACGTATTAACCTATGTTCAATATAATTCACAAGGGTCATACCTTAAAATAAGCATATAAAAAATCCATGGCGCTAACTCGTAAGTATTGCCATAAACGACACGACTGAATCAGACTACAAATGTTAACAACCTATTCATCCACTTAATAAATTTCCCAACGCTTTATGGAAGGGACACCAATTCAATCATCTCCAATGATCATGCACATTCCATAGTAGGAGTGATCACAATAAAATCCTACCAAGTATAACAACCAATCATAGCCGTTAATTTTTTTTTCGAGGACCAAACACTAACCCATTTACTACATGTTACACCAATTGTAACTCTATGTCCTTAACATCATAAGAAATCACCAAAGTTCAAAAAGAGACATTATTGTTATCATAATACACGAAGCACAATATAAAGTTCACCACTACTAGGGAGTGTCTATCACTTGTACTAATAACTCATTAGCTAATCCATATCACATATCTCGTAAGGCATTATCTATACAGATTCACATGCATGTCCATAACTATAACCCGAGATCAAACTCATCATAGCATATAACTTAACCTTATTGAACACTCAATTATGACAACTAGCTTGTCTCACTACACAGCCACCACACTCATTTTGTAGATGACAAGATATCACCACTATAAAACCTTTGGTAGGATACGGGGCATCGGGTACTACGTATAAAACTTTGGGCTAATACTTTTCACGCCACAAGAGATCCTATTCCTCAATACCACTCCATCTTTCTAAAACCATAATTAAATACCACCATTTCTAACACTAAGTATCAAATACTATATGTAGATTCGTTCTTAAATTACCTTGACTCAGTCCAAACCCAAATCATAATCAAGTCACTAAGGCATTCTAATTTTCATTGAATCATTTATTCACAAGCCACGCTACTTAGTCACCTAATCCCGTAGATCAAACCACAATCATACCAGCTAAGATGCAACTGAAATCATTAAGACTTTCTAATAATCAAACTTCCACATGATACATCTCACACAAGCCTAAGGTGCCACCACCTAAGGGCCTACACAAAAATCCCATACTTGCTAGCTAATGCTACCAGAACAAATGCATCGGAATAAGAATATATATTAACTTAGCCGATCACCAACTCAAAAGAAGGGCACAATGTGCTCAAGACCTCGACTTTATCATCAAGGTACAATTTAAAACTGTCACCAAGCAAGCATCATCAGATGCAATGAGGTTGGGCACAAAGTCGAGCACTGTAAGGCTCTCAAATCTCACCTTGAAGAATTAGCCCAAACTAGACATTTGAACGAATTTGTGGAGAAAGAGGCAGAGAAGGTTGCTCCCAATGAAGATCAGAGGCCCGATAACGTTCTCAATGAGGATGTTGGACATGCGTTCGCGATGATTCATGGAGCATCAGACCTAAAGCAGATCCAATCTTTTCAAATTGATCCAGCAAAAACACAGGCAGGAAAGCATCGGCGAGCAGATGATGTCGACTACAGTAAACACATCGTGTTCACAGATGAAGACCTAGTGGGGTGAGTATCCCATATCATGATGCCTTGATCATTACACTCAGGATATCCAACTACGATGTCGACAAGTTTCTCATCGACTAGGGAAGCTCATCCAAACTAATGTATCTCGACCTATTTAGAAATTTAAAGTTAAGCATCGTCGACTTGAAGGAAGCCAATGTCCCTCTCGTTGGCTTCACCGAAAAAGTGACTAGACCTTTGGGAAAGATTGTACTGCCATTAAGGGCAGGAAGTGTCTCCAAGATGATTAAGTTTCTGGTAGTCGACATTGAATCGCCCTACCAGGCTATCCTTGGAAGAGGATGGCTACATGCGATGAAGGTCATCCCTTCGACCTACCATCATACACTCAAGTATGTGACTGAGCGAGGATTGATGGATATCCATGGAGATCAAGCGATGGAAAGAAGGTTCTTTATTGCAGTCATCCACCCAAAACCAGATAAGAAGGTCAAGAAGGCCAAGGAGAAAGTTGAAGAATAGGAAGGTCTGATACCTTTAAAATAGCAGCTAAAGTATAGAAGACCTGGAGTGCAGGAGACCAGGCTCCTCCCCTCTGAGCGGGTCATTAAAAACCTAGAAGAGGTCGTAGCCGGTGGCAGCAAAAAAGATATAATGTTCTTGATTAGAGCCTCTCTCACAGATCGGGAGAAAAAGTAATTGACGGTACTTTTGAGGAACAATTTGGATGTTTTCACGTGGGAACCTTATGAGCTGCCTGAAATTAACCCCAGTGTGGTTTTTCATCGGTTGCACGTGGACCCGACTTTCAAGCCGATCGCACAGAAGGCATGGCGAACTGTACCCAAGAAGGCCAAGGTTATGGAAAAAGAAGTGGAAAAGCTACTGGATGCAGGATCCATATGGGAAGTTCAATTACCTAAGTGGTTGTCCAACCCAGTAGTGGTCCCAAAGAGTAATGGAAAGTGGAGAGTCTGTATTGACTTTACCGACCTCAATAGAGTATGTCCTAAAGACAATTTCCCTCTTCTGAAGATTGATCAATTGGTGGATGCTATAACAGCTCATGAAAGAATGAGTTTCCTGGACGCATACTCTGGGTACCACCAAATCCCTCTGCACGAGCCATATCAGGACAATACTGTGTTCATCAGCATCGTCGAATTGTACCGTTACAAGGTTATGCCCTTTGGTCTAAAAAATGTAGGAGCAACCTACCAGTGGTTGGTCACCAAAATGTTTATGGACCAAATGGGAGATACCATGGAGGTCTACATCGACAATATGCTCATGAAGATCAGGCAGAAAGAAAACCACCTCTCAGACCTATCAACAACCTTCGAAATCCTTAGGAAATACCGAATGAAACTCAACGCAAGTAACTGTTCCTTCAGTGTCCAGTCGGGAAATTTCTCGAGTACTTGGTCAACGAGAGAGGCATCGAAATCCACCAGGACTAGATTTACGCAATCAATAGAGTGAAGCCCGCCCGTATGATAAGAGATGTGCATAAACTCACAGGGATGCTCGGTGCCCTAAACCGATTTATCTCGAAGTCATCCGATAGGTGAAGTCGTTCTTCCAATTATTAAAGAAAATAAAAATTGTGGAGTGAAATCAGGATTGCTCGAGGGCATTAGAGGAGCTCAAAGCTTATATCAGCACACCACCCTTGCTCGTAATACCTCGAGATAATGATTCCTTATACCTATACCTTGCAATTTCCAGCCACGCTGTCAGTTCTGCACTGGTATGCGAGAAAATGGGAATCCAGCAGCCAGTGTATTATGCGAACAAAAATCTCCTAGATACTAAACAATGATACCTACCACTAGAAAATCTCACCTTTGCACTACTGGTAGCCTCGAGGAAATTGAAGCACTACTTCGAAGCTCACTCCATCATTGTCCTTACATCACACCCCCTTAAAGTAGTCCCATAAAAAGAAGATCTGCTCGGCAGACTATCAAAGTGGTCTGTCAAGCTCAGGCGATCCGACATCCAGTTTCAACCAAGGAATTAAATCAAGGGATATGTACTCACCGACTTCATCATGGAATTTACAGGAGAACATTCTCACAACCAACTTCAATTTGTGGGTCAAAGGGAAGATCACTCGGTGTAAGTTATTTCACGAGTGTTCGTTGATGGAGCATGTAACTCTAAAGGGGAAGGAGTGGGCATTGTGCTTGTTAACCCAGAAGATACAATCCTCGAATAAGGAATTCGGCTTGGATTTGAAGCCTCTAATAATGAAGCAGAATATGAAGCATTGATAGCAGGCCTGCAGAAGGCATAGGCATTGGGGGCAAAGCAACTCCAGGTGTTAGGTGACTCACAACTAGTCTCCAATTAGATAAGTGGAGATTTTAATGCGAGAGAAGAGAGAATGGTGGCCTACCTCGCCTTAGAAAAGAAATTAATGTCCAACTTCGAACAGGTCAGAGTCCAACAGTTTTCTAGAGGAAAAAACAGTCATGCTAATGCCCTAGCGGCCTTGAGTTCAACAATCAACTCTGACTTAAAGAGAACAATTCCTATCGACTTCCTCACCCAACCGAGCATCAACCAGAGCGATGAGATTCCACACATAGGCCATGTTCTCCAAATTGAACCAACCCCGAGTTGGATGGACCCCCTGAGGGATTATTTGAAATATAGTGCCCTAGCAGATGATTAGAAGGCTGCTCATCAAATAAAAATCAAAGCTTCCCACTTTCACTTATCTCCTGAGGGAAAGCTGTATAAAAGATCTTTCATTGGCCATTATCTCCAATGTGTTCACTCGAAGGACGTCGAGCAAGTTCTGCACAAGCTTCTGGAAGGAATCTGTGGGATCCATATTGGGGGAAAATATCTAGCTTTTCGAGCAATGAAGGAAGGCTACTGGTGTCCGTACATGCAAAAAGATTATGCGATTTATGCTCACAAGTGCGAGAAATGTCAACTACACGCTCCTATGGTTAACCAACTTGCCAGCGACCTAAAATGGCTTACAATCCCCTGGACTTTTGCCCAATGGGGAATGGACATCGTGGGCCCTCTTCCTACCATTCCTGGTAATCGCATTATTTATTGGTCACGACAGACTACTTTACCAATTGATTCAGACTAGCTGGCAAACATCAGAGACGCGGATATGATGAGATTTATATGGAATAATATAATTACTCAATTTGGGATCCCTAGGACCATCATCACTGACAACAGAACGCAGTTTGAAAGAGGCCTCTTCGAGAGTTTCTATAATGACCATAGGATCAGACACCATTTCAGCTTGATAGTATACCCTCAGAGAAACGAACAGGCTGAAGCTTCCAACAAAATAGTGATTGATGGATTAAAAAAGTAATTGGAACTAGCCAAAGGGTTATGGGTGAGCGATCTTCCACATATCCCATGGGATTACCGCACTACCCCATAACGAGCAACTAGGGAAACACCATTCCCACTAACGTATGGTATGGAGGTAATCATTCCCTTTGAAGTTGGACTCCCCACCATAAGGTCCACCCCGGTCGACCAAGGCTAGAACGATGCAGCATTACTCGCTAAACATGACCTGGCTGAGGAACGAAGAGAACTAGCTCTAGTGAAACTAGAAGTCTATCAGCAACAGCTAGCAAAGCACTACGATAAAAAGGTCAATCCAAGAACATTGTAGGTTGGGGACTACGTCCTAAGGAAAGTTCTTGGCAGTGCAGTAAAACCATCGAATGATAAGCTAGGTCCAAATTGGGAGGGACTATTCAAGGTGACAAGAGATAACCTACAAGGAGCCTATCACTTAGAAACACTGGAGGGAAGGGAGATACCTCGAGCTTGGAACGCAGTCAATCTAAAGAAATTCTACTTCTAGTTTTCTATGTTGGTCTTTTATTACATTGTTGAAATTGGCAATTCATTTTTCATTGCTTTTTGGTTAATAAAAGATTATTTGGTAGTGTCATTCTATGAAGTGTTAATTTTTTATGATGAACTTTATAACTTGCACACATTTTCTAAGCGACATGCATCCTACTCAACATATAAAAGTAGAGTGTTACCCTCCTCGAGTTTTTATTATCAAACATGAACAACCTTCTAGCATTTCCCCGAGTAATATATGAAGACCTATATGGGACCCTTAGGCAGCTCGGCCAACTCAGGTTGGTCGCCAAATAAGGTTTGGCTCAAAAACCTGCTCAGATAGAACATCAAACACCAGGTGTGCCTTTCCATTACCACACTTAGGTCTAAGGGTGTGTTATGACACAACCTAAAAGGTAAAGTGGGGAAGAATGGTATCCTATAATCATACTGGACTGGGAGAACATTCACTCGATAAAACAACTCTATTCATCTTGGAAGAGCCCAAGATAATCAAACAAGAAATCAATGAAGTAAAAAATACATGTTTAGTCTGCAAATCACCCAAAACATAATTATTTTATTACTTCACTGTATTTACAAAGAGTTACATTGAATTAAATAAATTCTAATGAGGATTGGGCCTCTGAGTAAGATAATCAGCTACTTGTGCTTTTCGGCCGTCGTCTGGGTGAGGAGTTAATTCCTCCTCGACTTTATTTGCACCTGGCTCCATGAGCTGCCTGGGAATAACATCTGTGGGGACCCACTGATCATCCCTACAGAATGGGTTAGGCATCAAAGTTGAGGGATATATCTTATGAAGATACCCGAGTAATAAATTCCTAGGGACCATCAGCTCCCTGAGAGCATTCAACCACCCCCTAATAAAGGACAGCTCTTCAACCTCCGCCAACATAGTCAGAGCATCTGTCCAACCATGATCATAGCCATTATCCCACACTCCCCGAGGACCTTTCTTAAACAGATGCCTCAGTAGGGTGACATCTCATTTGGAGATTGGTAGCTATCACGTATGCTCGATGAACATCTCCTCGAAGCTTGTCAGTCTCCCTAGTTGAACCACGAGCATCTGTACCAACTCATCGTCCAGCTAATGAAGAGGAACCACATGGAACCTGAGGGGAAATGCTAGGTGCATTCTCCCGCATTCGTGAGACTTTTCGCGTCAGAGCTTTATTCTCTTCCTGAAGTAGCTCTCCAACTTGATTAATCTTCGAGGCATCCAGGAGACAATCCTTCTAAGCATCCACTTCTACTTGTACAGAAGCACCAATTTCCTCCATCTCTTAGAGCCTGTCCTTCAGGTTGGCGATGAGCTCTGATTGGTCCTTATAATCCTTCTTCCTTGATCGAAAAGATTTATAAATCCTTATAAAAGCCCTGCGAACTTGATTCCTCGTGCAAGACAAAGAATCATTCCCAATTGAGAAGTACTAGGTATATAATCATCAACATCAATCAGCTACAAGCCATACAATCATTGAAGAACAAAGAAATCAGTATGCAGAAAGGAAAAAGATTTTATTTCATTAAAAGAGAATATCCGAGTACATCAGCAAAGGGAAAAGAAATAGCAACAAAAACAAAAATACAAAGAATTCCCTAAAAAAGACAAGCTGGAAACCTCAATTTTCTCTGAGGTCGTTGGTTGCTTCCCCTTATCTGTAGTAGCTCCAGACGCACCTCCCTCAGATGGAGAAGTCGCCACTCCCTGTATAAGGGGCACTTCAGTAGTGATGGTAAAAATAATAGGGTCACCTTCACTCGCAGCAGGAGGAGGCACCTCATCCACAATAGTCTTAGGGTCAGGATCGTGTTCGTTAAAGAGAGGAGAGTCGATGTTCACCTCAGCATCCAGGAGAGCCTTGGTCTAACCTTTCTTGAAGTTCAATCAACTAATGTATCCAATCAGAACATCAGCATCCTCGTATACAGCGGACCATCTGGCATTGTACAAGCTCTCCTTACGGGTAGAAGCCTCAGATTCCACCTTCTTCACCTTTTTGTGAGCACCTTATTCTCCTTCACTACAGCTAGCTTGCTCGTGCAGACCAATTCGTAGGACTACCTCAACTCCATGAGCTCCTTGTCCACTGCCTCCTTCACTCGATTGGCTTTAGTCGGGTCAAGATCGAAAGACTTATGGGAAGAATTGGCAGTCTTCAAGATGTCCTCCAGCTCGACATTCTTCTACTCCAGATCGACATTCCTCTTTATAATCTCATCGCGACTGCGATAGAGGACGGCGAAGTCGGTCATAAACTACAAAGAAGAAAAATGTTAACAAGAGAAGCATTGAATAGAATATTATAAGAATAGAGAAGCAAAAGCAAACTTACCAAGGCTAGCCTCTGACTCACCTTCAGAGCTAACTGGTCGGTCCCCAGTGCCTTCTAACGATCAGTCAACAAAATTGCTCTTTCAAGAAATGCAGGAGCCAACTAAGGAGAAAGGGCAACAAAGGCCCCCTCAGGCAAAGCGAACACGAGCACCAGAGCTTGCCCCGCCTTCGTCCTCACCTCCTCTCTCCTCTTCTGCTCTTCTCTTCTTCCCTCTCTTTCCTCTCCTTCTCAACTCTCCTTCTATCCTCCACCTTCTTCCTCTCCTCCTCCTTCTTTCTCTCCCTGTCTCTCAATTTCTCCTCCTCCTTCTTCTTCTTCTCCTCCTCATGGACAGCAGATTGAGAGCCAGTAGCATCATCCCCACTGGTAGACTTCTGTTTTTTCCACCGGCGAGAGAGAAGCACATCATCATCATCATCATCATCATCATCTAGGATCATATTCTTCCTGGGAGGAGCCACATCTTCCTCATTGTAACTACTGAAATCCCCTGAAGACTCTTGAACTTCTGAACCCTCTACTGAGCTGGAGTATTCTTCACTACCAGAGATCTACTCACTGGAATTACCTTCAACACCACCCATGTTAGCGCGCCCTCGCTCCCCTAACCAGAGCTGCTTTCCTCCTCGTCCAATTGGATGGGATCGGTGGCAACCTCTTCAGTGATGTCTAGCTCAGGAATGTTATCCATAGGTCGGGCAATAAAACTAGACCCAGCGTTCTTGTATTCCATAAGGAAGGCCGCTGGTCGAGGGTGTTCACTGCCAGCCAAGAGTTCCCTGATTTTCTAGGCTTTGACCAACTTAGCAGCTCGGATCTCGTTGAGAGCAGGCTCCGAGTTCTTTGTCTTCGTTGAAAAGAGAAAAGGATATGAGAAAAATCATACACAAACAGAGGATCAACAAGCAGAACAAAATCTATGCCTACCAATAAATTCCTCCCCATAAAAGGGAATTACGTATCTCCCAAACCTCGACCCTTCGGTATGGGGGGGGGGGGGACTACCAATTTCTAGAAATAAACCCCTCGTGCCAGTAGTCCTTATGGGAATCAGGTAGATTTACTACAAATACCCTATCAAGACTCCTGGCCTTGAGGTAAAGAAGACCATAGCTTGTTCGAGAAAAAGAGTAAGAGAAGTAGATTTCAGCAATCCCTAGATTGGTGCCATAGAGTTGATTAATTTTATGCACACCATTGACAATTTTCCAAACGTTGGGCAAGCACTGTACAGGAACTATATCAAAGTAACCAAAAAAGTGCAAAAACAAGTTATTTGGGGGGAAGGTGAGACATCAATTTTGATAATAACGAATCTACACCTATTGAGCCCACTGCAACAAAGAAGTTGCTATAAAAACAAGCCTTTTATTTCATTTAAAAACACAATAAAGATCAATTTCTCTCTATCAAATGTTGAAGGAAATTTTGATAAAAAAGAGCCCACTGCAACAAAGAAGTTCAAAGGAATTTTGATAAAAAAAAAAGAAGTTGCTATAACAACGACAAAAACACAATAGATACATCAATTTCTCTCTATCAAATGGAGTCATTGCCATTCTTGGGATCGTGAAGCTGAGAGTGGATTTCATTTTGTATTTCATTTATTTATTTCATTTTTTTAATTAGTACCAATTTTCTTTATTTTAGAAGGCTTGTAATTAGGATTATTCTATTCTTGGTTTGTATTACGGTGCATAGAGATACCATATTTTTTTCATTTTAAAAATTGTAATAATCAAAGAAAGCTTGATGGGGAAACCGCACAAGGTAGGGAGAGGGCGTCCAAATCCGAGGAATTAGAAGCCTCTCTACCTTGGGTCGGTAGGACTCTCGGGGACGACTACGATTAGCGTGATCTCCCCCCAATCGACTCAAATTTTTTGGCACCACACGGCGTAAAAATCGTGGGAGGTACATTTCTAAACCTTCACGCATCTCCTGTTAGTGAGTCAATTCTTTTGTATGCTCTGTGTGCACTTACTTGATTTTACTCGCATTCATTTTTGAATGGTATGATGAAGTAATTGACTAAGACCTACACCAGGTCACTCACGAGAAGAGATTTCATCACCCGACTCACTCGCTTACCAATTGTGTGCTACCCTAGCCATCACTAAATTTAAAATCAATCAACTAGGTAGCCCAATAGGAGAAAATTTTGCAAAGGCGACCACTCAGATTATTCCGTGATTTTTTATCGCTCGCGGACTTAATTAAAATTTGACTACCCTTTCACCTAATTTAAAAATAAAAATTATCTATGTGCTAGTTAGGATTTCTCCTTGGCTTGCGTGTGCATCCAAAAATATTTTCTTTCATTTTTATAAAAAAATCCAAATATACTTTCTTTCTTTCATTTTATAAAAATCCAAAAATATTTTCTTCCTTTATATTTTACAAAACTTCGAAAAATATATTCTTCCATTATTTTTAGAAAATCCAAAAATATTTTCTTTCCTTTTGAAAAAAAATTAAAAAACTCCAAAAAAATATTTCTCTCCACATGGCCGAAGAACGACCTTTACGGGACTACTTTGATCATTTTTCATTGACGCGCGACACGTGTGAGAGTGATCCCAAGTCGTCTCTTTATGAGATACTTAGTGGTCTCACCTTTCTCATGAGTATCGTTGATATTCTTTCACCATTTATGCATGCACCTCCTATTCCATCACCCTCGATGTCAAGTGTCGACGTGTCTCATACTTTGTCGTGCACCCATTGTTATTATGCCAATCACATGTCCCATGAGTGCCCATACTTTTCATATCCATCCGAACCCACCATGGAACATGTGTATCCATATGACACTGTTCCAGAACCCACCTCGACCTACTATCCCGAAACACGCAATCCCGAGTTGTGTGAGTACCCCAGTTATTTGTGGAGGCTTGATCACCCTTCCATGCAATATGAATCCCAACCCGATATTGTGGATCCTCGCACGTTCCCACAGTCATCATGGAAACCTTGTGCACCCATTCACAATCAGTTCCCTCACTACGTACCCCATGAGTATCAACCATTTGTCCATCACGAAGGCGATCCTTTCGTGTATGATGAACTTCTCCCCACTCCACACCCTTTATTTGAGTGTTCTCCATATAGTCATGGTCATAACGAGTTGTGTCCACCTTAACCACCATCACTACCCATCACTCCACCCCCACCATCCACATGATCTCTTGAATGCCTCTTGCAAAAGTTCATACTCGAGCAAGAGCAAGCCACTCAAATTCAAAATGAAGCCCTCCAACGGCTTGAGCAAAGATTTAATGAAATTAAGTGTGAGAGAGAGTCGAACATTCCCATGGATCCACCCATTATTTCACCCGTGTGTGATGATGATGCGTCCTCTTATGACACGGATTTTGAGTGTGACCAACCTTATACCATTAAGAAACTCAAAGCTGAGACCACTCCATGGTCTAGGTCTCAAATCGACGTGTTGCTTTAACCATCCATAGTGAGTCTGATCAAATCCCACCATGTCCACATGAACCCATCATTGCGATTCACCTTCCCTTTCCCGATAAATACAAAAACATGATTGAGTCTACACCTATTGAGCCCACTGCGTGTGTTATCCAGGAACCACTTCATTCTAGGTTAGCTCCGATTACGAGTGCTCACCATTTTCTTGAGATTGAATCCAAGATGGTTTCTACCTCTTCGGATATGGATCTTGCTCCACCATTCATGCCTCCCTTTGAGCCCGATATTTGTAGTGATTCCTCTATCTCTGATCTTAGTGCCTCATCTTACCCACCCACCACATCCACCGATTCTACTCTTATAGAGAAGTTGGACACTCCATCTTTAGATACCACACTTCCTCCTGCGAGTGCCCTTGAGGATCACTCCGTGCATCATGAGGAGTGTGTGTCTCCCACTCTTGAGTTGGATCATCTTCCCCCACCATTTATCCCACCCGACCCACCCATTGTCCTTCCACCCCACCACTTGGTTTGGATCTTGATTTTACACATTTCAAGTTTTCATCTACATTTTTAGATCCTAACTTGAAATCGTCCTCCACCTTCCATGAGAGTATTTGTAGTGCTACTCTCCACTTCCGTGACACCGAGCTTGTTACTCTATACCCACCACTCTCTTATGGTGTTTATTTTTTCCCGAGATAGCTCGCTGGCGTGTCATGGGTGACCATTATCATCGCTCATTTATAGAACGGTCGTGTGATTTCTCTAAGGACCAACCCATTCCACTTTCTACACCATTTTTCCTTCCTCGCCAGTTAGAGTACCATTGTTATAGGGCCCTAGTTACCTTCAGGTTTAAGCTCAATAAGGCCCATGGCCAATACCTCTTCACCCTTTCCACCTTCACCTTTACCCTAATCCCCACCCACCCATGGTCCACCGATGCTTTGCATCGCGTGATGCACTTTGCCATACAAGTGAATTGGCCCATTTTAGCCTCTATCCAATAAGATTGACGCTTCAGTCTTGTTTGGGGGTGATTCTCATCACCCAATTTTTCTGCTGCCCCACGCTTTCATAGATCTTATCTATAGGGTGGGAATGGTTCGGTCTGACTGAAGATATTAAACTTAGCACTACCGGGAGGCAGCCCGTCGTTTCTTGTGTGTGTCTCATCATGTTTGGGGGTGGTGTTTCACATCACCCAATGATTTATCATGCTTATAGACTTGTACACATTTTTCTCTTATTATTTATTCAAGTTCATTTTGTCTTCATCTGTCCACTTCATTACCGGTTGATTCTGGTAATCTCGTTCCTACCTTATACTCTCAATTTTAAAAATCATTTTACCTAACATCGGGGACGATGTTCCTTTGTGTTTGGGATGGGGAATTTTATCAAAATCGTACCTCTTTTGAAATTTTTGATTTTTAAACTTGATTTTTAAAATTTCGTGTAGTTTTTTCATCTTACTCATTGACGTGAATTTTCTATCATCCATCTTTTTAAGTCTAGGAATCAAGTTAGAAAATATTTTTTCTAACTAGCTTATGTAATACGTAACAAGGCATGTTGCACCATGAATTTCTAGACTCAAGAAAAATTTGTGCACTTATCACGTCACTGTGGTTTAGAGTTGAAGAGTACTATAATTATCAAGAGAACCTTAAGGATCACTAGTAGAGACTTTAGCTTGTGAGATTTGTGCCTTTCACCCTTTCAGAGTGTTTTACGCAATCTTTGAGTCACAAGTTGATTCAACTTCCTTTGGTTCCTCACTAAATCGTTGTATGATCTCATTATTCTTTATTAAAAAATTTGAGTTGATCACTGAAAACGACAACACTTTCGAGTTGTAAGAAACACGTGTCTTAAAGTTTGTTCCGATCACCATACTTTCACCCATACACCAACCCAATTCCATTTATGTTCATCCATACACCTTCCATTTTCCATATACCCCACTGCCCATTTCCATATCCACTTCCATTTTTCACACACTATGTTGAAAAAGGGAAGAGTGTTGAAGGTAAAAGGAGAAGATCCATCAAAGAGAGTGTTTGCATTTTTAGTGAATATCTCTCCCAAAGTTGATTTAGATGGAGAAAAATTATATACAAATCTATGTTGGAGTTATTTGTATTTTTAACAGATTTATCTCATGCATTGATGCGTAATTCAAAAAGAAGAAAAAGAGAAAGTTGAGGTAAAAAAATAAAGACATTTGTTCGTCAAAGTGTAACACACTCTTCCTTCACATCCATCACTCATAATTCATCCATACATCACCATCCAACCTCATATCCCATCCTTCTCATTTCATTTCCCCCTCACCCATTATCATCCATGACCCCTAGGTGTTCGAGAAAATGAAAGTCAATGTGGTGAATAACTCGACGTTCTCACTATAGTGATTAGAATTTCTTTCACGAGATCATTTTTCTTTCTAATTGTTCGTTCTTTCTTATATGTGTGTGAGACGTTTGAACTTGCTTATTACTCACCTTCTCACACACAAGAGCGATACACTAATCGTAATCTTGAGAGTTCGTTTGAGGGATTTATATCCAGTGAGATTTGAAGTTGAAGTGTTGATTCTGATAAGGCATTCTAGGAATTACTCTTATGATACTCGACCCATTTTGATGGACTCACACTATGAACATTGAGTTTTAGTAAGGATGTTCCTTGAGTATTTACGTAGCTACATTTTTTTACACATTCTAACTTGTATTTTCTGAAATTATTTCTCTCATGATGAATTGTGCGATCATTCTATGTCTAATAAGAGATGGACTGCCTTTCAATAAATTTTTGCAAATAAAGAATTTTGTGGGTATATTCCCTATAAATCCTCACGAGACACAACTCATCCTGTAGGGCAACCTATAGGTTTATAGGCTTGTTGCACATACTATGTACAATCGCAAGTGTCCGCGAAAGTGGTACACTTTTAGTTTCTTATCTTTCACTTTCTCTCTATCTTATTGCTCGAGGATTGTCAACACTATATTTGGGGGTGGTGTGATAAGAACCCAAAAGTGTACATTTTATACCCCGAATAGACGTATTTTAGTTGCTAATTCTCGAGAATTTGGGTCTTATGCGCTTTATTATCTATTTTGTAGGTCGAATGCACGTTACGGTGTTCAAACACGTATTTCAAGGAAATTGTGCAGATTATGGAGCTAAGTAAACCTTGTCCCATACCCTAGCCTACCCTAAACCTACCTAAACATGTCCCGAACCGTGTGTGTTTAGTTTGTCCCATTTTATTTTATTTGTGTCATTTTATTTTTAGAGTTTATTTTATTATTTTATTTTATTTTATTGAGTCGTGTATATATTTTTAGGATTTTCATATTTTTAGCGCGTCGTGTATTAGTTTTTATATTTTCTTTTATTTTCTTATTTTTAGTTAGTTTATTATAATTTCATTTTTTATTTTATTTATTTCATTTTTATTTTATTTGTTTTTTATTTTTATAGTTTTTATTTTAGTTGTGTTTAGTTTTTTGCAGAGTTACACCATGTCATTTTTATTTTAGTTGATTTTATTTTTTTAGTTATGTTAAATTTTTATTTTGTTTTATTTTTTTTAGTTTTAGTTTATTTTTTAGAGGTCATAAGTTACACACACACACAACCCCTCACACCCATCTATCCTACACCTTACTCACAGCAAAACAACTCACCTACACCCAAAATCTTCCTCACCCACACCTAAATATCATATACCCTCACCACACACAAACACACACCTCTCCATATTCAACCTCAAACACTCTCTCTCCCCAAACCCTTCATTCATCCACAACCACCATAACCAAACTAACCTCCATTAACACAAACACCCCAAGCTCATCACCTCCACTAAAACCACCAAATCCAACTCACAAAATCCATCTTTTCTCTCACAACCCAAACCAACTGAAGTCAATAACCCACATGTCTCTTAACCCATTTACCCTTTATTCTTAAAATACCCCCAAACAAACCACTCCACTTTCACCTTTCAAAACCCAAATCAGATTTTATCACCTCACTCACCCCATGTGCACCTTTGTTATACCCAATTTTCCCCTAGATCCATGTTTGTCATGTATAAATTGAAGAGTTGTGGTAATTTTAGAAGGATCTCAAATTTAGTTTTAAGCTTTGTGTGATAAAATTCTCTCCACGCCTCTATGTTGAGTATTTGCATTTTTAGCAAATACCTCAATATAGAGGTGTGTAGTGAAATTTATCTCTAGGATAAATTCAATCACACCCCTCTATAATGAATTTTTGTATTTTTAGAAATTATTTCATAATAGATTGATGTAGTTGAATTCATCCCTTATGGGAGGTAAATTCTAATCCATTCCTTTATGTTGAGATTTCGCATTTTTAGCAATTATCTCAATATAAAGTAATGATCTAGAATTTATTTCTTTGGATGAATTCTAATGTACAATTTTATAATGTTAGGATTTGAATTTTTAGCAAATCTCTTTTATTATTTAACTGTCCATTATGAATTCATCCACTATCCTTTTTATTTTTATTTTGTAGTTTGTATTTTTGATTCAATAAATACATTAGTGAGGTATTGTAATTGACAGATTGTTAATGTAATTGAAGATTTCATTACAATTCAATGCTTAAATGGGTTTGATCTATTCCTCTCTTATTACTTTTATTCTAATCATCTCATACATCATTTGTTTATCTTATATTTTTTGAACGATGATTATTGAGGGCTAATCTCCCATTCATGGGATGTATTTCAAAGCCCTCATGAGTCCAATTTAGTTAGTTTATTTTTTAGCAAAAAGTTTGCTTACCTCACTTTTCTTAAATTAGATTTTACATCTTAGTGAGTACTTTAAAAATTAGTATATAGTTAGTTAATTAATAATCCCTTCAAAAATCCATAAAAAATATAAAAAGAAAAAAAAATTAATAAAATGCAAATGAATTTACACATGTCTTCGCTTATTTTGTATTCCACCCTTAGATTTGGATTGACTCCCTTACTTACCCTCTACACTAGTTTCGTTATATTTTTGTAGGTTCAAGGGAATTTTGATAGTAAAAAAGTTGCAACAACGACTGTTGATACTAAATTTAGTCTACTGACATGGACCAATTACGTGGAGACACATGTCAATCTACATAGCATCCGTGAACATTTTTGACAAACCCCTTGACTCCGAGGAACTCAACCTCCCCTACCAACTCAGGCGCTCCGAGCAACAGGTGTTCTCCGAGCAACTCATGTATACCGAGCTACTTAGGCGGTCCGAGCAGCTTTGGCGGTTCTAGCTGCACCTCGTATAAAGCAGTTATAACCGGATAATTAAGAGGATTGAATGCGCATTAAATGCTGATTATTATTATTATCATATAGATGTACACGCCTATTGGACAGCTATGTAATATTCTCTCGCATGTACAGCCTCAACGCTATAAATACATTGTAACCTCCTTATTAGCAAGGGACCCGAAATTTCTTGGTAAACCCCTTATCGAGAATTTTGCAAACAGTCAACAATAACACAAACAGTGGACGTAGGCCATTCTTTCAAGGCTGAACCACTTTAAAAATCTTTTATCTTGTTTAATTTTATCTGTGATTAAAGAATTAGGTCAAATCTAATTTTTTACATCAACGGATTGGCGCCGTCTGTGGGAAACGACTGAAATTATCATTTTTCAGCAAAACAATTCATCTCTAATGGCTGATAATCCAGAATCCGGTAATCGAAACGCTGGAAACCCCCCAAATCCATCTGTTCCTCCGAATGTTCAAGATTTGGCCGGAATAATGGCTAACCTAGCCCAAGGCCAGACAACCATGCAAGAAACTATGCGACAACTCATGCAAACTATCCAAGGCGGAGTGTCGACCCATTCAGGACAACAAAGCATTCAAAGAAACACCCATTTACTTTCTTCGTGTACTGGGCATACTGATTCATATCTCACTGAAAGATCTGATGATTTTTCTTATCAACCAGGTAGAACTTTGTCAGTACGAGCGATAGATACTAAACAACACATCACCCTCTCTCTAGAAAGCGCTAGTGCATTGGAGAGATTAAGTAAGGCCTCTCCTTTTGATCGATTGGGTCCTAGGAGGAATAGGAGTCCTCCTAAGGCTGTGTCGAGGAAATTTCGACGACCATCCGATCTAAGGGAGGGATCTGCCCAATCACGACCAACTGCTCATCATGATAGATCCTAGGAAGCAACTTCGACATGATCAATTGCTCGAAATAACATGCCCGAGGAGGAAAATGATGCATGGAAAGGCTCTATTCGAAGGTAGGAGGATAGATTAGGGGAGATGGTTAAGGCCAAGAATCCTTTACAAAGAACTTTTGTCCAAGGGACACCTTTTATCCAGGCAATTGTGGATTTTCCCACACCATCGAAGTTCAAAGAACCTGTTGTGACTCCTAAATATGATGGAAAAACTGACCCTGTCCTTCATATAGAATAATACCAAGATGCTGCTGACATCTATGCCGTGCCTGATGAGATGAGATGCAGGGCATTTTCGGGAACTCTTACCGGATCTGCTCAAATATGGTACAATAATCTTCCTCGGGGGAAGATTTCAACTTTCTTTCAACTGGTCGAGCTCTTTATTGGAAATTTCTGTTTTGGAGCTAAACCAGTTAAACGAGTAGCACACTTGTTAAGTGTTAAACAAAAATTAGGTGAGAGCACCAGGGATTATATAACTCGTTTCAATAATGAGAAGCTCGAAGTTATTGATTACAAGAAAAAGACAACGATTACCGCTTTGATGAGTGGGCTATTGCCCAATAAATTGTACTACACTTTGACCAAAGATCCACCCAGGACCATCTCAGAACTGATGGAAAAAGCGGCTAAAATCATGAATGCCGAGGAGGCTATGGCTGCGAAGAAGAACATGGACACCAAAGAGATCAAGGTTGAAGTTGATAAAGCTAAAAAGAAAGAGCATAAGAACAATGGTGGTGACAAGCAGTCAAAAGCAAAGTCATCATGGGAAATGTTGAAGAAAATTGAAAATTACACTCCTTTAAAAGTAGACATAAACCATGTTTTGGAAGAAATCAAGAACAGCGAGGAGCTAAACTGGCCATAGAAATTGAAGACAGACCCTGACAAGAGGAATAAGGCCAAATATTGCGAGTTCCATAAAGACCATGGTCACACGACCAAAAATTGCATAGCTCTTCAGAATAAAATCGAAGCACTCATCAAAAGAGGAAAGTTGATCAAGTATGTTGATCGCAAAAATGAAGGAAAAACAACGACCGAGCAAGGCAGAGGTCTAAATCTCCTCATCGAGTAGAAGAAAACAAGAAAAGAGGTCATGAAGATGATCCAGAAGACGATCCCTATCTCCCCAAAAGACCAAGACAACCAGAGCGTGAGGTATTTTCAATTCGTTTTGGATTGTTTGATTATAATGTTATTACAGGTGGAGATGCAGGAGGTGGAGACCTTACTGCAGAGAGGAAACCATACCTCAATGAGGCTCAAGCTTGTTCATACATTCAACGAATAAATCTAGCTGAGGATGATCGCCCGAGGAAGGTGAACAAAGAAAAACTAGTCATCGGTTTCTCCAAGAATGACCTCGCAGGTGTGTTATATCCTCATGATGATCCATTGGTGATCAAAATGAGGATGAAGGAAGTAGTAATATCAAGAGTATTGGTGGATAACAGTAGCTCGGCGGATATCATGTTCTATTCATGCTTTGACAGCTTAAATTTAAGGTTGTCTCAACTGGAGCCTTATCATAGGCCCCTCCTCGGATTTACTGGCGAGAAAGTTTTTCCACTAGGGACAATCAAGTTGGATATGTTCATCGGTACATGGCCTGCTTGTTGAACAGAAAGAGTGCGCTTTTTTGTGATGGATAAGAATTTTCAATCATATTATAATATCATCATGGGAAGGGTAGGTTTGAAGAAGTTCGAAGCAGTACCATCTACTGTACATCAATGCCTAAAATTTCCAACCAACTTTGGAGTAGGAGTGGTAAAGGTGACCAAAAAGTATCTTGGGAATGCTACTATTCATCTACCGAGCAGGAAGAACTGGAGGAATCTAGGAAAAAGACTACTACCTATCAAGTGGATGAAGGTGCAGAGATTGAAACAATAGATCCCAGAGACGACTCGTAACTCGTGAAAGGTCAGGTGGTGGAAGCTATTGAAAATATCATTCTAGACGACGAGCACCCAGAACAAACAACTCAAATAGGTTCGTTGTTGGATGCGTCACTAAAATAGGAATTGATAGTTTTTCTAACAAGCAGAAAGAAAACTTTTGCCTGGATTCATTAGGACATGCCAAGAATAGACCCAAATTTCTTATGTCACGAGCTCAATATAAGTAAGGAAATCAAGCCAGTAAAGCAGAGAAGAAGAGTGTTCAGCCCTGAGAAGAACCAAGCTATACAAGAGGAGGTCGAGAAGCTCCAAAAAGCTTATTTTATTAAAGATGTAAAATATCCATACTGGTTAGCTAATGTGGTGATGGTGAAGAAGAAGAAGAACAACAAGTGGAGGATGTGTGTAGACATCACCGACCTCAATAAAGCTTGCCCAAATGATCATTTTCCTTTGCCCTGAATTGATTAATTGGTGGATGCGACCTCGGGACACGAGCTGTTGAGCTTCAAGGATGCTTATTCTGGTTACAACCAGATTAAAATGAAACCTGAAGACAAGGAGAGTACCTCTTTTATTACCCCTAGGGGAACGTATTGTTATAATGTTATGCCTTTTGGTTTGAAAAATGCAGGTGCAACATATCAGCGGCTGATAAACAAAGCTTTTGCAGAACAAATCAATCACAATATGGAAGTTTATGTTGATGATATGCTGATAAAAAGAAAGAAGGCTACTGACCATCTAATTGATCTGGGTCAAACCTTTGATCAATTAGATAAATATCAAATGAAGTTGAACCCTACCAAGTGCATATTCGGAGTACGAGAAGGCATGTTCCTCGGGTATATTGTCAACCAACGAGGTATTGAAGCAAATATAGAAAAGATCAAAGCTTTATTGGGGCTATGATCTCCAACGAGGAAGAAGGAAGTGCAAAGTCTCACAAGACGTGTTGCTTCCCTTAACAGATTTGTGTCACGAGCAACTGATAGATGCCTCCCATTCTTCAAAACACTCCGAAAGACTTTTGAATGGAATGATGAATGCGAGAAGGCCTTTCAAGAATTGAAGAAGTACCTGGGAGCACCTCCACTGTTGTCCAGGCCGGTGATGGGAGAAAGATTGTACCTGTATTTAGTAGTTTCAGAGAATGCAGTTAGCTCGGCATTAATAAGAATGGAGGATGGAGTGCAAAAACCAAATTATTACACTAGCAAGGCCTTCCGAGCAGCAGAGATCAGATATCCAAAGCTGGAAAAGTTAGCACTGGCATTGATCGAAGCAAGTAGAAGAATGAGGCCTTACTTTCAAGCTCATACCATAGTAGTGTATACCGATATGCCATTAAAGCAAGCTTTGCACAAACCGGATAAATTAGGAAGATTGATTTACTGGGTTGTAGAGTTGGGTGAATACGATATAATTTATGAGCCCATGTCGTCACTTAAAGGGCAAGTAGTAGCAGATTTTATCGCAGAATTCACTTATCCTGATACTCTCGAGGAGAAAAAGTTGAATACCGACCAGCCTGTGGATGTTACAGGATCATCAAATTTAAACCCCGAGCAACTTGAGTTGGTTGGTGAGCAAGAGAAGATGGTCGACGAGAAGCAAGAAGTGCTAGAGGAGAATAATAGGAAGCAACAAATATTCCACCAAGGAACTCTGTCTGATCAAAAATTTGAGGACGAGGTACCTATATGGAATCTATACGTGGATGGCTCATCCTGCACTACAGGCTGTGGAGCAGGGATTATTTTGAATAGCCCGGATAAGGTCGATGTGGAGTATGCTTTGCACTTCCAATTCAAGGCTTCTAATTATGAGGCTGAATATAAGGCATTGATTACAGGTCTTAATTTAGCAAAAACCATGGGGGCAGAGCAAATTATCGTATTCAGTGACTCGCAATTGATTGTAAATCAGATGCTGGGAGTATATGCAGCCAAAGGAGAATTAATGATCAAATATCATGCAAAATCAATGGAGATTTTATCAAGTCTGATTGAAGTATAGATAATTAGAGTACCAAGGATGGAGAATGCAACAGCAGATGCTTTAGCTCGGTTAGCCTCAGCAACACGCACCGAGCTACGAAGAACAATCCCGATAAAAGTTTTGGCTAGCAGGAGCATTGACGAAGATATGATGAAGTTAATTTCCCTTGATTTAGGACCATCTTGGATGGATCCCATCAGGGCCTATATTGAAGAAGGGACATTACCATCTGATAAGCTCGCGACCAAGAAGTTAAAGTTTAAAGCTGCCCATTATGTATTGAATAATGGTATCATATATAGACGAGGAATCATAGCTGGCTTGAAGAGATGCGTACATCCCACCGAGGTGAAAGACTTGATCGAAGAGGTCCATGAAGGGTCTTGTGGAGCCCATGTAGCAGGTCGGACACTTTTGCAAAGGATAATGACGCAAGGATACTATTGGCCGACGATGAGGACTGATTGTATAGCCTATGCAAAAAAATGTGACCAATGTCGATGCTTCTCCTCTATCCGAAGAACTCCCCAAGAATTGTTGACACCCATTACTTCCCCTTGTCCATTTTCCATGTGGGGAATTGACTTGGTCGAGCCACTTCCAACGACTAGAGGAAGGTTTAAATATCTCGTCATCGCAGTGGATTACTTTACTAAGTGGGTGGAAGCTGAGCCTCTTATTGATATGACGTATGAAAAGGTATACCAATTTATTTGGAAGAATATCATCTGTAGATATGGCCTTCCCCATGCATTCATCACCGACCATGGAACTCAATTTGATAACGAGGAGTTCACTGCATATTGTCATCAGTCAAACATATTGAAAACACATTCTGCACCAGGCCATCCCCAGAGCAATGGACAAACTGAAGTGACAAACTGAACACTACTGAATGGTTTAAAGAAAAGGCTGGATGATGCAAAGGAAAATTGGATCAACGAGCTGCATTCTGTACTATGGGCTTATCGTACTACTCCACGAGTAGCAACAGGAGAATCTCCATACATGCTGGCATTTGGAAGTGAAGTTGTTATACTTGCCGAGATGGGCCTCCCAACACATAGAGTGCTAAATTTCAATTCTCCTATCAGCGACCTGATGAGAAGATTATATTTGGATATGCTCGAGGAGGTTAGAGGAGAAGCAGCGATTGGGAATTCTACATACCAGCAACGAACAGCTCTGTTCTACAACAAGAGAGCAAAGAAATGTGACTTGAAAGAAGGGGACTATGTGCTAAAGAAAGTGATTCAAAAATGCAATAAACTGGAAGCTAACTGGGATGGACGCTACAGAGTAACAAAGGTTGTTCGACCAGGGATGTATAGGATTGAGACCTTAAAAGGAGAAGAGTTTAAGAATGCAGAGCATCTATGCAAATATTATCAGTAGTTCAATCCCAATGTAAATACAGTTTTCTTGAATATAAATAAAATTTTGGATGTTTTGCCCAATTCTCTCCTTTTGTTGAAAATTTTTGGAGTACAATTCTACACACTACGCATCAAGACCAGAATAAAAATCCACCAACTACGCTTGGTCGGAAATAGAAAATCCACCAACTACGGTTGGTCGGGAATAAAAAATCCACCAACTACTTCATCGAGAATAAAAATCCACCAACTATGGTTGGTCGGGAATACAAAATCCACCAACTACGGTTATTCGGGAATAGAAAATCCACCAACTATAGTTGGTCGAGAATAAAAATCCACCAACTACGGTTGGTCGGGAATAAAAATCAACCAACTACTGTTGGTCGGGAATAAAAAATCCATCAACTACGGTTGGTCGAGAATAAAAAAATCCACCGACTACGATTGGTCGGGAATAAAAATCCACCAACTATGGTTGATCGGAAATAGGATGGTTAAACAAAGCAGGATCATGGAATGAAAGTCGTCTCATGACTTAAAAGTAAAAAATGATAAATCACTATAAAGAATAAAACATAATTGCTTTACTTGTGATATATCAAAAAATTGGTCATCAAATACTTATTACCAATCATTACCAACTCGGGATAATTAACAAATCTTTACCAAATCCAGTTGGTCGACAGTTTAAAGTAATACAGGACATTTTTGATACACATACATATCAGTAAATAAAACAGAATATTTTAGAGACAATGACAGTCAAGATTGCGAAGAAAACTAAAAACTTTTTCATTAGAACCAGAACAAATTACATTAAGAATTAAATATTACATAGAAAGCCATTACATCAAAAATCATATTCTATTGGCTTTTTCCCTTCTGCCTTTGAAACAGGTTCTACTCTAGCAGGAGGATCGTTTACGGCATGAGGAGAGTTTATGAAGTTTACGTCTCGAAGCATCTTGACATTCATTAATGAGGGCCGATCAAGTAAGTGCTCCGGGCGAGATATCTCAAAATTAGAGTGAAGACTGTAGTCGCCGAGATACTTGGAAATTAAACACTGTGGAATAACCCGAGCAGGAATCTAGCTCATGTCCAGTTTAAAAGGTGGCACAGGTAACTCGATCAACCCAGGGTTATAGTAATCCCAGAGATAATGGCCCTGCTCCAACTGTAACACTCCCAATGCATTCAACCACCCTTGCTTGTAACCCTCGTTATTTACATTCTGGATCCGATCATCTAAATGGTAGAGGGCTTCATTATAACCAGCCATCCAAAACTCTCTGGGTTGTTTGTGAAACTGGTAGGTCAACCTCTCTAGTTACTTGTGGAGGTTCTTCACTAAAAGTTCTTTATTCTCCAAGGCAGATTTTTATGCAGAAAGTTAGTCGTCCAGGTTCAGAATCTTCTTGGACATCTCAGCTAATGCTTGATTCTTCGCCATCAACTGGAAGGCCTAATTCTCCAAAGCTGATTGAGTTATTTTCTCTTCAATTGAAAGGCGAGAAGCCTTTGATCCTCCCCGAGAAGCTTTTGATCGTCCACGAGCAGAGGCAAAGGGTTCAATCCTCTTTAAAGTTTCCAATTCATCTCTCAAATTGGCATTTTCAACCTCCAAAAAAGAGAAACCCTTGTCATTGACAGGGACCAAGGCTCCCTAGGTGGATACTGCAGATTTCAACTGAGATATCTCTCCTCGCAAGTTATTATTTTCCTGCTCTAACAGCTTGGCGATCTGCCTATGCTCTTTAACCTCGGTCTTCAGAGTCCTCTCCTTCATATCATAAGCGGCGACCAACTTATCATACCCTTTGTCAGCATTTAATTGCTGATATTTTTTCCCATACCCTTGATGCAAAAGAGCAGAAGACTCCTTGTATTTCTCTTGAAGTTCCTTGATAGTACCCTGGAGGTCTTCAATCATCTCATAATATGCCATATTATTAGAAACTGCACGGTCGAGTAAGCGTTTCAGATACTGGTAGGCTTCTACTGCTCGCTCAGAAGTATCTGGACCGAGGATATCGATGATTTGAGCTTTGTTCAGGTTAGCATGGCCAACCATGAAGTAATTATTGCATTTTTTCATCAGCTCAGTATCATGGGTTGACAAGAGCTCCATTCTAGCCATAAACTAGTAAAGAAAGGAGATGGAAAGAATCAATAAAAATGCAGACAAATCAAGAAGAATAAAATAGATTGATAATGAGAGTAGAGCAAGAAAAAGGGAGTTAAGATGCACAACCAAAATTTCGAATTTTATTACATCACAAAAGAGGTACATGGTTCAGAATTACATTCAGAAACAAAATAAAAAGCAGAGAGAGAGGTACAAACAACTCTACACCTTCTCCTTTCTTCCTAAGACTTCCTTGGGAGGCTTGGACGAAGAGGTAGGTTGCTCGGAGGGCAGAGAAAGCTGATCGGTAGACATGTTGGTTGGTTGGGGCTGCTCATAGCGAAGTTCAACAGTAGGAACTTAATCCCGAGTCATCATCGAATACTCTTCTGAGGCAGCTTCGTCCTCTTCCTCTTCTCCAGGAGAGGGAGGAGGACCATGAACATGGCACTGAAAAAGCTCAGAACTTTCTAAGACCTTTAGCTCCTACAGAGCAGCAATCCATCCATCTCGGAAGTATTTGAGGCTGGCAAACTCCATCAGAGAGGACATGGCAGCTAGGCCTTTGTTCCAACCCTTGTCCCAGACCGTGCTGAAGGACTTCTTAACGGCCAGTTTTCTTTTTGACTTCTCTGAGGAAATCCTATCAGTATGAAGTTCCTCGGAAACCTTCATTTTTCTTTCTAACTCCTGCTTCTGACGATCAACGTCACGAAGTCTGCCAAGCTCCTCTTCAGCAGTTTTTAGATTGGTCTCAAGCTCTCCAGTATTTTTGAGCTTTTCCTCAAGCTCATTATTTTTCTTCTCACATTCTTTCATTTTCCTCTCCAACTCCTGAGAGGCCTCCTCAGATTTATCTCTCTCTTGCTCGATGGTTTTTAGTTGCTTCTCCCAAGCAGCTTTATCTTTGTCATACTTCTGACGAGAATCCTTTAAGGACTGAGTCAGTCCTACAAAAGCCTCTTCCACACCTGACAAGGAGGTCGAAGCTTTAATAGCTTCATCCTTTTTCAGAATGGTGTTGAAACAAGTTACCAACTGGAAAAAGAAAATAATTGTAAGTCAGTATAAGGGCATAACATGGAAAAATGAAAGTTTAGAGTATTAATACTTATTGAGACAATATGCTGAGCTTCCAAGGTGGTAACCCTCTCCCGAGAAAGATTTTTTTCAACACCTTGGACCTCGGGGATAATCCAAGACTTCACTGAGCTCATGGATGAGCTCGGAGCAACAAAAGTGGGAACATCACTTCCAGCAGTTAGAGGCTGAGAGATGGATTCAACCAATTTATTCGAGGAGCTTTTCTTCAACTTCCTCGTGGGAGCAGGAACATTTTCAACCAAGGATGTGGTCTTGGTCGGTGATATAACTATAACCTCTCTTGAAGGAGAAACAACTACAATCTTGCCCGGAGCCACAGGGGGCTTCTCGACAACCTTCTTAGTAGCAGATGGAGGAGGTGCATCAATTTTTCTTGTCCCTTCTTCTGGGACATCCTGCTTGCTTTTCTTTGCCTCTCCAGCAGTAGAGGCAGACTTATCAAAGAAGGCAGGAGCTCTTCTTCTCTTCATTCTGTCACTGAGAGGAATATGCGATTCAGGAAAATAACCTTCAGAAGCTGGTGCTAGTTCTATGTCACTTATCATTGGACGAGCAGTGAAAGACGAAGTTTAACTCTTGTACTGCAACAAGTACGAAGTTGATCTGATATGTTCATCGGCAACAGTTTGGTGCAAACCCCAGATAAGTTTCAGATGCTTTAAATTAACCTCTATCTCCTTTGGAGATTTTCTTTTGCTATCAACTGCGAATAAACAAAAAATTAAAATGTCAATGACGCATTTTATCAAACACAAAGAAAAAATAATTTCAAAAATAAAATAAAATAAAAATAACTTATCCCATTGCCATAGGGAGGGCATCTAGGACCCTGATATGCATCATTTCCATTTAAGGGAGCATATTGCCAAGTTTTCATAACAACCCCATGTTCGAAGTAATCCTTGTTGGCATCTGGGAGATTGACAACTAAAGCCCTATTTAAAAATCTAGTTTTTAAATAAAAAGTGTTATCATAACAACCCATCTGTTGATGCAAAAAATTGGACCGGATCCCATTTTTATGATCACAGATAAATAGATAAAAGCAATCCAATCAAGCACATGAGAGACAAAGATTTTTAAAGTGGTTCGGCTATAAGGAAAAGCCTATGTCCACTGTTATTTTATTCCCAGTGGTTTATAATAGCACAATGTGGTAGAGAGAGGGAGAAAAAGGATGTATCTTGTGTATGGTCTCTCATCGTTGTCGGTTCTCCTCCCTTTTGGCTAAGGGAATACATGTATTTATAGTGATGGGAGATAAAGAGATTCATTGTATGTAGACATTTATGTCTACATTCAACGAATCTAATTGTTGAATTGCTTGGTATGCTATGTGTTGTCATCTATTAATACAGTATAAATGTACATTAAGGCTCATTAAATGCGTAGTTATCCTTTGATCTTCCTGGTTGGTATTCCGACTAACTCTCCTCGGGTGCCGACTAACTCTCCTCGGGTGCCGACCAACTCTCCTCGGGTGCCGACTAATTCTCCTCGGGTACTGACCAACTCTCCTTGGGTGCCGACTAACACTCCTCGGGTGCCGACCAATTCTCCTCGGATGCCGACTAACTCACCTCGGGTGTCGAATATTGCCATGTAGGATGACATGTGTCCTTTTCTGATTGGTCCTCGTTGATGGAGAATTTTTACGTTAACAGAAGCCCCCAATGCTCCATGCTTGATGGTTTACTTGAAAGGATGGAGTATTTATTCTGCAGTGTTTCTCGGTGCTCGTGAAATTCTTGATCTACCTTCTTGATTTGTTCAACATAGAGTGCATTATCTCCTGGACGACATATAATGCAGACTGATCGATGGTTGCTAATCTTTCTTTTAATGAACTCCATTCGTCAAGTGAACGTGTGCTATGTATCACCCCTGGGAATTTGGATGCAGCCATGCCATACTATGCAGCTTGTAGCTTGTCATAATCTTCAAGTATGTTGATTGGTTTTCTAGCCAACCAACTGCCTCCTGTGCCGAGCAACTGAGTGCTAACTTCATGTGCTTGATTCTTCTGATTTATGATCCTCTGAATACTTTGTCGAGTAACATACTAGCTTTTGAACCCAACTCTTCAATATGATTAGTACCAAGCTAGTGGTGGACTTCAAAACATTTTCATACAACTTCTTCTTCAATATTGGTCGGGACAGTAGTAGTAAAGATCTCAGTGCTGTAGATGCTGAATTTGACTTCTGAACTTCAATAGTATGTGTATAATAACTCCTGAATATGCCTCCTGAACTTTTTAATACGCCTCCTGAACTTTAATATACCTCCTGAACTTCAATATCAAAAATAATTCCTGAGCAAGAAAAACAACTCCTGAATGATGATTGGTCGGGGCCCCGACCGTGTGAGTTTGTGGAGTTGAATTTGATGCTCGATTGCATGATGTTATAAGAATGTGCCACCAAATGAACAAATATATCTGTAATAGAAGCCCCCAAGTGTGGAATGTGAACTTTGAATGCTTTTTGCTTGATCTCTTTCACATACTCATACTTTGTTTAAATAAAATGTTTTCGGCCAACTGTAGTTGACAGCTTCTTATTTCCGACCAACCTGAGTTGGTGGATTTTTTCTTCCCAACCAACCTTAGTTGGCACTTTTGGGAAATATTTTTTCTTCCCAACCAACCTTAGTTGGCATTTTTTAGAATAGTTTTTCTTCCTAACCAACCTTAGTTGGCATTTTTAGGAATAGTTTTACTTCCCAACCAACCTTAGTTGGAATTTTTGAGAATGTGCCACCGAATGAACAACTGAATTTTTAATAGAAGCCCCCAAGTGTGGAATGTGAACTTTGAATGCTTTTTGCTTGATCGCTTTCACATACTCATAAAATGTTTTCGACCAACTGTAATTGACAGCTTCTTATTTCCGACCAACCTAAGTTGACATTTTTGGGAATAGATTTACTTCCTAACCAACCTTAGTTGGCATTTTTAGGAATAGTTTTACTTCCTAACCAACCTTAGTTGGCATTTTTCAGAATAGATTTACTTCCCAACCAACCTTAGTTGGCATTTTTTGGAATAGATTTACTTCCTAACCAACCTTAGTTGGCATTTTTAGGAATAGATTTACTTCCTAACCAACCTTAGTTGGCATTTTTAGGAATAGATTTTTGATAATAAATGATAGAGACTTCCTCGGAGCTGACCAACGGATTGTTGGGAATAAGATATAATAAATGCTGGAGACATCTTTGGAGCTGACCAACAGATTGTTGGGAATAAGATAATATATGCTGGAGACATCCTTGGAGCTGAATATATGATTATAAATATTTGTCGAGCTCCATGCTGAAATAAGAATAGAATATGCATCCAAATAGATATAAAGAATAATAAAGTGCCTCGTTGATCTGTCGAGGTAGAATTATATAATGCCGAACAAGAATAAGATCTTCCAGAACATAAGAATATGGCCGATAACGTTGCAGGCCTGAATATAAATAAGAATTATCCGACCAACTATCCGTTGGGGGTGAAATACAACGAATGTTGTAATTCTCCTCAAAGCTGAATAAGTATCTTGTCGAGGCACAATTGCATAATGCCGAATAAGAATAATATTTTCCAGAACATAAGAATATGGCCGAGAACTTTGCTGATCCTGCATATAAATAAGAATTACCCATAGCCAACTATCCGTTGGGGGTGACATATAATAAATGTTATAGTTCTCGGAGCTGAATATGATAATATAAATGTTGGAGACCTCCTCGGAGCTGACTAACGAATTGTTGGGAATAAGATATAATAACTGCTGGAGACCTCCTCTGAGCTGACCAACAGATTGTTGGGAATAAGATATAATAAATACTGGAGACATCCTTGGAGCTGACCAACAGATTGTTGGGAATAAGATAATATAAATGTTGGATACCTCCTCGGAGCTGAATATATATAGAGAGAAGAAATTTTTCGAGCTCCATGCTGAGATAAATATAAAATATGCATAGACATAAATAATGATTTAGAATAATAAACTGTCTTGCTGATCTGTCGAGGCAAAATTGCATAATGCCGAATAAGAATAATATTTTCCATAATATAAGAATATGGCCAAGAACTTTGCTGGGCCTGAATATAAATAAGAATTACCCCAACCAACTATCCATTGGGGGTGAAATATAATAACTGTTGTAGCTTTTCCTCGGAGCTGAATACGATAATAAGTATTTCGTCGAGTTCCATGTTGAGATGAATATAGAATATGAATCCCAAGGGATATATAAAATAATATATGCTTGAGCCGATATCTCCGAGTAATAATAAAATATATAATGCCTCGCTGAGGTGAAATTTCATAATGCTGAGCAATGATAATAGTTTCCAGATTGTTTCCGACCATTCGTCGGCGTTGAATCTTGTACCTGTAAAAATTAATAACTTGCTCTACCATATGTGTAGGCCGAATTGATTAGTCATGAGAATAATTTACTCATCCAATCAATATATGATATGTATATGCTTGAGAAATAAAAATATTAATTTCAAAAAATGAAACAATATATGTTGGTTGATATGTCGAGGCAAAATTGCCTGATGTCGAGCAATAATAGTTTCTAGAGGTTTAAGATTGTGGCTGAGCTTTCGTCGGGATCGAATATCGTCCCTATGAAATCTTAATAAGCTGCCCGAGCACCTGTCTAGACTAGATCAAATAATTATTGTCATGAGAATAATTATTTAGCCAAACAATATGTGATGTGTATCAGCATAAGGCAATAAAAATTTCAAAATATGAAATAAAATGTTTTGTGCCAAATGTGTCTCATTGTGAGAAATTTTTTATTAACTGGATGTCATAAGGTTTGATTTGAGCTTTTTATAAAATAATTTTATTTTTAAATAAATGCTCAAATATGGGATCGAAAAATTTATTCTAAGATAAAGTTCAGGGATATATTTTATTTAATTTTAAAACATTTATTTTGTCAGAGAAGTGTGAGAAAAATAAATAGGTAGCAATGGTAATAATTTTGACTTTGTCAAAATTAATAATCTCGGCAAATAAATTTGTCATCCCTCCATTCCAGTATTCCTCGTCATTAGGTGATAACCATCTCTGACCAGTGGCATCGCCGACCAGCATCGTGTGACGTCAGTGTTGGGATGCCTTCGATTTGATCTGCCGACCATGTACATACTATCGAGAAGCCTTTGTTTTGGCTAAAACTTGTTTCCGACCAACTTTGGCCTTTTAAGTTGTTGACCAACTATTTCTTTGTTATCAAAAGTAGATGTCGACCAGATGTTCTTATTTTGAAACAACCACCGAGGTGTTGCCGATCTACTCCAATGTTGCTGATGGATCTTCACAGCCTACCACCGACCAACAAAAATGGTCTGGTAAACAAGTTTTGGTCGAGTAACAACCAGATGTCTCCGACCAACAGTAGATGGTTCTGACCAACAAAAATGATGTCGACCAACAATACTTGTCAATGAGATATACCGAGGAGATTACTTCTTTATTCCGATTAAGTAGAGCAAAAATTCACATAGTTTTTCACTGACTAGAAATACTCATCCGGCGACCTTCTTTCGGATTTTTCATCCTCACACAATTGATGTTAAACAGTAGTTGCATATTCATGAGACCTTTGAGCCCAAGGCAGGCAGACTTTGAATCGGAGAGTAATATAATCCTGTGATTAAAAAAAAAAATTTATCTGAAACCGAACCATGTTGTGAGGTGGATGATCATCCGGTTATTTTTTTTATGTCGTCCAGTTTCATTATTTTTGTTGCTGTAGACGGTTGAAGTCAAAACGATTGATATGAATTTAATAAATCCAAAATTTCTTCATCTTCCTGGGAAAGTTTCTCCATTGCCCTTTCTTGAGCGACTGTTCATTTTTCATCTTCTTTACGAAAGTGGGTAGAGATTTTTCAGGAGAAAGAAGGTTATTTTGGGTTTCCTTCCTATTTTCCATTTGTGGAGATAAAAAATACGGTGGATGATAAAAATCATTACGAAAATTATACCAAAAATCAATCATCGAACCAATATATCAATCTTTATCAGAATTAATAAATTGTAACAAATCAAAATTCTTAGATCTAAGAGATAACCAATAGAAATATCATATCTAAGAGAAAATATGATCAATATCCAAGAGGAAAAAGAATGGTTTTGAATTTTTACTCCCTTGTAGAAGATGTGAAATATGTGAATCAACATATATCAAATCTTTTTCCTTGATGTAACTCATTACATAAACGTGTTTGCCCAAAACATTTTCAAGAAGAGCCATAGATGCTTAACGTTCATGATGAAAATTGTCTAACACTGAATATAAACATATATATATATATATATATATTATTATTTTTTTTATGAATCAAATTGATGAGAACTTTTAAAGCAGATCTGGGTCAGAATTTTGATTATTGAGAGAGAGAGAAATTGTTCTTGATTTTAACTTTTCCCATTTAAAAATATGATAGGAATTTGAATAGACATCAAAGATCTTACAAAATTTATAATGAAAATTATCAAATCTTACCACCGTCATATATATTGGTATATGTAATCATTTAAAATATTTATTCCATGATATAAAATTGAAACTTGAGAATCAAGCAAAAAGTTATGATTTATGAAATCCATTATTTTTCAGATTTCTAAATAAGAATTAATCTAACAGCATGATTTAAAAATCATGATATGCAACATTTTGCCAATAAAAATTGGACAATTAATTTATGTATATAAACATAAAAATCATGATTGAATCAAAAGATATATGTATAATTGATTATACGTAGAGAAAATAAAAACTTAGCTTTTGATGGAGAACAATGCTTATAACACGTTCCCATAGACGGCGCCAATCTGTTGAGGACATAAAATGTCCACTGTCATTTTAGTGGCGTCAACAGCAGATAAATGATGAGGATGAGATTGAAGATGAAGATAAACATTCACATCAAACATATAAGAGACAAAGGTTTTTAAAGTGGTTCGGCTATGAATAAAGCCTACGTCCACTGTTATTTTATTCCCAGGGGTTTACAATAGCACCATAAGGTGTAGAGAGAGAAGGATGTGTATATTGTTTATGGTGTTTCTAGGTTCTCCTGGATCTCCTCTTTTGGCTAAGGGAATACATGTATTTATAGTGATGGGATATAAAGAGATTCATTGTATGTAGACATTTATGTCTACATTCAACGAATCTAATTGTTGAATTTCTTGGTATGTTATGTGTTGTCATCTATTAATACAGTATAAATGTACATTAAGGCTCATTAAATGCGTAGTTATCCTTTGATCTTCCTGGTTGGTATGCCGACCAACTCTCCTCGGGTGCCGACTAACTCTCCTCGGGTGCCGACCAACTCTCCTCGGGTGCTGACTAACACTCCTCGAGTGCCGACTAATTCTCCTCGGGTACTGACCAACTCTCCTCGGGTGCCGACTAACACTCCTCGGGTGTCGACCAACTCTCCTCGGATGTCGACCAACTCTCCTCGGGTGTCTAATATTGCCACGTAGGATGACAAGTGTCCTTTTCTGATTGGTCCTCGTAGATGGAGAATTTTTGCGTTAACACCATCTATAGCAAAACATAATTTATGGAATCCCAAAGTGGGTTCCATGAATCTGATTTAACCTATGAACTCCATTAACTATTCTCCAAGTGTTTGGTGCTATTTTTGCAGGAACCACATCAAAATATTGACAGAATTACAAACACAAGGGGTTCGGAGGAAAATAAAAGCCACATTCAGCCACAAAGAGACTGGGGAACCAATGTCCCTCAGCCAAACGAAAATAGTCAGAAGGTTCAGCAAGTTCCTCCAATATGACCCATGAAGGAATAGAAAAATCAGAACGAAATTTATCAAGAGACTCCACAACGTAAACCATGATGAAAGAAGAAAGAAAAAGAGAAGGAAGAAGATCTTACAGGAAAAGGGTGGATCAGTTGACAACAAACAATGGAGGAAATGAAGGCACAAGATAGAGAAGAAAGGAAGAAGTTCTAAGATGCAGATTTGAAAAAGTAAAAGGCGATTGAATTTTTTGAAGCGTTTAAATACTTTACCTCGGGAATAGAGAAGAACAATGATTACCAGGATGGACGATTGCGTACCCAGCGGCTAAAAAGGAAAAAGGGGCACAAAAACCGAAGCGGTTAAAAAAATTCAAAATACTCGTGAGGACAGATTCTATGAATTCAAAGAGGAAATAAATACAGGAAAAATATTCCTAAAATTTGGGATGACTATTTAATCCTGCCATATTTCTAGAAGAATGTTCCACACTTCTCCTAAACCTCGAACTGTGAAACATTGGGGGCTTCTGTTGATACTAAATTTAGTCTGCTGACATGGACCAATTACGTGGAGACACGTGTCAATCTACATGGCATCTGTGAACATTTTTTACAAACACCTTGACTCCAAGGAACTCCACCTCCCCGACCAACTCAAGCGCTCCGAGCAACAGGTGTCTCCGAGAAACTCATGTATACTGAGCTACTTAGGCGGCCTGAGAAGCTTTGGCGGTCCGAGCTGCACCTCGTATAAAGCAGTTATAACCAGATAATTAGGAGGATTGAATGCGCATTAAATGTTGATTATTATCATACAGATGTACACGCCTATTGGACAACTTTGTAATATTCTCTCGCATGTACAACCTCAACGCTATAAATACATTGTAACCTCCTCATTAGCAGGGGACTCGGAATTTCTTGGTAAACCCCTTATCGAGAATTCTGCAAACAGTCAGCAATAACACAAACAGTGGATGTAGGCCATTCTTTCAAGGCTGAACCACTTTAAACATCTTTTATCTTATTTAATTTTATTTGTGATTAAATAATTAGGTCAAATCTAATTTTTTACATCAACAACGACAAAAACACAATAGAGACACCAATTTTCTCTCTATCAAGACCCCCTGGGATAACAAGAGAACATGTATCTAGTGGACGTCCTCATTGTCTCTGACATTATGAGGAATGGGGGCACATTCGATGTCTACCCAGTTTGGAATGTTATAGAACTTCCTAAATTCTGATATCGATCTATTGCCTATTTTCCTCATTGAAAAATAAAAACCCTAGTAGAAGATATGAAGAAATTCCAATAGAAAAAATAAAGAGAAGAAGTGAGAAAGACTTACAAAGTAAGAGTCTGCTTGGGACGAGGCAAAGTCATAAGCAGGGATGATGAGAAGGTGTGAAAAAAGCTTGAATATGGAAGACGAGACCTGGGAGTAAGAAGATCTACACTAAAAGCTTGGAGAAATTGAGGGAAAACAAAGAATTTTGAAGAGACGTTTAGGGAATGGCCATTTCGAAGTGATTTAAACCTTCCTAAATATAATCCACTGATAACGAGGCGACCTTCCACCTAGATCAATTCAAGAAAGGTGCTTCGGACCCAAGAGTGTTGCACAATTCAAAAAAGTGCCATTAAGGCAAATCATTTAAAATTATTGAGCTCAAATTGTGACCCAAAAAATTTAGAGGCAATTGTGGGTACCTCGATTTTCCACTTCGACTCAGACGAGTAGCCCAATTAAACACAGCCCAAAGTCTAAAGGCCCCGCGCATCAAACAATTCAGTTTTGACCTAATCAATTCCTAAAATCTCTCTTCAGAGATACTTGGTGGATGGTGGGCCAACGTGGAGGAGTCCCACTCCTCCACTCTCCGAAATAACATATATATAACAAACCCTCCGCCCGGGGCAAAGGGCATGCAATCTTTTGTGTAAACACTCCCCGTAGTAAAGAGAAATAAAAGACTGAGAGCACCATCATTGACGTAGGCCTTCTTGCCGAACCACATAAATTTGGTGTTGTGTGATTGTCATTCCTTATATTCTTTATTCATTCTGGTGATTGCCTTTTCTTGTTATTTTGTGCTGAATTTAATTGTCACCACAATTAGTTAGTATTTTTATCTTAGGTCCAAATTAAGCACACACATAAACCCACTCACACCCTAAAATCTATACACCTTACTACACCTAAACAAACCCTCTCCCACACCTACTTTCCCTACACTCTCACCACACACTAACTCTCCCTTCTCCACCTTCAACATCTCGCCACTCTCTCTCTCCTCTATCCTCCATAACCAAACATATACCCACAACTCTACCACTCTCTCTCCTCCACCATTAACACACCAATCTCTTATCTCTCTCACCTCCATCGTCGCCTCTCACCACTCAAACCCTCAAACTCGCCCAGACTCGAGACCCGATTTCGACCTCCATCAACCAATACCCATCCCCGGTGAAAACCCTAGCCAATACAACCCATAGTGTCTCAATTCGCGACCACCCAACGCGACTTATCTCAGAATCTACCCATTTTCAGCGCAGCACCGAGCCATAACCAACCTACTTCCATCCATACTAGACATGTCTACCTGATCCAACCCGAACCTGCTGGCCGAACCAGCTGCAGACCCATGCACCCAACCCCGGTAATTCCCCAATAGGACCATGTCCAACCCTTCCACGGCCAACCCTCCATTCAAACCTGTAATCAACCCAAAAGCCTTACCACCTTGAACCAAAGCCAAAATTGTTTTGTTACATCCATAACCAAATAACAAGGACCAAAGTCAAACCATTTTAACCCTTTTACCCAAAATGCCCCCAAACACTCTTTTAACCAACTCAGATTTTTATTCCCTCTTCCAATTACCCCACTTCCCACATGACCTCACACAACCTATGCACATTTTGCATTTCCTTATTTTAAGCCCAACTTATCCTCACACCCCTCATGTCCATTTAATCCCTAACAAATTTACCCTTAGCTCCATGCCTACTATTTAAGGAAGAAGAAGGCCATTTGAATAGATCAATTTTGGAGAGAAGAAAATTTTAGAGAGAAACACCATTTTAGTTTTTTTAGTTATAATAAAATAGGGAAATATTTTGTAAATAGTTTTTATTTTCATTTTTAGAGATTTGTGAGGATAAATTATGAGTAGTTCTATTGAGTATTATATTGAATTGATTATTATTGGATTCTCATACTGAATGGATGTTGCTCAATTTCAATGGAGGATTAGTGTCCAATTTTGCAAATCAAGGAGACTTATTTGAATATTTGTCCTCTTACCCTTCTATTTTATTTGTTTATAACCTTGATTATTTTTTCATCATATTTAAAATCATGTTTTAGGCTAAATCCCCCTTTCAAGGGGTGGGGTGAACCCTTATTTGATGTTATTTTGATTTAATTAATTTGATTAATTGAAAATTCCCTTTGAATGTTAATTTTGATCCCTCACCCTTAAATTTATGCCTCGAGAGAGGGTAAATGATTTTCGAGAGAAAATCAAAATTTTAGCTATAATACCCATTTTAGATTCGAACTAGATATAGGGGTTTCTTAAGTGTAGTACTATTCCTCGAATTTCAACTCTATTTTCATTTTCTAAGATCTACATAAATTTTGATGAATCGATCCTAGCCGGTGATTAATTAAAAGGAGTGTAGATCTATTTTCTAGATTTGTGGGGGGTTTAACCTAATTTTCTAAAAGATTACTATTAAAATTACACTTGCAACGAGAGTTGATTTGTAATTTTAATATTAATTTGGGAGAATTCCAATAGTTAAATTAATTAGTTAGAATAGCTAAAATTTGTGGTGTAGTCCCAATCCTTGACTGTTCTCACATTATTTACCTCACTTCATCTCTTATTTTAGTGTCAGATTTTGCTATTCAATTTTAGTCACTTTTAGTTGTTATTTAAATCTTTGATTTAGTTAGTGTTATTTCACATCCTCACCCAAATTGTTTTAATATTGAAAAAGCTAAAAAAAATAGAAAAGGTAAAAATCCCAAAAAGAAAATAAAAGTGAATTACAATTGTTTTCCCCTCGCTTTACCCCCTTGATGTGGATTGATACCCTTACTTACCTCTACACTTTAGTTTGATATTATTTTTTAGGTATTTGAGGATTTTGATTAACTTGGCTTCCAACAACGACTACACACAAAAGTCGAGTTATCAAATGGCGACGTTACCATTCTTGGGAGCGTGAAGCACTTGGAGCGAATTTCATCACGTAGTTCATTTATTTTTTCACTTTGTTGTTTTTACTACCATTTTTTCATTTTATTAGAAGGCTTGTATTAAGCTTTTTATTCTTGGCTTGTATTGCGGTGCATAGAGACACCATTTATTTTTTATTTTCAATTTGTAATAAAAAAAAAGATAAGCGTGATAGAGAAATTGGACAATGTAGAGAGAAGGCGTCCAAAGCCAAGGAAAATAAGCTTCTCTACCTTGGGTCGGTAGGACTCCCGGGGCCGACTGAGACAGGCATGATCACCCCCCGATCGACTCAACTTTTTTCAGCACCCCACGGTGTAAAAACTGTGGGAGGTACATTTCTAAACCCTTGAGCCTCACCTGTTAGCGAGTCAATTAATTGACTTAGACCTAGACCTGGTCATTCACGAAAAGGGATTTCATCACCCGAATCACTCGCTTACTATTGTGTGCTACCCTAGCCATCATTAAATTTAAAATCTATCTACTAGGTAGCACAGTAAGAGAAAATGTTTGGCGATCACAAATATTTTCGTGATTTTTTATCGCCCGCGGACTTAATTAAAATTTAACTACCCTTTCACTAAATTTAAAGATAAAAATGGGCTATGTGCTAGTTAGGATTTATCCTTGACTTATGTGTGTCCAATTCAATTTTTCAGTAGTCGATTTTACTGTGTCCATCCACAATTCAGAGTCCAAATATTTTTCCCCACCTTTTCTTCCAAAAAATCCAAAAATATTTTCTTTCTTTATTTTTATATTAAAAAAAATCCAAAAACATTTTCTTCTTTCTTTTTTCTAAAAATCCAAAAATATTTTCTTTCCTTTTGAAAAAATTTCAGAAATCAAAATATATATTTTTCTCATCATGGCCGAAGAACGTCCTTTATGAGATTACTTAAGCCATTTCTCATTTTCTCAAATCATGTTTGAAGTTGAGCCCGAGTCGAACCTCCATGCCTTACTTAGTGGCTTTAACTCTCAGCCACACGCCGTTAATACACATGCGTCGTCCATGCACGCATCTTACATTCCATCGCCTCCGATGACGAGTATCAACGCATCACATGCTTTGTTGTGCACACATTGTTTTCACGCCGATCACTTGTCCCATGAGTGTCCATATATTCTTTATCCATCCGAACCCACCATGGACCATGTGTATCCATATGATACTGTTCCGGAACCCACCTCAGCCTATTATCACTATATATCCAATCCATAGTTTTCTGAGTACCCAAGTTATTCGTGGAGGCCTGATCACCCTTTCACGCAATACAAATCCCAACCCGATGTTATGGATCCTCACACGTTCCAATAGTCATCATGGCAACCTTTTGCACCCATTCATGATGAGTTCCCTCACAATGCACCCATGAGTATCAACCATTTGTCCATCACGAAGGTAATCCTTTCTTGTCTGATGAACTCGGCCCCACTCCATACACTTCATACGATTATTCTTCGTATAGTCCTGACCATAGCGAGTTATGTCCACCTCAACCACTGCCGTCACCCATCACTCCACCACTTTCATCCACATCCGCTCTCGAGGCACTCTTGCAACAATTTATCATCGAGCAAGAGAAAGCCCCTCAAATTCAAAATGAAGCTCTCAAAAGTCTTGGACGACGATTGACTGAATTTGAGTGTGCGAGAGAGTCCGAAATTCCCATAGATCCACCCATTGTTTCACCCACGTGTGATGATGATGTGTCCTCTTGTGACACCGATTTTGCGTGTGACCAACCCTATCATCTCGAGAATCTTGAAGGTGAAACCATTCCATGGTCCGGGCATTAAATCGACACTTTTATTTATTTATCCATCCATAGTGAGCCTGATCAAATACCACCATGTCCACATGAACCCATCATTACGGTTCACATTCCCATTTTCGTCGAATCCAAAACCATTGAGCCCACGGCTTGTGTTCCTGAGGAACCACTTTATCATAGGTTAGCTTCATCTACTAGTGCTCACCCTTATCCTGAGATTGAATCTATGTTGGTTTCCACCTCTCTGGATATGGATCATGTTCCACCACGCTTGACTCAATTTGAGTTATATATTAATGTTGATTCTTCTCTCTCGAATTTGGATGCCTCATTTGATTTTCCAACTACCTCGGATGGTGACGTAATGATGGAAAAGTTGATCACTCTATCGCTAATTTTCACACTTCCTCCTATGAGTCCCATTGAGGATCACTCCGCACCTCATGAGGAGTGTGTGTCTCCCACTCTCGAGTTGGATCATCTTCTTCCACCATTTATCCCACCCGATACACCATTTACCCAACCCATTAGCCCTACCACCCCACCACCTGGTTTGGATCATGATTTTACATCTTTCATATTCCATTTACCTATTTGGATCCTAACCTAAAACCATCCTACACCATCCATGAGAGTATTTTTGGTTCTACTCTCCACTTCTGTGAGACCGAGCTTGTTCCTATATGCCCGCCACTCTCTTGTGGTGTTGATTTTTCTTTCCATTAGCTCCCTGATATGTCAAGGCACGACCATTATCACCGTCCCTTTATAGAACGGTCGTGTCATTTCTATGAGACCCACCCCATCACTATTTCCACACCATTTAGCCTCCCTCGCCAACTTCAGCACTATGCTTACAGGGCCCTTATTGCCCTAACATTTCAGCTCAATAAGGCTCGATACCGAGACCTCTTGACCCTTACCCTAATACCCACTCGTCCATGGTCCATCGATCCTTTGCATCGTGTAATGCACTTTGTCATACAAGTGCATTGACCCTTTTAGCCTTTATCCAACAGGACTGATGCTTCAGTCTTGTTTGGGGGTGATTCTCATCACCCAATTTTTCTGCCACCCCATGCGTTCATAGATCTTATCTTTAGGGTAAAATTCCTTCGGTCTGGCTGAAGACATTAAACTTAGCGCTACCGGGAGGCAACCCGTTGTTTCTTGTACTAGTCTCATCCTATTTGGAGGTGGTGTCCAACATGTTTATATAATTGTACCCATTTTTTTTTCTTTTTCCCTTATGACTTATTCAGGTGTATTCTTGGCTACATATTCCTATTTCATTAGCGGGTGATTCTTGTAATTGTTTTCCTCCTTCTGCTCTCAATTTTAAAAATCATTTTACCTAACATCGAGGACGATGTTCCTTTTTGTTTGGGGTGGAAAATTTTATCAAAATCGTACCTCTTTAGAAAATTTTTGATTTTTAAAACTAATTTTTAAAATTTCGTGCAGTTTCTTTCATCTCACTCATTGATGGAATTTTTTATCATCCATCTTTTAAGTCTAGGAATCAATCTATAGGATATTTTTTCTAAATAGCTTATTTAATACATAAAAAGGCATGTGCACTATTAATTTCTGAACTCAACAAAATTTGTGCACTTATCAAGTCACTACGGTTTAGAGTTGAATAGTACCATAATTTTCAAGAGAGCCTTAAGGATCACTAGTAGAGACTTTAGCTTGTAAGATTTGTGCCTTTCGCCCTTTCCGAGTGTTTTACGCAATCTCCGAGTCACAAGTTTATTCAACTTATTTTGGGTCTGCACTTTAAATTGTTGTATGATCTCATTATTCTTCAATAAATATTTGGCTTAATCATTGAGAATGGCATCTTTTTCGAGTTGTAAGAAACACGTGTCTTGAATTTTTTCCCGATCACTAGATTTTCTTCCATATCGCATTTCCATTCATTTCACCCATTACTTTCCCACATTATACCATATTCAAATATATTCCCCACATCATCCATACACATTCCCCCACTCCATTCATATATCATCCATCATCAGTTTGAGAAAAAGAGTTCTTTCCCAAATGTAAAATTTCTTTAGTGATTGAGTGTATATAGAAAGAGAGAAAAAGAGAAAAACAAAAGAGAAAAAAATATAAAAATAGAAAAAATAAAAGAAAGAAAAGAAAAAGAGAGTTTGTTGTTAGTACTTAGTTTTTTCTGAAATAAAAACATTTGTTCTTCATGTATAATACACTCTTCTCATGCATTACACATCCATCACTCATCCATCATCCATCATCCATCATCCATACCATCCTACCTCATATTATCATATCCTTCCCATCTAATTTTTTCTCACCCAATCATCCATGTTTTCCCCGAGGTGTTCGGGCAAATGAAAGTCAACGTGGTGAATAATTCGACACTCTCAATATAGTTATTAGCATTCCTTTCATGAGATCATTTTCTTTACAAATGTTCTTTCTTTCTTATGTGTGTGTGAGACGTTTGAACTTGATTACATTTGCTCACCTTCGCACACATAAGAGTGATACAGTAACCCAAATCTCGAGAGTTCATTTGAGAGATATATACCCATGAGATTTTGAATTTGAAGTGTTGATTCCGAAAAGGCAATCTAGAAATTACTCTTATGATACTCGGCCCGTTTTGACTAATTCACACTTCACACATTGAATTCTAGGAAGGATGTGCCTTGAGTATTTACTTAGCTACGCTTTTTGCAATTCTAGCTTGTATGTCTCAAAATATTTATCTCATGAGATGGATTGTCCGATTATTCTATGTCTAATAAGAGATTGACTGCCATTCAATAAATCATTTTAAATAAAGAATTTTGTCGATATATACCCTACAAACCCTCACGAGACACAACTCGTCATGTAGGACAACCTATAGATTTAAAGGCTTGTTGCACATGCTTAGTGCTCGCGAAAGTGATACACTTTTGGTTTCTTATCTTTTTCTTTCTCTATATCTTATTGCTCGAGGACTAGCAACGCTTTGTTTGGGGTAGTGTGATAAGAACCCAAAAGTGTACATTTTATACCCTGAATAGACATATTTTTGTTGTTAATTCTCGATAATAATGGTCTCATACGTGTAAATATTTATTGTGCAGGTTGATGTCCGTTTACGGAGTTCAAATGATTAATTTAAAGCAAATGCGCATCAAATGGAGCTAATTACCTTGCCCCGTAACCTCACCCGAGCCTAAACCTACCCCGAAGCCCGTGCGTGTTTAGTTTGTGCCCTTTTTACATATTTTTTAGATTTTTACTTTGTGTCGTTTTATTTTTAGGGTTTATTTTATATTTATTACAATTTTTAGCTTTTATTTTCTATTTGTATTTTTTTAATATGATTTTATTTTACTTTGATTTTATTAATTTTTAGTTTTTATTAGGATTAGATTTTTTTAGGATTTCATTTATTTTATTAGATTTTACTTTTTTTATTAGGATTAGATTTTTTTAATTTTAGTTTTAATAGATTTTTATTTTTATTTTTTTTTCTTTTTAGTTTTATTTTTAATTGAGTCTTTATTTTATTTTTAGAGAAGGATTTTAATTTTTTAGATTTTTAATTTTATTGATTTCATTTTAATATTACTTAGTAATTTTATCTTAGGTCCAAATTAAACACACACATAAATCCACTCACACCCTAAAATCTATACACCTTACTACACCTAAACAAACCCTCACCCACACCTACTTTTCCTACACCCTCACCACACACCAGCACTCCCTTCTCCACCTTCAACCTACCACCACTCTCTCTCTCCTCTATCCTCCATAACCAAACATATACCCATAACTCTACCACTCTCTCTCCTCCACCATTAACACACCAATATCTCCTCTCTCTCACCTCCAACATCACCTCTCACCACTCAAACCCTCAAACTCGCCTAGACCCGAGATCCGATTTTGACCTCCATTAACCAATACCCGTACCCGATAAAAACCGTAGCCACTGCAACCCGTAGTGCCTCAATCCACGACCACCCACTACTAACCCGTCGCCCAAACTTCTACGCGACTTATCTCGGAATCTACCCATTTCTAGTGCATCACCAATCCGTACCTGACCTGCTTCCAACCAAACCGGACCTGTCTACCTGATCCAAACCGCACCTGCTGGCCGAACCAGCTGCAGCCCCACGCACCCAACCCCAGCCATACCCCAATCGGACCATGTCCGACCCTTCCACGGCCAACCCTCTATTCAAGACCGTAACCAACCCAAAAGCCTTCCCAAAAATCGTTTTGTTACCTGCATAACCCAATAACAAAGGACAAAGTCATATTATTTTAACCCTTTTACCCAAAATGCCCCCAAACACTCTTTTAACCAAATCATATTTGTATTCCCTCTTCCATTTACCCCCACCTCCCACATGACCTCACACAATCCATGCACATATGTGCATTTCTCTATTTTAACCCCAACTTATTCTCACAATCCTCATGTCTATTAAATTCCTACCCAATTTACCCTTAGCTTCATGCCTACTATTTAAGGAAGAAGAAGGCCATTTGAAGAGATTAATTTTGGAGAGAAGAAAATTTTATAGAGAAACACCATTTTAGTTTTTTATTAGTTAGAATAAATTAGGAAAATATTTTGTAAATAGTTTTTATTTTTATTTTTAGAGATTTGTAAGGATAAATTGTGAGTAGTTTAATTGAGTATTATATTGAATTAATTATTGTTGGATGTTCATATTGAATATATGTTTCTCAATTTCAATGGAGGATTAGAGTCCAATTTTGCAAATCAAGGAAACTTATTTGAAGATATGTCCTCTTACCCTTTCTATTTTATTTGTTTATAGCCTTGATTATTTGTTCATCGTGTCTAAAATCGTGTTAGGCTAAATCCCCCTTCCAAGGGGTGGGGTGAACCCTTATTTTATGTTATTTTGATTTAATTAATTTGGTTAATTGAAAATTCCCTTTGAATGTTAATTTTGATACCTCACCCTTAAATTTACGCCTGGAGAGCGGGTAAATGATTTTCGAGAAAAAATCAAAATTCTAGTTATAATACGCATTTTAGATTCGAACTAAAGATAGGGTTTCTCAGGTGTGGTATTATTCCTCTAATTTCAACTCTAGACTTACTTTTATGATTTAAACTAGTTTTATCGATCGATCCTAGCGGGTGATTTGTTAGATGATATTTAGATATACATTTCAAGAGTTGTAGGAGTGTTAAAATTAATTTTCTAAAATTTTATTGATAAAATTACATTTGCAACGAGAGTTGATTTGTGATTTTGATACTAACTTGGGATAATTAATTTTAATCAATTAATTAATTTTAATTAACTACAGTATATGGTGTCATCATGTCCCTTGTTAGTCCTCACTTTTATTTTCTCACCCATCTCATATTTTTTATTTTTAGCTAGTTAGATTACTTAATATTTTCATTTAGTTTTATTTACATCTTGATTTAGTTTAGTCTTATTTCACCCTCATCCCACAAAATTGTTTTAGTATTGAAAAAGCATAAAAAAAATAGAAAAAGCAAATAAGCCAAAAAGAAAATAAAAAGTGAATTACAATTGAGTTTGTCTCTAGTTTCACCCCTCGATGTGGATCGATACTCTTACTTACCTCTACACTAGTTTTATTATAATTTTTGTAGGTAATTGAGGTTTTGATTAACTTGGCTTCAACAACGACTACACACAAAAGTCAAGTTATCAATTTCAAAAACGTCATTTAACCCGTTTCTTCTCGTTATCTTTATAAATAATCATTTTCTATAATTATGCTTAAAAACCAGCATTCCTTCCCATTAACACACTATGTTGAACAATTAGCAATTGTTGGGAAAAATCTTTCATTTACTTTCAAACCTTTATTACCCAACATTCATTAACTCACGCTGAGCTATTAATCATTACTTAAGACTTGCTTTAAACGTACAAAAACACCATGTTTATAAAGATATTCATTTTTCTTTGAAAATCTTACATAACACGCGCTTGTGTTCATTTTGTTTCAAACCTTATTACGTAGCTTAAAAATCATTATATCATCTTATTAAAACAACTCATGTTGACACATGACGTTATTCTTGCATTAGTAAATCAATGAACTAATGCCATTCATTTATGACTCCTTCATGAATATTCAATTCATTACTTAGAATTTTCTTTAAGGATTCCACTTATGCACACACCCTTCACAACACATGCACACCCACGGTTTCACGTAATTCCACATTTCGACACCAAGCACCAAGTAAAGTGCAGTTGGTTTGGGATCTTTCACCACTAGTGAGAGCATAGCCCTACTTAATTATTAAACACAACATCATCCAATATCATTATTTTATCAATGTGTTTGACATTTTCATATTTTCCACATTAATTTGCCTTTCGGGCCGAAGCCTTGGGCTTAACCTATCATTTTCCCATTATTCATTTTGAAAAAATCATTATATTCCATTAAAGTAATTTTTTACACATACTTTACACCGAAAATCATTTTTGTTTAAGAACTCATTTCATTCTTTCTACATATATGTCAAAACACTCTTTAACATTTTTGTTTCCTGAAAATATTACACTTTAAATATATTTCCAATTTACCAAATTTACATCAAAATACATAATTTCACTTTTGTTTTCAAGTGTTACTTACAAAAACACCCTTTTTATGCTTCAAACTTAACGCGTAGGAATTTTAGTCTCTATGGCATTTTCAACTTCTCACTTCATCGAAAATCACATTTTTGCACATTACTCCCTTTAATACATATAACTATGCTTCTCACATATTAAAGTGTACACATTTATTTATGAGTTTTAACATTAAAAACCCATTTTAGTCAACATTTATACATTTGAAAGTTTACATTTCAAACTCAGTGCTACACACTTTAATTATGAATTTTTGTATAAAGACCCATACTAAGTCATTTTATTCACACTTAGTCTTCTACACTCTCATTATTTACATTTTTACTCAAAGTTTGCAAGAAGACTACACTTTCACATATTTACACTTTTAACCTAAAACTTAGTTTAGCAAACTAAGTTGTACACTTTGTAAATGAAAATCTATTTTCTCATTTCATAATGATTCATCAGCATTAAAATCACTATAATCATCTCATAAAAAAAGGGCTCATACATACCAAATGTTCTTCACATCAAATGAATCATTTATTCACCTTAAAACATGAGTTTAAGATATTTTATTTTATAAAATGTTTGTGAGTAATGGGATGAAAATTATCCATTTTTGAAACCCGTTCAATCATTCATTTAAGTGCCCATTTTCATAGAAATTAGTAATAATGATACTAATAAGCCTATTAGTACATTTTAAACCTTAATCAACATATTTTAAGCTCTAAATATGTAGAAAAATCTAGTTAAATATAAGTTTACTACAAGATCCATTTCAAAGATAGAAAATCTCATTTTCTTCTAAACTATATCTTGAAATCATGTAGTATTTAATCTTTAATCATGGATGGATATTTACACACACCTAATATCAACAAGCTTCAAAGTACTCATACTAATATCATTATCAACTTAACTTCGTAAGAGATAAGCATTTCCCACCTCAAAATGGTCTTAAGAAAATGGTAGGGAAAGTGGGTGACTCCCCGACCTCCAAAGGTGTCCCTGAAGGGAGTCACAATAGCCCACTCTTCAATTTCCCGAATGAAATTTCAATCTCCATAAAATACTCATTCTTCTTCTCATAAAATCCATCTGAAAAATGCCCCAAAACACCAATAAAATGCTACTTGGATCACTTTCTCTCTCTAAAAATATTTTTTTCTTTTTTCGTTTTCAAGATTTTGACTTGAGATTAGTACTCCTTGCATTTTTTTTGGCTAACAAAACTTATTTAGAATAGTCGTTTGGCCTCCCGGATTGTCCTATACAAGATGCGCAAGAATCGGGACTTCCACACAAAACATATTTTTTTTTATTTTTCTTCGCATGGTAATATTACTTATATTTTTATGAGTCTAAACATATAATCAGAATATATTTTTAGTTACCACTTTTTCCAAATAATTCGCGCAAAACTGGACTTTCGCAGTATCGCGCACTGTCAGACAATTTATACTCGGGCTCGCGTAGCGCTCGTTGCTTGTTCGAATCGCGTGAAACATAATTTAAGTACTTAAAATAATAATAATATAAATTCAAAATAAAACTCATGAGAGCCTTGCAACCCAAAACCTTCTTATTTAATCCATATTATGATATTTTACATTTCGCACCATTTAAATGTTGCATTGTATTAACCTTTTTTGTGTCACATTTTTTCCTTGACATTTTCCCTCAAACTTAACAATCATCCTAAGTAATACTATTGGATATTAAATATGCATTCATGCTACATATACATCATGGGATTTTTCTCGTTTAAACCATTTACGTAATACGCCACCTTACGTATTACTTTGCGTGTTACACATAGATTATGTATTCCTCAAATTTTCGTATGGACAAAACACCTCAAATAATATTAAATACCTAATTTTTAGGGTGAGATATTACACTTTCAATTGAATATGGTGGAAAATGAATTAATATTGTAATATCACTTTAAATAATACTGTTACATGACAAAGAAAGTTAAATGCTTAATAATTCAATATTAATAAACATGGTTTCAATTAAAAGTGTTTCAAGTCAAAACCTAAATTTCAAGAGAAAATGCCCATTAATGGTAGGTTAATGATCCTAACCCATAAACATTGAATTAAATATGGTAAAGTATTTACAAAAATCAAATAAAGATAACTAACTATAGATAAACCAACACAAAATAATTTGCATGTCTTGAAGTAAAACAAATTTATAAAGGCAAAAAAGCAAGCTACAAAGCATTAACAATGGAGTAAGAGAGAGACAGAGAGAACAAATGATACCCATTATCTTAAAAACACGAACCCTAATCGAGATAGGAAGATAAACTCCCAAAATAACCTTGAGCTCCAAAACCTAACTAAACTCACCTAAAAAAAGAAATATCCCCCTTAAAATGATGTTTAAATTTATATACAAAAGCAAAAAATACCTAAAAACAATGTTTTGCATAAATGAACAGTAGCCGAATTGATTATGGTCAGGAAGTCCCCTTTTTTCACTTTGATCCAATTCTGACATGTCGTATGAAAATGCCATAAAATCTTTATATATATTCAAAATGATGCACGATCAAAATCAACACGAAGATAATTGAATTATATACATGTTGGCATTTTGAAAACCTAAAAAATTATGATGTATGAGATTACCAAATTACCCTCAAAGTTTAAGCACATATCTAAACTTTCCAAAAATGATCATAACTTTCTCATTTGGGGTCAAAATGACCCATGGTCAGTGGCCACACAAATATAAGTTAATGATCTATGTGTTGATACTTTTATACCATCCAAAATAGTTATGAAGGTTATTGTCATCATTATTTGAAGAACTATTATCACAATAGTTTTTAATTTTGATATTGGAATAATTTTGTATTTTTTTTGTCAAGAGAATAATTTTTGGATGCCCTCGGGTCCTTTGTTTGATTTTGTATATACTCAACAAAAGTCATAGGCTTTTTATTTTCCTCCTTTTACAAGTATTCACAAAAAGTCATAGGTTTTTGAGGACTTTGAAAATTATTCTTATGACAAAATTATGAACCATTACAATCACCAAAAACTCTTGAGTAAGTCGTGCTTACCCAAAATGGCTCTTTGATAGAAATTCCATAAAGTGGTGCACGATCTATAAATTCAACGTTTCTTAATGCTCAAATGTTCAATTAGAAAAAATATATTAACATAAAAAGAAGAATACAAAAATATATAAGACTTACTAAATCAATAAAATTCTAAAATACACTATTCCCAGACAAAAGTGCCATTTTAATGAGCCATAAACTTTGTAAATTGAAATTATCAGTGGGTGTTTACTGCTATTAAAAAACCACAACTTGGTACAGTATGGGAGTGTAATGATAAGTAAGGATCTAATCCACAAGGGACGGTATTTAGGATTGATTTATTACTTAGAAAGGGGAAAATAAAATCTTATATGGTGGTTTAAATTGGAAAGAAGTTAATTATTATAATTAAAACTAATTGATAATGGTTAATAAAATTGTGAACCCTCCAAATATGGTTTGAAACCCTTCAAATTGTGTTATATGAAGTTACCAAATTACCATTGAAGTTTAAGGACATGACGAAACTTCTCAAAAACAACCATAAATTCCTCATTCATGGTCGTAATGATGCACGGTCGGTGGTCACACAAGGAGAATTTGATGATCTACATGTTGGTAATTTTATACCATCCAAAATTTGGAGTTTAAAAGTATAAAATTGCCCTTGAAGCTGCATCTTACGATGAAACTTTCTTGAAAAACATCCAACTTCACACTATGCATCCATAATACCTACAAAAGCTCAAATATACCTTACAAAAAATATAGACAAATATAATATAGGTTGTCTTATTAAGGATCATAAATATAGGAATTAACGTACACGAGAGGGCTAAAATGCGCAAGAATAAAGAGGCATAAAATACAATATTCGGGACGAATCACATAATGACACCCATAATGAGACTATCACTAATAAACCCATTATAGGTGCACCATAAGAAGTAGCATTAAGAAGATCCCAATTAATTATAATGTAGGCTATTTTGAATGATTATTTGGAGTATTTACAAGAATCTAAGTTTAACTTGTGGGATGCTATTAATCCGGTTACATATAAAAATAAACTTAAGAAAGTTATTTCCCCAATAATATCTTAAGTTTAATGATAATATTATGTCTTTTGGCTTTAGAGAAAACATCACAATTATTGTAAGTTCCTTAAATTTAGTGTGAGTAAATTTATATATTTAAAATTTATTTTCTTATGTATGATGAGAGTTTAATGTATAAATGTTTGTTTGAGATAATTAAGTTGAACAATATATTACATGCTCATACAAAGAGGGACTGATCATTTAAACATGATTACTTATAAAGAACTAAGTTTCTCTTGATATCGGATAGTATGAAATTCACTCTGGATTATTGAATAAATGGGCTAATGTTATGAAAGAGTGTGATATAAGCTAGTATTGTTTATATATAAAATAAGTATTGTAGTCGTCTTTGAGGATAATGATTATGGTGGTTGAATTTTTCATGACTTAATAGTTCCATAATTTGCTGAAAATAACGTCGCAACAATTTTCTTCTATAAAGAAAATAATAAGATATTGTCTTGTTATTTAGGAAGACTCTTGGAAACAATGACTGTCATATAACAGTATTAGATCTATAATGAAGACACAAAGACATTTATGATAAGTCTTTGAATTAGCCATTGATGATTGATTATGTATTTGACATTCTGAGCTCAACATATATGTTCTGATATTTTTTTATCTTCACTAGTATATATATGAATATAAGTGGTATAGAAATAGCCTTTTATATAATAGACTATTGAACCATTAATGAATAGCCCAATTTATAAACTTTATTGGATGAGTTGTTGATGTTTTGGTATATGAAAGTGATCAGACTATTGAAATACTATGTGTCATTACTGGTATTAATAGTTTATTTGATTAAGGTGTTTATGAAAAATCATTTAATGATGACTAAATGATTATTATGTGATTTATTATAACTGTGGACCAAATGAGAGAATGTTAGAATTATTTGTAAACAATAATTCTTACATAATGTGTTCCATAATTTAATAATATTAAGAGTCACTTTGGTTAATGAAAGGGTACTCCAGATACATCAATGTTATTAAGATGGTTAATCAAGTAACATATTTGATTAATTACGAACTAAGGACTCTTGGATATCTACCATTATGGACGGTTGAGAACAAATGATTGTTGGAGATTTGGGTCCTCTCTATGCCTATAAATAAAGCGGTGAAGATCATCATTCACTACTTCCTAAAAGACAACACAAATTCCATAGGAAAGAGAGAAATTTGAAATCTCAATAAGAGTTAATTTTTAGAATAGTGTTCTGACCATACTAGATGTGCGCACGTGTGTTGCACGTGTGGCCAATCTAGTCATAATAGTTTTAATTATATAAGGTGAAAATATGAATAATTAATATGCGTATACATAACGGAGAAGTGTAAGTATTTTGAAATATATTTATTTAGATTTTAAAAAATGGATTATGAGATTCAATGTTAAAACTAATCCTATTATGGTTTATACACTTTTGAAAAACTCCACCCACCATCACATCTAATATTACAAATACCCTATAGTGATATAAAATTATTGCCACAAGTATTATAACTTGTAAAGAAAAAGAGCTCACCTAAAAAAAAAAATGATTGTTGTTGATGAAAAAACTAGACTGGGCTAATTAGTTGATCACATATAAATAGAAATAAAAGAAACACGAGAATTTTAAAGTGGTTCGGCTTAATGGAATAGCCTACATCCACTGTTGTGTATTTTTTTGGAATTGTTCAATTGCCTCTCTTTTCGTGTCCTTTGGATGTAGGGTTTATAATGTATTTATAGCCCTCAAATGTGTACAAGAGATGGAATATCAAAGGATGGAATGTCTTTATATCGTAGACATTGACATATGTACAGTCAATAATGTCTACAACTGTTGGTATTTTCCTATCATCGTTGGTCGGTATCCCTGGTGTTGTTCGGTATCCTTGGTGTTGGTTGGTATTTCATCCTTGATGAGTAGGATTAATCTTCCACTATACAACACGTGTCAATATCTAAATGGTCCATGTATATGGATAATTTTTGGCATTAACAGAAGCCCCCAATGTTTCATGCTTAAATTTTTCACAAGAGCATGGAGCATTTGGCTTTTAAAGTTGCTCGGGCAACAATTTTAGGTCACGTCGGTTGTCGAATTCCCATACTTGTAAAATATTATAGTTTTATTATGGAAATATAATGCGCATGGCATTTTTTTGTTTATCCATAACTTTAACGAATTATTTTTGGGCAAATTTGTCTTTTCTGCTTTTAGCCGCCACCAGTTCAATAGACGCTGCCTTTTGATCATTATCTTTCCAGTTTTTGAGGCAACCTAAGAGCAGGAAAGACCACGAAATTTTACTACCTCAAATCTTTGGAGTGTTTTTGGCTACAGTGTCTTCAAGCTTTCTTTTACTCTCTTGAGCGATTGTATTCTATTCTTCAGTTCTTGCTGAATCCTTAATTTAAGATTCCCTCTTGGGTTGTTTTGGAACACACTAATTTACCTGCTGATTTTTTCTCACTTATTGAGGGTCACTTGCTTCCCTCTATTTTTATAGGTGAGTGTGGGTTTACCTTTCCTCCCAACCCTTTGTGCCTTGAATTTTGTCAATACTTTTACGTTGTCCCAGCTAGGGTAAACCCCAATACTTGGAGGGTCATAAATGGGGTGTATAGGTTGAATAAAATTCATGGACCCCATCTGGGGATTCCAGAAATAATGTTTTGTTATAAGTGGATAACTACTGTCACGACTTTTTATTTAAAGACTAGGGGTGTAAATAAAGCATTAGTATTTAATCTTCCAGACTCCAATAGGGATTGTTTTGAGCATGGAGTTGTCGTAAAAAATTGGCAATACGCCCCTTTGACTGGAAATGTTGAGTACCAGGGGTCTAGATGCCCTCCTTTTGGCAATGGGATAGGTTATTCCTCATTTGATTATTTTTCCTGTACATATTTGTTTAAATGTTACACTAATTGTTGATCTGTAATTTTTTATTACAGTTGATCAGAAGAGAAGGTGCCCAAAGGAAAGTGAAGTGAATCTTAGGGAGTTAAAGTTTGTTTGGGGACTTCATCAAAGTATTGGCGAGGATCACATAAGGTATGTATTTAATTTGTTGCAGTACAAGAACACAATTTCTTCCTTTATTGCTCGTCATACTCCTTCCCTTGTAATTGACCTTGAGGAAGAACCTCCTTCTACTTCCTCAGCCACTGCATCTGGAAGTGGTAATCTTGCTACCCTTTCCCCTTCTTCCTTAGATTCAAATTTACCCCTTGCCATATCCATGGGGAAGAGGAAGATTCTCAACATTTTGCGAGACATAACTCCCAATCCCCATTCCAAACAAGCTGAAGAAGGGGTGAAAAATAAAGATGAGATTGGGAAGAAGCCCCCAACCAAGAAAATTAAAGAGATCCCTCTAAAGTGAATAAAGAGAGGGTTGCCTTATAAGTTAGCAGAAGATTCTTCTTCTCTTCCTCACCAATGTGAGTTGGTCGATATATCTTCTTATGCCTCTTCAGTGGTCCTTGGCCCTAGATTGTTAAGACAACTAATAAAGTTTGGGACTTTACCAATCCACATGGGTGTCGCAGCTACATTACCTAGTTCCAAAAGTTCTGACAGGGCTTCTCAAAGCCTTACTCTGGTATATTATTTTTCCTTCTTTAATTTTCTCTCTTTTGATATGTTCTTCATAATACCGACTTTCCTTGTTGTTCTTGTGCGGTTCCTCATTGACTTCAATAATATATTGGAGAAAGATGAGGCTTTGAGAGCTTCTTCCTCTGGTGAAGTTGAAAAAGCTTTTAATGAGGTGAAAAAGTCATTGCTTTATTACCAACAATCATTGGCTAACGAACAAAAGAAATGGGATGAGAAGATAAAAGCTGTTGAAACTGCTCGAGGGCTGGCTGGTAAGTTGCAGAAAGACTTAGATGCCGAGAAAGTCAAGTCTTCCCAACTAAAGAAGGACTTGGGTGTAAAGAATATGAAAAGGGCTAAGGCCAGAGAGGCTGGCTTCAATAACGACTTGGATAAGTCCTTTGGATCACCTTCTTTGCAAATTTAGTTTACGAAGAAGAAATATTTCAAGGATGGTTGATCTGTTACTCTGGTGGAGGTCGGCACTCCAAAAGATTTCGAGATATTCTTGCAACATCATCTTGGGACTCCTCTAAACCAGGATGAGGAAGTTGATGATTGGGGTTCTAGTGAATCCTTGATTGCGGTGGAGTCTGTTGATCAACACCAGGATGTTGATTCTACTGCTCCCTCCAAAGTTAACCCTCCTCCTCCTTTTACTCTTGCTTCTACTTTAGCTAATCCCTAGGAAGATAAGAAGAAGCTGTAGAATCGAGCAGCTTTTTATTTTCCCTTTTTTAGTAGTTGTACTTTTTATTTTCTTTATGTATCTGTACTTTCCTTTTTTATTAATGAAAATATAAATATTTTTGTTCCTCTGCTTATGTTTTTCAATACTCTGAACTTTGCTGATTAATGACTTTCTTCTTCTTAATAGTTTATGGATAAATTAGAATACTTCCTATATACTGACTCAGAGCTACTCCAAAGGTCTAATGATCTTTTTAAATCTTCTCACTTATCTATGAATGATGCCTACCTACTGCAGTTGCTCGGGGAAGGGGTATTCAAAAAATTCAAAGAGGCTTATGTTGATATGAAGTTTCTTCTTGATCGGGCAATGGCCAATAACGTTGACTACTATAAAATGATTGAATATCTGTAGGAGGAGAATAATGAGGCTAGGGCACTTTTTCATAAGGATTATGAGAAGAAATTCCGAGCCCATAATGAAGGTTGCGGATTTTAGCAAAAGTTAGGTAAATTTGTTTCTGATTTTCGAAGACAAGAATTCCAACTCAAATATGAAGTAGATGAAGTAAGGAACATTACAAATCTTCTAGAGGAAGAGAATAACAATTTGAGAGATGAACTTGATTCCCTGAAGTCATCCACTCCTGTTGTCACTACTACAAATGAGGGTCATTCCTTCTTAGAGGATGAAAATACAAGGTTCAGTGAGGAGTTGGAGGCTTTCAAGAAATTAAAATCTACTTATTCATCTTCCCGAGCAAGATTCAAACCTGGTCGAGGTACTACAGAGGCAGTCAGGACCCAATAAACCCTTACCAACCAAGCTGCACAGTTAAAGGACAAAAATCAAGCCCTTGCTGATATGTCACATAAGCTAGAGACCTTGTCCGAGAAACTATACACCCAATCTTCTCAGTTACAAGCTAGGGATGGATTGTTGAAGAAACTGAATTACCAAGTTGAAAGATTGACCTTTCAATTTCATAAACAACCAATAAGTCTGGATGGATGGGTATATTGAAGCTCTGGGGCATTTTGATAATAAGCTTCAGCAGGCTAAGAATGAGGCCTATAAATGGGGTTGGATGAATGCATTGACAGTGATGAAGGTGGATCAAAATAGCTCATTATGGGACTGGTATAATCCAGGCTTTCTTGAGCTTAACAATCGCCCTTTTATATTAGATGTCAATTGGATTCCAGTGCATCGTATTCCTCAATGCTTGATTTCGAAATACTTGGGGGATTATGAAGTTCATGATGAATTAGAAGTCGTCCGACCTCCTCACCTACTTGTTCATCCTACTATCAGCAATACTAGAATGTTTTAGGATTTTAACTTCATCAATTATCCTTATACTTTAGATGATCCTCCTACTGGAATGAATCCTGTTTCAAAAGGTTAAGGGAAATATACTTTAGACTGAAGCTTTATACTTTGTTTTGTTAACACAATCACGTAATTAATTTGATTGAATGAAATGGAAATTTGATTAACTTATCTTATGTTGAATGTTAATCCTTTTTTATCATTAATTCTATTGATAAACTTTGATCAATTTGAGTATCAATGGTCAATGAGTGGAGATATTATACTAGCATACTTAGATTAAAATCTAAATTTAGATCTACTTATATGAATACATAGGTTCTACTAGCATACTTACATTAAAATTTGAATTTAGAGGTAGTTACCCATGTGTCCCCAAAGGTTTTACTAATGCACCCAAGTATTGGATTTTGGCATTAAATACCAATGGTGTGACCAGGCGTTTGTGGAATATGTTCTTATATTCCTCTTGAGGAATCTTTGCAATGTTCTTCCTGTACTTTGGCCAGTAGGATAAAGATCTTGTTTTATCCTTATCTTTGTGGACCAAGTTTCTTGAGGTTTTAACATCCTGCTGACTTGGACTTTGTGTATCAATGATCAAGTTTGTGGTTGCTTCGAGCAACTTATTGCTTCTGTTGAGCAATGTTTAGGGCAATATTTGCTGAGCCGAGCACTAATTTTCTTAACTGAGCATCAATTTATAACTTTTTATCAAGTAGCTAGAGTAGTGCATAGCACTAGTCCTCCTAAAAAAAATTAACAAGAAAAATGGAAAGAATTGAAGATTTTATTAATACTGCAAGTTGATTTCAAAATATTATTGATAATACTTTTTGAGATGCTCTTCATGCCATGGATTTTAGAATTCTTCACCTTCCAAGGTTTGAATTTGATAGGTTCCAGGTCGAATCACTGCTGAAATACGGTAGGGCCCATGCCAATTGACCTCAAGCTTATTAGTTTTCTATAGCACTCTCTTCAGCACATAATCTCCGTCCTTCAAGTTGGTCGATTTCATCCTTTTATTATAAAAATGAGTTGTTCTCTGTTGATAGGCCGCATTGCGCAGGGCGGCATCTTATTTTACTTCTTCCAACATCTCTAGATCCAACCTTCTCATTAGGTCACTTACAAGAGATTTAAAATTTAAAACTCTATGGGATGGTAAGCCTATCTCGGCAGGAATGACAACTTCAGTCCCAAATGCTAACATATATGGAGATTCTCCAGTTTCTATTCGCGGTGTTGTTCGGTATTCCCACAAGACATAGTGTAGCTCGTTTATCTAATTTCCCTTGGCATCATCAATCCTTTTCTTTAGGCCATTAAGCAAGGTTTTGTTCGTAACTTCATTTTGTCCATTACTCTGAGGATGTCCTGGAGCAGAATGCAATTTTTAAATATTGGACTGAGCACAGTTATTTGCGAATTCATCATTGTCAAACTGTGTTCCATGGTCGGTAATGAAATCATAGGGCATCCCGTACCTACAAATGATGTTTTTCCATATGAACTGGTAGACCTTTTTATAAGGCATGTCTATCAGAGGCTCTCCCTTAACTCATTTTGTAAAATAATCCACGGCGACCACCAAGTATTTAAATCTTCCTCGGGTGGTTTACAGTGGCCCGACCAAGTCTATACCCCCACATGGCAAATGGACATGGTGAGGTGATTAGAGTGAGAGCAGCTTGTGGAGTTTTGTAAACTATGGAGAATCCCTAACATTTATTACACTTCTTGGCAAACGTCATATAGTCTGCTCGCATCGTTGGCCAGTAATACCCTTGAGTACCGATTCTTTGTAAAAGTGTTCTCCCTACTATATGAGCTCCACATGATCCTTCATATATCTCTTAAATTAGATCATGGACCTATGATGGATGCACACATCACTTCAAATTGATTGTTAGTGCCCTCATGTACAAAACACCTTTATCTAATACATACTGAGTTGCTTTGTATTTCAACTTCTTTCCTTCCACCATATCTGTTGGTAGAGTTCCATCTTCAATGTATGCTTTGATGGGGTCCATCCATGATGGTCCCATATCTATGGCAATAAAATTAATCACCAAATCTTCATCTATGCTCCTATTGTCCAAAATCTGAATAGGGATAGTTCATCGGAGTTCAATTCTGGTAGCAGAGGTTAGCCGAGTAAGGGCATCAACTCGGGCATTTTCCAACCTTGGGATTCCATCCATCTAAACAACTGGTAATTTTTCAATGACTTCCATCACCTTGGATAAATACTTGGTTGTCAATCTCCATATAAACTCAGTGTTTGGTTTACTTCCACCTGAGAATCACTGTGCCACAACTTGCTCGGCACTCAATGAGTGGGCTAAACTTAGGTCCACAATAAGAGATTCGTACTCTGCTTTATTGTTTGAAGACTAGAATTGAAAATGTAATGGATACTAAATATCAATACCATCAGGAGTGTTATGTATTATACCTACTCCACTTGCGGTTGAACAAGATGATTCATCAATATATAAGTTCCATATTGGGACGTCGTTGTCAAATACTTGGCCTGTCAAACTCCCATAGTGGAATATTTTTCCCTTTGCTTCTTCATACTTCCTGGTCATATCTTGTGTTCGGGAAGAGGAATATGGCAGGTCTACAATTGCTTATTTGAAAGAACGTTCTTCGGGAGCTTTCTTGTTAACATCACTTTCTCCTGATTCTTGTTTTGCCTACTTACTTTGTTGCTCGGGGACTCATATAATTTCTTTTTGCATATATTTTTTGTTGGTTGAAACTCATCTAATCAAAACCTTTCATTCCTACAAAAATATATCAATACTAGAGTGTAGAGGTAAGTAAGGGAATCAATCCAAATTTAAGGGTGAAACATTAAAGAGAGGCATGCAATTCATTTGTTTATTATTTATTTTTTTCGATTTTTCACTTTTTCTAATTTTCTTATCCTTTTCAAATATTAAAACAATTTTTTTCTCATAGATGGTGAAATAACACTTAACTAAATCAAAGATCTAAACAACTAACTAAATAGTGACTAAAAAAGATGAACAAAGTCTAACACAAAAATAAGAGATAAAGTGAGATAAATATATTTGAGAACAATCAAGGAGTGGAACTACACCACAAATTCTAGTTATTTTAACTAAATAATTTAACTATTTCAATTCTCCTAAATTAATATCAAAATTACAAATCAACTTTCGTTGCAATAAAAATTTTAATAGTAACCTTTTTAGAAAATTAAGTTTAACCCTTTAATTAATCACCCGTTGGGATTAATTCATAAAAATTTATATAAATTATAGAAAATGAAATATGTAGTTGAAATTCAAGGAATAATACCACACTTAAGAAACCCCTATCTCTAGTTCGAATTTAAAATGGGTATTATACGTCGAATTTCGATTTTCTCTCGAAAATCATTTACCTTCTCTCAAGGCATAAATTTAAGGGTGATGGATCAAAATTAACATTCAAAAGGAATTTTAAAATAATTAAACTAATAAAATCAAAATAAAACCAAATAAGGGTTCACCCCACCCCTTGAAAGGAGATTTAGCCTAACATGATATGAAATTTGACAAATAAATAATCGAAGGCATTAAATAAGATGAGAAGAGAAGAGAACAATCAAACCCAATCTCTTGATGCGTAATTAAAATCCAATCCTTGCGTTGAAATTTACATCCCTCAATTTGAATGATCCAAATTAAAATTACATAAAAAAATGCACTCAAATTGATCCTCACAACAATTTATTTTTCCTCACTAAATCAAAAATAAAAGAAAATTAAAATTAAAATAAAAACTACTCTAAAAAAATAAAAAAGTGTCTCTCTAACTCTAGAATTTTCCTCTCTACAATCTAATATCCCTCAAAATGGGTCTTCTTCTTCTTTAAATAGTGTGGCCATGGAGCTTAGGTGTAAATTGAGGAGGTACACACTAGTGTGCATGAGGGGTGTGAGGGGTGAGGATATTTCGGTGAGGGTAATTTGGGAAGCACATAAGCTCATGTGGGTAGTGGGGGTGTAAGGGTATTTTTGGAAAGAATGAGGGAAAAAGGTAAATGGTTTAATTAACACACATGTGGGTTAAATGAGTTTTTGGTCTTTGGTTGGTTTTGTGCAGGTAAAAATCGAGTAAGACTTTGAGAAATGGAATTTGGGTCTTGGAAGATGGATTCGGGTTCTGGTTGGGATTTTGGCGGGTTAACGGGTGGTTTTAAGCTCGCCGGGTTTGGAGGTTTCATGGGTCAAAGGGTCGCGGGTTGCGTAAGATCACGGGTTTACTTGGGTTAATGGGGTTAGGGCGGATATGGGCAGTGGGTCGGGTGGGTATCCGGGATTGATGGTTGAGTGGTTTGGGAGGTCTCGAGTTGCTCTGGGTTAGGGTCGCACAGGGGGCCGGGTTGGTGACAGTTTTGGGTTAGTGGGTATTCATGAGATTTGGTTTTTCTCCAGAGGATTTTAGCCACCAAAGTCGCCGCCTTGGTTCAAGCGCCCGGGGGTTCATGGGTCGACGAGTTTAAACTTGGGTTCTCGAGGGATGGTTCCGGGTTTAAGTTCTTGGATTTGGGGGATAAGGGTTATTATGAATTTGTTGGTTATGGTGGAAAGTGGAGTGAGGGAATATGTTGGTTAATGGAGAGAGAGAGAGAGAGGTTGAAGAAGATGAGTTGGAGGTGATATAGTGTGGTGAGGTGTAGGGTGTATGTGTGAGGTGTATGGTATAGGATAGTGTGGTGTGTGGTGTAGGTTAGGTAAGATGGGGGTGAGTGATGTGTAAGGTGTATATAAGTGTAGGATAATGTGGCGTGTGTGTTTACTTTGTATCCTAAAAAATAAAAATAAATATATTTCAACTAAAAATAACATCCAACTCAAAATAAATCAAACTAAAAACAAAATAAAAATAATAAACCTATTAAACTAAAAAGACCCTAAAAATAAAAAGAAATAAAAATAAAAATTAAAAATCTAATCAAGCTAAAAAATACTAAAATCCTAAATAAAAAATATAAAAGACACAAAATAAAAATAAAAATCTATTGAAACTAAAAAATATAATCCTAATATAATAAAACTAAAGAAAGATAAAATCTAATAAAACTAGAAAATAAATTCCTAAAAACCAATCCTAATAAAATTAAAATAAAATAAAATAAAGATTAAGAATTAAAAACTAATAAAAACCAAAATCGAAATAAAGAAATAGAAAAATAGAAAATAAATCCTAGAAAATTCTAAATAAATCTAAAATAAATCCTAAAAATAGAAATGACTGAAACTAAAAATCTAAAAAAAATCTAAAAAGCACAAACTAAACACACATGGGCTCGGGTGAATGTTTGGGCTAGGTTTATGCTTGGGTAAGGTACGAGACTGGGGAATTAACTTCATAAATCGCACATTTTCCTTGAAATAAGCGTCAAACTTCCGCAAACGGCAATCAAGCCTGCACAATAAACAATTATGCGCATAAGAACCAATTTACCGAGAATTAGCAACTGAAATACGTTTATTCAGGATATAAAATGTACACTTTTTGGTGCTTATCAGGGACCTCAGAGTAAGTGAACTCAGCTATGAAATCTGCCACTTCTTGGTCTTTCATAGAAGACCTTGGCTCATATTTGATATCATACTCCCCTAATTCCACATCCCAGTACATTAATCTACCAGATTTCTCTGGTTTGTGCAAAGCCTGCCTTAGAGGCATATCAGTGTAAACTATGATTGTATGGGCTTGGAAATATGGTTTCATGCGTCTGGATGCTTCAATTAATATCAATGCCAATTTCTCCAATCGAGGGTATCTGATTTCTATTCCTCGTAAAGCATTATTGGTATAATAGATGGGTTTTTGAACTCTATTATCTTATCAAATCAATGCAGAACTCATAGCCGACTCAGAGACGGCTAAATGCCTATATAATATTTCACATATGATTGGTTAGGAGAGTAATAGAGGTGACCCCAAATACTTTTTAAACTCCTCAAAAGCTTTTTCACATTCTTCATTCCATTCAAAGCTTTTTCTGAGAACCTTGAAGAACGGCAGGCACCTATCTGTAGCTTAGGACATGAATTTATTTAAGGCTTCTACTCGTCCAGTTAGTCTTTGCATGTCCTTCTTGCAAGATGGAGATTGTATTTCAATTAGTTCATTGATCTTCTCTGGATTTGCTTTAATTCCCATTTGATTTACTATTTACCTGAGGAACATTCCCTCTTATACTCTAAAAATGCATTCGGTCGGATTCAACATCATCTGGTGCTTCATCAAGTTGATCAAAAGTCTGGTTGAGGTCGGTAATGTGATCTGATGCATTTTTGCTCTTTATAAGCATGTCACTAATGTAGACTTCAATTCTTGCCTATCTGCTCCTCAAACACCTTATTAACCAGCCTTTGATATGTGCACCTGCATTTTTCAAACTAAAAGGCATAACATTATAACAGTAGGTTCCTCAGGGAGTGGTGAAAGAAGTGATTTCCCTGTTCTCAAAATTCATTCTTATCGGGTCATAACCAAAATAAGCATCCATAAAGTTGAGTAGCTCATATCTTGATATTGCATCCACGAGTTGATCTATTCAGGGAAAAGGAAAATAATCCTTTAGGCATGCTTTATTTAAATTCGTGAAGTCTACACACATTCTCCACTTGTTCTTTTTTCTTTTTGACCATAACAACATTAGCCAACCAGTCTGGGTATTTCACTTTATTAATGTATTTCACTTTATTAATAAAAGTTGCTTTCTGAAGCTTTTTGACTTCTTCTTGTATGGATTGGTTCTTTTTGGGGTTGAACACTCTTCATCTTTGTTTAACTAGTTTAATTTCTTTTTTTACGTTGAGATCATGACAAAGGAAATTAGGATCTATCATAGGCATATCTTCATGACTCAAGGCAAACATGTGCTTTCTTTGTTCAAGGAAGCTCATGAATTCCTGTTTAAGAATAGGATCCAATGTTGTCCATATTTGAGTGATACACTCCAGTTTATCATCATCTAACATAATGCTTTCAGTTGCTTCTAAAATCTATCCTTTTACCATCCCTGTCTCCTCTCTTAGATCGAAGGTTTCAACCTCAGATTCTTCATCAAGATCAAGAGTATTTCTTCCAAATCATCTTGCTCAAGGGAAGAGTAGTAATACTCTCGAGCTACTTTCTGATTACCTTTCATAATTCCCATCCCAAAATTAGTAGGGAATTTTAGGCAGTGATGAACAGTGGATGGTACTGCTTCGAACTTCTTTAGCCATACTCTTCCCATGATAACATTGTAAGCTGCAAGGAATTTTTTATCCATTACAAAGAAAAGGATATTCTCTGTTCGCTGTCCAGGTGCCTATCATCACCTTTATTTTAATAGTTCCCAAAGGGAAGACTTTATCACCCGCAAAGCCTATTAGTGGTCGATGATAAGGCTCTAATTGGCTAAGTTTAAAATCCAAGTTACTAAAATAAGGATAGAACATGATATCCATCGAGCTTCCATTATCTACTAATACTCTAGAAATAATGATTTCTTCCTTTCTGACTTTGATTACTAATGGGTCGTCGTGAGGATATAGTACTCCTGAAAGTTCATTTTTAGAGAAACTAATTAATTTTTTTTCTTTGTTGACCTTCCTTGGTATATATTCCTCTCCAAGGTTGATCCTCTGTATGCACGAGCAAGCTTGTGCCTCGTGGAGGTAAGTTTTTCGCTCTGTTGTATGATGTCCTCCTCCTTCTTCTCCACTTGTAATCATTTGGCAATCAAAATTACCAAAATTGATATAGAATACCTCACATTCTAGTTGTCAGGTTTTTTTAGGGAGATCGGCATCATTATCCTGATCATCTTCATGAGTTATTTTCTTCTCCTCTCTGGGCTTGTAAGGAGATTTTGATCTACGACAAATTCCTTCATTGTTCTACCGATTAATGTACTGATTCATCTTTCCTCTTCGGATGAGAGTTTTAATGTCATTTTGAATAGTTATGCAATGTTTCGTCGTCTGATCGTGATACCTGTGGAATTCGCAATACTTAGTTTTATCTCTCTTGGTCGGGGAACTTCTCAACTTATCAGGCCGACGCGCATCTTTATTATGCTTGATTTCTTCCAAAACATGCTGAATTCCCATAGTTAATGGAGTATAGTCGTTGTACTTCTTGAGTCACTCCAAAAATACTTTCTGTTTTGATTCCCTATGTTCTTTGGGTTCTTTATGATCTTTCTTATCGCTTTTGCCATTAACTTTTTTGCCTGAGCTCCGCTTGGCTGCTTTTATTTCCTCGGCATTCATGATCTTTGCTACTTTAGCCATCAGTTCTGACATTGTCTTCGAAAGATCATTAGCAAGAATGTAATATTATTTTCAGGGATAAATCCACTCACGAGGGAGGTTATTGCAGTCTTCTCCTCATAATATACTACTTCTAGTTTCTCATTATTAAAATGAGTGATGTAATCTCTCGTGCTCTCTCATTCTTTCTGTCTCACACTAAGTAAGTGTGCCACCCTTTTCACATGTTTTTCTCGAAAGAAAAAGTCATTAATGAATATCTCGAGCAGTTGGTTGAAGCTATAAATTTGTCCCCGAGGAAGACCATTGTACCAAATTTGGGCAGATCCGCAATGGTTCCAGAAATATCTCTACACCTCATTTCATCGAGGACGGCATAAATATCACTCGTTGCCTAACATTATTCTATATCAATGACTATATCAGTTTTTCCATTATATTTGGGTGTTACTACTAGAGCCTTGAACTTTGCTGGAGTAGGGATATCCACAATTGCTTTCACAAACGGAGACCCTTTTACAAAACTACTTTGTAGTGGGTTTCTTGTTTTCTCCATTTATTCTAATATGTCTTCCAATCTTTGTATGGATCCTTTCTATGCATCATTAGCAGCACCGGATTTATGCGTTGCAACTTTATTAGTTGTTAAGCTTTGTTCTTGAAGTCGTTGCTCGATCCAACTAGTAGTTCTTTAGGCGTTTGATCTAGATTGACTTGTGTTTTCCCTTTGATCAGATGGTCATCGAGTATTACTAAATCTCGACCTACATCTGTTGTTGTGTATTGCTTTGGAATTGTTCAATTGCCTCTCTTTTTGTGTCCTTTGGATATAGGGTTTACGTGTATTTATATCCCGCATGGGGTGTAAAAGAGAAGGAATATCAAAGGATGGAATGTCTTTATATCGTAGACATTTACATATGTACAATCATTAATGTATACAATTGTTGGTATTTTCTTCTCATCGTTGGTCGGTATCCTTCGTGTTGGTTGGTATTTCATCCTTGTTGACTAGGATTAATCTTCCATTGTACAACATGTGTTAGTACCTCAATGGTCCATGTAGAGGGATAATTTTTTGCATCAACAATTGGCAAGAAAACATAGATTGCAAATAAATTTTATGCAAATTGTTTTATGGTAAATAACATAATGAAAAATAAAAAAATAAAAATAAGTTTTTGTCCATCAAAATTGATATTATTAGTCAAACATTTTGGAACAACATTGAATTGAAGTCTTAATTGTTGCTTTATTATCTCTAAATAGGACAAAATTGTATATATTTAATTTTAAAACATATTAAATTCCCCAATAAGATGTAATAGAGAATATAATAAAAGATAGGAGGATGAGTGTTGATACCAAAATTAATACGCTGATGTGGACGAATAATACGAAGACACGTGTCAATATACGTGGCACAATAGTAACGAGGAAGTTCATTTCCCCGACCAATTCATGTTCTCTCCGAGCAGCGAAGATACCCCGAGGAACTCCAGCACTCCGAGGTACTCAAGCACTCCGAGGAACTCTTGATCAACGAGCAACTAAGGTGGTCCGAGCTGCATCTCGGCCGTATCATTAATTACCAGATAGACAACAGTTCAACTATTCATTAAATGTTTATAATCTTGACACACACGCTGCATTAAATGTATTACCCTTTTATGTACAGTCTCAAGGCTATAAATACCTTGTATCATCCTCATTCAAGGGGACCGGAATTTCTTGACTGAACTTGTAATCGAGAATTCCCAAGCTGCTGTCGACATATATGCTGTCCCCGACGAGATGAGGTGTAGAGCATTTTCGGGAACTCTTACCGGATCTGCACAGATATGGTACAACAATCTTCCTCGGGGTAAGATTTCGACTTTTATTCAGTTAGCCGAGTTGTTCATTTGTAATTTCTGTTTTGGAGCAAAGCCGGTAAAGCGAGTAGCGAACTTGTTAAGTGTTAGACAAAAATCAGGTGAGAGTACTAGAGATTACATAACTCGTTTCAATAACGAGAAGTTGGAAGTCATAGATTACGAAGAAAAGACAGCGATCACTGCTTTGATGAGTGGATTGCTGCCTAACAAGTTATATTATACTTTGGCCAAAGATCCACCTAAAACTATGTCGGAGTTGATGGCAAAAGCGACCAAAATCATGAATGCCGAGGAGGCTATGGCTGCGAAGAAGAATATGGATAAAGAAACCAAGGTGGAGGTTGACAAATCTAAGAAGAAAGAGCAAAAAGGTAATGGTGGTGACAAGCACTCCAAGAATAATAGGACGTCATGGGAAGTCCTGAAGAAATATGATAATTATGCTCCATTGAAGATGGGTATTAATCATGTTTTAGAAGAAATCAAGAATAACGAAGAAATCAAGTGGCCAGATAACTGAGGACCAATCCTGAACTGAGAAATAGGGCCAAATATTGCGAGTTCCATAAAGATCATGGCCATACGACCAAAAATTGCATAGCCCTTCAGAACGAGATTGAAACGCTCATCCGAAGAGGAAAGTTGTCAAAGTATGTAGATCGCAGAGGTGAAAGGAAGAATGATGATAGAACTAGAGATCGTTCCAGATCTCCTCGTCGGACGGAGGAGAAAAAGAAAAGAGATCATGAAGATGATCCAGATGAAGACCCCGATCTTCCAAAGAAGCCAAGACAGCCTGAACGAGAGGTATTTTCCATACGTTTTGGGTCATTTGATTGTAATGTTATTACAGGAGGAGATGCTGGAGGGGGAGACCTTACTGCAGAAAGAAAGGCCTATCTCGGAGAGGCTCAAGCCTGCTCATATATTCAACGAATAAATCTTGCCGAGGATGATCGTCCGAGGAAGGTAAATAAAGAGAAGCTAGTTACTGGTTTTTCAAAAAATGATTTGGCAGGTGTTCTTTACCCTCACGACGATCCCTTGGTGATCAAAATGAGGATGAAAGATGTGGTGATTTCAAGGGTGTTGGTGGACAATGGTAGTTCAGCAGACATCATGTACTATTCATGTTTTGATAGCTTGAATTTGAAATTATCTCAATTGGAACCTTATCATAGACCCCTTCTGGGTTTTGCTGGCGAGAAAGTTTTTCCACTTGGGACGATCAAGTTGGACATATTCATTGGAACTTGGCCTGCTTGTCGAACAAAAAGAATACGCTTCTTTGTGATGGATAAGAATGTGCAGTCAGCCTACAACATCATCATGGGAAGAGTTGGTTTGAAGAAGTTCGAAGCAGTTTCATCTACAGTGCATCAATGCTTAAAATTCCCAACAAACTTCGGAGCAGGAGTTATGAAAGGTGATCAAAAAATAGCTCGGGAATGCTATTATTCATCTGCCGAGCAACAGGAGCTTGAGGAATCAAGGAAAAAGACTATCACCTACCAGGTGGAGGAAGGTACATAAATTGAAACTCTTGATCCCAGGGATGAATCCCAACTTGTAAAAGGACAGGTGGTAGAATCTACTAGAAAATGTTATTCTGGACGAGGAGCACCCTGAACGAGTAACCCAGATAGGTTCATCGTTGGATGCTTCAATAAAACAAGAGTTGATAATGTTCTTGAGAAACAGGAAGAAAACTTTCGCATGGAGTCATGAGGACATGCCAGGAATAGATCCAAACTTCTTATGTCACGAACTCAATGTGAATAAGGAGATCAAGCCTGTAAAGCAGAGAAGAAGGGTATTTAGCCCCGAGAAGAATCAAGCCATACAAGAGGAGGTCGAGAAGCTCCAGAAAGCCCGATTCATTGAAGATGTGAAATATCCAGGCTGGCTGGCAAATGTGGTGATGGTAAAGAAGAAGAACAATAAATGGAGAATGTGTGTTGATTTTACTGATCTCAACAAGGCATGCCCAAAAGATCATTTTCCATTGCCCAGAATTGACCAACTAGTGGATGCTACCTCGGGACATGAGCTTCTCAGCTTCATGGATGCGTATTCTGGTTACAACCAGATCAAAATGAAACCTGAAGACAGGGAAAGTACTTCTTTTATTACCCCTAGGGGAACTTATTGCTATAATGTTATGCCTTTTGGTTTGAAAAATGCAGGAGCGACATACCAGCGGCTGGTGAACAAGGTTTTCACCGAACAAATCAGTTGCAACATGGAAGTCTATGTCGATGATATGCTGACAAAAAGCAAGAAAGCTGCAAATCATTTAGTTGACTTAGCTCAGACATTTGATCAACTGGATAAATACCAGATGAAGCTCAACCCGACGAAGTGCACATTTGGAGTACGAGAAGGAATATTTCTCGGATACATTGTCAACCAGCGAGGCATTGAAGCAAATCCAGATAAGATCAAAGCTCTTTTAGGGTTGCGATCTCCAACAACAAAGAAAGAAGTGCAGAGTCTTACAGGACGAGTTACAGCACTCAACAGATTTGTGTCCCGAGCAACTGACAAATGCCTCCCATTCTTCAAAACACTTCGAAAAACTTTTGAGTGGACTGATGAATGTGAGAAGGCCTTTCAAGACTTGAAAAAGTATTTGGGATCACCTCCATTGTTGTCCAGGCCAATAACAGGAGAGAAGTTGTACTTGTATCTGGAGGTATCAGAGAATGCAGTTAGCTCAGCATTGATTAGATTGGAGAATGGAGTTCAGAAACCCATCTATTACACAAGTAAGGCTTTTCGAGGTGCAGAAATCAGATATCCAAAGTTAGAAAAATTGGCATTGGCATTAATTGAAGCAAGTAGAAGAATGAGGCCATATTTCCAGGCCCATATAATCGTCATATATACCGACATGCCATTGAGACAAGCCCTTCACAAGCCAGAAAAATCAGGAAGACTGATGTACTGGGTAATAGAACTCGGTGAATATGATATTGTGTATGAACCTAGATCATCATTAAAAGGGCAAGCTGTAGCAGATTTTATAGCCGAGTTTACATACCCTGATACCCCCGAGGAGCAAAGGGTGCTCGCTGACCAACCTGTGGATGTTACAGGATCAACATGCATAAACCCAAACCAACTCCGGTTGGTAAAAGGGCTTATGGATGAAGACAGATCGTCAATTTCGAGCTCAGACCAGCTCCGGTTGGTAAAAGAGCGAGGAGAGATGGTCAACGAGGAGCGAAAAGTGTCAAGGGAGGATGAAAAGAAACAACAAATATTTCACCGAGGAACCCTGTCAGATAAGGAATTTGAAGATGGGTTACCCATATGGAGATTATATGTAGATGGCTCATCTTGCACAGCAGGTTGCGGCGCAGGAATTGTTTTGAACACCCCAGACGAGATTGACATGGAATATGCTTTACGATTCCAATTCAAAGCCTCTAATAATGAAGCTGAGTATGAGGCCATGATAGCAGGTTTAAACTTAGCAAAAGTTATGGAAGCACGACAAGTAATTGTATTCAGTGATTCTCAATTAATTGTAAATCAGATGACAGGAACATATGCAGTTAAAGGAGATTTAATGGCAAAGTATCATGCAAAGGTGATGGAGTTACTGACAGAATTTGATGCCATTCAATTGGTGAGAATACCGAGGATGGAGAATGTACAAGTAGACGCACTGGCCCGACTAGCATCAGCTACTCGTACCGAGATGCGAAGAACGAGACCAATTGAAGTATTGGAAAGTCGGAGCATAGATGAAAACTTGACGATGAATGTTATTACCCTTGATTTAGGACCATCTTGGATGGATCCCATCAGGATATATATTGAAGAGGGAGGATTGCCAGAAGATAAGCTCGCTGCCAAAAAATTAAAGTATAAAGCTGCTCGGTATGTATTAACTAATGGTATTTTATATAGACGATTATGGCAGGTTTGCAGAGATGTGTACATCCCTCCGAGGTGAAAGAATTGATTGAAGAAATCCATGAAGGGACTTGTGGAGCTCATGTAGCAGGTCGAACACTTTTACAAAGGGTAATGACTCAAGGATACTATTGGTCGACGATGAGGGCTGATTGTATAGCCTATGCTAAGAAATGTGACAAGTGCCAACGTTTTTCCTCTATCCGACGAACTCCACAAGCATTGTTGACACCCATAACTTCCCCTTGGCCATTCGCCACGTTGGGAATTGATTTGGTGGGACCATTGCCGACCACCCGAGGAAGATTCAAGTACCTCGTTGTCGCAGTAGACTATTTTACTAAGTGGGTAGAAGCTGAACCCGTCATCGACATGACGTACGAGAAGGTATACCAGTTCGTTTGGAAGAATATCATCTGTCGATATGGTCTCCCTCATGCCTTCATCACAGACCATAGAACCCAATTTGATAACGAGGAATTTGCTGCTTATTGTCATCAGTCGAACATTTTGAAGGTTCATTCAGCACCAGCACCAGGCCATCCTCAAAGCAATGGACAGACTGAAGTGACGAATAGAACACTGCTAAATGGTTTGAAGAAAAGGCTAAGTGAAGCTAAAGCTAACTGGATTAACAAGCTACAATCAGTATTGTGGGCTTACCGAACAACTCCCCGAGCAGCGACTGGAGAATCACCATATATGCTGGAATTTGGAAGTGAGGCTGTAATACCTGTCGAGTTAGGTCTCCCAACACACAGAGTGCTGAATTTCAATTCCCCAGTCAGCGACTTGATGAGAAGACTGGATTTGGATATGCTCAAGGAAGTCAGAGAAGAGGCAGCCATTAGGAATGTTGCTTACCAACAACGCACAACTCTGTTCTATAATAAAAGGGTGAGGAAATGTGACTTAAAAGAGGGAGATTATGTGCTAAAGAAAGTAATTCAGAAACACAATAAATTGGAGGCAAACTGGCATGGGCCTTACCGAGTTACAGAAGTTGTTCGACCAGGAACTTACCGAATAGCAACTCTAGAAGGAGAAGAATTCAAGAATGCTTGGAATGCTGAACACCTTCGCAAGTATTATCAATGATGTAAAATGTACAACGGTTCCATCAATATGAATAAAACAATGATGTTTTCACCATTTTCCTCTCCTTTGTTTGAAAGTTTTTTCGGGTAGTGTTGTACACTACGCTGCGCTGCTCGACAGCAAAAAGAAGACGATAGTTCAGACCCATGACCAACTCCGGTTGGTAAAAGGGCGAGAACCAAAAAATATACTCCTTTGGTTAGGAGGCGTACACTAGCGTGACCAACTAAGGTTGGTAAGATAACTAGTGGACAGATAGTTCGAAAGAACCAAAAAAATATACTCCTTTGGTTAGGAGGCGTACACTAGCGTGACCAACTAAGGTTGGTAAGATAACTAGTGGACAGATAGTTCGAAAGAACCAAAAAATATACTCCTTTGGTTAGGAGGCGTACACTAGCGTGACCAACTAAGGTTGGTAAGATAACTAGTGGACAGATAGTTCGAAAGAACCAAAAAATATACTCATTTGGTTAGGAGGCGTACACTAGCGTGACTAACTAAGGTTGGTAAGATAACTAGTGGACAGATAGTTCGAAAGAATCAAAAAATATACTCCTTTAGTTAGGAGGCATACACTAGCGTGACCAACTAAGGTTGGTAAGATAACTAGTGGAGATAATTCAATAATCAACTACGGTTGAGGGAAGAACAATATCATTTGATTTGAAAATAGGCCAACAAGTTGGTCGGAAGGTAAAATCATTCCAGAAAATACAAAGAATTCCAAACTGAACCAAGTATAGTTGGTCGGTGATCAACTATACTTGGTCGACGAGGATAAATTATCGACCATGGTTGGTCGGACACATTTTATGAAAAAGTTTACCAAGTATAGTTGATCGGGGATAAAAACCCATCAACTGTAGTTAGTCGACAAACACAATTTAACAACCTTGGTTGGTTGGTTGGAAACAGTTTAAACATTTTATACTCATTACTTTATTATTAAGTGATTGAGCAACATTGATACTTGTAATTTTGATTGCTAAGTTGGTTGATGAACAGCACCATATTGTTATCTTTTTAATAGATACGTATACACAAATGTAAAAATGTTTGATAAACACAAGACAATCGCAATACAAATTTGCAAACAGAAAATGAAATTCTTTCATTAAGATCAAAATATATTACAAGCTATACATATGTGCTAATTATTACATTGAAAAACCTATTCTATTGGTTTCTTTCCTTTAGCTTTTGAAACAGGTTCCTCGCCGACAGGAGGATCTTCTAAGCAAAGAGGAGAATTTATGAAATTAATATCTCTGAGCATTCTGACGTTCATCACAGAAGGTGTATCCAAGAGATGCTCGGGATGAGATAATTCAGTCTGAGAATAAAGACTATAGTCGCCGAGATATTTTGAAATTAAACTCCGAGGAATGGAACGAGATGGGATCCATTCCATGTCCAATTTGAAAGGTGGCACAGGCAAGTCTAGTAACCCTGGAGCATGATAATCCCATAAAAAATGCCCTTGCTCCAATTTCAGTACACCCAGGGCGTTCAACCACCCCTGCTTATAACCTTCATTATTGGCATGTTCAATCCGAGCATCTAAATGAACAAGGGCTTCATTGTATCCTGCCATCCAAAATTCCCTGGGCTGTTTATGGAATTGGAAGGTTAATCTATCCAATTGTACGTGAAGGCCCCTGGCAAAAACATCTTTATCATTCAAAGCAGACTTCGTTGCAGTAAGTTGATCTTCCAAAGATAGATTTTTCTTGGACATTTCAGATAAAGCCCGATCTTTGGCGTTTAATTGGTATGCTTGACTTTCCAAAGTAGACTGAGTGCGACCCTCTTCAATATTACGGCTAAGAACTCTTGATCGACTCTGAGCAGCGACTGGAGAACTTTGCTCCTCGGCAACATTTTGAACAGCTCTTCCTCGCCCACGAGAACCTCTTCCTCATCCCCGAGCAGTCACAGGAATAACAGATCTTCTTAAGTTATCCAGTTCTTGCCTTAATTTGGCATTCTCAACCTCTAAGAACGAGAAACCTTCATCGGTAACTTGTACTAAAGCAGTGGAAGATGACGCTGCAGATTCATACTGTGCCAGCTTTTTCTGCAAATTATTGTTCTCTTGTTCCAGCAACTCAGCAATCTGCCTGCAGGCCTCAGCTTCACCTTTTAGAGTTCTTTCCCTAACATCGTATCCAACAAGGATCTTTTTATGGCCTGTTTTAGAAGAAAGCTGCTGATATCTATTTTCATACTCCTTGTGCAGCAAATCAGTTGATTCATTGTGTTGATGTAGTAGATCTTCTAAGGTACAATGAAGTTCCTCGATCAATTCATAGTAGGCCACACTGTTGGCCACAGCTCGGTCAAGTAAATCTTTCAAGTACCGATAAGCCTCAATTGCTTGTTCTGAGGCATCATGACCAAGGATGTCAGCAATTTCTGATCCACTCAAATTTGTATGACCAGCTTTATAATACTCACGACATTGCTGCATCAGCTTTGTATCATGTGCAGATATCAGTTCCATTCTAGCAACAAACTAAGGATGAGAAAAAGACAACAATCAACAAAAACAAATCATCAACAACAGAGATGAACAAAGATGTATTTTATTAGATCACAAAAGGATTACATTATTTGATTACAAATAATGAAAGATTGAAATGATACCGAACAACTTCACACCTTTTCCTTGTCTCCCAAGACTTTCTCGGGAGGCTGGGACGAGGAGCTTGGTTGCTCGGTGGTAACGACAACTTGATCAGCATGAGTTGAAATTTGCTCAGGAGGAGGAGGCATGGAAGAAATGTCCTCGTTGGCAGAAGGAAGAGAAGCAGGGACTTGATCACCTATAGCCATGGAAGATTCATCAGAGATAGGCTCATCTTCTTCTTCTTCCACAATTGGTGGGGGAGGACCAGGGAGGTGTAGCTGGAATAGCCCAGAATCTTCTTTGATCTTCAATTCCTGCAGGGCAGCTACCCAGCCATCTCGGAAGTATTTCAACTTCCCATATTGAACTTGGGATGTCATCGCAGCAATCCCCTTGTCCCATCCTTTATCCCAGCCAGCGCTGAAGGATTTTTTAACTGCGAGCTTTCTTTTCAGTTTCTCCGAGGAGAGCTTCGCATCCAATTCTTCTTTTTAGCCCTTGATATCTCGCAGGGCGGACAATTCTTCCTCTGCCTTCCTCAGTTTATCCTCAAGCTCTCCAAAATTCGTGAGCTTGTCGTCATATTTCTTATGCTCGACCTCTAAACTTTTCACTTTGTTCTCCAAATTCTTGGAGATCTCAACCATCTTCACCTTCTCGGCTTCAACTGTAGATAACTTTTTCTCCCATTCGGCTTTGTCCTCGTCATACTGCTGACGAGAATCCTTCAAAGATTGGGTTAAACCCAGCAGAGCATCCTCTACACCAGACGAGGAGCTGGAAGCTTTAATTGCCTCGTCCTTCTTCACGATGTTATTGAAACAGTTCACTAGCTGAAAGATGAGAAAAATAGTAAAGTCAATACAAAAATGCAAGCATTCAGCGAAAGAAAGAAAACTCGGAGTGTGAGAAATTTACTGAAGCAAGATGACGAGTAGCTAGGGATGTCAGCATATCCCTAGAAATTTTTTCATCAATTCCTTGGACCTCGGGTATGATCCAAGTTTTTACCGAGCTCATTGCAGAGCTCGGAGGAATGATGGTTGGAACACCAACACCACCAGCTGGTAGAGAGGAGACAGTTTCAGCCAAATTGACTGAGGATGATTTCCTCAATCTTCTCAAAGGGACTTCAGCAGTTTCAACCAAGGAAGAACTCTTGGTCGGAGAGATAGTAATCACTTCCACAGGAGCAACTTTCTTGCTCGGAGCCACTGGGGGCTTCTCGGTAGTTTTTGAAGGCGCAACATCCACCTTCTTAGTCCCCTCTGGGTCAATTTTACTTTTCTTGGCCTCAGCAGCAAATGAAATATCATCAAATAGAGCAGGAGGAGCTCTTTTCTTGCCCATTCTCTGACTTAAAAGGATGTGAGAATCTGAAGAAGAATCCTCTGGAGTTGAAGCTGGTTCAACAGGACGAGCAGTATAAGAAGTTGTATAGCTCTTATACTGTAGCAAATATGATGCAGACCTGATGTGCTCGTCTGCAACGTTCTTATGCAAACCCCAGATAAGTTTCAGATGCTTAATATTAACCTCTGATTCTTTTGGAGTTTTTCTTTTACTCTCAACTGCAAACAAACACGTATTAAAATATCAGTCATACATTTTATCAAACATAATGAATTCGTAAATTCAGAAAAGAAATAAAATGAAAAATAAACCTATCCCATTGCCATATGGGGGACATCTGGGACCGTTGTATACTCCATCTCCAACTAAAGGGGCATATTGCCAATTTTTAATAACCACCCCATGTTCAAAATAATCTCTATTTGCATCAGGGAGGTTAACTACAAGATCCCTATTCAAAAACCTAGTTTTTAAGTAATAAATATTATCTAGAACGGCCCATCTATAGCAGTACATAATTTCAGGGATCCCTATACGAGTCCCATGAGTTAGATTTAATTTATACACCCCATTAATTATTCTCCATGAATTAAGGGCTATTTTTGCAGGGACAAGATCGAAATACTGACAAAACTCAAGACACAATGGGTTTGGTGGGAAGGAAAAACCACATTCAGCAATAAAAAGACTGGGGAACCAATGTCCCTCAGCCAAACGAAAGTAATTTTGAGGTTCAGAAAGCTCCTCCAAAATTACCCAAGATGGGATGGAAAAGTCAGAACGGAATTTTTCAAGAGATTCAATAATGTAAACCATGATGAATAAAAGAAGAAGGAAGAAAATCTTACAGGAAGGAAGGAGATCTGCTGACAACTAGCGAAGGAAAAGATGAACGCACAAGAGAGAAAGAGAGAATAGAAAGCTTGAATGCAGAAAATTGGAAAAAGAAGAAGACGGTATGGTTACCTAAGAAGTTTAAATACTTTGCCTAGGGAAGCGGCGAAGGAAATGATTACACGAAAGAAACTATTGATCTTTCGGCGGCTAAAAGGACAAAAAGGACATAAAGATTGAAGCACTCTTAAAAATTCGAAAAAAGGCGGATTCTGTGAATTTGGAAATAAATTCAAATACGATGCTCCTAAAACCCAGGAAGATCATTCAATATTGCCATATACCGAGAAAGAATGTTCCATATTCCTCAAAGTTCGAAATACGAAACATTGGGGGCTTCTGTTGATACCAAAATTAATACGCTGATGTGGACGAATAATACGAAGACACGTGTCAATATACGTGGCACAATAGTAACGAGGAAGTTCATTTCCCCGACCAATTCATGTTCTCTCCGAGCAGCGAAGATACCCCGAGGAACTCCAGCACTCCGAGGTACTCAAGCGCTCCGAGGAACTCTTGATCAACGAGCAACTAAGGCGGTCCGAGCTGCATCTCGGTCGTATCATTAATTACCAGATAGACAACAGTTCAACTATTCATTGAATGTTTATAATCTTGACACACACGCTGCATTAAATGTATTACCCTTTCATGTACAGCCTCAAGGCTATAAATACCTTGTATCATCCTCATTCAAGGGGACCGGAATTTCTTAACTGAACTTGTAATCGAGAATTCTCAAACACTCAGCAATAACATAACAGTGGACGTAGGCCTTTCTTATAAGGCTGAACCACTTTAAAAATCTTTGTCTCATTTTATTTATCTGTGATTGAATAATTAGAGCGATCTAAGTTTTTACATCAACAATGAGAATATCATAAATGTGACAACTAAAGCAATGACGTTAGTAATGGGGATATTATGTCGACATTAGCATATGGTACACCTTAATAATAGACATAAATTGGATTTGTCAATACTCAAGCTATTGTGAATCCATGTTATATAGAATCCATGTAAATAGAAATACCATATAATATGGGGAACATAACCTAAGTCTAAGAAATTTGAATTGTTCTGGTATGATGGAATAACATATGGTCTTTAAATAAACAATAGTTAAAAATAAATGAAATTCAAATGTCTATGGTAACGAAAATTTGTAGATCCAAATCTAACCTATATAAGAAAGTTTTCAACTACAATCACTTTATTAATGGCAATTGTGTGGGACAAAAATAACTAAGACTCCTTGCCATATTCTGACCATACAATATAGACTAATTACCATCGCATAAGTAAAATAGCCTATATCATATTCTACATTTTTTTTCAAAGAAATCCATCTCCAAATAAATTTGTCAAATCACTCCACCATCAAAATATTTCCTAAATAAGATCAAAGTCACAAATCAAAACCAAATGTAGTCTAATTGAATATTCACAAAGCACAAAATACAAATGGATCAACTGTAATCCCATTTTCACAAATTCAAACGTGATATTCTAGCATTTAAAAAAATTAATCAATTAAATAGTAGAAGCTTCATAAAAATATTAAGGGTAGAAAATATTTAACTTTTATATCTTATAAAATGCAATACAGAGTTAAGGTACCTCAATCCTAAGGCTGTCCACATAGGATTTATTATGGGGGCTCAATAATTCACTCGCTATAAAAAAAATCATTCTCTTGACTGTTCTTGTTGTGCCCATTCTCACTCTCCATAAAACCTCTTGTCTCCCCCATATAAAACCCCAGTACCCCACCGAGGTGACCTTATTAGGAGGATCTTACAAAACCCCAACACCCCACTAAGGCGGCCTTATAAAAAGGAACTTTTATTTATGTGTGTTTTCGAATGCTATAAAATAATTTTTGCATCTCAACTAGCTTTTCTTTTAATTGAAGGGGGTCTCCATTGATATTATGATGATCGGTAATATTTTGTATTTTCATATATATTCAGAATTTGGAATGAATTTTTGAACACTTAAGAAATAAAATAAAATACATGATCTATGTTAATTACGTTCTATATGGTAGATTTATAGGAGATCTAGAGTTAAAGGATGCTACACAAGTCTCGATCCTATAACATTAAGGGAATTTCTTGCTAATGCTTCTACAATTGTCATGTGGGAGCTGGCTATTAAGATTTTAGGAATCGAGAGCGACTGAAATTGGTGCACCATCACAACGGGAGAAATCAATAGTAACATTCAATTCTTCATACATCCATTGTTGTTAATTTTCCCAATAAAGAATATTAAGATCTCAAAGAAATTAGTTTTGTGTTCCTTTTTTGTTCTTTACCTATTAAAAACTATTGGGATATCAATAATTCTATGAGAGTTTTATGTGCGTTTGTAGATATGGGAATTTGTTTAGATGAAATTTATTTATGGGATTTTGGTGTTAGTATGATTGGTTGAATTTGTGGAACTATTCTTTTTTTCTTATTTGGGATGTGATGTGATATGGTGGCTTGAGTATAATGGTAATATGGTTTATGCTCATTACAAGCTTTTTTATTTTTATGATTAACTAATGTGATATTTTATTTCGTAAAGAGGATTCAAAATTATAATATTTTATAATGCTACAAGCCATTCTTTTTTATTATTCATTACTAAATATGCAAAAATATCAAAGATAAAAAATATACACATTAGGTGCATATTGACTATCAAAATCATTTAGCCGGCACATCGTACGGGTTTACAACTAGTACTAATCTAAAACTCTAAACAAGAAGTTAAGAGACTCAACACCAGGCCTATCAACGTCAATTGCCATCTTCAAACATATCCACATCAGCTGCCCTCTTCAAGCAATTGATTTGGGTTTCATTTGTTCATTACAACTTCCATCGACCCTTCATCTCCAAATCTCTATTCCATTACCATGACAGGAAATTTGTCGCAATAAACAGTTTACAACTCAAGATTTGTTAATGGAATATGTAAAGGCATTTGGGCAATATATTATCATGGAAATCATAGAGATTCTCACAAATTTGTGAAGCAAAGTCTACTGGGACTCTCACCTTTTTTAAGCAACTTCTGCTAGAGCATCGGACTAAGTAATTTTACCATTTCCTAATTTCTATATTGCAATGCTTTAGAATTTCTTTGAGTATAAGCATTCATAAAATGAAGAAACATTTAAATTTCTACATCTATATATATTGTACTATTTAAAGATTTGTTCAATAACATAAGTTGAGTTCATATTACGATTGTAATTTGGTGTATGTGTATTAGAGAAGACATAAGTATTTCCCCTATAAAAATAGTGCCCAATAATTGTTTGATGAAATGTGTGAAATAACAAAAAACTTATAAATCTTTGAAAATACATGATTTTAATTTTTATTTAATATCTCAGGAGCCTTTTTTAGTATTAGTTTTTCTTCAATATGCTATAAGGCTTTTTATAATAGTAGTTTTTATTTAATCTCCCATATATGTGTGTCAGTTATATTAATGGACAATGCATATAACACATATATAAAAATGAGGGTGTGTTGGGTAATGGGGAGAAGAGGGAATTTTGGGTTATGGGAAAGTATGGCGAGTCGACGATTGTTTTGGGGGTGTTTCCCGTGGATGAATATTTTATGGATGCTGTAGTGATGGAGTTGAAAATGGGGGAAGTCGAGGGAGATTGGGGATATGTGGGAAGAAGGGGAGAGATAGATGCTTGGTAAAATGGATATCGTTGAGGATGATGATTGCGATATTCCTAGCATTTTTATGCTTGATAGAACTAAAATGTCCAGGTATGTTTGTAATATTTAGTGTTTATGAACTATGAATTTTGATGCTTATAGTTTGTTGTTTCCTGTATTATGCAGTAAAAAATTAAAATATTTGGCTATTAACTATATAAAATTGTGTTGACGAGTCAGAATCGAGCTGTTATAAATGAATGAAGGATTCATGATGTTATAGATAACTAAAGTTGGTGACCTATTGACAGTGTTGTAGATAGATTTTATGTAGTTGTCTTTCCATGCAAGAATCATGAGATCATTTCTTTGGGATCAATAGCATTCAATTTGAGTCGTTCAAGTGTTTTTAAGGGATTGAACCATTACACTTTTAAAATAATATGTTGATGTGTAAAAGCTTCTCTATGAAGCTTCTTACCACTAGACCAATGAATATGAATTAGTCTAATTAACCAACAAACCAAAGCCCCCGAGTCTTAATCATTCCAATCCATTCAATTAACTTAATGAGTGAGTTAAATTCAGAAACATTTTATTTGAGTTTAGTATACGGATAGAGAGTATTGACATTAGTCTTTTGAAAACCTCAAATCATAAGGACTACATATTTGAAAACATGAGTGCTAATGAAAAAATGGTAAATTTTCACTCAAGTAAACCCAACTTACTAATTTAAAATGGGTGGCATTGAATGGTTAGAGCGGGGTGTGATGTGTTTTTTGTGGGTAATGAGGAGATGGAATTTTGCATTATGGGAGGGTATGGTGAGTCAAGGAATGTTGGGAGGGTGCTTCCTGAATATTATAGGGATGTTGTAGTGATGGAGTTGAAAATGTTGGGGGGGGGGATCTTGGGAATATGTGCAAAGATGGTGAGAGACGACAACTTGGGAAAATGACAAATGTTGAGGATGAGGATTGGGATATTCCCGACATCTTTCAGCTTGATAGGAGTGAAATGTTCTGGTATCTTATAATGTTATGCGTTTATGAACTGTGAATTTGCCTGCTTATGTTTTGTTGTTTCCTGTATTATGCAATAAAAAATTAAACTATGTGGTTGTTAACCATATTGAATTGGATTGACAAGTTAGAATGGAGCCGTTGTAAATGAATGAAGGATTCGTGATGTTATATATAACTGAACTTAGTGACCTATTGATCGTGTTGTGGATAGATTGTCTAATAATTCTGTTAATATTTGTTAGATCTATTAAACAAATCTCTCCAAGAATCATCTTCATTTTTACATTAATCTTCAAAGTCTACTGTTTGTTCAATAGAGTTTCAATTTAAGCTCCTATTATAAAAATTAATTAATAGTCGGTTATTTTTCGCATGATGTTTTTAGAGGGTAAGATTATCCAAATATCTATTTTAATGACAAATATAATGCATCCTTAATCTTAAATTGAATAATCTCAATTTTGTTGTCAAACACTATTTTTCCTCATAAAATAGTCCCGACCTTTTGTATTTGGTAAAACAATGTTGAGTATATTTTTCATTTTAAAATTTTCATCTTACCAATCTAGATGTGCCTGAATTATATCATATTTGTATACATGATCTCCGTGAAATTTATTTTATTTTTTGCTTTGTCATCCAAACTTTTAATTTTGGTATTTAACCCCCTTAACTTTCTAAACAATTACAAGTAACTCCCTAACACTAGCAGTGTTACTATTTTTAATGGAAAATGACACATGGCATCCATATGACTTTATCAAAATGATATTTTTGTATTTTATAATTTTGAAATAAAACCATTATTTTCTCTCTTTCTCTTATTCTTCCCTTTCATTTTTTCCTTCCTCCTTCCTCTAGGAAGGACTGCCCATGTCTCCTTCTCTTTTCAACTTATCTCTCTTAATCTTCACACACACGCACATACACAATACACACATGGAACACATAAAAACACACTCAATAAGGGAATGAGATGCATCTTTATGGGGGTGGATCCGATGGAGAATCCCCTAGCATCAGTTGTTGAACGGGTTGTTCATCAATAGTTGTCATTTTTATAGATGTTCAAAATAAAACAGTTGTTGAACAGTTTATGTTATCCCCTTGTGTAAACTGCTCAAAAGGCAAAGGCAAATGAAGCAGGTCTAGAACAGCTACACTCGACTGTTCCTACCCTTACATATTTTTAGTTATTCACGGTGTTAATGACCAAAGCATAACATAAACTGCCAATGTTTAGCCAAAGTGTAGTTGTTCAACAGAGTGTGGCATAACATATATTGTCATTATTTTCATTTAGTCCGATAAGAACTATTTGAATTAAGAAAATTCATTGGCTTCGAAATGCTGAAGTTAAACATGATATGTATATGTGCTTATCTTCTTGCCTTTAAACTCTGAAACATTGCTACTTAATTAAACTGAATTTATTTGTGGTCAAATTTCATATTGGTTTCGTATACGTAATAGAAACTTTTTATTTTATTGAACATGAATATATTAATATTTTTACCTTCGAATTATATGTAAGCATAAATAAGTTTCATTCCTTTGATTTATTCTTAATTGATAACATACAACGTTTTCCTAATTAATTATTTTAGGTTAAGTTTCCTTCAACAATTTGTCTTTCCAAGATACATTACCATAATCCAAATATGTTACATATTTTAGGTTCATCCCGCATTAATTAGTAAATTAATTTCCTCTACTTAGGAAATAATTCTTTGTATATAGAGTGTTAATGTATGCCACCAAAATAATAAAGAGTTCTTATGCAGTAGCATTCATTTACATCCTTCTTTCAGTTATTTTATAATATAAAATCGTCCTAAGACTATATAGATATTTCCCCACATGACATAAAAAGTCGCCTCATTTCCCTGTTATATATCTTGCATACGATTACTCACTTATCAACATGTTGTTTATGTTTTGATTGCATAGTTTGGCAATTTACTTTATAGTCAAAAGTCAGACTAACCATATAATATTTCCTCACATGATATAAAAAGTTTTCGCAATGCATTATTATTAATCTTACATGCTATTATTCATTCGTTAACATGTAATTGTTATTTTGGTCCGACTTAGATGGATCATGCAGAACAATCTCACATTGCTAGATTCCAACATAGGTTGATAATGTTTCATAAGCGTTCAAGTAACTTACATCATACGAACACACCGCATATTACTTTAAGTAATATGTCATATAATCTACATCCATCGATTCAAAACAGCATTTTAAGGAAGCGAGGGAGTTTTAACACAGAGAAAAAAAAGACAATTATGTCTAAAACAAAAGTTCTAGAAAATGGAGATGTTATAATAACAACGATTGCTAAGGACTCATCAAATGTTCATACTCACCGAGTAACTATTATGGATATACAATAACATTGGTAAACTATGAGTTATAATCACTTCATTCTACAACTGGATCAGGTTAGCCATTTATAATCTCTAAGAAACCATTACACGTATTAGTATTACAAATAAATATTTACTTCTTTTGAAACCTACTTATGGGTACTCTATGTATCTATGAACTTTAGGGGCTAGTGTAAGGACATTTTTGTCCATTACCATTCAGTATGTCGTATACCGCTACACCATCATTGAAGTTCAAGCTCACATTCACATCAAGACGAATCCGAATAATAAAGAATCTTTAACAAATCCTCAACGAGATTTATTTTGGTAAAAGTTAAGTTTTAAATTCCTTAAAATTTTCATTTTAGCATTGGAAAATTTTTATAAAAAGTTTTTAATAAATCGTGGCATTTTTATAAAAGATTTTTTTTCCCAGAATCGGACCGATCCTATTAAAAAAGAAACCGGATCGGTATCCTTCGCAAATATTTTTGCCATAATTTCCTCATCGGACCGATCCTTTTAAAAAAGAAAACGGATCGATCCCCTTTTTCGAATCGATCCCCTCCGGACCGGTCCCCTTCGCAGATTTTGTCCACCGCTTCAAATCTTTTATTTTTCTATAAAAAGCTATTTCAGTGGTGTATTTTCACAAGACTTGGAGAGACATTTTTTAGAGATAAAATGCATCAAGTCTTCAAATTTTTTAGTCTTAAAACTCATGTTTGATTCACATCAAAAATCCCAATTACTTTTGTGAATCTTTTGGAATCTTAGAACAACTTTGCTTTTTTTCATCCTTTATGGGGAGATCTCTACAACCGAGAGTTGTGGCTATTGTGGAGTGAGTCTCTACAAAGTTTATGACTGTGTGTCCTTGTGGTATAGCTGCGTGTGAACCACTGTAGATTTTTAGTTGATGCTTTGAAGGTTTGACTAATACACCGTGCATTACTCTTGTGGGCAATATCAAGATTGTATGTAAGTCAATGGTCTTGTAAACATGTCAAAGTTCTAGAAATAAAAAGGTTTTTCCCTTCGGGGATTTTTCCTGAATTATTGTGTCGCGTGCTATTTCTTATTTGTATTGACATGTAGTTACATGTTGAGGGGTTGATTTAATTTGGTTTAAAATAGAATCTAATTAAATAAGGTTAAACTGGAAATTTGCGAATTTAATCAATTATCATAAACCGAATTTCTACAAATTGGTATCAGAGCAAGTTAAGCTAATTTATCGCGTATTCCTATTTTTCGCAAAATTGTGTGATATTGATTTTTTTTGAAAAATCAGTTTTGTGAAAAATTGCAATATTTCCAATGGAGCACTCATATAATAGGATGCCTATTTTTTACGGGTCTAATTATGTCTATTGGAAAGCTTGTATGAAATCACAATTAAAAGATATTGATGAGCTTGTTTGTAGGGGTGTTCAAAAAAACCGCCCGACCCGAAAATCGAACCGAACCGAAATCGCCGGTTTTTTTTAGCCCGGTTCGGCCTACGGTTTACGGATATAAAAAACCGACCATGTCGGTTCGGTTGTCGGTTTATACGTGGGAAAAATCGACTCAAACCGAACCGACCTGAGACCAATATATATTAAAAAACCTAAATGACTTATATTTTTATATCCAAAAACCATTACCCACCTTTAAAAACCGACCCAAATCGAAAACTGCCCTTAAAAAAACCGGCCCAAACATAAAACCGTCGAAAATCGACCCGAAACCGAATCGAACCGAACCGAAACCGACGGGTTTTTTCATAGTCGGTTCGGTTTCGGTCTGACCTTTTCCAAAATTGAACCGATCGGTTCGGTTTGAATTAGGGTTTAAAACTGACCCGAACCGACCCGTGAACACCCCTACTTGTTTGGTTGTTGTGTGAAAATGGGTGGAAACCTCCCACTGTCAATACTAATTATATCACCTCTTTAAAACTCGTGTCGGACTGGACTGAGGATGATTGTAAACTGTCTAATTTTAATTCCCGTGGACTTAGTTCTATTTCTAGAGCCGTCACTCCCGACGAGTTCCGCCGAATTTTGACGTGCACCACGTCTAAAGAGGCTTGGGATGTCCTTAAATTGACACATGAGGGTACGAACGTGGTTAAAGAATCAAAATTACAAAATTTGGCTACCCAATTTGAAACTATCACCATGACTGAGTCCGAATACTTTGATGATTTTTATGCACATTTGTCAGACATTGTCAACACTAGTTTTAATTTGGGTGAGGCAATTAATAACGAGCGCGTCGTTAAAAACATTTTGAGATCTCTCCCAAAACGTTTTATTCATAAAGTCACGATTTTGAACTCTTTGGAAGATTTGAAATCACTTAAGTTGGAAGAACTTATAGGAGATCTTCAAACCTATGAGATTGACATGCTTCCCCAAACCATTAAGGCCAAGGATAAAGGCGTTGCTTTAAATACTCATTCTAAGAAAAAAGAAAAAGAAAATTTTTTTGAGTCCGATTCTGAGGGAGATTTTGATTTTAATGATATGGCCTTGTTTGCGAGAAATTTTAAAAAGTTTCTCAAAATTAATAAAAAAAAATTCTTCCAATGAAAGATTTTTTGAGAAAAATAAAAAGGCCAAAGAAAGCGGTGAAAAAGGGAAAGAGAAAGAAAAAGAAAAGGAGAGTGAGGAAAATTTAAAAAATTTGACATGTTTTGAGTGTGAGGGTAAAGGGCATAAGGCGTTTGATTGTGCCACTAGACTTACGAGAGAGGGAAAGAAAGTTGCCATGCCTACCACACTTAATGATAACGAGAGGAGGTGAATGATTCGGGGGATGGATCATCACATGGGATGTGTGTCGCATTTTTAGCTAGTTGGGTTAGCACAACTAGTTTGCATGACGGTGAGGGCACTAGTACTCGTGAGACCCACGAGGAGGAGGATTTGTGTGTTTCGAGTGAGGGTGAAGGTGAGTGTGAAAGTGGAGATGAAAGTGAGCTCCAAATTTCTTTTCGACAATTGTATGCTGAGACTTTAAAGACTAAAAAAATGAATAAAGAATATTTTTTTCCAGAACCGGATCGATCCTATTAAAAAGAAAACGGATCAGTCCCCTTCACAAATATTCCTGCCAAAATTTCCTAACCGAAAAGATCCCTTTAAAAAAGAAAACGGATCAATCCCCTTTTCCGGATCAATCACCTCCGGACCGGTCCCCTACGCAGATTTTGTCCACCGCCTCAAATCTTTTATTTTTCTATAAAAAGCTATTTCGGTGGTGTTTTTTCACAAAACTTAGAGAGACGTTTTTTAGAGATAAAATACATCAAGTCTTCATATTTTTTATTCCTATAACTCATGTTTGATTCACACCAAAAATCCCAATTACTTTTATGAATCTTTTGGAACCCTAGAACAACTTTGCTTTTGTTCATCCTTTGTGGGGAGATCTCTACAATCGAGAGTTGCGTTCTATTATGGAGTGAGTCTCTACGAAGTTTATGACTGCGTGTAAACCACTGCTGATTTCTAGCCGATGATTTGAAGGCTTGACGAAGACACTGTGCGTTACTCTTGTGGGCGATATCAAGATTATATGTAAGTCAATGGTCTTGTAAACTTGTCAAAGTTCTAGAAATAAAAAGGTTTTCCCTTTGGGGATTTTTCCTGAATTATTGTGTCGTAGGCTATTTCTTATTTGTATTGACACGTAGTTGCATGTTTAGGGGATGATTTAATTTGGTTTAAAATAGACTCTAATTAAATAAGGTTAAATTGGAAATTTGTGAATTTAATCAATTATCACACACTGACTTTCTACCGCTAGGCTATCAACCGAGAGTAGAAATGGCATTGAAGATCAATTAAATAGGATGTTGAAAAGTAAATATGGTATTAGTAATTATTCATTCAATACACTCATAAAATATGCGGCATTTACTTCATCTACTGTTTAACTCACATGAAATTTTAACAAATTTATATGTAAGTTTATTAAAGCATGGAATTTTGGTGGTCTAAGACAAGTTTGCGACAATGTTAGTGCCATTATATGATATGAGGAGAGAACTGACAAGCACAAAAATTCGGCATCACCTAAATTCTCATTATGTTGCCAAGAAGGCAAGATCATCTTACCCATTTTAAATGACGCACCGTGCATTTTGAATGATCTACCAGATTTTGAAAATTATCAGACGTCATCTAAATTCGAGGACAAAATTATAGCATAAAATTCAATGTTTGCCTTTACCTCTATTGGAGCTAAAGTTGATCATTAAATATATAATGGATTCCGTCCATATATTTATCACATTTGTGGGAAAAGCCATCATCTTCTTGGTTCCTTGGTTCTGGTTAAAGTTCATCGCCCAAAATTTGCACAACTATACATTTATGATACGGAGAATGAGGTGAGAAAATAAATTAAATCATTAGGAGGAGATAGAACAACTAAAAAGTTGGACCCAAAAGTAATTTCAAATTTACTATCAATGCTTGATGAACACAATGATATTGCAAAAGTTTTTCAAATGGCACGTGAGCAATTTCAGCATTCAAATGACATGCCTATGAGAGTATGTTTGATAAAAAAATTCTCTAAAGACCCACCAATTTACAATCTGCTAACCACTTCTGAAATAGCCGCGCTCATTATTGATGACTTTACTGATGAAAATGCTATGAGAGATATTATTATTGACCATAAAAGGATTAATGATCTTCATCCATCCTTTATGGCTATGCAATACCCATTGTTATTCCCTTATGGGTAAGATGGTTATCAACTGAGTATAACTTACAGAAACAACAGTGGGAAACGTAAGACTAACCGGAATTGCGTTACTATGAGAGAATATTATGAATACCAATTATATCAAAGAAGAAATGAACCTCACATTGTTTTGCGCTCAGGAAGAATTTTCCAACAATATATTATTAATTCATATACCTACATAGAACAAGAAAGGTCGAAGTGGATTAGAAGAAACCATCCACGATTAAGGGTTGAGCTATATAAAGGCTTGAAATATGCTATTCTTAAAGGAGATTCAACCCCATCATCTGTAGGGAAACGAATTGTACTTCCATCAAGTTTCACGGAAGATCCTCGTTATATGGATCAAAACTTCCAAAACACTATTTATAGATTCTTCAGAAATCCAAATATGTTCATTACATTCACTGTGAATCCTAAATGCCCCGAAGTCATAACGTTTCTCGAACTCATTCCTGGCCAGAAAACTGAGGACATGTGGGATATTATCACATGAGTTTTTAAAATTATACTTGATAATCTAATGAAGGATTTAGTCCAAGTAAAACATTTTGGGAAAATAATGGGAAATACGTTATTTTATATTAAATAGATAATAAACCATAATTATAAATCATATTATTTGTGGTCGTAACCATCTATATTATGTCACTAACTATAACAATATATAATTTTTATGACAACTATCTACATAATAGAATTAATGAAAAAACGATTTCCCCATGCCCACATGCTTCTCTTCCTACATTCAGATGCAAAATAACCAACATCAGTTGATATTGATAATATTATTCTCATTGAATTACCTGATTATATTAGTGACCTAGTTGGATACGCATGTGTTTCACAATTCATGATGTACGTCCGCTGTGGGCACACAAATCCACGATCGCCTTGTATGGAAAATGGATGTGGCTTAAAAACCTTCCCCAAAAATTCAAAAGCATGACAAAATTGGATGAAAATGGATTCCCAATTTATAAATGGAGAGATGACGGCAAGTTTGTAGAAAAGATGGGAATAAGACTTGACAAAAAATCCGTAGTCCCCCACAATATTGACTTGGCCATGAAATACCAAGCTCACATCAATGTCGAATGGTGCAACAAATTAAGGTAAATTAAGTACAATTCAAGTACATAAAAAATGCGTAGGCAAAACAACAATGGAGATCATGGAATCAATCATCCAAAATCATGATAATGGTAACAATGAAATATTAGAGGCTGATGAAATAAAATCATTCCTCGATTGTCGTTACTTATCTACATGCAAAGCTCGTTGGATAATTAATCATTTTCATGTACAATATCGAAGCATCGGCATTGAGTGTTTGACCTTCAATCTTCCCGATGAATAGGTTATCACTTTTAAAGATTCTGACATTCTGGATAATGTGATTAAAAGGGTAGATATTGAGAAGACTATGTTTACACAATGAATGAAAAAAAAGTGTATGCATGATGATGCACGGGAGTTAACTTATGCAAAACTTCCTTTAAAAAGGGTTTGGGACTCACGTGCAAAGGAGTGGTTTAGAAGAAAAAATTTAGGCACCTACCTAGGTCATATAGTATATGTTCATCCATCCTCAGGTTAAAGATTTTACCTTCGTATGCTCCTCAACGTTGCTCGTGGTGAAAAAAATTACGATGAAGTGAAGACGATTAATGGAATTATTTATCCAACATACAAAGTTGCATGTTACGCTCTTGGGATGTTAACAAAGAATGGCATAGCTCTCTAGATCAAGCTTCACAGTGGGTTAGGGTTAATCAATTAGTTGACCTATTTGTTGTAATGCTTCTTTTTTGCGAAGTTTCTGGTCCGAAAAGGCTTTGGGAAGACAATTGGGAGGTTCTATCTGAAGACTTTCTTCATTACTAAAGAAAACGTTTAAGATTCCCTAATCTCATTTTGATTGGAAATCAATTGAACAATTATGCTCTTCATGACATTAACCAAATTTTGAATGAAAATGGGAAATGCCTCAAAGATTTCTCACCAATGCCACTTCCGAATGCTGCACTCATTCGAGAAAAGGATAATAGGATGTTAAGAGAGGAACTTTCATATGATGTAGATTCTTTAGCATGCAACCATACTAATATGTTCATCGCATTGAATGATGAGAAATCGGATATTTATAATCATGTTCTGGATTCAAATACGGAAAAAATTAGGTTTTTACTTCGTAAATGGGGTAGGTGGCACAGGTAAGCCCTTTTTGTACAATACCATTCTTGGACATTTTCATTAAGAAGGAAAAGTGGTCCTCACAGTTGCATCTTCAAGAATTGCATCATTATTGCTCCCTAGTGGAAGAATAGATTACTCAAGGTTAATATTCACACCAAATCAACATGTGATAATCATCAAGAAACTCATGTTGCAGAGCTCATTAGGAAAAAAAACTTAATTATTTGAGATGAACCTCCTATGAACCACATTCATTTGAAGTCATTGAGAGGACCTTAAGAGACAAAAACGAAACAGAGAAGAAATTTTACAGGCATAAATTAACAAATTAAAGCTCAAGAGTTCGTGTCATATCTTCAACCTATTAAAAAAATATGAGAATACAATATACGACTTCATTCAGAGATTGGGTCCTTGAACTAGGTGATGGGAATGTGCAAACCGAATTATTTGGAGATGAAGACTATCTGTCGTGGGTAAAAATACCTAATACCAACCTTATACCATATTCGGATCACCCCATTGTCGATATTATCTCAAGTGCATACCCTGATTTAGTCAATAGATATAGTAATCTAGATTACTTCAAGGGTCGAGCTATTTGTACTCTAATAAACCATGTGGTTGACAACATCAACGCTTACTTACTAAATGTCATTCCAGGAGATGCTAAAACATATTTGAGTTCAGATTCAACTTGTAAGACTGCTGGAGACATGCACGACCACAATTTTCTAATCCATGTTGAATTTTTAAATAGGTTAAACTATCTAGGACTGTCGGGTTATAGCTTGGAACTAAAGATAGGCTCACGGATTATGTTGCTGAGAAACATAAACCATAGTGTCGGGCTTTACAAAAGGACAAGATTGACTATTAAAAAACTATCTCCAATGGTTATTGAGGCCAAAATTATCATAGGATTGAATATAGGCACTAAAGTAGTCATTCCAAGAATAATTATGTCTTCAATGGACTCAAAATGGCCATTTATTATGAGAAGACAACAATTTCTAGTTTGACTAGCTTTGTCTATGACAATAAATAAAATCTAAGGAACATAAACCAAAGTGTCGGGCTTTACAAAAGGATAAGATTGACCATTAAAAAACTATCTCCAATGGTTATTGAGGCCAAAATTATCATAGGATTGAATATAGGCACTAAAGTAGTCATTCCAAGAATAATTATGTCTTCAACGAACTCAAAATGGCCATTTATTACTGATGATAAGAGAAATCGGCCATAAGGCGTTCTCATACCATCAAGTCAAGAGTAACGTGTGATAAACAAGTAAAGCAAGTAAATAGAGAGAAGACAAGATATAGAGTGGTTCAGCCTTTAAAATAGGCCTACATCCACTCTGTTGCTCCGTTCTCATTATTTGCGTTGCATTGTACAATGTAATCGTGCCTAAAGAGGCGTACAAGTATGGGAATAAAAGAGAGTACATGGCAGTACTGAGGATTCCGGAGTGCCGGAGAGGTGGTTGCGATGTAGATGTGTGGCCTCCAAGTCGTGTGTTGAGGTCGTGTAGAGAGAATCTGTATTGCAGAGCCTGCCCCGGACGGGTAAGGAATCAATCGATCCTTCCTTCTAGGTGTGGTCCTCTATTTATGAGGTAATGTGTTGAGTCACATGCCCTGAGCACGTGGCGTATACCAAGTCTGCAGCAATTGTGGACGAGGGGGGTGCGACCTGCAAAGCAAGCAGCGTTGTAAGCTGATGGAGGGGTGCCGCGCACCATACGGTGGAGCTCCGTAACCTATAATGGACAGGGCCGCACTCTGTGCCATCTAGTCCTGAAGGGAGGCCGTGCCAAGTGAGTTCTTTCCGTGCCCTGAATGAGGTATGGCCGCGGCCTGTATGACCTATGATGCCTGCGAACTGGAGAAGAATACACGCCGCGACAGGGTGCTATATTTGTACTATCAATAATCCTCCAAGCCGTAGTGCCAAGGGAGATCAATTGGGACTGCGGCTTAGTAGCCTAGGTGCCGCGGTGCTTCCAAAGTGACGATTCGTCTTCCGCGCTCCCTTATATAAATTGTTTCTGGCCGTGGACTTCATTACGTTTCCAAAACTTTTGAGAGCACATCGAGAGAGAAACTCTGCACTCTCTCTTGCATATTCCGGCAACCTTCCGAGGCGGTGTGCGGCGGTTTAAGGCGATCTGAAGCTGATCATTGCGAGTTTCTTCATTTCCAAGTGATTTTTCAACCACTATACTTTCGTAAAAGCCTTTGAAATTTACAGTTTTCTTCCCTTTTGATATGATTTTGCTTTTTCTGGTCTATTTGCTAGAAATCTAGGGTTTTGTTTGTTCGTTTTGCCCTTTCTCACGTATGCTACATATGAAATACATACAACTGTTCTTGGTGTTCATAATCAAACTCTTCGTATTCTGTGAGTTTGATCCTAAAGATGATTAGAATTTAGATAATCAACTGTTTAGGATAGATTCTGCGGCATGATAGGATTTCAATATCCATTCCCGTTAACTGGTACGGTCCTTCTGTGTCATACCGTGCCTCAAATTATCATCCGCGGCATCAAATCACCACCCTTGTAGTCTCGAACAGCCTCCAGACTTCCATGAACCCAAGACACATCCATGTTAAATAACTGTAATTGCTACTAGAGCACATCAAATTGACTCTGAAAATTTAGGAATGGTCATGGCCAGGAATGCCTTAAAGCCATTCTATCTTATTACCGCGGCAGCCTATGTTCCTCTATTCATATGGAGGCGGCCGCGACTAGTTGGGACAGTATGAGCCCATAAGTAATAGAGTTTACCCATTTAATAACTGTTAGGGAAACAATTCCAAAGACATTGTTAAATACTTAAAAATACCCTTCTGCGGCTTCTTGAAGTCTTACAAACCATACTTGCTGCGGCGCCTAACTGCGAACTCTGCTTTTCAGGTACTGATGCAGCCATATGAGCTTTGACCCAGACGAGTTCCTGAGAGGCTTTTGGGCAAAGCATTTTGGGACCTCTCCCCCCGAGCTTACCTCCGTTTCCCCTCGTAGATCAATAGGGCCTTGCAAACTAAAAGATTGCCCAAACTGCGTGATACTCGACTCAGACTCCACGGACTCTGCATCTGGGAAGGATTTCCAATCTCCGTCGATGAAAGAGGAAGCCAACTCAAGTACTCATCCAATGGGTGTAGGAGACAGTGACGCGGCTGTTAGAAATAACCCAGGAGGTATATCTGGGAGGGATGAGAGACCCTTGGCCACACTAGATATCCGCGACTCGATGACTCAAGATTGGGTTGAGCAGGTGGCTGAGGCCTTCGAATTTCCAGAAAATTTGACGTGCTCAGCCCCTGCTGCAAATCAAAGAACGTGCATGATTCTATCCGATGATGGAATTTTCTTCCCTATGCACGCCTTCATTTATGGGCTGCGGCTGCCTATTCCAGTTCTTATCCGTCGCCTTTTTCAGGCAATGAACCTGGCCCCAGCACAGTTGGATCCTAATGGTTGGAGATCCATTCCCGCTGCAGTTTTCCTTTGGGAGAATTTGTTCAAAAAGGACATCATTCCCGCGGAGTTCTTTCACTTCTACCGCCCAAAGGAGAACTCAGTGAAGTTCACGAGCTACTACTACCTTTCTAGCCGCGGTAGGGACGAGACCCTTTACACTAGGAGACCGACCAGTGTGAAAAACTGGAAGGGGAAATATTTCTATATCTCCGGAGAAGGCTGGGAGATGCATCCCGATGAGAATGAAAAGGAAAGGTCATATGTAATGCCGCGGCAGTGGGGGTCACCCTCAAAATTAGGTATAAGACTATAGTCGCGTCCTTTTATTTCACATGTAACCTCCACTAACTTTGAATTGCCTTTTCTTTCTGCAGCCCTTGACAATCTGCACTTGAACAAGCGGCAGGAAAAAAGGGTTGCTGAGGTCGCGGAAGTTCCTGCTGAACACAAGAAGTTCAGCACACTTGTAGCGTCAACAACCATATTTAAAGAGGGATTTTTCCCAAACAAATCCATTCCTCAACAAATGGGCGCGGAAGGTAATTAACTGCGCCATGAATTTTACTCTGCGGACATTTATTCTCTTGAACTCGTTGAACTCATGATATTCCTTTTCAGGTGAAGAAGTTGACAGGGAACTGCTAGCGGCGCAGCTAGCGGAGATGGATGAGGATGCAATTGTCCTAAATAATACTGCGCAGAGCAAAAAGAGGAAGAGGTCCAAGGCCAAATGGCCTGCCGCGGCCCCCTCCGGCGAAAATAATGTTGCCCCTACCGTGGCCCCTGGAGAAAACACTACTGAACCTGCAGCGGATCAGGTGGTTAATGAGAACCTTCTGCATAACCATTTTGATGATGACATAGGGGAAAACCTGGTCGCGGCGGGCCTGATGTTAACCGATGTCCCCCTTCAGTCATTCTCCCCTCCGCCGCCCAATGTTGTGGCGGTTAATGCGAACTTTCCACCCCCTCAATTCCGCGGAGAGTCTGGGCCTGATGATAGACCAAGTCCCCAATTGAGGCAGCATAACCCCAATTCTTCTTGGGACACTACCGCAAAGGCTGCGCGGAGAATGAAGTGAGCCTTGGATGCCGCGGACCTTGACAGGCTAGTGGGAGAAGATCATGAAGATCTGGAGGACTATGGCCTCCATAGCCTTCTGAGGGAACGTACCAGTTGTCATTTAACTTTTGCATCTCATATTTTTCCAAGTTTTTTCTAACATCTTTTATTTTATGCCGCGGATGTGATTGTGGTCCAGAAGAGGAAGTACGAGGCCTTGTACAGGTTGAAGGAGGCCGAGAAGAGTGCCCATACCGCGGACTTGCAAGCTGCATGGACTTCTTCTTTTGAGGCAGGGAAGAAGTCTTCTGCCGCGGCTCTTCAGGCAGCTTACATGGACCTTGAGAAAGCAACTAAGGCCAGAGAGGAAGCGGAGGAGAATTTTAAGTAAGCCGCAGAATCTCTAAAATCCTCCCAGGCCCAGACTACCGAAGCCACCCATGTCGCGGAGATTTCAAATGCCAAGCTTGCCCTACTCCAGCAGAAATATGAAGAGCTGGAAGCCAAGTCCGCCCAAAAAGATGAAGATCATGCCGCGACAGTGAAAAAGTTGGAAGTTGATCACGGTGACGCCCTCCAGCTAGCCATAGATCATACCGTGGAGTCATTCAAAGTCTCCAAGGACTTCTTCCTTATCAATAATAGGGTATAACTCCGCGGCTGCCAGGAACTGCGTCAAATATTTATTAAGAGGTTCCCTGAGGCCAAGGAGGAGGTTATTGCCTGGAAGTTAAGCAATGCCGAACATCAAGAGTGCATCGTTGAACTTAAGGCCGCGGCAGAAGAGAGAGCAAGGCTCAGGGCTGAGGCAGCGACTGCGGACGGAGAGACAGAGACTGTTGCGGGCGGAGAAGAGGCTGATGATGATGATGACGCAGTCTCTTAATTTCTGTATCATTAAATAGGGTTGCGTCCCTCCTTGTAATCTAACTTTTGTTGTGGCTTTGGCCTTCATCCTGTAACCTTTGGCTACTAATACCAAGGCTGCGACCAAGTTTTTACCACTGATTGACTGCTTGGTATTCCTTGCTTTTTTTGCATTTTTTACATTTCTTGCCATAATGAATGTTGTACGTAACTGCCTCATTTTTGAAAATGCGTCCATGCCTCGATAGACATAACGTTTTAAGTCCGCGGACAGAGATCCATTGCTCCGTAGTATAATTATTTGTCAACGTCCACGCCCACATAAATGGTTCCATTTTACTCCAGTAGGACATCGCCTGTTTCGTCACAAGGCAGCTGGGTGCAAGCCGCGACCCTTTATTATGCCGCATCACTTAAGAGTTTTACTTGACTGACGTGGACATGATTTCAAGGCTGGGGCCTGCTGATTTCATGGATCCCCAACTTCTTTCATTGCACCTGGTTGTCTTAACCGTTTATCTTTTGTCATCCCATAACCAACATGGAACATGTAGAGAAAGCCTTTCCTTAGACTTGGCACAATTGATTCTCCTCCACCGTGGTATTTGACGTTGTGGCAGGTGTTGTGGTTTTTTCATGCCTCATGATGTTAGTGCCTCAGCACTTTCATAAATGGATGGCTCCTAGAGCTCTGCAACCGTATCGGTGGGATGCGGCACATTTCTGGTTCACCCGAACAATGTGCCTCTGTAGACATACATTGTTATTTCCAAGCCTTCTTGGGTTGGGTCATGTTGCCAAGCCCTAATATGTGAGACACTATCAAGCCTCTCCAGGCTGGGTTATGTTATTAAGCCACCCACAGCTAATATGCGAGACACTATCAAGCCTCTCCAGGCTGGGTTATGTTATTAAACCACCCACAGATAATATGCGAGACGCTATCAAGCCTCTCTAGGCTGGGTTATGTTATTAAGCAACCCACAACTAATATGCGAGACACTATCAAGCCTCTCCAGGCTGGGTTATATTATTAAGCCACCCATAGCTAATATACGAGACACTATCAAGCCTCTCCAGGCTGGGTTATGTTATTAAGACACCCACAGCTGCTGATATATATAAAGCCATCCCTGGCTAGATATTATAAGCCTCCCGGCTCGTTGATGCATCCCGAAAGTTAAGAGCGAGCATTGTAAGCCTTCGCGGCTAATTACGATTTTCAAAAGCTGAGAATGGGCATTGTCAGCCCCCGTAGCTAATAAGAGCCCCTTGAATTCTCAGATGTTTTCGCGAATATGATCATCAGAAGATATGATGTAGTTGCACATTGCGAGGGGAACTTCTGAGCTAATGAAGGTCGTAATCCCTCCATAAGTGCATCTCGAAGTAGAATAATCCTTCGAGATAATTTTGTTATTCTTCCTCTAGAATCTGTTTAAGACAAAAAAGTCTTTTTGTGAGATAACAGATTATGAAACCAAGAGAAATATCAGATATGGCAAAATTTGCTAATTCATATATTTATATATGCATGCTTCAGCTAATGACTTTGTTAACAAAACATAAAGTCTTGAGTATTAAGGCTCTAATGAGCTTCGTAAAACATAAACAGAAATAGTTGAAATTGGAAAGACTAAGGATGAGGTGCGACATGCAGCCTCTGTCAAGTCCGGCTGGGTCCTTTATGCATTCTTCAGGAATCGCTACAGCATCCCTTGCCCAATCATCCTTTCAACTTCATCCTTCAGAGCATAGCATTGCTCTGTGTCATGGCCATGGTCCTGATGGAATTTGCACCAGGTAGCTTTGTTCCTCTTGTGGGGTGGAGCTCTCAACATTTCTGGACACCTCAAAAGCTTGTCCTCTTTGATGAACTCAAAGATCTCTTCAACTGGGAAAATCAACGGAGTATAGACACCCGATTTCTTTTTTGATTTCTCTGTTCTCCTTTTCTGACTTCTACTGGTTGATTCCGCGACTTCTTTAACTGTCGCGGCAGACAAGGCTGGTTGAGTTTTTTCCTCCGCCCCCATGGCTATATTTTGAGAGGCCACGGCCTCTAGCATTAGCACCCTCTGAGTTAGATAATTGACCTGGGTTTTAAGTGAGGCATGGCTGTCATAGAGGTGATTAAGGTGATGGTACAGTTGCACAATCTCATCCTTGACTTCTGAGCTCTGGATGGCTTCTCCTTCCATTTCTGCTTTTGTTAGTCTTTATAAAGTATATATAATCTGAGACAAAACTAGCAGAAGTGAGTGATCACAGAAGTATTGGGGATGGGTTGAACTGCTCCATAATATGCTGCGGAGGCCGCAGCAAGTATGGCACACAAGTGCACTGCCGCAGCCCTTTAATGTTATTCACCAAGGTCGATCCGAAGGTCACTTAAGTCCTTCCCGCAGTGATTTTAAACTGTTGTAATAGGTCTGCACTTAGTAGGGGTCGTGGCAGGAGATATTGTTGAACTTACAGGCCGCACCCCTGTCTAGGCAGTGGAGAGATCCCAAGATAGGAGCCCAGGAACTGATATTTTCTCCCCCAATACGCAAAGAAAAACCTACTAGGGTCCATTGATGAGAGAATTCCCTTGAGGTGCACAATACGGCACAACTTTAATGATAACCCCTAGATCATAGGTAGATGGGAACAAAAATGGGAGTAAATATAGCCCTTCCCTAATCATCCACCTTTTCGGGTCTAAAGTCCACCATGCCTTTCAGCACTATCTAGATGGAATGATATCACAGGGGTATGTAAAATAGATCCAAAGCCATCAAACGAAGATCCAAAGACAGATCCAAATACATGAAATACCCGTTAAAGGGGGGGAATGTAAAGCGGAGCCCAATAACCAGTAACCAACCCATGAGAAGATGATCCATAGGACCCTCAGGGATCGAATAAGGTGTTTAAGAACTCATATATGTAGGGAAACAAGATTGAAATATCTCCATTTCCCACAGACGGCGCCAAACTGATGATACGAGAAATCGTCCATAAGGCGTTCTCATACCAGCAAGTCAAGAGTAACGTGTGATAAACAAGTAAAGCAAGTAAATAGAGAGAAGACAAGATATAAAGTGGTTCAGCCTTTAAAATAGGCCTACATCCACTGTGTTGCTCCGTTCTCATTATTTGTGTTGCATTGTACAATGTAATCGTGCCTAAAGAGGCGTACAAGTACGGGAACAAAAGAGAGTACATGGTAGTACTGAGGATTCCGGAGTGCCGGAGAGGTGGCTGCGATGTGGATGTGTGGCCTCCAAGTCGTGTGTTGAGGTCGTGTAGTGAGAATCTGTATTTCAGAGCCTGCCCCATATGGGTAAGGAATCGATCGATCCTTCCTTCTAGGTGTGGTCCTCTATTTATGAGGAAATGTGTTGAGTCACATTCCCTGAGCATGTGGCGTATACCAAGTCTGTAGCAGTTGTGGATGAGGGGGGTGCGGCCTGCAAAGCAAGCAGCGTTGTAAGCTGATGGAGGGGTGACGCGCACCATACGGTGGAGCTCCGCGGCCTATAATGGACAGGGCCGCACTCTGTACCATCTAGTCCTGAAGGGATGCCGTGCCGAGTGAGTTCTGGCCGCGCCCTGAATGAGGTATGGCCGCGGCCTGTATGACCTATGATGCCTGCGAACTGGAGAAGAATACACGCCGTGGCAGGGTGCTATATTTGTACTATCAATTATGAGAAGACAACAATTTCTAGTTTGACTAGCTTTCTCTATGATAATAAATAAAATCTAAGGACAAACACTCGATCATGTTTCCATTTACTTATACAATTCAGTATTCAGTCACCGTCAACTATATGTCGTTATTTCTAGAGTAACTTCGAGCGCTAAATAATGTTTTTTTGTAAAGATTGAAGACCACGTTGATTGCCATTACACAAAAAATATTGTCTACGATGAGGTTCTGTCATCTACATCTATAGGTACGATTCCCTAAATCACTGAGTTCAGATGACTGGTCCATGCATGAATCGGTATAATCTTCAAAGTATTCTCAATCCAATTTCCAATGATTCACCCCATGCATGAATCGGCCTTATAGTTTGTACAAACGGTCCATTTTCACTCGAAAACTGATCGGGAGGCCAGCGGGTGCTCTCGGGATATATTTGACTCTTGTAAGCTCTTAAACTCTAATTATAATGAATGAATCATTAAAGGTCTCTCAATACCCATTCCAACGGTCCATCCCATGCACAAATAAGCCTTACGATTCGAAGGAACGATCCGTTTTACTCCGAAGGGTCACCGGGTGCTTTTGAGCCCCGTTTGACCAAGGTCGTATGGACACAAATTTCCAATTGAGTCTTAATGTAGTGTTGGCTCAATTCTGGACAAATTTGTTTATCTTTTGAGTAAATATTTTTATTTTTGGTTAAAAATTTCAAAAAACTCAAAAAGATTTTTATTTTGTGTGTATTTTAGTTTGACACACTTTATGTGGCATATACTTGTGTTTAAATTCCTTCTTTTTCGCTCCCATGTGGCTAGAACTTTTGGTTAAGATTTTCAATCCTTAAAATGTTCTTTACCATGCTTACATGGAGTAGTTGGATTTTGTATTGATTAAATGGATTCTATTTTTATATGCCTCAATTCACACATGCACGAGCTCTTTTGAAATTTAATCTTCACGTGTTATATTTGAGATTTGTGAGATGTTCTCCTACCAATCTTGTCATCTACATATTTGTGACCTGGGAGGACTAGTGCATGTCGAAATCCGTTGCACGTGAGATTTGTGAGATATAAAAATGTTATATATAAATGTGCACGGGGAAGGGATCCGAAAGGAAATATTATCCTTTGCGAGTAAGCCACCGTTTGGAATGTACCTAAAAGAAATACGTGGTCCAAATGCCTAAAAGAAAATTATGGCATTAAAAGAAAAATATTCGCCAAAGCCTAGTTTGTTTAGTTTGATATATTCATTCAAAAATTATATGATTAATTGAGGGAGATTGGATGGATTGTCAACGGTTTGCACAGTGTCATTTTTCCTAGTTGTATTTTAAATGTCACGACTCTATTGGTTTGTAGAATCATCAAAATTCTAGGCTTGTATGCATTGTGTATGTTTGTTCATTGAGTTCAATCTATATTATCACATGAGTGTATATTCAAATGTGATGAAGTTTGCAATCAAATGAGAACTCCGTGAATATATTTTAAGTGATTGGGTCTAAATTTAATTGTTACTAGTTTACACCCCAACACTTCCATTTCCATATGACACATTTATGCTATAAGAGTGTGGAAAACCTTATGTTATTTAGTTTTGTGTCATTTTGGTGTTTATATATATATGTGTGTACTTATTCTTAGTTTGAATCTATTGTGTATACATATATATGATATTTTATTTATTTTTGAGTCTTTGCCATGATTAGCTAGTTCATTTATGCTTTTAATTTATTTTTGGTATCTATCTTGTTATAAATTTTGTTTCGGTATCACATGCTTAGATTACTACAATCAATTGATATCCTTTGTTATCGCATCATAGTTGATATTCATATCTTTATGTGGATTAGTTGAATTTTAGTTGCCCATGTGCTTTAATGTTCTCATCACTTTATGCACAATTGCATGTTTAGGTTGTTATCCCATTCGATTTATCCCTTGTTTAGTTTAGGGGGTGTATATGCTTTAATTGGGGGAGATATGTAAATTTTTTATTCTTTAGCCTTTGTATATTCCTAAACAAAAAGGGGGAGAATGATAGGGGGAGAAATGGTGTCTAATTGTCATCATATCTTAGTTTTGGAGATTTAACTTAGCGGGAGACGTCTTTCTAAGTAGATCATTTGATAAAGGGGGAGAATTAATTAAAGGGGAGTCTTTATTTATATTGCATTTGATATTTGAATATTCCATACGCGTTTAATGTGTTGCTTAAGTGTGTAAAGCGGCATCTATTTAAAGTGGCAAAGCATTTGATTCTTAAGTGGTATTCGAGTCAAGTATTGCACTCTTTATTTTGGGTGGGATGTTTTTGAGTCTAGTGAGATTGACGGCCCTTTAGGATTTTTGTTTAGTTTTTGTCCCGGAATAGCCAAAGGGGGAGATTTGTAAGGACACAAATTTCCAATTGAGCCTTAATGTAGTGTTAGCTCAATTTCGAACAAAAACAGTTGTATCATAGGATTATATTGAATGAGTATCCTCCAAGCCGATGACATGTAGGAGTTGAAGACGTAGAGGCCAAGCCTTATAAAGATTCATAATTTGACGAGTTTCAAGTGCCATGTTTCTATGTCATCAACATCATATTACATAGTCTCCAAAAGTTATGAATGCGTTTCTATATAAATATAAGGAGACTTGAAATAATTTTATATTGGGTGTACTTTTATTTCAAACTGAGGTTTATTTTCGAAAGTTTTCTTTAAAACTTCCAGTGTAGCTTGGATTTTTGTTGAAGTGGACCTCACAAAAATATTTCAAAGAGAGTCTGGATCGGGTGTGGTGATAAGGGTTTTTGGAAGGAGGTTCAAGTGGAGAATAGGCCAAAGTACTGTAGGAATTGTTGCAATAAGGGGAATGATGAGGACTCTTGTGTCTTTACTTTGCTAAAGAATCTGGAAAAAACTTCCAAGAAAGGTGATCTCACCACCCAAAATATTCTTAAATGCAATGAGATTGTGTTGCAAGAAGTCATTGTTAGCAGTGGTGGTCGAGAAGACAAAGATAGAAGAGGAGAACATCACAATCATAAGGAACAAGAGAATAAGAATAGAAATGAAGAAATATAGTATGGTCAAGAAGATTTTTTAACAACAGAGGAGCAGGAAGAAGGTGTTTTTGTTAAGAAGTCTGATATTAAAATTCTCAAGGCACCTGAAAGAGGTGGGAAGGAATGGTAGATTAAATGAAGGAAAATCGAAGACCATATTGACAATATTATAATCAAGAACTTGAAAGTGAATAAGTCCAAAAAATGGAGGTATTGATGTTCTAAAAGTCAGTAAAAATCTAGCTGTGAAGTCTTTATATCTAACTGATGTAGAAGATGATGAAGCATATCATACTCCTTTTAAGTTTCTCGGCTAAAAATGGAATTTTTAAGCTTTCTCGAAGTTCATTCGAAATTATTATTTGAACGAGTTTTTCGTTCGAATGAGAATTTTATTTGAACGAGGTTTGCCAATGACTTGCCACTAGAACTTCGTTAGATAGTTTGTTCGAACAAAATGTCATTTGAACGAAAATGTCGTTCAAATGAGATTTCAGCGGGAATAGTTTTTGGCAGTTTTTTGGCACTTTCCCACTACTTTGTCCCACTAATCTTTTACAAGATTTAATGACTTCGGGACTAGAATTTTTAAAAAGAAATTTTTCCATCTCCTAGAGAGTGTTTGAGAGCTTAATTCATTCATAAAAATTTCCTTGGTGTTTGTTAGTCAAATTGATTTATTCAAAGGACAAAACCAAGTTTGCACCCATTTGTTTATTTTAATACAAGTTTCTATCTATCTATATATATATATATATAAATATATATATATATACATCTTGCTTGGAGTGCTTGGCACCGAGTTTTATCTACCGCGTTGAAGAGATTGTTTGGTTTTACTTCTAAATCCCTCAAAGAAGAAGAAGTTTGTTTGCTGCGGAGTTTCCACTAGGAGAAAGGCTTCGGGTGCGGGTTGACGGTGGTTCCTAAAGCCTCATTAGTGGATTCCAAGGTTCCGGTGGAGTTCGGGATTATCAACTAAGTGGAGGTCGGTACAAGAAGGAGCATCGGGGCTTGAAGGGAGTTGAGTCGAGTGTTGTAAGTCTTTTTGCTTGTACTTGTAAAATACCATACTTAGTGGACTTATGGCTAGGGAAGTCCGAGATTTTTTTCCCGTTGTGTGTTTTTCCTCGTACATCGCGGCGTAGTGGTTTGTGATTTATTTTATATTACTATATCACCTAGATGCATTCTTAGGGCTAAAAGATAAAATATGGATTAAATCACTACTTACTTAGTTTGGTGTAAAATTAATTTGGGTAATATTTAATTAATTTAGTTCAAGTCATTTTCTTTAATTTGATAAAATTTGGTTTGGCCTAATTTTCAAAAATGGATTCACTAATATTGTTAGGCAAATTTCTAGGACTTGGATTGAATTAATTTGGTTTAAGTGAATAAATTAAGTGTGTGTTTTATCCTATTTCACTTGGTTTCATTTTAATTTGAAAGAAATTAAAATTTGGCGTTTGTGTTTGGTTAATTGAACAATCCCGCTTCCGCATCTCTATAAAAGGAAATTGAAAATACTTTTTGTAAGATTTTCAAATTGGGCGCATCACGTTCCAACAAAGGTTAACTCTCATAACCGAATGAGACGAAATGAGTCTTCTAAGGGATCCAAAAACCCTTGCCAATGGTCCATCTTGTGCACGAATCGGCCTTATGCTTCGAAGGAATGATCCATTTGCCTCCGGGAATCTCTTGTCTAGAAACATTTAGGGCACTTTCGAGCCCCATTTGATCGCAGTCAACTCCCAAACCTGGAAGCAGCTAAATTGATTCTTAAAGGTCTCAGAATACCATTTCCAATGGTACGTCCGGTGCGTGATTAGAACCTACGGATTGAATCTTACGACCATTTTTCGAGAAATTTGCATGAGATTGTCGAATGGCAAACTCATTTCCTTTCCTATCGATAGTTTGTTTGGGGTTTCTTACTAATAGGCAGGTCAAGGACAATGTTGATCGTCACCTCCCTTAACCCTATATAAATGGAGCATGAGTTCACATCGAGAGGCACTTTAGTAACATCCCTTTTATTGATCTCACCAACATTCACTCGAACTCAATGTGGTTTCCATATTGAAACCTCTCCCACACATTCCATCTCCAATATTTTCTTACCCAATTTAGCAAAATTCCATTCCCTCTCCTCCTACCACCTCCATCCACTTGTGAAAGCAACCTTTCAATAATAAAGATCAATCTCAAGGCTTTCAAAGAAGGTCCAAACCTTTCCCTCTCTCTTTAAATTTCCTTATTTTTGCATTAGTTATTTGATTCTTACTTTAACATTTCATCTTTGTTAGTTCACACATGTTAATATCCCACTTTTTTATGCGTAGTGTTGCACATACTATATTTTCTATAAGCAATCTGAAAACAAGAAAAAAATAATTTGCTTATAAATTCCAAACGGGGACTACTCAATACATTTTCTCACACTGAAACATCATTTTCCTATATATACACATATAATAAAGTTCCCGATTAGATATATTGTATATAACCCAATCCCATACTGCATGTGAACTACGTGGACTTTGATGCCTTTTTAGGCTACCCAAACGTCTTGGGTAAAATCTGAGATTTGGGTCCTCCTTTTGAATTTTTCTTCATATATTATTTCTACATGTTATATTTGTCATTCATGCTCATGTTTTGTCCAATTTATACCATCGTCTTTCTATAAATGATCATGACCCGACAAACGCACACATTATATCTTTTATTATTATTTTAGGAACACTCCTACGGATGAACTCACTCTGCCATGACGCGAGACGAGTAATTCCATTCTCCATTTCTATATACACGCACACACACTTCATGAAGTTATTAAGGAGAAGAATAACACATGTCCATGAAAGACAGAAAGGGCGGGATGGGTACCGAACGCCTTCTCATTCCGTAACTTATCCCCCAAAAACTTGAACTAATTGGTTTCACAAGCATCAATATGTCTTTGATGTCATTCTCTAGAGGTGACATATTTCTTTTGATTGTTTTGTGCAAAATAGTTTGGAGACTCTATTCTCTATACATCACCCCCCACATTTTTACGATGGGCGAAGCCCCCCGAGGGAGGATGCGAACCTCACCACGGTGCGCGCAAGTGTCGACACTGAGAGATGGGATGGCCATAGTGGCGACTCTGTTGGGGAATTATTTATCATAAGAGTTCTAGACTCTATTCTTACATAGGTGTTATCATTTTCCACATGTGTGCATATGGAACTACCTGTATGTTCCTTTTTCCATCTATTACTTGTTGTATATATTTCCCTCATGCTTATATCACTTATTACTCACTTTTCACCTTCACGCACTTGTAAATACCCTTTATGTATGCCTCACACTACTCACACTTGTACATAGGATCACTTATATTCGCATGTTTCACACACCACTTAGAATATCCATCTTTAGGTCTCACTATCACACACCTCCACTTATCACATTTGCATATATCCATGCTCACTTACACATATCACAGACCACTTGTAATTGATCCATACTTAGGCTCACTACCACACACTCACTTGTAAATATTCATACATCACTCACACACATATATCCATGCTTAATGTAGTTTTCATAATCCATGCTAGATTTACTCTTCATGATACTTGTACATTCTTCCCTATTAGTATAGTGCTCCTTTTACTCATCATGCCAAATAAAAGATTTTCTCCATAATATACTAATCAATAATCATGCATTTTTCACACTACATCACTAAGAGCATGGCTATTGACCAAAATTTTATCTTGTACTAGGGGTCACTTTGTGATGGGCGCTGGTTCGAAAGGGCGCAGTTATCATAAACAATATGACTATTACCTTCCAATGGCCTAGTATCTTCGACGTATATCGAATGGTTTCCTCTGCATCGTACTGATTGACCGACATCATGATGGGAGTTATATAGCAGGGAACTCATTCACGTACATCGAGTATAACGAATTCTCTCTCACGCATAATGTTCCCACGAGGTATATAGTGAGGCAATTCACCTACACTTAGGTATCAAATGGCTTGTCCACACGTACCAATTGCCCTCAAAAGCAAAACATAAATTATGGAAGTCATGCCAAAGGGGGGAACCCTTCCACTAACCCAATAACAGCATAAACTTCATATAGGCCTCATAGCTAGGGAACTCATATTTAGTTTGCCAGTTACCACACGAAGCTCTGTCGAAATACCGAATCGGCATGGCACCAAAATTTTCATGCGATTTCGTCATTTTTTTCAAAACAAAACTCTGTCCATGAACCTAAAAACAAGTCAAATCCCATCTTACCTATTTTTCAAACCCAATTTTTTCAGGCTCGAGTCATGTATGGCATTTCTTTTTCATTTAGGTAAACTTAATACAAGTGAAAACATAAACATACTAATAATCATGCTAAGCCGCTTCTCTCATTTTTTCTCCTTTTATAAAAACATCAAAAATATTTTTCCTCCTTTTCATCAAAAATACCAAAAATATTTCTCCTCCTTTTTACCAAAAGTGTCAAAAAAAATTTACTCTTTTTTAATAAAATGCAAAGAAAATAATTCTTAGCTTGGCTTCTTATTGGCTTCGATCATCCATCAAACCACCCCGAAGATCTGGCAGTTCTCCTGCTACTTCATTCGAGTCCGGAATCTACCTTCACCAATACTTCATTAAAAAAGTCAAGCAAGCACCGAATGTGAACCTTGATTTGATGGCAGTCCTAGTCCAACTCAGTGTGAAGATTAATAACCTTAGAATTGAGGTTCAAGAGAAGCAGCCAAAGCGAGTCCAAATATTTGAAGAACCTAAGGTTCTTTTTCCTCGTGCCATGGGTCCACCCGCTCCCGAGTGTGTTTGGGTCCTAGAAGAATATCAGCATGCCCCGCGTGCTTCATCTGCCAATTAGCTACCGCTAGCTTTCTCCCGATGCCTAACCTTTCCCATCCCGAGGATAACATGCCAATACCCATTGATCTTGAGGAGGAAGAATTGAGCAAGGTCAAAGAATCCCCAAGCTATTATAAAAGAAGTTTGAATAAGTTAAGATATTAAAAAAACTACATGGACTCTACCCACATGTCTCCCTACCATAAAGCAATATTGCTAAGAATGTTCAAGATGCCAGCCATCGAGAAGTTGGGGGTAGCGGGCCCGTAATTGTTCACCTTCACATTTATCACGTAGCCATGACCCTTATTAGTGACTCTGAAGAGATAATGGCCCAGATGTTCTAACAGTCTTTTAAGGACATCGCCTTCTATTGGTCCCTATCCCTCGAAGAGTCCAAAATTCATAGTTGGGAAGATGTCTCCTCGAAATTCATGTCAGAGTACAAGTACAATGAAGAACTAGAGGTTACACACTATGATCTAGAAATTCTCAAGAAGAACCCTAGAGAAACTTTCAGCAACTTCATAGCAAGGTGGATGGAGAAAGCTACCACCATGACCAAGAGGCCCTCCGAAGAAGAATACGTTAGCATAGTGATGAAGAATTTCCTGCCCCATATCCTAGCAACTATAAGAGGTCCATATTATCCACATTTTTTAGCTCTCTGGGAAGCAGGTGTAGAAATTGAAGAAAGTGTTACCAAGGCAGAGGTCGAGCCAAAAAATATGAATGGACAATTCATTCCCAAAAAGTACGAGAAGCCTACCAAAACTACAGTTTACACCATTAACAATATCTCCTAGCCGACTACCTTTTGGGCACTAGAAATCCGCCCTAATCCTGCCAGAAAATAATACACCAACCTCTATGATCCCTTATCCAAAGTCTACCAAGCCTTGTTAAGATGAAACCTCATCAAATCCTTGGACCCCCGTTAATTACCAAACCCACTTCCTAAGAACTTCACGACTGATGTCCACTGTGATTTCCACCAGTCTCCCGGCCATACTACCGATCAGTGCTTTCGTCTTTGGAATGTGGTCTAAGGTTTAATTGATCGGGGTATCATCACCCCACCAGCCAATACTAAACCCAACACCACTCATAATCCACTTCCAACCCACACAAATTCCATCTTTTTATAAAATGACCCGTAATTCGATCCATCTACCCAAACTGTGCCCAGTAAAGCACTCCTCATACCCATAATCTCACCCAAACCACTTCAAGTTTGCCCATATTTTCTCCTACACCCTACTTGTTTCACCAACCAAGCTTTGTTACTCCTCACAAGGGCATGTATCATTGTTCTCACTCGATTCGAAGGAAGAGATATGGAGGTACTAGCTGTTATGAACCATCTCTTGGATTTCAAGCTGAAATTACCCACCAAGATGACCATCGATTGTCAGAAATTCAGTGGATTGTTCATGGAAGCCCGAAAAATGGATTGGTAATTGGATAATTAGGTGGTACCTATTAATGAAGTCAGCTTCGACGACATGGTACAGATCATGGAAAATATTTTTTTATAGATCAGCGAATTGTGTAGTTTTTCCGAACTACTCACTACTTTAAAGCTTCAAGGGCTGTTGGTCCATTCACTCTTGCACCTCCCTGTTAATTGGGAATATTTACATAAGGAAGTTAATGAGGTCGTGGAATTCATCAATTTCTCTTGGCAGGAAGACATCATTTCCACCGACCGGGGGGTGAATTTGATAGCTTGGATGATGAACCGATCCTGGAAAAGGTCAGTCTGGTAATCAACATGTGCGGGATGATATCTTTCGATGAATTATTAGGGGAAATCATAAATAGATAAAGACACAGGGTTATTATTCTTACCCACCTCTATAAATCACATGATTAGATCAAGGAGACACTACCAAGATTCAAATCCTCAGTCATCAAGAACATATAAGGGGAACGGAGTTGTTGAAGAACTTCCCATGCTAGAGATAACCATCAAACAAAGCATCCTAGACTAACTCACGAAGACTCAATCCAACATTGCCTCATAAGGACTCTTCACGTCTTCCTAATTACACCAAACTACTCTAATAAATCTTCTCACTAGGCCCACGGTCCCTCCATCCACCACTCTAGAGTAAGATGTAAACCACTAGACTCCTTTACTTTTTCGAAGAAGAAATTATGAAGGTCATCCCTAACCACAAATAGGCCCTTAACATCTTCGTTGAAGTGATGAGAAAGATTATCCCACTCTCAGTCGTCGATAATGGATCCTCCCTCAATATTTACCCACTAAGAACCTTCAATTAGTTGGGGTTGAAAGTAAGTTACCTTACTCGTAATTCCATCGCAGTACGTGATAATACTCGTCGAGAGGTGATGGGATCCATAACACTCACAGTAGGGGTTGGCCTTATCAATCTCGTTACTGAGTTTTAAGTTAATAAATACATGCATGCCTCAACCTGCTGCTTAGTCAATCGTGGTTGCGTAGCATTCGAGGGGTATCTTCCTCCATTCATTAAAATATGAAATTCTTCTCCAAATGCTAGAACCATTAATTCGATACTAGAAATACAACATGGGATGAATTACATGCTTCTCTCTAATTTCAGGGATGATCCACTTCCCCTTTCGATATGGTAAAATTTCAAAGAATGAGTTTGTCCAAAACATAACACTCAATGCAATGTCAATGTGATACATATGTCCAGAAATATGCATTTTATGCCCGAACTGGGGTTAGGGTGACGTCAACAAGGGATACTAGAGCCCATAGGCCTGAAAAGGCCTTTCCCCCATGTGGCTTAGGGTATCGGACTTCACCAAAAGAACTCAGAATGCTCCACCAACAACGATTAAAAAGGAGTTTTGAATATTTTAAAACTGTTTTGAGGGATTCCCATAATGGAATATGCATCAATGAGTGTGAATACTTCCCCTTTTGTGGCATTCCTGAACCATAGTACGATCATGTGGATAAGAAGATGAAGTCGGGGATAAAAATCTTCTTTTAAGGCAACTACTCCGAGACCGAAGACTACCAGTATAAAGTGAAACCCCTCACTCAGAAAGCCATAGCCATTACTCAAGTCTCTAAAGAAAGTGATTTTGAAGACTCATTCAACTTGAAGACACTAGGGATGACTCTCTATATAAACCATTCATACACTACACCATTAGACCCATCCACTTTGATCAAGGCCATTGATGAACCTCTTCATAACTAGAATACTATACTAGTCCCACCTACTGAGATGCAACCCAACCTTGTTTACCTTATCTCTTCATCTATTGTTGTTTCTCATTTTTTTATAACAATGTAATCGATACCTCTTTTGAAGAGGTTCTCAATGTTGTTTTTCCTGAAAGTGAAATAAATGAGGATTTTGAGTATCTTTGTTTGCCTTACATTACCTATCTTGATTCTAATCAAACTCTTGATGATGATTATTTTACAAATGGACAATTCTTAACTGGTCTTAATAAGGTTAATAACAAACAACATAACCGCGTTCAAATTAATGAGGATGAAACTGTTGTTATCAATCTTTGTTCTAGTAGCCAATAGCAGGATATTAGGATAGGTTACACCCTTAATAACCATAAGTGCACACAATTCGAAGATCTGTTGAAGGAATTTATGGACGTCTTTGCATGGTCTTCCGATGACATACCCCACATCGATCCCAAAATAACTTAGCACGAGATCCAAACTCTATTAGAATGCAAACCGATCAAATAGAAACTATGAAAGCTCAACACAAAATGGCCACTCAAAGTCAAGAAAGACGTAATCAAATAATTGAACGTAGGCTTCATTCGGGTGGTTGAATATCCCACCTGGATAGCAAATATTGTACCCATACCAAAATTCGGAGGAAAAGTATGCATGTACGTCGATAATCGGGATTTGAATAAAGAATCTTCAAAGTATGAGTAACCATTGCCCAACATCGACATGATTGTGGACAACAACCCCCTTATTTTAGAAGGTTTTATCTTTCCTTTTTTGTCAAAATGAAATTCCAAAAAAAAAAATCCTTATTTTAAAACCCCACGGGTTATTTCTTCTTACTTATCCAATTTTATTTATCATTTCCCAAAATAAATCATTTTCTCAAGTTAATTAAGATCTCCTTTTCTAAATTAACATCCTGTCATTTTTAGAGTCTCAATAACAGAGTAAAAGTGCATATAGGATTAGTCATTAAAATAAGAATTAAAAAACATATCCTTCATATATGTATGTTGTTATTAGGTTATGTGTTTTTAAGAAATAAGAAGACATAGAGAAAACCAAAATAACGAGACTCATCTCGAACCCACAATCTCTCTCTCTCTCTGTTTCTCTCTCTCTCAAACCCTCAACCCCCACGGTGAACACGCTTCCTCCTATGATGAGCGGTATAACCCCCACAACTAGAGCCTTATTATTCATCCGAGGTGGCAGACGGAACCATGAAAGAAGGAACAGAGTCTTTTATGTATGCAGTCGTAGAGGCCACCCAATCCTTGATATCCTTTAACCAGGTAGTCAACACTCAAACATGATGCAAACACATAAACAAAGGACCCATCAGTCAGTAAAAATTAAGTAAAGGATCAAAAGGGGACAAGACAAGAAAAGAGAAAATTATACCTCAGGATAAAAGACATCATCCATAAGCCCCATCAATCCCGATTCTTCTGTATTAGGAAGGTGCGACATGCTCAGTGTCCCCCTCTAGTCAATCAAAAATTATAGTAAGAGGGAGTGACCTAAATAAATGGAGCCTTGTCTGTCGCTACCATCGCCAATGATGTACCACCAGTACTGTGGGAAGATCTCACCATCCTGATCGTACCCCAGCCCAAAGCCGTAGGAGGTAAATGCATGTTCAACATGTCGTAAATGCAAGGTTGCATCAACCAGCTCATCACAAAATCCAGGTAGTCATAGCTCACCGTCGTGTATGTGTAGAGCATATAAGCCTCGCCAATCATCGCCACCGCCCTAGCCTCAACAGACATCTCCCTAACCCGCCTCATATACATTGGGGGCTTCGACGGTGGGACTGCCACCTCATACTCCAGAAACTTCCACAAAACCCTTTATCCTAAGTACCAGGAGTATCCAAACTCATGCGCCATTAAACTTCGCATCGGTGCATGCATACCTGTCCCCCCGTATGTTGAGGAGCAATCCCCCATGGGTAAAAGGTCACATGTAAGCCCCAAGAAAGGATAAGTATTCATGAAAAGAAATAAGGAAAATGATGAAAGAGGATTCAGATGAAAAAGAAAATAACTTGATCACTCGTCATCGTGTTCAGGGCCTGCCACACCGTCGCCAGGACTAAAGACTGGTTTGACCTCCTGTTAGACTTCCACCATCGGTATATCCGTCAGAAGTCCTCTAAATCCTCGTCTTTCATGTCTATCAACCTCAAATTAATACCTATCACCTCATAAAATAACGTCTTCAAAAAGACAAGAATTATCAGAGAAAAAACTAAAGGAAAATGGAAGGAAATTCATAAGAAGAAAAATAAATGCGAAAGTTACCTCCAACAGGTACATGCCCCCCATAAAAGTCTGTTGGCAACACCGACTGAATGCATTAAGAGAAGAATAAAGGGTTGCCAATGTCAATCGCCCTCAATCATAGAGAGAGAAGTTAGAAAACGTCCTCAAAAATGGCAAAAACCAAATATAAACAATGTCACCACTCATCTCCACCAAGAAACCACCTAAAAAAAGTAGAATAAACAACGGGCCATATGTCTCACCTGCCACTCGTTAGCCTCATCTATCCTTCAACTCAAGAGCACATATCGAATAGAAGAAATACACAATGAATCGCCAAAAATGTTCCTACCCATATCCCCCAAAGTTGCATGAACCCCCTCTAGCATCACCCTCAAAGTATGATCCACCTCAATTTTCTCACCCTCGCAATCTATCTCCAACAGTTGTTGCACATCAATGGGAGTAACAGTCATCTCCCTAAAGCCCAAGTGGAAGGTGTGGTTAGTGTCCCACCACCTCTTTCCCAAAGAACACAACACCGCAGTAGAGCGTGGCGTCACGTCCAAGGCTTGCGCCAGACGACCAAGGCTAGTAGAAGTAACCATCTAGCGCACCACCTCTGAAAGATGGTCCCAAATGTCCTTCAACCTAGTTGTCCCACTAAAACGCATGCTCAAAGAAGTTATGTCATACTACCAAAGAAAAGATAGAAAAACCCTTCATCAGCACAACAAAATAAAGAGAAAATGAAAAATAATACCAAAGGTCATCATACATACATAACCAATAGGGTTCCTCACCTTAGACGAACAGTGGTGCGCAGGCTCACATAAAAGAGTTCTCTCATCGGAAATGGGATCAAATAGATCAAACACATTCTCATTACCTAAGTCAAGGGGCACCCTATCTTGCCACTCCAGGCCAGCCCAGTCACTAACACTCAACCACTCCAAGTTGTAGTCCTCTCGGTTAAAGACCGCCATTTGAAGTCTTGAAGAAGAGAGGACTTAGGAACGATTTTTAAAGAGAGGGAGCAGAAGATTCAAAGGCTTGAAGATGTGAAAATAAGGAGGTATCACCTTATTTTTATAGGGGACTAAACATCATGACGATCGATAGACCCCTTGTACATACTGATCAACACCTTCATGTTCCTTTGCCCAAGGAAGCTCAAGAGACCGCACCATTGCCAAATGACAATCCCTACAACATGTCGGTCGGTATCCCCCTGAAACGTTTGTACAAAAAATTCCATAAAATGTCAGAAGAATCCAAATATTACCCAAAACATTCTTAAAAATGCCAAATAAATATTGGAACATTTCTTCATCAAGAAGACCATTTTTTGGAACACTAAACCACTTACATACTCCCAAAATCCCCAATGGGATTGATATTACGCTTTTACGCCCAACATAAACCCTAAAAAATATTCCATAGACCTAAACTAACAATCCCCCGCATCCTAACTCCAATTCCCCAACATAATCTCAAATTTCAAGTCTTCCCTAGTGGAACCCAAACCTTAAATCAATGCCTCCCCAACAAAATACAAAATAATACGTTCCCAATTTCCCAAGTGGGATCTCCAAGCTAAAGGAAAATTTAAGATTCCCCAACAAAACTATCCCTAACTGAATGTCTCAAGAAGGGTAAAACCTTCCCTAGAAGAGTCTTAAGAAAACACAATCCTCAGCAGAACGACATGAACATCTTCATCTCCAAGGCGATTCAAAAAATTACCCAAGAAAACATCCCTCTACTTTAGGTCCTCAGAATTGACCTCGGCCCTCAGAATTGGTCGTCAATACTTTAGGTCCTCAAAATTGAGCTCGACACTAAAAATTAATCGTCACCACTTTAGGTCCTCATAATTAACCCCGGCCCTCAAAATCGGCCATCACCACTATAGGTCCTCAAAATTGGTCGTCACCATTTTAGATCCTCAGAATTGACCTCAACCCGTGGAATCAGTCTCCACAACTTTAGGTCCTCAGAATTTACCTCAACCCGTAGAATCAGTCTCTACAACTTTAGGTCCTCAGAATTGACCTCGACCCTCAAAATAGGTCATCACAGCTTTAGGTCCTCAGAATTGACCTTGGCCCTCATAATCGGTCGTCACCACTTTAGGTCCTCAGAATTGACCTCGGTCCTCAGAATTGGTCGTCACCATTTTAGGTCCTCCAAATTGACCTCAACACTCAGAATTGGTCATCACCACTTTAGGTCCTCATAATTGACCTAAACCCTTAGAATCGGTCGTCACAACATTAGGTCCTCAGAATTGACCTCAGCCCTCGAAATCGGTCGTCATCACTTCAGGTCCTTAGAATTAACCTCGACCCTCAGAATCGATCATCACCACTTAAAGTCCTTAGAATTAACCTCGGCCCTCAGAATTGTTCATCACCACTTTAGGTCCTCAGAATTGACCTCGACCCGCAAAATCGGTCTCCATAACTTTAGGTCCTCAAAATTGACCTCGGCCCTCATAATCGGTTATCAAAATTTTAGGTCCTCAAAATTGTCCTTGGCCCTCAGAATTAGTCGTCATACCTTTAGGTCCTCAGAATCGACCTCGGCCTTCAGAATCGGTGTTCTCTTTAGGTCCTAAGAATCGATCTCGACCCATAAAATCGGGCAGCCCCAGCATTAACTTAGAATCGATAATCGATCATCCCTAGCATTACCTTAGAATCAACCTCGACCCTCTGAACCGGTTATCCTCATCCCTTTAGATCCTCATAATTGACCTTTTTCCCTAAAACATCAATATGGTATTTATTCGATGGCGTTCACTTGTTCCAAGCTCACCCATCGAGGGGATCTGTAGACACCACATTCTAGGATCGTACAAAATATATCCTAAGGTCCCTAGCACTTTTTTCTTCACCATAAAACCTAGGTCATACTCTGAGTACCGATCTAAAGGCCATCGAGCGCTCCCGGTACCTGTTTGACTCCGATTAACTTTCAAGTCCAAGTGAAATATGAATGAATCATCTAAGGAATCTGAATCCATTTCTATCGGTTCGTCTAGTGTGAGAATCAGCCTTATAATTCGAACGAACGGTCCATTTTACTATCCAAAATCGATCTAGAGGCCACTAGACACTCTCGGTCGCCGTTTTGACCACAATAAACCTCCTCGATTGAGTGTAAGCTCAATGAATCTCCTAAGGGATTCAAATCCCTTTTCCAATGGTCTTCCACATGCATGAATCAACCTTACAGTTCTAATAAACAGTCCATTTTCCCTCGAAAACTTATCTGTAGGCCACTGGGTGCTCAAGGGCTCCATTTGACCCTCGTTAACTCTTCATCTTGAATGAGACTGAATGAATATTCTAAGGTATCTAAATACCCTTTTTAATGGTCCATTCTAAGTGAGAATCATCCTTACGGTTAGGACGAATGACCAGGTTTACTCTAAAGGGTCACGCAGTCTTTTAAACCTCGTTTGAACAAGGAAAACTCTTTGAAATAAATGAATCTTTTAAGATCTCTGAATAACCTTACCAACGATCCATTCAGTGCACGAATCGTCCTTACGGTTCAGACGAACAATCCATTTTCCTTCGAGAATCTATTGTCCAAAAGACCGTTGGGTGCTTCTAAGACCCGTTTGACCGCAGTTAAATCCCTAATTGCGAGAGGCCCATGCATTCTTAAAGGGATCTGAATACCCTTTCCAATGGTACATCCTATGTGGGATTTGGACTTATGGATTGCATTTTAGGACCATTTTTCCAAGAAATCTACATGAGACTATCGAATGGCAAACCCATTTCTCTGCCTATCGGCATTGTGTCTGGGGTTGCCAACTAATAGGATGGCCAAGGATAATGTTGATCGGAACCCCCTTGACCCTATTTAAAGGGGTCATGAGCTCACTCTGAGAGGCACATCAGAGACATCCCTTTTAGTGATCTTAACATCATTCTCTCGAAGTCAGTGTCGTTTCCATAGTGCAACCTCTACCCCACATTCCATTTTCATCATTTTCTTACCCAATTTAGAAAATTCCATTCCCTCTCCTCCTATCGCCTACATCCACTTGCGAGGGAAAACTTTCAATAATCAAGATAAATCTCAAAGCTTCCAAAGAAGATCCAAATCGGTCCCTCTCTCTCTCTTTAAATTTCCTTATTTTTGCATTGGTTATTCAATTCTTACTTTAGCATTCAATCTTTGTTAGTTCACACATATTAATATCCTATTTTTTTTTATTAGTAGTATTGCACATACTATATTTTCTATTAAAAAAAACCCAAAAACAAGACAAAGAGGGTTCGCTTATAAATTCCGAACGGAGATATGTCACTACATTTTCTCACACTAAAACAACCTTATCCTATACACACACATATAATAAAGTCCACGGTTGGATTTATGGGATAACCCCACCCTCTTGTTGCATGCGAACTACATGGACTTTGATGCCTTTTTAGGCTACGTAGGCATCTCGATAAAATTTGAGATTCGAGTAGTCCTTTGTTATTTTTATTCATAAATTATTTCTACATGTTATATTTGTGATTCATGCTCGCATTTTGTCCAATTTATACCATATTCTTTCTATAAATGATCGGTGATCAGACAAACGCACACATTATAGTTTTTATTATTATTTTGGGAACACTCCTACAGATGACCTCACTCTGCCTTTATCCATGACACGAGTCGAGTAATTTCATTCTCCATTTGTATATATACACGCACAATTCAAGGAGTTATTAAGGAGAAGAATAACACATGCATATGAGAGAACGAAAGGGAGGGATGGGTACCTAAGACCTTTTCATTCCATAACTTAGCGCCCTAATCCTTGAACTAATTGGCGTCTCAAGCATCAGTATGTCTTTGATGCCATTCTCTCTAGGCGACACATTTCTTTTGCCTATTTTGTACAAATTAGGCTATGACTCTATTTTCTATACATCATCTCCACAGTTTGACGAAGTTCGAAGTGCCTCAGGGGAGGACGCGAACCCCACCACCATGTGGGTAGACCCCGAGAGACAGGATGTCCACATCAGTGCTATTGTAGGTGGTTACGCGTCGTGGGAAGTTTACACTGGCATTGACTGGAAGTTGTCAGATAGATTGTTTATGTCATACTATTGTTACGTGGCAAGTATCCATGTGTGAGGATAAGTATTGGTTTAGATATCGGGCGGGTGTGAGGTAGTGTGACCCCCAGACGTATGTATAGGACTGGATCTATTATATGTATTTTCGTTTGGGATCGGTGGTGAGATTTCGACGCAGTGGCTCAGTGTGATGCGTGATGCCTGGAGCCAGATTACACACGGGGAATGTATCCGCAAGGTCCATGCTCTGGGGATATGGTTGCACGTATATATATATATATATATATATATATATATATATATATATATATATATATATATTATGTTCATTGCGTGAATACTGATTTGTAGTAAGTGTATCGATAGAATATTGTGTATGAATGTATACCTATAACACCCTCTATTAGCTAATTATAACTACTTCACTAAATTAATACATTAAGTGTGCACTATAGTTAAGAGGTGAGGTTTATCTCATGTGAGAGAGACCGATTAATTATGAAAGTAATACACTTATGTTTTAATCGATTTAAAATAATTATATACTTGCAAGATATTTTCTAATTTTTTATCTGCGGAAATTTGTTTTTTCTTATTTTTTTTACTAACACAGGTGTGCAGTAGCAACATCCGAGACCACAGGGATAAATCCATTATTGCCGTTGTAGTAGCGCTGGATGCTATATGATTGTCTTAGGCACCTCAGATTATTTTATCTAGATATGATCATTTCATTTTTTCTTTTAGCTGGGCATGTTGCCCATAAATGCATAAGTTCTATATTACTGTCAGACATTTATTTCAGTACTCGATTTATTCAGTATTTGTTTTAGTTGGATGTTACACTTTGGTAACCGATGGTTTATTTGGTTCACTCTTATTACTTATTTATGCATGTTGACTTATTCATTCATTTTAATTGTATGGTTTTATTCGTATTATTTATATTATTATGGTTGCGACAATGATATTGAGAATGAACTATACTGAGAATTTTGTTTTATTTTAGTAGAAATTTGGACACTCGGTGTTAGAATACGTGGGTTGTCAGATATAGTATTAACTGCTTGATAGGTGGACAACATTCTTGGTTAATTAAAACATATAGGAGTAAAATATAATTAAAACATTAGAGAATACTAGATTAAAAGAAGAGAAAAATGTAACAAAGATGAGTGTAATCAAACTTAAAGATAGTTTTATGATGAAATAAAAATATTTCGAACAATATCTAACAATTAAAACCCAAAATATTAAGAAAGAATATTTGATATAATTTTAGTAGTTACAAATATTCTATGCAAATGTGCAAATGGAAAAAAACACCATACCTTTCAACCAAATTCAATCTTACCAAAAGTAAAAAATCTAGGCATAAAACCCTCCAAAACACCAAAAGACCACTAATATAATGAAATTTATTTTTAATCACCAACTAATCCCAACGTAATAGTAAAAATCAAATATAATACATATGAAACCCATGCATATTTTATATATAATTTAGTCAATTTAATAAAATTTATAAACATTAAAGTTAAAACACAATATCTCATAGTCAAATGTCTTCTTCAAGATGCATGAATTACTCTTTAGGCAAAAAATAATTGATTAACATAGCCTTGTATAAGCATAATTTGTGTAGATGGGAGAAAACTATAGAAAATAGAATAATGAATCCCATAGCCAAATCGCCCCCTAACTCCTACCACACAAAAAATTATTCATAATGCTTTCAATTAAATATAAAGCTTATCATACAAAATCTATCCACACAAATAAAAAAAATACAAGGCGTCTCAAGCAAATACATCAATTGTAAACAATGGAAAAATAGAAGCACACTTATTACCCAATATTGGTTATTTTTTATTAACCCTTTGGTGTATACAATTACCAACATTGCAACCCATAATTGCTCAGAAACCCAAATAGATACAAAAAATGCATGTTGCTTTAGACCCTTCCCCCAAACTTTTTGTATAATATCCTAACTCCAAAAAAGATTATTGCAACCTATTTTTATAGATCTTCCACTAAAAAATAATTTACAAAGACAAAACCCAAAAACAAATTCATAGTTTAAGATTGCAAACCACCCATAGCTACAGAGAATTAAACTACACCTACTCTTAGAAAAACACAATAAAACTAATAAAATACAACATACTTGAAGAAGAGGTATTGCAAAATCCTTCTTCTATGCTTTGAGGAGCTACAAAGACAATGACCAACGGTTATGATTGTGACAATGAACGTAATGAAGATGGGTTAATGAATTTAAAGGCTCGATATCAAGTTGTTGAATAGGGTCAAAGATAGTGGGGGAATAAATGTAAAATTAGGTTTTCAGGTAAATCATCTTCCATTAGAGGGTTTGGGACAATTTATATGGCTTTAGAATAGGTACACTTTAATGAGAAATAATTAATATCTAGGGATTTTTCTGTCAGATCTTCAATAGTAAGGGCTTTATAGAGAGAGAGAGAGAGAGAGAGAGAGAGAGAGAGAGAGAGAGAGAGAAGATGTTTTAGTGAGTGAGGGAGAATATATGAGTGGAAGAGAAATATGATTTATGTGTGTGGATGAGGAAGAAGAATAGAGGACAAACTAAAGAATGAGGGTATAAGAGAAATTTCTAAATGTCTAATGCTATTTCGGACAACTGACCTTTCAAAAAGTTTTAGTCTAGTATAGATAGTGTTATGTCTACTATTTATTAAAAACAATTGTACAGAATTATAAATTATAATATAATTAAAGAAATGAAACGAAATTACAGAAATAAAATACTTACTTGTATTTGCAGAAATAATATTAGAATAGAAAAATAATCCGAGCCCTATTTAGAACAGTCTCCTTAAGACAAATTTATTCCCTCCACAAAGTGCCAAAGGTAATAAATTAATTGTCTCCCAAGATAGAAAAAATTTCCAAATTAATCAAGTAACACAACAATGATTAATTTCTTCGAACACAATTGTGTGTTTATACTTAACCAAACCAAAAAAATAATATGCAGGAATGTATGCAGTAGTAGTAGAAAATGAATTATTTTCTGGGAAAGGCTGCAGCATAAATTCGGAATTATGGGAGGGCAAATTTTTCAGTAGTCAAAACTGTAGGGGAAATATTTAATTTATAGCTTTTGTGTTGACTGTTGGAGCAGTCAACCGAAATTAACTGTCAAAAACAGTTAAACAAATTACATGTTGACTGTTGGCAATAACTGCCAACAGTTTATAATTAATTAATTAATTAATTTCATAATTAATTAATAATTAAATCCCGAAAAGTTAAATAAATTCGGCCCAAAAAAGTAATACATTTTTATAAGCCCAAGCCCGAGCCCGAACCGAGCCGAGCCGACCGATCAGACGGACGGACGCGCGCGCGTGTGGACCTTTAACCGAAAGTCAACCCGTGCATAGCTTAGGTCATCTCCCCTTCAAAGAGTTGGGGATACCCCCAAGGCATCCAAGACTTAGTCCATCATTTGGGTTTTATTAACTCATCATTTTTCCACTACTCTTCCAATGTGGGACAAGAGTTAAACATACCCAATTCATTAACTTTCATTGCTTCGTGAGTCACTTTGGGAACATATTTATCATTCATAACTTATTAAAATTGGACATATGTATATACTACGTTAATCTCCTTGCGGAGGAGAACACGTTCGTATATGGTCCCACAATTATCGTAGTATGGGTCCCACCTAAATTTGAGCTCAAAGTTGCTCAAAATTCTGTCCAGAAAATTCTGGACAACTTTCTAAAACCCAATTTAAGTCCAATTTTCCAACAATCCCCCACATGAATGATATATCGCTATAAATAAAACATAACAAATGCTAATGCAGATGCAGACATAGGTTGAGTAAAACTGAAGACTTATTGCATCGGGAGAAGTAGCCTAGTGGCCTTGAATTTTTCTTAGTGATATACTATCGGATTTACTTGGTTAATCAGTAGACATCACGTCCTTGAACAGTCAGTCATTTCTGTAAACCTAGACAACAGTATTCACACAAAAATTCTTCAACACAGTTGGTTCTCACGTTTGTGTTCATTTTGGCCATGAACACCACTTGGTTCCGTGAGTTTTTTAGAGAATATGCCTTTCATTATTCTCATAGAAGTGGCCCCCTTCTTACTCACGTAGGTGACTTCCATAAAGAGTATTCTGCAATACCCCACTTAGACATACTAAGATATGGATGTCATTAAAAGCATAACTTATCCTAATTTCACGGCAGATGTGCACTGTCTCATCTTTGGAATGGATAGGATTAAATATCCTCCGGTGCTTACTGAATACAACGAAGTTCGGTTTGCCCATTGAACCTAGATCTTGGGATCTCCAGTGAGCTAGGTTGGGTCGCCACTATATTGATTCTTATTTATTTATAGGCTTTAGACCCATCCCTCTCGATGATCTTTCAACTTGCTCTCGGTTTAAATCTTTCGTTAATGGATCTAAAATATTATCTTTTGACTTTACATAGTCAATTGAGATAATTCCATTTGAGAGAAGTTGTCTAACGGTATTGTGTCGATGACGAATATGTCGTGACTTTTCGTTATACATGGGATTTTGTGCCCTTCCAATCGCTGATTGACTATCGCAATGTATAAAAATTGCGGGCACAGGTTTAGACCAATTTGGAACATCCTCTAAGAAATTTCGAAGCCATTCAGCTTCTTCTCCAGCTTTGTCTAGTTCAATGAATTCAGATTCCATTGTCGATCTAACAATGTACGTTTGTTTTGAGGATTTCCAAGATACGGCTGCACCTACGAGGGTAAACACATACCCACTCGTAGACTTAGAGTCTTTTGTATCGGATATCCAATTTGCATCGCAATGTCCTTCAAGAACAACTGAATATTTTGAGTAGTGCAGTCCATAGTTTTGAGTATATTTTAAATAACCCAAAACTCTCAATATTGCTTTCTAGTGATCTCTTCCGGGATTACTCGTAAATCGACTAAGCTTACTTATTGAGTATTCTATGTTCAGTCGCGTACAGTTCATGATGTACATTAAACTGCCGATAATATGCGAATATTCTAGTTGAGATATGCTTTCACCATTATTTCTTGCTAGATGTAAATTTACATCTACAGGTGTCTTGGTAGGACTAATATCATACTTCTTGAATTTTTCAAGTACTTTCTCTATGTAATGAGATTCAGATAATATAAGTCCATTCGATGTTCTAGAAATTTTAATTTCTAATATAACATTGGCGATTCCCAAATCTTTCATGTCAAATCTACTACTCAACATTTGTTTTGTAGTTTTGACAATTTCCAAGTTACTACCCATGATAAGCATATCATCAACAAAGAGGCATACAATGACATATCCATTATGAATGTATTTAAAGTAAACACATTTATCACATTCATTAATTTTGAAACCATTTGATAACATTGCATTATCAAATTTTTTGTGCCATTGCTTAGGTGCTTGTTTTAATCCATATAGTGATTTAACAAGCTTACATACTTTTTCTTCTTGTCCGGGAGCCTTGAACCCTTCAGGTTGCTCCATATAAATTTCCTCGTCTAGTTCACCGTTTAAAAATGCAGTTTTTACATCCATTTGATGTATTTCAAGTCCATTAATAGAAGTTATTGCTATTAACATCCGAATGGACGTTATTCGTGTTACCAGTGAATATGTGTCGAAGTAATTCAACCCTTCCTTTTGCCTATAGCCTTTAGCTACAAGTCTAGCTTTATATTTATCAATTGATCCATCGGCCTTCAATTTCTTTTTTAAGATCCATTTATAACCTAACGGTTTTGAACCTGGTGGAAGATCCATTTATAACCTAACGCAATTATGGAAGGTATTAACATGTGCAGGAACCTCAAGATCAATTTGGAGCTCGTTACGGTGGAATCTGATTCTAAAATCTTGGTAGATTTGATTGTAAATAAAGGTAAACCTCCATGGGCTATACAGGATATTTTGGATAACATTATCTCAGTCCAGTCTCTTAAGATTTTTCATTGTTGGAGAGAATTTAACACTGTTGCTAATTCATTGGCTTCGATGGCTTCTTCTTCTCAAAACTCTCCTTTTCTTCTCTCCCTGGATTGATAAAGGTATTTCTGCAATTGGATAGAATAGGTATTCCTCATTTTAGGAAAATTTCTGTGTAATGGGGTTGTTTATAAAACCCCAAATTTACTTTCCATCAATTCTTATTTCTTTGTAAAGGGGATATCTATAAATCCCCTAATTTATTGCATTCAAGCTAGAGCTTTGGGATCAACCTCTAGTTTTCTTTATGTGCGAGCTATTGCCTATTCTTAGGCTTGGTTGAATCATATTTGTGGGGGTTCCGTCCCTCTTCCCCAAAAAAAAAATATGGATTGAATTTCACTATTAATTACTTCTTTCCAATTGGAAGCATCGGGTAAGGATATAGCTTCTTTATACAATTGAGGTTCATTTTCTAGCAAATAAGTTAGAAAATCTGGACCGAAAGAAGTCTAGGTTTTTGCTCTTTTACTACGTCTTGGTTCATCCTCTATTGATTCAATAGGTTGATGAGTACCACTTGTAGTAGCTTGATTTGTCCTTTTAGAGGGACCAGATTCTCGGGGTCATGTTATACGAGAATTCATTTTCAAAAAATGAAGCATCCCTCGATTCAATAACCATATTTACATGAATATCCAAAATCTCAGATTTACAAACTAGAAATCGATATGCACTGCTATTAGTAGCATAACCGATGAATACACAATCCACGATTTTTGGCCCTATTCTTACCTTTTTAGGTTTAGGAACCATCACTTTGTCTAAGCACCCCCACACTCGTAAATATTTATAGGAAGGTCTTCGACCTTTCCATAATTCATAAGGTGTCTTGTGAGTCTTTTTGTGAGGTACTTTATTGAGAATGTAATTAGCAGAAAGTAAGGCTTCCCCCCACAAATTTTGTGGAGCTCCTGAACTTAATAACATTGAGTTCATCATCTCTTTCATAGTACGGTTTTTGTGTTCAACAACACCATTCGATTGAGGAGAATAAGGAGCGGTTGTTTGATGAATAATCCCATTTTCAGAACAAAATTCCTCAAATGGATATTCATATTCACCTCCTCTATCACTCGTAATAGCCTTTATTATTTTTCTTAATTGATTCTCAACTTCATTCTTATATTGTTTAAATGCATTAATAACCTCATCTTTACTATGTAACAAATATACATAGCAATATTTTGTGCAATCGTTAATAAAAGTAATAAAATACTTTTTCCCACCTCTAGTTTGAACAAATTTTAAATCACAAATATCGGTGTGAATTAAATCTAGAGGGTCAGTTATCCTTTCAATAGAATGGAAAGGTAATCTAGCTAATTTAGATTCCATACAAATTTCACATTTATGATTTTTATCAATATTAAATTTTGTCAAAAATTCCAAATTAATTAATCTACGCAATGTATCAAAATTAACATGTCCTAATCTAGTATGCCAAATATTAGATGACTCAATCAAGTAAGAAGAACTAGCAATTTCATTCATTGAAACAGATGTTTTGGGGGTTACAGTAAGAACATTGAGTTTAAAGAGTCCCCCATTTAGGTAGCCCTTTCCTACATACATGTCATTTTTAGACAACACAAAGCGATCAGACACAAACACAAGCTTGAAACCATTTTTAGTCAGTAGAGATCCAGAAATCAGATTCTTTCGGATATCAGGCACGTGAAGAACATTGTTGAGAGTAAGTTCCTTGCCAGAAGTCATTTTTAAAACAATCTTTCCTTGTCCCACCACCTTAGAAGTGGAAGAATTTCCCATAAAGAGGTTCTCCTCATTTTCCAAAGGCTTATAGGTGGTGAACATCCATTTGTTTGCAGAAATGTGTCGTGTGGCTCTAGTGTCCACCCAACATTCCTTGGTATTTCCAACCAAGTTACATTCAGAGACCACGACAGAAAGATTCATATCCACCGAATCATTGGCGATATTCTCACCCTCAGTTACATTTGCTTGAGGGTTATTTTTATTTTGCTTCTTAGGCTTACGACACTCGCTTGAGCGGTGTCCAGGTTTACCACAATTGAAGCATTTGCCTTTGAACTTCTTCTTGTTCTGTTTTGAAGTGCCTTCCCCATCATACTTTCGTTTGTTCTTCTTAGGACCTTCAACAACATGGACCTTTGTTTCCATCGGATTCTTTCCACTTTTCTTTTGAGACTCACGGTTATCTTCTTCGATTCTCAGCCTGACCACCAACTCCTCCACATTCATCTCCTTACGCTTGTGCTTGAGATAGTTTTTGAACAAAGTCCAAGATGGTGGAAACTTTTCAACAATTGCAGCAACTTAAAAAGTTTCACTAATTGACATTCCTTCAGCATGAATGTTGTGGAGGATCACTTGGAGTTCTTCCACTTGCGAGATCACAGATTTAGAATCAACCATTGTGAAGTCCAGAAAACGCCCAACGATAAATTTCTTCATCCCAGCATCTTCAGTTTTATACTTCTTTTCCAAAGAATTCCATAATTCCTTGGATGTTTTGATCGTGCAGTAGACATGGTACAATGTCTTGTCCAAGTAAGCCAGAATATAATTCCGGTATAGGTAGTCCGAATGCTTCCAACCATCGACAGCAGCAACCTTTTCAGAGTCATCTCCCTCTTGAATAGAGGGGCAATCTTCATATACAAACCTACCCAGTTGGCAGGTAGTGAGATAGAAGTACATTTGTCCTTGCCAACGTTTGAAGTCAGACCCAATGAACTTTTTCGATTTCTCCCCGTGTGGCATAGATACGGGTGTAGTCACATTTGTATTGGTGACAACCAGTTTAGTAGGAGTAGTGTTCATACTTTGCGATTCCATTTCTGTTACAAAAACAGAATTTTTATCAATGATAAAATTCATATATAATGAATTAATCAAAGCAGAATACAAAATTATGTGCACCAATTTCCTCCAAATATAATTCACAATAAATAAATTCCAAAAGAATTCAAATGAAATTCAGAATTAAAATGTAATATAAATAGAAGTTTATATACAATAAAATTTGTGTCACACTAATTTTCAATAATAAAAGAAATTCCGTACAAAATAGAATTATAATTTTAAGATTAAAAATGGTCACATAAACAGATTTTAACAAGAATACACAAATAAAATTTTATTTTCTAAAACAGAATATAAAAACAGTATAGAAATTAATTTCTGTATCAAAACTGTTTTATTAATTTCTGCAATAAAGTAATAATTCATTTTTTCTGTCAAAACAAATTTATTTTCAACAAATAAATTTCTGTAATAAAAAAATTTTTGTACACTACAAAACAGTAGAACATATAAATTTGTCTTACGATTGTTATGTCTACTATTTATTAAAAACAATTGTACAGAATTATAAATTATAATATAATTACAGAAATGAAATGAAATTACAGAAATGAAATACTTACTTGTATTTGTAGAAATAATATTAGAATAGAAAAATAATCCGAGCCATGTTTAGAACAGTCTTCTTAAGACAAATGTATTCCCTGCACAAAGTGCCAAACGTAATGAATAATTGTCTCCCAAGATATAACGGATTTCCAAATTAATCAAGTAGTACAACAATGATTAATTTCTTCGAACACAATTCTGTGTTTATACTCAACCAAACCAAGGAAATAATATGCAGGAATGTATGCAGTAGCAGTAGAAAATGAATTATTTTCTGGGAAAGGATGCAACATCAATTCTGAATTATCGGAGGGCAAATTTTTCAGTAGTCAAAACTGTAGGGGAAACGTTTAATTTATAGCTTTTGTGTTGACTGTTGGAACAGTCAACCGAAATTAACTGTCAAAAACAGTTAAATGAATTAATTGTTGACTGTTGACAATAACTGCCAACAGTTTATAATTAATTAATTAATTAATAATTAAAGCACAGAAAGTTAAATAAATTCGGCCCAAAAAATTAGGAGGTTTTTATAAGCTCCCCCGAACTGAACCGGCCGGACGGACACGTGCGTGGACCTTTGATCGAAAGTCAACCCGTACATAGCTTAGGTCATCTCTCCTTCAAAGAGTTGGGATACTCCGAAGGCATCCAATTCTTAGTCCATCATTTGGGTTTTATTAACTCATCATTTTTCCACTACTCTTCCAATGTGGGACAAGAGTTAAACATACCCAATTCATTAACTTTCATTGCTTTGTGAGTCACTTTGGGGACATATTTATCATTCATAACTTATTGAAATTGGACATATGAATATAGTACGTTAATCTCCTTGCGGAGGAGAAAGCATTCGTATATGGTCCCACAATTATCGTAGTGTGGGTCCCACCTAAATTTGAGTTCAAAGTTGCTCAAAATTCTATCCAGAAAATTTCTTGACAGCTTTCTAAAACCCAATTTAAATCCAATTTTCCAACAAATAGAGATAAAGATAAGAAGGTCTAACCGTTGGAATGCGCTAAAACTTGAACATATATTTACCAAAAACAAAATGAAGTTTCAACTCGAAAATCAACCCGATTGAATGTCGTTAGGTTGACCACTTAGCTAATCTTACCAATCATTAGAGAATGGAGGTATAAGAACGAATTCTAAACTCATATCTATGAATTGAGGAATGTGATCAAATCAGTTTTCTATATTCTACATAACGATTATCTATTTTATAACTATAAAATAAAAGGTTCCAATTAAGTCTCCTATTGTATAAGATGCCAACGTAAGGAACGAGACAATTACGTATGGCATGTTTTACGCGTCCCCTCCTCTTCTCTTCTTACGTATTCTGCTCTCTACCTCGCCCTTTCCATTACCTTCATTAAACATAATGACCCCGTTTCAAATATTGATCCACTCATTTACGCTTCCCTTTTAAACCCACATTTGTGATCCATTCATCACCATAATCATTATTTTCTCTAATGGGTCGTTATTGTGCAACACTAAAAACTAGTACCCATTTGGGAAAACTAAATGGAGATTAAGGGTTTTGGGGTGAGAGGATCAAAGGAAGCTTAAACATTAACCAATTATGAAAGTGTTTGAGAGTTGAGAAAAGAGTAAGAAAGATCAAACCTCAGGTTACTTTTTTTTTTGTTATTACATCAGATAATGGCAAGGAGACAACAATGAGTAATCTATGTTGATTTTGGGATGGTTGATATGTTTTTAATACTGGAAATTATTTGATTTGATATGATTTTCAGATCGTACAAACGCCACGAGTTGAGGGGAGAGGGGTGAAACGAATAAATGTAGTTTCCATCATATTGGGTAGAGGTGATAAGACTCAATTGTTTCTTCTAACACGTAGAACACTAAATAAATGGAATACTTTGTTAAAGCTTTGTTGTTTAGTTCTGTTGTGGGGCTACAAAAACGAAATCTATTGAATCTCAATTATAGAAAAGAATATGGTTTGGTACACATTAGGTGTTTGTTTATTTTACTTAAAGAGACGATAGTAGGGAACTATAGATTTACTTAACTTTAGGTGAGATTTGGATGATTCAAGGGGTGACAATTCGGATTAGTCGTGTCATTTTCGGGTCGCGTTGATTTTGATTTAATTATAAGTTTTGGGTACTCATAAATCTATACAAGCTAATCGTGTCATGTTCGAGTCATGTTCGGGTTATTACCGTAAACGGGTTATCTTGTCAAAAATTGTCAGCCCTATTGTTTGTGTGGTAGTGAAGTTATTCAATAATTTATGGTTGTTAGGTAAATTATTAGCAACCAAATTACATAATAGTAAGTGCTACACCTACAAATGTAGATTATTTACGTAGATAGATTAGGGAAGGAAAATCTTTGTGTTGGTTATTTAGTTCATGTGCCCTAAGTCTTACATTTTTAATTCCAAGAAATACGAAAAAATGGTTCATTTTTATGAGGTATACTCTAGAATTTTTTTTGGTTAAGTTTCCATTTGATTGAAATTTTTTCTTTGTAATCAAGATGAAGATGATGCAACAAATATATTTTTGGTTTTGTTCACAGGTTCGAAAATTCATAGAAGATGCTTGGAAAAATGTCTCATTGCTGGTGTGATTATATTGGTTTGCTACATTACTAATGTGATTTATATCTTTGGAAAAATGGATATCTAAATATAATTATCTAATTTGTTGATGGATTGTAAATTTTCTTACCTTATCATGATTTCCTATTGTTTATACGGGGAATTGGGGGGGGGGGGGGGTGGGTGGGAATATGTGTGCAATATTTCTGAAGCATACTCTCCTGTAGGTGACTTTTATTTTGATTCCTATCTTTTCACCTGTTTATAATGAAACGGGTTCTTTTTATTCTAAAACCCATAATCCTAACTTCCTTTTATAACCAAAGCAGTATAGTATTGATTATTTTGCAAGGTTCTAAAAAACACGGGGCGTGATCGAGGCGTGGAGGCCAAGCCTTAAGCCTTAGAAGCCTAGGCGGGCCTTGACGTAAAAAGGCGTGAAAAGGCGTTTAGGCCTTTTTAATATATTTTAATATTTTTTAACCATAACAAGGCTATTAAAATACTAAACTTGTACATATCCTAAAAATATGTCTAAATATTTGCAAATAAAAATACTATTTGATTATTTTGGATGAGATAATAGTCCGATTTGGTAAAAAATCTTTAAAAGGCGATATTGTTTCACTAAATCATTGTTGTTTTTAGAGAAAAATTACGCCTTAAGGGTTTTACCAAGAATAAGGCGTCAAAATCTTAAGGCGGGCGTTTCTCCCAAGCCTCAAGCCTAAGCGGAGCCTAGGCGGGTTTTTTAGAACAGTGTTTTTTGCATATGTAAAGGTTATTTCATATATATATATATATATATATATATATATAGGGAGAGGTTCACAAGTGGACCAAAAGAATGGACTTTTTAATGGACCTTAACAAAAAACACATTAATTTTAATTCCTATAGTGTAATTGGTCCGCGCCAGCTGCAGCAAATATGCGTGTCGATCAATCCCCCACCCCACCCCCCACCCTCCCACCCCCACCCCCATGGCAGCCTTGCTGTCATAAGGGCTGCCACAAGGGCTGCTTTGGTGATGGTGGTGGTTGGGGGGGGCGGTGGGGGGTGGTGGGGTGAAGGTGTGGTCTCGGGTGCCGCTGGCGCGGACCAATTACACTATATATATATATATATATATATATATATATAGGGAGAGGTTCACAAGTGGACCAATTACACTATATGTGTTTTTTGTTAAGGTCCATTAAAAAGTCTATTCTTTTGGTCCACTTGTGAACCTCTCCCTATATATATATATATATAGGGGGGGGGGGGGGGTTGGTGGGGGGCGGTGGGGGGGGGGGGGGTGAGGGGGTAGTGGGGTGAAGGTGTGGTCTCGGGTGCCACTGGCGCGGACCAATTACACTATATATATATATATATATATATATATATATATATATATATATATATATATATATATATATAACAAAACTTACGATGATACTTCTTCTTATTAGTTTTTACTAATAAGACAGCTTTAATTACTTTTCCTACAAAAATAAAATTTGCAAATAAAACTATAGAAACTACAGCAATGCTAGATACAGGAGCAACTAAAAGTTTAATTCATGTAGATTTAGTAGAAAAAGAAGATGCTAAAGATTTAAATTACCCTGTTTATATACACCAATTCAATAAGGATGCTATACCTATAACCCAATGTATACAAAATATACCTATATACATAAATGAGGAACAATTTATTTTACCGCAAACATACATAACCAATGTAAAAAGCCATCACCCTTTTATCTTAGGTTTAAATTTTATTCAATCTTTAACAGGAGGATTTATGTATACACCTTCTGGTATACAATTATTTAAAAAAGGAACACATATTGTACCTAATAATCAATCTAATATATTAAAACACGAAAATAAATTAATTCTTAATAATAATATAATATTAGAACCAACTAGTTTTATTTAGAATATAGACAGAGTTACAAGCCATAATATACAGAATATAGAGAAAAACTTACGATGATACTTAGAGATTACAAACTTATTGTTGCTGGAAAGTTGAACTAAAAACTATATCAGGTGTATCTTGTTGATCTCGAATTAATACAGTATATAATACACTAAAATCTGAATGTAGAAAATTAAAAGAAAGCAAAGAAATTAGAAAACAATACTATCACACATGTCAACAATTGTTTCTATTTGTTTATATTTACTGAATTTAATACTACTTTGTCCTACTTGATTTTCATATATTTTATTTTTTTCTGGGTTTTTTAGGTTTGTTGTCGTTAAATTAGGTAATTTCCATTCTACTTCTTCATAAATACTGCTATCTATTTTTTGTGCTTCTATCATTTCTACATATTTGCTATTAAAAGATTTTACTATACAGTCAAATTCAGCTTTAAAATTTATTTTGTAGTGATTAAATAATTTTCCCATAAATAGTGTATATACCAAGAGATTATTATATTGTCCAGTCATATTATATCCTCTAGTTCTTATTGCTACTTTTATATGTTTACTGAATTCATTTATATCCATAGAAAAGTTAGGTATACATCCTATTACTGCTGCATTTTTTGCTAAATCTACTTCAGCGCTAGCTATTTGTGCCTGTCTATGATTATTCCATCTGTCATCGTATATGTATACTAATATTTTAGTTCCTGCTTCTAACCTGGTTAATCCTACTATTCCTATTATAATTATTCCTAAATGCATAAATTCTAAGTTTGTTTTACTTAATTCTTTTGCAGATTCATTTGTTATTAAATCTAATATTACCTCACTATTAACTGCTGTTATTTTTCTTTGACTAGTGTGATTATATAGTTTACTAGTAAATTCTAACATATTCTTTTTATATAACTGTTGTCCTTTAGCTTTTTAAATGCCTTTTTCTATATATTTTTTAGTATCTTCATTGTTATCAAAAAGATTTTCTATTCGAAATATTTCTTTATTTTTGTTTGTTGAGGAAGATGTCATCTTTAGAATAAAATAAGTTTAATTTTGTTTTAACAGGTTTAGGGTCTGTTTTTAGGTTTTTAAATTTTGCTGCTTTCGAATCTTGCACAGTAGAAACCGCGTGAACAGTAAAAGTGCACAGTATATGTACAGTGACTGAATAGTAAAGGGCGCAGGTGTATCTTGTTTGTCTTTTTCTTCTTTTTTATATACGTATTTTACGAATTTTTCTAATTCATATAGTGTAATTGGTCCGCGCCAGTGGCACCCGAGACCACACCTTCACCCCACTACCCCCTCACCCCCTCACCCCCCCCCCACCGCCCCCCACCAACCCCCCCCCCCAACCACCACCATCACCAAAGCAGCCCTTGTGGCAACCCTTATGACAACAGGGCTGCCATGGGGGTGGGGGGTGGGTGGGTGGGGGGCGTGTGGGGGGATCGATCGACACGCGTATTTGGTGCCGCTGGCTCGGACCAATTACACTATAGGAATTAAAATTAATGTGTTATTATGTGTTTTTTGTTAAGGTCCATTAAAAAGTCCATTCTTTTGATCCACTTGTGAACCTCTCCCTATATATATATATATATATATATATATACAGTGCAATTTTATTTCATATATGTGGAGTGCAATTTTAGTAGTAATAGGAGGACAAATGGAGATGTGGTGAAATTCGAGGGTTAAGAAATACCTAGAAACGATCATTTTCGTATTAGTGATGATGTTACTCATAGGATTAGAGCAGGCTGGGTTAAGTGGAAAAGTGTTATCGGTGTTTTGTGTGATAGACGTATACCTTTGAAGTTAAAAAGTAAATTCTATAGGACGGTCATTAGACCTGCTATGTTATATGGGACAGAGTGTTGGGCAATCAAAAAACAAAATGTGCAGAAAATGAGTGTGACGGAGATGCGAATGCTAAGATGGATTTGTGGTAAAACTCGAAAGGATAAAATTAAAAATGAACAAATTCGTGAAACGGTAAAAGTAGCTCCAATAGAAGATAAATTTAGAGAAAATCGATTTAGATGGTTTGGCCACGTCAAACATAGACCAATGGATGCTCCTGTAAGGAAGAGTGATTTAGTTAGTATTGATGGTAACACAAGGGGTAGAGGTAGGCCTAAATTGACTTGGTGTGATATTATAAAAAAGGACATGATGTCATGTGGTTTAACCGAAGATATTGCACTAGACAGAATGGAATGGAATGGAAAAATAGGATTTATGTAGCCGACCTCAAATAATTGGGAAAAGACTTTGTTGAGTTGAGTTGAGTTGAGTTGAGTATATACAGTCATGTTCTTGTGCGGACTAGTCCGCATTTTAAGAATGCGGACAGAACATGTGTCACCTGGCGGTGAGCCCAAAAAAGAGAGAGTGTGTGCCTATAATTTATGCTATAATTTCTAGGCGCACCGTTAGGTGACACATGTTGGGTCCGCATTCTTAAAATGCGGACTAGTCCGCACAAGAGCATTATATATATAGGGAGAGGTTCACAAGTGAACCTAAAAAAAGATTTTTTTAATGAACCTTAACAAAAAATACTTAACAATTAATTAATTTTAATTCATATGTTGTAATTGGTCTGCGCCAGCGGCAACGGACATGTGTGTTGATCGATCCCCAACCACCCCCCGCCCCCACCCCCATGGCAACCCTGCTGCCATAAGGGCTGCCATGGTGATGGTGGTGGGTAGCGTTGGGGTGGGTGGGGGGGAGGGGGGCGAGGATCGATCGACGCGCGTGTTCGTTGCCGCTGGCGCAGACCAAATGCAACATAGAAATTAAAATAATGAGTTGGTGTTATTTTGTTAAGGTTCATTAAAAAGTCCATCTTTTAGGTTCACTTGTGAACCTCTCCTTTTATATATATATATATATTTTTAATTTGTTTGATACTTTGTTCGATCAGAGTTCTTAATGGTTGTATATTTGTTGATTTTTTTCCTTTTGAATTCGTAAGATTTTTTTGTCCATTGATATAGTTGTTTTGTTTTTTAACATTCATCAATTTAGGGCTTGAGGGATAGAAAATGTCTAAACGATCCTATTATTCCACATTTTTCTGGGGAAAAAATCAGAAGAAATTTTTCAAATTGATACCCAAAATGAAATCGAATTGAAAATATGATTCAAGGATCTTTGCCAATTGAATGATAATGGATAAGATATTCCATATTGATCAATTATTGTGTATATATATTGGAAGTTTTTGGAATTGGACTTACTTGATACAAATATGTTGTACCAAATATTGTGTATCTATTTTGGATTGTACAAATATGTTGTAAAAAGATGGTTTTGACATTAGTTTCTATTGAAATTTAGATAATACATTCTTCATTTGACCAGTTTAATTTATTTTTTGCTATAATTTTTACAAATATCATAATACGTACCTGCATTGCACGGATTGCATGCTAGTTCAAGAATTAATACATTATAAATTATTTGTTTTTAATGCCTATACAAATTAAAATTGAGTTTTGGAAGAGTTTCCGGTAGTTATCTTATCTGATTTTGGATATGGAAAAAACAGTGGCATAACAATCTTGGTGAAGGGGAAATGAACCTAACTTGTGATAAGTTTTGTAAACATGATGGACAAAATTTGTACACGCAATTCAGAAACAGCCAAGAAAACAAAGCAATAAAAAGAATTACGTGATCTACTTGAAATACTGCACTTACTGACAAACAACTGAAACGACCCAGTATACCAAAATGGCGATAAAAGGCAGCACAATAAGTGGCTTGACTCCAATTTTAAAATTATGTCAGAAAAATTTGCCCCCTTCTCAAATGGGGAAGAGGAATTCAACATGATTGGAATGGATACGTATTTTCCACAGTGTGTTTGATGTATATCCAGTGTCTCTTTCACTATGTCTATTTCAAGTGAGACGAACATCACTTGGAACCACATGGTAACCCTATATGTACATTGAGTGTTATTAAATATATCTAAATTTATAAAGGGTAGTGCTAAATATACTTAAGAAATTCCAAAAGTTTATTCAAATTCTTGTAAACTAATTACATAAATCATGGCATCATCCTCAAGAATAAATCACTATTCTTCTGACTTATTTCATCAAATTTCATAGAAAAATAAAATAAAGAAAGTATAACACTGTTTAAATTCAAATCTTGTACATGAGAAGGAATTGGGGACATAAACTAGGTTCAACAATGGAATGCAATCAATGGAGCACGAGAAACTATGAGAGGCAGCCAATGCAAGATACCATTATTATGGATATTAAATCCATCAATCTTCCCAGATGTTTTCTCTTTTTTGGCTCACTCTTTCCCGCTTGCCTAAACCCAAGCATAGTTTGAGAAGACAAGTGAGCTGAAATGATTGGGAATTACACCTCAATAATGTCCCTAACTTTGTTCTTTTATAGTTTAGTCGCAATATTCCCACCGTCATCCTTATCCCGACCAGTGTGCAGGGCCGGCCCGAAAGATTTGGGGGCTCAAGGCGAACTTGTAAAATGATGCCCTTTATATAATTTTTTTTTCCGAAAAGTATATAATATGTATTTTTACAAGCTAACAAGAAAAAAACAAAATAGAATACACAACAACCCAACAATCAATCTAAAAAATTTCGACCACAAAAAAATAAAGAAACAATGGAACCTGTTTTGCTGATAGAATAAAAAAATTAATAGCAGATTAAAAGGAGCAACAAGATTAATAACAAGAACTTAACAAAAAAAATTAACACTAAAAACTATAATTAAAAAAAAATGACATAAAAAAAATGACATATTAACAAAAAAATGATAACAAGAACATATAACTTTCTATTCACTTTTAAACTATATTATTTAAATCTTTAAATATAAATGTTATTTGTACTAATCTAAGTGTTTAAAATATAAAAAAAAAATGACAACAAGAACAACATTTAAATTCAAAAATATAAAAAACAACATTCAAATCCAAAAATTAACAACAATAATTATAATTAAAAAATGACAGATTAATAAAAAAAATGGCAACAAAAACTTAACAAAATGACAACAAGAAGAGGTAAAAAATGACAACAAGAGATAGCTTTATATACACTTTAAATCTTAGATTAGTAAAATGACAACCTTTAAAAAAATTAATAAAAGAGTTTAACATATTAGTAAAAAAACGACATTTATATTTCTGGATTTAAAAAAATACGAACAAGAATAACTTAACAAAAAAATTAACATCATTTTACAAGTGTTCAATAAATTAATAAAAAATAACATTTATATTTAACAACAATGAAGATTTCAATCTAAAAAATTAACATGAGATAATGAGAGAGGGTGAATAAAAAAATACAAACCTCTCGAATTTTTTGGCTAAAACTTGAGAGTATTGTAAGCATTTAAAAGAGGGTTGATTTTTTTAGAGATAATGAAAGAGAGTTTAAATGGTTGGAAGTTGAATGGAATTTGGAAAGTTGGTCTTGGGTGGGGTGAGAGTCGTTTTTTTCAATTCTTAAATGAGTGTAATGAATGAGCAAATGGAGATGAAGTGTTAGTTGTTGATGGGTGGATTTTAAGTTTATATTTTGGGCTTGGGCCTATTTTTAGAAACTTATATAATACACACCTATACAATATTTGGGGCCTATATTTTTATATTAGATTTGGGGGCCCAAGGCGGTTGCCTCATTGGCCTACCCCTTGGGCCGGCCCTGCCAGTGTGTGTAAACTGAGAGCGGTAAGGCCACCCACTATTGTGGGTTAAATGTCTACATTTAGACATTCCAACTCATAATTGGTAGAGAAACGTGGACAAAACACTATAAAAAATAATTATACTTTTTTCCTCCCAAATTATTAATCACTACTTAAAAATTTGAAATATTAAACATATGCTCAATCAATGTCTCCTATCAAGCCTTGCTAACTATCATATAATTTGATCCATTGATTATATTCAAAAAGAAAAGTAGAGTATTAATTTGGACTGTCCAAAAAAAAAAGAATAACTATTAATTTGAAATGAATTGAGTAAGTATTTAGAATGGAAGCAATTTAACAACAATAATAAAAATTATTTATAATAAAAAATTAAATATATATATATATATATATATATATATATATATATATATAGAGAGAGAGAGAGAGAGAGAGAGAGAGAGAGAGAGACCTTAGATGCTAAATAGTTTAGGGTGTGAAGCAGGCCAAGCCTCTCCACGCTCAATTGTTTAGCGTGTGGGAGATAAACTACACTGTTTTTCATTTTGTTCTTCACAATGTATCTCACGTGTTAATTTCCAAATACACATATTTTTACATGTTTATTGTGGTTGGTCTAAAAAATTTAATTTTTATCTTTTTACATTTCTTTAGTAGCCAAAATAGTGCTGACATTTCACACAATAAATATAACTATATAATTGGTAAAAGAGACTCATTCTCGGTTGCTTTAGTGGTAAGGGCGAAGCTATGATTGTTTGGTTATGTGCACTGGTCACATGCTCGATTTCCCGATTGGACAATTCAAATTTAAGTAGAGGGTCATGGCAATGGGATGGTGCGCTAGTCACTCTCGATGTACGCGTAAGTTGACCTGAAAATTACTATTCGTTACAAAAGGTTGTAAAAGAAAAATGTTAAGCCAAAGATATCTTAAGAGAATTAATGAATAACTGTGTGCCCTATTTAGTTGTTGTCGGGGGTATTGTTATTGTGTTTTTAATTTGTGTCGACTAGATACAAATTTCCAGGACCATTGTCACAAAATTAGCCTTTATAGAAATTTTAAGTCAAAACGACTTAAAACTAAACAATATTTGTTACTGATATATGTAGATTAGGTAGTTTTTTTTTCAAAATTGTCTACTATAGTAGGTGGTTTTTTTAAATACACTATCCACAGGGAATTAAAGGGTAATATAAGAAAAAATGGTATGCAAAACGAAAATCCTTCTCTTCCTTTCTAAATTAGCATATATATTGTAAAGTATATGTTTTATTCGTGTAGAAATATTTGTTTTTAATTGAGTTGTATTAAAGGGTGCACTTGGTTAAAGGTTAAATGTTTTTCATCGCGATGAAAAGTAAAATGTTAGACTTATATTTTTCATATATTTGAAACCAATTTTTGGTGTTTGAAATTATGAATGATTGTACACATTATAATCATACAACTTTGAAAAAATAGGAAACAAAGTGTAATCACAAGTAGGTAAAAATATATTCAACCATTTCACTTCTCATTGCGTGAACTAAATGGACTTTGAGAAATGATGGTGCCCTTTAAAATTTTGGTAATCAATTTTCACCTTAGAGAAATCATAAGCTGCTACTTTCTCTTGTTGATGTATGAAATCAAATATGTTTAATATTTGCTTAAAAAATAGAGTTTTGATTCTGAGGAACAAGATAAAGTGAGGGTAAACGTTTGAGTTTTAATATAAGTTTAATTACACTTTTTTCACCTTGAATTTTACCTCATTTTTTACTTTGCCACCCGAACTTTCATTTAATGAACTGAACATTTAAAATGACTTCAAGTTACCCCTTAAACCTAACAACGTTAAATTGTTTGACAAAAAACGGGTTATGTGCATAGCATTTTAGGGTATTTTTGTTCAGTGTTATATACAAGGGCATTTAGTAGATATGGCTAACACTACTAAGGATAAATATGTAAATAACTCCCAAACCCTATATTCTTTCTCGCCTCCCTAATTTTCTCTTGTAAAATTCAACAGCCAAATCAACTCACCACTACCATAGTTCAGATCCATTACCAAAAAACCACACCACAACAAAACAACTTCTCCAAACCACAAACCAACACCTCCATAACCACTACTCCACCCTTAACACCCACTGCCCCCGACCATCACCATGAACCACTCCGTCTCCATCCACAATGATCATTTTCACCGACCGGAACTCAAACCTCCACCCTTCGCTGCCTTGCCACCCACACCTACAAAAAAGGGAAAACCTCTCTCTCCCCCAAGCCCCCATCCCCTAAACTCCCCCACTCTCATTGCTCAATAACCCACCACCTCCAAATTCAGCCTACCACCCATTGTTGGAAAATTAAAACATCTATAACAAACCTTAACACAATCTCAACATGAAAAAACAAACCCTAGTAAAACTCACACTCATGTCGAAAATAACCCATGAACAAATAAGTTAGATCTGATTCAAGATCAGATTAGAATCGTACCTATTTTTTAAATTTTAATTGAACCTTTCGATTTTATTTTTGGGGTAAAAATATGTTTCTGTTTTTTATTTTGTGATTTGAATTTGATATTTTGATTCTCTCTATCCACGTGCATGTGTGTGTCTGTGTGTGTGTGTGTGTGAGAGAGAGAGAGAGAGAGAGAGAGAGAGGTTAATGGGGTCAAGGTGACCGCCAGTGGTGGTCTCACGTAAGGGTGGTGAAGGTGAATAAGGACGATGGTGGTTAGGATTATCGGGTTTGGAGTTGTTAACGAGGATTAAGACTCTCCTAAATTGCCTTATAAATGTAAACTCACTCCATATGAATTGGGTGGGCTTTATTATAACGTCGAGCGATACTATAATTTTATCGACATGAGTTCTTAATCAATAGAGAACGAACCCTAGCACCTCGTGGATGTAGGTAAGTTGCTGAACCACGTATATCTTGTGTCCTGCATGTGACATCATTCTTTTTTGCTATTATTATTTCTTTTGCCATTGTGCCCATTAAATATCACTACAAGTAGGAATTTACCACCAATAATTGACTTCGTTTGTGGAAAACGATCTAACATTCATTGCTACGAGCTAGTTTTCAGTAATATCTCACTCACCTAATCAAGATCACCAAAATTATAATGACCATGAGGATCATAACCAACAAATCCATGGAGACGAGGAGGGTCACCATCTAGATTACAATATTTATAACGATCGGGAGGGCCATTAGTCTTCTCCCTTTCCCCAAAGGGTCGGATTATAGATTGGAGACTATTACCAATCTCCTGACGCATGTTATGATCCTTATGAGGAGAGGACAAATGAGACCCATCAGTCTTATCACTTGTGATTAATGAAGACTCCCAAATGGAGGAGAATTGTTCAACTTTATTACTTGTAACAGTTGATCATAATAAAGGATAAGTATAAACTCTTAGGTATAGCTGTTAACGGGGCTTAACACTCTCCTAAGTTGCCTTATAAATATAAATCCACTCCATATGAACGGGATATGTGTTATTGTAGCGTCGAACAATACTATAACTCTACCGACCTGAGGTCTGAATCAATAGAGAACAAAACCTAGCACTCCATGGACATAGATAAATTTTTGAACCATGTACATCTTGTGTCGTGCGTGAGACATCATTCTTTTATACTATTATTATTATTATTTCGTTTAGGCTTGGGTGTATTGAATATCACTACCTTTAGGAATTTCTGACTTACATTTCATATTTCCAAGTGTTTTAAATATTTTTTGCCAATTAAAGAGTTTAAAAAAAAATGTCTCTCACATTTTCTAACAATTTTTAGTATTTTTCATTATTTTTAAATATATTTCTATCAAATATTATAAATATTTTAATTTTCATATATATTAAAAGAGTTTTTGTATAATTTATATAATTTGTAAATATATTTTTCACAACTTTTCAAACACTTTAAATATTTTTAAAAGTTTTTCCTGTATTTTCTAGATTTGTTTTACAATTTTATAGTTTTTTTCTTATTTTTAAATAATTTCTGTATTTTTTACAAATTCAAAAAATATTTTTTAGAGGACAAAAATACCCTCATGTTCCATGCATATGACCCACTTTCTATCCAAAAATTTAACACCATTAGGATTATGGGCAACTTGAAGTCAATTGAAAGGTTAGAGGGTTAAGTCTAAAAATTAAAAATTCTAGTGGTAAAGTGAAAAATTGGGTAAAGTGTAGGGGAAAGTGCAATTTACCCTTTAATATAAAAGTATTTAGGTTATAAAAGTTGTGGAGATTATGCCTAATTAGAAAATAAGATTTTTTTTTAATGGAGAATAGATTTAGCTATGAAATTGGCAAGACTAAAAAATTGTAAATTAAGGGGCAAATCTAATCAACGATTATAAATTGAGATTAAGCTTAAAATCCAATAATAAATCATAGTGTTAGACATACCTACTGAAATGTTAAAAAACAACTTATAATATTGTCCAGAACAACTTTTTAAGAGTAATAACAGTCTTACTATTTAATTTTGCAAGTTACATAACTGGTTATTCTATAATGAGAGAAAGACTCACGTGCGAGAGCCTAAATGCGGGACTCTCGTATGGGATAATTTTTTAAAAATAAAAAATAAATTTTCATATATTTTTTTGTGTGGGTTTTATACATTTCACGGAAGTCTTAAAAAAATCAACTCAAAATGATATTTTTTGGTATTTTAATAAAATGGGTCAATATTTGACATTTTTTTATGGAGTTTAAAAACTATCATATATTAGCTCATTTTTTATATAAGTGCACAAAGAACATAGGACGACAAATAAGTGCACAAAGAACATAGGACGACATTTTTTTAAGGAGTTTAAAAACTATCATATATAAGTGCACAAAGAACATAAGACGATAAATAACCTCTACTTAGTATTGTTCCCATGCTTTCATGTCTCACACGTTTTAATAGTACTCCACCAACATATGATTTCAAGCTAACGTCATGTGCTCAAATCTAGACTAACTAGTTGTAAACCCTAGCGATACATGGGTGAGATGGTTGTATATATATATATATATATATATATATATTGAAAAAAAATTATCATTTCAATGGTTACAACTCAGTACCGTCCTTGAGTAATGGTTGAAAAATAATTTTGCACCACTTTTTTCACTCAACATTACTCCACCTTATTTCGAAGGAACATATATATGATAACATTACTTTTTCGGAAAAAGGGATCAATGTTTTCCTCCAATACAAAAATCCAAAGTATAAAAGTATAAAATTATTTATTTTTCATCCATTTTCTCAGCAACCAAAGAGACAGCCACAACAAATGTGTATAAATTGCGAAAAATGAAAACATAAGAAATGGATTAATCATATCGATAAAAGAATTATACATATATGCAAGCTTCACATGGTCTCTTTTGTGGTGCCTTCGAAATTATATTGTTTAAAATGTTATAGGCATATTCCACTAAAATAAGATTGATGGTAAGGTAAGAAGAAGATATGGAAGTGCAAAAAAAAAAAGTAGGTGATATATAATAATTAATAAAAAAGAGTTAGAGCCACAAAAAAATTCAATCTAATTTTCTTTATATCTAAAACAAATCAAGTCGGCATTACCACCTCATTCCTTCAAAAGGTTTATCTGAGGAGCTTTCGCCTTGAAATTGCATGATATATTTTAGTGTTTTATCAACGGCCTCAAATGCATGACGACGGTCCATCAATTCTCCATACCATATGATCAAACTTGTCATTTTTATCAATTATGCAAGTTATGTCCCCTGATGAATATGACAGGTTGAATCAGCATTGATATCAATGGGAATAGCAAACCTCGAATGTGCTGTACGACCTCCTGGTATCAACAAAGAGGCAATCCCTAAGGAAGCTACAGAAATAAATATTTTTCCTTCCGGCCTTAAACGAGAAATAATTATCTTGTATAATTACGTTTTCCCTGTTCCGCTAGCGCCTTGAAAAAAATATAGGCTTCCTTTGTCTTCGTACACTGATTTGAGGACAAAATATAGGCCCTTTATTTAAACATTAAAAATATTTATGTGATCACGCCGACACTCATCGGGGTTGTATGAGAGTTCCTCCCTTAATAGACAATTATTGCATTCACGTATTAGTGACATATCCAGAAGAGGTAATTCCTTTAGACTCTTCCTATATTTTGTTAAAATATCGTTAATCTCATAGAGGGCATATTTCTTTAATTATGTTTCACACAACATCAATTTGGTCAAATTCAAAGATTTTCTTTGCAAATAAAGAATGTCTTCTAATAAGATTTCCCAGTTGTCTTCCCAAAGCCTCAGAGGATCGTTTACCTCGCAAAATAACAAAATAATTATAAATAGCTCATGCAATTAATGCCCTCAAGCCCACTGTGAAGCCTGGGTTAAGGCGTCATGCCATAACCTATCGTCTTCGAGCAATCCACGTGTGTGACATAAAGCTTTACACGTTGGATATACAATTCCATTCATTTTTTTAACTTCGTCATAGTTTTTGTGCTTCGAACTACGTTTAATAAAAGTTGAAGGTAAAACATGTCTCCTGAAGCTAGATGTGCATATACGACACGACCAAGGCATGTACCAGACTTTCTTCTTATCCACTACTTCTTTAGTTATCGCCACACCCATTTCGTAGGGAACGCATCATAGGTTAATTATCTTGCATCTTCATGATCGACATTTATAGCCATCAAGCTTCGCAGGAGATAAATAGCAACAATCCAGAAATATTTTTATCTCATCAACCTCTTTTACCTATTGATTATCATTTTGAGCACTTCTACATGTGTTTTCCTCCAAAACCATTCTAGTTCTGTCAGTCCCTTTAGTGATATACTTAAATTGGTATTTAATTGCGCTAGACTTGTTGCACCATTCTACTTTTATATGATCTTGATATTTGACAATTAAGTCAATATTATGAGGGATGATATATCTATTGTCAAGCTTAATTCCCATTTTCTTAACATATCGGCCATAGGAAACCCATTTTCGTCTATTGTTGTTCGATCGCAATATCTTTTTAGAAAATGTTTAGAGAAACTTCTGTTTGACATATGTGGAGATTTTATGTTGGCATGCCCGCAAGGACCGTAAAGCATAAACTGCAAAAAATTTGCGTAGCTGATGTGAGCACTTTTAAAATTAGGAATTTTAGCAGAGATGATTGTGTCTACATCGACATCGGTTGGTTGTTTATCATCTACGTGCAAAAATGTAAGTATATGCACATGCGGAATACCTCGTTTCTAGAATTCAATTATATATATTTCTATAAAAAGATAGAGTGAGAAGTAAAATATATATAATCTCCTCATACGTTATAAACCTAAAAAAGTTTCTATAAGTTTTCGTACGTGAAAAAATAAATACAAATTTTTGCACCTGTTAATACTTTACTGAAATGCCTTTGCTTAATGAAGTCATCCATGAGATTACTAAGCTTGATTTTGAAAACTCTTGTCACAATATCTGGTCTCTCATCGAGAAGCAGCTCAGTTGAGGGAAAAAATCTCTATATTTTACGCCATTTTGGATTTGCTGTGAATGTGAGAAATAAATCTCGATTACCAACCCATCAATAAATACCCATCGCATCTTAGAAGTTTCTATCCATGTATCGTGAGCCTAATGTAAAGGAAGATGGAAGGACAATACGTTTCCCAACAGATGCATGAGTTGAATCTCCTTGCAAGACTACATCGTTAATCCCTTTATATAATTCCACTCGTAACTTTGTTTGTTTAGAGCGAACCCAGCATAACCTTTATTCTTCTACGCATGTATAGGCATTGACAATAAATTTTTGGAATAATCTACCTCCCAGTAATAGAGTTTTTGGTTCATTTTTTCTTTGTTAGAGCCTGAATGCGTAGTACTCTCTCACAATGACGCATTTCTTTTTAGTTAGACACTTACCAATGTTATCTTGAGATTTAATACCCAATTAGAACCCATTTCACCATATGGAAATAATAAAGGATATTTCATCACCATCAATGAAGGATTAAGATCACTAATCCTTTGAAAACCGTTAGATTTATGTTCAACAACCATATCCCTGCTAACATTTTCTTCACCTATGTCACCGATAATCAGTCCAGTAACTTCTAATGTGCTGGATAGATTGTATACTGTAGGATCCTTTAATCGTTGACCAACTAATCTTATTCATATGGGTAGGATATCTGATTCTTTGAAACGATCATGCGCCATACGAAAGACTTTAGTCAGTTTGTTATGTTCGTCAAGCATTCGCACTAAATTTGAATAACCTCATGGTTTAATTTTGATGAATTTATGATGTCGCCTAATGACATAAGTTTGTTGTTCAATTCATTATCGCTATCATAGATATAGAGATGTGGAAATTTCGCCGGTTGTCCTGAAATAGGGAGTAGCGAACTGATCTTGTGGTTCTTTCGACCACTAATACTATAAACGTAAGGTTCTCCTCTAGTGTTTATATTATTTTCTACTATAGCAGTAGTAAATATAAAAGAGAACATCAATTTGTATGTTCTAATATTATCTTTAAACCTCAATATTATGCTCCGATTTACAGATGTTAACAAATCGTTTAAAAAGGGAGGTGTGTCCCTCACAAGGGGAAGTTTAACTTTTCCTTCTTGGAAACACAGTGAAATTTTAGGATTTACGAGTTTTTTACACTTGTCATTTCGCTCTTCGTACCAAAGGATTGTTGAACAATTTGGATAAGTGTTTATTACTTATCCAAAATCCCATGGCCAAAGATACTTCCCTAAACAATGGGGAACATTATAAATTATTCTCAATTTCATCAAATATGGGTAATTTTTTAGAGTAATAAAAACTATCTAATAGTAAATATGATAGGCTTACTGTTTATGGAGACAGCGCATCTCTTATGTAACTCAGACGATTCGCTCGTGGAGATTATATTTCCTAAATATAGAATTATGAATGTCGAAATTACTGTGAGTATCATCCATATCAACATATCAATTGTGAGAAGAGATGTTTTTATTATGAGGGAAATAAATTTGATGTATATGTAAATAGTTGATTAACTTACATGTCGTTTTCAAACCATTTATGGCTTTAAACGCATTTGTAACAGATGGATTGGTATAGCCAGAATAATTACTAATACCAGTGGTAGTCGAAAACTGGTTACCAACACTTTTTACGATAATGACATTTCCATATTCTTGGACAATGAAGGGAGAGGTAATGGCAGTTATTTTCCACTTATTCATCTTCTCCTTCTTAGAGGACATGGGATTTTCAGGATGATTATTCTCAGCTAATTATTCTCACATGACACGATTATAGAATTGTAATTGATGGGTTGGTAATGCAAGCCTTTCTGCCGAATGAGTCTATAATGTAATCTAGAAATTCTACATCTTGTTGGTTGATCTAACTAAATAGGGAACAATATGAAATATCTATTATATTAAATTCTTGATTAAATTATAATTCAGAGGAAAAAGACGTATATTTAATCAAAATATTTCAATAACTCATTAGATCAAATTAATGTGCATCTTTGTAAGAAGGATAAATTCTTTATAAGTGCATCCGGATGGGGTTAGATATTGGTAAAATTAAATTGATAAATGGTTCTCAGTTCGATAGAATTCATGTATGCACTATTAAATATAATATATGTTTAACATAATAGGATGAACATTGTAGTGTATGTAAAACGATGCATATGGAAAATAACTATTATAAATGTTTTATTAGTACAACTTAGTTGGAGTGAAAACATGACAAAATGGGAAAAAGATATGTGATAATGGGGATAATGTGACAAATTACAATGCTAAATATGATATTAATCAAAACATAAATCGCAAGGCTTAAATGTTATTAGAAATTCACTTTATCTAGTGTCATATATGTTGAACTGAAATGAAGTCAACAATCTAAAAGACATGTGAAGCTTAAGTCTACATGATAGAAATCTTTACTCTCACATAAAAGGACAAACCATATCTTCAAAAAAATAAAATTATTCAAGGACGATTGTTAATAAAATATGAGATGACGAATCGTATTATGTCTTTATTCTCCTTGTTTAATGATGAACATATCTTCGTGTTCAGTAGGGCCTTTACGATCTACATCATGTTCAATCATAATAAACGGTAAAGGCATACGAATTTCCTCTTTAAACTTCTCACTATAGAGTGAGGTAACAATTTTTTTGTCTTTGTAAAGGTTTTTACTATAGGTACTTTCTCTAGGTACTTATAAACATCATAAAGATTCTAAGACCTAGTCTTCTTAGGTTTGTTATTTGATTACTTGACAAAGTCATCAAGTTCTCTTGCTCGGAGTCTGCTTGGAAGTGTAACTCTCAAGGAGTAGGATTGTCAATGTCAATGATATCAGTTCGAGCATAATTTGGTTCGATTGGATTACAGTTTTTCTTTCATTTTTCTTCTGAAAGAGCAGGGATTAAAGTAGGAATATCAAACTGTGCCATAAATAGACACATTACAAAGTCAATTTGAACATGAATAACTCAACACTGTTTTACTATTCAATTCAATCATGCGTGGTTTAAGAAATTGCATGCATTCAGAAATCATACTATATGCACTCGCAATAATCTAGAATAAATAAACAGTACATCTTCTTATTAATCCTCATGTATTAGATGACATAATCACTCCCATATATGATTACATGTAAATTTTTTATTTTTATTTTATTATTTTAAAGAATGATGTTGTAAAACATTTTCACTCAAATTATAGGGAGCCTTGAGCTTTTATTTGAATACCAAGTGTTAAACTTGGCAATTGAAATTTCAATTAAACACACTTTCTTTTTTTTCACTTTTTCTGTCTTAACATTAAATATCAACATTACATGAGTATTTAAAAGGATCTCTAAAATTTATCTACCCAAATACATGTATTTGATACAATTAATCTCATCTGAACATACCCCATGATAACTTTTAGATTTCTATATGTGTAGTCAATTTAATATGAATTTTGCAAAAAAATCATGAGCACTTTAGTAGGATTCTTTTGCTTTTTTTAAATATGATATTTGCAAGTGTAAATGTATAAGGATCTTACATCAAGAGGCAATGAAAGTATGGAATCAAAAGAACATACTCTACCCTCAAGATATTTCAATTCTTATGCAACATCAGTACCAACTATATTAAATGATCAATGCTTATACAACATCAATAACAACTATATTAAAGGAATATATATGTGAAGCGCATAAGTTTAGTTTAAAATTTATCTAATATATGAGGCAGATGTCTAGAATTAAAAAGTAGCACTAGCTTTGCACTTTAAAAAAAATGAGTATATCTATTGGAAGTAAAAAGATGCTGGCTCTAAACAGTTTACTTCACATTATTAATAGAATGTAATGAAACACTGATATTGTTAATACAAAAATTAGTCAGTTGACGTGGACCAATTATATGAAGACACGTGTTATCCCACGAGGAAAAAAAATATATTTATTGAGCAACTTACAGTGCCAAGCTACTCAACACACTGAGCTACTCAACATGCCAAGCTACTCACCATGCCGAGCTACTCAGCACGCCGAGCTACTTAGCGTACCAAGCATCTAGTCAGGAAGATCAAACGACAAAAATAGATTCAATGAACAGTCTTATCGTGTACATATGTATATGTCTATTAAATAAATGACATATTGTCTATTCATACTGAGAGCCCAAAAGGCTATAAATAATTTGTAACACCCCCTAGCGGGGCAAGCTTCAATAAGCAAACATACTCAAGACCAAGGTAGATTACCCAGCAATACAAAATAGTGGACGTAAGCCATTTTCCTAAGGCTGAACCACTTTAAAAATATTTTGTCTTATTTCTTTATTCATATTTATCTATGATTAATTAATTAGATCAATTCTAGCTTTTACATCAACAGATTGGACCCGTTTGTGGGAAACAACTCTACGTAGCGTTTTTCACTCAAAAACTCATCATAAATGGCTGAAATCCCATAATCTAGCAACATGAACAATGATGGGATTCCTCTTAACCCTTCCACTTCTCCAAACGCAAACGATATCACAGGAATCTTGTCTAGTTTAGCCAGAGGGAAAATATCCATGCAAGATACTATGCGGCATTATATCCATACTTTTCAAAATGGAGCTTTCATCTAGTCCGATCAACGAAGTGTCATGCCACCACTGTCTTCACGAACCAGACGCCCTGAACCTCACCGTACTAGAACCTCAAGTGATCCATCCTATCAGCCCTTGACATCTCCCATAAGAATTGTAGAGTCTCAAGAAAACATCACTTTGAATCCAGAACGAATGAGAGCTCTGGAAAGGTTGAGCAAGGTCTCCCCATTTGACCGTTTGGGCCCCAGGAGGAATAAAAATCCTCATCTGATCCCGTCGATTAATTCTCAATGACCAAATGAGTTAAGGGAAGGATCTTCCCGATCACGTCCAAATATCAGGCCTGTAGTTCACCCAGAAAGATCCCAGGAGGAGAACTCAATGCGATTTGTTACTCGCACCCATATATCCTAAGATGGAAAGGAGTCATGGAAAGGATCTATTCAGCAATTGGAAGATAGGTTAGGGGAAATGGCTAAGGCCAAAAACCCTCTCCAAATAACCTTTGTTAAAGGATCACCCTTTGTAAAAGCAATGGTAGATTTCCCCACACCGTCGAAGTTCAAAGCTCCTGTAGTTACACCGAAGTATGATGGAAAAACTGATCTCGTCCTCCACATAGAGCAGTACTAAGCTGCTACAAATATCTATGCAATTCCTGATGAGATGAGGTGCAGGGCATTCTCGGGGACTATCACTGGATCTTCTCAAATATGGTACAATAATCTTCCTCGGGGGAAGATTGCTACCTTCCATCAACTGGCAGAGCTCTTTGTAGGAAACTTCTGTTTTAGTACGAAGCCAGTAAAAAGAGTAGCACATCTGTTGAGCGTAAGGGAAAGGGAAGGATAGAGCACAAGGGATTATATCACTCGTTTTAATAATGAGAAACTAGAAGTCATTGACTATGAGGAAAAAACCGTTATTACAACCCTCATGAGCGGTTTTCTACCAAATAAGATTTATTACACTCTGGCCAAGGATCCCCCCAAATCCATGGTGGAATTGATGGCTAAAGCAGCCAAGATTATGAATGTCGAAAAAACTCTGGTTGTGAAGAAGAATGGTGAGGCAAAAGCAGAGACTAAAGTTAAAGGCATGTCTGAGAGGAAAGATCACAAGCAAAACAGGGGGAATAAGCAGTCGAAAGGAAAGGAAAAATTGGAGCACTTGAGGAAATATTCCAATTATACCCCGCTAAAGGTGAATATAAACCATGTTCTGGAAGAGATCAAGAATAGAGATGAATTAAATTGGCCAGGAAAATTAAGGACAGCTCCTGAGAGAAGAGATAAGTCTAAATATTACAAGTTCCACAAAGAACATGGTCACATGACCAAGCAATGCGTAGCTCTCCAAAATGAGAGAGAAACCCTCATTAGGTGAGGAAAGATGAATCGATTTGTTAATCGCCGGAACGATGAGAAAACCAATAAAAGATCACGATAAAGGTTCAAATCTCCTCACCGACCAAGAAATAACAGGAAAAGGGATCATGAAGATGAATTGGAGGAAGACCTCAATCTCCCCAAAAAGCTAAGACGACTAGAACGTGAGGTATTTTCAATCCGCTTTAGTTCATTTGGCTGTAATATGATAATAGGTGGAGATGCTGGAGATGGTGATCATACGGCTGAAAGGAAAGCTTACCTCAATTAGGCCCAAGCTTGTTCCTATATACAACGGATAAATCTGGTAGGAGAGGATCGTCCGAGGAAGGTTAACAAAGATAAACTGGTCATCGATTTTTCCAAAAATGATCTGTAAGGTGTCTTGTATCCTCACGAAGACCCTCTGGTGATTAAGATGAGGATGAAAGATGTAATCATCTCAAGAGTATTCGTGGATAATGGTAGCTCAACGGACATCATATTCTACCCTTGCTTTGACAGTTTGAGCCTGAAACTCGCCCAGTTGGAGCCGTATCATAGGCCGCTTATCGGCTTCTCTAGTGAAAAAGTTTTTTCACTTAGGCCGATCAAGTTAGACATCCTGATTGGTACCTGGCCTGCTTGTAGATTAGAAAAGATACAATTCTTTGTGATGGAGAAAAATATCCAATCGGCCTACAATAAAATCATGGGAAGAGTAGGCCTGAAAAAGTTTGAATCATTGCCATTCATCGTAGACCAATATTTAAAGTTCCCGACCAACTTTGGGGTGGGACTTTTAAGGGTGACCAGAAAGTAGCTTGGAAATGCTACTACTCATCTACCGAACAAGAAGAGTTATAGGATACGAGGAAGAAAACCACCACTTACCAAGTGGATGAGTCTGAAGAGTCATAGATTGAAACACTAGACCCTAGAGAAGAATCAGAGATCGTGAAGGGTCAAGTCATGGAAGCGATGGATAGCATTATTTTGGACGATGAACGAATAGAAAGAACAACTCAGATTGGCGCTTCACTTGATCCGACAATAAAGCAAGAGTTGGTGGCATTTTTTAGGCATAGTAAGCAAGCTTTCGCGTGGAGTCATGAAGATATGTCGGGATAGACCCAGCCCTCCTGTGCCATAAGCTCAATGTCAATAAAGAGATTAAACTGGTGAAGCAACAAAGAAGGGTCTTTAGTCCAGAGAAGAACCAGGCTATTCAAGAGGAAGTAGAGAAACTGCAAAAGGCTTCTTTCATTGAGGAAGTCAAATATCCTGATTGGTTAGCCACTGTGGTGATGGTAAAAAATAAGGACAATAAATGGAGAATGTGCATATATTTCATAGATCTGAACAAAGCCTGCCCAAAAGATCACTTCCCTCTGCCCCGAATAGATCAACTAGTAGATGCTACTTCGGGGCATGAATTGTTGAGCTTCATGGATGCTTATTCCAGATACAACCAAATTAAGATGAAACCAGTAGACAGGGAGAGTACCTCTTTCATTACCCCACGAGGAACATACTGTTACAATGTTATGCCTTTTGGTCTTAAAATGGAGGTGCTACGTACCAGCGGCTAATTAACAAGGTGTTCGCAGAGCAGATCGACAAAAACATGGAGGTTTACGTCGACGACATGATGACTACGAGCAAGAAAGCTTCTGACCATATGGATGACTTGAGCTAAACATTTGACCAGCTGGAGAAGTATTAGATGAAGCCGAACCCGACCAAGTGCATTTTCGGCGTACAGGAAGGCATGTTCCTTGGTTATATTATAAATAAACGAGGTATTGAAGCAAATCCTGACAAGATAAATTCCTTGCTAGAATTACGATCTCCAGCCACCAAGAAGGAAGTATAAAGCCTTATGGGGCGTGTAGTGGCTCTCTACAGGTTTGTCTCACGAGCAACTAATAGATGTATTCCATTCTTTAAGGTGCTCAGAAAGACCTTTGAGTGGAATGATGAGTGTGAGAAGGCATTCATAGAGTTGAATAAATACCTAGGAACACCTCCTTTATTGTCCAGGCCAGTGTTGGGAGAAAAGTTATACTTGTACCTGGCTGTCTCAGAAAATTGAGTCAGTTCAATTTTGATAATGAAGAGTCGAAAGCCCCCAATTTTTAAAATCATAACACCAAAAAGATAAATTCAATTTCCTTTTATAAATGCGGAAGCGGGAGATGGTTCAACATAACACAAACAATCAATTTTAATTTATTTCAAATTAAAATTAAACCAAGTGAAATAGGATTAAACACACACTTATATTAATTTCACTTAAACCAAATTAATTCAATCCAAGTCATAGAAATTTGCCTAACAATATTAATGACTCCATTTTTGCAATTTTAGGCCAAACCAAATTTTATCAAATTAAATTAAATGACTTGAACTAAATTAATTAAACATTACCCAAATTCAATTTTGCACCAAAATAAGTAAGTAGTGATTTAAACCATATTTTATCTTTTAGCCCTAAGCATTCATCTAGGTGATATAGCAAGATAAAATAAACCGCAACCCACTACGCCGCGATGTATGAGGAAACACCCACAACGGGAAAAAATCTTGGACGACCCTAGCCTTAAGTCCACTAAGTACGGAATTTACAATTACAAGCAAGATGACTTACAACACTCGACTCGAATCCTTCAAGTCCCGGCGCGTCTTCTTTTAACTACCTCTGCCTAGCCGACAATTTTGGACTCCACCGAAACCTTAGAATCCACCAATGAGGCTTTACGAACAACCGTCAACCCACACCCGAAGCCTTTCTCCGAGTGGGAACGCCGCAGCAAACAAACTCTTCTTCTTTGTGGGCACTACACCAAAAAGGCTAAATTGGCATCCTTTAGCCGGCCAGCCTTGTCACGGTCATTGATCGTGATAAAAAATGCGCGTTTTTTGTCATGGTCAATAATCGTGACAAGGCCGTGATGAAGCTTGTCACGGTCAATGACCGTGACAAGTCCGTGATAAATGTACTTGTCACGGACTTGTCATGGTCATTGACCGTGACAATACTTATAATATTGTCACGGTCAAGGACCGTGACACGTCCGTGACAATTTCTTCAGTAAAAAAAGCCCTACTCTTTCTTTTTTTCTCACCGTTTTGGTTTTTCCTCTCTTTCTCTCTCTAAGCAATTTCGAGCTCTCTCTCTCTCTCTCTCTAAGGTATGTTGTTTTCCTCTCTTTCTCTTTCATTTCTATATGTGTGTGTATGTGTGTGTATATATGTGTGTGGTGGGGGGAGGGGGTGGGGTGTGGTGGGGGTGGGTTGGGGTGTGTGTGTACATGTGTGTGTGTGTGTGCACGTGTACGTGTGCGTGTGTGGTGGGGGGAGGGACAGGGGGGCTAGGGAGGGGAGGGATAGGGGGCTGGGTGGGGGATAGGGGGTTGTGTGTGTGTGTGTGTGTGTGTGTGTGTGCAGGTGTGTGCGTGTGTGGTGGGGTGAGGGGGGAAGGGGTGGTGGGGTGTGTGTGTGTGTGTGTGCAGGTGTGTGCGTGTGATGGGGGAGGGGGACAAGGGTGGGGGTGGGGTGGTGTGTGTGCGTGTACGTGTACATGTACGTGGTGGGGGAGGGGTGGGGTGGGTTGTGTGTGGTGGTGGTGGTGGGTGTGTGGTGGGGCGGTCTCAACAATTGAAACGGACAAATTGATTAATAAAATATGTATTGCTCCTTTCATATGCAATTAGGATTGCACCTCATTAACGGATAATTTTTAAGATTCGAAATAACTTTAATTGTATAGATTTAATAAAATAAATTGTATAGCTTTAATTGTATAGTTTTATATGAAAGTAAATTAATAATTAGTGCCCATTTCATATGAAAGTAGGATTGCCCCTCATTGTAATTTAGTAAATTAATAATTGTATACTTTAATTGTTAGTTTAATTGATGAAATGAATTAATTGAGTAGAGAATAAGAGTTGAGGATTAAAATGCTTGTAAAGTTGATCATGTCACCAATTTGATCATGGTTGACTTGTCCAAGTTGAAGAGTAACGACCACGTGAGCGATAAGCCATTTGTTTGTACATTTCAAAAGGTTAACCAAGTGTTTTACTCGGAGTATCTCAACAATGAGCCGTGGTCAATTGTTCAACACGCGCCAAAGCGTCTAAATAGTAGTGTGGATGACTTGGCTGCTCCTACCAAATATTAATCCATTTTTGATGATAACCCGAATTTTAAATAATTTTTCAATTTGTAATAAATATTCCAATTTGTACCGAAACATCCATTTTTAATGCTTTTAATTGATTTTCACTTTATCATTTTCACTCTTGTGTAGTGTGCGTGTGTGTGGGAAGTAGGGGTGGGGGTGGGGGATGTTTCACTCTTATACATATTATGATCTAGATGCTGTTGTTTTGGAATTCAGAATTGAGGTGTTTAACAGTAACAATTCATTTTTATTTGTAGTAACTGTACATATTTGCATGTCTTCTTTTAATTCATTTTGATATGTACTAATAACTTTTTTTTTTACAGGAAATGTCTCCTTCAGATATTAAGGCGAGGATGATGATGCTGGTTATGATGATGTCGTCTGGGCTCGGTGGTAGCGGAGGAGACGAGGGCTCCTCGGCCCCTATTTTCCCCAAATATGGAAAATTAGGGATGGCCATCGAGAACAAGTGGGGGCTATTAGCGAGATCCCTCGAGCTAGTAAAGACGATCATCGGGGTACATTAGTTGGAAGGAGGTGCCATATGAGCTCAAGTTAGCTGTTTGGGTGGCACTACAGGTAATGTATTTATATTTGTATCTATATCTATATTTATATGAATATTTTAATTTCAATTTCGATTTCAATTTCATTTTATATTTATATTTATATTTATATTTATTTGCAACTAACATTGTATTTGTTGGACAGGAACAATTCAGCCTGGATCCAAAGCTACGTGATTCCATCTTGGAACAGTTGAGGGAGCAACACAAGACCTGAAAGAAAAATATACGGACCCTGTACTTTGGGAAGACACGAGAGTCCATTATCCAAAGGCGTGAATTCCTCCCATCGAAGGAGCCAATCTCATTAGTACAATGGCAAAGGTTCATTGACAATGACATCGGGGAGCGACAATTGGCATCTCCCCAATCGGGAAGGAAAAACCGGGCAAAAAAGATGGACGTGCACTCCTCCGACCGTACGTCTTACGCCGAGGTGGAGAATAGGATGATGGTAAGATTTAATTTTTCTATAACTACATAAAATATATTATTCTACATTATTTTACTTTGCGGGGCCGATACTAATTTTAGTTTATTTTATTTCAGGGGATAGGGAGTGGACCTGGGGGTAGGCCACATAGGCTTGATACTTATGTGGCTCTTCGAACGACAAGGAGGTGTCCCCAAGCGTCGCGGCCATGATTGTAAGTAATCCGACAGTTTACTTTTTGTTAATTACGTTATAATTTTTTAATTTACTTATTTTACTAATCATGTGATTTTTTTCGTTCCAGGCAAAGCTTAAGGAAGTGCATGAGTCGCAGTCTGATGCCGACAAGGTATCTTTGTCCACAGACGCACTCAGCCAAGTGCTTGGCTCTGATCGCAAGGGGAGGACAAGGGGGTGTAATACCCCGTATTTTTATGCTATATTAATTTGGGGATTTATTAAATTTAATGTGAGTGAATTATTTAATAAAAATCCGGAAATTAATTATGTTAAAATTATTAACGTGACGAGAGTTAGTAATTATGGGAAATTTGTTGAATATTACTAATGAGAAAAGTAATACATGTTATTGATTATATTGAATGTCACGAGTGAATAAAATGACAATTTTGGAAATTGAATCGGGACGCGCCCGTGTCGCGTCGGGACTAATTTTGTTAAATAAAAAGTGAATATTTTATAAGTTGTTCATATGGTCGTTTTGAGTGCGCCAACGCGTTCGAAGGGTCGAGATAGTCAGAAAAGTGTACCCGGGGGTGTAGTTTGGGTCTCGGGGCGTTTTTAGGCCTAATTGGTACCCCGGGAGGGCATTTTAGTCATTTTACATTCTTGGGTAATTAAACCCACGAATTTCAGCAACCTATATCAGCCATCTAGGTTAGTCATTTAGGGTTAGAATATTCAGAAAACCCTAGTACGGCCATTGGAGAAGAGAGGGAAAGCTCTCAAGGCAATTCAAGGCCAAAAAGTCACCGGTTTGCACCGCCGCCACCACCAACGCGTAGATCGCGAGAAGAGGAACGCAACCATACCAAAATCAACCGTAAATCAGAATACCAGAAATCCCAGGCAAGTGTTTAACTTGCTATTTTCGTTGGTGCGATCTTCATATTAGTTTAGGAATGATTAGGGATGAATTATGTAGAAGAAAACCCAATTTGTGATAGGAAAATACATATAGTATTGGTTGTTATGATGATTCTGGAAACCCTTGCCATGTAGAGGAAATTAACCATGAAATTTTGATGATTATAAGAAAGAAATTCTGGAGAAAGATTTGTTAGAAAACTGTTTAAGAAAAGTCTAGGGTTCTTGATAATTAGATGTAATTTTGGGTGGAAATTCCATGTTTAAATGATGAATATGTACATGCCTTACGTTAGAAACATCTGGTATACTGTTATAATGTTAGTAGTAGAATTCTTGGACGTTTGGGCTTGGAAAACATGTATTTGGATGAAGAAAATTGGTAGAACCCGTAATGGCAATTATGCAGAAAATCGAAATACCTGCTTGATCGATCGATCGAGCCTAGAGCTTCGATCGATCGAGTCCCAAACCTCGATCGATCGATCCCTCCTGACAGACTCTTATTTCCCTTTGTAAATGATTTAAAAATCGAATTGTTGGGATACAATTCTTGGGCATTCTTAGTATAATGATTTGGGAGACAGAGAGGACCAGTAGGGCGTATAAATAAATGTTGGGATCAATAATATTCGACGAGAATGGTATTAATGGGATGTTTACTTTAGGGTTAGTAAATTGATATATTAAAGTGTGAGGCGCGTAAGAGAGTTACGATGAAACGTAAATGTGACACCTACTGAATTTTCTACTTGGAAGAATAGAGTCCACGAGTGTCATGAAATAAGTGAGAAAACCCTTCGAGTTAAGTTTAGAGATGAAACCTTATACGTAATACTAATAATGTGAAGTTAAGGATAAATGTTGTAATTATGGGTGACGAGAGAACCTACATTAATATGATAAAGGTGGTATATTTATATGATTGTGTGTGCATATATTATATACATGTGAAAATCATGCCCACGCTACTTGCTATCCCTGAGGTTACCGCGCTGGGACAGTCTTATCTCGATGGGACCTTTATGGGGGATATTGACTTGTACCCTAGAAGATAGATGTCCTTGGTACAGGCTATCGACGTGATAGTTCAGACGGTCCTAAGAGACGCAGGCATGTGCCATCCTCTTAGAGACTTGGAATCTATTCTTCGCCTAATTTTATTGTGTATTCTGTTAATACAATTCGAGAGTGATTCCGATTGTATTCCCCTTAATATGAGTGATATGGGGTTTTGGATAGTAGAGTACGCACGCACCATAGTTTTATTTGGGGTGCTGTTATTTTATATATATTATTCGAGTAGTTAATATATATATGAGATTTGGAATTTGAAACTGCCTACTGTGATTTAATAAGTAGGACATGGTTGATGACTCAAATGGTAAATACTTGTTTTGAGAAAGTATAATATGACACTGAAAAACTTTGTTGATTTTATAAAGTTAAAATGGAGAACTCTGATTACTAATTGAAATACCCTTTTCGAAATGGAATCGTTAAGTATTGAATGTTACGAGTAATCTAAGATAAGTTAAATCATTGGGAAGATTCGTACGATAAATGATAAGATAACCCGTTGGGAAGGTTAGTACGATAGGCGTGCACATTAGAAGAGAGGTGAGAATTTCTCAAGAGAGTGTCGCTCTAATATGTTGTTGCATTGGCCTGTATCAATTAAAATACTTGCTAAATGTATTTTAAATCAAACACACTTTCGGGCTCTGACCCGTTTTTCTCTCTCTCTCTCTCTTGTATATATATGTATATATTTCAGGTGCCCAGCCACAGGGGCGTCTTGCTTAGGATCCCTTGAAAGGAATGAGCTGCAGCTTAGGTGGGAGTTGTAGGTCACTTGCGTAGACGGCTTCCTTTATTGACTCCACTTCCATCATTCTCATTTATTGGGCATGTGTCGCCCTTTCCATTATTTCATTGTTATTGGGACATTTGTATTTCCAGTTATTTCTCGTATTGTCGCTATGGGATTTATTCAGTTTAAATTGTGTTACTTTATATTGCGCATGTTGACATTCGGTTGACGAATGTTTTAAATTAATTGGATTGTGTTCCAGGTTTATTGTGGGTGATTCTTAATTGTTGAAATGTTGTTAATAAATAAATTAAATGTTTTTCTTTAAATAAAATTTGGAAAGTTATGTATGTAAATGGTTTTGACACTTAGCTTAATTATTTAGGGTGTTAAATTGGAAAATTATTTTTATCGACAGTGATGCTGAGAATGAACCAACTGTATACCTTGATTTAATTTAATAAAGGAGTGATCGCCCGGTATTTAATTAGGCGGGGTGTCACAGGTGGTATCAGAGCATCAGGTTTTAGTGTCCATAGGATCTGTACGGCTTATTTCGCTTTCAGCTTAACGTTGTTGCTATAGAGCCCTATTTTTAGGATTGTTGTAATCTTACTCTTACGTTTAAGTCTTCAACTATTTGAGATTTGAAAATAACTGTAGACTAATAAACTTGTTCACGTTTCAGATGCCTCCGAGACGTGCTCCGAAAGATAGGCGTGCCCAGGCCGAGCAGCCAGCAACTCCGGCACCAGGCACAATGAATGCAAATGAAGTAGCCGCCATTGTTGCTCAGGCGGTGAATGCCGCGATAGCGGTGATTCAGCATGCTCCACCCCAGGTTCAGGCAGTGGTGCCAGTACCAGCACAACTTCCATCTGCATGGGAGAGGGTTCGGGATGCTTTTCAGAAAGAGCATCCCCTTGAGTTCTCTGGTAGCTCCGATATTGTCACAGTTAGCCAATGGAAGAAAGAAATCCAGCGGCATCTCCGTATGTATGAGTGCACTGACGTGAAAAAGCAGTTATTGGCTTCCTTTAAGCTGGTGGGAGCCGCATTGCAGTGGTGAGAGTCCACTACCACATTGGAGGAGAGGGACACGATCCCTATTCAGTTGTTCTGGGAGCGGTTTGACCGCAAGTATTTTCCACCCGCCGTTCAGACTGAGATGAGGCGGAGATTACTAAACCTGAAGAAGGAGAATCTTACCATATCAGAGTATGAGGAGGAGTTCACGAGACTTCTCACCATTGTGCCAGATGAGGCACCTATTGAGAGCAAGAAGATTATGCTGTTTGTCGACGGGTTAGTTTGGAGGATCCGTCAGCACCTTATTGGGAATTTATCCCTGAGTACTTTCACTGATGTAGTCAATGCCGCATTGTTACATTACCAGGATCACCGCTTCCATCTTCAGGTAAGCAAGAGAGCAGGAGAGTCCAACCAGTAGGGCAGGACCGGGGGTAATAGTGCCAGTGGGGCACCATCTCAAGGACAGACTCGTCAGCACGAGCAGAGTTCCCATCAGGGGGACCCTGTTAAGCGATTCCATTCAGGTGATTCTAGGCAGGGATTTGGGGGTTTTAGGCAGGGCCATCAGGGCCAGCCTAATCAGCAGGGCCAGCACCGACAGAAGGGTCAACAACAGGGCCATCAGGGCCAACAGCGTGCACATCAGGGCTAACAGGGCCAGTGGCGTGGAGGTAACGGCCAACAGGGCCATGGACAGTAGGGTTAGAGGGGAGGAAACTTCAAGGGCCGATGTTTTGGGTGCGGTAAACATGGCCATAGGCGTCAGGATTGCCCAGAGGGCGATAGGGCCCCACAGCAGCAGGGAGCCCGTAATGAGCCACAAAGGCCACTATTTCCACCTGCCCTCCCAGCTCTAGCCCAGGTGCCAGCCTTACCATCCATTCCAGAAGCTCCAGTGCAGCAGGGGCAATTACAGTATGGATGTGTCTATAACGTCCACCAGGCAGCGGCTCCACATGCACCACCCGCGATTGAGGTATGTTTCCTATCCATGGTACTATGGGTCGGGTTTTGTTTGATACGGGGGCAACACATTGTTTTATAGCTACGCATTTTGCGAAGGCCTTAGGGTTGTTAGCCACAGCAGAGAGCACAATGACGTGTGTGGACTCACCACTGGGGAGTGGGTCACTTATTTTCTTTATATGCCGGGGAGTGGGGGTAGAGATTGGTAGCTTGGTATTACCTGCAGACATGTTAGTTTTAGACATGCACGAGCATGATGTGATTATTGGTATGGATTGGCTCGCAGCTTATAGAGCCATGATTGATTGCTTCGGTGGGAGCATTGTTTTTGCCATTCCGGGGCAAGAGATGTTTGTAGTGGCGATGCCTCGCCCATAGGGAGGTTCGACCGCTCATTTGTATTACATAGAGGAGGATACCTCTAAGGAGGTTGTGATTCCCTTAGATTCGATCCCAGTTGTCAGGGAGTATTCTGATGTGTTTCAGGAAATACCAGGCCTACCCCCCAGTCGAGAGATAGACTTCATTATAGATTTATTGCCAGATACGAGACCTATAGCCCGTACACCGTACCGTATGGATTCGACAAAGATGCGAGAGCTACGAGATCAGATAGAGCAGCTATTAGGTCAGGGCTTCATTCGCAAGAGTACCTCACCTTGGGATGCTCCAGTCTTGTTTGTGAAGAAGAGAGATGGTTCACTGAGATTGTGTGTGGACTACCGGGAGTTGAACAAGGTCACGATACGGAATAAGTATCCGTTGCCTCGAATCGATGATCTGCTTGACCAGTTGAGGGGAGAAACTTTCTTTTCGAAGATTGATCTGAGGTCGGGGTACCATCAGTTACGTATTAGAGAGCATGATGTTTCAAAGACTGCCTTCTTGTCGAGATATGGGTCCTATGAGTTCAGGGTGATGCCGTTCGGACTCACAAATGCCCCAGCCGTTTTCATGGACTTGATGAACCGAGTATTCAGAGAGTTCTTGGATCAGTTTGTCATCGTCTTCATAGATGACATCTTGATATATTCACACTCCGAGGAGGAGCATGCCGAGCACTTGAGGCAGGTTCTTCAGACTCTACGAGGGCATCAGCTGTATGCTAAGTACGAGAAGTGTGGATTTTGGTTGTGAGAGGTACAGTTCTTGGGGCATGTTGTTTCTGAGCAGGGGATAGCAGTTGACCCGAGTAAAGTATCAGCGGTGAGGGAGTGGGGACAGCCCACGACACCGACGAAAGTGCGTAGTTTCCTGGGGTTAGCTGGTTATTACAGGAGATTAATTCGGGGATTTTCCAGAATAGCGGGTCCATTGACCAATCTGACTCGCAAGGGAGTACCATATGTTTTGGATAACGCTTGTAAGTTGGCTTTCGACGAGATGAAAGACAAGATTACTTCAGCGCCAGTCCTTGCGTTACCGCAGTCGGGTATGGAGTACCTAGTTTACACCGATGCGTCCTTACGGGGACTTGGGGGAGTACTTCAGCAGGAAGAGAAGGCTATAGCTTTTGCCTCCCGCAAGCTTAAGCCGCATGAGAAGAATTACCCCACCCACGACCTGGAGTTAGCAGTGATCATTTTTGCATTGAGGATATGGAGACACTATTTGTTGGGAGAGAAATTCCATTTGTTCACAGACCACAAGTCATTGCAGTACCTGTTCACTCAGCGAGAGCTGAATATGCGTCAGCGCAGATGGCTAGAGTTTGTGAAGGACTACCAGTTCGTCATACAGTATCATCCGGGAAAGGCCAACGTAGTTGCTGATGCGTTGAGTCATAGACCGATAGACGAAGTAGGAGACTTCTGGAAAGCAAAGTGGAAGGAGTTAGGCCACCAGGACGCAGTAGCCCGTTATTTCATATCCGCGATGTCAGTCACTCCCGAGATTGTTACGAGGGTGATACAGGCACAGACCACAGACCCGTTTTGCCAGGAACAGATTGTGCAACTTCTAGCCGAGGGTGCTGAGTCCTATTCTGTTAGTTCTGATGGAGGTTTACGGTTTAATAGGAGATTGGTGGTTCCAGAAGGAGAAGAATTATGTCATGCAGTGATGACTCATTCTCATGGGTCCCGATTTACAGTACATCCTGGAGGAGATAAGATGTACCAGGATATGAGGAGACAATACTGGTGGAGTGGGATGAAGAAGGACATTGCTGAGTTCGTGTCCAAGTGTTCTACCTGCCAACTGGTGAAGGTAGACCATCAGAAACCGTCAGGATTGCTTCAGCCATTGGAAATACCCACGTAGAAGTGGGAGAGTATTTCCATGGACTTTATTATAGGGTTTCCTACATCACAGCGGGGCCACGATTCTATCTGGGTGATTGTAGACCGTTTGACCAAGGTGGCTCATTTTCTGCCAGTGCGGAAAGATTATACCACGGGTCAGTATGCTCAGCTATTTATTGCCGAGATCGTCAGATTACACGGGGTGCCCCTGAATATTGTGTCAAATAGAGATAAGATTTTTGTGTCACGTTTCTGGGACAGCTTTCAGGAGGCTATGGGTACTGAGTTGAGATTGAGTTCAACTTATCACCCAAAGACAGATGGACAAACAGAGCGTACTAATCAGATGTTGGAGGATATGCTACACATGTGTGTTCTCGATTTTGGAGGAGGTTGGGAGCCACATCTTCCACTGGTAGAGTTTGCTTATAATAACTCGTATCAGTTCACGATTGGCATGGCTCCATTTGAGGCTTTGTATGGCAGGCTTTGTCATTCCCCAGCTTGTTGGCTCGAAGTGGGGGATAACAAGTTACTAGGACCAGAGGTGATTCAGGAGACCTCTGCGAGGATTGAGATGATTAGGAGTCGTATTCGGGTAGCCCAGGACAGGCAGAAGAGCTACGCCGATGCGAAACGGTTCTTTCGGGAGTTTAGTGTGGGGGACCAAGTGTTATTGCGTGTATCTCCTATGAAGGGAGTGATGAGGTTCGGGAAGAAGGGGAAGTTGGCTCCGAGGTACGTGGGTCCATTTCCCATCATCGAGAGGATTGGGCCGGTTGCATACAGGTTGGGACTGCCAGAATATTTACATCGCATCCACGATGTATTCCACATCTCGTCGTTGAGACGATATCTTCGGGATAATATGGCCCATAATCACATTGCGATAGATGAGATCGACTTATAGTCTGATAGCTCTTACAAGGAGAGACCGGTGGCTATCCTAGACTATAGTGAGAAGAGATTGAGGTCGAAGATAGTTCCACTTGTGCGGGTCCAGTGGGAGCATCATAATGTGGAGGAATCCACTTGGGAGCGCGAGGCAGATATACGCGAGAGATATCCAGAGTTGTTTTTACCAGGTATGCCTTATTTTCTGAATTTTGGGACGAAATTCCGTTATTAGGGGGGAAGTATGTAATCCCCCGTATTTTTATGCTATATTAATTTGGGGATTTATTAAATTTAATGTGAGTGAATTATTTAATAAAAATCTGGAAATTAATTGTGTTATAATTATTAACGTGACGAGAGTTAGTAATTATGGGAAATTTGTTGAATATTACTAATGAGCAAAGTAATATATGTTATTGATTATATTGAATGTCACGAGTGAATAAAATGACAATTTTGGAAATTGAATCGGGACGCGCCCGTGTCGCGTCGGGACTATTTTTGTTAAATAAAAAGTAAATATTTTATAAGTTGTTCATATGGTCATTTTGAGTGCGCCAACGCGTTTGGAAGGGTCGAGATAGTCAGAAAAGTGTACCCGGGGGTATAGTTTGGGTCTCGGGGCGTTTTTAGGCCTAATTGGTACTCTGGGAGGGCATTTTAGTCATTTTACTTTCTTGGGTAATTAAACCCACGAATTTCAGCAACCTATATCAGCCATCTAGGCTAGTCATTTAGGGTTAGAATAATTAGAAAACCCTAGTACGGCCATTGGAGAAGAGAGGGAAAGCTCTCAAGGCAATTCAAGGCCAAAAAGTCACCGGTTTGCACCGCCGCCACCACCAACGCGTAGATCGCGAGAAGAGGAACGCAACCATACCAAAATCATCCATAAATCAAAATACCATAAAATCCCAGTCAAGTGTTTAACTTGCTATTTTCGCTGGTTCAATCTTCATATTAGTTTAGGAATGATTAGGGATGAATTATGTAGAAGAAAACCCAATTTGTGATAGGAAAATCCATGTAGTATTGGTTGTTATGATGATTCTGGAAACCCTTACCATGTAGAGGAAATTAACCACGAAATTTTGATGATTATAAGAAAGAAATTCTGGAGAATAAATTGTTAGAAAACTGTTTAAGAAAAGTCTAGGGTTCTTGATAATTAGATGTAATTTTGGGTGGAAAATCCATGTTTAAATGATGAATATGTACATGCCTTACGTTAGAAACATCTGGTATACTGTTATAATGTTAGTAGTAGAATTCTTGGACGTTTGGGGTTGGAAAACATGTATTTGGATGAAGGAAATTGGTAGAACCCGTAACTGCAATTCTGCAGAAAATCGAAATACCTGCTTGGTCGATCGATCGAGCCTAGAGCTTCGATCGATCGAAGGTTCGATCGATCAAGACCCAAACCTCGATCGATCGACCCCTCCTGACAGACTCTTATTTCCCTTTGTAAATGATTTAAAAATCGAATTGTTGGGATATGATTCTTGGGCATTCTTAGTATAATGATTTGGGAGACATAGAGGACCATTAGGGCGTATAAATAAATGTTGGGATCAATAATATTCGAAGAGAATGGTATTTATGGGATGTTTACTTTAGGGTTAGTAAATTGATATATTAAAGTGTGAGGCGCGTAAGAGAGTTATGATGAAACGTAAATGTGACAACTACTGAATTTTCTACTTGGAAGAATAGAGTCCACGAGTGTCACGAAATAAGTGAGAAAACCCTTCGAGTTAAGGTTAGAGATGAAACCTTATACGTAATACTAATAATGTGAAATTAAGGATAAATGTTGTAATTATGGGTGACGAGAGAACCTACATTAATTTGATAAAGGTGGTATATTTATATGATTGTGTGTGCATATATTATATACATGTGAAAATCATGCCCATGCTACTTGCTATCCCTGAGGTTACCGCGTTGGGACAGTCTTATCTCGATGGGACCTTTATGGGGGATATTGACTTGTACCCTAGAAGATATATGTCCTTGGTACAGGCTATCGATGTGATAGTTCAGACGGTCCTAAGAGACGCAGGCATGTGCCATCCTCTTAGAGACTTGGAATCTACTCTTCGCCTCAATTTTGTTGTGTATTCTGTTAATACAATTCAAGAGTGATTCCGATTGTATTCCCCTTAATATGAGTGATATGGGGTTTTGGATAGTAGAGTATGCACGCACCATAGTTTTATTTGGGGTGCTGTTATTTTATATATATTATTCGAGTAGTTAATATATATATGAGATTTGGAATTTGAAACTGCCTATTGTGATTTGATAAGTAGGACATGGTTGATGACTCAAATGGTAAATACTTGTTTTGAGAAAGTATAATATGACACTGAAAAACTTTGTTGATTTTATAAATTTAAAATGGAGAACTTTGATTACTAATTGAAATACCCTTTTCGAAATGGAATCGTTAAGTATTGAATCTTACGAGTAATCTAAGGTAATTTAAATCATTGGGAAGATTCACGCGATAAATGATAAGATAACCCGTTGGGAAGGTTAGTACGATAGGCGTGCACATTAGAAGAGAGGTGAGAATTTCTCAAGAGAGTGTCGCTCTAATATGTTGTTGCATTGGCCTGTATCAATTTAAATACTTGCTAAACGTATTTTAAATCAAACACACTTTCGGGCTCTGACCCGTTTTTCTCTCTCTCTCTCTTATATATATATGTATATATTTTAGGTACCCAGCCACAGGGGCGTCTTGCTTAGGATCCCTTGAAAGGAACGAGCTGCAGCTTAGGTGGGAGTTGCTGGTCACTTGCGTAAACGACTTCCTTTATTGACTCCACTTCTAGCATTCTCATTTATTGGGCATGTGTCGCCCTTTCCATTATTTCATTGTTATTGGGACATTTGTATTTCCAGTTATTTCTCGTATTGTCGCTATGGGATTTATTCAGTTTTAATTGTGTTACTTTATATGGCGCATGTTGACATTCGATTGACGAATGTTTTAAATTAATTGGATTGTGTTCCAGGTTTATTGTGGGTGATTCTTAATTGTTGAAATGTTGTTAATAAATAAATTAAATGTTTTTCTTTAAATAAAATTTGAAAAGTTATGTATGTAAATGGTTTTGACACTTAGCTTAATTATTTAGGGTGTTAAATTGGAAAATTATTTTTATCGACAGTGATGCTGAGAATGAACCAACTGTATACCTTGATTTAATTTAATAAAGGAGTGATCGCCCGGTATTTAATTAGGCGGGGTGTCACAGGGGGTGAGCTCGCGGGTGGCCAAATCTTGGATCATCAGATTGGAGATGAGCCACACCGGGTTAACTCGAACAGTGGATTCACATGACGCGAAGCTGTCCCATTTGGAAGCAACGGTCCAGGATATGTTCTCATTCGTGAAGCGTTCGTTGGGTAGAAACCATAAGGGGAAAGGAAATGAGAAGGCGGTAGAGGAGAAGGTGTGGGAGGACGAGGACGAGGACAAGGATGTGGACTTCGCTGCTTTATCGCAGACACGTGAGGACTTTGATGATCCACTTCCCTATTTGGATCCCTTCAACAGACCGATGTCGACACTTGTTTGGCCGAGCGTGTTTATAATGGACATATTTGATGGCCAACAGATAGGGCGGGGGTTGATGGACCCGAATATCATCCAGGGTGCACTAGTTCATGTATGTGAGCTTCAAGACATCAAGTCCAAGGTGCTCGTCACACATGTGATGCCCAGGAAGGAGAACTCCCCATTGTGGTTTCTCGAACAATACGGCATGATGTATATTAGTGGGTGTTTTAATTTGTGTATCGTGTGGCCTACTCACCTCCTCAGAGTTAACCATACCGCAGACATTTAGTGACATTGCTTTAAGTTTGAATTGAATTGTTTTAATGTGGAGTTGAATTGTTTTAAGTTGTTACATTTGAATTATAATTGGATTATATGGTGATGCATATTCTCTCTATTTTGAATGTGTATTTGCATTACCTCTATTTTATTTGGATATATGATGTTTGAACAGCTACAACGTTGCTATAACAGGTATAAATATACTGTTGGACAGTGGCACTGGCCATACTGCCTAGTAGAATTTTTTTCAATTCTGCCCAGAATTGTCACGGTCATTGACCCTGACAAGTCCTTGACAAAGAAAGTTTTCATGGACTTGTCACGATCAATGACCGTGACAATTTTTTAAAGAATGTCACGGGCTTGTCACGGTCCTTGACCGTGACAAATCTTGTTACGGTCAAGGACCGTGACATGACCATGACAATTCTAATGAACTTGTCACAGTCAATGACCATGACAAGTCCGTGATAAACAAAGTTGTCTCGCCCAGAATTGTCACGGTCATTGACCTTGACAAGTTGCACTTGTCAAGGTCAATGACCATGACAATTCGACAAATTTGGTGTAGTGGGGATTTAGAAGTAAACCCAAACTTCTCTTCAATGTGGTAGAGAAAAACCCGGTGCCAAACACTCCAAGAAATGATATATATATTGAAACTTGGAATAAACAATATGGGTGAAAACAAGAGCGTTTAATGATTTTCCTAAAAAAATTGAACACTCAAAACATGAACTTTTCTATTTTAGAATTTTTCTCTCAAACTCTCTCTTGGAGATAGTTGTGTGGGAAAAAGTTGGTTCCTGCACTTAATTAATCTAGCAAAAGAAAGTGGGGAAAAGAAGTGGGAAAAGTGGGAAAAATTGCTTAAAACTGCCAAATAACTGTTCCCGCCAAATCTCGTTCGAACGACCCTTCTAACGATGTTCTAGTGGATAAAAATGTAAAGTTGTTAGTTAACTCGTCAGAATTCTTGTTCGAACAACCTTTTCGTTCGAATGATGTTCCAGTGGCCAATTAGGGAACTCATTAGCAAAACCTCGTTCGAACGACATTCTCATTCGAATGACAAACTCGTTCGAATGACAATATCGAACGAACTTCCAGAAAGCTTAAATTTTGATTTTTAGCCCAAAAACTTTATATACTTTATTTTAATGTTTTAATAAAATCTTTCTGAAAATAAACAACAGTTTAAAATAAAAGTTCACCCAATGAAAAATGTTCCAAGCTCCTATATATATTTTTATAATGCATTCATACTTTAGGAGCAATGGAACCAATGTTGTTGCCGTAGAAACGAGGTACATTAAACTCGACATTTGATGAAGCTTTAATATCTTGGCTGCTATGTCTTCAACTAACACTTCATAGGCTTGAATGGATAAACATGAACTCTATCCTATGACTCAAATATTTTTTTCCGAAATTTTGCCAAAAATACAAAGGACTCAATTGGAAATTTGTGTCCTTACAAATCTCCCCCTTTGGCTATTCTATGACAAAAAACCAACAAAAATCCTAAAGGGCCGTCAAGCTCTACTTGACACAAACATCCCACCCAAACTTGACATAAGACCCAATGATCAATATCTTTGCCGATTGTTGATGTAAAAAATTAGATTATCTCTAATTATTTACTCACAGATAAAAAAAATAAATAAGACAAGAGATTTTTAAAGTGGTTCAGCCTCGAAAGAATGGCCTACGTCCACTGTTTGTGTTATTGCTGACTATTTGCTGAATTCTCGATAATAGGTTTACCAAGAAATTCCCAGTGCCCTGCTAATGAGGAGGTTACAATGTATTTATAGCCCTCAGGCTGTAAATGTGAAAGGGTAATACATAGCTGTCCAATAGGCGTATACATCTGTATGATAATAATGAGCATTTAATGCGCAGTCGATCTGTTGATTATTCGGTCATTAATACTCTTTATGAGATGCAGCTCGGACCGCCTAAGCTGCTCGAACCGCCTAAGTAGCTCGGTATTCATGAGTTTCTCGGTACAGAAAAGTTCCTCAGAGAGCACCTGTTGCTCGGAGTGTCTGAGTTGGTCGGGGAGGTTGAGTTCCCCGAAGTCAAGGTGTTGTTCAGAAATATTTGTAAGTGACACGTGTCTCCACTTAACTGATCCACGCCAGCAGACTAAATTTGGTATCAACAGAAGCCCCCAATGTTTCACAGTTCGAGGTTGAGGAGTGTGGAACATTCTTCTCGAAATATGGCGGGATTAAATAGTCATCCTGAATTTTAGGAGTGTTTTCCTTGTATTTATTTTTCCTTTCGAATTCATAGAATCAGACTTTTTGAATTTTTCTCACTGCTTTGGTCTTTGTGCCTTTTTTGTCCTTTTAGCCCCGGTAGCGCAAACGTCTTTCTTTGTAATCATTATTTTTACCCCTTCCCAAGGTAAGGTATTTAAGCGTTGCAGAAAATCCTATCGTCTCTTACTTTTTCAAATTTGTATCTTTAAGCTCTCCATTTCTTCTCCATCTTGTGCGTTCATTACTTACATAGTTCGTTATCAACTGATCTACCCTTGTTCTGTAAGATCTTCTTTCTTCTCTTTTATTTTCTTTGTTCATAATGGTTTATCTTATTGAGTCGCTTAATAAATTTCGTTCTGATTTTTCTATTCCTTCCTGGGTCATTTTGGAAGAACTTTCTGGTCCTTCTGATTATTTTTATTTGGCTGAGGGACATTGGTTCCCCAGTCTCTTTGTAGCCGAATGTGTCTTTTCTTTTCCTCCAAATCCCTTGTGTTTGCTGTCAATATTTTGACGTGGTACCTGCAAATATAGCCCCCCAATACATGTAGAATATTTAATGGAGTCCATAGGTTAAATCAGATTCATGGAACCCGTTTAGGGATTCCAGAGATTATGTTTTTCTATAGATGGGATGTCAGTGATAGTACTTTTTATTTGAAAACTAGGTTTTTAAATAGGGCTTTAGTTGTCAATCTCCCAGATGCCAACAAGGATTACTTCGAGCATGGGGTTGTTATGAAAAATTGGCAACGTGCTCCATTAACTGAAAATGACGTATATCAGGGTCCTATATGCCCTCCCTATGGAAATGGGATAGGTTGTTTTTATTTTATTTAGTTTTTGAAATCATGTTTTCTTTATATTCGATAAAATGCGTCACTGATAATTTGATTTTTATTTATTTGCAGTTGACAGCAAAAGGTCTCCAAGGGAGACATAAATTAATTTAAAGCATCTGAAACTTATCTGGTGTTTGCATCAAACTGTCGCTGACGAACATATCAGATCATCCTCGTACTTGTTGCAGTACAAGAGTTACACCTCGTCTTTCACTGCTCGTCCAGTGATAAGTAACATAGAACCAACACAAGTTTCTGAAAGTTCTTCTCCTGAATCGCATATTCCTCTTAGTGACAGAATGAAGAGGAGAAGAGATCCTACCCTCTTCGATAAGTCTTCCTCTACTATTGGAGAGGCAAAGAAAAGTAAGCAGTATGTCCCAGGAGAAGGGACAAGACAAATTGATGCACCTCCTCCAGCTGCCACTAAGAAGGTTATCGAGAAGCCCTCTGTGGCTCCAAGCAAGATTGAAGTTATTTCCCCTCCAAGCGAGGTTATAGTTATATCACCGACCAAGATAGCATCCTTGGTCGAGAATGTTCTTGCTCCCACGAGGAAGTTGAAGAAAAACTCCTCGGAAAATTTGGCTGAATCCATCTCTTAGCCTCTAACTACTGGAAGTGGTGTTCCCACTTTTATTGCTCCGAGCTCTGCCATGAGCTTGGTAAAGTCTTGGATTATCCCCGAGATCCGAGGTGTTAAAGAAAATCTTTCTCGGGAGAGGGTTACTACCTTGGCAACTCAACATATTGCCTCTGTAAGTATTACTATTTTAAACTTTCATTTTTTGATGTTGTGTCCTTGCACTGACTTAGAATTATTTTCTTTTTCCAGTTGGTAACTTGTTTCAACACCATTCTGAAAAAAGATGAAGCTATTAAAGCTTCGAACTCCTCGCCAGGTGTGGAGGAGGCTCTTGTAGGTCTGTCACAGTCCTTAAAGGATTCTCGTTAGAAGTATGACGAAGACAAAGCTGCTTGGGGGAAGAAACTAAAAGCCACCGAGAAAGAGAGAGATAAAGCTGTTGAAGTCTCCAATGGTTTGGAGAAGAAGATAAAAGACTTGGAAAGTAAGAATAAAGAGCTTAAGGGGAAGCTCCAAAATGCTGGAGAGCTTGAGACCAAATTCAAAGCTGCTGAAGAGGAGTTAGGCAAACTCCGTGAAGCGGATCGCCAGAGGGAAGAGGCAGAAAGGAAATTAAAAGCTGCCGAGGAACTCATGACTGAGAGGGTTTCCTTAGAGAAGGCGAAGAGGAAACTTGCTGTTAAGAAGTCCTTCATTATTGGCTGGGACAGGGGTTGGAATAAGGGTTTGGCTTCCATGATCTCACAAATGGAGTATGGCAGCCTTAAATATTTCAGGGATGGTTGGGTGGCTGCTTTGAGAGAGATGGCTGTCGATGAGAATTCAGACCTATTTCAGCGACACATTCCTGGCCCCCATCCTTCTCCTCGGGAAGAAGAAGACAAAGCTGCTTCCGAGGAATCCTCTATGGTGATCGGAGATCATATTTCTCATCCCCCGATTGTCCAGACCTCCTGCGAGCAACTTTAACCGACCATGATTTTAACCGAGAAATTTCTAACACCCTCCGAGCAACCTTCTATGCCATCCGAGCAACCTACCTCTTCGTACCAGCCTCCCGAGAAAGTTTTAGGAGAGAAGGATAAGGTGTAGAGTTGTTCGGACTTTTCTCTTTGCTTTTTTGTTAAATGTAACTCTAGGCTATGTACTTCTTTTATGATGTAATAAAATTTGAATTTTTGGTTGTGCAACTTAACTCCCTTCTTTTTTATCTGCTCTTATTATCAATCTATTCTATTCTTCTTGCTCTGTCTGCATTCTTATCCGTTTTTCTATCTCTTTCCCTTACTAGTTTATGGCTAGAATGGAGCTCTTGTCAGCCCACGATACAGAAATGATGAAAAATTGTAATGACTACTTCAAGGCTGGCCATGCTGACTTGAATGAAGCTTAAATTATTGATATCCTCGGTCCACATACTTCTGAGCGAGCATTATAAGCCTACCAGTATCTGAAATTCTTGCTCGACCGTGCAGTGGCCAATAATGTAGCATATTACGAGATGATTGAAGACCTCCAGGGTACTCTCGAGGAACTTCAATAACAATACAAGGAGTCTACAACCCTTTTGCATCAGGGATATGAGAAAAAGTATCAACAACTAAATGCTGACAAAGGATATGATAAGTTGTTTGCTGCTTATGATGTTAAAGAGAGGACTTTGAAGACCGAGGTTGAAGAGCATAGGAAGATCGCCAAACTGCTAGAGCAGGAGAACAATAACTTGCGAGGAGAGATATCCCAATTGAAATCAGCAGCATCTACCTCGGGAGCCTTGGTCCCAGTCAATGATGAAGGTTTCTCTTTCTTGGAGGTCAAAAATGCCAATTTGAGAGACGAATTGGAAACCTTAAAAAGGACTGGGGCCTCTACTTCTGCTCGCGAATGAGCAAGAGCTTCTCGGGGACGAGCAAGGGCTGCTCGGGTTACTGTTGAAGAACAAAGAACTCAATCAGTTTTGGAGAATCAGGCCTTCCAATTAATGGTAAAGAATCAAGCATTAGCTGAGATGTCCAAGAAGATTCTGAGTCTGAACGAGTAGCTCTCTGCACAAAAGTCTACCTTGGAGAGTAAAGAACTTTTAACGAAGAACCTCCAAGAGCAATTGGAGAGGTTAACCTACCAATTCCACAAGCATCCCAGAGGGTTCTGGATGGCTGGATATAATGAAGCTCTCTACCACCTTGATGACCGAATCCAGCAGTCGAACAACGAGGGGTACAAGCAAGGATGGCTGAATGCCTTGGGTGTGCTACAGTTAGAAAAAGGTCATTATTTGTGGGACTATTATGATCCTAGGTTGCTCAATTTTCCAGTGCCTCCATTTAAACTTGACATGAGTTGGATTACTGCTAGGGCCATTCCTCAATGCCTGATCTCAAATTATCTTGGTGATTACAATCTTCATTTGAATTTTGAGATATCTCGGCCAGAGCACCTGCTTGCTCGTCCTTCTGTGATGAATATTTGAATGTTGAAAGACATAAACTTCATAAACTCCCCCTACGCCTTAGATGATCCTCCTGCTGGAGTGGAACCTGTTTCAAAGGTAGAGGGAAAGAAACCCATAGAATAGGATTTTATGTAAAGAATTGTACTTCCCACAATATATGTAATCCTTCTCGATTTGAATGAAATTTTTTGGTAATGAAATACATTCTTCACATTATTTGTAATTCTACTTTGTATGAAAATTTATCTTTTGTCATTTCATTTTCTTCTAAATATTTTGTAGAATGTTTTTGCTTGTTGGTTGGTAAATATATATATATACTAGCGTATGCCCGTGCCTGAAGGCACGACGAAATTTTCCAAAGTACGTAATCGCGAAACGACGATAACTTTTCAAAATACGTAATAGCGAAACGCAAAAATTTCGAAGTGTAATTTTAAAACAATGTCAAATAGTCCAATAACATTCAAATAGTCTAGATTCATCAAATAAATTCACATACAATACGAAATATAAAATATTCATCCATCGAATTCACATTGTCTCAAAAAAACAAAATGTCAAATTTTAAAAAAATTTGGACATAATATCCTTTGTTTATGGAGCTATTCACCCTGCTTAACAAATAAGAAATAGTCCAACATCCAAATTGTCTAAATTCTTCAAACAAAATTCACATATAAAATGAAATATACAATATTCCCCAATCAAACTAACTGTGTCTAAAAAAACAAAGTGTTAATTTAAAAAAAAATGGGCATAGTCTCCTTTGTTTATTGGACTATCCACCCTATTTAAGGGGTAACAACAAATCCAACAAATTTTAAAAAAAATCCCAAATTCAGAGATGGGAGCTAGAAGCCAGGGGAAGGAGAATATGTGGGACTTCCTCAAAATGTCTGTGCCATGGTGCTTCTGGATTAGGTGCTATGACTGCTGTCTTCCTATCCTTCTTCCCACCTCTAGCCATGATCACTCTCTCTCTCGGTTTTCTGTACAATTTGACAAACAATAAACATAATTAATCAGTTTTTCAGACAAAGATACAGTCACCTAAGTAAATATAAAATCAGTAAAATGAAATATACAATCACATCCAAATTGTCTAAATTCGATATTGATTCAGCCGGATCTAATTGGATTACCTCTTTTATACAAAAATGCAGTTTCGAGTTTGATCCCATCATATTTGGTCTACAAATAAAATAAATAACAATATTAGGAGAAAGGAACTATTTGAATAAGTGCATATGCATATATGCGAGTGCATATATACAGTGCATGTGTGCGTGTTTGTGTGCGCGCGCGTGTGTGCGTTTGAGTGGGAAAGGGGGGAGGGGATGGGCAGGGGGAGTGAGGAAGGGGGAGGGGACGGGCAGGGAGCGTGTGTGCATGGGTGTGTGCGTGTGTTTGTGTGCGCGTGTGTGCATGTGTGAGTGGGGAAGGGGGAGGGGTCGGGGCAGGGGGCGGAGGAGGGGGAGAAGATGAGGGAGAGATCTGTGTGTTTGTATGTGTGTGTGTTTATGTGCGCGTGTGTGCTTGTGTGAGTGGGGAAGGGGGGAGGGGACGGGGCAGGGGGCGGTGGAGGGGGAGAAGATGAGGGGGAGTCTTTTGGCAGCACACTCATACATACTACTGCATTCTGCAGATTTAATTTTTTTGGAGAAGGGGGGACGGGGCAGGTATGCCTATAAGCAATCTGCACACACACACAACATATATGCCTTTGTTTATATGCATATTGAGGCATATATGCCAATGCTGCGTATGTGTGTGTGTGTGTGTACTCATGCGTATGTGTACGCATGTGTGAGTGGGGAAGGGGGACGGGAAGGGCAGGGGGCACGTGTGTGCGTGTTTGTGTGTATGTTTTTGCGCGCGTGTGAGTGCAAAAACATTATATTTGCAAACTAAGAGTAGCTTTAAAAACTAAAACAAAGGTATTAAATCAAACACATATCTATGTTATCTCATCAAATCAAAACTAAAAACTTAAACATGAGTATTAAATCAAAACAAAAGTTAAAAACCCATCGCATACCAAAACCCACACCACATCAAAACCAAAATAAAAATAAGATTACCTCTCACTGGCAGCGGCAACAGCAAGCAGGGCTGAAATCTAAATCAATACAGCAAGCAGGCAGCAAGCATCTTCCATACAGCAGGGCTGCCATCATCTACCCTAGGTGAAATCTAACAGCAGTGATGAAATTAACCCCTTCTCAATACAGCAAGCACGGTTATCCCCACGGTTTGATGATTTCCCTGTTGTACTTTTTGAAGCAAGCCTTATCTCGGCCCATCCACATTGTTTCCACATCGCAACACTGATATAGAAAAAATAATCCAATTCAGATATAGAACAATTAACGATGTGCGTAGGTTGGAATCTGTTTAGGGAATAATGATGGTAATCTAGAAAGCCTCAAATCTTAACGCATATTAGGGAGTGAATGTTATTTGTGTTTTAAAATGTTATAAACAAAGCCTTCCAAGTGGGAAAATCAGGATATAGTAGCTACAGCTGCAGCTTCCATGGGTACAAAACCAAGTGGGAATTCAACATTCAGCAGCTTTATATTAAGGTTTTCTGACTTCATCATTTTACAAAACCAAGTGGGAAATCAACATTGTACAAAACCTTCCATATTGAGGCATATCACACAACTTTATATTAAGGTTTTCTGAATTCAGCAACTGCAGCTTCCAAGTGGGAAAACCTTCCAAGTGGTTTTGTACAGAAGTAAAGAATTGGTTTTAAAATGTTATAAAGAGGCCAGCAATCATCTTGCCTCTAAATATAACGGGTATACATGTTTGTGTTTGTGTTTGTGTGCGCGTGTGTGCATGTGTGAGTGGGGAAGGGGGGAGGGGACGGGGAAGGGGCGGGGCAGTGTTGCATATATATGCAGTTGCATCTGCATATATATGCATATGTTGCATATATATGCAACTGCTGCATATATATGCAGTGCATATATATGCAGATGTGCGACAGTGCATATATATGCATATGCATATATATACAATTATGCAGTATGCATATATATGCGCATTGTATATATATTCATATGCATATATATGCAGTGTGGAGGTCGCAAATTGCATAATAAATTGCCACCAAAAGGTATTGTCCTGGAAGAAATGAGTGCAACATAAGTAACAACCAAACCAATCACAATGATTTTTAAAAAATGTGCACTTGTGAATTGAAATATGAGAACGAAATATAAAATTTTCGTTGTTACCATTATGAGGCTTTCCTAGTGGCATTTGTAAATGTGCACATCTCCGGCGCCGAACTCCACGTCGGCGGCCGTAGCTAAATCCCCTGCCCATCTGCCTCGGAACCCATTCTAGAAAAATGGTTCATACACACTTGACAGCCGAACGCAATAATGATCGGACCCTTCCCCATTTATGTCATAGTTTACCAATTTCAAACCAAATGGACATGATAATTGAGAATTAAGTGCATCTATTAGTAAAAAAAGGGGTATGATAATTGAGAATTGAATAGAAATAAGTGATGTTGCATACCTGCCTAACGACAAACGGACAATCTTGAACAAAAATCACAAAAATATTATATATCTGGAGAAAATGGATTCCAGTACCGTGATGTTTAACTCTAAGCCTACAAAATGGAAATAAATAAGTTTAAGACCATGAATAAAGAACATCCTAAAATATAAAGAACATAAATTAAGAGAAAACACTGGATATCAGATTCCTAACAGTTCACCATTCGTGGAAGTGTGATACCTATCAGATACCTAAAAAAAGTAAAATTTGAGAGTGTACCTACACACAAAGATGGTACATTTGAGAGTGTGCCTTCACAATTCCATTCTACTTAGTTTTACTGCATTCTAATTGCATTCGACTTAGTCTTACTGCATTATAACATGAAAATTGGGGATTTAAGCTACTGAATTGCATTCTAATTGTTCTTATGAAAATAATCAATGAAATGAAACATATTATGAGTATTTACTACAATTACCAAATCAAATCACACTAAAAAACTATCTGGAGCTTAAAAAAGCAAATATCAAACTCCCCATAAGCTCATTTTAAACTAAAATACATAGCATACCTATAAAATCAAACTAAGAAACCAAAATAAACATAAACTCATATCAAACCCCCACAATTCAATTAAAAATTGTTCAACCACTTTTGCACCAACAGTTTAAGAAACCATTTATAAATGAGAATGTCAGTGCAACATGAAAATTGTAACAATGAACACCTTAATTTCAAATTAAAACCAAAATTGACTTACCTTTATACAATGAAATTCCTTAGCTTGCAAAATGAATGAAATCCGGAAACCTAATTTGGCATCATTGACCGTAACCAAAATACACCTCAATGATCTGTACATATGAAACATCAAACTAAAAAAATACATGTTGCCATCATTTTCAAATAAAAAGAAATTCATGAAGAAATCCATGACTCAAATAATGTGTCAATATTAATTGTAAGTTGGATAATCATGTAAAAGCAATGCATTGCTAATGTTAATTGCTCACACATAAAACATATATTTATAGTTCAAGGTTCATGTCAAAATCACACAAAATGGTGCACTCCAAAAGATATGGTGCATTGGAAGTGCTTGAGGTGTATGGAGATGGAATCCCTAAAGCAATGCATAGCATGTAAATCAACTCAAAACATATTCATAAAAATTAAAATTATGTTTAGACAACTAAAACTTCAATAATGCTCCTTATATATTTTTCACAACAAATAAAGCCAAGTGGCCAAAAATTAGAACCTCCATTGAGGCATTTGATCGAACACCTACCACATAACTATGAATATGACAAATCTCACAATTTAGGAAGTCGAGGATCGACTTTAAGAGTAGACGGATAACAAAAACTAAAAAAGTATTTATGGCAAACTAAAAAACTATTAAGATCCAACAAAAACACCCATAAATTCACACAAAGATATTCAGTAAATTCACACACATAAATTCACACACAAAGATAATCAGTAGTCTGCTATACCTTTGAACTCTAACATTAAAACACAGATATGGACCACAGATCTTCTCCATGAGCCTGTAAAAATAAGCAATAATAATTAAAAAAAAAAATAAAGGATGCTCACTCATTGTCATTTTTGTGTCTAATACAAGAACACGTATCTCCCATTGAGGCTGCCTCCTACTAATTTAAACAGAGTATACTAAAACAGATATTTTGTACACACAACCATAAAACAAAAATTGGAAAGCTGACATCAAAACATTCAAGAACAGTTACATATAAAATACATACTCAAAACACGATTTCTCCCACTCTATTTCATCAACCCATTGAAAGATTCCAAATGAACATTGGGATAAGAAAAAATGGATATAATATGTACCTCATAAATAAAGTGAGAGATGATACCTGATACGATGATGGAGCTACCGGTGGTAAAAACGGTGATGGCGACACCGGTGGTAACAGCGGTGATGGAGGCAGCAGCGATGATTGGAGGCAACAACGACGATGGCGGAAGGTGATTGATGGGGAGAAAATGAGAGAGGCTTTTTGTGTTTGAGATGGAGAGCTTGTGGACGACGGGAGGGTAAGAGAGAGAATGAGGATTTGTGCTTAAGGGATATCTACAAAGAGAGATAGGGTTCTGTGAGTGTCTAACGTGAGAGAGTGTATTACCAAAATACCCAAGTTTTGAATTAAAGTGTAAGTTTGATGAGTAAAAAAGAGGGGGAAACCAAAAAATTAAGGGGTAGGTTTGTAAAAAATAAAGGGATGTGATCTCAACCATTAAAATATGTAAGGAGGTGGCATCGATCTAGACCGTTAAAAATGTGTATATTTTCAAAAACCAAGCTCCCATATTATATGGATATAAAAATTCAACTCAAAATGAATTTTTTTGCTATTTTAAAAAAATCGGTCAAACTTTGTCAGTTTTTAAGTTGTTTTTAAGTTGTTAAAAACTGACAAAGTTTGATCGATTTTTTTAAAATAGCAAAAAAATTCATTTTGAGTTGAATTTTTTTATGGTCCTATTGAAATGTTTAGAAACTATAAAAAAAAATTAGATCAAAAATATTTTTTTACTATTTTATCAAAATTGGTCCGCGCCAGCGGTATGCAAACTGGGGTATGCATGAGAACCGCTCTCTCTCTCTCTGTCTATATATATATATATATATATATATATATATATATATATATATATATATATATATATATATATATGCTTATTTCATTGTAATGATTCATCAATATTTGATCTTCTTGTGATAAAACATCCTTTATCTCATGATCCTTTTTAATTTAAACATCTGGAGATGATTGTAATTGGCTTACCGACCAACTAGAGTTTAGTAAGATTTTTTGTTTCCGACCAACCAGAGTTGGTGAACTTTTATTCCCCGACCAACCGTAGTTAGGGAATTTTATTCCCAACCAACCGTAGTTGGTGTTTCTGGGAAATTTTCCATTCCCGCAAACTATAGTTGGTGGATTTTTTATTCCCGACCAACCTTAACTGGTGGATCTTCTTCCCAACCAACCGTAGTTGGTGATTCTGGGCTTTTTTTTTTATTCCCGACCAGCCTTAGCTGGTGGATCTTCTTCCCAACCAACCGTAGTTGATGATTCTGTTTTTTTTTAATTCCCGACCAGCCTTAGCTGGTGGATTTTCTTCCCAACCAACCGTAGTTGGTGTTTGTGGGAATTTTTTTATTCCCGATCAACTATAGTTGGTGAATTTTCTTCCCAACCAACCGTAGTTGGTGTTTCTGGGAAATTTTTCATTCCCGATCAACTATAGTTGGTGGATTTTCTTCCCAACCAACCGTAGTTGGTGTTTCTGGGAAATATTTCATTCCCAACCAACTATAGTTGGTGGATTTTTTTCCCAACCAACCGTAGCTGGTGTTTCTGGGAAATTTTTCATTCCCGACCAACTATAGTTGGTGGATTTTCTTCCCAACCAACCGTAGTTAGTGTTTTTGGGCTTGATGCGTAGTGTATAGCACTTGTACTCCGAAAAATTTTCAACAAAAGGAGAGAATTGGGCAAAACACCCAAAACTTTTATTCATTTTGAAGAAAACTGCATTACATAGGGATTGAACTACTGATAATATTTGCGAAGATGCTTTGCGTTCCATGAATTCTTAAACTCCTCCCCTTCTAAAGTTTCAATCCTATACGTCCCTGGTCGAACAACCTCTGTTACTCTGTAGGGCCCATGCCAGTTAGCTTCCAGTTTGTTATGCTTTTGAATTAATTTCTTTAGCACATAGTCCCCTGCTTTCAAATCACATTTCTTTACTCTCTTATTGTAGAACATAGCTGTCCGTTGCTGGTATGCAGCATTTCTGATTGCTGCTTCTTCTCTAACTTCATCGAGCATATCCAAATCTAATCTTCTCATCAAGTCACTGATAGGAGAGTTGAAATTCAGCACTCTATGTGTGGGGAGACCCAGCTCGGCAGGTATAACAGCTTCACTTCCAAATTCCAGTATATATGGAGATTCTCCTGTGGCTGCTCGTGGAGTAGTACGATAAGCCCATAGTACAGAATGTAGCTCGTTGATCCAATTTGCCTTTGCACCATTTAATCTTTTCTTCAAGCCATTCAGCAGCGTTCTATTTGTTACTTCAGTTTGTCCATTACTTTGAGGGTGGCCTGGTGCAGAGTGGGTTTTCAATATGTTCGATTGATAACAATACGTAACAAAATCCTCGTTATCAAATTGTGTTCTATGGTCGGTGATGAATGCATGGGGAAGAACATATCTACAGATGATATTCTTCCAAATAAATTGGTACACATTTTCGTACGTCATGTCGACAAGAGGCTCGGCTTCCACCCACTTAATAAAGAAATCTACTGCAACGACGAGATATTTAAACCTTCCTCTGGTCGTTGGAAGTGGCCCAACCAAGTCAATTCCCCACATGGCGAATGGCCAATGGGAAGTAATGGGTGTCAACAATGCTTGGGGAGTTCTTCGGATAGAGGAGAAGCGTTGACATTTATCACATTTTTTGGCATAGGCTATGCAATCAGCCCTCATCGTTGGCCAATAGTATCCTTGTGTCATTATTCTTTACAAAAATGTTCGACCTGCTACATGGGCACCATAAGACCCTTCATGTACCTCTTCAATTAAGTCTTTCACCTCGGAGGGATGGACACATCTCTGCAAACCTGCTATGATTCCTCGTCTATATAGAATTCCATTAGTCAGTACATAACGAGCAACTTTAAACTTCAGTTTCTTGGCTGCGAGTTTATCAGTTGGTAATTTCTGTTCCTCAATATATGCCCTGATGGGATCCATCCAAGATGGATCTAGATCAAGGGTAATAAAGTTCATCATCAGATCTTCATTTTTGCTCCGACTAGCTAAGACTTCTATTGGGATTGTTCTTCGTAGCTCAATGCGCTCTGCTGAGGCTAACCGAGCTAAGGCATATGCTCTGGCATTCTCCAATCTTGGTACTCTAATTATCTGCACCGCAATCAGGCTTGATAAAACTTCCATTGCTTTTGCATGATACCTGATCATTAATTCTCCTTTGGTTGCATATACTCCCAGCATTTGATTTACGATTAATTGCGAGTCACTGAATACGACGACCTGCTCTGCCACCATAGTTTTTGCTAAACTAAGACCCGCAATCATAGCTTCATACTCAGCCTCATTATTAGAAGATTTGAATTGGAAGCGCAAATCATACTCCACATCGACCTCATCCAGGCTATTCAAAACAATCCCTTCCCCACAGCCTGCAGTGCAAGATGAGCCATCCACATATAGATTCTATATAGGTACCTCGTCTTCAAATTTTTGATCGGACAGAGTTCCTTGGTGGAATATTTTCTACTTTCTTTTATCCTCCTTTAGCACTTCTTGCTGCTCTTCGACCATTTTCTCTTGCTCGTCGACCGCCTTAAGTTGATCGGGGGTTAAATTTGATGATCTTGTAATATCCACAGGTTGGTCGGTCTGCAGCTTTTGCTCCTCGGAGGTATCAGGATAGGTTAACTCTGCTATAAAATCTGCTATTACTTGCCCTTTTAGCGACGATCTAGGCTTATAAACTATGTCATATTCACCAAGTTCTACTGCCCAGTACATCAATCTCCCTTATTTTTTTGGTTTATGAAGATCTTTCCTCAATGGCATATCAGTATACACAACTATGGTATGAGCTTGGAAGTACAGCCTCATTCTCCTACTCGCCTCGATCAATGCTAGTGCCAAATTTTCCAGTCTTGGATATCTAATCTCTGCTCCTCGAAAGGCCTTGTTAGTGTAATAAATTGGTTTTTGCACTTCATCCTCCATTCTTATCAATGCTGAGCTAACTGCATTCTCTGAAATCGCTAAATACAAGTACAATCTTTCTCCCATCACCGGCCTGGACAGCAGTGGAGGCACTCCCAGGTATTTCTTCAACTCTTGAAAGGCCTTCTCGCTTTCCTCATTCCATTCAAACATTTTTTGGAGTGTTTTGAAGAATGTGAGGCATTTATCTGTTGCTCGTGATACAAATCTATTAAGTGCTGCAACTCGCCCAGTGAGACTTTGTACTTCCTTCTTTGTCGTTGGAGATCGTAGTCCCAATAGAGCCTTGATCTTCTCTGGGTTTGCTTCGATTCCTCGTTGGTTAACAATATACCTGAGGAACATGCCTTCTCGTACTCCGTATATGCACTTGATGGGATTAAACTTCATTTGATATTTATCTAGTTGATCAAAGGTCTGGCCTAAGTCAATTAGATGGTCAACAGCTCTCTTGCTCTTCGTCAGCATATCATCAACATAAAATTCCATATTTCAACTGATTTGTTCTGCAAATACCTTATTCATCAGCCGTTGATATGTTGCACCTTCATTTTTCAAACCAAAAGGCATAACATTTTAACAATAAGTTCCCCTAGGGGTAATGAAAGAGGTACTCTCCCTGTCTTTAGGTTTCATTTTAATCTGGTTGTAACCAGAATAAGCATCCATGAAGCTCAACAACTCGTGTCCCGAGGTAGCATCCACTAATTGATCAATTCGGGGTAAAGGAAAATGATCCTTTGGGCATGCCTTGTTAAGGTCGATAAAGTCTACACACATCCTGCACTTGTTATTTTTCTTCTTCACCATCACCACATTAGCCAACCAGTCTGGATATTTGACATCTTCAATAAAGCAAGCTTTTTGGAGCTTCTCGACCTCCTCTTGTATGGATTGGTTCTTCTTGGGGCTGAACACTTTTCTTCTCTGCTTCACTCGCTTGATCTCCTTATTCACATTAAGCTCATGACATAAGAAATTTGGGTCTATTCCTGGCATATCCTCATGACTCCAAGTAAAAGTTTGTTTTCTGCTTTTTAGGAAAACTATCAATTCCTGTTTTAGTGAGGCATCTAACGATGAACCTATTTGAGTTGTTCGTTCCGGGTATGACATTTTCAGTAGCTTCCACCACCTGACCCTTCACGAACTGCGACTCGTCTCTAGGATCCAATGTTTCAATCTCTGCACCTTCATCCACTTGGTAGGTAGTAGTCTTTTTCTTAGATTCCTCCAGTTCTTCTTGCTCGGAAGATGAGTAGTAACATTCCCGAGCTACTTTTTGGTCACCCTTCACAACTCCCACTCCAAAATTGGTTGGAAATTTCAGGCATTGATGTATAGTAGATGGTAATGCTTCGAACTTCTTCAATCCTACCCTTCCCATGATGATATTATAAGCTGACTGGACATTCTTATCCATCATAAAGAAATGTACTCTTTCTGTTCGATAAGCAGGCCATGTATCGATGAACATATCCAACTTGATCATCCCAAGTGGAAAGACTTTCTCGCTAGTAAACTCGAGGAGAGGCCTGTGATAAGGTTCCAACTGAGACAACTTTAGATTTAAACTATCGAAGCTTGAGTAGAACATGATATCCACCGAGCTACCATTATCCATTAGTACTCTTGAGATTATTACTTCCTTCATCCTCATTTTGATCACCAGTGGATCATCATGAGGATATAGTACACCTGCGAGGTCGTTCTTGGAGAAACCGATGACCAGTTTTTCTTTGTTCACCTTCCTCGGGCGATCATCCTCAGCTAGATTTATTCACTGAATGTATGAACAAGCTTGAGCCTCGTTGAGGTAAGCTTTCCTTTCTGCAGTAAGGTCCCCACCTCCTGTATCTCCACCTGTAATATCATTATAATCAAATGATCCAAAACGAATTGAAAATAGCTCACGCTCTGGCTATCTTGGTCTCTTGGGGAGATCGGGGTCGTCTTCTGGATCATCTTCATGATCTCTTTTCTTGTTTTCTCCTGCTTGACGAGGAGATCTAGACCTCTATCTTGCTCGGTCGTTGATTTTTCTTTCATTTCTTCGATCAACATACTTGGCCAGCTTTCCTCGTCTGATGAGTACTTCGATTTCATTCTGGAGAGCTATGCAATTTTTGGTCGTGTGACCATGGTCTTTATGGAACTCGCAATATTTGGCCTTATTCCTCTTATCAGGATCTGTCTTCATTTTCTCAGGCCAGCTTAGTTCCTCGCTGTTCTTGATCTCTTCCAGGACATGGTTTATGTCTACTTTCAAAGGGGTATAATTTTCAAATTTCTTCAATATTTCCCATGATGGCTTTGCTTTTGACTGCTTGTCACCACCATTGTTCTTATGTTCTTTCTTTTTAGCCTTATCAACCTCCACCTTGGTCTCTTTGGTGTCCATGTTCTTCTTCGCAGCCATAGCCTCCTCGGCATTCATGATCTTGGCTGCTTTTGCCATTAGTTCTGACATGGTTCTGGGTGGATCTTTGGCCAAAGTATAGTATAATTTATTGGGCAACAGTCCACTCATCAAAGCAGTAATTGCTGTCTTTTTCTCGTAATCAATAACTTTGAGCTTCTCGTTATTGAAATGAGTTATGTAATCCCTGGTGCTCTCACCTATTTTTTGTCTAACACTTAACAAATGTGCCACTCGTTTAACTAGTTTTGCTCCAAAATAGAAATTTCCAATGAAGAGCTCGTCCAGTTGAAAGAAAGTTGAAATCTTCCCCCGAGGAAGATTATTGTACCATATTTGTGCAGATCCGGTAAGAGTTCACGAAAATGCCCTGCATCTCATCTCGTCTTGCACGGCATAGATGTCGGCAGTAGCTTGGTATTGTTCTATATGAAGGATAGGGTCAGTTTTTCCATCATATTTAGGGGTCATAACAGGTGCTTTGAACTTCGATGGTGTGGGGAAATCCACAATTGCCTATATAAAAGGCGTCCCTTGGACAAAAGTTCTTTGTAGAGGATTCTTGGCCTTAGCCATTTCCCCTAGTCTATCCTCCAAGCTTTGAATAGAGCCTTTCCATGCATCCTTTCCCTCTTCGGGCCCATTGGTTCGAGCAATTGATCGTGTTGAAGTCGCTTCCTGGGATCTATCATGTCGAGCAACTGGTTGTGATTGGGCAGAACCCTCTCTTAGATCAGATGGTTGTCAAAAGTTTCTCGACATAGCCTTAGGAGGACTTTTATTGTTCCTAGGGCCCAATAGATCAAAAGGAGAGACCCTACTTAATCTCTCCAATGCACTAGTCCTTTCTGGAGAGAGAGTGTGAGGTGTTGTTCAGTATCTGTGGCTCGTACTGACGAAGTTCGACCCAGTTGATAAGAAAAATCATCAGATCTCTCAGTGCCATATGAATCGCTCTTCCTAATACGCGAAAGAAAGTAAACGGTTATTTCTTTAAACACTTCATTGTCTTGAATGGGTCGGTGCTCCACCCTGGATAGTTTGCATGAGTTGTCGCATAGTCTCTTGCATAGCCGTCTGGCCTTGAGCCAAATTGGCCATAATTCCAGCCAGATCTTGGACATTTGGAGGAACGGATGGATTTGGTGGGTTTCTAGCATTTTGATTACTGGATTCAGGATTATCAGCCATTGGTGATGAATTGTTTTGGTGAAAAACGATAATTACAGTCGTTTCCCATAGACGACGCCAATCTGTTGATGTAAAAAATTTGATTATCTCTAATTATTTACTCACAGATAAAAAAATAAATAAGACAAGAGATTTTTAAAGTGGTTCAGCCTCGAAAGAATGTCCTACGTCCACTGTTTGTGTTATTGCTGACTATTTGCAGAATTCTCGATAATAGGTTTACCAAGAAATTCCCAGTCCCCTGCTAATGAGGAGGTTACAATGTATTTATAGCCCTCAGGCTGTAAATGTGAAAGGGTAATACATAGCTGTCCAATAGGCGTATACATCTGTATGATAATAATGAGCATTTAATGAACAGTCGATCTGTTGATTATCCGATCATTAATGCTCTGTACGAGATGCAGCTCGGATCGCCTAAGTAGCTCGGTATTCATGAGTTGCTCGGTACAGAAAAGTTCCTCGGAGAGCACCTGTTGCTCGGAGTGTCTGACTTGGTTGGGGAGGTTGAGTTCCTCGAAGTCAAGGTGTTGTTCATAAATGTTTGTAAGTTCCATGTAGATTGACACGTGCCTCCACTTAACTGATCCACGTCAGCAGACTAAATTTGGTATCAACACCGATGATGAAAGTTTCCACGTGGAAGATTTTCTTCACACTTAAGCAAACTATCAAACGCATAGGGAGTATCAAAATATTAAATGCAATTAAAATAATTACCCCCCCCCCCCTAATGGAAAAAAATTAATTCTCCCCTTTTTATTATCAAATAAATTACCTACTTAGAAAGACGTTTTCCCCTAAGATAAATCTCCCAAAACTAAGATACGATTATAATAGGTTTAGATACCATTTCTCCCCCTATCATTCTCCCCCTTTTTGTTAAGGAATAGACAAAGGATAAAAACTAATTTAAACACGATGAATAGAGTGATAAGAACATGAAAGTATGTGGGAAACAAAATCATAACTAATCCAACAAATAATAACCGATAGAAATTAAGATGCAACAAAATGATACCAATGTGATACATACGATACTAAGCATGTGATATCAATAAAATATGCACCAATATAGATACCAATTATGAATTAGAAGCATAGGTGGACTAGAAAGCAAGGCAAAGACAAATAGAATACCTCGTATATGAGTACATAATAAATATCATTAAAGAAAATGCACATATACTAGGTATAAACACGACACATGACACAAAATACAATAAGATTTTCACACTCGTATGGAAAAAATGTGTCATATGGAAACAAAAGTATTGGGGTGTGAACTAGTAACAATTAAATTTAGACCCAATCATTTAAAACATGTTCACGGAGTTCTCAATTGATTGCAAACTTCATCACATTTGAATATATCCTCATGTGACAATATAAATTGAACTCAATGAACAAACATACACAATGCATACAAGCCTAGAGTTTTGATGATTCTACAAACCAATAGAGTGATGACATTGAAAGTACAACTAGGAAACGACCTTGTGCAAACCGTTGATATACCATCCAATCTCCCTCAATAAGCATATATTATTTGAATGAATATATCACTAAAACAGTCCTTGGAAATTATTTTTCTTTTTAATGCCATATTTTCTTTTAGGTCTTTGGACCACGTATTTCTTTTAGGTCCATTCCAAATGGTGCCTTACTTTTCGCAAAGGATAATAATTTCTTTCGGAGCCCTTCCCCGTGCACATTTATATATATCATTTTTATATCTCACAAATATCATGTGCAACGGATTTTGACATGCAATAGTCCTCCTAGGTCACAAATATGTAGATGACTAGATTGGTAGGAGAACAGCCCACAAAGCTCAAATATAACATGTGACAATTAAATTTCAAAAGAGCTCGTGCATGTATGAATTGAGGCATATAAAAATAGAATCCATTTAAATAATACAAAATCCAACTACTCCATATAAGCATGGTAAAGAACATTTTAAGGATTGACAATCTTAACCAAAAGTTCTAGCCACATGGGAACGTAAAAGATGGGATTCAAACACAAGTATATGCCACATAAAGTGTGTCAAACTAAAATACACACAAAAATAAAAAAATCTTTTTGAGCTTTTGAAAATTTTTAACAAAAAAAAAATATTTACTCAAAAGACAAACAAAATCATTTGTATTTTTCATAAAGCCTAAATTACTAAACAAATAAAAACACAAATGATAAACAAAAATCTTCTTGTATTTTTCATTTAATTGCAAACTAAAATGAAAGAAGTATAATACAAAAGATAAACAAAAATCATAATTCTAGCATGTGATTAAGCATGTAGCATAGACTAGAAAATGATTAAACAAGCATACATTTAGCATGATAATATATCATGAAGTACAAAAGCAAAAGTATGCAAAGAACTAACACAATCAACCTTTAGATTTGGCAAGGGAGGAAGCATGTGAAAGTAAATGAGAATAAAAAATCCTATTTTGTAAAGCTACCAAGTCGGATCTCCTAACCCAAATTAATGATGAATGACGATCTTGGGAAGTAGGAATCTTGGCTACCTCGGCTGCCTTACGTAGAGAGTTTCTAGGACCACGTTTAAGATCAAAATAAAATTTCCTAAGATGACCTTTTAGACAACAATGTGAGCACCTATAGACTCGGAGAAAAGACTTACCTAAGGAATGATCTTTAAAATCTTTCCTAGGAGATTCTCCTAAAACATTGGTTTTGCTTTATAATTTGATTCATTACAAGTTTTGAATCCTAAACCACAAGTGTCATTTCTAATTTGGACCATTCCTAATATTTTATCTAATTTTTCCGAACGACACTCCAAATCAAATTTGACTTTACTAGAGTCTTTTAATTTATTTTCTAATTCTAAAATTTTAGACTCTAACAAAACATTTTTCTCTTCAAACACGAAAAGATCCTTTTTCATTGACTCCATTAAACCTCTAAGGCTATCTCTATCACCTTCTATATATTCAAGCTTCTCTCTAAGAGATCTCTCTCATGTCCTAAGGTCTTCCACTAACGCACTATCATCAACGACCTTGACACGCTCTTTTAAACACGCTTCTAACTTAAAATTTGCTCTTTTTAATTTAATAGATTCTTCATATAATTCTTGAAAAGCATTTAGAAGTTCACTTACAACAACCTATTCATTTTCACTCTCTCTATCTTCTTCACTCTCACAACCATCAAAAGCAAGGGAATCATAAACATTGACCTCGGAAGTGTCATGTGTTTATGTATCTTCATGAGAAGATTCAGTCTCGGTGCACACATGACTAGCCATAAAATCCACAAAGTTGGGCTTAGTGGGGGGAATCAGGCCCCTCTTCCTTGTCAGTATCACTAAGGGTCGCATTATATGAAATAGGTTTCTTACCCTCTCTCCTTAGTTTATCCTTAGTTTAGTGGGGCACTCAAAAGCCCTATGGCCATAACCCTCACAAGTGAAACACCTATTTGACTCGTCCCTATTTAAATTTTCATTAGTATTTTTAGGATCTTTTAGGCATTGTCATGCTTAGATTTTTCAAATTTCTAAAATCATTTTTAAATTTGTCTTTGTTAAATTAAAGAAATTTTCAAAATTTTCGAGCAAACAAGGCCTTAGCTTCCGAGTCACTCTCACTTTCGCTCTCTACTACTTGTTTTTCCACTTTTCGGGCTTTTAAAGCAACACCCTTATCTATTTTCTTTTAATTTTAGAGGAAAACATGTCTAGTTCATAGGTTTGTAAATCACCTACGAGCTCTTCTAATTTTGTAGAGGCTAAAGTTGGTAAAGAATTTAAAACGGTCACTTTTGGAATAAATCTATCGGGTAAGGACCTTAAAATTTTCTTTACTACTCGGTTGTCGAGTATTTTCTCTCCCAAATTAAAAGATGAATTAACTATATCGGAAAGTATAGCATAAAATTCATCAAAAGTTTCTTTTTCGTTCATTTTGATGGTTTCAAATTGAGTGGTGAGGTTTTGGATTTTAGAAGCTTTAATGACACTTGTACCTTCATGAGTGAGTTGTAAAATATCTCAATCTTTTTTAGTTGTTTCACACGTCATAATGCGTCGGAATTTATCCGGTGTGACCGCGATAAACAAGGCATTTAAACCTCAGGAATTAAAATTAGAAAGTTTAAATTCATTCTCAGTCCATCTATCGGTGGGTTTGGGAACACGCTTATTATCTACTAAATGTGTAGGTGGGGACCACCCGTTAACGACAGATAACCAAACTCTCTCGTCGATAGATTTTAGTGCCGATTTCATTCGTGCTTTCCAATACGCATAATTAGAACCATCGAAAATAGGAAATTTTGAAAATCGGGAAAATTCCACTTTAGCCAAAAATAATTAAAGGATCTTAGCGAAGTAATTTATCATTTTGGCTCTGATACCAATTTGAAGTGTCAAAAGCCCCCAATTTTTAAAATCTTAACACCAAAAAGATAAATTCAATTTCCTTTTGTAAATGCAAAAGCGGGAGATGGTTCAACACATTACGAACAACCAATTTTAATTTCTTTCAAATTAAAAATAAACCAAGTGAAATTGGATTAAACACACACTTATATTAATTTCACTCAAACCAAGTTAATTCTACCCAAGTCCGAGAAATTTGCCTAACAATATTAATGAATCCATTTTTGCAATTTTAGGCCAAACCAAATTTTATCAAATTAAATTAAATGACTTGAACTAAATTAATTAAACATTACCCAAATTCAATTTTGCACCAAATTAAGTAAGTAGTGATTTAAACCATACTTTATCTTTTAGCTCTAAGCATGCATCTAGGTGATGTAGAAAGATAAAATAAATCACAACCCACTACGCCGCGATGTACGAGGAAAACCAACAACGGGAAAAAACCTCGGACGGCCCTAGCCTTAAGTCCACTAAGTACAAAATTTACAATTATAAGCAAGATGACTTACAACACTCGACTCGACCCTGTCAAGCCCCGAAGCATCTTCTTGTACCTACCTCTGCCTAACCGACAATCCTGGACTCCACCGGAACCTTGGAATCCATCAATGAGGCTTTAGGAACAAGCGTCAACCCGCACCCGAAGCCTTTCTTCGAGTGGGAACGCCGCAGCAAACGAACTCTTCTTCTTTGTGGGATTTAGAAGTAAACCCAAACTTCTCTTCAATGTGGTAGAGAAAAACCCGGTGCAAAACACTCCAAGCAATGATATATATATTGAAACTTGGAATAAACAATATGGGTGAAAACAAGAGTGTTTAGTGTTTTTCCTAAAAAAATTGGACACTCAAAACATGAACTTTTTCGTTTTAGAATTTTGCTCTCAAACTCTCTCTCGGAGATAGTTGTGTGTGAAAAAGTAAATTGGAAAAATTTGGTTCCTGCACTTAATTAATCTGACAAAAGAAAGTGGGGAAAAGTGGGAAAAACTGCATAAAACTGCCAAATAACTATTCCTACCAAATCTCATTCGAACGATATTTTTGTTCGAATGAAGTCTCGTTCGAACGACCCTTCTAACGATGTTCCAGTGGATAAAAATGTAAAGTCGTTAGTTAACTCGTCAGAATTCTCGTTCGAACAACCTTATCATTCGAATGATAATTCGAACGATGTTCCAGTGGACAAATAGGGAACTCGTTGGCAAAACCTCTTTCGAGCGACATTCTCGTTCGAACAACAATATCGAACGAACTTCCATAAAGCTTAAATTTCGATTTTTAGCCCAGAAACTTTATATACTTTATTTTAAAGTTTTAATAAAATCTTTCTTAAAATAAACAACAGTTTAAAATAAAAGTTCACCCAATGAAAAATGTTCCAAGCTCCTATATATATATTTCTAATACATCCATACCTTAAGAGAAATGGAACCAATGTTGTTGACGTAGAAACGAGGCACATTAAACTCGACATTTGATGAAGCTTTAATATCTTGGTCGCTACGTCTTCAACTAACACTTCATAGGATTGAATGGATAAACATGAACTCTATCCTATGACTCAAATATTTTTGTCCGGAATTGAGCCAAAACTACAAAAGACTCAATTAGAAATTTTTCCTTACAGGGAGGAGTGCAAAAACCGATTTATTATACGAGTAAGATATTCAGGGGAGTAGAGATTAGATATGCAAAATTGGAGAAGTTGTCATTGGCGTCAATTGGGGCGAGTAGGAGAATGAAGCCATATTTTCAAGCCCATACATTAGTGGTATATACTAACATGCCACTTAGATCGGCTTTACACAAGCTGGAAAAATTCGGATGATTGATGTATTGGGCAGTGGAGTTAGGTGAATATGACCTTATCTACGAGACAAGGTCTTCTCTCAAAGTAAAAGCAGTGGCATATTTCATTACTGAATTCACTTACCCAGATACTTTCGACCAACAGGGGTCTAACGCATAACAACTCTCAGATGTTAGAGGATCATCAGAAAGTGTCCCCGATCAACTCCCATCAACGGACCTATCGGAAGGGAAAGTGGTCGAGCAACAAGAATCCTATGATAAAAGCCCAAAATTGAGGGATGATGAAAGGAAGCACCAGATATTCCATGAGGGGACTCTGTTAGACATAGGGTTGATAAATATATCCCTATATGAAATTTGAATGTTGATGGTTCTTTGTGTGCAATGGGTTGCGGATTTGGAATTATTCTCAATAGTCTGAATGGGATAGACATAGAATACGCTCTGCATTTCCAGTTTAAGGCTTCCAACAATGAAGCTGAGTATGAAGCTATAATTGTAGGCCTCAATTTAGCTAAATCATTGAATGCAGAGCAAGTAATGGTGTTCAGCGATTCGAAATTAGTGGTGAATCAGATGTTAAATCTTTATCAGACAAATGGGGAGTTCATATCGAGGTATCTAACTAAAGATATGGAGTTTGTATCTAATTTTGTAGCAGTTTAAGTGATCAAAATACCAAGACTGGAGAATGCAAGGGAAGATGCACTAGCTCGGTTAGCCTCAGCCACTCGCACTGAACTGCGAAGAATAATTCCTATCGAGATACTGGCTAGTAGAAGTATCGATGAAGATTTGGTGGTAAAGTTCATCACTTTGGATATGGGACCTTCCTGGATAAATCCTATAAGGGCTTACATCGAAGAAGGCATTTTACCAGCCGACCAACTTGCGACCAAGAGGCTAAAATTTAAAGCTTCTAGATATGTCTTAAACAAAGGAGTTTTATACAGAAGTGGTATGATTGCAGGTCTGCAAAGATGTGTTCACTCGGTAAAAGTTCAAGATTTAGTGGAAAAAATTCATGAAGGATCTTGTGGAGATCACGTAGCAGGTCGAACTCATTTGCAGAGAATAACTACGTAGGGATACTACTGGCCAATAATGCGCTTTGACTGTACAGCTTATGCTAAGAAATGTGACAAATGTGAGCAATTTTTTAATATATGAAGAACTCCTCAGGCATTGCTAACGCCAATCACTTCCCCTTGTCCATTTTCCATGTGGGTAATAGATTTGGTTGGGCCTCTGCCGACTATAAGGGGATGATTCAAATATTTGGTGATCGTAGTTGATTATTTCACAAAATGGGTAGAAGCTGAGCCTCTCATCGATATGGCATATGAAAGGGTTTATCAATTCATCTGGAAAAATATTATTTACAGATATGGTCTGCCGTATGCTTTTATCACTAATCATGGTACCCAATTTGATAATTAAGAATTCACAGCATACTGTCTAGAGTCTAACATCCAAAAGGTCCATTCTTCTCCAGGTCATCCCCAAAGTAACGGGAAACAGAGGTAACAAATAGAAATTTATTGAACGAATTGAAGAAACGATTAGATGATGAGAAAGGGAATAGGATTAAAGAGATACAATCTGTGATGTGGGATTACCTAACAACGCCCCGAACAGCCACCGAGGAATCTCCTTACATGTTAGCCTTTGGAAGTGAAGCAGTCATACCCGCTGAACTAGGCTTACCCACTCACAGGGTGCTTAATTTCAATTCTCTAATAAGCGATTTGATGAGACATTTAGATTTGGACATGCTCGAGGAAGTTCGGGAAGATGCAGCGATCCGAAATGCCTTTTTTCAGCAACAGATTGCCATGTTCTACAATAAACATGTCAGGAAGTGTGATCTCAAGGTCGGAGATTATGTGCTCAAGAAAGTCATTTAGAAGCATAATAAGCTGGAGGCCAAATGGCATGGGCCTTATCGTGTCACAAGGGTTGTTCTCCCTGGCACCTTCGGAATCGAAACTTTAGAAAGGGAAGAATTCAAAAATGCTTGAAATGCAGAACACTTGCGAAAGTACTATTAGAAATGTATTTCCACATGCACCCAATTGTTTTAGTATAAATGACAACAATGTTTCCTCAATATTTATTTTTTTTATTTTTTCCGGAGTACTAGTGCTACACACTACTCAAAAACCACCAACTACGGTTAGTCGGCATTAGCAACCACCAACTACAGTTGGTCGGCATCAATAAACCTAACCAACAATGTTGGCACAATAATGATGCAAGGCAAGGTCTGTTTGATTATGGGTGACATCAAGGGGAATCTAAAACTAGGAAAGAAGATGGGTAAAATATCCACTGCATAAGGACCAAGGCAATCTAGATAAGATTGCTACAACTAAGAAGGACCATGGGATGAAAATAATTCCATTGCTTAGGAACTTATGGGTAACAAGTCACTACAACTAGGCAATAAATGGGGCAAAGTTCCATTGTCTAGGCCATCAAATCAACACAAGATAAATTGTCCCTCTATAGATATGTACACTCATCAAAATATAGCATGATGAGAAGAAAATCATACAAGTAATTTATTTCCAAGGAACACCTTACGAACGGTTGCTATGTGTTACGCTAGATGCGCAAGAGGTGTTTGTGGTACTCGTGGTGCCGTTTGGGGGTGTCCGCCCCTCACGGCACATTTTCAAGCCTAAGTGTGCCTGCTTTTAAATTCATGTTTTATTCTCAAATCGGGGGTCCTGTGACTATGCGACTGGTTTCTTCGTGTTATGTGGGATGTTCGTAAGGTGTTTGTGCCACTTATAGTGCCGTTTAGGACCGTTTGGGGGTGTTCGTCCCCTCGTGGTACATTTTCAAGCCTAAGTCTGCCTGTTTTCAAATTCAAGTTCTATTCTGAAAAGGAGAGTCTCGTGACTATGTGGATGGTTAATACATGTTACGTTGGGCATGTATGAAGTGTTCATACCACTCACGGTGTAGTTTAGGAAAGGTTGGGGTTTCGGCCCACTTGCGAAAAATTTTCGAGCCAAAATGTTCCCGCCTATTTTCAAATTTGTGTCATATTCTCAAACTGAGAGTCCCATGGCAGTTTGAGTGGTTGCTACATGTTACGTTCAATGCACACGAGGTGTTTGTGACAATCGTGGTGCCATTTAGGGGATGTTGGTTGGTTTTGGCCCCCTCATGACACGTTTTCAAGCCTAGGTGTGCTTATTTTCAGATCCGTCTCCTATTCTCAAGCTAGAAATTCCGCAACTGCGTGCTCGGTTGCTACATGTTATGTTGGATGCGCATGAGATGTGCATGCTACTCTCGTTCCTATTTGGGGGGCTGTTGGGGGTGTTCTATTCTAAAATTGATAATCCTGTGATTGCGCGATTGATCAATACGTGTTACGTTGGATGCACACGAGGTATTCGTGCCAATCACGATGCCATTTGGGAGCGACTGGGGATGTCCACCCCTTCACGACACTTTTTAAGCCTAAGTGTGCCATTTTTCAAATTCGTGTCCTGTTCTAAAATCGGGAGTCCCGCGACTACGTCATCGGTTGTTATGTGTTACGTTAGAGGCGCACGAGGTGTCCTTTCCACTTGCAAGGCCGTTTGGGAGTGTTTGACCCCTCGTGTTATGCTTTTAATTATCAAGACTTAATGTGCCTATTTTTAAATTCGTGTCCTATTATAAAACCGAGAGCCCCATGACTGCGTGGCCAGTTGCTACGCATTATGTTGAATGCACACGAGGTGTTCGTACCACTCGCGTCATGACACATTTTCAAGCCTAAGTGTGCTATTTTTAAATTCCTATCATATTCTCAAATCGGGAGTCCTGCGACTATGTGAACGGTTGCTACAAGCTATATTGGACGCGCATGAGGTGTTAATGCCACTCATGGTTCCGTTTGGGGGAGATTGGGTGTGGTCTCCACCTTGCAACATGTTTTCAAGTTAAAGTGTGATTATTTTCAAATTTGTTTCCAATTATCAAATCAGGATCGCGACTGGGCAAATGTTTGTTACATGTTATGCTAGACGTACACAAGGTGTTCGTGCCACTCGTGGTGATGTTTGGGTGCGATTGGGGTTTCGGCTCCCTCACGACATGTGTTTCAAGCCTAAGTTTTCCTGTTTTCAAATTTTCTATCCTATGCTCAAACTGGGAGTCCCGCGACTGCACCACCAGTTTTTACATATTAATTGGACAAAAAATAGGTGTTCGTGCCACCCACGGTGCCATTTGGTGGTGATTAGGGGGGTTCTTCTCTCTCGCGACACTTTTTCAATTTTCAAGCCTAAGTGTGCCTGTTTTCAAATTCGTGGCCTGTTCTCAAACCAGAAGTCCCGCGACTATGTGGTCATTTGCTACTTTTAATGTAGGACATGAATGAGGTGTTCATGCCACCCGTGGGGTCATTTAGGGGACATTATTGGTGTTCGCCCCCTTGCAGAACGTTTTAAATTATCATGCCAAAGTGTGCCTATTTTAAAATTTATGTCCTATTCTAAAACCGGGAGTTCCACGACTATGTGGCCGGTTGCAACGTGTTACGTTGGATGCGCACGAGGTGTTCGTGCCACTCGTGGTGCCATTTCGAGGCAGTTGGGGGTGTCTGATCCCTCACGTCACATTTTCAAATTCATGTCCTATTCTTAAATTAGAAGTCCCGTGACTATGCGATCGGTTGCTACATGTTGTGTTGGATGTGCACGAGGTTTTCATGCCACTCATGGTGCTGTTTTGGGGAAGTTGGGGGTGGCCTCCACCTGGCAGCACATTTTCAAGCCAAAGTGTGACTATTTTCAAATTCGTGTCCTACTCTCATATCAGGAGTCCCGCGATTTCATATACGTTTACTGCGTTTACAGTGTATTCGCACGAGGTGTTCGTGCCACTCGTGATGCTGTTTCGGGGACGTTGGGGGTGTCTGACCCACGCAACATGTTTTCAAGTACTAAGTATGATTGTTTTCAAATTCGTGTCCTATTCTTAAACCAGGAGACCCATGGTTGCACGAATAGTTCCTACGTGTTACCTTAGATGTGCACGTAGGGGGTGTCTGACCCACGCAACACATTTTCAAGGACTAAGTGTGCTTATTTTCAAATTCATGTCCTATTCTCAAACCAGGAGACCCATGACTACATGAACAGTTCCTATGTGTTACGCTAGATGTGCACGAGGTGTTCTAGCACTCGCGACAACATTTTGGGTCCGTTTGCAGTTTTGTCCCTCGTGGCACGTTTTGAAGCCTCAGTGTGCCTGTTTTTAAATTCGCGTCCTATTCTCAAACTGGGAGTCCGGTGATGGTTTAATAGATTGCTACGTGTTATGTTGGATTCCAATGAGGTGTTCATGCCAATCGCGTGTAATTTGGGGGACGTGTCCATCCCCACACAGCATGGTCTCAATTTTCAAGCCTAAGTGTTTTTGTTTTCAAATTTGCGTCTTATTCTAAAATTGGGAGTTTCGCGACTGCACGATCAGTTGCTTCATGTTAATTTAGATGTGCACGAGTTGTTCATGCCACTCGTAGTACCATTTGGGGTCTACTTCCTCTCGTGACACGTTTTCAATTTTCAAGCGTAAATGTGCCTATTTTCAAATTATTTTCCTATTCTAAAATCGGGAGTCTCACGACTCCACTACCGGTTATTACGTGTTACATTGGATGTACACGAGGGTTTGTTCCACTCGTAATGTCGTTTAGGGGCTGTTGGTTACGCCCTCGACCTCCTGGAACATTTTCAAGCCTAAGTGTGTCTGTTTTTGAATTTGTGTAATAGTCTCAAATCAGGAGTGTCGCGACTGCGTGATCGGTTGCTACATGATACGTTCGACGCACACGAGGTGTTCATACCACTCATGGTACCATTTAGGGGCCGTTGGGGGTGTCTGCCCCCTTGTGGCACATTTTTAACATTCAAGCCTACGTGTGTCTATTTACAATTTCGTGCCTTATTGTAAAATATATCATACTGCGAGTGCATGGCCGATTGCTATGTGTTTAGTTGGATGCGCTCGAGGTGTTCATCCCACTCGCGATGCCAATTGGGGGTGGTTGGGGGTATCCGCCCCCTCCCAGCACGTTTTCAAGCCAAAGTGTGACAGTTTTCAAATTTGTGTCCTATTCTAAAGTAGATACTCCCACAATTGTGCACTCGGTTGCTACGTGTTATGTTGGACACGCACGAGGCGTTCGTGCCACTCGCGGTGCCATTTGGTGGCACCTTCTCCTAGCAACATGTTTTCAATTTTTAAGAATAAGTGTGGAAATTTTAAAATTTGTGTCCCATTTTAAAACTAGGAGTCCCGCAACTCCGTCGTCGATTACTACATGTTACGTTGGATGTGTACATGGTGTTCGTGCCACTCGCGGTGCCGTTTGGGGGCGGTTGGGAGTGCCCGTCCCCTCGTGGAACGTTTTCAAGCTTAAGTGTTCATTTTTTAAATTCATGTCCTTTTCTCAAATAGGGATCTACGTGACTCTGCCACCAATGTCCATGTGTTACCCGCCGTGCGTACGAGGTGTTCGTGCCACTCTTGGTGCCATTTGGGGGTGGTTAGGGGTGTCTGCCCCCTCGCGGCACGTTTTCAAGCCTAAGTGTGCTTATTTTCAAATTCTTGTCCTATTCTTAAATAGAGAGTCCTACGACTACACGATCGGTTGCTATGTATTACACTGGACGCGCATAAGGTGTTCGTGCCACTCATAATGCCGTTTGGGAGAAGGTTGGACTTTTGGCCCCCACTCGTCACATTTTCAATCCTAAGTGTGCCTATTTTCAAATTCATGTCCTATTCTCAAATCGGGAGTCCCATGATAACGCGATCGATAGCTACATGTTACTTTGGACAAGAACAAGTTGTTCTTTCCACTCGTAGTGCCGTTTTGAGGCAGTTGGGGTTGTCCGCCCCCAACATCACATTTTAAAGACTAATTGAACCTGCTTGTTTTCAAAATTGTGTCCTATTTTCAAACTGAGAGTCATGCAACTGTGCGATCAGTTGCTATGTGGTATGTTGGATGCGCATGAGGTGTTCGTGCCACATGTGGTGCTGTTTGAGGACTGTGTGGGGTTTCGGCCCACTCGCGGCACATTTTCAAGCCTAAGTGTGTAAACTGGGAGTACTGCGACTATGCGACTCATTGATATCAGTTACATTGGATCCGCACAAGGTGGCCCTGCATCTCGTGGGGACATTTGAGAGAGGTTTGGGTTTCACTCCTCTCTCGACACATTTTCAAGTATAACTATGCTTATTTTCAAATTCGTGTCCTATTATCATATTGGGAGTCCTGTAATCGTACGACCGATTCCTATGTGTTACGTTGGACGTGCACGAGGTGTTCGTGTCACTTACGGTGTTGTTTGGGGGCCATTGGGAGTGTTCGCCCCTCGCTGCGCATTTCTAATTTTCAAGCCTGTGTCTGCTTGTTTTCAAATTTGTGTTATATTCTAAAATTGGGAGTCCCGTGACTGTGCAACCGGTTGCTATATGTTACGTTGGATATACATGAGTAATTTTTGGCACTCACAGTGCCGTTTGAGGGCAGTTGGGGGTGTCCTTCCCCTCAAGGCACGTTTTCAAGCCTAAGTGTGTCTATTTTTGAACTCGTGTAATGGTCTCAAATTGGTAGTCCTGCAACTACATGACCGTTGCTACGAGTTACGTTGGACGTGCACTAGATATTAATGCCACTCGTGGCAAAGTTTGTTGTGGTTCCTGTTTTCAAATTCGTGTCCTATTATTAATCCAGGATCCTCACAACTGCACAACTGATTTCTAAGTGTTACGTTGGACACTCATGAGGTGTTTGTTTCCCTCGCGGTGCCATTTGGGGGCTATTGGGGGGGTTTTGGTCCCATCGCGACACGTTTTCAAGCCTCAATGTGCTTGTTTTCAAATTCGTGTCCTATTTTCAAACTGGGAGTCCCGTGACTGCACATCCGGTTGCTACGTGTTATGATGGATGCACATGAGGTTTTTATGCCACTCGTGGTGCCATTTGGGAGAGGTTGCGATTTTCCCCCCTCGCGACATATTTCATGCCTAAGTGTCCCTGTTTTCAAATTTGTACCCTATTCTCAAATCAGGAGTCACGCAAATTTGCAACCAGTTGCCACGTGTTATGTTGGAAAAAAATGAGGCCTTCGTATTGCTTGTAGTGACATTTTGTGAACATTGGGGGTGTCTTCCCCCTCACGACACGTTTTTAATTTTCAAGATAAGTATGTCTATTTTCAAATTCGTGTCTTATTCTAAAATTAGGATTTCAGTGACTCCCTGAATGGTTGCTACGTGTTACGTTGGATGAAAATGAGGTATTCATGCCACTCATGGTACCGTTTGGGGGGCATTCGGGGGTTTCATCCCCCTCATAGCACGTTTTCATGCCTAAGTGTGCATGTTTTCAAATTCGTGTGTCATTCTCAAACCGAAAGTACCATGAATGCGCGACTGGTTGCTATGTATTACATTGGATGCACACGAAGTGATCGTGCCACTCGCAATGTTGTTTTGGGGTCATGGGGGGGGGGGGGGGGGTCTTTCCCCTTGCGCCACGATTTTAATTTTCAAACCTAAACATGCCTATTTTGAATTCATGACCTATTCTAAAATTGAGAGTTCCGCGATCTCGTGATCGATTTTTACGTGGTACGTTGGATGCACATGAGGTGTTTATTCTACTCAAAGAGCTGTTTGGGACAGTTGGGGGTATTCACCGCCTCGTAGTGTTTTCAAGCCTAAGTGTATCTGTTTTCAAATTTATGTCCTTTTTTTTAAAGCAGGAGTCCCATGACTTCGTGATGGGTTGCTACATTTCACATTGGATGCGCACGAGGTGTTCGTTCCACTCGCGATGTTGTGAGGGGGCCATTGGTGGTGTACGCCCCTCGCGGCACATTTTTAAGTCTAAGCGTGCCTGTTTTAAAATTCATGTTCTATTCTCAAACTAGGAGACGCACAACTACGTGACCAATTGGTATGTGTTAGGTTGGACACGCACAAGGTGTTCTTCCACCCGGGGTGTCATTTTGGGGGCCGTTAGGGGTTTCGGTCCCCTCACGACATGTTTTCAAGCCTTGGTGTGCCTGTTTTCAAATTCGTGTCCTATTCTGAAACCAGGAGTCCAGCGGATTCACGACCGGTTTCTATGAGTTATGTTGGATGCGCATGAGGTGTTCGTGCCATTCGAAGAGCCATTTGGAGCGGACTCGGGGGACATTTTCACAAGTGCGCCTGTTCTTAAATTCATTTCCTGTTCTCAAAGTAGTTATCCCACGTCTGCCCAGACGGTTGCTACGTGTTATGTTGGACATGCAAGAGATGTTCATGTCATTTGTGGGGACATTTGGGGGCCGTTGTGGGTGTTCTCCACCTTGCGGGACGTTTTCAATTTTCAAGCCTAAGTATGCCTATTTTCAAATTCGTGTCCTATTCTCAAACTGGAATTTCATGACTACACAATTGATTTCTTTGTGTTACATTGGACGCACATGAGGTGTTCGTTCCACTAGCGGTACCGTTTATAAGCAGTTGGGGGTTTCGGCCTTCTCGCAACAAGTTTTGAAGCCTAAGTGTGTCTATTTTGAAATTAGTGTCCTTTACTCAAATAGGGAGTCTTGTGACTACACGACTAGCTGTTATGTATTACATTAGACGTAAACGAGGTGTTCGTTCCACTCGCGGTGTCTTTTAGGGGTAGTTGGGGGTGTCCGTCCCATTGCAGCATGTTTTCGATATTTAAGCCTAAGCGTGTTCATTTTCTAATTTTTTCCCTATTCTAAAACTAGGGGGCATTTTCAATTGGTTGTTTCGTATTACACTGTATGTGCAGGAGGTGTTCGTGCCGCTCGAGGTTCCGTTTGGGTTCAGTTGTGGGTTTCAGTCCCTTTGCGACATCATTTGAATTTTCAAGTCTAAGTGTGAATGTTTTCAAATTTGCGTCCTATTCTGAAGCTGAGAGTCACACGACTGTGTGTTCGGTTACTATATTGTAAGGACGTTTTTATCATGTCCGAAATATTACATTTATGTATGTCGTACGCCGCTACATTTGGAATGTCTCTACACGATCTCATATGATGGCCTTAATCCTAATTTTGGGAATCAAGCATTCATCATCTCCATCACGTGTCCCACATCTTCCTCAACGACTTCACGTTCCATGATTTTAGGGGCTTTATGCAAGTGGTACGCAAGAGAAGTCAAAACAGTGAAAGAAGGCAAGATATGGAAGTTCAAGGGAATTTTGGTAATTTTATAACCACCTTCCTGAGGTCCGGTCAACTGAAAAGTTGAAGACCTTAACACCATGAAGACACTGGAATAAACGGAACCAAAATCCGAGCCATGGTGAAGAAGTTATGGCCCTTTGAAAATGGAGAAAATTCCTAGAAAAAGACTTAGAAAAATGCTGAGTCCTTTTAGCCCCAAACCAGTGAACTTTCGCAAACCGAAAGCCAAACTTGTTTGGGGGGAGAACCGGTTCATGGTACACCCGAACTGATTTGGGGTACCTAACGCTCGTAAGAGTCCCAAAGTTTTAAAATTCGTTTTGGATTCCTATAAAAGCCAACTTCGGGGGAGTTATTTTGCAAGACTTGGAGAGACGATTTTAAGAGTTCTAATTACTCTACTCTTCATATTTTTGAGTCCCAAGACTCGTGTTTTGATTCACACAACTTTGCCAAACCTTTGTGAGTCTTTTTTCAACCCATGAGCACAACCTTGTGTTTGTTCAAACCTTGTGGAGAAGCCGTCATCCTTCTTCATTGCTGCTCATCTGGAGTTCCCGAGGGAGATTCCAGCCACTGACTACAGAACTGACACCTGCAGGTATTTCTATGTCACTTGTTTTTCATTGTAATCCGTGTAACTGTATATTACAATTTATAGTGAAAAATAAAAAGGTTTTATCCCTTTGGGGGATTTTTCCTCACATGTGTGTGTTTGAATGTTCTTGCATGATTTCATCTTCTTCAATCACACTTAGATGCATGTTTACGATTTAATTGGGTAAAACTGAGTTTAATTGAATAATTTATTAAGTTGAACAGAAGCGTACTCCTTTCAAATTGGTATCAGAGCCAATTACACAACTTTACCGTGTAATTTTTCTCAAAATTTTTCTAAGATATCAATTTTCTGAAAAGAATTAATTTTTGAAAAAGAGCGTGTTCAATGGAGAAGTTATATAATAAAATGAATGCTTTTGACGGGACAAACTATGCATACTGGAAAGCCCGCATGAGGTCTGCATTAAAAACCATTGATGAAAGAGTCTGGATTTTGGTTGAAAAAGGGTGGACACCTCCCTCTGTCACGATTAATAACGTTACCAATTTAAAACCTGTCACTTCATAGACAAAAGAAATTTTTTAAAGGTCATCATTTAATTCTAAGGGTTTAAGTTCTATTTTCGGATCCGCCACACCTGACGACTTTCGAGGGATAATGATGTGCACCACGTCAAAATAAGCATGGGATGTTTTGCAACTTACCTATGAAGGAACTAATGTTGTGAAAGAATCTAGACTGAAAAATTTAACAACTCAATTTGAGGCCATCACCATGCTTGAAACAGAATGTTTTGATGATTTTTATGCTAGGCTGTCTGATATTGTTAATACTATCTTTAATCTTGGTGAACACATTCCTAATGCTAGAGTTGTGAAAAAGATTCTAAGATCTTTTCCTACAAGTTTTATCCCTAAGGTCACTGTGCTAAATTCTATGGGTAATTTAAATACGCTTAAATTAGAAGAACTTGTAAGAGACTTGCAAACGTATGAAATTGATATGTTTCCTAAATTTGTCAAGGCTAAAGACAGGGGAATTGCACTTAATGCCTAGGAGAGAAAGCATGAGGGGTCAATAAGAAAGAGGGTAAAGTCAGCTAGAAAAAGAGAGATAGGAACGTCAGATTCTGAGTGTGATTTTGATTTAGATGATTTGGCCCTGTTTGCTAAAAATTTCAAGAAAATTCTCAAATTCAAGAAAAATGGTAATTTCAAAGATAAAAAGAATTTTGAGAAAAATAAGAAAAATGAAAAGAATTTTAAAGACCCTCCTAAGAAAGACATTGAGAGATGCTATGAGTGTGACGGAAAGGGTCATAGAGCTTTTGAGTGTGGTACTAGGCTGAATAGAGAAAAGGGAAAAGCTGTCCTTAATGTCACTCTTAGTGATGATAGTGAGGTCGAGTCGGTGGACTTTGGAGACGAGTCATCGCTTGACTATAATTTCACCGCATTCATGGCTAGTCATGTGAGTACATCTAGTGCACCTCACGACGATGAGGATACTGCTTCATAGGAACACCTCGATAGTGAGAGCGATGTGAGTGGGGGGGGGGGTGATGCTAGTGAGAGCGAGAGTAACCATCAACGCGCCTACGTAGAGTTGTATAATGAGTCATTTAAAACCAAAAAGCGTTAGTTCTTAGTATCACCGCGATAAAAGAATATTTAGAAGAAGAGAGAGGGAGAGAGTTGTTTTGAGAAAGAGAAAGGGGACTTGACTAAACAAGTGGCTAGTCTTAGGAGTGAGCTCCATTCCTCCCTGGAGACTCGGAAGAAACATGAAGCCCAGCTTACTTATGATCTTGAGAGAGCAGGGGAAGTCAAGGTACAAATCGAGGACAGATCTGGGAAAATGAGAAAGTTACTCCTCGGCCCCGCTTTAGGTTTTGGGGATAGGTAGTGAATAGGTAATGATGGTGCCTTCATATCCAAAATTGCACCAGGACCAGTTCCTGAGTTTACTACGACTCCTTATGGACATCGTCAAAATCCTCGAAGGAGAGTTCGACCAAGAAAAGTGAACCAAAGTCCGCCTAAGACTGTGCCCTTTTGTACATATTGCAAAAGAAAAGGCCACCTTAGGGAGTTTTGCTATAGTTTGGGTCGGACACGACGTACTATTGCTCCACCAAACCATACTGATGATTTTTCCAGTCTGAGAGAGCGTTTTGAGTTTTTAGCTGCCACCTCACAGAGTTTGATGGAGGAATTCCGACGGATGTCTTTACCGTCAGTGAATGCTTCTCGCATCCCGGCTAAAACCAACAACAATAAGGGTAAACAAAAGGTTACCACTTCTTGGGTACCTAAGAAAGATAAAAAGGCCCTTGTTGTTCATGTCGCTCTCAAAGAACATAATATCTCACAGTGGTATTTTGATAGTGGTTGCTCCAGACATATGACAGGTTATGTCTCATTTTCTACCTACCATGAGGATTATAAGGATGGTAGAGTCACCTTTGGAGATGGGATAAAGTCTAGCATTGTAGGACGAGGTACTGTAGAGTTACCAAGATTTCCAAAGCTAGAGAATGTTTTATAAGTCAAAGGTTTGAAAGCAAACCTTCTCAGCATTAGCCAGCTGTGCGATGCTGGCTTTACCGTAAAGTTTAACCGGGACACGTGTAATGTCTATGATCAAGCCGGTAAACTTTTAGTGTGAGGGGTGAGGACATAGGATAATTTCTATGGGACTGAGCCCACATCCTCACTTTTCTGCAACAGTGCCACGATCACTCCTATGGATCTGTGGCACCAACGTTTAGGTCACATGAACGTTAGAGATTTGACTCACTTAGTTAAAAAGGACCTAGTACGTGGTTTACCATCACTTGGAAACCCAACTTCCATGGTTTGTGGACCCTATCAGTTGGGAAAGCAAATTCAGAGCCCCCATAGGAAGTTTCATTCCATTACCACCTCTCGTGTACTTGAGTTGGTTCACATGGATCTTATGGGTCCTACTTGACGCGACTAAGAATTTGTCTCAAAAGTGCATTTTACTCTAGGCTCAAGTGCAAGCCTGTCGCTCAAGTAGTAACCCGGTAAATCGGGATCGTATCCACAGGGATCGAGATTGCCAAATAAGACCAAGAAAAATTATTAAATCTTGAAATGATTTCTTAAAAGAAACAAAAAGATGATTAATGATTGGAGAAATTTCTAGTGAAATAAAAATTTGCTTAAGGAAACAAACTGAAAATTGCAAAAGTGTTTAGATCTGACAAATGGGAGAAAATAGGGTAGGGTACAATCCCTCAATCCTTGACAAATTACCTTATAGAATACTAGACATGTAAATTAAAATTATTGACTGGATCCGGTCTTTATAAATTCTAAGCATTACGTATATGAGGTTCAAGCCCGCACCATACGAAATCAAAGTCAAATACAAAGCGGTGAATGGAAAATTATACTCGCAAAGCGTTATTAAACATCTCAAGTACCTAGGGCAAGAGAGATTAAAAGATTGACAATGTTTGTATGATTTTCTTTCACGATTCAATCAATATTTTAATTTAACCTCTATTTCCTACATAAATAATTTGCCTTGGATTGAGTTCATATACCCCAACCCTTGGGAAATTATCTACTCATGATTTGGTTCAAGAATAAATTCACATGTAAAATTATGGATTCACAAGACATTGTAAGTAATTTGCAAATAATAAAGCCAGAGAATGGAATGAGTTTACTTGAATTCAGCAACAAGAAAGTAATTGGAATTCAGAATCCTTACAAACTAGGATTCATGAAAGAAATTGAAAACTTCTGAATTACTCTCTCCAAAAACTAACCCTAGAATTCCCTAGCCACTTTGTAACCTAGCCTCTCTTAGCAAAACCATAGCTAGCTTCTCAAATGATGTAGGGAATTCGTTTTTATAGCAGCAAGACTCGGAATTGACAGCTCAATGTTCTTGTAGCACAAGTTTCACCATCCAGCACACCAAAAATCTGCATAATTAATGCCAGCATTTCACATGACCGGGCCGGTCCGGATTACACTTGGATCGGTCCGATATCCACCGGATCGGTTCTTTTATTTCTACCGGATCGGTTCGGTCCTAGTCGGATTGGTCCGGATTTCATCTCCATCGGTTTGCTATCCATTTGGGGTCTACTGGACTTGGATCATTTCGGATTGGTCCGGATTCCATCGGATCGGTCCGATTTTCCTCAACTTTGACTTTTTCCTTGCAACTTTGACTGGCCATATCTTCTGATTTAGAACTCCGATTTGGGTTCCGTTTCTTCCTATGCTCATGTGAACTCATGCTCTTCAACTTCACTTTTGGTGTCGCCTTCGATTTTTGAGTGGAACTTTACTCTTTTACCCTTTGACTTTTCTTCTAATTTCTTCTTTTCCTTTCTTGCATTCCATTCCTGAAAACTTCATCACAATTACACAAAAACTAGGGAATATCGTTAGAAATAGATAATAGAGTGATATGGACTAAAAATGATTCAATTACCTTGTTCGAAATATTAAAATCACTAATTTAAGGGGCTAAATTCAGAAGAATTTACGCTCGGTCAAATCCCCCTAACTTAGGACTTTGCACGTCCCGGGCAATGTAACTGAATCTAACCAAAATTCTACTCTTCCAAATTCCCTTTATTAAAATAAAATTCCACTTTCGCAGGCATGCGATTGCATTTAGCATATGCAACAATCCTTTAAACCCCTAGGTTACCCTAGTAGGACGAGTTTTGTCTCGTGAGGGTTTGCAGTGAATTTACCCACAAAACTCTTTATTGACTCAAATAAATATCAAAATACTTAAAAATTGTACAATTTAAACTTTTCGAAAAAAATAATCACCATCAACTCATATTCAACTGTCTCAAACCATAGTGTGTGTGTGCGAAGCCAAAAATTAAACCTCAAATTTCCACCGATTGAGCATTACGTTACTTTCCGAAAATTCATTTTGATTCAATTCTTACAGAATGCTCTCACAAACGAATCACTCGGATTGTGGCTATTTTCTCTCGGTATGCATAATATAAAGAGTAAATATAATGGACACAAATTCATGCATACAAAATTGAAAAGAATGAAATTTATGGTGAAAAATCTCATCATCGGAATACAATTATTAGGAAATGGGAACATCACCTCTAATTCACACCATTTTAATCTCTTTTTTCATCTTTTCATGTCTTAGCTCTCCATGCAGTAATTAATTTCGCCATTCGGACTCGGTTAGGACTTTTTGGGGTTAAAAGGTGCAAAGGGTAAAAATGGGAATAGATGGATTGTTTGGAATTGGAAAATGTTTTTTTTATGATGTCCATTAGTGCTTTTTCGGGCATTTGCTCATTTTTCTCTTTCTTTTTCTCTTTTCATTTTTTTTCCTTGCCCCTTTTTACTGCACAATTTGGACTTACTTGAGGAATTTTCTCAATTTTCACAATTCCGGGCTATTTGGGTTTTTCGGGTTGTCAAACGAAAGGAAAATATTTTATTAGGCTCAAATTGGGTTGCAAAGGGATAATTTTGTTTTTCACAACTTTTTATGGCTAATATTTTTGGGTAACAAACGAGGGTCTACTTCATTCTCCAAATTGCTAATCACATTACCATATGCATCTCGAGATTAATTAAGTTTAGAGATATATTTAGCACGAATTTGGAGACAACATTTCACACATTTCCCATAACCGATCAAAACAAAGGATTGAGATCATCAACGACTTATTAAAACGCAGAAAAGAACTTTGAGTTAATCATAAACTCGGATTGATTTTAAAACTCATAAAAAATTGAAAGGCTCAAAATCTCACCGGGTTGGACTAATCTCCACACTTATTCGTTAAGTCGTCAATTTTCTTTCAATTTCCATCTTCGGTCAATTTTGGCTTAGTGCATTTTGATTGTTAACAATTTGAGACTTTAAATAGAATAAAGGTGACATTTTTGATAAATTTAAATTCCAATTTTTATTTATTTTGATGAAAAATATTTTTGGCTTTTCTTTTAATTTTTTATTTTTTTTATTACTACACATATATATGAATAGAAGCGAAGTTTTATAAATACGCACCTGTCATCCCCCCTAACTCAATGATTTGCATTGTCCTCAATCAAATGGATAAGATAGATAAAGAAGACAACATAAAGAGTGCGATAAATAAAACAAGCATATATCATATGAAAACTTTAGATTACAAACAAACTGTGACACCACTGTGTAAGCAAAAAGAAAAAAAAACAAACATAGCTATAAAAATCCTAAAGGGGAGAGGGGCATCCTAAGGGGCGGGTGGGGGATGGGAAGGACTGGGAGCAGCAGGATCATAAGGATTTTAATAGTAAAGAGGAAGAGGGGCCTCAGGTCCCAACTGAAGACGGTACAAGTCGGCCTGCATACGCAAGACCAAACTCATGTCCCTCTCGTAGGAGGTCACGAACCCGTCGAAACGCGATTCAAGGGAGAGAACGCGCTCAGTCAAAAACGTACCAACCGGAACATAATCCGGATCAGCAGTCTCATCATATTCCTCCTCCTCACCTTCCTCCATCTCAACGTCCTCATCAGCGACGTTCTCCTCCTCATCGGACTCCTCGTCACTAGAAACGTCACCGCGCCTTGCGCGGACGAGCTGAATTTGCCTTTCACTACGTGTGCGGGATTCTTGTCCTAAAGGCTTAGGCAAGTTGATAAGATCTTGCGGTGGTGCTATCCCGGCATCCCGAAGCGTGGATGTAATGAGGCGACCATAAGGAAGAGGGGGGCGACCCTTTTTATCGTATTCCACAAAAAGGATATCGGTGTAAAATGTCCGGGCTAAGTTGATCACTGTCGCAGGGTCGAACAAATGATACATCATAGTATCTTGGCGCGGCCTCATCGCTCAATCATTGGAGGTTTGCAAAATATTGGCACAAACGATATGAAAGGTAAATCGTGCCTTGACGGATAAGCGACCGACGGGAAATGTCTCGGTATTCCAAACCGCACCGGGCTTGATCCTTGAGATACAAATTTCTTTAGTGAGAACGGGATCGGGACCCGAATAGTCAAACTGGTCCGGAGTGATCACACCATAAGACTCGAGTTTCCGTGCCATAAGGTCAAGTGAGAATGGAATAGGGATGGAATCCACAAAGGCTTGTGATTCAATTTCAGCGGTACGGAAAAGAGATCCGTAGAACTGACGCACTTCATTCTCCCAAACTGCCTCATAAGGTTCATTGAAGAAACGGCACCAACCCCGTGACAGGAAAAGGTCTGTGACAGAATTTGGCATTTGGTCCCACAACACTTGACGTTCGATATGAATTTTTCGGGTAGGGCTGAAAAACCTACAACACCAATTTGCTTCGCGGCGGGAACGATACTCTCCATTTCCATCGGGCAAGACTTCAATAGAGGCATATTTTTGGGGAGCAGCCATGGATATGGAGGATATTGAGATGGGAATGGAGATAGAATAGAGAAGATAGGTGGAGGTGTGAAGAAAATGGGTAAGGGATAGGTGTATTTATAGTAATGGATTGGGAAATTGGAGGGAATGAAAGGGTGGGAAATGGGGGGACGAATTTTTGAAGGAAGTGAAGGGATTGGGGGAAGTGAAGAGGTGTGGATTGAAGAGGTGTCCCTTGGGAAATGAATTTCTGCAGACAACCGGACCGATCTGGTTTTGGGACCGGATCGATCCGCCTTACCGAATCGGTTCTTTTTATCAGACCGGATCGATCCGCCTGACCGAATCGGTTCTTTTAATCAGACCGGATCGATCCGGTCTGCTGATTTTCTAAATTCTTCCCCTCTCTTCTTTTCACCATAAATTCTCCTATTCTCCATTCCAAACATGGGTTTACAACTGCTCATACTTCAAAATATCCTCAATGCTCAACGAAAACGAAACACGCCTCACCCTTCGAATTCTCAACCCCGGGACTGACTCAATCCTACAACTCCTAACTCCTAAGACTCCTCTGTACTACAATCACCCCATACATGTCGGGGGTGCGACGACCTCACCTCTCTTTGTTCAGTCAATCCCCATAAATGGGGTCCGACAGCCAGATTGTTTCGGCTTCTTTGACAATTGCTTCCAAATAGGGCTTGAGACGATGCCCATTAACTTTAAATGTGTTTCCCCCTTTCTCATCTTTGAGTTCAACCGCTCCATGGGGAAATACCTCTGTCACAATGAATGGACCTGACCATCTTGATCGCAATTTTTCGGGAAACAAGTGCAACCTCGAGTTGTAGAGAAGTACGTTTTGTCCCGAATGAAACTCTTTCTTACGAATGAATCCATCATGAACTCGTTTCATTCTGTCCTTGGATATTTTAGCACTTTCATACGCATCATTGCGTATTTATTCCAACTCATTCAACTGAAGTTTCCTTATTTCACCGGCTTTATCCATATTGAAGTTCACCCTTTTGATAGCCCAATACGCTTTGTGTTCGATCTCAACCGGAAGATGACAAGATTTGCCATACATAAATCGAAATGGGGACATCCCAAGGGGATTTTATATGCGGTTCTATAAGCCCAGAGCGCATCATTTAATCTGAGAGACCAATCTTTCCTATTAGGATTGACCGTGTTTTCCAAGATGTTTTTGATTTCCCGATTAGCAAGCTCGGCTTGGCCATTCGATTGAGGGTGATAAGTTGTTCCAACTTTATGGACAATGCCATACTTCCGCATTAGTTTCTCTATAGTCCTATTGCAAAAATGAGTTCCATTATCACTGATTATGGCCTTAGGCATACCAAAACGAGAAAGTATATTTTCTTGAATGAATTTTATCACCACTTTGCTATCATTCGTCCTTGTAGCTATCGCCTCAACCCATTTGGAGACATAATCTACAGCAACGAGGATGTATAGAAAACCAAAAGAAGGTGGAAATGGGCCCATGAAATCAATACCCCAACAATCAAATAACTCCAATACTAGAATTGGGGTTAATGGCATCATGTCACGGCGAGTAATAGCTCCCATTCTTTGGCATCTATCGCATGATTTACAAAAAGCATTCACATCCCGGAAGATTGTGGGCCAATAAAGACCACTTTGAAGGATTTTCGCAGCAGTTTTATTTTTAGAAAAATGACCTCCACATGCTTCCGAATGACAGAATCGAATTACCCCTTGGATTTATTCATCGGGTACACATCTCCGGATGATTTGATCAGCACAATACTTAAACAAATATGGATCATCATAAAAGAACATGCGTGACCATGTAATGAACTTTCTTCTCTCTTGCGGAGTCCAATTAGATGGAAGAACTCTAGTGACAAGGTAATTGACTAAATCCGCAAACCAAGGGAGAGAAAAAGTAGAAAATAAAGTTTCATACGGAAAATACTCGTCTATGGGAATGGGATCAATAGGTACGTCGGACGAGGGGCGCGACAAATGGTCAGCGACAACGTTTTCTACTCCTTTCTTATCTTTAATCGAGAGATTAAACTCTTGTAAGAGTAGGATCCACCTGATTAAACGGGATTTGGCATATTTTTTTCTCAAGATATATTTCAGTGCCGAATGATCAGTGAAGCAAATGATAGGCGACCCAACAATGTAAGAGCGAAATTTGTCGAGAGCAAAAACGACTGCTAGTAACTCTTTCTCTGTGGTAGAGTAGTTAAGCTGAGGGCCAGATAATGTTCTGCTAGCATAGTAAATAACATGATCTTTCTTGTCTTTCCTCTGTCCAAGAACTGCCCCAATCGCGTAATCACTTGCATCACACATAAGCTCAAAGGGAAGTGACCAATCCGTAGCTTGCATGATAGGTGCGGAAATAAGCATGCTTTTAAGTTTATCAAAAGCTTCTTGGCATGATTTATTCCACTCAAATGGAGTGTCTTTCATAAGGAGATTACTCAAAGGTCTAGAGATGGCGCTAAAGTCTTTGATAAACTTTCTATAAAATCCAGCATGGCCTAGAAAGGACCTCACATCTTTAAGTGATTTTAGCGGGGGTAACTCAGCTATTACGTCAATTTTTGCTCGATCAACTTCAATTCCTCTAGACGATACTATGTGACCTAAAACTATGCCCTCGGTAACCATAAAATGGCATTTTTCCCAATTGAGGACTAAGTCTTTTTCCACACATCGGAATAGAACTCTTTCGAGATTAGCTAAACATTGGTCAAAAGATGGAACGAAAACGCTGAAATCGTCCATGAACACCTCAAGACCTTTTTCAATCATGTCGCTAAAGAGACTTAACATGCACCTTTGAAAAGTTGCTGGCACATTACATAACCCAAATGGCATACGTTTATAGTCAAACGTACCAAACGAACATGTAAAAGTCATCTTTTCTTGATCAAGTACATCCACTTCAATCTGATTCTATCCGGAATACCCATCTAAGAAACAATAGTAAGGATGGCCCGCCACTCGTTCAATCACTTGATCGACGGTAAGGGAAAATGATCTTTTCGAGTTCCGGCGTTGAGCTTTCGGTAGTCAATGCAAACACGCCACCCGGTGGTGGTGCGTTGAGGTATTAATTCTCCCTTAGCATTTTCAACCACGGTCATTCCTGATTTTTTTGGAACGACTTGAATTGGGCTCACCCATTTACTATCCGAAATGGGATAGATAATCCCAGCATCTAGCAATTTGATAATTTCCGCTCTTACTACATCTTTCATGGTTGGGTTTAATCGCCTTTGCATCTCACGCGAGGGCTTCACTTCTTCCTCAAGATGGATTTTATGGGTACAAATCAATGGACTTATACCTTTCAAATTTTCTATAGTCCAACCAAAAGCACTTCTATGCTTTCTCAACACATCCAACAACATACCCTTTTGCCCTTTTTATAGACGTGAAGACACAACAACAGGAAATGTATCATTCTCTCCTAGAAAGGCATATTTGACATGGGAGGGTAGTTTCTTCAACTCAAGACTAGGAAATCTATTTTCGGAGGGAAGCATGGTTGTCTCCCCCGGAGGCAATTCTTCATACCTAGAAATCCAATCAACATGTCTTAAACTCTCAAAACTCTCATCTCCTTGTAACCAAATCTCCAACTCCTCCACCTCACACTCAAACTCCGTATAAGAACTCTTTTTCTCATCACTTTGCACTAAACACACCTTTAATGCATCTCCTCCTATAATTTTCTCAATGTTCTCATCCACCATTTCTTCAATAAGATCAACCTCAAGAATCTCATCCTCATCACCCATTTGGTTAGCGACATTGAAAATATTTGTCTCGAGAGTCATATTTCCAAAAGTAAGTTGCATTTGGCCATTCCTTGTATTGATCAAAGCATTAGCAGTAGCTAAGAATGGACGGCCCAAGATTATTGGAACATGATTTCTCGTATGGGGAACAGGCTCAGTGTCCTAAATGACAAAAATCAACAGGAAAGTATAACGTGTCCACTTGAACTATCACGTCTTCTACAACTCCACGAGGCACTTTCACTGTTCGATCAGCTAACTGTAGAGTGATTTGGGTAGGTTTTAAATCACCTAAATCAAGCTGCTTATAGATGGAGTATGGGAGGATATTTACACTCGCACCTAAATCAAGCAATGCTTTTTCTACTCTTTTTTCTCCTATGATGCACGAAATTGTAGGTGCACCTGGATCCTTGAATTTTGGTGGAAGATCATTGAGAAGAACCGAGCTCACATTTTGTGCCAAGAAAATATTCTTCTTCACCTTAAGCCGTCGTTTGACAGTCAAAATATCCTTGATAACCTTAGCATATGCTGGAATTTGTTGAATAGCATCAAGAAATGGCAAGTTCAGTTTTACTTGCTTCAACACATCCAACAACTCGGTACGCGAAGCCCCTTTGTTGGGTGGCTCTAAGCGTTGAGGAAATGGAGCAACAGTAGGCAACTTGACTTCAATTTCAGGTTCAACTTCCTCATCTTTCAATTCCTTTTCTAAGGGAGGGTCTGCATACTCGGGAGTTTCAGATTCCTCAGAAGTTTTGGGTTCAACTCCATCATCGTTCACCTTTGGAAGCTTTTGTGATAGATCAATCACGCGGCCACTATGAAGAGTAGTAATAACTTGACATTGTTCTTGAAAATTCGATGACGTGGAGCCAACTGTGGATTAACCTTGAAGAGGAGGTCTTTGGCCTTGGGCTGGAAGTTTACACTTCTCTTGAGTATTCACCACAGACTGCAACCTAGAGATGTTAGTATGCATTTCAGCGAACATTCGATCATATTTAGCATCTCTCTCTTTTTGAGATTGGATGAATTGATTGAAATTATCTTCAAGAGATCTCCTAGATGGAGCTACATACGGACCAGGAGGTGGTACCTGCATAGGATTTGACATTGGAGGAGCCACTTGCTGAAATTGAGGAGGTGGTGGTAGAGTCATATGTGGATTAGGAACCATCCCACCTTGGGGTTATCCATAATTGAACCCAGGATTCCTCCACGATTGATTATATGCATTCCCTTGCTGTGCATTATAATTTCCTCAAAAACCCCCTATTGCATCAACCTGTTCAGTGTACATTGCCTTGTATGTAGGAATGGTAGGACATCCTTTGGTAGAATGACCCGCATTACAAATGGTACATACCTTCTCCTTTCCGGTTTGTACGGGTCTAGACACATCTCTCAATCGCACTTCAAGCATATCTCTGAAATTCTTCTCCAATTGGTCAAATTTCGATCTAACAAAGTGTCCTTGTCCAAGTGATAAATACTGGACACAGAAGGAAAGTTGGACACTTGTCAATTTCTATTTTGACTATTGGGATCAGAAATATCCCATGCTTGGGTAGTCTCTGCCACATATTTCAAATGAGCCTCGACATCGCTCGAATTTAACTCCCAAAAAGGTCTTTCACACATGGTTTGAACAAGTTGTTTAGACGCTAAAGTAAGGCCTTGATGGAAAAATGAAATCAGATGATGCTTTTCAAAACCGTGATGTGGGCATGCACTAACCAACTCCTGAAATCTCTCCCAACATTTATCAAAAGCCTCATTCTCATTTTGATGAAAAGCTTGAATTTAGGCTTTAACAGAATTGGTTTTGTGTTGTGGAATTTTTTTTGATATAAACTTGGATTGCATATCTTTCCAGGATAACACAGAATTTGGGGGTATGGACCATAACCAAGTTTTAGCTTTATCCTTTAAGGAAAAAGGGAAGAGCTTCAACCGCATTACATCTTGTGGACAAGCTTGGTCACCAAAGGTCTCACATGTATCTTCGAATTCTCGAATATGGAGATATGGTTTTTCAGAATCCATCCCATGAAATGTAGGAAGAATTTGGATCATACCATTTCGAAAGTGGAACTGACCGGCATTATACGGGAGTAAAATGCAACCAGGGGTAATAGTTCGCTCCGGAAATAACAAATCTTTCATGGGAAGGTAAGGTATCTCCTCCTCTCCAGCACCAACACCGACACTACCATGATCCGACATATCGCTACCGAAAGGTTCAGAATTCTCACTCAGTGTTTGACTCAATGAACGACTTGTGATGGAATTATTAAGCGAAGGAGGTGGAACCCAAAAAGGAATAGACTCAGAATTTTCAGAACTTGCTTCGGCAATAGGATTTTCGTGGACTTGGGTGGGAGATGTATTCTGCATATAAGCACACAAAAGATGAGAATATATATATATATATTCGAAATCACTTGTAGATAAAAATAACTTTCTTGAAAATTTAACAATTTCGGCTCCCCGGCAACGGCGCCAAAAATTTGACGCGACTAAGAATTTGTCTCAAAAGTGCGTTTTACTCTAGGCTCAAGTGCAAGCCTGTCGCTCAAGTAGTAACCCGGTAAATCGGGATCGTATCCACAGGTATCGAGATTGCCAAATAAGACAAAGAAAAATTATTAAATCTTGAAATGATTTCTGAAAAGAAACAAAAAGATGATTAATGATTGGAGAAATTTCTAGTGAAATAAAAATTTGCTTAAGGAAACAAACTGAAAATTGCAAAAGAGTTTAGATCTGACAAATGGGAGAAACTAGGGTAGGGTACAATCCCTCAATCCTTGAGAAATTACCTTATAGAATACTAGACTTGTAAATTAAAATTATTGACTGGATTCGGTCTTTATAAATTCTAAGCATTACGTATATGAGGTTCAAGCCCGCACCATACGAAATCAAAGTCAAATACAAAGCGGTGAATGGAAAATTATACTCGCAAAGCGTTCTTAAACATCTCAAGTACCTAGGGCAAGAGAGATTAAAACTTGACAATGTTTGAATGATTTTCTTTCACGATTCAATCAATATTTTAATTTAACCTCTATTTCCTACATAAATAATCTCTCTTGGATTGAGTTCATGTACCCCAACCCTTGGGAAATTAGCTACTCATAATTTGGTTCAAGAATAAATTCTCATGTAAAATTATGGATTCACAAGACATTGTAAGTAATTTGCAAATAATAAAGCTAGAGAATGGAATGAGTTTACTTGAATTCAGCAACAAGAAAGTAATTGGAATTCAGAATCCTTACAAACTAGGGTTCATGAAAGAAATTGAAAACTTTTGAATTACTCTCTCCAAAAACTAACCCTAGAATTCCCTAGCCACTTTGTAACCTAGCCTCTCTTAGCAAAACCCTAGCTAGCTTCTCAAATGATGTAGGGCATTCATTTTTATAGCACCAAGACTCGAAATTGACAGCTCAATGTGCTTGTGGCACAAGTTTCACCATCCAGCACGCCAAAAATCTGCATAATTGATGCCAGGATTTCACATGACCGGACTGGTTCGGATTACACTCGGATCGGTCCGATATCCACCGGATCGGTTCGGTCCTAGTCGGATTGGTCCGGATTTCATCTCCATCACTTTTCTATCCATCCGGGGTCTACTGGACTTGGATAATTTTGGATCGGTCCAGATTCCATCGGATCGGTCCGATTTTCCTCAACTTTGACTTTTTCTTTGCAACTTTGACTGGCCATATCTTCTGATTTAGATCTCCGATTTGGGTGCCGTTTCTTCCTATGCTCATGTGAACTCATGCTCTTCAACTTCACTTTTGGTGTCGCCTTCGATTTTTGAGTGGAACTTTACTGTTTTGCCCTTTGACTTTTCTTATAATTTCTTCTTTTCCTTTCTTGCATTCCATTCCTGAAAACTTCATCACAATTACACAAAAACTAGGGAATATTGTTAGAAATAGATAATAGAGTGATATGGACTAAAAATGATTTAATTACCTTATTCGAGATATTAAAATCACTAATTTAAGGGGCTAAATTCAGAAGAATTTACGCTCGGTCACTACTCGTGCTGAGAGTCTGGGTGGTAAGAGGTATATGTGACACCCCGCCTAATTAAATACCGGGCGATCACTCCTTTATAAAATTAAATCAAGGTAAATAGTTGGTTCATTCTCAGCATCACTGTCGATAAAAATAATTTTTTCAATTTAACACCCTAAATAATTAAGCTAAGTGTCAAAACCATTTTTCATACAAACTTCCAAATTTTAATTAAAGAAAAGATTTATTTATACAAAAACACATTTCTACAATATGGAACCACACCACGAAGAACTAAAATAAAACCATACATTCGTCAATCGAATGTCAACATAATAAAACTAAACATCATGAACCATCCCGAATAAATCCCGTAAAACAATACTGGAATAACTGAAATATAAAAATCCCAACAATAAATGAAATGATGAAAAAGGGCGACACATGCCCAATAAATGAGAGTAATAGGAGTGGAGTCAATAACAGAAGCCGTCTATTCAAGTAACCTGCAAGTCCCACCTAAGCTGCAACTCGTTCTTCTCAAAGGATCCTAATCAAGACGCCCATGTGGGTGGGCACCTGAAAATATACATATATATACACAAGAGAGAGAGAGAGAGAAAAAGAAACGGGTCAGGGCCCGAAAGTGTGTTTGATTTTAAAATACGTTAAGCAAGTATTTAAATTGATACAGGCCAATGCAAATCATATTAGTTCGACACTCTCTTGAGGAATTCTCACCTCTCTTCTAATGTGCACGCCTATCGTACTAACCTTCCCAAAAATTTTAGTTTATCTTAACTTACTCCTAAGTTTCCAAAACCGAACGATGACAATGTTTTAAAAAGGTTACTTTCAATATGTAGCACTCCTCTGGTTTTAGCTTCATTAAATTATAAGCTTCCCAGTGTTTTCTCATACTTTCACAAAACAAGTATTTAATAATTTGAGTCAACAATCACGTTCTACTTATCAAATCACATTAGGCAGTTTAAAGTTTATAACCTCATATATATATTAACTACTCGTATAATATATATATATATAACAGCACCCCAACTAAACTATGGTGCGGGCATACTCTGCTATCCAATCCCCGTATCGCTCACACAAAGGGAAATACAAGTTCAGAATCACTCTCGAACTGTATTAACATATACAAAACAACGTTGAGGCAAAGCATAGATTCCAAGTCCAAGAGGTCAGTACATACCCACACGTCTCTTAGGACCGTTCGACTATCAATCTGATAGCCCGTACCTAGGATCTCTATCTTCTAGGGTACGAATCAATATCCCCCATAAAGAAACACAGGATAAGATCGTCCCAGCGCGGTAACCTCAGGGATAGCAAGTAGCGCGGGTAAGTTTTTCACATGTATATAATATATGTACACACAATCATATAAATATACCCATTCATCATATTAATATAGGTTCCTCCCGTTACCCATAGTCACAACATTTTATCTTTAACTTCCCATTATTATGATTACGTCTAAGGTTTCGTCTCTAACCTTAATTCGAAGAGTTTTCTCACTCATTACCTAATACTCATGGTTTATATCCTCACAAATCTGAAATTCAGTAAGGGACTTTATTTGATTCCAACGTAACTCTCTTACGTACCTCACCCTTAAGTTATAAATCTAACAACCTAAAGTAAATATCCCATAATTACCATACTTGTTGAAGATTAAAGGTCCTAACATTTATCCATATACCCTACTGGTCCTCAATATCTCCCAAATCCTTTTTTATTTAGAATGCCCAAAGGTTATTTCACGATAAATTAATTTAACTAATTAAACAAGAGAAAAAGGAGTCTGCCAGGAGGGGTCGATCGATCGAGGTCTGGGGCTCGATCGATCGAACCTTCGATCGATAGAAGCTCTAGGCTCGATCGATCGATCAAGCTGGTCTGCGAAATCCTGCAGAAGTGCAGTTACGGGTTTTACCAAAATTCTTCACCCAAATCATTATTTTCCAACACTAATCGTCCCAAAACTCCTACTACAAACATAATAACATATTTCCAGATGTTTTTAACGTTAAGCATGCGTGTATACCTCATTAAACATGGTTAAACAACCTAAAATCTCATCTAATAATTAAGAACCCTAAAGTTTTCTTAACTTTTGTTCTAATCAGTTTTCTCCAGAATTTCCTTCTAACATAACATCACAAATTCGTGGGTTAATCATCTACTTAACATATTATTTCCAGAATATGGTTATAACGATTTCTACATGCAAATCCCTATCAAAAATTGGGGTTTTCTTCCATTGATTATACACCTAATCATTCCTACACTAATATGATTATTGCACCAACGAAAATACGCAAGTTAAACACTTGCCTGGGATTTCAGAGGTTTGCTTTCCTGCTGATATTGGTGTGGTTGCGTTCTCCTCCTCGCGATCTACGCGTTGGTGGTGACGGCGGTGAAATCGGTGGTGTTTTGGGCCTTGAATCACCTTGAGAGCTCTCTCCTCTCTTCTCCAATGTCCGTTCTAGGGTTCTGAATATTCTAACCCTAAAAGGATGACTTAAATGGCTGCTAAGGATGGCTGAAATTCGTGGGTTTAATTACCCTATTTTGTAAAATGACCAAAATGCCCTCCCGGGTCACTAATTAAGCCTAAAAACATCCCGAGACCCAAACTAAACCCCCGGGTACACTTTTTTGACTATCTCGACCTTTCCGGACGCGTTGGCGCACTCAAAACGACCATATGGACAACTTATAAAATATTCACTTTTTAATTAACATAATTAGTCCCGACGTGGCACGGGCACGTCCCGACTTAAATTTCCGAAATAGTCATTTAATTCACTTATGACATTCAATATAACCAATATAATATATTACTATGCTCATTAGTAATATTCAACAAGTTTCCCATAATTACTAACTCTAGTCACGTTAATAATTATAACATAATTAATTTCCGGATTTTTATTAAATAAATCATCACATTAAATTTAATAAATCCCCAAATTAAACATAGCATAAAAATATCGAAGGATTCGATCGATCTAGCCCCAAGCTTCGATCGATCGACCCCTCCTGGCAGACTCCTATTTCTCTTGTTTATTTAGTTAAATTAAACTATCGTGAAATAACCCTTGGGCATTCTAAATAAAAGGATTTGGGAGATATTGAGGACCAGTAGGGTATAGGGATAAATGTTAGAACCTTTAATCTTCAACGAGAAGGGTAATTATGGGATATTTACTTTAGGTTGAATTTATGAAACTTAAGGGTGAGGTGCGTAAGAGAGTTACGTTGGAATCAAATAAACTCACTTACTGAATTTTAGATTGGTAAGGATATGACCCATGAGTATTAGGTAATGAGTGGGAAAACTCTTCGAGTTAAGGTTAGAGACGAAACCTTATACGTAATCATAATAATGGGAAATTAAAGATTAATGTTGTGACTATGGGTTACGAGAGAAACCTATATTAATATGATGAAATGGGTATATTTATATAATTGTGTGTACATATATTATATACATGTGAAAAACGTACCCGCGCAACTTGCTGTCCCTGAGGTTACCGCGCTGGGACGATCTTATCCTGTGTTGCTTTATGGGGGATATTGATTTGTACCCTAGAAGATAGAGATCCTAGGTACGGGCTATCAGATTTATAGTCGAACGGTCCTAAGAGACGTGTGGGTATGTACTGACCTCTTGGACTTGGAATCTATGCTTCGCCTCAACGTTGTTTTGTAAATGTTAATACAGTTCGAGAGTGATTTCGAACTTGTATTTCCCTTTGTGTGAGCGATACGGGGATTGGATAGCAGAGTATGCCCGCACCATAGTTTAGTTGGGGTGCCGTTATATATATATATATATATATTATCCGAGTAGTTAATATATATATGAGGTTATATACTTTAACTGCCTACTGGGATTTGATAAGTAGGACATAGTTGTTGACACTATAATAAATACTTGTTTTGTTCTAATCAGTTTTCTCCAGAATTTCCTTCTAACATAACATCACAAATTCGTGGGTTAATCATCTACTTCACATATTATTTACAGAATATGGTTATAACGATTTCTACATGCAAATCCCTATAAAAAATTGGGGTTTTCTTCCATTGATTATACACCTAATCATTCCTACACTAATATATTATTGCACCAACGAAAATACACAAGTTAAACACTTGCCTGGGATTTCAGAGGTTTGCTTTCCTGCTGATATTGGTGTGGTCGCATTATCCTCCTCGCGATCTACGCGTTGGTGGTGACGGCGGTGAAATCGGTTGTGTTTTGGGCCTTGAATCACCTTGAGAGCTCTCTCCTCTCTTCTCCAATGGCCGTTCTAGGGTTCTGAATGTTCTAACCCTAAAAGGCTGACTTAAATGGCTACTAAGGATGGCTGAAATTCGTGGGTTTAATTACCCTATTTTGTAAAATGACCAAAATGCCCTCTCGGGTCACTAATTAAGCCTAAAAACATCCCGAGACCCAAACTAAACCCCCGGGTACACTTTTCTGACTATCTCGACCTTTTCGGACGGGTTGGCGCACTCAAAATGACCATACAGACAACTTATAAAATATTCGCTTTTTAATTAACATAATTAGTCCCGACGTGGCACGGGCACGTCCCGACTTAAATTTCCGAAATAGTCATTTAATTCACTTATGACATTCAATATAACCAATATAATATATTACTATGCTCATTAGTAATATTCAACAAGTTTCCCATAATTACTAACTCTAGTCACGTTAATAATTATAACATAATTAATTTCCGGATTTTTATTAAATAAATCATCACATTAAATTTAATAAATCCCCAAATTAAATATAGCATAAAAATACGGGGTATTACATACTTCCCCCCTAATAACGGAATTTCGTCCCGAAATTCGGAAAATAAGGCATACCTGGTAAAAACAACTCTGGATATCTCTCGCGCATATCTGCCTCACGCTCCCAAGTGGATTCCTCCACATTATGATACTCCCACTGGACTCGTACAAGTGGAACTACTTTCGACCTCAATCTCCTCTCACTATAGTCTAGAATAGCCACTGGTCTCTCGTCGTAAGAGCTATCAAACTATAAGTCTATCTCGTCTATCGCAATTTGAGTATGGGCCATATCATCCCGAAGATATCGTCTCAACGACGAGATGTGGAATACATCGTGGATGCGATGTAAATGTTCTGGCAATCCTAACCTGTATGCTACTGGCCCAATTCTCTCGATGATGGGAAATGGTCCTACGTACCTCGGAGCCAGCTTCCCCTTCTTCCCGAACCTCATCACTCCTTTCATAGGAGATACACGCAACAAAACTTGATCTCCCACATTAAACTCCCGGAAGAACCATTTTGCATCGGCGTAGCTCTTCTGCCTGTCTTGGGCTACCCGAATACGACTCCTGATTATCTCAATCCTCACTTAGGTCTCCTGAATCACTTCTGGCTCTAATAACTTGTTGTCCCCCACCTCGATCCAACAAGTTGGAGAACGACAAGGCCTACCGTATAAAGCCTCAAATGGAGCCATGCCAATCGTAAACTGATAGGAGTTATTATAAGCAAACTCTACCAGTGGAAGGTGTGGTTCCCAACCCCCTCCGAAATCGAGAACACACATGCGTAGCATATCTTCCAACATCTGATTAGTACGCTCTGTCTGTCCATCTGTTTGTGGGTGGTAGGCTGAACTTAGTCTCAACTCTGTACCCATAGCCTCCTGAAAGCTTTCCCAGGAAACGTGACACAAAAATCTTGTCTCTATCTGACACAATATTCAGGGGCACCCCGTGTAATCTGACAATCTCAGCGATGAACAATTGGGCATACTAACCCGTGGTATAATCTGTCCTTACTGGCAGAAAATGAGCCACCTTGGTCAAACGGTCTACAATCACCCAGATAGAATCGTGGCCTCGCTGTGATGTAGGCAACCCGGTAATGAAATCCATGGAAATACTTTCCCACTTCCACGCGGGTATTTCCAACGGCTGAAGTAATCCCGACGGTTTCTGATGGTCCACCTTCACCAGCTGGCAAGTAGAACACTTGGACATAAATTCAGCGATGTCCCTCTTCATCCCACTCCACCAGTACTGTCGTCTCATGTCCTGGTACATCTTATCGCCTCCCGGATGTACTGCAAATCGGGACCCATGAGAATGAGTCATCACTTCATGATGTAGCTCCGCTCCTTCTGGGACCACTAATCTCCCATTAAACCGCAACCCTCCATCCGAACTAACAGAATAGGACTCAGCACCCTCGGCTAGAAGTCGTACAATCTGCTCCTGACAAAACGGGTCTGTGGTCTGTGCCTGTATCACCCTTGTAACAATCTCGGGTGTGACTGACATGACGGATATGAACGAACGGGCTACTGCTTCTTGGTGGCCCAACTCCTTCCACTTTGCTTTCCAAACGTCGGCTACATCGTCTACCGGTCTACGGCTCAACGCATCAGCAACTATGTTGGCCTTCCCCGGATGGTACTGTATGTCGAACTGGTAATCTTTCACAAACTCTAACCATCTGCGCTGACGCATATTCAGTTCTCGCTGAGTGAACATGTACTGCAGTGACTTATGGTCTGTGAACAAACGGAATTTCTCGCCCAATAAATAGTGCCTCCAAATTCTCAATGCAAAGACGACCACAGCTAACTCCAATTCGTGGGTGGGGTAATTCTTCTCATGCGGCTTAAGCTTGCGGGAAGCAAAAGCTATAGCCTTCTCCTCCTGCTGAAGTACTCCCCCAAGTCCTCGTAAGGATGCATCTGTGTAAACCAGGTACTCTACACCCGGCTTCGGTAAAGCAAGGACTGGTGCCGAAGTAAGCTTGTCTTTTAGCTCGTCGAAAGCTAATTGACAAGCATCATCCCAAACATACGGTACCTCTTTGCGAGTCAAATTCGTCAACGGACCCGCTATTTTGGAGAATCCCCGAATGAACCTCCTGTAGTATCCGGCTAACCCAAAGAAACTACGCACTTCCATCGGTGTCGTGGGCTGCCCCCACTCCCTCACCGCTGACACTTTGCTCGGGTCAACTGCTATCCCTTGCTCAGAAACAACATGGCCCAAGAATTGTACCTCTCGCAACCAGAATCCACACTTCTCGTACTTAGCATACAACTGATGCTCTCGTAGAGTCTGAAGAACCTGTCTCAAGTGTTCGGCATGCTCCTCCTCGGAGTGTGAATATATCAAAATATCATCTATGAAGACGATGACGAACTGATCCAAGAACTCTCAGAATACTCGGTTCATCAAGTCCATGAAAACGTCTGGGGCATTTGTGAGTCCGAACGGCATCACCCTGAACTCATAGGACCCATATCTCGACAAGAAGGCAGTCTTTGAAACATCCTGCTCTCTAATTCGTAACTGATGGTACCCCGACCTCAGATCTATCTTCGAAAAGAAAGTTGCTCCCCTCAACTGGTCTAATAGATCATCGATTCGAGGCAACGAATACTTATTCCGTATCGTGACCTTATTCAACTCCCGGTAGTCCACGCACAATCTCAGTGAACCATCTTTCTTCTTTACAAATAAGACTGGAGCGCCCCAAGGTGAGGTACTCCTACGAATGAAGCCCTGACCTAATAGCTGCTCAATCTGATCTCGTAGCTCTCGCATCTCTGCCGGAGCCATACGGTACGGTGCGCGTGCTATAGGTCTCGTATCCGGCAATAAATCTATAACGAAGTCTATCTCACGACTGGGCGGTAGGCCTGGTATCTCCTGAAACACATCGGAATACTCCCTAACAACTGGGATCGAATCCAAAGGAATCACAACCTCCTTAGAGGTATCCTCCTCAATGTAATATAAATGAGCGGTCGAACCTCCCTCTGGGCGAGGCATCGCCACTACAAACATCTCTTGCCCCGGAATGGCAAAAACAATGCTCCCACGGAAGCAATCAATCATGGCTCTATAAGATGCGAGCCAATCCATACCAATGATCACATCATGCTCGTGCATGTCTACGACTAGCATGTCTGCAGGCAATACCAAGCTACCAATCTCTATTCCTACTCCCTAGCATATAAAGAATATAAGTGACCCACTCCCCAGTGGTGAGTCGACACACGTCACGGTGCTCTCTGCTGTGGCTAATAACCCTAAGGACTTCGCAAAATGCGTAGCTATAAAAAATGCGTTGTCCCCGTATCAAACAAAACTTTACCCATAGTACCATTGATAGGAAACATACCCTCAATCGCGGGTGGTGCCTGTGGAGCTGCTGCCTGGTGGACGTTATAGACACGTCCATACTGCAATTGCCCCTGCTGCACTGGAGCTGCTGGAATGGCTGGTAGGGCTGGCACCTGGGCTGGGGCTGGAAGGGCAGGTGGGAAGAGTGGTCTCTGCGGCTCATTACGGGCTCCCTACTGCTGTGGGGCCCTATCGCCCTCTGGGCAATCCTGACGCTTATGGCCGTGCTTGCCGCACACAAAACACCGGCCTCTGAAATTACCTCCCCTCTGTCCCTGCTGACCACGGCCCTGCTGGCCGTTACCTCCACGCCATTGGCCCTGTTGGCCCTGATGTGTACGCTGTTGGCCTTGCTGGCCCTGCTGCTGACCCTACTGTCGGTGCTGACCCTGCTGATTAGGCTGGCCCTGCCTATAACCCCCATTTCCCTGCCTGGGATCACCCGAACGGAATCGCTTAGTAGGGTCCCCCTGATGGGAACTCTGCTCGTGCTGACGAGTCTGTCCATGAGTTGGTGCCCCACCGGCACTATTACCCCCGGTCCTGCCCAGCTGGCTGGACTCTCCTGCTCTCTTGCTTCCCTGAAGATGGAAGCGGTGATCCTGGCAATGTAGTAACGCTGCATTGAGTACATCAGTGAAAGTACTCAGGGATAGATTTCCAATAAGGTGCTGACGGATCCTCCAAGCTAACCCGTCGATGAACAGCAAAATCTTCTTGCCCTCAGTGGGTGCCTCATCCGGCACAATAGTGAGAAGTCTCATGAACTCCTCCTCATACTCAGCTACAGTAAGGTTCTCCTGCTTCAGATTTAGTAATTTCCGCCTCATCTCAGTCTGCACTGCGGGTGGAAAATACTTGCGGTCAAACCGCTCCCAGAACAACTGAATAGGGATTGTGTCCCTCTCCTCCAAAGTAGTAGTGGACTCCCACCACTGTAATGCGGCTCCCACCAGCTTGAAAGAAGCCAATAACTGCTTTTGTACTTCGGTGCACTCATACATGCGAAGATGCCGCTGGATGTCTTTCTTCCAAAGGCTAATCGTGACAATGTTGGAGCTACCGGAGAACTCAGGGGGATGTGCTTTCTGAAAAGCATCCCGAACCCTCTCCTATGCAGATGGAAGCTATGCTGGTACTGGCGCCTCTGCCTGAACCTGGGGTGGAGCCTGTTGAGTTATCGCTATCGCGGCATTCACTGCCCGAGCAACTATGGCGGCTAATTCATTAGCATTCATTGTGCGTGGTGCCGGAGCTGCTGGTTGCTCGGCCTGGGCACGCCTATCTTTCGGAGCACGTCTCGGAGGCATCTGAAACGTGAACAAAATTTATCAGTCTACAGTTATCATCGAATCTCAATTAACTGAAGACTTAACGTAAAAGCAGGAATACAACAAATCCTAAAAATAGGGCTCTATAGCAAAAACGTTAAGCTGAAAGCGAAATAAGCCGTACAGATCCTATGGACACTAGAACCTGATGCTCTGATACCACCTGTGACACCCCGCCTAATTAAATACCGGGCGATCACTCCTTTATAAAATTAAATCAAGGTAAACAGTTGGTTCATTCTCAGCATCACTGTCGATAAAAATAATTTTTCCAATTTAACACCCTAAATACTTAAGCTAAGTGTCAAAACCATTTTTCATACAAACTTCCAAATTTTAATTAAAGAAAAGATTTATTTATACAAAAACACATTTCTACAATATGGAACCACACCACGAAGAACTAAAATAAAACCATACATTCGTCAATCGAATGTCAACATAATAAAACTAAACATCATGAACCATCCCGAATAAATCCCGTAAAACAATACTGGAATAACTAAAATATAAAAATCCCAACAATAAATGAAATGATGAAAAAGGGCGACACGTGCCCAATAAATGAGAGTAATAGGAGTGGAGTCAATAACATAAGCCGTCTACTCAAGTGACCTGCAACTCCCACCTAAGATGCAGCTCGTTCTTCTGAAAGGATCCTAAGCAAGACGCCCCTGTGGCTGGGCACCTGAAAATATACATATATATACACAAGAGAGAGAGAGAGAAAAAGAAACGGGTCAGGGCCCGAAAGTGTGTTTGATTTTAAAATACGTTAAGCAAGTATTTAAATTGATACAGGCCAATGAAAATCATATTAGTTCGACACTCTCTTGAGGAATTCTCACCTCTCTTCTAATGTGGACGCCTATCGTACTAACCTTCCCAAATTTTTTAGTTTATCTTAACTTACTCCTCAGTTTCCAAAACCGAACGATGACAATGTTTTAAAAAGGTTACTTTCAATATGTAGCACTCCTCTCGTTTTAGCTTCATTAAATTATAAGCTTCCCAGTGTTTTCTCATACTTTCACAAAATAAGTATTTAATAATTTGAATCAACAATCACGTTCTACTTATCAAATCACAGTAGGAAGTTTAAAGTTTATAACCTCATATATATATTAACTACTCGTATAATATATATATATAACAGCACCCCAACTAAACTATGGTGCGGGCATACTCTGCTATCCAATCCCCGTATCGCTCACACAAAGGGAAATACAAGTTCGAAATCACTCTCGAACTGTATTAACATTTACAAAACAACGTTGAGGCGAAGCATAGATTCCAAGTCCAAGAGGTCAGTACATACCCACACGTCTCTTAGGACCGTCCGACTATAAATCTGATAGCCCGTACCTAGGATCTCTATCTTCTAGGGTATAAATCAATATCCCCCATAAAGCAACACAGGATAAGATCGTCCCAGCGCGGTAACCTCAGGGACAGCAAGTAGCGCGGGTAAGTTTTTCACATGTATATAATATATGTACACACAATCATATAAATATACCCATTCATCATATTAATATAGGTTCCTCCCGTTACCCATAGTCACAACATTTTATCTTTAACTTCCCATTATTATGATTACGTCTAAGGTTTCGTCTCTAACCTTAATTCGAAGAGTTTTCTCACTCATTACCTAATACTCATGGTTTATATCCTCACAAATCTGAAATTCAGTAAGGGACTTTATTTGATTCCAACGTAACTCTCTTACGTACCTCACCCTTAAGTTATAAATCTAACAACCTAAAGTAAATATCCCATAATTACCATACTTGTTGAAGATTAAAGGTCCTAACATTTATCCATATACCCTAATGGTCCTCAATATCTCCCAAATACTTTTTTATTTAGAATGCCCAAAGGTTATTTCACGATAAATTAATTTAACTAATTAAACAAGAGAAAAAGGAGTCTGCCAGGAGGGGTCGATCGATCGAGGTCTGGGGCTCGATCGATCGAACCTTCGATCGATAGAAGCTCTAGGCTCGATCGATCGATCAAGCAGGTCTGCGAAATCCTGCAGAAGTGCAGTTACGGGTTTTACCAAAATTCTTCACCCAAATCATTATTTTCCAACACTAATCGTCCCAAAACACCTACTACAAACATAATAACATATTTCCAGATGTTTTTAACGTTAAGCATGCGTGTATACCTCATTAAACATGGTTAAACAACCTAAAATCTCATCTAATAATCAAGAACCCTAAAGTGTTCTTAACTTTTGTTCTAATCAGTTTTCTCCAGAATTTCCTTCTAACATAACATCACAAATTCGTGGGTTAATCATCTACTTCACATATTATTTCCTGAATATGGTTATAACGATTTCTACATGCAAATCCCTATCAAAAATTGGGGTTTTCTTCCATTGATTATACACCTAATCATTCCTACACTAATATGATTATTGCACCAACGAAAATACGCAAGTTAAACACTTGCCTGGGATTTCAGAGGTTTGCTTTCCTGCTGATATTGGTGTGGTTGCGTTCTCCTCCTCGCGATCTACGCGTTGGTGGTGACGGCGGTGAAATCGGTGGTGTTTTGGGCCTTGAATCACCTTGAGAGCTCTCTCCTCTCTTCTCCAATGGCCGTTCTAGGGTTCTGAATATTCTAACCCTAAAAGGCTGACTTAAATGGCTGCTAAGGATGGCTGAAATTCGTGGGTTTAATTACCCTATTTTGTAAAATGACCAAAATGCCCTCCCGGGTCACTAATTAAGCCTAAAACATCCCGAGACCCAAACTAAACCCCCGGGTACACTTTTTTGACTATCTCGACCTTTCCGGATGCGTTGGCGCACTCAAAATGACCATATGGACAACTTATAAAATATTCACTTTTTAATTAACATAATTAGTCCCGACGTGGCATGGGCACGTCACGACTTAAATTTCCGAAATAGTCATTTAATTCACTTATGACATTCAATATAACCAATATAATATATTACTATGCTCATTCGTAATATTCAACAAGTTTCCCATAATTACTAACTCTAGTCACGTTAATAATTATAACATAATTAATTTCCGGATTTTTATTAAATAAATCATCACATTAAATTTAATAAATCCCCAAATTAAACATAGCATAAAAATACCGGGTATTACAGTATATCCTCATGATGGTAGATGATTTCTCTAGATATTCGATTGTAGGTTTTCTGAGGGAGAAATACGATGGTGTAGAGTTTTTAACGACCAAGTGTCGTGTCGTGCAAAACCAACACCGAGTCACTATTAACAGGATACGTAGTGACAACGGCACATAATTTAAGGAAGTAAAGGTAGATCTTTACTGTGATAGTGTTGGGATCAAACATGAGTTTTCTGCTGTGAACACTCCTCAGCAAAATGGGATTATTGAGAGAAATAATAGGACGATCCAGGAAATGGCCAGATCTATGCTTCTAGGTCATAGAGTTGCTAGAAAATTTTGGGCAGAGGCAATGCCTACTGCATGCCACATCGTGAATAAGGTTTACCTGCGTCCACACACACTTAAGACGCCTTATGAATTGTGAACTGGAAAGAAACCCAACCTTGCATATTTCCGTGTCTTTGGGAGTAAATGCTACATCCTATGGGATAGAGAGCAATTAGGAAAGTTTGACTCCCGGAGCGACGAGGGAATATTGCTAGGATATTCATCAAATAGTAGAGCGTACCGAGTTTTTAACTTGAAGATCTCTAAGGTTATGGAATCAATAAATGTCATCGTGAAAGATGACGAACCTTCGACGTTTATTGATCCTAACCTTCAGTGTGAGGATGAGGACTTTTCTGGAAGTGATTTACTTGCCCCTCACCCACACTCCGTGGATCCTAATCCTGTATTAGGGGACACACCTGCTTGGGTTCGCAAGAGTCATGATCCCTCTACCATTGTTGGTGATCCCACTTTAGGGGTTAAGACTCGTGCTCAGCTAGAGAACGTTGTTAGCCACTTTTGCTACACGTCCAAAGTCGAGCCCAAGAATCATAAAGAAGCACTCAAGGATGAACACTGGATTTCTTCCATGCAGGATGAGTTGCTTCAGTTTAAAAAAAAATGTCTGGGAACTTGTCCCCCGACCTAGTGAGACTAATGTGATTGGTACCCAATGGATTTTCAAGAATAAGATGAATGAAAATGGTACCATAATAAGAAATAAGGCTAGGTTAGTCGCTCAAGGCTACAAACAGATAAAGGGTGTAGACTTTGGGAAGACATTTGCTCCTATTGCGAGGTTTGAGTCCGTCCTCTTACTACTCGCCATCGCATGTCATCTGTCCTTCAAGTTATATCAGATGGATGTCAAGAGTGCCTTTCTAAATGGCATTCTACAGGAGGAGGTTTATGTGGAACAACCAAAAGGGTTTAAAGACCCTAAGCACCTGGAGCACATTTATTATCTGAGGAAAGTCTTGTATGGTTTATAGCAAGCACCCTGTGCTTTGTACGAGAGGCTTACTTCCTATCTTTTAGCCCGTGGCTTCAAGAGAGGGGGAGTTGATATGATTTTGCTCATTAGGATAGATGACGGTGCTAGTTTGGTTGCCCAGGTCTATATGGACGACATAGTCTTTGATTTCACATTCTCCCATAATGCTCACCTCTTTGAGGAGGAGATGAAAAGTGAGTTTGAGATGAGCATGGTAGGTGAGCTTACTTTCTTCCTTGGACTCCAGGTTCGTCATCTAGAGGATGGGATGTTCATCTCCCAATCCAAGTATACTAGAGACCTAGTGAAGAAATTTGGTTTAGACTCCGCTAAGCATGCACGTACACCTATGAGTACTTCTATTAAGCTTAGTAAGGACACTTCAGGCAAGGACGTAGAGCAAACCTTATTTCGAACTATAATAGGTAGTCTTCTCTACTTGACTGTCAATCGTCCCGACATCGCCTTTAGTGTTGGAGTCTGTGCTCGATATCAGGTGTCCCTTAAAGAGTCACACTTACTCTCTCTAAAACGTATTATCAAATACATGAGTGGGACTCTATCATATGGTATATGGTATTCCTTTGATACCAATGACCATTTTTCTGCCTATTCGGATGCCGATTGGGCCGGGGATGTAGATGGTTGTAGGAGCACTTCTGGTGGGTGTTTCTATTTTGATTTTTCTCTTGTCTCTCCTGGATGAGTAAGAAGCAAAACTCCATCTCTTTGTCCACTGCGTAGGTTGAGTACATCGTCGCCAGGAGTTGTTGCACACAACTATTATGGATGAAGAAAATGCTGGAGGATTATGGGATTTCACAGGACACCATGATCATTTCATGTGATAACATGAGCGCGATAAACATATCCCGCAATCCAGTTCAGCATTCGCGCATAAAGCACATCAGGATACGCGAGAACTTTATACGTCAGTTAGTTCAAGAGAAAGTCATATCCCTGAGTTTCGTACCAATCGATCGTGAGTTAGCCGATATTTTCACGAAACCTTTAGATGACCTTAGATTCGAGAGTCTTAGGAAGTCTTTGGGGATATGCACTGTTGACTGAGGGGTTGGTCCGTGTGTAGCATATGATGCATTGCATTTTTCATATCATCTGATTCCTTTGGCTAGACTGTATCATTAGTTTATTTTTTTTATTCTTTTTGCTTTCTATTTTTTTGAAAAATCCAAAAAGATTTTCTTTTTACAAAATTTTAGAAAAGTTCAAAAAGATTTTATTTTGATAAAATTTTGAAAAAACAAAAGGATTTTAGTTTTTTTTTTCACCTTTTATGGATGAGCATTTAAGATAGCCGAGTCACAATTTCATTCCATTTATCCATGCGACTGTTTGATAGAGATTTGAGATGCTACATCATTTCATCCATGTGCTTTACATTGTTTGGAGTCTTTGGGATGTGATTAGTGATAACTTTCTACATGTTTGACTCCTATCTCCTTTATTGCACACATGAACGATATATTTTATTATTGTACTTGTCTATCACATATTGGCTTGAGTGTTTCCATCTCAAATATGTCTATAAAACGTTCAATATGAGATAAAACTTGGCATGCTTGGAATGCAAGTAAAAAATCGTTTGGTGAGACTGTGTGTTTATTTCAGCATGAGGAAGGGCTACGAAAGGTTCATTTTTGCCTTTGTGAATACTAAGCCACCTTTAAAAAGGACCTAAAAATGGAGGAATTTTATTATCTGTGGTCCAAAGAGGTTAAAAGAGCCCAAAAAAATTTAAAGGAAATAAAAAGCAATACATGCCAATTATGGGCCATTAGGTTTCACCATCAATTCTCCAAAGTTTGAGAATTTATATCACCTCTAGTCAAAATATAAATTTGAGGGAATTTGGTTGGAGATTTTAAACGGGTTTGCACTTCCTTGAAAGTCCTGAAAGAGCATGAAATCGTTTTGGACGTTATTGGTGTGGAAATCACTTTGAGCTTTGATTTGTTGATTTGATTGAGTCAATGTCTCATATTTCCATTTTTTTTACCAAAGGAAGATTTTGAGTTCATTCGTTAGGACTATCCGATATTCATCGTGTACATATGTCATGTTTGTATACATTGATTTTCCTATCGAATTTGATCACACCCCTACGTTTACACTATCATCAACTTGGTTATCTTGTGTTCTTTCATGGTGCGATTATTTGTTTGTATATTTTGTGTGAAATTTTTTGAAACATTCAAAAATAGAAGTTTCTTACCTTGTGACATTCTCCATTTTCATTTATTTTTGCTTCTCATATCAGTCTATTTAGTGACATAATAAAAAAGGGGGAGAAAGAATTATCATTTTATGGGGGAGTTTGAATTTTGGGGGATTTTTGAGATTTGACTTATGCTTTTATCATACATTAGTATCTATATTTATCTCATTTCAAACTTGATACGTCACCTGGTATTTTTCTTTATATCATATGTGTGGGTACTACATTGATGATCATATGTTGCACACCCTGATGAGAAAAGTTTTGAAGATTTGAAGAACAAACGATGAAGTCTTATTCATTTGTATCTTTCCAGTTTTGGGTTCATGGAAGGTTAGATTTGTATAGGCATTTGGGTATTTGATAATTCGGATTTTTTTATGTATGCACCGGCATAAACATAGGGGGAGATTTGTCAGGACATTTTTATCATATCCAAAATGTTACATTTATGTATGTAGTACGCCGCTAAATTTGGCACGTCTCTACACGATCTCACATGATGGACTTAATCCGAATTCTGGGTATCAAGCATTCAGCATCTCCATCATGTGTCCCACATCTGCCTCAATGACTTCACGTTCCAAGATTTTAGGAGCTTTTATGCAAGTGGTACACAAGAGAAGTCAAAATAGTGAAAGAAGGCAAAATATGGAAGTTAAAGGTCATTTTGGTAATTTTATAACCACTGTCCAGAGGTCCGGTCAATTGAAAATTTGAAGATCTCAACGACACGAATACATTGGAAGAAACGGCAGCAAAATCTGAACCACGGTGAAGAAGTTATGGTCCTTTGAAAATAGAGAAAATTCTGAGAAAAAGGCAAAAATACTGAGTCCTTTTATCCCCAAACCGACGAACTTTCGCTAACCGAAGGCCAAACCGGTTCGTGGTACACCCAAACCGGTTTGGGGTACCTTACACTGGCAAGAGTCCCAAAGTTTTAAAATTCATTTTGGATTCCTGTAAAAGCCAACTTCGGGGGAGTTATTTTGCAAGACTTGGAGAGACGGTTTTAAGAGTTCTAATTACTCTAGTCTTCATATTTTTGAGTCTCAAGACTCATGTTTTGATTCACGAAACTTTGCCAAACCTTTGTGAATATTTTTGTAACCAAAGAACACATCCTTTTGTTTGTTCAAACCTTGTGGAGAGGACGTCTTCCTTCTTCATTGCTGCTCATCTGGAGTTCCCGAGGTAGATTTCAGCCGCTGACTACAGAATCGACACCTGTGGGTATTTCTGTGTCACTTGTTTTTCATTGTAATCCGTGTAAGTGTATATTACAAATTATAGTGAAAAATAAAAAGGTTTTGCCCCTTTGGGGGATTTTTCCTCACATGTGTGTGTTTGAATGTTCTTTCATGATTTCATCTTCTTCAATCACACTTAGATGCATGTTTAGGATTTAATTCGGTAAAACTGAGTTTAATTAAATGATTTCTTAAGTTTAACGCAAGCACACTCCTTTCATATGTGTAACATTGGATGTGCACGAGGTGCTCGTTCCGCTCATGGTGCCTTTTAAGGCAGTTGGGGGAGTCCACCCCGTCACAACACAGTTTCAAGCCTAAGTGTGACCTTTTTCAATTTCGTGTCCTATTCTCACTTTGGGAGTCCCATGACCGTGTAACCGGTTGCTACATCTTACATTGGATGTGGACGAGGTGTTTGTGCCACTCGTTGGGCCGTTTACGACTGTTGGGGGTGTCGGCGTTCTCGCGACACGTTTTTAATTTTCAAGCTTAAGTGTGCTTATTTTAAAATTTATGTCCTACTCTCAAATTTGGAGTCCTGTAACTGCGTGACCAATTGCTATGTGTTATGTTTGACGTGCAGGAGGTGTTAGAGACACTCACGATGACATTTTGGCACGGTTAGGAGTGTGTACCCCCTCGCGGCACGTTTTCACAAGTGAGCATATTTTCAAATTCATGTCCTAATCTCAGACCAGGAGTCCTGCAATTGTGCAACCGATTGCTACATGTTACGTTGGATGCCCAGGAGGTGTTCGTGTCACTCGCATTGCCGTTTGGGGACCGTTAGGTGTTTTGGCCCCCTCGCGGCACGTTTTCAAGCCTAAGTGTGTCTTTTTTTCAAATTCATGCCCCATTCTCAAATCAAAAGTTCCACAACTGCATGAACGATTGCTATGTGTTATGTTGGACATGCACGAGGTGTTATTTCCACTCGCGGTGCCATTTGGGGGCAGTTGGTGGTGTATGCCCCCTCACGCCACATTTTTAATTTTTAAGCCTATGTGTTCCTGTTTTTAAATTTGTGTCCTATTCTAAAATCAAGAGTCCCGCAACTCTGTAGCCGATTGCTACGTATTATGTTGGATGTACATGAGGTCTTCGTGTCACTCACAGTGCCATTTGAGGGAGATTGGGGGTGTCCGCCCCCTTGCGACACGTTTTAAAGTCTAAATCTGCCTATTTTCAGATTCGTGTCCTATTCTCATACCTGGAGTCCCGCTACTATGCGGTCGGTTGCTGCATTGTACATTGGATGAACATGAGGTTTTTGTGCCACTCGCAATGCTATTTGGGGGCCGTAAGGGCTGTCTGCCCTCGTAGCACATTTTGAAGCCTTAGTGTACACTTTTCAAATTCACATCCTATTCTCAAACGAGGAGACCCACAACTGAGTAACCAGTACCTACATGCTATATGGGATGTGCTCGAGGTGTTCTCCCACTCGCGGTGCCGTTTGGGGGCCGTTTCCAGTTTCGGCCCCCTTGCAGCACGTTTTTAAGCCTTAGTGTCTCTATTTTCAAATCCGTGTCCCATTCTCAAACTGGGAGTCCTGTGGTGGTGCGGTCAATTGCCACATGTTATGTTGAATGAACATGAGTAGTTAGTGCCACTCGCGTGCCATTTAGTGGACGTGTTCACCCCCACACAACATGGTTTTAATTTTCAAGCCTATGTGTGCCTGTTTTCAAATTTGCATTTTATTCTAGACTAGACGTTTCACGACTGGACAACCGGTTTCTTTGCATTAAGTTCGTTGCGCACGAGTTGTTCATGCCAATCACAATACCATTTGGGGGAAGTTTGGGGTGTCCGCCCCCTCGCAACACGTTTTCAAGGCTAAGTGTTCATAATTTCAAATTCATGTACTATTATCAAAGCGAGAGTCCCGCAATTTCACAATAGGTTGTTATGTGTTATGCTAGATGCGTACGAGGTGTTCATGCCCCTCGCTGTTTCGTTTGGGGGACATTGGGTATGTCCTCCCCCTCGTAACGTGTTTTTAATTTTTAAGCCTAAGTGTGCCTATTTTAAAATTCGTGTCCTATTCTTAAATCGAGAATCCTACGACTATGCGTTCAGTTTTTATGTGTTACGTTGGACGTACACGAGGAGTTTGTGACACTCGCAGTGCCATTTGGGGGAGGTTGGGGGGGGGGGTTTGGCCCCCATGGCACATTTTAAGCCTAAGTGTGCCTATTTTCAAATCCTACTCTACACGTCCCATGATCGTACGACCAGTTGTTACATGTTATGTTGGATGCACATGAGGTATTCGTGCCACTTGCAGTACCGTTTGGGCACGGTTGGTGGTGTCCAGCCCCTCGTGGTATGTTTTTAAGCATAAGTGTGTCTGTTTACAAATTCATGTCCTATTCTCAAACTGAGAGTCCCACGACAGTGCAACCAGTGGCTACGAGTTACTTTGGATGCGCATGAGGTGTTCGTGCCATTCACCATGCCATTTGGAACGGTTGAGGGTTTTGGATCCCTTGGGGCACGTTTTCACAAGTGTGTTTATTTTCAAATTTGCATCCTATTCCAAAATCATGAATTCCGCGACTGCACGATCAGTAGCTATGTGTTACGTTGGACGTGCATGAGGTTCTTGTGTCGCTTGCAATGTGATTTGTGGGCTGTTGAGGGTGTTCACTGTAACATCCCGTATTTTTATGATTTTTACATATTGGATTAATTAAATTAAATATGGGAAATTAATTGATAATTCATTTGGATTAAAATAAATATTAACTAGCGAGATAAGAGTTAGTATTTTCTAGTTGTGGATATGATTGTGAAGTGATATAAATTGTCGCGAGTGAGAAATACGACAGTTACAGTAATTATGTCGGGACGCACGTGTTAGTCGTGTCGGTACTTAATTAATGTGATAGAAGTATATTATTTATAAGTAATTCAAATGGTCATTTTGAGTTCTCCATTGAGTCCGAAAGGGCCGAGATAGTTAGAAAAGTCTACCGGGGGTTTTGTTTGGGTCCTGGGGCAATTTTAGGCCAAATCGACATCTCGGGATGGCATTTTGGTAATTTCTATTTTTGGGCATTAATTACCTACGAAATTAGGTGAGGTATTATGTCAATTACATAAGGGAGATTATGTTTATCATTCATAAATCTAAGGGGGAGTTACATATGAAGAGGAAGAGCCAATTCTAGGAGTCTAAAGCCGAGAACAACCATCTTGCACCACCGAGACCACCAATGCATAGATCGGAGAACGTGGAACACAACCATACCAATTACACCAATGTATTAAACCTTCACTTTCGAGGCAAGTGTTTAAAATTTCTTAATTTAGAGCAGTAATGAAATCCATGTTAGTGCAGGTTCAATTTGAATACGAATATGGTGTTTATTTGATGAAATTGTAGAGTTAGAGTTACTAATTAGAATCTGGAGATAATTAGGTTGAACTCTTCATGTGTGTAGATTAGAAATAACGAATTGAGAATTCATTATGATGAATGAATCTGAAAGTTTTTGTATTCTTTAATGTGAATTTAAAGAACTAGGGTTATATGAACAAATTTAGGGATTTCTAAATTTACTAAGAGTTATGCATGATTTAATGATCCTAGATTGTTAGAAATCATATAAATATATCAGAACATCGATTAGAATGGTTGGATTGGTGTTTAGGATGATTTTGTAGAGGTTTTTGTATCATTAATGGTGGGAAGACAGAGTTTGTCGACCAGATCGGTTCATTTTTCAACAGGACCGGATGAGTTTATTTTTTATACAGGACCGGATCGGTTCATTTTTCTACAAATTCGGATCGGTCCTTTTTTATAGATTTCTGTAAAGGACGGACCGAACTGATCATTCAAGATCGGATCGGTTCATTTTTCTGGTAAATTTGTTCTACATTATTTCGTGACTCCTTATGATATGTTAGTAGTATAAAAGTAGGGTTAGCTACTGTAAAAGATACTTGAGATTGTCAATCGCTTTACATGAGGTACAATAGAGGGAACAATCATAATTAAATAATATCGGGAGTGTGGTGAGAGGTATACCGCATGCGAATATGTATTTAGGTCATCTACACCTACTAATTGGAATAGGTTTGGGTGAATAACTCCATGATTGATTTACTATGTGTATAACATACGTACACTGCTTGCAATCGCGGGAGGTTATTTAGGAATGGGGACAGTCTTATCATGATGAGCCCAATTTTTGGGATTTTAGATTTGGTACCACAGAACATGGAACCTACGTACGGGCTATCTGTGAGAATGATGATGGTCATATGGGTGCGTATCCCATATACTTGGAATCAAGCTCGCCTCCAATATGCGTGATATGTATTTCGATGGTTCGTGAGTGATTCCGAATCATTAGTCCTTACTTAGCACCCATAGACTCAGCTGGGATGCATGTATACTCTGCTATCAAGTCCCGGTACATCTCCTACTAAGTAAGGACTAATGATTTGATAGCAGAGTATACATGCACAACAACTATATATATATATATATATATATATATATATATATATATATATATATATATATATATATATTATGATAGTTATGTATAACTGCTTGTAATATTATCTACTCTGTGATAATTGTAGATAAAGAAGATGACGAATTCTTAAATAACTTAAGTTTGTGAACCCTTAAACAACTTTTGTGAAACTCATACTCGGGGGAGTATATACAAGAACAATGCATAGTAATAGTACAGGGGACTTCACTATATTACTACGGATGATAGAAAGATAGTTTATACCTAAAAACCAGTATATGAGAATTATGTCTAGAGTAGTCTTGCGGTACGTTAGTTGAGGGGTGAGAATCTCAAGTGAGTGCACGAAAATCTAACATGTATTTTATATTTTCTTTACAACATCTTTAAATTACTTGCTAAATTGTTTTAAAATCTTTTACACGCTGACTGTGACCCATCTCTTGCAAAAATCTCTTTTCTTGTGTATTATTTTAGGTGCCCAGCCATAGGGACACCAGGGTAATACCATTGGATCTTTTGACGTACTACAACCATTATGAAAGTTGTAGGTCCTCTCATTTAAACTCCTCCACTTCTATCCTTTAAGTACTAGTATTTAAACTTCTTAGTTAGGGTGTGTGTCATCCATTCTCAGCTTATTTATGTCCGAGGAACATTGTACTTATTTATTTCAGCATTTCCATTTCAGTTGAATTTATTATTGTTGGTTTGGATTTTTGTATTCGATTCGGATGATTATTCCAGTTTATAATATTCAGTTGGATGATGTTTTATTCCTTAGTTATTTATGCATGAAAATGGCGAATGTTTTAATAGTTTAAGTTAATGGACTTAATATAATTCAATAAAATGTTTTGACACTAGCTTAATTAATTATTAGGTGGTTCAAATTAAAATTAGTTTTCGACAATGACGCTAAGAATTAACCAATCAAAAAATTGGTTTTAAATTTTATAAAGGATTGGCCACCCGATATTTAATTGGGTGGGGTGTCATAGGTGGTATCAGAGCATTATGGTTCTAGAGTCTTTTTGAATCTGTACGGCTTACTATGCTTTCAGCTTAGCGTTCCTTGATAAAGAGCCCTAATTTTAGGATTGTTGCAGTCTTGATTATGTTATTACGTCTTCATCTATATGAAATTTAATAACTGCAGTCTTATAAATTCCTTCTCATTTCAGATGCCTCTAAGACGTGCACTTAGGGATAGAAATGCCCAACCCGAGCCCTAGCCAGCACATCCTCAGGGTACGATGAACGCTGCAGAGGTTGCTGTCATTTTTTCCTAGGCAATTAATGTTTCATTAGCCGTGGTTTGATAGGATCCACCACCAGTATAGTAGAAGCACCAACTCTAGTACATACATTCCCTTTTGTTTGGGAGCAAGTCAGAGATGCCTTTCAGAAGGCACCCCCCAGAGTTTCAGGGGAGTTCATATATTCTGGTAGCGAGCCAGTGGAATAAGGACATCCAGCAGCACTTGAGGATGTATTAGTGGACGAAGGTGAAAAAATAGGTAAGGGGTACTTTCAAGATAGTGGGAGAAGCGCTACAGTGGTGGGAGGCCACTACTATCGCACAGGAGAACAATTCGATGAGTATAAAAGACTTATGGGTACGGTTTGATTGTAAATATTTTCCCTCCACCGTTCAGACTGAGATTAGGCAGAAACTACTTGACCTCACCTAGGAGGGGAAGATTGTGGCAGAGTACGAGGAAGAGTTTACTAGATTGGTGAACTCGGTACCAACAAAGGTGCTTACTAAGGATAAGAAAATTCAGATGTTCATGGATGGTCTGACCTAGAGGATTCGACAGCATCTTCTAGATAACCTTTCTTTGCAGTCCTACATAGATGTTCTTAATGCAACTTTGTTACACTGTTAGGACCACCGCTTCCATGTCAAGGGGAGAAAGCTTGGATGAGAGTCTAGCCAACAGGGATGGACTGGTGGGGGTAGTGCCAGTGCGGCACAAGTAGCTCAGGCACAGGAAAAGCAGTGTGAGCAGGGTTCCCATTTAGGGGATTCTGCTAAGCGATTCAGATCAAGAGGCTTTCGCCAGGGACAGGGAGGTTTTCGGGCATGAGCACCAGGGCCAACATGGCCATCAGGGCTAGCAAGGACAGTGGGGCTACCCGAGCCAATAGCAGTTTCAACAGGACTATTGGGGCCAAGGGAGAGGTGGCAACGTTCAACAGGGCCGGGGCCAGTAGGGTCAGAGAGGAGGAAACTTCACCGGTAGGTTTTTCATTTTTAGAAACACTAGTCATAAATGTCAAGACTGTCCGTAGAAGTATAAGGCCCCACAGTAGCATAAGGGTGCTCGTTAGGAACCCCAGCGACCGATATTCCCAGTCGCTCTCTCGGTGCCAATGCCATTCCCATATTTTCCTACCATTCCAGGAGCCCCAATTCAGTAGGGACAGCTTCAGTATAGGCATGTTTACAACGACCACCAGGCAACATCTCCACAGGCTCCACCAGTAGTTGAGGGTACGTTTTCTATCCATGGGTCTATGGTCGTATTTTATTTAACCCAAGAGCCTCACACTCGTTCATAGCCACTAGTTTTTCACGGGCCTCAGGGTTGTTAGACATGAACGACAGTACAAGGTGTTATATAGACTCACCGCTGGGTAGTGGGTCGTTGATTTTCTTTATATGTTGGGGTGTAGGTATAGTGATTGTGAGTATTATTTTTCCAGCCAATATGCTTATTTTAGACATGTCTGAGTAGGACACTATTACTGGGATGAATTGGCTAGTCTCGTATAGGGACATGATTGATTGCTTTAGTAAAATCATTATTTTCTCTATCACTGGTCAGGAGATGTTTATAGTGGCGATGCCTCGCCCTGAAGGAGGATCTTCCACTTACTTGTTTTATATAGAGGAGGGGACCTCTACAGGAATTACGATTCCCCTTGATTAAATTTTGGTTGTTAGTGAGTACGCCGATGCATTTCAGGATATACCTGGACTATCGCTGAGTAGAGAGATAGATTTTGTTATTGATTTAGCATTGGGCACATGACCGATAACTTGTTCACCATATCGTATGACTCCTATGAAAATGAGGGAGCTACGTTATCAGATTGAATAGTAGTTGGGAAAGGGTTTTATCCGGAGAAGTACCTCACCTTGGGGCACCCCAATTCTGTTTGTGAAGAAGAGGGATGTATCCTTGTGATTATATGTGGATTATCAAGAGTTGAATAAAGTCACGATGCGGATCAGGGAGCAGGACATATTTAAGACTGCCTTTCTAATGAGATATGAACCCTACGAGTTTTGGGTTATGCCGTTTGGGCTAACCAACATGCCGCCACTATTTATGGACTTGATGAACAAGGTGTTTAGAGAGTTGTTGGATCAGTTCATCATTATCTTCATAGACGACATCCTAATTAATTCACGGACAGAGGAGGAATATGCTGAGCATCTGCGTAGGGTTTTACAGACTTTATGGGAGAATGAGTTGTACGCAAAGTTTAAGAAATGTGGGTTATGGCTGCGAGAGGTACAATTTTTGTGGCATATTGTATTCGAGAGGGGGATATCAGTGGTCAGCGTGAGGGAGTGGGGACAACCCACGAAACCGACGAAGGTGCGGAGTTTCTTAAGGTTAGCTGGTTATTACAGAAGGTTCATTCAAGGATTCTCAAAGATTGCAGGTTTGTTGACTAATCTGACTCATAAGGGCATACTGTATATTTGGGATGATGCGTGTCAGTTGATGTTTGATGCGCTGAAGGACAAGATGACTTCAACACCCATCCTAGCGCTCCCCATGGCAGGAGTGGAGTACCTTGTTTACACTGATGCATCATTACAGGGGCTTGATGGAGTACTATAGTCAGAAGATTAGGCTATAGCTTATGCTTCCCACAATCTTAAGTCAAACAAGAATAATTACCCCACCCACGACTTGGAGTTAGCAACAGTTGTGTTTACACCTTGAATTTGGAGACATTATCTCTTGGGAGAGAAATTTTGTCTATTCGCGGATCAGAAATCACTGTAGTACCTATTCACTCATAGAGAGTTGAATATACTCCATCACATGTGTCTTAAATTTGTGAAGGACTATTAGTTTTAGATCCAGTACACTCGAGGAAGGCTAACGTAGTTTCTGATGTGTTGAGATATAGGCCACTAGGTCATGTGGCCGAGGCATGGAAAGTAAAATGGAAGGAGTTGGGACATCAGGATGCAATGGCCTGATCATTCATGTCTGTTATGACAGTTACACCCCAGATTATGATGAGGGTTGTACAGGCCCATGCAGCATATCCATTTTGTTAGGAGAGGATTTGACACCTTCCGGTAGAGGGAGCAGAGTCTTATTCAGTGAGTTGTGAGGGAGGTTTGTGCTTCAATAGACGTCTGGTTGTTCCAAAGGGACATGATCTGCAGTTATGACATAGTCGCATGGATCTTGATTTGTGATACATCTCTGCAGGGATAAGATGTACAAGGATATGAGGTGACAGTATTATTGGAGTGGCATGAAGAGAGACATTGCTGAAATTGTCTCAAAGTGTGCTACCTATCAGTTAGTCAAGGTGGCCCGTCAGAAATCGATAGGGATTCTTTAGCCATTGGAGATCCCTATATGTAAATGGGAGAGCATTTCCATGGAATTTATCACATGGTTGCCTACTTCTCAAAGGGGTCACAATTCCATATGGGTGATTATGGATCAGTTGACAAAGGTAGCCCACTTTTTTCTAGTATGGATAGATTACATGACAAGTTAGTATGCTAAGATATTCATCACTGAGATTTTGATATTACACGGAGTGCCCATTGATATCGTGTCAGACCGGGACAAGATTTTTGTGTCTCGGTTTTGGGAGAGCTTTCAGGAGGATATGGGCACCAAGTTGTGATTGAGTACAACTTACCACTCGTAGACTGATGGGCAGACCGAGCGCACTAATCAGATGCTGGAGGATATGTTGCGTGTGTGTGTCCTTGATGGGAATAGTAGCTTTCACTGGAAGAGTTTGCTTATAATAACTCCTATGAGTTCATAATTGGCATGGACCCATTCGAGGCATTATACGGTAGGCCTTGTCATTCTCTTGCATGTTGGTTAGAGGTGGGGGGGGTAATAAACTACTGGGGATGGATGTAATACAACACAGGAAATCTAGGATTGAGATGATTACGAGTCGTATAAGAGTAGCTCATGAGAGGAAGAAAAGCTACGCCGATGCCAAACGGTATTTTTGGGAGTTCGTTGTGGGAGATTAGGTCCTTCTCAGGTATCTCCTATGAAGGGGATAATGTGATTTGGGAATAAGGGGAAGTTTGCACCAAGGTAAGTGGGGCCATTTCCCATTATCGAGAGGATTCGACCGATTACATACAAATCAGGATTGCCGAAGAACTTGCATCGTATACATGGCGTGTTCCATATTTCTTCACTTAAACGATATCTTCGGGACGAGTTGGATCACACTCATATTGAGCTGGAACAAATTGATTTACGGACTGATAGTTCATATGAGGAGAGACCAGTGGCTATCCTAGACGGTAGTGAGAGGATATTGAAATCTAAGGTAGTGCCACTTGTGTGCGTTCAGTGGGAGAACAATAATGTCGAGGAGTCTACTTTGGAGCGCGAGGATGAAATGCGCAATAAATATCCGAATTTTTTTTCCCAGGTATACTATCTCTTTCTAAATTTTGGGACAAAATTCCGTTATAAGGGGGTAGCATGTAGCACCCCGTATTTTTATGATTTTTACATATTGGATTAATTAAATTAAATATGGGAAATGAATTGATAATTAATCCGGATTAAAATAAATATTAGCTAACAAGATAAGAGTTAGTATTTGTAATTGAGAACTTTATTGAATATTACGGAGCGAATAAAGTAATATATAATTATGGATATTATTATGAAGTGATATAAATTGTCGCGAGTGAGAAATATGACAGTTACAGCAATTAAGTCGAGAAGCGCGTGTCAGTCGTGTCGGGACAAAATTAAAGTAATAGAAGTAAATTACTTATAAGTAATCTGAATGGTCATTTCTAGTGCGTCATTGAGTCCGGAAGGGTCGAGATAGTCAGAAAAGTCTACTCGGGGGTTTAGTTTGGGTTCCAGGGTAATTTTAGGCCTAACCGACATTTCGAGAGGGCATTTTGGTAATTTTTATTTTTGGGCATTAATTACCTGCAAAATTAGGAGAGGTATTATGTCAGTTATGTAAAGGAGATTAGGTTTATCATTCAAAAATCCAAGGGGTAGTTATAACTGAAGAGTGAGAGCCAATTCTAGGAGTCTAAAGCTAAGAACAACCATCTTGCACCACCGAGACCACCAACACATAGATCGGAGAACGTGGAACACAACCTTACCAACTACACCAACGGATCAGAACTTCACTTTCAAGGCAAGTGTTTAAACTTTTTGAATTTAGAGAAATAATGGAACCCATATTAGTGTAGGTTCAATTTGAATATGAATATGGTGTTTATTTGATGAAATGGCAGAGTTAGAGTAACCAATTAGAATTTGGAGATAATTAGGTTGAACTCTTCATGTATGTAGATTAGAAATCATCAATTGAGAATTCATTATGATGAACGAATCTGGAAATTTTGGTATTCTTTAATGTTAATTTAAAGAACTAGGGTTTAATGAACAAATTTAGGGATTTCGAAATTTACTAAGAGTTATGCATGACTTAATGATCTTAGATTGTTAGAAATCATATAAATATATCAGAAGATCGATTAGAATGGTTGGATTGGTGTTTGGGACGATTCTGTAGGGTTTTTTGTTTCATTAATGGTGGGGAGACGTAGTTTCAAGAGGTAAAAGTCGATTGGATCAGTTCGTTTTTCTACAGGACCAGATTAGTTTGTTTTTCTATAGGATCAAATTGGACCATTTTTCTATAGATTTATGTAATGTCCTGATCGAACCGATCATTCAGGACCGAATCGGTTTGTTTTTCTGCCAATTTTGTTCTACAATATTTCGTGACTCCTTATGATATGTTAGTAGTATAAAAGTGGGTTAGGTACTGTAAAAGATACTTGAGATTATCAATCTCTTTACATGAGGTACGATAGAGAGAACAATCATAATTCAATAATATCGGGAGTGTGGTGAGAGGTATACCTCACACGAATATGTATTTAGGTCATGTACACCTAATAATTTGAATAGGTTGCGTGAATACCTGCATGATTTATTTACTATGTGTATAACATACCTACGCTGCTTGCTATCGCGAGAAAGGGGAGAGTCTTATCTTCATGAGCCCAATTTTGGGTATTTTTGATTTGGTACCACAGAACATGGAACCTAGGTACGAGCTATCTGTGAGAATGATAGTGATGATGGTCATATGGGTATGTAGGTATGTGCGTAGCCCATAGATTTGGAACCATGCTCACCTCCAATATGTGTGATTTGTATTTCTATGGCTCTTGAGTGATTTCAAATCATTAGTCCTTACTTACTTCGAGATGTACCGAGACTTTATAGCAGAGTATGCATGCACTACAGCTGAGTCTAGGGGTGCTATTTTAGTGTGTGTGTGTGTGTGTGTCTATATATATATATATATGCTTAAATAATATTATCTAGTGTGTGATAATTGTAGATAAAGAAGATGACGAATTCTTAAATAACTGAAGTATGTGAACCTTTAAATACCTTTATGAAACTTATACTCGGGATAGTATATATTAGAACAATGCATAGTAATAGTACAGGGGGACTTCGGGATAGTACTACGGATGATAGAGACATAGTTTATACCTACAAACTAGAAGATTAGAAATATGTCTATAGTAGTCAAGCGGTACGTTAGGCATGCACATTAGTTAAGGGGTCATAATCTCAAGTGAGTGTGAAAAAATCTAACATGTGTTTTGTATTTTCTTTACGGCATCTTTAAATTACTTGCTAAATTGTTTTAAAATCTTTTACACTCGAACTATGACCCGTCTCTTGCAAAAATATCTTTTCTTATCCTGTTCTCAAATAGGGATTTTTGGGATAGCACGATCGGTTTCTACATATTACATTGGATGCGCACGAGGTGTTAGTGACACTCGCGATGACATTTGTGTACCATTAGTGGTGTCCATCCCCTCGTGGCATGTTTTCAAGCTTAAGTGTGCAAGTTGTCAAATTTATGCCATATTATCAAATCAGGAGTCCCGCGACTGCATGATCGGTTGCTACATATTACGTTGGAGGCACCCGAAGTGTTCATGCCACTCACGGTGCCATTTGGGGGTCGTTGGGGGTTTCATCCCCCTCGCGGCATGTTTTTAATCCTAAGTGCTTGTTTTCATATTCGTGTCTTATTCTCAAACTGGGAGTTATGCGATGGCCTGGTCGGTTAACACCTGTAACGTTGGATGAGCATGAGTTGTTCGTGCCACTCACAATGCCGTTTGGAGGATGTGGTTGCCCCCTCGCTGCACGTTTTCAATTTTTAAGCCTAAGTGTGTCAGTTTTTAAATTTTTGTCTTATTTTAAAACCGAGAGTATCACGACTACGCATCCAATTACTACGTGTTAAGTTAGATGCGCAAGCGATGTTTGTGGCACTCATGGTGCCGTTTGGTGGAAGTTGGGGTGTCCGCTCCCTCGTAACATGTTTTCAAGCCTAAGTGTGCCAATTTACAAATTCGTGCCTATTCACAAAGCGAGAGTCCTGCGATTACGCAGTAGCTTGATACGAGTTACGTTAGATGCACACGAGGTGTTCGTGCCCCTTGCGGTTCTATTTTGGAGTGATTGGGGGCTTTGTCCCCCTCTCCTAACATTTTTAAGTCCAACCGTATCAATATTTTAATTCGTGTCCTATTCTAAAATCGGGAGGCCCACAACTACGCTACTAGTTGTTACATGTTATGTTGTTCATGCACGAGGTGTTCGTACCTCTTGAGATTTTGTATGGGGGCTATTGGTGGTATCCATCCCCTCATGGCATGTTTTAAATTTTCAAGCCTAGGTGTGACTATTTTCTAATTCGTGTCTTATTCTCATATCAGGAGTCTCACGATTGCATGTCCGATTTATACGTGTTACGCTGGATGTGCAGGATGTGTTCGTGCCACTTTCTGTGCCATTTGGGGGAAGCTCGGTGTGTCTGCCCGCTCGCGGCACATTTTCAAGCCTAATTGTGTCTCTTTTCAAATTTGGGTCCTATTCTCAAATCGAGAGTCTCGTGAATGTGCGACCGATTGCTATTTATTGCGTTGGATGCGTACTTGGTGATCTTTCCACTCGTGGTGACATTTGGGGACCGTTGGGGGGTGTTAGGCACCTCGTAGCACGCCTTCAAGTCTAAATGTGCCTATTTTTAAATTCATGTCCTATTCTCAAATCGGGACCCCTGCGATTGCGCGATCGATTGCTAGATATTATGTTGGGCGCACATGAGGTGTTTGAGCCACTTGTGGTGTCATTTGGCGCCTGTTTAGGGTCTCTGCCTCCTTGCAGTACATTTTCAATCAAAAGTGTGCCTGTTTTCAAATTTGTGTCATATTTTAAAACTGGGAGTCTCGTGACGTGTTACATTGGATTCACAGGAGGTCATCATGCCACTCGCGGTGCTGTTTGGGGGTGTTCACCCCCTTACGATACGTTATCAATCCTAGTGTGCCTATTTTCAAATTCGTGTCCTATTTTCATACCGGGAGTCCCTCCACTGCGCGATTGGTTTCCACGTTTTATGTTGGATGCGCATGATATGTTTGTTCCACTCGCGGTGTTGTTAGGGGTGTCCGTGCCCTCATGATGTTGCTGTTAGGGGGACGTTGTGGGTGTCTGACCCCTCACTATAAGTTTTTAATTTTCAAGCCTAATTGTGGTTATTTATAAATTTGTGTCTTATTATAAAATTGGGAGTTCAGCGACTGTGCAGCCGGTTGCTATGTGTTACATTGGATGCACACGAGGTGTTCGTGCAAATTGAGGTACCGTTTTGGGGCGATTAGGGGGTCAGCCCCCTCGCAGCATGCTTTCAAGCCTAAATGTGCTTGTTATTGAATTCATGTCCAATTTTCAAATTGAGAGCCCCGCAATTGGGAGGCTGGTTGCTACGTATTATGTTGGACGCGCACGAGGTGTTCGTGACACTCGTAGTACCATTTGGGTGCGTTTAGGGATTTTGTCCCCCTCACGACACGTTGTCAAGCCTAAGTGTGCCTTTTTCAAAATTCGTGTCCTATTCTCAATCTGGGAGTCTAGAAAATGCTCAGCCGGTTGATACATATTAGTTTGTATGTGCATGAGGTGTTATTATTGCTTGCAGTGTGGTTTGGGGATCATTGGGGGTGTTCTCCCACTCGCGACACATTTTCAATTTACAAGCCTAAGTGTGTCTGCTCAAATTCGTGTATGTGTTATGTTGGATGCGTGGGAGGTGTACCGATTTGGGGCAGTTTTGAGCATCTTCCCCTCATGTCATGCTTTCAATCCTAAGTGTGTCTATTTTTAAATTCATCTCCTATTCTCAAACTAGGAGCCCTGCGACTACCTCACAGATTTATATATGTTACGTTGGATACAAAAGAGGTGTTCGTTCCACTAACGGTACCATTTGGGAGCAGTTTGGTGGTGTTCGCCCCCCTCCTGGAATGTTTTCAAGCCCAAGTGTGCTCGTTTTCAAATTCGCATCCTATTCTCAAACTAGGAGTCTCGAGATTGTGCCATCAGTTGATATGTCTTCAGTTGTATGCTCATGAGGTGTTCGTTCCACTCGCGATGCCAATTGTAAGAAGTTGGGGGATTCATCCCCCTTACGAAACATTTTCAAGCCTATGTGTGTATATATTCAAATTCATGTCCTATTTACAAACTGGGGGTCCTATGATTGGTATGGACTATTTCTACGTGTTATGTTGGATGTGCACGAGGAGTTCTTGCCACTCGCAGAGCCATTTAGGAGCGGTTAGGGTTTCGGTCCCTCACGACACGTTTTCAAGATAAAGTGTGCTTGTTTTTGAATTCGTGCCCTATTCTCAAACTGGGAGTCTCGCAACTACACGAATTGTTGCTACATCTTACATTAGAGGAGCACGAGGTGTTCATGCCATTCGCGGTGCCGTTTAGCGGATGTTGGGGGTGTTCTACCCTCGCAACACATTTTCATTTTTCAAGACTAGTGTTCTAGTTTTCAAATTTATGTCATATTCTCAATTTGGGAGTCTCACGACTGCACTTCGGGTTTCTACGTGTTGCGTTGGACATGCACGAGGTGCTCGTGATACTTGCAGTGCAGTTTGGGGGCATTGGGGGTGTCCGCCTCCTCATGAAACACTTTCAAGCCTAGGTGTTCATATTTTCAAATCCGTGTGCTATTCTCAAATCGGGAGTCCGTGACTATATGGTCGATTGCTACGTGTTACGGTGGATGCGCACAAGGTATTCGTGCCACTAGCGGTGCCGTTTGGGATATCTGGCCCCTTGCGTCACGTTTTCAAGCCTAAGTGTGTCGGTTTTATATTTGTGTCCAATTATCAAATTGGGAGTCCCGTGACTGTTTAGTCGGTTACTACGTGTTATGTTGGACACGCACGAGGTGTTCGCCACCTCGCAGCACATTTTTAATTTTTAAGCCTAAGTGTGCTAGTTTTCCAATTAATGTCCTATTCTAAAACCGAGAGTCCCACGATTGCTTGACGGGTTGCTAGGTATTACATTGTATGGACACAAGGTCTTCATGCCACACGTTTTGCCATTTGGTGGCGGTGGGGGTTTCGACCCCCTCGCGGTACATTTTCAATTTTCAAGCCTAAGTGTGTCTGTTTTCAAATTCATGTCCTATTATCAAACTGGTAGTTCCGTGACTGCGTAGATGATTTCTACATGTTACGTTGAAGGCACATGAGGTGTTCGTGCCACTCATGGTACCTATTAGGGGTCGTTGGGGGTGTTCGCCTCCTCACGGTACATTTTTAAGCCTAAGTGTGCCTGTTTTAAAAATCGTGTCCTATTCTCCAAATGGGAGTGCTGCGACTACGTGGCCAGTATTTATGAGTCGCACTGGATGCACAAGAGGTGTCGTTGCCACTCTGGTGCTTCTTGGGGGACGTTGGAGGTGTCTTCCCCCTCGTGGCACGTTTTCAATTTACTAGCCTAAGAGTGCCTATTTTCAAATTTGTGTCTTATTATAAAATTGTGAGTCTCTCCACCATGCAAACGATTGATATGTGTTATATTAGATGTGTACAAGGTGTTGTTGCCAATTGCGGTGCCGTTTGGGGGTGTCCACCATCTCACTACACGTTTTCAAGCCTAAGTGTGTCTGTTTTCAAATTTGTGTCCTATTCTCAAACCAGAAGTCCCATGAGTGTGTGGTAGGTTAATATGTGTTACGTTGTATGCACATGAGGTATTCGTTCCACCCGTTGTGCCATTTCTTAGGGATTATGGGTCTCAGTCCCTTTGTGGGTCGATTTTCAGTTTAAGTGTATATGTTTTCAATTTCATGTCCTATTCTCTAAGCAGAAGTCCCGCGACTGCGCAACCAATTGGTTGATTTACATTGGATGTGCATGCCGTATTCATGCCACTCGTGGTTCCGTTGGGTGTGTTCGCCCCTCGCAGAATTTTTACAAATTTTAAGCCAAAGTGTGTCTATTTTCAAATTTGTGTCCTCTTTTCAAATCGTTATTCCTGCGAATTCACATCTTGCTACGTGTTGTGTTGGACATGCACGAGGTGTTCGTGCCACTTACGGTGCTATTTGGGGGAGGTTGAGGGTGTCTGCCCCCTCGAAGAATGTTTTTAAGATTAAGTGTGCATATTTTCATATTCGTATCCTATTCACAAACCAGGAGTCCAACGATTGCATGACCAGTAGCTACATGTTACGTTCGACACGCATGAGGTGTTTGTACCACTCGTGTTGCAATTTGAGGGTGTTTAATCCCCTCGTGGTACGCTTTCAAGTCTAAGTGTGCATATTTTCAAATTCGTGTCCTATTATCAAACTGAGAGTTTTGCGACTACACGGACGGTTGCTATGCGATACGTTGGATATGGACGAGGTGTTCATGCCACTAGCGGTGCCGTTTGGGGGTTATTTTGGGTGTCCACCACCTCGTGGCATGTTTTCAAGTCCAAGTTTGTCTGTTTTGAAATTCATGTCCCATTATCAAACCATAAGTCCTGCGACTACGCGATCGGTTGCTACGTGTTATAGTGGACGCACATGAAGTGTTTGTTTCCCTCGCTGTGATGTTTATGGGACGTTTGGGGTGTTTGCCCCCCGGGATATGTTTTCAATTTTTAAGCCAAAGTATGCATGTTTTTAAATTCGTATCCTATTCTAAAACTAGGAGTCTCATGACTGCGCAGACGGTTGTTACATGTTACTTTGGAAGCACACGAGGTGTTCATGTCACTCACAGTGTCGTTTGGGGGTTTGAGGCCCCCTCACGACACGTTGTCAATTTTTATGCCCGAGTGTGCTTGTTCAAAAATTCATGTCCTATTCTCCAAACGGGAGTCCCGCGTCTGTTTGCTATATGTTACGTTGGATGCGCATAAGGTGTTCACGTCACTCGTGGTGCCGTTTGTGGGCCGTTAGTGATGTCCACCACTCGCGGCACATTTTCAAGCCTAAATGTGCCCGTTGTGAAATTCATGTACTATTCTCAAACTGGGAGTTTCGATTCTGCATGGTTGATTGCTACATGTTACATTAGATGCACACGAGGTGTTCGTGCCACTCCAGTGCCGTTTGTTAGAGGATGGGGTGTTCACCCGCTCGCGGCACATTTTCTATGACGGTGGGGGGGTTTGGCCCCCTTTCAGCACATTTTCAATTTTTAAGCCTAAGTGTGCCTATTTTCAAATTCAAATACTATTATTAAACTCGAAGTCCTGCGAGTGATTGACCGATTGCTACGTGTTACGTTGGAGGCACATGACGTGTTCGTGCCACTCACGGTACCTTTCGTGGACCGTTGGTGGTGTTCGCCCGCTGACGGCACGTTTTTAAGCCTAAGTGTGTCTATTTTAAAAATCGTGTCCTATTCTCAAATTAGGAGTCCTGCGGCTACGCGGGCGGTATTTTTATGTTACGCTGGATGTGCACTAGGTGTTTGTGCCACTCCGGTGCCGCTTGGGGGAGATTGGTGGTGTCCTCCCCCCTCCCCCCGGGGGGGGCTCGTTTTCAATTTTCAATCCTAAGAGTGCCTATTTTCAAATTCGTGTCTTATTCTAAAACTAAGTATCTCTTGATTGCGCCACCGATTGATACGTGTTATGTTGGATGCGTACAAGGTGTTTGTGCTAATTGCGGTGCCGTTTTGGTGCGGTTAGGGTGTCCTCCCTCTCATGGCACGATTTCAAGCCTAAGTGTGCCTATTTTCAAATTTATGTCCTATTCTCAAATCGGGATTCCTGGGACTGAGCGTCCAGTTAATACATGTTACGTTGGACGTGCACGAGATGTTTGTGCCACTCACGGTGCCATTTGGTAGGGATTGGGAGTTTTATCCCCTTCGCGGTTCACTTTCAAGCTTAAGTATGCCTGCTTTCAAATTCATGTCCCATTCTCAATTTGGGAGTGCTACGAATGGACAGGTTGTTGATTGTGTAACATTGTACGCGAACGACGTGTTAAGCCACTGCTAGTGCCGTTTGGGGGCCATTGGGTATGTTCGCCCCCTCACGGCACGTTTTCAAATTTCAAGCCTAAGTGTGCCTATTTTCAAATTTGTGTCTTGTTCTCAAATCGTAATTCTCATGACTGCACATCCGATTGCTACATATTACGTTGGACGCACACGAGGTGTTCGAGCCACTCGTGGTGCTGTTTGGGGGAGATTGAGGGTGTTCGCTCCCTAACGGAACGCTTTCAGCCTAAGTGTGCTTGTTTTCAAAATCGTGTCCTATTCTCAAATTGAGAGTCCAATGATTACGCGGCTAGTTGCTACATGTTAAGTTCAGCACACACGAGGTGTTCATGCCATTTTCGGTGCCGTTTTGGGTCAGTTGGGGGTGTTTGCCCTCTCACCGCATGTTTTCAAGCCTAAGTGTACATTTTTAAATTTGTGTTCTATTCTCAAATCGGGAGTCCCGCGACTGTGAGACCGACTAATATGCATTATACTGAATGCGCACGAGGTGTTCGTGCCACTCGCAGTGCCATTTGGTTGATATTGGGGGTTTCATCCCCTTCGCAACTCACTTTCAAGATTAAGTTTGCCTATTTTCAAACTCGTGTCCTAATCTCAAATCGGGAGTCGCGTGACTGCGCAACATGTTACTTGTTTTATGTTGAACGTGGACGACGTGTTAATGAATCACGTGGTGCCATTTGGGGGCCGTTGGGTGTGTTCGCCCCCTCGTAACACGTTTTTAAATTTCAAGCCTAAGTGTCCCTATTTTCAAATTCGTCTCTTGTTCTCAAATCTTTATTCCTACGACCATATGTCAGATTGCTACGCATGACGTTGGATGCACACGAGGTTTTCTTGCCACTCGCGGTGTCATTTGGGGGAGGTTGGGGGTGTCCTACACCTCGTGAAATGTTTTCAAGCCTCAGTGTGCCTATTTCTAAATTCATGTCCTATTCTCAAACTTGTAGTAAAATAATTTTGCGACCAGTTTTTACGTGTTACGTTTGACATGCACGAGGTGTTCGTGTCACTCACGATACAATTTAGGGGTGGTGAGCATTTTCATCACCCTCGCGACACGCTTTCGAGCCTAAGTGTGCATGTTTTCAAATTCGTATCCTATTATCAAATCAGGATTTCCATTTTTGCGCAGTCGGTTGCTACGTGTTACATTGGATGTGTGTGTTCATGCCACCAGCAGTGCTTATTAGTGATCGTTTTGGGTGTCCGTCCCCTCGTGGCACCTTTTCAAGCCTAACTGTGCTTGTTTTCGAATTCGTGACCCATTCTTTATCCGTATTCCAGTAACTGCACGACCAGTTGCTATGTGTTACGTTTGGATGCACATGAGGTGTTCGTACCACTTGCGGTGCATGTTTGGGGTGTCCGCCCCTCGTGGTAAATTTTCAAAATTTAAGCCAAATTGTGTTTGTTTTAAAATTCGGGTCCCATTACAAAACCAGGAGTCCCGCGACCGTGCAGATGGTTGCTACATTTTACATTGGATGCACACGAGGTGTTCGTGCCACTCACGCTACTGTTTATGAGTGTGTGTGTGTGGGGGGGGGGGGGTTCCCCTTCACGAATCACTTTCAATTTTCAAGTTTAAGAGTGCTTGATCTCAACTTCCCCTACTCTCCAAATGGGAGTCCCGCGACTGCGTGACTGGTTGCTACGTGTTATGTTGGACAGGCATAAGGTGGGGTTTCCATTCGCAGTGCGGTTTGTGGGCCATTGAGGGTGTCTGCAGCTCACGACACGTTTTCAAGCCTAAATGACTAGTTCCTACATGTTACGTTGGACATGCATAAGGTGTGGTTGCCACTTGTAGTGTGATTTGTGGGCCATTGAGGGTGTCCGCCACTCGCGGCACGTTTTCAAGCCTAAATGTGTCTATTTTCAAATTCGTGTCCTATTATCAAACCGTGAGTTCCACGACTATGTGGTCAATTGCTACATGTTACGTTGGATGCGCACGAGGTGTTTGGTTGGTCCAGTTCCGTTTGCGAGAGGTTGGGGTTTTCACTCGCTCGCGACACATTTTTTTATTTTGAAGCCTAAGTGTGCCTATTTTCAAATTCATGTCCTATTCTTAAATGGGGAGTCCCGCAACTACGAGGGTAGTTGATACGTGTTATGTTAGTTGTGCACGAGGTGTTCATGACACTCCTGGTTCCGTTTGGGGGAAATTAGGGTTGTCTACCCCCTCGCGGCACGTTTTGAAACCTAACTGTGCCTATTTTCAAACTCGTGTCGTATTCTCAAATAGGGAGTTCGGTGATTGCACATCCGATTACTACGGGTAATGTGGGATGCGTACGAGGTGTACATGCCACTCGCGGTGTCGTTAGTGGGTTGTTGGCATTTTTGTCCCCCTCGTGACACGTTTTCCAGCCTATGTGTGTCTGTTTTCAAATTTGAGACCTACTCATAGATCGAGGGTCTTACGATCGATTGCTACGTATTACGTTGGATGCGCACGAGATGTTTGTGCTACTCGGGATGTCATTTTGGAGCTCACCCCCTCACGACATGTTTTTATTTTTCAAGTCTAAGTGTACATGTTTTCAAATTCATTTCCTTTTGTAAAATCGAGAGTCTCACGACTGCGTGTCTAGTTGCTATGTTTTACGTTAGAAGCGCATGAGGTGTTCATGCTACTCGTGGAGACATTTGGAAGAGATTGGGGGTTTTATCCCCTCACATCATGTTTTCAAGCCTAAGTGTTGCTGTTTTCAAATTCGTCTCTAATTCTAAAACCACGGGTCCCAGAACTGTGAAGTCAGTTGCTATGTTTTATGTTGGATGCGCACGAGGTCTTCGTGCCACTCAAGGTGCTGTTTGAGGGCCATAGGGTTTGTCTACCCCTTCGCGACACATTTTCAAGTCTAAGTGTGCCTGCTTTTAAATTCGTATCTTATTAATTAAGAGTCCTGTGACTGCACAACCGGTTTCTATTGTTATGTTGGATGCACACGATGTGTTCATATAGCTCGTGGTACGGTTTGGTAGCAGTTTGGCACGACCGACCCCTCGCGACATGTTTTCTAGCCTAAGTGTGCCTCTTTTCAAATTCATGTCCTATTCTTAAACCGAGAGAACAATGATTGAGCGTCTAGTTGCTATGTGTTACGTTCAACGCACATGAGGGGTTCGTGTCACTCACAATGTAATTAGGAGAGGTTTGGGGTTTTGCCTACCTCGCGGCACATTTTTAAGCCTAAGTGTGCTTATTTTAAAATCCGTGTCCTCTTCTCAAACCGGTATTCCCACGATGGTGCAGCCAGTTGCTATGTGTTACGTTAGACGTGGAAGAGGTGTTCATGCCACTCACGGTGCCATTTGGTGGGAGCTGTGGGTGTCCGCCCCCTAGCGGCACGTTTTCAAACCAAAGTGTGCCACTTTTCCAGTTAGTGTTTGATTCTCAAATTCATAGTCCCACTACTTCACGATTGATTGCTACGTGTTGCATTGGACGTGCATGAGATGTTCGTGCCACTAGCATGGACGTTTAGGAGAGATTTGGGGTTTCATCCCCCTTACGACAGATTTTCAAGCCTAAGCCTGCTTATTTTCAAATTTGTGCCCTCTTCTCAAATCGGGAGTCCTATAATGGCCTGGATGGTTGCTACGTGTTACATTGGTCACGCACGAGGGTTTGTACCACTAGCGGTGCTGTTTGGTGGATGTTGGGTGTGTATACCTCCTCGCGGTTCGTTATCAAGCCAACGTGTGCGTGTTATCAAATTCGTGTCTTATTCTTAAACATGGAGTGCCACGACAATGCGACCAGTTGTTACGTATTATGTGGTATTTTAACGAGGTGTTCATGCTACGTGTAGTGCCATTTGGGGGCCGTTGGGGGTTTCGGCGACCTCGAAGCACATTTTTAAGCTTAAGTGTGCATTTTTTCAAATTCATCTTGATACGACGCAAATATTGCGTATTTCACCCGTTAACCTACGCGTTATTAGCCCCCTCGGGTATCTTAATCCCTATATTTGTGCTCGTTAACCCGAAAACCTCGAATTTTTGTATATGAATGTTTTTATTAGTTAATTGAGCTTTTGTAGGTATTTGGATGCTTAGTATGAAGTTTGGATGCATTCCGGTGATGTTCCGTACATAATCGCACGTTCAAGGGCATTTTAGTCATTTCACAATTTGGGCAACTGGCCCAGTGTCTTCACGTCATTTGAAGACCTAAGAACAAGATTCACGTGGTCCTAAATGGTGCACGATTTCGAGTCTGAACGAAGAAGTTATGGTCTTTTTATCGGAAGGGAATTGCAACATACCAAAAACAGGGGAAGTGTTCAAAACCTACAGGTGCGAATCGATTCAGATTCATCCCAAATCGATTCGCTTGGAACCATTGCACCCGATCTTCCATTCTGAATCGATTCGGCTTTCATATAAATCGATTCGGCCTACCAACAGCCTCAAGATATTTCCATCCGAATTGATTCGGATTTCACTCGGATCGATTCGGCCAGCAAATTTTGTTGTTCTTTTATTCACAAGTTTATCATTGGGATATTTTGTATATAAATACTCCTTTGTCTAACTTGATAAAGATATCTTCATTATTGTCTAGTTTTAGGGTTTGTATAGAGAGATAAGCCCTACTCTCCATTTTTGGGTGTTTTGCCCCATAATTTGTAAGTTACATTTTACTATTCCTCTGTCTTCCTTAATATAGTTGTATTTCCTTGTTTCTGCTTTATTTCCATTGATGTCATTTAAATTCCTTATCTAGATTAACTTGTATTTCATTTATTTATTACTTTCCTAGTGTTAAAGTAGTTTAATTTATGTTTTTCCCCTAGATAAATCGGGACGGAGTTGTGTTCTGCCATTAATGGGTTTGAGCTCCGAAAACTAGGTTATGCGTAAAATTGCGTTTAATTGAAACTGCACGTATCAAAGTTTGATTGTTATGCGTTTATTTTTCTTTGTCACGCAACGTTAGAGTTTATAGTGACAATCTGAATTTAATCCTCGTGTGACCATTTTCAGTTAAATGTCTAATCTCACAACTTTGGGTTAAATTACTTATTTTGTGATGTTTATGCTTAATTGATTATGCTCGATTAAATTTCTTTCGAGCCTTAACTCTAATTAGTAGTGGTTTCAATCTATGTGGTGGAATGCGATCCCGATCCTCGCTTTACTTTTGTGTAGCGTAATGTATTATTTTCTTGTGTCACCATAACCACGCAATCACCTTTTCCATTTTTATTTCTGAAGTTGTAAAATAATTAAAATCTAAAATTCAACCACTCCCTATGGATTTCTTACGATACCCGACTTACTGTTGTTCTTGCTTGTCAAGTGTAGTTGTAGTTTAGGTTTTTTGCATTGAGTCTCCGAACCGATAACAACGATTTGCGTATTACATGACGCACGGTTCATGCCTCATGACGTCTCCTATTCTCAAACCCAGAGTCCTGCGACTGCATGGACGGTTGCTATGTGTTATGTTGGATGCACACAAGGTGTTTGTGTCACTCGTAATGCTATTTGGGGATGTTGGAGGTGTCCGTCCCCTCGCGGCACGATTTTAATTTTCAAGCATACGTGTGTCTATTTTCAAATCCATGTCTCATTCTAAAATTGGGAGTCCCACAACTGCATGATCGGTTTCTACGTGTTACGTTGGATGCGCATGAGGTGATCATACCACTCGCGGTGTCATTTTGTGGCAGTTGGGGGTGTACACTGCCTCACAGCACACTTTCAAGCCTAAGTTTTCCTGTTTTCAAATTCATGTCCTATTCTAAAGTCGGGAGTCTCACAAATTTGCAGACAGTTCCTACATGTTACGTTGGATGCGCACGAGGCGTTTGTGCAACTTGCGGTGCCATTTGTGAAAGGTTGGGGGTTTCGATCCCCTCGCAGCTCATTTTCAGGTCTAAGTGTGCTCGTTTTCAAATTAGTGTCATATTATCAAACTGGGAGTGTCACGGATACGCAAGAGGTTGCTACGTATTACATTGGACATTCACGGGGTGATAGTGCCAATCACGGTGCCATTTGGGGGTGTCCGCCCCCTTGAGGCACATTTTCAATTTTCAAGCCTAAGTGTGCCTTTTTCAAATTCATGTCATATTCTCAAACTGGGAGTCCGCCACTGTGCGACTGATTACTACGTGTTACATTGGAGACGCACGAGGTGTTCATGGCATTTGCGACGCCGTTTGGGGTGTCCACCCCCTGCGGCACACTTTCGAGCCTAAGTATGTCGGTTTTAAATTTGTGTCCTATTCTCAAATCGGTAGTCTTGCGACAGTACGATCAGTTGCTACATGTTATGTTTGACGCACATGAATTGCTTGTGAAACTAGTAGTGCCATTTGGGGGCAGTTGGGTATGTCTGCCCCCTTGTGACACGTTTTTTAGCCTAATTGTGCCTATTTTCAAATTCGTGTCTTATTCCAAAATCGAAAGTCCTATGACTGCACGACGGGATGCTACGTGTTACATTTAATGCGCATGAGGTGTTCGTCCCACTCACGATGCCTTTTGGTTGAAGTTGGGGTTGTCCACCCAGTCGCGACATGTTTTCAAGCCTAAGTATGCCTATATTCAAATTCACCCCGTATTCTCAAAATAGGAGTCTCGCGAGTGTGCAGCCTATTGCAACGTGTCACGTTGGACACGTATGAGGTGTTAATTTTTACGTTGAATGCTCACAAGGTGTGCGAACGATTGTTACTTGTTACGTTGGACGCTCACAAGGTGTTTGTGCCACTCGCAGTGCCATTTTGGGGTTGTTGGGGGTCTCAGCCCACTCACGACACATTTTTAAGCCTAAGTGTGCAGCTTTTCAAATTCGTGCCCTATTCTCAAATCGGGCAACTTGCGTCTATGCATGTGATTTATACCTATTATGTTGGACGCGCACGAGGTGTTCATTCCACTCACGGTGCCGTTTGGGAGAGGTTTGGGGTTTTGGTCTCTCGCGACTTGTTTTTAAGCCTAAGTGTGCCTTTTTTCAAATCCGTGTTCTATTCTCAAACTGGTAGTCCAACATGTGCGTGGACGATTTCTACATATTACTTTGGAGGCAAACGAGGTGTTCGCATGACTATCGGTGCCATTTGGGAGGCTCTTAGGGTGTCCTCCCTCTCGTGGCACGTATTCAAGCCTAAGTGTTCCTGTTTTCAAATTAATGTCGTATTCTCAAACTAGGAGTCCCGTGACTGCATGATCGGTTTATACGTGTTATGTTGTATGCACACGAGGTGTTTGTTCCATTCGCAGTGCCGTTTAGGGGCCGTTGGGGTTGTTCCCCCTCATGACAGTTTTTCAATTTTTAGGCCTAAGTGTGTATGTTTTCAAATTCATGTCCTATTCTAAAATTGGGAGTCTCATGATTTCACATCTGGTTGCTACATGTTACATTGAACGCGCACGAGGTGTTCGTTCCACTTGCGGTCCCATTTAGTGTGGTTGGAGGTTTTGGTGCCCTCACAACACATTTTCAAATTTCAAGCCTAAGCGTGCATGTTTTCAAATATATGTCCTATTATCATATCGGGAGTCTTGTGACTGCGTAGAGAGTTGCTACGTGTTATATTGGATGCACACGAGGTGTTAGTGCTGCTCGCAGTTCCATTTGGGTGCCATTGGGGGTGACCGCCTCCTCGCGACACGTTTTCAAGCCTAAGTGGGTTTGATATCAAATTCAAGTTCTATTCATAAACTAGGAGTCCAATAACTGCGCGATTGGTGTCTACGTGTTACATTGGATGTGCATGAGGTGTTCGCGCCACTGTTAATGTCATTTGGGGGCCATTGGGGGTGACTACCCCTCGCGACACGCTTTTAATTTTCAAGCCTAAGTGTGCTTGTTTCAAAATTCGTGTCATGTGCTAAAAATGAGAATCCCTAAACTGTGCGGTCACTGTATATATTTTACATTGGATGCACATGAGGTGTTTATGCCACTGGAGGTGATGTTTGGGGGACGTTGGGTTGTCCGCCCACTCGCTGCATGTTTACAACCCTAAATGTGCATGTTTTCAAATTCAGATGCTATTCTAAAATCGGGAATCCCATAAATTCTTGGTCAATTGCTACATGTTACATTAGAAGCGCACGAGGTATATGTGACACTTGCGGTGTTACTTGGGGGTCGTTGGGTATTTTTGTCACCTCGCAACATATTTTTAAGCCTAAGTGCGCCTGTAATAAAATTCAGTCCTATTTAGAAATCAGAAGTCCCACGACTGTGTGACTTGTTGATACATGTTATGTTGGACGCGCATGAGGTGTTTGTTCCACTCATGATACTTTTTGGTGGACATTGGGGGGTCCTCCCCTTTGCAGCATGTTTTCACTTTTCAAGCCTACGTGTGCCTATTTTCAAATTCGTGTCTTATTCTAAAATTAGGACTCCCGCGACTATTCAACCAGTTACTACGTGTAAAGTTGGATGCCCATGAGGTGTTCATGACACTTGTGGTACTTTCTAGTGGTAGTTGGTGGAGTCCTCCCCCTCCAAGCACGTTTTTAAGCCTAAGTGTGCTTGTTTTCAAATTCGTGTCCAATTCTCAAATCGGGAGTCCCACGACTAAGAGACTGGTTGCTACATGTTACATTGGACGTGCACGAGGTGTTCATTCCCCTCGTGTTTCCGTTTGGAATAGGTTGGGTGTTTCGGCCCCCTTGTGGCACGTTTTGAAGCCTAAATGTGTTTGTTTTCAAATTCGGGTCCTATTCTCAAACCGGGATTGCTACGATTGCGCAGTCAGTCGCTACGTGTTATGTTGGATGCGCACGAGGTGTTTGAACCACTCATGGCATAGTGTGGGTTCCATTGGGGTGTCCGCCCCCTCGCAGCTCGTATTTAATTTTCAAGTCTAAGTGTGTTTATTTTCAAATTAGTGTCTTAATCTGAAATCGAGAGTCCCGTGACTGTGCAGCTAGTTGTTACGTGTTACGTTGGATGTGCACGTGGTGTTCTTACCACTTGCCATTTGGGGACTATTAGACCCTTTGCGGGATGTTTTTAAGACTAAGTGTACATCTTTTCAAATTCATGTCCTATTTTCAAACCGAGAGTCTCACGATTGTGCGATCGATTGCTACGTGTTATGTTGTATTTCACGAGGTGTTCGTGCCACTCGCGGTGCCTTTTGTGGGCGATTGGTGGTGTTCGCACCCTCATGGCACGTTTTCGAGCCTAAGTGTGTCTATTTTCATATTTGTGTCCTATTCTCAAATAGGGAGTCCCTGGACAGTGTGAGAGATTGCTATGTTACGTTTGATGCACACGAAGTGTTATTATCACTCGCGGTGCCGTTCGTTGTTCGTTGGGTGTGTTCGCCCCCTCACGACACGTTTTCAAATTTTGAGCCTAAGTGTGCCTATTTTCAAATTAGTGTCCTGTTCTCAAATGTTGATTCCCACGACTGTGTGTCCGATTTCTACGTGTTATGTTAGACGCGCATGAGGTGTTCTTGCCATTGTCAGTGCTGTTTGGGGGAGACTAGGGGAGTCTGTCCCCATGGGCAACGTTTTCAAGCTTAAGTGTGCTTGTTTTTAAATTAGTGCCCTATTCTCAAACTGGGAGTCTCGCGACAACATAAGTGATTTATACATGTTACGTTGGATGTGAAAGAGGTATATATGCCACTTCTAGTGTCTCTTGGGGGCTGTTGGGGGTGTCCGCCCCCTCCAATCACATTTTTAATTTTCAAGCCTAGGTGTGCCTGTTTTCAAATTCATATCCTCTTCTCAAACCGAGAGTCCCGCGACTAATTACTATGTGTTATGTTGGACGTAGGCGAGTGTTCATTCCACTAGCAGTTTCGTTTAGGGACCACTAGGGGTATCCACCCCCTCGCAGAACATTTTCAAGCCTAAGGATGCCTGTTTTCAAATTCTTATCCTTCGGAATTTTCCACCTATCATACGGTCTCAGATTATTGAGAACCCAGAGTTCATCTACATACATATGAGTGACACTTTAATTGTGTGCCTAGCTGGTTATTTTTCCCCAAGGTTTTATGGTCAATATTATTTGGTTTTAATGATGGCTTACTTTTGTTCTATACCCCTTAGCGAGATGGTAAGTACGGGATTATTAATCTTAATTATTTAACTTTGTTATACAAACACTGAATTCTAGATACACTCCCCCTCTCATCTATATAGATATTTTTTATATAATTAGTAAATCATTCTTAGAATATTTGTGCTAATTCCTTTTTTCTCTAGATTGCCTAGGAGAAAGAGGATAGTATCTCTTTCCCCTTAAAGACAAACACTAGTGACATGTTTACATATATGACTGTATGGGCGGAGACTAAGCCAGATGGGAGAAAGGAGTGGCACTTTTTGATTTTACACTTTATAGTTCACGTTGACAATAAAATGTAATTCTCCCCTGAGGTGATAATACACTATGAGCACTATTTTCATAATGAATAAAGTTTTATTTTTTGCCTTAACTTTAATTCATTTCTTTATATATACTCTCTTGTTCATTCGTACCAAAAAGCAGGGTGTGATAGGATAAGTATTTTTTTTCCATACTAGAGGAATATAAAAGGAGAATGAGTCACTTTTGGTTATCGAAAGAAGTCTAGTGTGAGTGGTAAAGGTATCATTAAGATCTTCCAAAGTAATATTATTTATAATGTCGGGTATGTCAAAGGGCTTATGATGAATCTCATTAATATAAGCTAAATTTGTGAAGATGGTAAACTTGTTACCTTATACAAAGATAATGTTTTGTGAAGAATGAAGTTGATGGTATTTTAATAAGATGTTTAAGATAAAATCAAACTGTTATAATTTTTTGAGTGGTTGTAAGGTAATTTGTCAATTTCCTAAAATCGAATCGCTCGATCGATGGAATCAAATATTAGTTCACGTCTATTTTTAAGGGGAAAAACAAGAGTCCACATAAAAAGGTTAAGGAAATCATTGTTTCGAGGAAGCTATAGTTAGTACACGCTACTTGACGTGTCCTTCCCAAATCGAGAGTATTGGACAAATATGGAATTTTTTTGTCTTGGTGGGTGATTTCTCAAAAAAAAATATTTTTGGGATTTTTGAAAGAGAAGAGTAACATATAGATTTAACTATGATTGTTTGTAAGAAGACTAAAAATTGGAAATCACTCTATATTAGAAGTGATCAGGGATAGAAATTTATTGACATAAAAGTTGAGATTTATTGCAATGACATATGCATAAAACATAAGTTTTCGACTGTCGAGCTGTATATACTAAATGGTAAGAATTTCCCCAATATATCTTTGGTTCAAGCCAATCCAAACCACTTGTGACACTTCAAATAGGGTATTTCGTAGACTCGTCACCAAAAAGACTCTTTATGAATTACGGAAGGGAAAAAAACATACAATAAAAAATTTAAAATTATTTGAAAGTAAGTGTAATATCCCGCACTTTTATGGGAAATTAAATTTAATAATTAAGTGCAAATTGGGAATTTAAGAAATTATCGTGAATAGTAATTTTCTGAGTTCTCAAGGATTAAATGATTTTCGATATGTATTATAATTACTCATGGGATTAAGTGAATAAGTTGGATTATTTTATTATTTTTCGCAACTGGGTAAAGCGACACAGGATAATATTACAATGGAAAAACCCGCATTAAGTTGTGTTGAGTTAAATTAGTGAATTGCGGTCAAGTACCTCAGATGGAAATTTCAATTGCGTGGTTGGTCTCGAAATGGTTGAGATAGTCAGAATAGAGTATCCGGGGGTATTATTTGGACTCTGGGAATTTTTGGACCCGTAGGGACTCGTAATTGAGTAAACAAGTCATTTTTGGGTTTTAAAGGGATAAACCCTTATTTCTCTATTTATAAGGCATAAGAGAGAAATAAATAAAGAAAGAAAGAAAGAAAGGAAAGAGAGAGAGAAGAAAGAGGAGAGGAAAGGAAGAGAGAAAATAGGACAAAATGGGAGATTTCGGCCAAACTCCGCCGGATTCGACTCGAGGTCGTCGGATTTCATCCTCCAGCCAAGTGTGTACTTGCTTTATTTCATTTTATTCATAAATATCATATTATAGTTGGTAAACTATATGATTTTGGGTTAGAACCCTTAAAATAAATTTGGGGAAAATTTGAATAAGAGTTTACATATTGATGTAATGTAAACTCTTAATGATTTCTAGTGTTGAATCCATGTAAATGGAGTAAAGAAATGGGTTAAAATGATAAGTTGGGATTTTTATGGTTTTAGGGTTTAAATCTAAGAGAAATGGTTTAATACCCCAAATTAATTGATGTGTTAGTTGTAAAACATAGATTATATGTTTATGGAGTTGTTGGATGAGATTAGAAACAACAAAAATGGAGAATGATGGAGGTTTGGATTTTTGGAAAAGAAGGTGAAAAGTGACCAACGTCCTCTCCTAATCGATTCATCCAGGGCGAATCGATTCGACTCTTGGTCAAAAAATGAAAATTATAGATCTTTTCGATACGGTCGCGTGGGCACCAACCGCGTATTTTTCTAATGTTTTTTGGATTTATAATGATTTTTCTACGGAAAGGTGTCCGAGATCGAAATCGTTAGTCAGAAATTAAGGCTAGAATTATTTCGAGATAAATACCAAGGGTTCTCAAATAGAGTGTTAGGACCTCAAAAGGACTTTAGGAGATATGAAAATTTTGGTTTCGTTGAAATAAATCCGAGTTATAATTTAAATTGAGATTGGATTGAGTTTTGTGTTTTTTGGGATTTATATAAAACCTAAGAAGATTTGGGGATTTCGGACCAGCCGAATCGATTTGGACAAGCCAAATCGATTCGGTAAGAGACAGTTTGAAAGTAGAACCATTTAGAATCGATTCGGTGCCCTAGGAATCGATTCGGACAGGCCGAATCGATTTGGTCCTGGAATTTTTTTTAGGTTTTCTCCTTTTAAGTTTAGGGAGACTTAAATTATGGTTTTGGAAATTATTATAGGAGTTTCTAAATGGGATGTTAGGACTCCTAGATGATGATTTGAGCATATGTAAACCTTAGATTAATTTAGAGTACGATCTGGGGTATTGATTTAATTAATATTTTGCGACAAGAGACATTCGATAAAATCATTCGGCAAGCGTGTATAGATATATTTATGCGGTTATAATAAATTTGGGCCGATTAAAATCGAGAAAATCTTAGAATGTGATTAGGATGGAATTTGGGGTTATTGGTCATCGTTATGTGAGATTGACAATTGTGGCCATTTATATATTTGAGGAATGATGTCGATTATATATACGATGTGATTAAAGTATATATATAATATGATACGAATATGTGTATATATCTATGTGTGGATGGTATATATATATGTCAAGCATTCCCCCTCTAATGCTATCATGGGAAGTTGCATAATGTGGGTGAGGCCCCTGGCTTGAGGAGCAGGGAGCGTATAGTCCCCAGGTCATAGCGTCCATTGTTATATTGTGTGATTTTTATTAGGGGTGAGACGTGGTGGGTATGTTTCATCTCATTTCTGGGGAGGAACTACGACCGCTTCCCAGACATTGTGATTTATGACCGCGATGTCGGTGATATTGAGTCTGACCGCTGGTCCGCAGGATGTAGGATGGTATGTGAGTGATGCCCTAGAAGATGATAGCATTAGAGACCGTATCCTCTAGTTATAGCTCATTGGGATGGTTATTGTACTTGTGTGTATAGTACATTACTTGTGTATGAGAACAAGATATTATATCTCTACTAGAGTAAAGAGATAAATTGAATATGAAATAAACTCTCATTCTGGGAGATTTTACCGGACTTAAAATGTGATATGTATATAAAAATAAGCATGAAAAATAAAGATGAGTATGTTATGTATATGTATTTAGATGGGTATATATATATACGTTATGTACTGAGGGCCTAATGGATCTCGATGATCGACATTGCCAAGTAGTAGTGTATCGAGGGGGTTCCTTGTTTGGATTTCACTTCGCGAGACACCCCGCGCACGAACATGACACAATGTTGAGACTAGGGAAAATTTAGCCCTTACTACATGGGTCAAATAGGATTTGTATAATTTTGGTGAAAAGATTAGTTAGGCATGGTAGATTAACTAGGTTGTCTATTAGGATGCATTAGGTGTGCACTATTAGAAGAGAGGTGATGGGTATCTCATGGGAGTGCGATACCAATTTAAATATGAGATCAAACATATTTTTCTAAATAAAGAATTTATTCACTTGCAAAATATTTTCACAACTTGGGCTATGACCTGTTTCAATATTTTTCCCTCTTGCTATATATTATATATATAGGTGTCCAGACACAGGGACGTCTGGATGACGATTCATTTGAGTCAGACGCCTGCTGAAGCAGTTGTGGATGCTTGCAGGTTTACTATAGACGCTTCTATCCTTGTAATCTAGATAGGAGGTAATGTATAAACATATGGGCTAATCACCCAACTGCTTTTATTTATTCTTTTACCGCCTTTTATGCGGATTCGATTTGGTTGTATATTGTTAAATCGAGTGTTCAGTTATTGATGATACGCAAATATTGCATGTCTCATCCTCTGAACCTACGCGTTTTAGCCCCCTTGGGTGCCTTAATCTCTATATTTAAGCCCGTTAACCAGACAACCTCAGTTTATATTGTTAACATGCTATATGAGGTATAATTGGGCTTTTGTAGGTATTTAGGTACCAAGTATGGGATTCGGACGCATTTCGCGCAATTTCCGTACGCAACCGCACGTTCAAGGGAATTTTATTCATTTTTCATATTGGGCACCTGGCCCAACATCTTCATGGAAGTTGTAGCCCTCCTCGCAAGCTTCGCGTGGACGTAAACAGTGCACGATTCCGATTCATAACGAAGAAGTTACGGCGATTTCAGCGGACGAGAAAAGCTTGGAAACCAAAACAGCAATGCAGTGTACTGCCCCTGCTTGATCGATCGATCGATGATTTGGTAGATCGATCGACCAAATCATAGATTTGGTCGATCGATCGATCTATGATTTGGTGCACCGATCGATCTATGATTTGGTCGATCGATCTACCAAGGCCAAATTTTGGCAATTTAACATAGTCGATCGATCTACCAAATCGTCGATCGATCGATCAAGCAGGGGCAGTACACTGCATTGCTGTTTTGGTTTCCAAGCTTTTCTCGTCCGCTAAAATCGTCGTAACTTCTTCGTTATGAATCAGAATCGCGCACTGTTTGCGGCCACGCGAAGCTTGTGAGGAGGGCTACAACTTCCATGAAGATGTTGGGCCAGGTGCCCAATCTGTAAAATGACTAAAATGCCCTTGAACGTGAGGTTGCGTACGGAAATTGCGCGGAATGCGTCCGAATCCCATACTTGGTACCTAAATACCTACAAAAGCCCAATTATACCTCATATAGCATGTTAACAATATAAACCGAGCTTGTCTAGTTAACGGGCTTAAATATAGAGATTAAGGCACCCGAGGGGGCTAAAACGCGTAGGTTCGGAGGATGAGACACGCAATATTTGCGTATCATCACACCCCCTAACTTACACATTGCTAGTCCCTAGCAATGAAATAGGATGCAACAAGAACTACAAGCAAACCAAAAGCAGGATGAGTACAAAAATATGGTATAAATGCATAAGGCCACTTTCGCGGGCGATTCGATTGCATTTAGCGTATGCAATAAGCCGTTAAACCCCTAGGTTACCCTAGTGGACGAGTGTCGTCTCGTGAGGGTTTTCAGAGATGGTACCCACAAACATCACATGGTTTCCTCAAAATATGCCCAACCCAACATGCAACAAGCCCAACAATGGCGAAAAGGATTTCATACGCATTATTAGCAAAGTGAATGAATTCACACAAAAGTCCAAATCATTAACATTATAGAATGCACCTCATAGAATTGAAACCTTAAAATGTGGGAGGGGAGTGAGCACATGCAAAGTGTGATTTGGCAAAAACTTAAATAAACCGGATATACATTAAAGCAAGCATATATTCAATCCTCACGGGCATTACGCTCATCAAGCGAATTCACTCAAAACAGGGAGGTAATACACGGGACATGCGGGCATAAAGAGTAAATGTAAATGGAAACTAGGCCGCACACATGTCACAAATGACGAACGCTATATATAAACTGAAAAACTGTAATCTCAATGAAAGGACACCGCAGACTAAAAGAGGCGAAATGCATTGTCACAGATTATCACAACTATTATGACTTTTGAATTACATCGACCTAAGATCACATAGGACTTTAATAGGGTTATAATGTAGGTTAGGCTAGGGTACGAAATGAAAGGTATATGTACGGATTCAAAGTGTTCGGAGATGAAAACTAGGGATAATGGGAGAACGCGTGCAATAACAAAATTGGAAAAACAAGTTCCAAAACGGCATTAGATATATCATCGGGGAGAGTAATCAAAGATTATTGAACACTATACAACATATACAAACTTCTCTTTCTTTTTCTTTTCTTCTTTTTCTCATTTTCTCTTTTGTTTTCTTTTGCTTTTTGCTTTCTCTTTTTCTTTTGTTTTCTTTTGCTTTTTACATCACTTTTCTTTACTTATCAAACTCTCATATGCCTAAAATTGCAACCACACTACAATAACATCATTCAATCCCAAGTATCATTCCAAACAAAGGTATGGAAAGTGTATGTATGGGCTAAAACTCCAATGCAGAGTTGGTTATGGGAATTTGGGTTATGTAAAGAATGGCTATATTTAGGCTCAAAGGGGTTGACTAGGGAAAACATATAAAGGGTGAGGTCAAGGTCATATGGGTGATATAACAAAGAAGGCCTATGATCATTTCACAAAGTTTACGCAATTCTCGAGTCAAAACAATATATGAAAATCATGCTCAAGTAACACATTTCAAGTATGAACTCAATTAATGAACGGTCAAATGAAAGATTAGAGAGATTACCAACGAATTCAACGTTTTCAATGAGAAAAGAATAGTGTATAACACTCACAAACGACGAAAGGTACGAAGCTTACTCGGTGTAAGTATATAAAATGCAACAAAAGATTACCGAGTTATAAAAATCTTAAACCAAATCAATATAACAAGGAGAGTGCATATGCTCATGGGATAAAGTTTAATTCATGAAGTTATTCACAATATCAATGATTTGAGGACTAAAGTCTAATAACTTCTGAAATCGAGAACATGCATCATTGAGTTGTCTATTTGATCGGGCAATTATTGAAATTTGTCATCGAAAACAAGGCAAAATGCCCAACAAAGGAGAAAAAAGAAAGAAAATATTTTTTGAAAATTTTTAAATTTTTCACAAAAAGGCATACTTAGTAACTAAATGTGAGCAAATCCATAGACTACACATGAAATGGATAGAATATCCTACACCCCCTAACTTAAATGTTGCATTGTCCTCAATGCGCATTAAGAACACAACACAAAGAAAGGAAAAGAACGATATTACCCAAAATTGGAGAGATCTCCATAAGCGCGAGTCCAAAGGAATCTACAAAACAAGTTAGTACCAAGCATAGCAAAAACAAATAACAAAAGTTAACTAATTACACTAGACTAAATTAAAAGGAAAGAAAAATAGGAAAGAAAGAAAATTAAAAAGCTAACTATTTAAAACCTACTATTTAGACTTCACGCTAACTATACACTAGAAGTCTAAATAGTTGAGGGTCCACCCAAAAAGGTATTTGACTTTGAAAGATCAATGGTGGACCCTCCAAAGCGAACATGCCTCCCGAAAGATATGAATTCCGTTTGAACAACGGAAGGCATGTGGGTGGTGAAAAATGTGAACCATCGCCAATTTGAAATTTTGGGCGGACGATGGGGGATTTGGATATCAAGGGGGAAAGGTACACTAGAGATCCAAGAAAAATCGATTCATCTCCCAAAGGTTTTTCAAATGGAATGGGAGATGGTGCACACATGAGGATAACATCCATCGAAAACAAGTCCGGTAAAGAGTCCTCATCGGCAAAAAGTGTAGAAGTTTTAAAAGTTTCTACCGACTCATAGGAATCAACAGGTAATTCTAATGATTCAATGATGGAAAACGAATATGGTGATGAAACAAATTCAATCTCAATCGACTCATCGTCGGAAGGAGATTGAATTTCGGGGGAGAAAGATTCACATTCGATGAGAAATTCTTTGAAAAATTGAGGTGAAACACAAGTTTCCACCTCCTCGTTGTTTTGTGCATAAGAATTCATCTCATCGCAAAGTGCTCCAAGTCTCATTCCAGCATCATTTAAGCTTTCCAAACCTTGGGAGTAAAGAAGCAAAGTTTCTTCCAAAGTAGGCTTCCTCGGCTCAAGAGCCTCGGACTCCTCATTTGGTTGAAACTCGTCTTCGAAAGTAGTGAAATAAGAATCGTCATTGGATTCGAATAATGAATCCAACTCAAGCTCCCAATAACGATTTTCATTCCGATAAATGTTTTCAAGTCTTTCATTTTCAAGAAAATCTTGAAAATGAAAAACTTGAAAACTATCCCCAAAGTATGAATCATTAGAATAACCGTAATAACTATAATAGTAGGACATGATTACCTCGTTGTTTGTAGATGGAGAATCCGAGCAAGAAAGTGAGCAACCGCAAATCAAAGTTTCTTAGCGCTCAAAGTATGCAAATCCTGCAAAAAAGGTTAAAACAAAGAATACAAAAGGAAAAATACTACGAAATAATAAAACAATTACTATCTAAAACACACTCCCCGGCAACGGCGCCAATTTTTGATGCGAGGAAAACCGAGTGTTCGTGTAGGGACATTATCGTTGATTTCGGCTCCCGCTCGACATACAAAAGATATAACCTAAACTACAGCTACACTTGACAAGCAAGTACAACGGTAAGTCGGGTATCGTAAATCCACCGAGAGTGATTGAATTTTAGACTTTAATTGTTTTAGTTACTTCAGGAATAAAAGGGTGTAAAATAAATAAACGAAAAGGTGAAAGGGTGGTTATCGTGAATAAAGAAAAGAATAAGTTAACGCTAAATAAAGTAAAGCGAGGATCGGGATCGCATCCAACCAAACGGATCGAAACAACTACTAATTAGAATTGAGGCTCGAAAGCAATTTAATCGAGCATTTACAATTAAGCATAAACATCACGCAAGAAGGAATTTAACCCAAAGTTGCGAGATAAAACATTTAACTGAAAAATGGTCACACGCGGATTAAATTCGGATAATCGCTATAAACACTAACGTTTCATGCAAAGAAAGTTAAACGCATAATAATCCGACTTTAATACGCGCGGTTTCAATTAAATGCGATTTTACACGGAACCCTAACTTTCGAGGTCCAAACCCGAAAATGGCGAAAATGCAATCCTGAACCTATTTATCTACGGACTAAGCATGAAATTAAATAAATTAAACTAATTAACTAAGAAAGCAATAAATTAAAGCAAGAAAACCTAATTATAAAGCATGGAAATTATCTAGAAAGCAAGGAAAGAATGAAAACAAGCTGTATTAAAGGAGAGGGAAGATGAATAGTCAATCTTACAACCAATTTGTGTGTCAATCCAAGAGAGATTGAAGAAGAACCAAGAAAAAACCCTCCAACCCTAACTAAAACTAACCTAAAAACGTTCTCCCTTGCTTATTACAACAAAATTGGCTTATATACCAAGTGGGAATTAAATTAGAAAAGAAAAGAGAAAAGAAAAGAAATGCAAAAAATATCTGTAGAAAACAGAGCATCGATCGATCTATGATTTTGTCGATCGATCTACCAAGGCCAAATTTCGGCAATTTAACATAGTCGATCGATCTACCAAATCGTCGATCGATCGATCAAGCAGGGGCAGTACACTGCATTGCTATTTTGGTTTCCAAGCTTTTCTCGTCCGCTGAAATCGCCGTAACTTCTTCGTTATGAATGGGAATCACGCACCGTTTGCGGCCACGCGAAGCTTGCGAGGAGGGCTACAACTTCCATGAAGATGTTGGGCCAGGTGCCCAATCTGTAAAATGACTAAAATGCCCTTGAACGTGCGGTTGCGTACGGAAATTGCGCGAAATGCGTCTGAATCCCATACTTGGTACCTAAATACCTACAAAAGCCCAATTATACCTCATATAGCATGTTAACAATATAAACCGAGGTTTTCTAGTTAACGGGCTTAAATATAGAGATTAAGGCACCCGAGGGGGCTAAAACGCGTAGGTTCAGAGGATGAAACACGCAATATTTACGTATCATCAGTTATTCTTATTTCATTTCAGTTTCATTTATACATAAACTATGTGAATATTTTAATTGATTAGTTTGTTTAAAAGATTAGTTAAATAAAATTTTGACGCCATCCTAATAGGTTATTAGTAATTTAATTTGGTTTTCGACTGTAATGCTAAGAATGAACCATATGTGACTCCCGTTTTAATTTGGTATAGGAGTGATCACCCAGTATTTTATTTGGCGCGGTGTCAAATATGGTATCAGGGCATCAGGTTCTATTGTCCTTATGAATCTGTGCGGACGTACTACGCTTTCAGCGTTGCTTTTGATTTGATATAGAGCCTTAGGATTAGGATTGTTGATTACTCTTGTGAGATTTCGTTTTCCTGCCATTATGTAAGATTATAGTAAATCTTTTGCGCACTCATTCGAGACTCGGGCATTTATCGATGAAGGACGACCATAGGAAGGTCGCGATGAGGGCAGCACGAGGTGGGTCTTAGTTAGAGTTATAAGTTATAGTTGGGATTGAGGACCGCAGGAGAGGTCACTCCCCTCTTTGTGTTGTTATTTAGGATTAATGCAATGACTACTAAAGTATAGTTGTTATAATCATTATAGTATCACTATTGTAGAGAGTGGTGCTAAAGCTGGATTACCCAGTGAAGTAAATTGGGAATAAGGTCATTGATAAAGGACCATACGTTGAAGTGAGTTGTACGGAGTAAATATAACATTACTCAGTGGAAGTAGACGGGTTGGAAGCTTTAACTTAAATCGGGGTATGGAAATACCCATATGTGAAAAATTGAAGAAAACAATTTCACTCGTAGGAGCAATATTGAAATGGTGGTAATGGTGGTCACCATATTCGGGGGAGCGGGATATTTTTCTCATAAAGGGATCTTACGGATGGATTTAATCGTTATTTCCTTTGATTCACCAAAAATGAATCAACTGTAGTTCCTGAACTATTCCCATAAGGAATGGTTAGCGGCCGATTGTGATGGAGAAGTGGTGTTCGTGGAACCCCATTGTTGGACATCCACCTGGGGAATTTAATGGAACAGGGTTGTTGAGGCTGGTACTGGAGTTTCTTCTTGATAAGGAAGTTAAGGGGACTATGAAGGTGATTGTCAGGATCGAGTCCATAGAGCCTAAGATGCTGATAATCTTAATATGGTCAAGGTGGATAGACATAGGTGGATGTTGTAATGAGGAGTGTATAACCGCATGCTTTGGTCTTGCTTAGTAGGAGTTGAAGGGAAAAAGTAGGGTGCATAGATGGGGGCATCAAGTTAAGTACTTTTGGTTCAGTTAGGGCAAGTGTACCAAGTTCGGGAACCATTTGGATTAGCTAGGGAGATTGGTGAAGTTGTTGTTATGAGTTTCACCTCAGATGGAGGAGATATAATTGGTGTGACTAGATAGAGTCACAGTATTTCAGTTGCCCTAGATTCATTTGGGTAATTTGAACTTTTTGGAGCTATCAGTAACATTATATAGTGTATTCCTGTATGTTTCTCCACGATAGCGAGGTTCTATTTTGAATGTATATATCTGGTTTGTACTACTCCTTTTATGTGTGATATATGAGTATGGTATTATTTTGAATATATTATATTCTTTGTTGATCGGAACGATAGTAGGATAATGATGGCAAGACTATCGTGTCCGCGGTTCCAGGGTGGAGTAGGTTGTTGTTGCGACATCTCACCTGGATACAGGTTGAGTTCGCCTTTATTACTATGGGAACGTGAAACTTTGGTAAGCAGATATTTCTTTATCATGATACGAGTACGTGGCGACCTTATAGATATGATTTAAGGTATGCAGGGTTAATTGTTGAGCTGTGAGTTTAAGCTCATTATTGGTTGCGCAAGGACTGAGTTTTAGTGCGAGCGCTTAGTGGTGTGGCTCCTGGACAGAGATAAGAGTTCATACCACATTTTGTTGAAAGAGGGGATAGGTTCGAGTCGCATATTTGAAGCTAACGGACCTCCACGACCGACAAAGTTAAGTAGTAATGTATTAGAGGGGTTCCTTGTTTGGATTTCTTTTGCAAGATGATCCATGCATGGACCTTAACGACGTCGGGAGTGGAGAGATGTTATAGGATGTAAGGATTTTGGTTTTATTGATTAGTTACCTAGTGTAGAGAACACTATGGATTGATAGCCGTGTGATGATTGTGTGCTTATATAGATGGGAGTGCTATGGAATAACACTGAAATGGTTCTCTCACTGTAAGTATGTGATTGAGGTGAGGTAAAGGAAATTGATTTGAGTCGTATAGCCAGGCCTTAATGAAAAGGCCTTAATGAAGGGAGTAGGTGCCTTGATTAGTTAGATTTTCCTTTTCGCCAAGGTGAAAGGTTAGAGTGATAGAAGTACGTTAGTAGGATAGCAAGATAGAATTTAGGACGTCCCGCTGGTGTGCCTCAGGCCATTATATCTCGATGACCGACAATGCGAGAAAGTAGTGTAACAGGAGGATTCCTTGTTTGGATTTCGCTTTGCGAGACGTCCCACGCATGAAACGAAGAAAATGTCGAAAGTTGAGAGAGGCCTTGGGCACTAGGGATATACTTAGGATCATACTCGTTTCGTGTGGGTAGGATAATGCATAGATCATAGGATTATTAGAGAGTAAGATCAATAGAGTTAGTGGCGTCGATATAAGAAGATTATGGGAAGTAAACCACAAGAAGATGGGTTGATTGACCTTAAGAAGAATTGAATTTTACGGGTTGGGAAGACCTATGTGTAAGTATTACATCGAGGAAATAAGGCCCATTGTTTAGAGAGAGTGTACACGTGTCACGTTTACAATGGTTGTGCAAATAAGCACGAGTTAAAAGGTGTATGGGCACCCTGGTAAGGTTGTTTTATATACCTCCTGAAATAAAAGGGGCATAGTATATAAAGTTGAAGATTATGCCGTGAGGCAGTCATAAATGGATTTGGAGTGTTGGATGGCATGTCGTAAAAAGTACGTGATAATCCAATTGTATAGGGCAATAAGAAGTACCATGCTTAAGTTAAGCAATGAGACTGATGGGAATAGTCGAGCGTTAGTATAAGCCCGTTCCTTTAGATATGATTATAGAAGCACTAGGTGCAACGCGACGTTATTAGAGTCAATCTTACAACTGAGGTATCAGATTAACATATGTACATATAGATAAGTTTGTAGTATAGTATAAACTTGTTAGAGGTGAGTACTGAAGGAATGAATGGTTGAGAACCACTTGGGTTAGTACCATTCCACTTTGAGGTATTAGGATGTTGAGTGATTCATGACGCTAGATTAGTGTTGGTAGTGACGTTTGTATCTGAATTTTGAGCGCACAATTCTGTTGTAAGGGGGGAAGTATGTAATACCCCGCACTTTTATGGGAAATTAAATTTAACAATTAAATGCAAATTAGGAATTTAAGAAATTATCATGAATAGTAATTTTTGGAGTTTTCAAGGATTAAATGATTTTTGATGTGTATTATAATTACTCTAGGGATTAAGTGAATAAGTTGGAGTATTTTATTATTTTTCGCAGCTGGGTAAAGCGACACTGAATAATATTTTAATGGAAAAACCCGCATTAGGTTGTGTTGGGTTAAATTAGTGAATTGCGGCCAAGTACCTCGGATGTAAATTCTGATTGCGCGATTGGTCTCGGAATGGCTAAGATAGTCAGAATAGAGTATCGGGGGGGGTATTGTTTGGACTCCGGGAATTTTTGGACCCGTAGGGACTCGTAATTGAGTAAACGAGTCATTTTTGGGTTTTAAAGGGATAAACCCTTATTTCTCTATTTATAAGGCATAAGAGAGAAATAAAGAAAGGAAGGAAGGAAGAAAGAAAGAAAGAAAGAAAGAAAGGAAAAAGAGAGAGAAAAGAAAGAGTAGAGGAAAGGAAAAGAGAAAAGAGCACAAAATGGGAGATTTCGGCCAAACTCCGTCGGATTCGACTCGAGGTCGTCGAATTTCATCCTCCAGGCAAGTGTGTACTTGTTTTATTTCATTTTATGCATAAATCTCATATTATAGATGGTAAACTATACGATTTTAGGTTAGAACCCTTAAAATAAATTTGGGGAAAATTTGAATATGAGTTTACATATTGATGTAATGTAAACTCTTAATGATTTCTAGTGTTAAATCCATGTAAATGGAGTAAAAAAATGGGTTAAAATGATAAGTTGAGATTTTTATGGTTTTAGGGTTTAAATCTAAGAGAAATGGTTTAATACCCCAAATTAATTGATGTGTTAGTTGTAAAACATAGATTTGATGTATATGGAATTGTTGGATGAGATTAGAAACAACAAAAATGGACAATAATTGAGGTTTGGATTTTTGGAGAAGAAGGTGAATAGTGACCAGGGTCTTTTCTGAATCGATTCGGCCAGGGCACCCCGTCTATTTAAATACCGGGTAGCTACTCCTTTATTAAAATTAATACAAAATGCCAAGTTGGTTCAGTTAATAGCATCACTGTCGAAAACATTTTAATTGTTACTAACCACCTAGTATTTAAAAAGCGAGTTGCCAATTTTAAATTAAATCTGATTAACATGAAGTAAGTGAGGAATAAAAGAATAACATAACCATACACAATAAATTCCCAATAGTGTAATAAACAAGTAATAAAGAGTCTGGAGGAAATACTCCTCACAACAATCCCACAACTGAAATAATAAAACAAGTCTGAATCCTGAATTAATTACAATCCACAACCTGAATAACTGAATATAAAATGTCTCTAAAAGAAATGGCCAACATGCCCTACAAATGATGAAACTGAATATGGAGTTAGAACTAGAAAAGAAGGCGTATACTACCAAGGCCCTGTAACTTCCACAACAGCTACAGCTCGTCACCTGAATGGAATTATTATGCATGGTGTCCTTGTGGCTGGGCACCTAAAAGGTTTTTACAAAAAAGAGATTTGAAAGCAAACAGGTCAGAGCCCGAAAATGGAGAGTATTTTAAAAACAGCAAGTGATTTAAATTACAATTGAACATCCCATATTATAAACACGTTAATTGCGTACTCTCACATGAGTTCCTTACCTCTCCACTACTGTGCACGTCTAACGTATGCCTTTAACCCATCCTAGTTTTGCCATTATCTAACTAGTTTATACCACTCCTACCTTCGCATTCAAACATAGAGTATCTACACATAACCCCCAATTAAGCCATATTTATAACCCATGTTCACATTCGTTAATTTACTTATCTCAAGTGTTAGTTAAATTCTCATTTTTAACCCATTCGCATATCTTGGTCAATTACATCTACTAAGCAACAATGAACCCATCACAAATACATAAGTACATCACTCTCAGTACATAAATATATATATAAATGGCACCCCTAGGCTAAGCTGCGGTGCACGCATACTTTGCTATCCATCCCGGTACATCACGTACATAAAGATTACAAATTCCGAATCTCTCAGGAATTGTTATAATAAGCACAACACACAAAAATGGAGGCGAACATAATTCAACATATCCATGGTCACGTACATACCTACGCTCCATAGTAAGCTGACTTATTAAATCACAAATAAGTCATTCCCTTGAACTATGTCCTCGAGGTACCAATCTAAATCCGGGCACACAAAGATTAGATGGCCCTAAGCGAACGTAAACCTCCCATGATACAAGTATGGTAGGTATGTTATACACATAAGAAATCCATACACTAGGCATTCACACAACCTAAGTAATCATATATCAATATAGATGTTTGCACATTTCATCTAGTTAATCTCGTACGTGGCAAATTTACTCCGAGAATTACATATCATATATATTCCGTTTGATAACTCTCTCGTCGTATCAATTTGGGTACTTAAACCTAACTCAAAAGGTTACTAGATTTCTTATTAATTTCAAATGTTATCTCAGTACTTAAAGTCCCTCCGTTATTGCCCTTATCTTACATCATCCTCAATTCTCAACGTAGTTCCAATTCGAACGTTTTCTAACCGTACCTCACTCGGTAGACCCTCGCACATAATATCAATCAATCCCATAAGTTATAGCGTTCTCCGATAACAACTAAGGCCCTACTGACTTTAATTAAATCCCACACTATCATATTAATCTTCCTAATAACCAACATCGGCTTTGGAATAATCATTAAACCTTAAAGAGAAACATTTTCCAAAATACAGCAGGGGTCGATCGATCGATAAAAAGTGGTCGATCGATCGAACCTTCGATCGATCGACATTCTTGAGTCGATCGATCGATCAAGCAGGCATCAGCCCAGAAATCCTTAGCAGTTACGGGTTTGCATTTTTTTAATCTTCAATATCATCATTCCAACGTCCAAAACTCTCAAATGAATACACTAATCATCCTACTAACATGTTTACTTCTTTCCCCACGTTTTAGATTCATCAAATCAACATATAACATCACTTTCATGGATCAAATTACTTAAAAATCATATAAAACCTAGTTTTTACTATTTCTTCAAGAACATCCCATAATTCCTTCAAATTTCAAAATTCTCTACTCATTAATCATAAATTTGTAGTTGTTATCATCTCAAATATAAACCTACATGAAAGTCCTACCCAAATTATGATTTAAACCATTCAAATCCCTTTAAATTTTCATTATTTATGAGAAATCTCCAATTCTATAGAAACATGTAAAATATATTCTTTGAATATTTGCAAGATAAACCACTTGCCTGTAAATTTGATGTTCTGATCCGTTGTTGTTGTTTAAGGGCTGGTCCTCTCTCCATTCCGGTCACAATTCCGTCCAAATTGGTGGTGGTGGGTGGTGGTTTTGGTTTGGGGACTCTTTGTAACCTCTCCTCTAACTCACATAACTCCCCGCTATGTTTTTGGCTGATCATGGCCCTAATGGCCTAACCAAAAATGAATAAATCAACACTAAAAATCGTGGGTCTTAATTCCTTAATTTTTAAAATTACCAAAATACCCTTCCGGGTTGCCGGTTTGGCCTAAAAATGCCCCGAGACCCAAACTAAACTCCCGACTAGTGTTTTCTGACTATCTCGACCCTTCCGGACACGTTGGCACACTCAAAATGACCATACGGTTGATAAAAATAAAATTCACTTTTTAATTTAAATAATTACCCTCCTGACGCGACTGTCACGCGCGTCCCAACAAAATTTCCCAAATTGCCGTATTTCAGTCTCGCGACAATTTTAATATTTTTAATATCCATATACTACCATATATACGCATTATAATCAAATACCAACTCACATCTCGTTAGTATTTTATCCGAATTAATTCTCAATTAATTCACATTTAATTTAATTAATCCCATAAATAAATATCAATAAAAGTACAGGGTATTACATACTTCCCCCCTAATAACAGAATTTTGTCCCGAAATTCAGGAAAGTAAGGCACACCTGGAAAAATTTAGGTATCCTCCAGTATTCAAAACAATTATAAAGAAAAGCCCAAATCACTAAAACCCTTGCTTCACAATAAGCTTGTTTAACATACTTGATACCTTATCAGAATAATCTTCTATAAATGCACCTCACGTTGTGCTGTTATTAAACAACATTCGAATAAAAATAGCCTATACATCATTAGCCGCATTATTTTTATTAGTATATTGAATCCGCACCTCACTACTAACTCCCGCGTTTATCAAAACTCCAAACTCCCATCCTGGGATGAATCAATAACACATCTGACTACGCTTGCCCATTCCTTGAAATATCCCGATGTTGTGACTTCCACACAAGGGAAAACCACCTCAGCCTGTTGGTGTCACACAAACCTTTGTAAGCACTTTGTCCACCATAAATAGATATGAGTGCTTTTCCCCCAACTCTACCATTAGGTAGTATCTCCTCCACATGACTACAATATACCTCACTAGTTATACCCGATTTGGAATTTAAAATATCGCAATGAATCCAAAATTTCTTTCATACAATCCATCAGTCGTTAGTCACCTTGCGCCTGCACCTCGGGTTATAGGTGATACAACCCTCAGTTTGAATCATTATTTCCCACTACTTATTGTCACCCCACCTAAATGTGGATTTCGGGGATTTGATCCCAGTTCTAAATAATACTACGTCGAACCACGTATCGGCGTGTTCACTGTCTAACAGTGTAAATCATTCAAGTATATAACAATTTGTCTCCTTCTGAACAACATGACTCACGTATTTGAAGGAATTTGTTACCCCTCAAGGAATTTGCTAACTTGACTCTTCCATCCCTAGAATCATCGGTTGGATACAAAATTAATTGGTTAATCATCTAACACCCAACCATTCTACTACTTACTACACCCCTTTAAATTCTGACTTTCTTGTAAATGTTCCTTCCCGTTAAGTGATACTTAACGCTCCTCTGCTTCTCTTGGCGTATGCCAAAGTTTTAACCCTTACACTTTCTCACCTCTTTGTGAAAATCCGGACTCCTTATACCTTATTAACATTCTCACTCTATTTACTCTTGAGTCACCCTCAACATTCGATTGATCGGAACTCTACTCCAAATTGCTCATAATAATTTATTCGCCTTCTCAAGTGATATCCTTTTATTAAATGGCTTTCTACTGCCTTTCCTCCAAATTTGAACGTGTTACACTGACTACACATGATATTCATTTACACCTTTTATTATGACGTTTAATCTCATAAGTAATAATATCACCCGTCTATGGTCCCTCTTCCTTTGATTTACACTTTAGCAAATCAAGATGTCTACGCCCCTTATAACCCAACCATACGGTTTTTAAACATTATATACGCTCCATACATATCCCAAACTCTTTATTTCCGTTGTAACTACAACGTTGTTATACCACTTAGGCGTTCTCAATCGCTTCTGAATTAGAAATCCTAAATCCTCCTTATCCTCAATGCGTCCTTCAATACGCCGTGACGAAACCAACATTATTAGTACTTATATCGTAATTTACTAACAACTGGCTCTAATGGCCGTACATCATAATTTACTCCTTGTAACTTCCCGTTATAACTACGTACTCCCATAACGATAAAGGTATCCAAATCATGAACGAAAGGCCACACATTTCCTTACTACCAACCTTACGCTAAGTTTCATGCGTGAGGTGTCTCGCAAAGAAAAATCCAAACAAGGAACCCCCCCGATACACCACTACCTAACATTGTCGGTCATCGGAATCCGTTAAGCCCTGTCCATAATATGTACCCCTACGCTTTCGTCTTTTAACAACAAAGTTTCATCTCAGTTTGCAATTATACATAAACAAAGAACTCCTTCTGAAAGACACTGTTCTCTTTACAGTGATGGAAATCACATTTTATACACAACATGCGAGATATTTGAGACCCTCAAATTCCCGTCCCCAGACACACAACTATGAGTATAAACTTCCTAATCTCTAACGGGTCATAAAACAATGCGCTCCAACTAACTCTTTGTTGACTAATAAATCAATTACATACGACTAATAACAATGAAATCCCTATGCATACTGGGATAAAATATCAGAGACCATTATACCCAATTGAAATCATAACCTGTATGTATATTTATATATATACGCACGAAAGTACAATTGCGAGCCCGGCTCTCTCACAGATGGGGCCTCGCCAGAATAAAACATGCTACCCCAAGGTAGTAACTTCGATAAACTTGTAATACCAGCACACTATCGGTATAATCATATATTTAAAACAATAATTAGGATCATATCATACTCGTATAACACGGCACTAAAACGAGTAATTTCGATAAAGCATAAACCGCTATTAATATACCCATTCATCCTCCGCGGATGACAATAAAAGCAATCCCCCACACTATCAGGGAAAATGTTCTTATATATAATAAACTTACTGATATACTCACTAAACTCGACTCTCAAGTGAAAATACAATTGTAGCAAATGTAGTAACTCATTCATGTCACAAATAACATGCATCCTCATCTGAGGATATAACTCATACTTCTATCCTAATAATCGTTCCGGCTGCTCAAATGGTTCTTGGTCTTACACACATGTCTGTCCCAAACCAAATATTTCAATAACTGTTGCCCTCGCCAGGCACAATACCTTGATCCCTACTCTTGTATCGGGAAATTTTTTATAACGCACGGGTTTCACTCCCCACAGAAATACCTCTACACATACTCCACTTATCTTTTGTCTCACAAATCATGTTAAGGTGGTCCATCTCTCGGACGTTGGTAGTCTCGACTCTGAAGACTATCTCCATTGTTCCTTTAGCTTAATGTACCTAAGGAACACACTACTAGTTTTCCACCTCTCTTACTGAAATTACCATCGCTCGGTTGTAATTCCGCTATCGAATTATTTTAACGGCTTCTCCATTGGGTCTTCCTCCTTGTGGTGTTTCTCTAACACCATTTTCCCAGTCTTATTCTATAAAAATTCTTCAATTTTTGTATCTCCCTACCCAAGGGAACATTTACCTCCAAATTTACACCACACGATATAATTACTATTTGTATTTATCATCCAAGCAGAATTCCCCATAAGACCTAACAATTCTTCTTGTATGTAGATTCTCCCTTTAACATCCTCTTCTCCATACCACCTTCTCCACCCGGTGTAAGGTTTGGTACAACATTAAATTTCTCCTCATAAGTTGACCCCTGTTTGGACCTCTTATGTGAGTTTAGAATAACATTCGCCTTTCAACCTGAACATCTGATGAAGGAACTTATGGTCAAACCATACGTGTACACCCTCTTGACATCACATTCCACTTTGAAGTGGGTTGCTTGTTTCTCACCATTGAATCTCCGCTCTTACGAGTCAAGGAAAAAATTTCTCCAAATTTTCACTCTCAATTGGTCATATCCTGACATATGTCCAAGCCTTTGGATACATTGCGTTCATTTGGCTAGCACATGCCGTCTTCGCCTTTCGAGTATTGCTACTGCTGGTTCTCTTCAATGTTACACCTAACTCTTTCTCTCCCATTCCAACCTTGTTAGATGTGTCTAATTTGACCCCATTCCTACTATAGCTGTACCCGGAAGTCTCAAGTCGCGCCTTAGCCTGCTATATAATCCAGGACTTCCGTGCCATAATATCGGTGACTTCAACTACGGTCATCATTCTTTAAATAAATCAATTAACCTCAATATATATTTGCCTCCTGTTGTCCACCCAACTGTCTTCGCCTGACGTACTACATTGTTAGGAACACGAATACACCTGATCGCAATACGATTCGCTATCATATACATCATAGCAGGAGAACGAAATTTTACTAAAGGAATAAACAATCCTAAACATAGGGCTCTATATCAAAGAAAGCTCAGCGGAAACATAATAAGCCGTACAGATCTTAAAGGACACTAGAACCTGATGCTCTCATACCACCCGTGACACCCCGTCTAATTAAATACCGGGTAGCTACTCCTTTATTAAAATTAATACAAAATGCCAAGTTGGTTCAGTTAATAGCATCACTGTCGAAAACATTTTAATTGTTACTAACCACCTAGTATTTAAAAAGCGAGTTGCCAATTTTAAATTAAATCTGATTAACATGAAGTAAGTGAAGAATAAAAGAATAACATAACCATACACAATAAAGTCCCAATAGTGTAATCAACAAGTAATAAAGATTCTGGAGGAAATACTCCTCACAACAATCCCACAACTGAAATAATAAAACAAGTCTGAATCCTGAATTAATTACAATCCACAACCTGAATAACTGAATATAAAATGTCTCTAAAAGAAATGGGCGACATGCCCTACAAATGATGAAACTGAATATGGAGTCAGAACTAGAAAAGAAGGCGTCTACTATCAAGGCCCTATAACTTCCACAACAGCTACAGCTCGTCACCTGAATGGAAATACTATGCATGGTGTCCTTGTGGCTGGGCACCTAAAAGGTTTTTACAAAAAAGAGATTTGAAAGCAAACGGGTCAGAGCCCGAAAGTGGAGAGTATTTTAAAAACAGCAAGTGATTTAAATTACAATTGAACATCACATATTATAAACACGTTAATTGCGTACTTTGACATGAGTTCCTTACCTCTCCACTACTGTGCACGTCTAACGTATGCCTTTAACCCATCCTAGTTATGCCATTATCTAACTAGTTTATACCACTCCTGCCTTGGCATTCAAACATAGATTATCTACACATAACCCCCAATTAAGCCATATTTATAACCCATGTTCACATTCGTTAATTTACTTATCTCAAGTGTTAGTTAAATTCTCATTTTTAACCCAATTGCATATCTTAGTCAATCACATCTACTAAGCAACAATGAACCCATCACAAATACATAAGTACATCACTCTCAGTACATATATATATATATATATATATATATATATATATATATATATATATATATATAAATGGCACCCCTAGGCTAAGCTGCGGTGCACGCATACTCTGCTATCCATCCCGGTACATCACGTACATAAAGATTACAAATTCCGAATCTCTCAGGAATTGTTAGAATAAGCACAACACATAAAAATGGAGGCGAACATAATTCAACATATCCATGGTCACATACATACCTACGCTCCATAGTCAGCTGACTTATTAACTCACAAATAAGCCATTCCCTTGAACTATGTCCTCGAGGTACCAATCTAAATCCGGGCACACAAAGATTAGATGGCCCTAAGAGAACGTAAACCTCCCGTGATAGCAAGTATGGTAGGTATGTTATACACATAAGAAATCCATACACTAGGCATTCACACAACCTAAGTAATCATATATCAATATAGATGTTCGCACATTTCATCTAGTTAATCTCGTACGTGGAAAATTTACTCCGAGTATTACATATCATATATATTCCGTTTGATAACTCTCTCGTCATATCAATTTGGGTACTTAAACCAAACTCAAAAGGTTACTAGATTTCTTATTAATTTCAAATGTTATCTCAGTACTTAAAGTCCTTCCGTTACTGCCCTTATCTTACATCATCCTCAATTCTCAATGTAGTTCGAATTCGAACGTTTTCTAACCGTACCTCACTCGGTAGACCCTCGCACGTAATATCAATCAATCCCATAAGTTATAGAGTTCTCCGATAAGAACTCAGGCCCTACTGACTTTAATTAAGTCCCACACTATCATATTAATCTTCCTAATAACCAACATCGGCTTTGGAATGATCATTAAACCTTAAAGAGAAACAATTTCCAAAATACAGCAGGGGTCGATCGATCGATAAAATGGGTTCGATTGATCGAACCTTCGATCGATCGACAATCTTGAGTCGATCGATCGATCAAGCAGGCATCAGCCCAGAAATCCTTAGCAGTTACGGGTTTGCATTTTTTTACTCTTCAATATCATCATTCTAACGTCCAAAACTCTCAAATGAATATACTAATCATCCTACTAACATGTTTACTTCTTTCCCCACATTTTAGATTCATCAAATCAACATATAACATCACTTTCATGGATCAAATTACCCAAAAATCATATAAAACCTAGTTTTTCCTATTTCTTCAAAAACATCCCATAATTCCTTCAAATTTTGAAATTCTCTACTCATTAATCATAAATTTGTAGTTGTTATCATCTCAAATATAAACCTACATGAAAGTCCTACCCAAATTATGATTTAAACCATTCAAATCCATTTAAATTTTCATTATTTATGAGAAATCTCCAATTCTATAGAAACATGTAAAATATATGCTTTGAATCTTTGCAAGATAAACCACTTGCCTATAAATTTGATGTTCTGATCCGTTGTTGTTGTTTAAGGGCTTGTCCTCTCTCCATTTCGGTCACAATTCCGTCCAAATTGGTGGTGGTGGGTGGTGGTTTTGGTTTGGGGACTCTTTGTAACCTCTCCTCTAACTCACGTAACTCCCCTCTATGTTTTTGGCTGATCATGGCCCTAATGGCCTAACCAAAAATGAATAAATCAACACTAAAAATCGTGGGTCTTAATTCCTTAATTTTTAAAATTACCAAAATACCCTTCCGGGTTGCCGGTTTGGCCTAAAAATGCCCCGGGACCCAAACTAAACTCCCGGCTAGTATTTTCTGACTATCTCGACCCTTCCGGACACGTTGGTGCACTCAAAATGACCATACGGTTGATAAAAATAAAATTCACTTTTTAATTTAAGTAATTACCCTCCTGACGCGACTGAAACGCACGTCCCAACAAAATTTCCCAAATTGCCGTATTTCAGTCTCACGATAATTTTAATATTTTTAATATTCATATACTACCATATATACGCATTATAATCAAATACCAACTCACATCTCGTTAGTATTTTATCCGAATTAATTCTCAATTAATTCACATTTAATTTAATTAATCCCATAAATAAATATCAATAAAAGTACGGGGTATTACAGCGAATCAATTTGACTCTTGGTCAAAAAATAAAAATTGTATATCTTTTCAATACGATCGCGTGGGAGCCGACCACGTATTTTTCTGATTTTGTTCGGATTTATAATGATTTTTCTACAAAAAGGTGTCCGAGATCGAAATAGTTAGTGAGAAATTAACGCTAGAATTATTTGGAGATAAATATTAGGGGTTCTCAAATAGGGGTTCTCAAATATTAGGGGTTTTTATGGTTTTAGGGTTTAAATCTAAGAGAAATGGTTTAATACCCCAAATTAATTGATGTGTTAGTTGTAAAACATAGATTATATGTTTATGGAGTTGTTGGATGAGATTAAAACAACAAAAATGGAGAATAATGGAGGTTTGGATTTTTGGAAAAGAAGGTGAAAAGTGACCAACGTCCTCTCCTAATCGATTCATCCAGGGCGAATCGATTCGGCTCTTGGTCAAAAAATAGAAATTGTAGATCTTTTCGATACGGTCGCCTGGGCGCCGACCGCGTATTTTTCTAATGGTTTTTGGATTTATAATGATTTTTCTACGGAAAGGTGTCCGAGATCGAAATCGTTAGTCAGAAATTAAGGCTAGAATTATTTCAAGATAAATGCCAGTGGTTCCCAAATAGAGTGTTAGGACCTCTAAAGGACTTTAGGAGATATGAAAACTTTGGGTTCGTTGAAATAAATCCAAGATATAATTTAAATGGAGAATGGATTGAGTTTTGAATTTTTTGGGATATATATAAAACCTAAGCATATTTGGGGATTTCGGACCAGCCGAATCGATTCGAACAAGCCGAATCGATTTGGTAAGAGACAGTTTGAAAGTAGAACCATTTCGAATCAATTCGAAAAGGCCGAATCGATTCTGTGCCCTGCGAATCGATTTGGATAGGCCGAATCGATTTGGTCCGGGAAAATTTTTGAGGTTTTCTCCTTTAAAGTTTAGGGAGACTTAAATTATGGTTTTGGAAATTATTATAGGAGTTTCTAAATGGAATGTTAGGACTCCAAGATGATGATTTGAGGATAAGTAAACCTCATATTAATTTAGAGTAAGATCCGGGGTATGGATTTAATTAATGTTTTGGGACAAGAGACATTCAAGAAAATCATTGGGAAAGCATGTATAGA